>CM055898.1:52245763-53552763 GCA_029582155.1 Panopea generosa
AGAATCTTTTGAAATAAAACATTTCGCTTAGCTAAAATTTATATCCCACGACCGTGTATATTATTGACTGTTGGATCTTTGCGTTCAAACCTTTATATACACAGTCGCTCAGGACATAATGCAGGAAAACGTTTATATAAGCTGTCATTTCAATTTTATTTTATCTTCGTTTGGTTTTCTTCTTCAGGATGCACAGCATTTCCCACGTCTCCGTGTATCTCTATAGCTGGTGTTAAATCAACACTTATCAGCACTTGTCTGTTGGTATCCATCGTAGCTTTACCGTACATGCTGGACCATTATTCCGTGTATTCGATGACGCTTTCAGCAGGCGTCCTGTTGATTTTGTAATTTCCATTTTTCTCTCTCAAAGAACTCTCATTGAGCGTTGGTCCAAAACAATTAAGCTATCAACAAATCCGTTACGTAGATATCCAGATTTATTGCAGAATGAACTTAACACAGTCGTATTTTTCGGTTGTATATGTACATGCTTGAAATCTTTGCTATGGTTACTACACGTGCTTAAACAGTCATCGTCGTCAGCGTCTATAACCGTGTGTTCTACTTCGATAGAATCTGAAGACAAATGTTTTAAAACCAACAGATAGTCGAATTTGTCTGGTTCCACTTTTCTTGTGCCTTCTTTCATACTGTCAACTAAATATCTGTGTGATGTTTCGTATTCCATTGTAATATCTCTGACTTCTTCGTTTGATTTTTTAAATTGTAATTCCTTTTCATGAAATTCTAACAAAAATCTAGCAACCAGTTCGTGTCCGCAATGGATGATTCCCTGCATTATCTTTTTTCGCTCGATTCGCATTCTTTTGTTCGTGTTCAGTTCGTGGATTTATCCGTTTTTTGGATGATTTGACTCCAATTTCTAGTACGTCCTTTCCATCAATTTTTCATCTTCGCCGTGAACTTCAAATAAACCTTCTTCCTGAATCCTTTTAAGATAATGATATTCCAAAATGGCACTGTAATCGGATAAATGTAATCCTGGCTTATATTGTTCGAACTCAAAAGTTTCGCCGCCCTTTTTTGAGCGCCGTTTATCTCCAGCTAAAATCTTGACGAAATCGAAGTCACAGTAAAATATTGGCTCAGATGGAATAAAAGGAAGAAAATACGTCTTTAAAATGTATGGTTTTTAAGTTGGATTTAGTAAAGGAGCTTCAATTGTTTTATATGAATTGAGCACCCTGAGTTTTGGTATTAACATATGCCGAGGGTCATTGAGTTTTAAAAGAGTATCATCTGGTTTTGATTCTTGTTTACTATTCCCCCACCATTTTTGCTCGTTTCGTTGGCTGTTTATATCGTTTTTCTTTATAGACACACATTCTTTAACGAAGGTGGTTTGGTGTTGGATTAGAGCAACCGAACTGTCTGTCTTTTCCACATGTGTGTTATCATTATCGTTTCCATATTTCTGTTTGTTTGGGACTGGGTGTCCACATTCGGGTTTATAATTCTCATCTATTTTCCTTTTTATGGCTGCTTGCATAAATCTGGGACGGGACACTTGTTCCACATCTTGAGCAGTAGGATTTTCGTTCTTAATGTTTGATACACCATATTCCATGGTTAGATAGTATTCGTGCGTCAGAAATTATCCCGGTAGATCTAAGTTTCCTTAAATAAAATAGATGTCATTCCACAAGTAAAAAAACAACACTATTTAATGGGAATTTATCCATACTGGACTATTTCAGACATTTCTCAAGAGTTATCCGATAACTGCCCCTGCGCAGTTTGATGATAGTGAAGAGATGAATCCAATTACTTCCCTTAGACCGCGATTAAACATACAGGTATCGTTCCGCTCTGACACTAAAACTAAGTATGCATAACGTGTTATATATGGCCTCGGGTACAATTTGACAAGGTCTTATATATGTCCTTGTTTTGATAAGAGCGTTTTGGTGATTTTGATGTGTAGTATAAAAAAGAAATTATTGAATTTGACTGAAACGCTAAAATCATTTTAATGATTTTTTTTACAAATTATGATTTACTTTGATATAGTTAATTTAATTATAGATAAAGATTGATGATTTTGTGTTACTATAAATAAATAAAATTATTACGGTTAATTGATTATATAAACTTATAAAAGAGACAGAATGACAATGAGACATAATGTCTTTATTTTTTAAACTTATTAATTTTTCTTGGATTGTGAAACAAGTTCTTACAACTTAGGCAAATCACACTCGAAGTCTTCATGGGTATGACCAGTACTAAGTATATGCGGAAAAGGTGTCTTACTCAAGGACACCACACATAGCCGTAGCAGAGGATCGAACCCACGACCCTCCGATCATGGGTTCGGTGCTTTATCACTAGCCTAAGCGCTCTACTATTCACAGAAAAAAGTGCCGGGTGGGGATTCGAATTCACGACCCGAGGGTTGATAGTCAGACTCATTTCTTTCTCAGTTAACGGGACAAGTGCACTGATATTTAAATGATATTTTAAACTTTATGTTGTTGTTTCTAAAAGAAAATTATAACGGTTATATAACTATATAAAATTTTGTTTCAAACAGACATCTGTATATTAGCGCATGTGTTTTTAATAAAGCTTAAAACGGTATTTGACCATAATTCTTTTTTAACAACTTCTTTTAAGAACCTCGTGTTATAATATCTTATTGATTATGTTGTTAAGATTACTATGTTTTGCATACCACTTCAATACACGAGAGGATCTTTATTAAAAAAATAAATAAACTTAAAACTGTATGTTAGTTAAGAAAAATATTAAGTTGTTTAAAGAATTATTACCAATACATTTAATCAATAAAGTCATCGCATAATTGAGAAATACATACATTTGAAAACCGCTAACATTTTTCTTCCCGTTCTATTATTTGTTTATAAAATTTGAATTTATTATCAATTTATCTGAATATCTATGTTAAATCAAATAGCTAATTATAAAAAAAATGTGTGATGCCAAACTTGTGTTGAAATATGATTACTCAACTACATCCTAACAAATAATATTAGTCGGTAATTAAGGTCATAAATAAACACTGGCTTATTGTTTGAGATTTGAAAACAGACAGGCGCGGGGCGGGGGGTCTCTGTTTTTTTGTACAATGATTATAAGATATACATTTTAATTTACTGATCTTAGGAAAACGTTTAAATTCAATATGCTGTAATATTTATAAACATTTGATATTAGTTTATCATAACGAACTTGTATTTAGTTAATTACACGATATCAATGCGGTGTCTATAAAACAAACATAATAATACACAAAATGAAACATGTTTGCAGTTAGAATATCTATTTCGGATTACTAAACTTAATGAAGTAATCTCAGTACCTTTATATTTCTTTAAATAATTAAATAATTTTATTTTCGTTCCGCAAAACACCATTCATTTCATAGTTATTATCTTTATTTTTGTCTAATCTATATACACGTCATAAAACAAAATCAGCTATATGAACGTTTAAACTTGTACAAAGCCATTCTAAAAGAATTATAAGATTGATTGATTCATTCATTCATTCTTTATGCATATCAATGTAAAGCTCAATATTTTACACGATAAAGCTCTATGCAAAATATTGCTAATATTCATACTAAAAGCTGCAATCAACCAAGTTTTGAATTAAAATATGAAGATGAAAAGAGCACTATTGCACATTTTTAAAGTTATCTTAAAAAGATCATTTAATTGAGTAATTCAAAACAATTGCTAATTATGCTGTATTAACATACTTATCAACCAATTACATTATCAAATCTCTTTGTTCAATTAATATGACTCGCGTAAAGTATTGTTGTTATTTAGTCACTAGTTTTGATCTTTATTGATTTTCTTTCTAAGTCCACTGAATTATTTCATAACAAAGACATTAAAACATATATTTGTGCAAAAGAAATACACCATTCAATAATGTTTTGGTTTACAAAAGAATCGTACTTGAATTGGAAGTGTTTTGAAGGTTCTTTAGTTAAAATATGAAATTAAAATAAATCTATTTATATAAGTAAAATACATAGATAATAACAACGCTTTAAACTACACATAACTTGCAATATCACCATGTGTATATAAACATGTCGGGACTGCCGACTGATATAGCGACATACATGCTGTATTTAATTGGGTACTGTAATATGCTGTATTGAGTTCAATAGTACGCTCTATTGAACTTACAGAAAATAAATCAGAATTACATTTTGATTCATTTTCAAATCAAAATGGAAGCAAGATGAAATTATCATAATATCATCGTAAAGAGAATTTTATTTGCAATTAACGTATACGTTGTAATAGGTTGGCAAAAAATCACAACTAAGGTTTATAAGACATTAAAAGTGGCCGAAAACGTGTTTTGGGTATTTTTTATATAGAACATACAAGGAGCATATATGCTGTTATAAAACCAAAAAAGGAAGCAAGGAGACGTAAACTTATTTTAATTTTTATTTTATCATAATAAAGGTTATATTTTTAACTTAATGGCTAGACGTTGTAATAGGCTGGCAATTTTATAATGAAAAAGTAATAACGAAAAAATTGAATTTCTCCTATATGTTTCTATGTAAACCAAATATGACGGTTTAGCCAGGTAAGAAGTAAAAACCGCCGATATAAAGGGGGGGGGGGGGGGGTAACTTCTCTCGATATGCCTGTGGAATGTCAGAAATAGTCCCACATGCAGCATTTTTTAAACTTTTAAAATTGGCTAAAACATATTTGTCCAATATTTCATGCCTTTATATACCCACTCACCCCGAATTGCCAAAAGGATATCTGTTAAAACATGCCAAGATAATATATTAAAAAGGTATTTCCTAAATTAAGGCACGCGCCTACGTTAGATTAAAATAGATTTCCCGTTAAAGTGCAGCATATTTTCTGACGTATTAAATAAGTCACGTGATTTCATTTTCTTATTTCAATTTGATCCGCTATGCACAGGAGGGGCGAACACATGTTTTTAAAGAAATATAATGGATTTATATGCTTTATTTGAAATAAATGGTGATCATTTCATCTACTTGCAAAATGAAATTTATTCCAATTATTCGAAGTTCTCGAAAGCTGTTGTATGCAGGTTATGCCTACACACAGAAAAAGGCACCCAAAACAACAATCAGATGGGAGTGCAACCAACGAATAAGTAAACTGTGTCGTGGTTTTCTGGTCACAGATCTTGCTGTAAGTATTATGCTGGTCATACCTATTACCACGAGACTAAAACTTTGTCAATCATGTAAATAATGGCATCAATAGTAATAAAATAACTTAAGTGTGCTGTGTAATAAACTGTTGCCGATATTAAATGTAAAAAATACCGACGTAATGTCTTTTGGAATGAGATATATTAAATATTTAAAAAAATGTCATTTTTCTTTCCATTTTCCAAACTTGGAGAACTATAAGACTGGAGGGGCATTTGTCCGTGTATATATATATACAATTGGTAAAAAAAGACAAAAATATATTTCAGTACCGTGCATCGTGGGCCGGACCCACGGTCTGACTATCTATCCAGGGGTCGTGAGTTCGAATCCCCGCCCTGCCACAGCCTATGTGATGTGTAAAATATCGAAGGGAAAGTACCCACTTCAGGTAACATGTTTGCAGATTTCTCTCTTAATACTTCATGGAAGTTCACAAAATAAAGACGAACAAAATCATCGGTGCTATGAAGTGGCCATCCAAAAACGTATAATTTTTGCAAAAGTTCAACGGCGAATTTTGCTCAGTTGAAAAGAATGGAGCGTTGGAATTTACAAAAAAAAAGTAAGCTGTTGCACTGTTTGCAAAATAATACGAGTTTCGCATGGCCACTTGATAGCATTCGGATAGATGGATTTATTTTTGGTAATAATGTACATACAAAGCATGGCATGATGCATGAACGATATAATAACACTAATATAGAAATTATCATAACGATACACACATATAGGCCATGAAATACACACAAATATCAATGATAACACACAAAAAAAGATAAATTTTTCCTCTTATTGCCATTGTGGGCCATGAATATTGATGGCATGCCAAAGAAAGTGATGTAATTGTTAGTAATTATTTTTAGTATATATCACAGTTATAAGTTAATCTTTATATCACAGTTGATTATGGACGGTTCATCTCTATACCGGAACGGCGTTCGTCTCTGTTTAGCGAGTTTTCATGAAATATTATGAAAGTTAGGTGCAAAAATGATACTTTGTGAACCCTTGCAACTTATTACACAAATAATGTTTTTATATGTAATTAACAACATTAATATAAGAGTAGCAATATAAATTCATTAAATCACAATTTAACAACCAGCGGTCCGCCATTCGTGACATTTAAAACATACTGTACATCAAGAGCATGTGCAATGCTTTTTCTGATTGGCACTTGTAGTCCAAAGCATGACATATTTTTTCATATATTAGTACGCTGCGTACAGACAATAGCACGGACATTTTCGATTTAGGGAAGAAGTCTACATATCTCTCGTTGAGGCACAACTACACATATTTGGTATTTTGAGTCGAAAAAATAAACAATAACAAACAATAACGCATATAAGCAAAATAATGCATGGCAAGTGAAAAAAGAAACAGTTCATTTAATCTAAACATTTTTTTTCTGAATATGTATATACAATGTGTTAACAAAACATTGGTGGACAATAAAAGAAAAAATGACAAGAACGAAAGCATGATGCTTGTGAAATTCTTCTGCCAGTAGTTCTATTAATTGCACATTTGTGCAAAAGGTAAACTACGATATAGTCTCAACAATATCAAATGTGTCTACCTGAAGTGTTTAGTGTTCTTTATAAAAGTATGAACTGCATCGATTATTTGTCTAAAAGTCAAAATGTTGTTCTCCAAAGAGAAAAAAATTAATGTTTATATTATGCAAGTCAGACAGTGCACTGAAAAGTACTTGCCTCACGACTCTATATTTATTACAGCGAAAACAAAGTGCTATCAGTTTTCTATACACGAGCGCAGAGGAGGCTCAACCGTATTTTTCAAAAACACGATTTTGATTGAGAGATCTACAACTCGTACGGAGTCTCGCAAGCTGGACTTGCTTCTTTACCAAAGTTAAAATACTTCGACACTTTACTTTTGATGTACCATGTTTCACTATACCAGTACCTCTCAACTTTTTAATGCAGCCACGCCCTTTCTTCGCTGTTTGCACTTTCGGCCAGATTCTGTAGAAATGTGGTTTTG
The DNA here is from genome assembly GCA_029582155.1 of Panopea generosa. NCBI lineage: Eukaryota > Metazoa > Mollusca > Bivalvia > Adapedonta > Hiatellidae > Panopea > Panopea generosa. Next base: position 52,252,998 of record CM055898.1, read on the forward strand.
AAGAGCATTCATCGACTACGTTGTATTTATTTTCTGTCACGGATATTTTTCTATTGTTTACTATGTTTTGAATATCTTTTAGCGTCAGTATGAATGTACGTATTATGTATGCATTTGTCATTGTTCGTTCACATCTCGTATATAAATATGTGAGTTTACATCCAAAACCCATCTGGAACTCTATTCCGAAGGATACTTTTTTCCATAAACTCTACATATTTTTCTCTCAAATACATGACTAACCATGTTGAGTGCAGTGTGTAATTGTAGTGTAATGGTGCGCCCATTGCAGAAAAATGAAGCAAGGTTTCAAGCAAGGCATCTGAGAGTAACTCTCGATGTAGTAAAGGTAGGGCCTTTTCTGATAGCTTGTTGGAGCTCATAAAGATGGTCCTTTCGTCCAAGTAAACACTTTCAAATGCTTCACGTCCAACTCTGCATAATCTATAACTGCCAATGATATCTAGGATGATATCGAAAAAACATTTAACGAGTCTGTCACTGTGGCTACAACGTACGGCGTGCTTCAAAACAATCGTTTTAAAAAAATATGATGAATAAAAGTTTTCAAGAACGACTTTGAAACTTGTTATGAAGAACTTGACGATTTTGTAGCAAATTTTATGATTCTCCGACAACAATTCTGTCAGCTTCGCCTCAGTTAGTGTGAATGTGTAATTGAAGCATTTTATGTCCTGTTTACTGTTTATTGAAACGAGCAGGTATTTGTTATCTTCAAGCAGTTGTTCATAGAACTGAGGTGCACATACATCTTCAGGATGCACAGCATTTCTCACGTCTCCGTGTATCTCTATAGCTGGTGTTAAATCAACACTTATCAGCAAGCGTTTCTTATTTGTGTCTGTTGGTATCCACAGTAGCTTTATCGTACATGCTGGACCATTAGTCCGTGTATTCGGTGACGCTATCAGCAGACGTCCTGTTGATTTTGTAATTTCCAAGTTTATGCTTAAACAGCGCTGCAGCGTTGGTCCGAAACAATTATAGCTATCAACAAATCCGTTACGTAGATATCCAGATTTATTGCTGAATGAACTTAACACGTTTGCATTTTTCGGTCGTACATGCACATGCTTGAAATCATTGCTATGGTTACTACACGTGCTTAAACAGTCATCGTCGTCAGCGTCTATAACCGTGTGTTGTACTTCAATAGAATCTGAAGGCAAATGTTTTAAAACCAACAGATAGTCGAATTCGTCTGGTTCTACTATTCTTGTGCCTTCTTTCATACTGCCAACTAAATATCTGTGTGATATTTCATATATTGGGCCTACCTTAGCAAGTGACGACGTTATGTTCTCCACCATCTCATCCACGGCCTTTGTAATATCGCTAACTTCTTCGTTTGATCTTTTAAATTGTAATTCCTTTTCATGCAATTCTAACAAAAATCTAGCAACCAGTTCGTGTCCGGAATGGATGATTCCCTGCATTATCTTTTTCGCCCGATTAGCATTCTTTTGTTCATTTACAGTTAGCGGATTTATCCATTTTTTATATGATTTGACTCCACTTTCTAGTATGTTCTTTCCATCAAATTCTTCCTCAGAATATTCGTCTTCGCCGTGAACTTCAAAAAAACCTTCTTCCTGAATCCTTTTAAGATAATGATATTCCAAGATGGCAATATAATCGGATAAATGTAATCCTGGATTATATTGTTCGAACTCAAAAGTTTCGCCGTCCTCTTTTGAGCGCCGTCTATCTCCAGCTAAAATCTTGACGAAATCGAATTTAAAGTAAAATATTGGCTCAGATGGAATAAAAGGAAGAAAAGACGTCTTTAAAATGTATGGTTTTGATCTTAAAGTTGGATTTAGTAAAGGATCTTCAATTGTTTTAAATGAATTGAGTACCCTGAGTTTTGGTATTAACATTTGGTCATTGAGTTTTAAAAGAGTATCATCTGGTTTCGATTCTTGTTTACTATTCCCCCACCATTTTTGCTCGTTTCGTTGGCTTTTTATATCGATTTTCTTTGTAGACACACATTCTTTAACGAGGGTGGTTTGTTGTTCTATTAGATCAAACGAAGTGCCTGTCTTTTTTACATGTGTGTTATCATTATCGTTTCCATATTTTTGTTTGTTTGGGACTGGGTGTCCACATTCGGGTTCATAATTCTCATCTATTTTCCTTTTTATGGCTGCTAGCATAACTCTGGGATGGGACACTTGTTCCACATCTTGAGCAGTGGGATTTTCGTTCTTAATGTTTGATACATCAGATTCCATGGTTAGATAGTATTCGTGCGTCAGAAATTATACCGGTAGATATACGTTTCCTAAAATAAAATAGATGACATTCCACAAGTAATATAAAAAAAATATATATTTAAAGGGAATTTATCAGGACTTTTCAAACTTTTAAAATTGGCTAAAAACATATTTTTCCAATATTTCATGCCTTTATATACCCACTGACTCCGAATTGCCAAAAGGATATCTGTTAAAACATGCCAAGATAATATATTAAATAGGGATTTCCTAACTTGGGCTACACGCCTACGTTAGATTAAAATGAATTTCACGTTAAAGTGCAAAATATTTTCTGACGTATCAAATAAGTCACGTGATTTCAATTTCATCAGCTATGCACATGAGGGGCGAACACATGTGTTTATAGAAATATAATGGATTTGATAAATATAACTTCTTTTTTTTTATTTTGGGAGTGGGGTGGGGGTCACATATCAAACGTCATTCTTGCTGCTTGTGCACTTACATATGCTTAATTCAGCTTGGAAGAACGTAATATGAGAACATTCGAGAACAGTACGGGATCATAAGAAGAAAATAATGAATTCGATAAAATTATCAAAGAAAGGATTGACGTACTTTTTTTCCATAGCTGCTGTGTTTTAAAACATCTTTAAAATATAAACGAACAGTTCTATAATCGCATAGTAAATTAGTTGAAGTGTTAGTGAATGTTGCCCTAGGTCAGGTTAGATAAATTCGAGTTTTAACAACAATTTATCATTGTTTTATCTTTGTTTTATCATTTTATCTAGGGTAGACTAGTTCATCTGATTTTCGGAAAGTGTACAGTTTATAGGTATATCCGTATTCAAACAAATATACTCAATCAATTATTTTTCTGAAAATTAGAAATAACGAACTCGAAAATGTGAATTATATTGTTTTGTAACAAAGCAACAACTAAGCAACAACAACAACAACAACAACAACAGCGACAGCGACAGCGACAGCAACAAAACAACAGCAACAGCAACAAAACAACAACAACAACAGCGCAACAACTAAACAACTGTTACGGGGTTTGTTTTTCGGCGCTATTATATATTATGATAGTCCGAGTCCCGAAGGGTCTATGAGTTCGGATTGTCCATTTCGATAATAAAACTGACTCTATAGTTTGAATTCAATCAGTTTAATACAGTACTTTAATAAACATAACGTAGTATAGTATAGTAGACTGTAACGCATCACACTCTGAAAACAAACAAAGGTTAAAACACAGTCAGTACATGGTCAAACATAGTAAAATCAAATACACAATTCATAATGCACATATTCTCGTAAGCACCGTACATTCGTATCTCGAATATAACAACAAACGCGTCTAGTGGCCAAGTAAGCTATTCGTCCTATAACATCTATAACACTTAATGACATCTATATTTACACATAACACATTGCACATAACACTTCATGACACTTACCATCTATGGGATGAATGACCTGCTAGAATACCACTGTCTCACATCTCATCACACAACCCAGTGACTGTTACTTTTGATACTGCAACGTTAAAGTTAGCAGTGAATAAAAGAGAAAAATGTGATGGAAGAAATACAGTTGCTATTCTGAAACTCATTGTTTATCAATCATGAAATTCACAATTCCAAAGTTACTTAATTCAAAGTGAACCTAATACAAAGATTCCATGCCTTGCATTACAAACTAGTCAATTAGCAAATACAGGACAAATACAAACCGTTGAAATACAATTTCTTGACCACAAGTAAAACTACATCTTCACACAAAGACTAAAAATGGCTGACTGCACAATTTTTTCAAAGAAGAGGTCACATGTCAACTAAAAATCACAAACCATGACAAACAGGTAACTCTTGGAAGATTAGACATAAACAGGATAAGGTCGACAGAGTTGTCTCCCTTAGACCAATAAAAACGGACCCTGTTACACACTTCCCTGGCCTGAAGAAATGACGTCTCGTCATTTGTCGTGTCATTCTTAGGTCTGTCCATACCTAAGTCTATACATACTTACATCACTACAGTAATCTACTTATTATCTCATAGTATGTATGAAAAAAACTACATCTGTACTCATAATCTTTTCACTACGTCAATTGCTAACTCATAACATATATGAGAAATACTCCACCCATACAAGTACACAATATTTACAAAATCTATCTGTTAAACAATCTGTAATTGTAAAACATGCTTTCAACTTTTTAACCTCCACTCCCCCTGTTTGAAATGCGACCTCGCATTTAGATATAAAGACAATAACAACATCATGGTATTCAATTAAAATTCATAAAACACATTTTTATTAAAACATTACATTTCAAAATTCAATGTTTGTCATTTAACAACAGTAAAATCATTTCATAATAGCTTGTAATAGTCGATGTGCCACTTCTGTATCCACCTGATTCAATATACCTGATTCCATGAGGACATTCATGGCTTGAATCTTGGAATCATAGAGTCTTGGTGTCATGGCATACATCTGATAATCATCAAGTTTTGCTGGTAGTTTCTTGTCCCTACCTGAGCGTCTTGGTGCTGGTGTAGGAGGTGGCTTTGGTTCTGGCTTGTCTTTAGTCTTTTCTATGTCTCTGGCTATATCTTCAGGCTTCTCTACTTCATCTACCGTCTTATCATCAAGATTTGCATCTGTTGGTTCAGTTTGTTCTTCTACGATATATTCATTCCTGTCATCTTCTATCTCTGATCGTTCCACATCTGTTTCATCTCTCTCTATTGTCTCTTCTGCAGTACTGCGTGTATGATCTTCTACTTGTGGTGGTTCTTCTAGAACGCCACTGTCTTCTTTATCTTCTATTCCACTTTCTTCTTCTGTCCGTGGTACTTCTTCTAGAATACCAATTTCAACATCATCTTTTCTATCCGATTCATTAGCAATCTCTTTTCTCTCTGGAGATTTTGATCCAGAAGGAATATGGGCGTCCCCACTTTTATTTGTAATATCTACAAACATATCTTCTTCATCTGAGTCTTCTGTTTCTTCTCCGACGTCGGTTCTTTTCTCTTCCATTTCATGTCTATCGATGGATGCATCCTCCTTATCATGTTCTGTCATATCTGGTTCTTTTAATTTATCATCTTTCTCTTCATCTTCATCTTCTACTCTGTGTTTAACAGGGTGAAGATGGTTTCGGTGTAATGTTTTCACTTTCTTTGAGTTCAGTGATCTTAACTTGAAGACGGGAATGTCGATTCTTGGCTGATCAATGACTTCATATATTTCCTCTTCGAACTTGTCAGATATCTTGTGCTTGCCTTCAAATTTCATAATTTTTATCAGAACCTGATCACCAACTTCTACTTTTGCCACTTTAGCTTTGATGTCATAATATTTCTTCTGTTTAGCACGAGCTTTGTCATTGTGTTCTTTAACTATGTTTCTTGTTTTCTTCATGCGGTCTTTTAAGTCGTCTAAGTATTCCTTCGTGGTCTTTTTTGTATTAACATCTTCAGTTGCCTGTTCAAACATAGTATCTATTGGGAGTTTTGCTTTCCGTCCGAACATCAGTTCGAATGGTGCTACAATTGTTGACTCATGTGGAGTGCAATTGTACGCATACACTAGTGAAGGTACATATCTCTTCCAGTCTTGTTTCTGTGTCGTTTCAAGTGTGCCTAACATATCCAAGAGACTTCTGTTAAAGCGCTCTGGTGTTGAATTTCCCATAGGATGGTATATGGTTGTATGGCTTTTCTTAGTGTTCAAAAGTTGGCAAAGTTCTTTTATGATTTCTGACTCGAAGTTGGCCCCTTGGTCTGAATGTAATCCTGTTGGTATCCCATAGTGTATAATGAAATTGTTGTAAAGAGTTTCTGCAGTTGTTTTTGCCGTTTGGTTTCTGGTTGGAATTGCTAAAGCATATTTTGTAAAGAGGTCTGTTATGACAAGAATATTCGAATACCTCCTTTTGATGGTTCTAGTGTTAGAAAGTCCATGCACACCAACTCTAGAGGGTATGTTGTTGTTACATTCACTAGAGGTGCTCTATTATTAGTGTTGTTCTTTCTTCTCATGCACCTTCCACACTTCTCTATGTATGATTCGACGTCTGTGTACATTCCTGGCCAAAAGTATCGTTCTCTTAGAAGTCGTAACGTTCTCTCTCGACCAGGATGTCCAATATCTGTGTGTAGTCCTTTCAACACGTCTTTTCTATATTTTTCTGGTATGACTAGTTGCTCTTTTGTGTTTTCGCCATCGTCTATTTTCCGATATAAAATGCCCCTTTTCATGGTAAAATTCTTAAAATGTCTTCTCATTACTATGTCTTCTTTCGTGAGATTCTTCGTTGGAATCTTATTGTCTATAACAGCACGCCTCCACCTATCTATAACTATATCTTCTCTTTGACTTTTTCTGATTTCTCTGAATTCTACTTGGGAAATGACTTGACTAGGATCTTCTGTGGCTTCGACGATGTCTATGTTACCACATGGTACAGTTTCTATAAAGGCTGGAATGGTAATGGTGCTACATATAGCTTTGACCGTATCGTTCTCTATCTTTGGGATTTCTGTGTCTTCTGGTTTCCTTTGATCTGTTTCATTGTCAAAAGGATACCTACTGAGACCGTCAGCATCTTTATTATTGATTCCTGCACGATAAAATATGTCGAAGTTGTATTGACCTAATGCTGATGCCCATCGTTGACCTGTCGCATCCAACTTTGCAGAGGTAAGTATGTAGGTTAAAGGGTTGTTATCAGTGAGGACTGTGAAGTGGTTAATCTGTAGGTAATCGGAAAAATTTTCTGTGATGGCCCATTTCAATGCTAGGAATTCAAGTTTGTATGCACTGTAATTTTTCTCTGATTTGGTTAACGATCTGCTTGCATAAGCTACAACACGTTTATCTTGGTATAAAACTGCTCCTAAACCCTTGGTCGAAGCATCTGTATGCAGTTCGAAAGGCTTTGAAAAGTCTGGGTATGCTAGGACTGGAGGTGATGATAAGGTTTTCTTCAAGTTTTCAAACACATGTTGTTCGTTCTCTGTCCAGATCCATTCTTTAGTGTTTTTCTTTGAACCTTTCTTGGTTGAAGTTGGTGGTAGCAGATCAGCTAATGGTCTGGTTATTTTGCTAAAGTCCTTTATGAATCTCCGATAATACCCGGCGAACGCTAAAAAAGATCTCAGTTGGTCCGAATTCGATGGGGTAGGCCAGTTTCTGACCTTTTCTATTTTTTCTGGGTCTGTTTCCACTCCGTATTCAGAGACAACATGTCCTAAGAAGTTAACTTTTCTTTGAATGAAATAACACTTCTCTGGCGACAGTTTTAGTTTACACTCGTGAAGTCTGGTCAAAATGAGGTCTAATCTTTTAAGATGTTCTTCAAATGTTTCGGCAAACACGATGAGGTCATCAAGGTATATCACACAGATGGTCATATTGTAATCCCCGAGGCATTCCTCCATTAACCTCTGATAAGTTGCTGGGGAGTTGCTGAGACCAAAAGGAATTTTCAAATATTCAAAAAATCCTAGAGGTCCTACAGTAAATGCAGTCCTTTCTTTATGAATCTCTTCAATTTCGACCTGGTGATAACCTGCTTTCATGTCTATGGTGGTAAAAAACTTGCTTCCTTTAAGAATGTCAAACACCTCTTCGATGCGAGGGAGGGCATATGCGTCTTTTACGCTACGGTCGTTTAGCATACGGTAGTCAACGCACATTCGCAATTTGCCGTTCTTTTTCCGTACTAATACGACATTACTAGCCCAAGGTGATTTAGATTTCCTGATAATGCCTGCTGTTAGAAGTTGATCTAAATGCTGTCGGACTTCCTCTATCATAGCTGGTGGAATTCTTCTATGTCTTTGCTTAAATGGTGTTTCATAGCCAGGAAGAAGGTCAATTCTGTGTTTTATTTTGTCGCATTGTCCAATATCAGCATCATCAATTGAGAATATACCTCTGTGTTTTCCAAGGAGTTCTTTAATTTCATGTTTTTGTTGATGGTTAAGGGCATCGCTGGAATCAATATGTATCTTATTTAGAACATCTTCTTTGTTGGTTTCTTCCTGTACTTTTCTCATGCTATTGTGATCTATTGTGACTGGCTGTAGTTCACAAAGTATCGCCTTTGGAGGAATTATAACTGTGTTTGTGGTTACATTTGAAAGGTTTACTGTGATTTCAGAGTTCTGTTTATATTTGTAATTCACAACAGCTGGTGTAATGTCAATGTATGAAGGTAGACTAGATTCGTCGGACTCATATATGATAGCTGATGTGTCATGGTACTCCATCTCTTTGTCTGCATATGCTTTAACATTAATTGATTCATTTGGTCTTAGTATTATTCTATCAGGAACAGCACTTCTTACGATGGCAATCTTCTGTTTATTTTTCTTTAATTCTCTTTCTCTAGTCACCAAACATCTAAATGCCAAATACCATGGTGTTTTCATACCCTGTCTTTGGGCTTTTTGAAGGAATTGAAGTCCAAGTTTGTCTTTGTAGTCAGAGAGAAGCTGATTTAATATGTTGGTTCCAAGTATAACAGGTGTTCTTGCAGAGTAACTAGTGTTTGGACTGATTAGAAATAAGCAGGAGTGTTTGTTGGAATCTGGAAGGTTATCTGCAATGTTAATTTCTAGTTCAATGTAACCTTCATATGGAAGTTTTTGTCCATCTGCACATTCAATGTCAATGAAGTCTTTCAGTGGTTCCAATTCTATGTCCAAAAATTTTTCTTCATACAATGATTTTGATATTACGCTTACACAACTGCCGCTATCAAGTAAAGCTGTCACTTCTATCCCATTTAACGAAATGTTTGATTCATTTGTATCACCTACAAGTTTGGGATCCTTTGAGGTGCTCTTGTCCGATCCCACAACAGGAGCACTTACGCGTTTTTTGGGCAATCCCTTGCTATGTGACCTCTCTGATGGTAGTTGTAACACTCAATACTCATTGTCATGGACCTTAAAGGTCTTCTAGGTCTGTAAACTCCTCGACCTCTTCCTCTGTCATCACCTCTTCCTCTACTTCTTCCCCTACCTCTGTTGTAATTATACCCTTGAGACCATGGTGGTGGGTAATAGTTGTCATGACTTTTCTTTTGATCTTCTTTATCTTTCTCTAAATGGTCTATTCTGTCGTTCAATTTCTTTAGTAGTTCCTTGACCTCTGCCATATCACTATTTTCTTTCTTGTCTATGTTTATTGCTGCATTACACTTCTTTGTCTCTTTCTCTGACTCTTTCATTTCAACTTCTATCTTTCTCAGTTCTATTTTGAATCGGTCGTAGTCTGATATCATGTCATTCTTGTAGGCTGCTTGATGTTTTATTTCAGGTCTGAGTCCTTCATATAATACTCTCTTTAACTGCTCATCATCTGCACTACTGAAACCTTTAAGTGTAACAGCCTGGGAAAATAGTTCTTCTAATCTAGATGTATATGTTGTTATTGATTCATTTTGTTTCTGCTTACATGAAAAAATTTTGCAAAGTATACTTTCTTTGGTTTCTATGTTGCCGAATGTGCTTTCTAATTTATCTATAATTTGTTTCACGGTCACTCCAGTTCCAAGTCTCCTAACAACATCACTGGCATTGCCTTTAAGTGCTCTTCTAATTCCTTTTGATATCTGTTCTTCACTAAATACTTTTTCTACTATCAGTGCTTCCACTTCAAACTTGAATGTAGCCCAACTCACGTCTCCTTTATTTTCCTCTCCATAAAAACTAGGCAGTTTAGGGAAGTGATATGATCTTTCATATCTTGGGGCATCACTACCACTGGCTGATGGTCGCTCTGTTACAACACTCCTCTCTCCTGGAGGTGTCTTTAAACTGAATGGTGATGGTTTTGTTTCAGTAGTTTCACTAGGTGGTTTGTCTTTTGAGACTCCTAATGCCTTAGCCTGGGCTTTAATTAATGTTTTTAATGCATCTGCATTCTCAACTCCAAGTACTTTCAGTGTTTCTAATAACTGCTCCTCCTCTGGAGTCATTAGTTTTGGTCCTCCTGTGGCAACCTCTGATTTATCTTCTTCTCCTTCCATCTTTATTAAGTATTTCTCTTTCACTAACTTCACTTCAAAGCTATGTAGCACTACTTCACTTTTTGTGTAATTTCTGAGTTCAGAGTATCTCAGAACTATATCATACTATTTCACTTTATCACTTTCAATTGCACTTTAAACAGTGTCTATTTAACTCTGACTTCTTTAAACTGCACTTCAAACAGTGTATTTTTAATCAAAATCTATCCAAGTTGCAATTTAGTTAGTGTCCAATTACTTTTAACACTAATTTATTTGTATAAACACTTCACTTATACAACTATATGTTTATTATAATACAGCACTTCCGTTTTCTATCAACTACAGTCTTTTATCACACCACAGCACTATGCTAACACCAAAGTTTATCACTGTAGTACTATGTTAACACCAATGTTTATCACTGTAGCACTATGTTAACACCAATGTTTATCATTGTAGCACTATGTTAACACCAAAGTTTATCACTGTAGCACTACGTTAACACCAATGTTTATCACTGTAGCACTATGTTAACACCAAAGTTTATCACTGTAGCACTACGTTAACACCAATGTTTATCACTGTAGCACTATGTTAACACCAATATAGAGATCCTTTGATCAGTGTCTATCTCAGGTTATACAGTGTGAAACACCTTGCATCTATATCAGTTATGGCTTGCAACGCACAATTTCTGTTGTCGGTTGACTACTGTAAATATTACAGATCACTTTTTCACGATATGTCTGTGACTATTTATTCAATAACCCGATCACTCAAAAACTGTTGAATATTTTCACACTCTCAAATGGAGTTGGTTAGAATATTCTATTCACTCAATTCACTAGATCTCCAACTGTAGCACAATCTTACAATCACCAAGTTGTATCTTTAATGAATTCACCACTATAAACACTTTTCAATTCAAAGTATTCATTTTAACCGAAACATTTCGAAAGATTGCGGAAAATAACGCGTTAATTCAGAGCTCTGATTTGCGACACGTAGAAACGTACGGTTAGTTGCAAAAAAAGAAACTTGATTTAAAATTCTACTGAAGATAAAAACAGTCTCTTCTTCTGAAGATCAGACTGTTATAACCAATTCAAGTTTCAAATGACTTTCAAGTAACTTGAACTTTTATTCTGACTTTATTTACCTAAGTCACAAATGACTTTAATTACCTTTAGTTGTAGATAACTTGAAAATAAATAATGAACTTTGATTATTTGCCTTTCAAGTTAAAAGAACTAAGTATTATTTTATATTAACTTGAACTAATTTAGTTCCAAGTGACTTGAACTATTATAGTTACAAATAACTCGAACTATAAGATGTTCATGGACTGCTTAAGTTACAAATGCCTTGAACTATTTCAGTTGCAAGTAACTTGAGCTATTACACTGATCTGAACTTATTTAAGTTACAAGTGACTTGAACTATGTAAGTTACAAGTAACTTTAACTCATTAACTAAACTCAAAATGATTAAGTTAAACAAGTAATGATAACTCAGTTATCAGTAACTTGAACTATTACACCAGTTCGAACTACAATGTACCAAATTTGTAAATTGCCTTGAACTATTCAAGTAACAATTTGATTACACTCATATGAGTTGTAATTGACTTGATCTGTTTCAGTAACAAGTAACTCCAACTATAACACTGGTTTGAACACTTTTAAATTATTTCCAATCTTGAAAAAATATTTTGACAGATTTCTAATGAAAGTAATTTTCTATCTGTCACAATAAATCTAGATAAAATTCTGTATTTTACATTTATTGTTTACAGTAACTGCACTTCTATTCTTCTATGCAGCCCTGTTATACATGTATCAAACTTAAAATATTCAGAAAACTCTACTACAGCATGTTAATACTATCTGTATATGTCCTAATTTATTTACTATACATGTACTCTAACGTAAACAGAACGCTATTCGATCTGTTATAAATAGTACGGTGTTTTACTGTCTCGTGACTGTCATGTGATGTCTACGTCACTTGTATTTTGATATCGGCCAATGAAATAACAGAACTCAAGACGTCATGTGATAGTCACGTGGTTATATTCCCGGCACCGGAACTAGTTATACGTCACTCGTATCTCAGTGCGCACCAATGAAAACGAGGGGAATCCCAAAGTACCGATGTAAACAAAATAAAAATGAACGGATATAAAAATAAACGACATGAATCTAAACAACACCAAAATACAGTTTCAATTTAAGCACTTCTTCTTAATATTGAATCGGCTACCGGTCCATATCGAAACCAAATTACTGCTATGAAAACTACTATACAAACCGAAAGTAGGTCACTTTGTTTACTTGGTTTTCCAGAAATTTGTTTTGAAAATGAGTTTCAAAATAACAATTATTACACCCTGACAGGTTAAAGTTAAGGTATACTGCTTAATGATGTAGAAAGTATACTGGTCAGTTATTATAGAAAAGAGTGAAGAGAATACCGTCACCACTTAATTAATGAGTTATGTTAAAGTGATTTTCTCTTACATTCCTACAATATCACACTAAAATTTGATATAAATATGTCACAAATTGCAGCCTCTTCAAAACATTCAGTTTCAGAATCTTTATTTACTATTTCTGAATCAGGATTACTTTCAATATCTCAGTATTTAAAGTGATAACTGCAAATTTATGAATATTTATCAATATTTTGTACTCACACTCTGTAGACTGTATATATACTGTACTGTAACTTATCTGACTGGCCACTAGCACAAATATGCACTAATTTCAAAAACACTGTCAAATTAAACACTAAATATTTAAAAAACACTGTGTCAAGTTAAGGCACTAATTTCACTGAAAATGTAAGTCCTCTTAAAAGTTTATGCACGGTTCTCCTGCCTCCTCCGAAAAATTGCTGTCCTCAGTATTCCTGTGTTCGAATTCCCTCGACATATGGATTTGTGTATACGTATGTGTTTCCTCGACATCCGAATGAGTATCTCTGTGTATCAATTCCCTCAACATCTGAATAAGTTCCTTATGTAAGGTCCATTTACTACGTAACTAAGGAAATGTCCTTAGAAATTAGATTCACAATCACTGTCTATTGTGTGTAATCACAATAGGTGGAAAAGTTCCAGTTGTACAATCCATTGTACAAAATAATTATATAGATGTGAACAGATCTCCAGTTAAAACACTATAATGATTGTTATTCAAAAGTCTGTAAAACCACGTTGGGCGCCAGATGTTACGGGGTTTGTTTTCGGCGCTATTATATATTATGATAGTCCGAGTCCCGAAGGGTCTATGAGTTCGGATTGTCCATTTCGATAATAAAACTGACTCTATAGTTTGAATTCAATCAGTTTAATACAGTACTTTAATAAACATAACGTAGTATAGTATAGTAGACTGTAACGCATCACACTCTGAAAACAAACAAAGGTTAAAACACAGTCAGTACATGGTCAAACATAGTAAAATCAAATACACAATTCATAATGCACATATTCTCGTAAGCACCGTACATTCGTATCTCGAATATAACAACAAACGCGTCTAGTGGCCAAGTAAGCTATTCGTCCTATAACATCTATAACACTTAATGACATCTATATTGGTCTATTTATATCTTACGACAACATTACATATGCTAATACTCGATTTGCCATAATCCACGAAAACAGAAAGACTTAACTATCCTCTATAAGTAACGAGTTACTATCCTTTGCTATAAATATGCGCATGCGCGAAAGCAACTTCCTCTTTCTGTTTTCGTAACCTCGTGTGAGGTAGGTAATTCGAATTCACTCGTAAAAATTGCTAATTTTCCACGGTTTCTTCGTTATATAATGCGTTTTATTGTTTTATTAAGAAGCACATTCATTAGTTTGTAGTTGTGTTACTTCTTTTCAGCGAATAAATTCGCTTTACAGTTTTAATTCTCAATTTAATTTCGCGAGAATTTCACTGTTAAATTATTAAAAAGTAAATAGTCGACGAGTTTCTTCGTCATTTAACTGTTTTTTACAAATAATATGTGCAAACTAACCGGCGAAATTGTTCGCCAATTTTGTTTTATATTTCAGGATATTTGTACAACCTGCGTTTGTACAAAATGTCCTAATAAAGCTCAGTCTTGGTAATCAAGGGATATCTCTTAACCCAGGTAAATTCACCACGGGGAGATATTCCTCAGATTCCAGGGGCCTTCCCATGGAGCAATGTATCTTGGAGGAAGGCACCGTTGGTGTTAGAGCTACACCCTCCGTAGACCTTCGACCTCCGGGTCAGTTTACAAGGAGTCTCAATGGGCTAGGTCTAGTACCAAAACCCAAAGAGTGACGGGTGGACGAAGACGCTCCAGGAGCTCCTCCACATTCGCTAGCTATCACTGTCCCAGCAGCTCTCTGTAGCAGCACAAGGACTTGAACAGCAGACGATCGAGTGATTTTCCTCAAAATCAGCTATCACTGTCCCAGCAGCGCACAGCAGCACAAGGACAGGAACAGAAGGCGATCGAGGGAAGACTACCACTAAGAGTGGAACATAGAAGAAATAGAGGTAAAGTTTCTTGTTTTTCATCTAAGGGAAGAGACACCGACTTTCGGTTTTCTTTTTCCCTTCTTATTAAAGGGACAGATCTAAGGGAGTCTCTACACTAGTTCTAATAGTCTTGGAAACTAACCAGTGTATTTTCAATGACATATCTTTACATTACCCCCAATAGTATACCTTACCGGAATTACCGGAATCAAATTTACAAAGGCACGTGGGGGGTGCCCTTTAAATAAAACAATGGTGTTTTAACCATGAGGAGTTTTCCCTTATTATTATAAGGGCCTTCCAATGGAGCAATGTATCTTGAAAGAAGGCATTTTTGGTGTTGGAGTTACACCCTCAGTTAGACCGACCTACGGGTCAGTTTAAAAGGAGTCTCATAGGGCTAGGGCTGGTACCACAACCCAGAGATCTCGAGTACTTTCTCACTCAACTAGATCTAATTTTTCCAGAGGTTTCACTCCTGACCACGTAGTCCCTTCACTCCCTGCTAACCAACTGCCAGTCCCCTTTCCAGGGGCGATGGTTGCTTCTCTTTCCATTGATGACAAGGCCATTTGGTCTAGAAATTGGGAACACCCTTTCCCCATTACTCAGAGATGTTTTCTCTGCTTAGAGATATATTTGGCCCTGAACTTTGTCTCAGTGGTTTATACTTACACTACTGTTCAGGGTTACTCAGCATTAGAATTTTATTTAAGACTCACACTCCACCTAACTCTATCCTTTCGCTACCACAGAGTAGTCAGGTACCTCATTTGATGACTATTTTACATCAGAGCTTAGAGAGGAAGAGATGGTCCCTTATGGCCCTTCCTCTCACTTTTCAAAGGCTATTACGTCAGACAGGTTGGGCACAGATTTGAAGTACTGTAATTAATTCTTTACATTCGTTGGCATGTTAAGAAGTTCAGGCCCAATTTCACTCGGATATTATGGGGGCGGAGGTTGCTCTTCCGAGAGGGTTCGCCGGTCAACAGCATTCGATCGGTGTCCGCTTCCCTGAGTATGGTCGTTTGCACTCCTGTTACACGGAGGGGAGAACCCGTCGCTTTATAGCATCTGTGGTATCTTGTCTATCCGGCAGGACCATAAACTTACATGAAGCTCTCATCGAGCTGCATCTATTCCTTTAGTCAATGGTTAAGGACAACGTCAATATGATGTGATGAAGTATTTCGTCAGGCTTTCAATATTTCCTTTCTTTAAGGAGTCAGACTTTTCTGTTGGAGTAGAGTTCTCTAAACCAACAGCTGGTTTCTAGTCTGTAGGATGGACCATTTAACTCTTATACACTTCTTGGACTTAATTTCCAAGAAGTGGTTAAGATTCGTAGAATAGAGTTTGAGAACCCCTCTTTTCAGCGGTTAGCCATGGCCAAACTTCATACCAGACCTCCAGTATGGTTCCATTTATAGCTCCTCAAGCTCCATTCAGTAGGACTCCAGTAGTTGGGTCTTAAGGCCCCATTTTACTCGGGATCTTTCTTCCAGGGTTACTTTTAACCATAAAGGAAGCAAGTCATACAGAGGCAGGGGCCAGGGTAGAGGAAGTCTAGTGCCTGACCAATAGGGGTGCCCTTTCTGGAAATTTCCAGGCTCTTTCCAGTTTTGCTGGGTTCTTCCAACTTAAATTTGAAGATCCCAAGGCTAGACATTCTCTCAAGAGGTAGACTTTCTACCTTCTCAGAGTCCGGGGAAAATTATTTTTCGCAGACCCTTAGACCCTTTCGGTTATCCAGAGGGGTATCTAATGTTTTTTTGGGTCAATCCCCAACGGTTTCTTTTCACCCAAGATGCTTAGTAATTCTCTGGGATTAAATGAAGCAGTAGATTTCGACACATATGTCTAGTATTTTCTGTCTCACTGCAATTGAACCGGTATCCCCCTCCTCTCCCAAGCAGGGGTGCTACAGTCGTCTTTTCATAGTTCCAATAGAACAGGGGTATGGAGAACCTTTATCGATGGAACTACAAAGAACGAGTGGGTAACTTCTCTTGATCTGTTAGTTGCTTACATTCACTTTCCTATACAACCAGATTCAGACGATACCTTCGCTTCCCTTGGCAAGGTTCAACCTATCAGTTCGAGCTCTTCCCTTCAGTTTATCACTAGCACCTTAGGTTTTCACTAGAATAGTAAAGTGCTCATGATTCCAGGTGGATTATACAGATATTTGTCTCCATTCTTATCTGGAGGACTGGCTCCTAACCTTCAATTCCAGGGACTTGGCTCTGCAACACTCAAGACATCTTCTATGTCCAATTCTAGAGCTGGACTTCTTTCCCAATGGGAACAAGTCGGTATTGGTTCTTTGTCAAATATTTACTTGCCTAAGAGCACATTTCCAACTACAGGAAGCTTTTTTGGATCCTTCTCTAGAAAGATTAAGATTATGTCAGGTAAAACTGGAACATCTTCTTTCAGTTCCCTCTGCCTCAGCCAGGGAACTTCTTTCATTCTTTCATTCATTCATTCAGTTATTAACGAGCCATATAAATATATTGCAGATGAGGGCAGTATTTCCGTCCCTACATCCTTTCTAGTGTCAGTACGAGGTCACTTGGTCACGCTAACCACGGACAACACAACCTTAGCTTCTTATGTGTACAAGAAAGGGGGGGTGGGGTGCTCATGCTCAGGAGCTCTCGAACTTTGCAAAGGAGACTCTGACTTGGTACTCCCAAGTAGGATCTCTCTCAGAGCCAGGTATATTACAGGCAAACTGAATTTTCTGGTATATTCCCTTTCCAGGAAAACCCAGATATTTCACACAGAGAGGATGGTACATCGATCTACACTAGATCAGGTGTTCCAACTTTGGGACACACCTTGTAGATCTATTTGCTACTCGGTTGATCAATCAACTCCCAACCTTGTTTCTCCAGTTTCAGATCCTCTGTCAGGGGCAGTAGACGCTCTGTCAATTCCTTGGCAGGGTCTGTTCAAGTAATACTGTCTTTCGTGGTGTAATGGTTAAGGCGTCCATCTCGAAAGCAGGTGGTCAGAGGTTCAAACCACCTGGGAATTCCGGGTGCTTTAGACTAAAATGCATACCCTCCACCTCCACTTCTATCTTGGGTACTTCTGAAAGCACAGAGAGATGACAGTTTGCTGCTGATGATAACACCATTTTGGACTGGACATCCATGGTTTCCTACACTGTTATCTCTATTAGTGGCTCCTCCAGTAGTATTCCCTCTCAGACGAGGCCTGGTGTGTCTAGCTCTTGATCGGCTAGTTCACGCCAAGACAAGCATTTCATCTTTACTCCTGTCTCTTATCTAACGACATCTCGAAACAGAATGATTTGCTACTCGAGTTCTTTCAGTAGGTATTTCTAGAAGTTTTTCTACAAATGTCTTTATGAGTACAGATGAAAAGGTTGGTTGGAAAAGGGTGAGTCAGTGTCATTGGATCTATGCAATCACACTTTTCAATTATCTATCAGATTTCTTGTGTCACTTTCAAAGATAAAGGTCTTTCACCATCTTCAGTTTATTGTTCAGCCATTTCTGTAACATTTAGGCAGGTTACAGGAAAGTCCGATAGTCGTCTACTTTCTAACATAGTTAGAGAATCCCGCTTCTTTTTATGTCACTCCAGAAGGGGACTGTCTCCAGGTCCTGTAGGCTATTTCAGGTCCTACATCCGAACCACTTATATCTTGTTTGAGATTGGGATTAACTTTTAAAACTACTTTCCTGTTAGCTATAACTTCAGGTATTGACGTAGTGAGCTACATGCATTATCAGGAACTTAAGATTCCATTTACTTCGCGGTAGGTGGCCCTTCCATTACGTTGCTTTTCTTTACAGGGTTTCTCTCATAGCATTAACCTCCTTTGGTTGCTATTCAACAACTGGTTATTCCAGTCCTACCTACAAACACCTCAGGTAACGAGATTTCTTCTTCTGGTTTATGTCCAGTGAGAACATTAAAATCTACTGAGATAGCTCTAAGGCATGGCGCAAGTACAGGAAACGGCTTTTCGTTGCTTATCTCCCAGAAACCACAAGAGATTTTTCTCTTGCTTTCATATCAAGAAGGATTGTAGGGACAATTATGTCTTCTTATGCGTTAGAAGAAGTAGTACTTCCATGAGCAAACCCAACAGCACACGAAGTTAGAACATTGTCTTCTTCTCTTGCTTGGCTGAATTCTAATTCTCAGGATCGTATCCTATGAGCATGTTACTGGAGTTCCCATAACTCCTTAACTAAGTTCTATATAAGAGATTACTCATCTTTTTATATTTCCTGACTCTAAGTTCTGTTGTGGTAGCTCAGTTTGTGATCAGAGGTGAACCTCTAGATTGAGTTTGTTTTCAACAAACTTTATGATTTTAGACTACATAATCTAGCTCCTTTTGGTGGGTGTTTTATGTATCAGGATTCTTGATCAAATAAATTTATTTACATTTTAATTTTCATCTTACTGATATTCGTTAATCTAGGATTTATGTTATGTTTCTCTAACATAATATATCAATATATCAATACATGGATCTCCTAATCAACTTTTGAAGTTCTGATTTTGTAGATTTATGTAGGTATATATATAAGATAGATATATATTACTTAAAATATTTTGACCTTTTGACTGCCGTGTCTCCAGGTATCTTTGACTAGAGTTTCTTCAGTCTACACAGGCAGAGTAAGTTATTTCTGCTACTTTATAATATGGAATGGATTACAAGCTGTACTTGTTGGAATGAAGGTCTTCTACAACTAGACACTTTGGTCATCTCCTACTTCGGAGATGTTACAGCACTTCCAGATGGTTCTACAAAGTATGTAAGTTTTGTAGCACTGTTAAAGTTTATTTAGTTTAGTTCTATGTTAAAATTCATAACTGATTTTTACATGACTTATCTTAGTTTCTTAAGATAATTTTTCACAGGCTCCCCTGTTCCCTTTTATTTTGACTTATCTATCCTCTCCTCCCCAGGCTTTTATGTTAAAGTCAGCATATGTAATGTTGTCGTAAGATATAAATAGACCAATATAGAAAATTTGAGTTAATTTTACTATTTGTCTATAGTATACTTACGACAACATTACAAGCCCTCCCCTCCTCAGAAAGAGGAAGTTGCTTTCGCGCATGCGCATATTTATAGCAAAGGATAGTAACTCGTTACTTATAGAGGATAGTTAAGTCTTTCTGTTTTCGTGGATTATGGCAAATCGAGTATTAGCATATGTAATGTTGTCGTAAGTATACTATAGACAAATAGTAAAATTAACTCAAATTTTCTATATTTACACATAACACATTGCACATAACACTTCATGACACTTACCATCTATGGGATGAATGACCTGCTAGAATACCACTGTCTCACATCTCATCACACAACCCAGTGACTGTTACTTTTGATACTGCAACGTTAAAGTTAGCAGTGAATAAAAGAGAAAAATGTGATGGAAGAAATACAGTTGCTATTCTGAAACTCATTGTTTATCAATCATGAAATTCACAATTCCAAAGTTACTTAATTCAAAGTGAACCTAATACAAAGATTCCATGCCTTGCATTACAAACTAGTCAATTAGCAAATACAGGACAAATACAAACCGTTGAAATACAATTTCTTGACCACAAGTAAAACTACATCTTCGCACAAAGACTAAAAATGGCTGACTGCACAATTTTTTCAAAGAAGAGGTCACATGTCAACTAAAAATCACAAACCATGACAAACAGGTAACTCTTGGAAGATTAGACATAAACAGGATAAGGTCGACAGAGTTGTCTCCCTTAGACCAATACAAACGGACCCTGTTACACAACAACAGGAACAACAACAACATTAACAACAACAGTTAAAACAAATGCAGCAACAGCAAAAACAACAACAACAACAACAACAACACAACAACAACAGTTAAGACAAATGCAGCAATAGCAACGGCGACAATAACTAATAACGATAACATTCCAATAGAAACAGCAGCAACAACAACAACATCAAGAGTAAACAATTTGAGCAACAACAACATTAGCAGCAGCCACAGCGACATCAACAGGAATAGTAGCAACAACGTGAAAAGAAGTAACAAAAACAGATGAAGGAGGTAGAAATAAAACTTTAGTTCTTTTTTTCTTCTTTTTTTCAGGTCTTTTCCCAACCCTGTGTTAAATTGTCAGTATTTTAGAAATCACCAATGAAAATTTTAGAATATTTGGTTCAAATCGCATCGTGGGCGATTAGTTGACATATTATTACTCTGGAAACTGGGATCACAAAAGAATTGCATTTTAAAAAAAAGAAAAACCTGGTCAATGTATGATTGTTTTCTCTATAATTGCAGATATTGAGCCAGAGAAGAATTTGAGCCAGACACATGCTGCAGATTTTGTCCTTTCACTGTGTTTTTGGACATAAATGTTATAATGGAGCCCTATGGGAAATGTTATAGTGGTGTTGGACGTTAATATCGTGACCAAATACTCATGTGTATTTAGCACGTGCATTTAATAAATAACTTACACCGCTGGAGATCCTTATCCGGTATGCGAGACAATTAATTACGTGTGTCTATGCAACTAAATACTACTATAGTGGCAATCATTTTTAAAAAAATCAAAACAAAACGTACACCGTTTGCTACAAATTAGATGTGCAGCCCGTGACCCAGTGGACGAGCATCGGATCCAAGATCGGGGGTTTAGGTTTAATAATATTTTATTGCCATCTTATTTACAGCAAATTCTCACAGCATTAGTTCCTGTTCTCCACTAAACTAGGACTATTTATTGAGAAAACACGACTTGGCATATAATACATTTAAGAGGATAAACTTGATATAAAATGAAAAGAAAATACCCACAGTGTGTGCACAATTATACATCGGTTAACAACAATTATACATCAGTTAACCATGATTATACATCAGCTAACAACGATTATACGTCAGTTAACAACAATTATATATCGGTTAACAACAATTATACATCAGTTAACAATGATTATACATCAGCTAACAACGATTATACGTCAGTTAACAACAATTATACATCAGTTAAAAACAAGTTTGCATCAGTTAACAACGATAATACATCAGTTAACAACGAGTATACATCAGTTAACAACAATTATGCACCAGTTAACAACAATTATGCATCAGTTAACAACGATTATACACCAGTTAACAACAATTAATAATCAGTTAACAACAATTATACATAAGTTAACAACAACTATACATCAGTAAACAACGATTATACATCAGTAAACAACAATTATACATCGGTTAAAAATAATTATACATCAGTAAACAACGCGTATACACCAGTAAACAACAATTATACATCGGTTAAAAACAATTATACACCAGTTAACAACGAATATACACCAGTTAACAATAATTATACATCAGTTAACAACAACTATACATCAGTAAACAACGATTATACATCAGTAAACAACAATTATACATCGGTTAAAAACAATTATACATCAGTTGATAACGAGTATACATCAGTTAACAACGAGTATACATCGGTTAACAACGAGTATACACCAGTTAACAACAATTATACATCAGTTAACAACAACTATACATCAGTAAACAACGATTATACATCAGAAAACAACAATTATACATCGGTTAAAACAATTATATATCAGTTAACAACGAGAATACATCCGTTAAGAACGAGTATACATCAGTTAACAACGAGTATACATCAGTTAACAACAGTTTACAACAGTTTACAACAATTAATCATCAGTTAACAACAATTATACATCAGTTAACAACAACTATACATCAGTAAACAACGATTATACACCAGTTAACAACAATTAATCATCAGTTAACAACAATTATACATCAGTTAACAACAACTATACATCAGTAAACAACGATTATACATCAGTTTACAACAAGTATACATCGGGTAAAAACAATTATACAACAGTTAATAACGATTATACATCAGTTAACAACGTTTATACATCAGTAAACAACAATTATACATCGGGTAAAAACAATTATACAACAGTTAATAACGATTATACATCAGTTAACAACGATTATACATCGGTTAACAACGATTATACATCAGTTAACAACGAGTATACATCAGTTAACAACGAGTATACACCAGTTAACAACGATTATACACCAGTTAACAACGATTATACACCAGTTAACAACGATTATACATCGGTTAACAACGATTATACACCAGTTAACAACGATTATACACAAACGATTATACACCAGTTAACAACGATTATACACCAGTTAACAACGATTATACACCAGTTAACAACGATTATACACAAACGATTATACACCAGTTAACAACGAGTATACACCAGTTAACAACGATTATACACCAGTTAACAACGATTATACACCAGTAAACAACGATTATACATCGGTTAACAACGATTATACACCAGTTAACAACGATTATACACCAGTTAACAACAAATATGCACCAGTTTACAACGATTATACATCAGTAAACAACAATTATACATCAGTTAACAATTATACACCTGTTAACAACGATTATACATCAGTTAACAATAATTATACATCAGTCAACAACGATTATACATCAGTTAACAACGATGATACATCAGTTAACAACGTTAATACACCAGTTAACAACAATTATACATCAGTTAACAACAATTGTACAAAAGTTAACAACGAGTGTACGCAAGTTAACAACGAGTGTACGCAAGTTAACAACGATTATACATCATTAAACAACAATTATACAGCAGTTAACAACAATTAAAACAAAAAAATATTATATCTAATACCAATTCAGTTTAGTTCTTATAAGAAGAAAAGAGAAGATTCGAAAAGAGAAGACTAGAAAAGGAAAAGGAATGAAATAGATGCATTTATACATTCTGAATCTATTAAATGTTGTCCAGCTTTAAATATTTTAGTATTGTCATCGTTTACAGTATCGGGACTGCCATGGTGTAACAACCTTAAACTAATTATATTGAGTGCAATGCTCTTATTGAGCGAAATAGCTCAATTCTACGAGCTGCAAATAGGTCACATTTATAAAAAGAAGTGCTCAGCATCTTCAGTCGAATATCCACAAGTCAGTACAAAAGAGTTCATTTAATATATATCAATATTCAATTTCGTTTACTGCATTTAATTCTGATTCTAGCGTGCAAAATTGATAAGTATCTGTTTCCCACTGAATAAATTCCTGCTTTTAAAGGCAGATTTACTTGATATCGTTCTTATTGCTGGTTCTAACTTGTGCCACAATGCTATCGAAGAAAGTATACAAGACGGCCCACTTACTTCAGTTTGCCGAACTGAAGTAAGTGGGCCTTCTTGTATACCTTGTTTGGAGTTGCTACAATATCAGAATTTCTTTATGAATAATCAGTAGCATTACCAATCAAGGGGGAATCAAGTCGCGTATATAGGATGGGACCATCAATTTTAATTTTTTTATAAAGTTTAACACTTTAGGTGCTGACTATTTTATATGTTCTATATGAGTATCACATGTTTCATTGTTACATAGGGTTAAATTAAGATGTGGAGAGGGGGTTATGGTCAGGGGATCCGCTGATGTGTAGTGTCCTTGAGCAAGAAATTTTATCTGCGTATGCTTAGTAGGCCTAATGGTTCTGCCCGGGAAGCGCGATTTGTCTAAGTTGTAAGAACTTGTTTCACAATCGATGTAAAATAAATAAGTTTAAAGCAAAAAAACAAATTCCATTTGTGAGAATATGAACTGTTAGTAAAAATTAGACAAACAGAAATTTGTATCTTCACAACATGAACTAGCGAATAGAATTGCATGGGAACTTGTAAAGTCTCTTCAATACAACCAATCGCCTGTCAGTAAACTGTCCCGATAATCATCAGTGCCATTTTGTGTCTTAAATTGAAATCTGAAAATTAGGCACGCAAAATATTTTTAAATACAGTCCCGCGGCAAATGTAAACAATCCGCATGACAGTCTGCTTACCACAATGCAACGCTCTGTCCACTTCCTGTGCACAAATGAGCAGCAATAAGGGTGTAGAGATAATTAAGTTAATCTTGTATTGCCGACAGGTGTTGGTGGGGCAGTCGGCCGGTAAACATCTGAACAAGTTGATGTGTAAATGGTAGGTTTCGCTGTTAGCCATTATCAGAAAATTAGGGTCTTAACGTGTATTTGTAATTGAAAACTGGTAAATGTAAAAAGGTACCATGTGATAGATGTACATTTCTCTGTTATGTGTTATGCTGTTGTATAAATAGAAACTTATATATATATATATATAAGATTACTTCAGGTGACGTTTCATTGCACAAAGTTTTTAAACTTATTCATTTTACATCGATTGTAAACAAGTTCTTACAACGTAGACGAATCATGTTCGAAGTCCTCCTGGGTAGGGTATCATCGCGGCTGATAAAGTGCCTCGCTCAAGGACACTAGACATTGCCGTGTCAGAGGATCGAACACACAGTTTCCCAGATCCTAGGCCCGATAACATTGACCATGCCCTCCGCTAAAAACAGACCGGACTCTTCCACTCTGATTTTATTTCCAATTAGAAGAGTTGTTTTAAAAAAACACACTCATAGGCTGCTCTGAAATTCAGCTGCCTGGTAAAATTTAAAACAATGTCAGTAAATTTGAAACCGGTTGTAATTTAGGCCAATTATCTAAAAGTACTTTAAACTATCTGCGGATACTATGCAAGGATAGAAAAAAGTGCTATCGGAAAATTCTTTATAGAAGATTTAAGATTCAATATATCTTTGTTTGGTAATTAAGCATAAATATCTCTCATTTTATACAAACATTGTATATACATCTAACATATAAAACAAATTAGGGTTAACAATATTTTTTAAAGAAGGAGTTCTACTCCATTTCAGCCCTGGCCCGAATGAGTTCATTTGCACTATTATCACTTTTCAGCAATACGTTTGTAGAATCTGAAACTATGCTGTTCCGGATGTATGATGATTAGCGCCGCTTCAACAATGTTTAAGTCATAACGCGACACTGTCTACTTGAGACAGTTTCTGAGCGCTGTCACACTGGAGTATCATGCCCCAGTCACATTATGCTGACACCGGGCTGACCAGATCTAGAACTATCATCTAGATGCTGAGCGCCAAGCGAGGAAGCTTCTAGTACACGTTTTTTAGTCTTTAGTATGACCCGGTCGGGGATCGAACCCACGCGCTTCCGCATGCGAGGCGATGGTTCTACCACCACATAGGTGGACATGATTTGGTGTTATTGACCATGCAAAACAGAATATAACAGAAGATAAATTGTATTGCCCTATACGTGATTAAATACATGTATAGTTTATCATAAATAACAGTGTATGTTATCAACCATAAATATTATTTGCAAGATATGTGTGGAGCTCGTAGTCTAGTGGTACAGCATTGTGCTTAGATCGGAGGGCCGTGGGTTCGATTCTCTGCTGTGGTCATGTGTGATTGTATCCTTTGGCAAGACACTTCATCTGTATATGTTTAGTACTGGTTCTATCAGGGTAGTTTAATGTTTATTGGAATATCCTGGTCAGGACTTTGAGCGTGATTTGTCTAATGTGTAAGACCTTTTTTCACAAGGCATAGTACCACCATTGGAAAAATGAAGTGCTTCCATGGGGTAGTCGCATAATGGCGGTTATAAATAATCCTTGTTTCTTCTTCTTTAAACGTGCATTTTCCTTATTTTAATGTTCATTGTTTAATTTGAATGACATTATTGATGTATTCTGAACATTTTGAAAGCATTGTCATGTTTGAATTGTAAATTTAGAAATAAAAACGATGTTTCGAAATTAAAGGTATGAATACATGATTTCGGAAGTCTACTTTCACTTTGTCAACAGTGTACACACTGAGCAGAAAAAAAATATCTCTTATATGACACATGACCCCTACTTTTCTCATCATATTTTGGAAGTGCAGAGGTTGGCAAACAGTAAAATGTAAGTTTCACTTGCTTCATTTAGGTCCTTCTATGAATGACAAGCCATCAAACTTTTGTAATTTACTATAGAATAAAGACCAAAAATCAATTGTGGGGTAACACCACAAATGAAGTAAAATAAAATACTTTAAACTAATCATTTCATAGTTGGAAAACGGAAGTGTTTAACATTCCCGATGTTATCCTGCAGTATCTATATAATGACCACATCACTGTGCATAATGAGATAAGATCTGGCAGATAACATGCTAAATATATAATAGGCACTTATTATTTATCGTTTCCAATTAAATTAATTAAAATACTACAGTTAACTTATCAATTTACTCCGCTTCTTTTTTACCCATGTACTATACCTTAGGCCATGTCGGTGAATTAATTACTGGATTAATTTATGTGTCTATATTATTAGGTAGAGTATTTCGATAAAAAAACTATTCAAATCAGAATCACAGGCATAAATTGATTTGTTTAAAGGTAATAGAGAAATGATTTAGAATTACTATGTAATATAATATTATAAGATTGTAACACTTAAATTGCGATCTCGTCAATTGCAGCTATATATTATTTTAAACCGTGAAATAAAACTTGATTGTTTAAAATGACAGAAGTGTATCACTTGTATGACTTGTATGACTTGAATACATCTGGTGGTAAGTATAAGACACACCAATCGCGGTTGGAATTAATTTTACCTTTATTCATGAATAACATCAGTGTTAAATATATCTTTGAACGTATAAACATGTATCCAAATATTTATATCTGTAATTTCATATTTAAGTTTTATAAAATAAGTGGAGTCACGGTATTAAAAAAAAATCGCCTTGATAATTCTTTGCTTGGACCCTTTTATGAATTAAATACATTTTGGCCTTTTTGTCATAAAGGTGTAAACCCACCATTGATTTTTGTACCTTATTTTAAAGTTGATGAAAAAAGTTTGCACGCTTGACATACATTGAATGAACAAAATGAAAGAATTCAAATTTACATATTACTGTTTGTTAATCTCTGCACTACCAAAATAAGATATTGTTTTCTCTTAAGCGTGTACACTGTCACCAAGTGAGAGTAGACGTTAGAAATCATGTATCCATACCCAAATACTCAAGCACCATTTATTTTAATAAATTCACAATTCAAACATGATGTTCAAAGTACACCAGTAATGCCATTCAAGTAAAGAAATGAGCATTAAAATAAGGAAAATGCATTTTTTTTAAAAAAAGAGAGAAAAAAAAGGATTATTTATATGTTTTCAGTGCTGGTACTATGCTTAGATGATAATAAGTGTGTCTTACTGACACTCCGTTAATGGGTCCCATACTCTACCACTGGAGAATGTGATTGAACTGAACTGTCATTTTCGATACTTCAAAGGAGAGAATTCCAAATTTTTACTCCGAATACATCAGTGACTTAATCATAGTACACACCCCTGAATAAATAAAGGATCTCATTTTTATTAACTGATGGGGAATGCATGATTTCAGATTTGGAAATAAATCTACTTCTCAAATAAATATCTGAATATAAAATAAATGCATCCCAGGGATACAAAGAAACATGGCAGTGCTATGTGAAAAATGTGTCTAAAAAAAATTTCTTTATGGTTTATTTCCATTACATACGATCTCATTTTGCTTTGTGCATCAAACTATTGAATAAAAAACATGCAACCATTTTTTAAAATATGTTTTTTTTAAAAAGAAAGAAATCCTTTGAGAAAAAATCGAATCACAGTAGAAGAGACGTGTGGAACGATTTAAACGTCTCCGGCAGAAATAAAATACAAACGAAGAGTACACAGATTTCAAACTCAAATTCAAAATAAAACTTAACCCCCCCCCCCCCCCCCCCCCCCAAAAAAAAAAACCACAACAAAAACAAAAACAAAAAAAAAACAATTTTCTTTAATAAATATTAATTAGTTTTTTTAATTATGAAACACGTTGACAAATACACAAAAGCGAAAATTAGCAGCCGAAAATATAACTGTTAAGGGACAAACGAGAGTCCGTTATCTTGCCTGGTTGATTAGATTACAACCGTGTAAAACATATTTATCATGACAGTTCAAAACCATTTTTCCGTGTTTCGTCAACTTTTACACAATCTGTTGAAATCTTTAATAACGTATTAAATGAAATGATAACTGGAAATAGCAACTTCTGTCGACAAGGAACGCTGAATAGGCAAGGCGGGCATCTTTGCCCGCGGCAGACGACAGAAGATTGGAACGCGCGATATGATCTCTCTTCTGATGTGACGTGAAGAGCTGATGACGATTATTAGAGATAAGCTTTCATGAAAACTGGGAAAGTCACACCATTG
The DNA here is from genome assembly GCA_029582155.1 of Panopea generosa. Classification (NCBI taxonomy): domain Eukaryota; kingdom Metazoa; phylum Mollusca; class Bivalvia; order Adapedonta; family Hiatellidae; genus Panopea; species Panopea generosa. The sequence goes on from CM055898.1 coordinate 52,282,132, forward strand.
GTCAATGGTTTGAAAGGGGGTGGTTAAAGAGGGCAGCTAATCCTTTGACCATTACATTTTTGAGGTGTGATTCTCGTTTTAAACATCTGTCATCTTTGTTGCAAGAGTTATATATTAGATGATAAATGTTTTAAACGCATTTCAGCCAAGCAGCCGAAAAGTAGCGGACTTGTAAATATTATCGCAGACGATCTTGTATAGTTTATATTAGAGGTAAGTGGTTGTGTGTTTTTTATTTTTATCTTTTCTTGTATTTTATTTCATTTTGCAATAAGCTATCTCGCAATTAAATATAGAGTGATATATAGTTCAATGATTTGTATTGCCAAATGCACCATACGTTTGATTTTAATACAAAACACGTTTGTAAAAAGAACATAAGGTATAAATTAAAAGAAACATTAATTAATAATTTCATATTTATTTTTATTTTGTTATTATTCACCCCTAACACGTTTTCCTGAATTTTTATTTTCAATTTCACCAGAACAGAGCATTTTCTCATTTTTTATCCTTTAAAGGGACACAAGACGATTTTAATGAAGTTTTACTTAACTCTTTTTCTGAATGGTATATACCTACATGATGCAGATATGTTATAAAAATCGGTATATGTGCAGCCCCTTAATTTTGTTTTTATTTATAAACGGGGCATAACTCTTTTAACTGGATGAAAGGTATTCATTTTCGCATATGCTCGATCATATATGGCAAAAAAAAACGTAATATATATATGTATATATAGTATTTTTTATTGGTAGGATAAAACACAAAACTTGAGAATTATCAGCTTGTATTTTTAAAGAATGTTTATTCATTACTTCAAAAGCCAGCGGACTGTACTAGTTTTCTAAAATCTACAGACAATAATGTTGTAAACTAATAGTTATTGTATTCTGCTAAGATTATGCAAAAATTACCAAAATGTAAATTTCACTCACTTCAACCATGTTTTGTATATCGTGTTTCTGAATTATGGGCTGGTGGCCTGCATTTACGAAATAAAAAAAATATCTTTGTATCTTGTATTTTTATATAGCAAACGCTAGTATTTTCTAAAATATTGAGTTTCAAACAGTAATATTTGGATATTAATATGTTCATATCGATTGATTCGACGCGTGAATAAGATTAAAATCCGATTTCAACATTGCGGTATGCCCTTAAACATATCTTGGTAAAAAAACTGGAAACAGTTATAGATAATTTTTATATAAATATACCCATTAAAGCCTAAAAAGTTTCTGTTATATATTTTCTAAGATGAAACTCTATTGCAATATTTAATATCAATCATGGTACGTGTTATGTACTTTTGAAATACGGAACAACGGTTGCTTTCTATATTTAATTTACATTAAAAATAAGTACTGGATTTTAATATATTAAATTAACACAGTTGTTACACTTATTATTTTTTTTTTTAAAAAATACATATATTGTATATGACTTTCTTCTTTGGTTAATTAGATCTACACACACTGCAATTAGGATTTTTAAATCAATATTTTGCATATATTTTATAATTTTATAAAATTAAATATATACATTTTACTAGACAAAATGAATTTATTAAGATTTTTAAATCGATATTTTGCATACTTTATTAATTTTATAAACTTGAATATCCGCTTTTCATCAGAAAAAAACCCATAAAAATTTAATATACCATTAAATAATATTTTGACTAATCATGACAGCGTTCTACTCCGAAGCATTACCAGCATACGTTTACGTAAAATTTGTGCAATCAAATACGGTCACGTGGACGTACTAATTTGTCGTATCCTTCTTGTTGATGATACCACAAACTGCAACACGATATAAGTAAAGTGATAATTGAACCATTTCAAATTGACATCATACTTACAGTGACGCCTTCGTTTTAAAACCAATTTATCTTAATTTATATTTTCCTGATAAAATCTAGTCCACCGTCGGACCGTCCGTTGATTTCAATAGTAAGATTAGTTGTGTGTGTCTGTTTGTTTTTCTTTTTTGTGTGTGTGTGTAAAATTCCGCAAAGGTGATATTAATAATACTAATTTGAAATACAACATGATTTAGGGCATCGCACAGAAATGAAACTTAAAACATTATCATCACGGGATTTTTTTTTAAAATACTTATGACATCTTAAAATTGAGGTCATGTAAAAACAAAAGCCAACACTCGAAATATTTATAACAGGGTTAAGATAATGAATGAAATACATTTTATCTTTATATCTATTTATCCGTACTCGACTTTTTGTGTATAGAAATTGTTGAAGTAGATTTATATTTTATTTTGCATCTTTAAATTGTTTTCAGGATAACAGAACCTACCAGAAAGTGAAAAAAAAAACAATCCAAGTGAAAATGTCGTTCCATAGTATTGACAAGTTACTACAGCATAATAAGCAGGACGCCGACGCCGACGTGAGCTTTAAATCGGTAATGTCGGACGAACGAGAAATCGACGTTACATCGAATCAAAGCTTCTCCGACCTTGATGAGCAGTCGGATGATGACAAATCAAACAGTCCGCCTTACATTCGCAAGTACGATAGACCCCACACGTCACATGTACCCGAAGCAATCCGACTACGCGTTAACAGTCGGGAACGCCAGAGAATGCACGATCTAAACTCGGCTTTGGATAGTTTGAGACAAGTAATGCCATATTCGCACGGACCGTCGGTGAAGAAAATATCTAAAATGTCCACACTTCTTCTTGCACGGAATTATATCGTGATGCTGAACAAATCGCTCGATGAAATGCGTAAACTTGTTGGTGACTTGACACTGAAGCAGACGACAAACGCACATGCACAGTCGCCGACCAGTACAGTGTCACCAAGCGGACCACAAACCACGTCTCAACACATGCCTTACCACGCAAGTTTTTCGGATACTAATTTAGTTTACAGCAGTGACATGCAAAAACACATCTCTGTTATACCTATTCCTCAAGTGCAGAGCTTACTTATGCCTTACAAAATGGCACCTTTGCCGCATATGGCCGGAAGCGGAAGTGCGTTTCACGCGTCTACACCTTGCCCATGTAGCTTTTGCCAAACGTCTTTGCCAGCTCTTCCTAAACCGGGCTGGAAAGAAGCATGCTGAAGGATTAACAATGTTCGATATCAAAGACAATGCGATACTCTTAAAATTTACATTCCAGTATTGTTATATATTTATACTTGTAATTTTTATGCCTGGCCTTGCCAGTATTCCTCTTTTTTCTTAACATTGCTCTCTCTCTCTCTCTCTCTCTCTCTCTCTCTCTCTCTCTCTCTCTCTCTCTCTCTCTCTCTCTCTCTCTCTCTCTGTCCGTCCGTCCCTCCCTCCCTCGATCCCTCCCTCTCTCTCTCTCTCTCTCTCTCTCTCTCTCTCTCTCTCTCTCTCTTTCTCTCTCAGTTAAATTGTTTGATGAAATAAAAAAGTAAACAACAATTTAGTTAAACTATTTAGTCAGAACTCCTGCATATATAAACATGCGTGTAGCGCTAAATGGGTATTTTTTAACTAAAAAAACAAATAGGAATTAGGTTAAGTATTTTTAACAATATCATAAAAAATAATTTTTTTGGGCAAAATTGAATGCAAAATTTTAGTGCACAGTATAAACTTTTTTTCTTTATTTACATTAAAACTTGATTGACTACAAGTCGAATGTACACATTAAGAATTATTTGTATGCAATGATCGCATGTTTTGATTGGAATGGATTTTCTCTAATAAATTCATTATTTGCTGTTTAACATTAGTATAACATTAATATGTTAACACATCTGATTTTCGATTTACATGGTTTAAACTTAATTATTTTCGAATGTAAAACAAGTTTAAACAATTTAAGCTTTCGAAGCCTTTCAGGGTAGACCCAGTTCTAAGCATACGCGGATAAAGTCTTGCTTGAAGGGCATCACACATGTCTGGCACCACTCATGGCTATGGTGACCTTTCGACCCTGAGTCCGACGCTTTACCACTGTGCTACATATTATACACACACTTTACACATGTACCACAAATATCTTATTTGGTAAAAGTCAAAGCTGCTTTGGTTTGAAATATACACCTTAAAGCCTATATTAATGTATACTAAGTTGTTCAATAGGCCTACAATACATATAGCTTATGGAGGAAAGCCGAAGGAAAGCGGCAACGTCCGACGAACAAAAAGCTGTCTAATCGTGTAACATTTGATTTGGTTATAACACTGGTCGTTTTTACCTAATATACATTTAACTAAGCTGGCTTCTGTTTCAGTAACATATCAAAGTATATACTTTAAAGCTTGTATCCAAGACAAGCAGCCAGGTGATCATGATTTTAGACTAGTTCCAGTAAAACTGGATATGTTTTCATTAGTATTTATCATGCAATAAATGAATATTTTTCTTAATCATAATTTAAAGACATAAAAACTTAACTTAATTTTGACTGGTTACTAATAATTAATAATATTCTTTACTTAATGGCAAATAAACCCCAACACATATAGTTTTTACGGATCCGGTCTAATATCATGATCACCTGGGTGCTTTCTTTGAGTTGTTAAGTATTTAAGGTAGTTAGCGGCCATTTCTATCGGATTTTTTTTACATCTGGTGTAATTTATCAAAAATCTGTACAATTGATTTTCCGCGCTGATTTTCCCTTGTAAAAGAGTTCAAGATTGTTTTTAATAACATTTTTAAATAACTTTATTTCCTGTGATAATATTATAACTTTCATGCAGATAAAATACAATTTGTGTTACATTAACATCTAATCATTACCGAATAAAAAGTGGACGTGTTCTCGCTAGTTTTTCTAACAAATTTGAATTTAAATTAAAATGACACTTAATTAAAGAAAAAATACGACGCTTGCTTTTGAACGACGTCAGCAGAATTACATTACTAACGTAATAAAACAAGCATCAACACGACCTCTTTGTATTCAGTCACATTGTAGTGAAATGAATATAGTTAAACATAAATAAAATTCAATAAGTTGTACCAGAGCATTATTGCGCAATCAAGCTCGGATATTCAAAATCTGTTCTTTTAAAACCCGCGTTTTAATCACAGACGCTATCTTAGTATAGTTTTTGGATAGCTATATATAGTAAATAATGGAAAGGTAGGCCACTTCAAAAAGACCATATCTGGTTTAAAAAATATATAGGTGTGAAAGGAGAAAACCTAAATTAAATCCGTGGACAAAATCATAATAAACCTACTGACTTCTGTTGAGCTCTTTGAAAGCAATATTGATGATGATATTTCCAGTAAAACATCATGACCCACTTGTTCAAAGCTCTGTTAGCTTAACCACCCGTTAAGCGAAATTTTGTAACTTCATTACGTTCTATACTTAATGACTTTATGGCAATTTAAATGCATTTGTAGAAACAAAATGGTATATAACATAATTTCCAATAAAAAATAATATAAAATGCTGTAAATCTCAAAATATAGTGATTTGAAAATTTCACTTAACCCAGGGTTAAGCTAACCAAGCTTTGGACAACTGGGCCTATATAGGTTTTATAATAAATAAATAGCGTGTCAACACCCAGTTAAGTTTTTAAGCGTTAAAGTAAAACTTAAGAAAATGTTGGTGAAATAGAAGCCTGAGTAAAAGCACGATCCTTCCGCAAGAAACTTCTTAGTGCAAACTGGATGAGACTGAAGAGACGGTCCTGGCGCTTCCCGTCAGGAACCGTTACATTGAAGTATCATGGAGCACGCTGATTGGTCAGCGGAAGGCAAGCGAATCATAATTGGTAAACGCGGTATAGTGCTATGAATTATAGGACAGGCAGGGAATTCCATGATTTTACATAAGGGTACAACATACATAAATCGGTAGATGTGAAGTGTTGGGATATACCAAGTTAGATTAATGCCAAATTGACGACTATCTTCGCATTAACAGATAAGAGGCCCAGCAGCGACTGTATCGCTCTACTGTATATTTTGATCTAATTTGATCCGTCCAAGAAACAAGTCCCTGGTTATAAGTCTGGCCATTCGAACGTAGGCGGAAGTGGTCGACGATGCTCCGACTGAAGTCTGGCTATGTTTGGATAAGAGCTAAAGTTTCCGTGGTGTCAACAAAGTAGAAATATTAGCCTTTTTCGATTTCGATCTGATTCACCTTTAAACAATTACACGTTTCATTTTTTGTATTAAGGATTTATGCACAATATTTCCCCAAAATTAAATAATTGAGCATTAAACTTTTTTTCTATTTAAGTGAAAATAGTGTTTACTGAAAACTTTATGGTTTTTTTTAGTATCACGGAGTTACTTCAAAGTCAATCTCGAACTTTATCATGTTAGACAAATACACACCAACATTTATCGCATTAACTTAAAAGGAAACTAATTATTGAGCAGAAAATCATGTGGATATGGGGGGATCAATAACTCGTTTGTCGTTTAAATTGAATCTTACGTGTATAACGTGTAAACTGTTTCATTCACTAAAGCAATAAGATGAGAACATAAAAGGTGGTTTTACACCTTTACATACGAGGTTAAGACATTCTTCACTAACAATAAGTAAAATAACAAACAGAAAAATAGAAACTTGGTGATTGTGTATTACAAAACAACAACAAAACACTTCCGGACAACAGCAATGGCAGAAGTGACATGTTTGTTTCTTGAAATGAATGGGTACAAGAAAAATTGAGATAATTTAATCGAGTATAAGATTTTAATCTTTTGATTAATTCAAAATAAGAAGACGCGTTCCGCACAAACCCCTTGCTGTGCACAATAATCTAACAATGCGATGTGCATCTGTTAGCATTGTGCCTCAACGACAAAATATAGTCCTGCAGCACATAATAACAGGGTTTTCCGAAATATTCTACAGTTCTACAGGGCAAAAACATGTTATACTGATGTAATCTTGCTATCGTTTTAAGTCGATACTATCGCAGTTAAACTACAATGATTGGGCGTGGTATTTCTATCTAATTCGTACTCTATCAAGACGAATCTATAGATGGCAAGATAGGGCGGACGGAAATTGAGGCTAAAGGCATGAAACTGTCTCGCGCTATTTACATCCATCAGCGATTTTCACACTTACAGTTGTTAATCACAAACTGATTTAAGTTACTAACATGTTTATTAAATTCCATCGATCGGTCAGAGACATCTTGTATACTAGTATGTAAGCTTATGTTTACATTGTGTGTGGATGCCATAAATACACTAAATATAGACACTCTGAAACATACATTCAGAATGAATGAAGTTTTACGGCGTACCAGTACCATGTAGGTTATTCGACGCCAACAGGAAAGAAGATTTTAGGTTCATTCTACATGTACAAAAACAACAAATTCACCCATTCGGAGGATCCCTACCCCTCTGCAGAGATCGACAGTGATTCTATCCTAAGCCGGAACCACACGGGTTCATACATTCAGAAAGTGAAATACATATAGGAGAAGCTCAATGTCCCGGAGACGCTCATTGTCCTGATTGTGCCCTGCTAGCAATATTACTCACGAACACCCTGTATCTTAAAACTGAATTTAATTTATTTGTTTGATTGAATAGTTAACGTCATTGAATACCATCGAAGGCTAACAGGCGATCAGTTAACCTAACCACTCTCTCCTGGGATCCTGGAAGATAACCATTACTCGAGAACGTCCATCTCAGATCAGAATGAAAATCATTGTAACAAAGATACCAACGAAATCTAAAAATGGAAAGCAACAGATTGAATAGTAATGAAATTTACTGAATACAAATGAAACAATTTACAATAGAAATGATGTGTTTAGAATATACATGAAAACCCCGTCCCCCCAAAAAAACACAAAATAATATAATGACTACATATTAAATATAAGTATATGCATAGAATAGAAATAATGAAAAATATACAATACAATATAAAAAAGAAATGTATTAAGATTGAATATAAAATATTGAATATTTCAGCGTCTTATATGCCATATATAGCCATATGTGTAGCTTTAAATCTCAAAGTAATAGTTCACGTGTTAGTACCTGAAACGCTATATCTAGACCTAATAAACAGCTGGCTATAAAACCAGTGGTGTCACGTTCATTTTGAAGTAAGAGCAACATTTTTGTAAACATCTCAAGTAATATTTTAGTGGAAAAACTAACGAAATAAAAAAACGTTGTATTGTAATAAATGGTCAAAAAAATGCGGTAAGACAGAATTTACCAGAGTTATAGCCCTTTCCAGTTAATGGTCTCAGAACATAAGGTAGTATTTTAATTTCACAGTGCATCTTGCACGTATCAGCATTAGATTATTTTCTGAATAGTGAACACCATTAAACGTATCGTAAGTCACTTTAAGCAAGTAACACACCGCCGAGAAAAAAAATGTATGATTTTAGTCTAATTAAAGAAAACGTGTCAACCTTTAATCATTTTTCCGACCACATTGTCCAGTCCTTTATTTATACAAGCTTTGTGTGACCTAACGTAAACATGATACATGTCACGTGATTGTTACCGAGTTAATTATTCGATTGGGTAACAGATTGCGGCACGCGTACGCATGCGCGATCCAAAATCGAATCGACAGGGCTTGAAAATATGACAATAAAATCAGAAGAGTTATTGAAATGGAAAATTTGATACTATTTATATCCGTTTTCCATTTAAATACATTTCCGCCATATTGGTTTATGGTTTTCCTAATTTAAACTTCATCGACATGAGTGCCCAACAAAGTTTAAAAGGGGAAATATATATAAAATTACAATAAATATTGAATGTACTTTTTGGTAGTAAACTCAAGAAATTGTTGTGCAATTTGTATAGAAGGATAGCAAAAGTGCATCTCTTACGTAAGTGTTGATAAAAATAGCACGCGAAGGATTATTTATTAGGCAAATTAAACATTCAAAATTCACAAATTTTTGCTTTTTTGCCCCTTATAAAAGGTAAACTGTGTGTAACCTTAGATGCAAAATGATCTTGAATTAAACTACTGCGATTTGAAGTTAAACTTTCTCATATTTTTATTGTTATTTTACTAACCAGAAGTACTTCAACACATTGCTGGGAATGGTATATTTCCGGGGGAGGCACTTAATGTATATGTGCCGCCGTTTTGACCCCTCTTTTTGGAGCTTTGATCTTCCTTTTTGGACACATATTCCTAATGTAGACTTTTGTCCCCTTGTTCAATCCAGGGTTCAAATGATCCTCTCCTGTCTAGGAACTCCAGGCTAGGAACCTCTTGATTTTTATTCTTAATGAAATTCTTAATGAAATCCAATAGCTTATGTCATTGTGTAGACAAAGCGCCCTCTCCGGGTGTATATTTCATTCTATTCTGCATAATAAGAATTTTGCTTTGCATTCCTGAGACGAATGGAAAATAATAAACATCGTTATGACCCCTGATTGATTGAAAACTACTGAATATTGCCTCATTAACTAGATCGTAAGTAAACGTTATAAAAATAAATTGATCGATTGATTGAATATTTAGTGTCATTTGTATGGCATCGAGGGCTAACAGACGATCAGTTAACATAACCAGTGTTTCCTGAGATCCTGGAAGGTTAACCAGAACTCGAGCACACCCCATCGTCGGAAATAACTGATAACTTTCCCACTTGAATAAGCGGTGAGAGACGAATGATAATGAGACGAATGTAGTATATCAATCTTATCAAAATAGTATCGTCATGTTATTTCAATGGAAAATTACGTTATTGAACATAATCAATATATACTCTTTCAGTTACGGTGAGTGAGTCCTCCGTGGCCGAGTGACCTATGGCACCGTGTCAAGATCACTTACCTCTCACCACTAAGGTCGTAGGCTCGAGTCCCGCTCACTCCAAAAACTTTATGTACTAGTTTGCCAGTTACTTGCGGAAGGACGGTGGTTCTACTCCTTCTGACTCAGTCTGAGGTCTTCATCAATCAGTAAAACTGGATATGCCATATATAACCTGAAAATGTTGAAAATGACGTTAAACCCCATTCAAAAAAAAGGAAGGGTGACTTTGACCTTGGGGCAATGCACTCTCAAATAATCAATAAACAAGTGACCTTGACATTTAGCTAGTGACCTCAAAAGCCACTTTGGTCTTCAGTGGCGTAGCTGCCTTTACACCACAGCACCCGAGCTCGCACATTATCTTTAGAAGCATCATTATACCTCCTGGTTCTGCCCCAAAAACGCGATAAATGCATCCTAAAAACGAAAAAAAAATATGGGAGAGCAATTCCCCATACTCATTAGAACCTGTACAGGGACGTAGCTTTCTAAAGGCACTGTAGGCACGTACCGTGACTTTTTAAGAGAAATAGGGAAAACAAATCCAAAACGCAATAAAAATCGAAATACTAGCTAAGAGGGTAGACTATACACATGGTAACACATGTTGCATGGAAACAGTAGCCACTTGAAACCATGACAAAGACGGCTACTTAGTTTTACCTTTTTTAAAAGTACAACAAACCATAAAACATTGCATTTATTATTAATTTATTGATTATAAAACAGTGAATGAATTCAAGGTTAATATTAAGGCTAACCAGGCCACTGAAACATAATAGATATACGCCAAAACGCACCTACGACCGTCTAGCTGATTTTTATAGGGGGAGCATACCCCCGGGCACTCCTGCAACTGTGCCTACACATCGTTTCAGCCAATCTACGCTCCTGCTGGCAAATCATTTTATGGGCAGCTTCGCCACTGGTCTTCAAATTTATACAAAGGGGAAGCAAGTCGATTGAATTATTTAATACGAAAAGAAAACTGAGTTATTTCCCTTCCATTACTTCGAGAGCCTGACTCGTAATATGAAAGTAATTAGTAAGAATACTTTTTAAAAACCATATGCATCATGATCTGAAATGAAAATGTTCAGAATAAGGCCATAATAAACTAATTGCTAGATTATCATCCCCACCCGCCCAATAAGTTTCATGCCGCCCCGACCCTTTTTATTTTCATAAAAGAAATATTATAAAAAAAAAAATATTTTTTTTTAATTAAAAAAACACCAACAAATTTAGAAATAAAAATAAAAATAAAATCCTCCCGCCCTCTCCATTTTTAAGAAAAAATGGATGATAATCTAGCAATTAATTTATAAAGTCTTAAAGGTGTAACCCCACCATTGATTTTTGTTCTTTATTCTATAGTAAATAATAAAAGTTTGAAGGCTTGTCATTCATAGAGGGTCCCAAATGAAAGAAGTGAAACCTACATTTTACTGTTTGTCAACCTCTGCACTATCAAAATATGATGAGAAAAGTAGAGGTCATGTGTCATATAAGAGATTTTTTTTCTGCTCAGTGTGTACACTGGCGACAAAGTGAAAGTAGACTTCCGAAATCAGGAATTCATACCCCAATTTCCAAGCATCATTTTTTTTCTAAATTCACAATTCAAACATGACAATGCTATCAAAATGTTCAAAATACATCAATAATGCCATTCAAATAAAAAAATGAGCATTAAAATAAGGAAAATGCATTTTTAAAGAAGAAGAATTGAGGATTATTTATAACCGCCATTATGCGACTACCCCACGGAAGCACTTCCTTTTTGCAATGGTGGCACTATGCCAAAGATATATACTACCGTTATTGTTCTAGTGTTGTAAGACTGCAGCATACATGTGTTTTTTTAAAAGAAATGTACAAGTAACTTCAATTCAAAATCATGTAAAATCTGAAAACTTCCTAGCCAACATCCTGAAACGATGTAATCTAGTTTCCAGACTTTTATGGAAGTCCTACCAGTAGCTCCAGATAGGTTCTCACAAAAGTTGTGAACGCCCGACGACACACAACGGTTTATGACCAAGAGAGCGAAAAAACAACACCACCAATTAAAAAACAACAATAATAAAAATGTAAATAATTTCGTTAATGTGAAGTTTCACATATTATTACACTGAGTACAAGAACGTAGTGTCAATATCCTCCGCCAGGGGGTATCGGTATACCAAAATTGCGTTTTTTTTGCTTTCGGCTGATACTGTACATGCCCTCATGTTTTCGACCAAGTAATACGGTATTCGACCGAGCGATACTGTTATCGACAGACGCTTTTTATCAGGGTAACTGACTTTAAAGGTATTATTTTTCATGAAATAAATATGAATATACACAACAGTAGTCGCAAAAGTTTAAATTAGATTAATAGAATGCATACGAATTATGTAGGTTCTGTGTTATGATGGTGTGTGTCTGTTGTTATTGTATATTGAACGACAAACTCAAGGGGAACTGCAAAAACTTCGTTTTCATAAAGAAAATGTGATTTATTGTAAAAAAATCATAACTTAAACGTTAAATACAATGTATTTTAATGTATTTCGCATAAAACAATTGAATAACAATGCAATAATTTGTGATACGGTTTCGACGTTATTGGAAATTGGCCTGTAAGGTTTTCGTCATTGATCGATTGGGTATTCGATTGTATTTACATTTTGTTAATGAATAAAATGTTTATGCGTAATATCTATGCATATTTAAAGATGTTTTCACATCATATAATACATTTTGTATTACTTAAACTGTCATTTATACTTACCATGCAGATGTTTCTTCAAACAGTGCATCAAACATGCGTGCCCTTTCAGATTTTGTGTTGCTGGAATCCTTGATCCGCCCCTAATAACAAGTTTGGTTCAGATCCATTGGAAAATGCGAGTAATACAATGCGCACGATGAAAACTAGGTCATTTAATGTTATGCATATATCGTAACTGCTATATTATGTAAGTTTGGTGAAGATCAAATGACAAATACGTGTTATATATGGTCAGTGTCCCAAGTTCTATATTTAACGGTCAGAAAACAGACATCATGCAATCAGAATACCTCACCTCGCGTATTTGAACCATGCAACTGTGAAATTTCAGATCAGACCTCAAATAAACATACTGGTATGATCCGTTTTTGTCATAAGTTGAGGTATGATCTTACACAAATTTAATACCCTCCCACATACAGCCTAAATCAGGCAAGGGACATAATATTCTCAATACATTTTCGTACTTGGAAGAGGTTATAAAATTTGTCTATTTCAATTGATAGGTAATCCAATTAATAATACGAAAGGTTTCAGCAAGGAATTATATAGAGACAAGTCCTTGGTTTCAGCAAATTTCATTTGATTCCAATTAAAACAAGAGGCCCATGCGGGCCTGAGGACGTTCTACTGGCTCATCGTGGTCATAGCACTTTTTGAAATTTCACAATATTTACCCTCTTTAGGGGTCGTCTTAACAATTTATGGATAAATACCCCCACCACACCCATACTGAACAAAAAAATAATTGCTAAATTTCCATATCATTCATCTGTAAAAAAATTAGTCCCCGTACAGAACCCTTATACAACCCACCTCTTTGATTTGTTAGAACTTCAATGTGCACCCATTCTTGGAGATTTGTTATGAGCAGAAGTTTTTTTGTACTTATAGATGTGAAAATGAACAAAAGTTTTCCCTATATTATTCCTTGTCACTTTGCAAGACCCCAATATATCCCAGGCCTCCCAGGCCCTTCGGCCTTGATATGCAGAATCTTCAATCCTTGCTGGTGTAGGATAATTTATATCAAATATGAACTAGTTTGACTGAAAGGTTATTGAGAGGAAGATTTATGAAAATTCCCAATTTTAACCATATTGCCCCTCACCCTCTAGCCCCTTACGGAAATTCAATCCTCTTTATTGAACAAAATCAAATTTACTGTTACAAGACAATGCTTCAGATCTCAAATTGAACAACATATTTACACAAATGGACGAAAAAATGAGAATTTTCCATTTTCCCATAGTATTCCTATGTAATACTCAAAGATCTCTTACAAGGTCTCTATATACATTCCAGTGCCCCTTGATTTGTACTAACTACAAACTCATAATCATAAGGATAATTTATATCAAATTTGAACAAATCTGACTGACCAAAGATTTATGACAATGTTCAGTTTAACCATTTTGTGACCCCAACTGGCCCCTTTCTTCGTATTAAACAAGATCTTATTTGTTATGACTAGAAGATGTGTCAAAACTCAAATTGAATAAAAAAAAAGTCATAAATGGATGAAAAAATGAGCATTTTCCATTTTCCCATAGTATTCCTATATAAAACTCAAAGTCACCTTACAGGGCCCCATATAAATAAAAGCCCTTTGATTTGTACAAACTTTAAACTCATACTCATTGGGATCATCTATATCAAATATGAACAAATCTGACTGACCGACCGGCTGTTGAGAAGAAGATTTTTGATTTTTTTTCTATTTTAACCCTTATTGACCCACCCTGACCCCTTATGGAAAGGAAATTCTCCTTATTGAACCATATCTTACTTTCTATGACTAGACGATGCTTCAGATCTCAAATTGAATACTAATTTTCCCGAATGAATGAAAAAATGATAATTTTCTGTTTTCCCATAGTATCCCTATGTAAAATTCTAAGTCCCCTTACAGGGCCCCTATAAATATTAGCCCCTTAATTCTTATCTTCATTCAAACCCCTACACATAGGGATAATTCATGCCAAATATGAACAAATCTGACTTACAGGTTCTTAAGAAAATGATTTTTGTAATTCCCACTTTTTACCCTTTTGGGGCCCCTCCTGACCCCTACCCAGTCATTTTTACAAATCTGAACCTTCTTGACCAAACAATGCTTCTGTGAAAATATAGGCAAAATCAGTTCCTTTTTAAATTTAATATTTATTATACTGACATGTGTCCCCTAATTGAAACCTCCGGGCAGGGTCATTTTTAACCCCATGGACATAGTTTGAACAAATCTAACACAACTTCAGTTGGTTATTATTACTGCATAAATATTTTCAAAATCTTTTGGGTGGTTCATGAGAAGAAGATTTTTTAAGTTTTGGGCTATTTTTAGTAATGGTGGCCATCTTGAATTTCAAATCGAAAAAAAAATCTTTTATATAGTCGCCTATGCAATAGAAACATCCATGTGAAGTTTGAGTTTAATTGGCCTTGTGGTTTCAGAGAAAGTGCTGCTAATGGACGACAGATGAGGGATGACTGACAACTGATGACGGACAACGCACAATCGCATAAGCCCTTCTGGCTTGAGCTAAAAATGTAACATAAAACCATAATTATCTGGACCAGCAACGATTGCTCATTTGGAGAACAATAGTTCTACTTATTCTTTGAATAGTTGAGCTAATAAGATCTGTCACCGTGGGACAGGCCCAAACCCTGCTATGATTGGAATATTTGGTTTCAACAAGGACTTTAAATATAGAAGGATAGGAAACTTGCAACACACGACTAAATGTTGATAAAACAGCACACGAAGGATTAATCATTTGGTAAATAATCATTCATAATTTAAAAGCATCTAATTTCTTGTTCATAAAATGTAAATTGTATGTAACCTTAGATGATTTAAAATGTTTCAATCACGAAAAATGATCTTGAATTACAGATATTGAAGTTTGAGGTACTTCAACAATTTTAAACACAAATTGCTGGGAATGGTATTGTTTTGATGAAAATTTCATTCTGCAATGTAAGAATTTTGATTTGTGTTCCTGAGATGAATGGAAGTTGAGATGATTGAAAACGAGATATTGTGAGATTTTGCCTGAATATACGAATGTTCACAAAAAATCAATCAGTTGCCTTTCTATATAATTCCTTGGTTTTAACTGTTTTCTGAAACAGGTTTGTACATTAGGAATAGAATTGCAGACCAAAGACATCATCTATTTTTGGACATGGTTAAACAGGAATGACTTCCAAAAACTTTTTTGCTGGGTTCATTGTTGGGGTATAATGACAAACTTACAGGCCGAACACAAAATACTACTTTTTTAATGAATATGGACATGGCGAAACCTGTATACACCCTCTATAACTTGTTTCACTTGACAGAGATGTAATAAAAGGGCTTAAAAATAAAATTCTTTTTAAAATGAATAAAAAGCATCACATTTTCATATTAAAATAAATAAAAGCTGAATGGTTTGGTATATAAACACCATCAAAACTCAATGCTTCAGTCGAAGTGGTAAACTTGAAATGAAATCCTCATTCTAAAAATACAAAGCACTTAAAAACTGCTTGATGACCTTCACATCAACATTGGACTCTTCCTAAGATGAAACAAATGTAACGTGTAAACCGGTATGACGGATCAAATTGAAATCAAAAGGAAATCATGGGACTCATTTAATATATCACATAATTTTTACAATTTTAAGCAGGAAATCAATTTAAAGGAATTACAGAAGGTTTTTCAAAATTTTAAATAGGCATAAACATTTATTTTCAATTTAGCATTCCTATATATACTCACTGATCCTGCATTGGCAAAAGGATATCTATTTAAACATGCCAAAATATTATATTGAAAAGGGAGTTCCTTGGGTTGTCCGCCTAGGTTAGACTAAAATAGATTTCCAGCTTAAAATTGCAAGATATTTTGTAACGTATTAAGTGAGTCATGTGATAACACTTTGATTTCAATATGATCCGTTATACAGGTTTACAAATAATACAAATTGTTTCATTTTAGAAAGTGTCCGAATGACATCAAGGTAATTAAGTGCTATCTATTTTTAGAATAGGGATTTTGTTTCAAGTTTTGCACTCCAATTTAAATGTCAATTATGTCACTTTTTTAATGAATTTGACATAACAAACCATTTGGATTTTATTTATCAATGATAATGAAATGCTCTTCATCTATTTAAAAAAAATTATATTTTTTTGGAGACATTTATAGCTATTTTCCTGATATAATCCAATTAAGATGAACGCATAGATACATAACCCAAGTTAGGAAACCCCTTTTTGATATATTATTTTGATTTATCTAAATAAATGTTTAAATACATGTTTAAAGATATTTTTTGGCAATACAGGGTCAATGAGTAAATACAGGCATGATATATTGGTAAAAATGTTTTTAGCTTAATTTAAAATTTTTAAAAATCTTGATATACTCCCCTTAAGTCACTGGTTGAGGTATAAATAAGATAATTTTAGGACGTAACGAAATGACAACTGACATGTAATATAGATCTTTATTGATAACCACAACTTCAAGCTTAAACGGAAACTTGAAACATTTTCATCTCACTGTCTTGTTTGGTTTTACATCTCTGGCAGCTGATTTATTCAACACTCCAATTTTTTTTTTGCAACCTGCTATTTTCATCAGCAACCGACAGTTTAATGACAATGTAGATATATGTGATATCTATTGCATGTATACTGTGAACAAGTCTTTATCATACATTCAATAACAAAATGAGGCAAATATTTGTGACAACTTGACTGACTACACCTCAATTGTCAACGTACATCAGAACTTCTGCAACAAAATATTTTTGTTTGTTGTTCAGCCTGGTAGATAGTAGATATAGATGATGTAATAAGTAACTTGACTGACCACAACGCAATTATCTACGTACACAGAATTAACCTTAAAACTTTTACTTTTGTTGCTAACAAGCATATTGGCAACTTGACAGAAACAATTTGTTTTATCTAAGGAGTTGAGTCAAGGCAGACATAAGAGGTGGAGCACATATCAAGTGTCATCAATTTAACTCCATAATGCTTAGACATATCACAGATACTATTTATTAAAATCAAGAAATATTCATTTTTATACTCAAAGTACTCATGAAAATACTCTTTTTAAAGAAAACTCATTTTGGATGTAAAAGGTTACAAATACTGCGAGTTTTTTTTTATCTTTATGACTGTATATTTTTTTATGTAAATATAACAACTTTTCTTTTCATTCTTTTTGGTCATATTTGATATTTTGGCCCTTTGCATAAATACTGCTTTGATACTGCTTTGATACCAACTGCAAAGTGACTTGCATCCCCTTTCAACTTGAAAACATCAAACTATAAAGTTGTTTTCTTGCAACTCCTTGTGTGTTTTTTTAGTACATCACAAATCTCCAAAGCCTATAATATCACATTATTCTCTTTCAACAATTTATTGCTGTTATTAATAGCTAAATGATTTTCTCTGCAACGAACATACCATAACTGATACATTGTATAAATAAAAACTGACCCTTTCCTTCAAGCACACATTTAACAAATACACAAACATTTATAAAAAGATGCGCTCTGTAAAATTTCAACAAATCAGATAAAGACACAAATATGTTTCTCACAAATGTGATTATTAGATTAATATCACAGACAATACAAAACTTTAGACACTTCACATGGCTGACACTTAATAAAAAAAGAAAAAAAAGAAAGAAGAATATAAACAAATTTTATAAAATAATCACCAACAATTCTCATATAAACAATTTGTTGAAAGTGAACAAAACTGAGAATTTAAAAATTTAAAATAACTGTTTTCAGTTTATATACATGTAGCATTTTGAAGGCAGACAATTGGCAGCTCTACTTGAGAAGGTGCAGGGTAGTAAAGGCACTGTTATTCATATGAAACCCTCTATTTGGTGAGCAGTGAACTCAAATAGTTAAAGAAGAGCTAAATGCAAACAGAAACAAAGAGAAATATATGTCTGTTTTCTTTATAAATGTTATCTAAAATCATTCAAAAGAAATGAGACAGGCGAGATATTGATTAAATCATATACTAAAATTTAAAATTTTAATCTGATAAATACATTTTTTAAGTTATTAAGCTCAAATCCATTTGAAATGTAAGATATATATCAGACAGTAAAAATCACTTTCAAACTAACATGTTTTTTTGTTTGTTTATTCCAATTCTTTAAAAAAACAGGTCATCTGGCCATTGAACACAGATCAGATATGACTTACAACCAAGATAAAAAAATGACAGGAAATAAATTAATTTATTTTAATCGGTTGTTTCATGGAAAATCAGAATGACCACTGTGACAATTAACGGTTACTAATTAAGTTCGTATAGTTTGATGATTATGTACAACTGAAATCCATGAGATACTTTGGTCATTATATACAAGTTATTACATCGTGTTAAAATTGTCCAATAGAGAGTAAAATGGTTCATCAATTAAGCATGCAAGACTCGTACGTCGGGACCATATATTTAATATTAATGAATGCGTCTTCTCCGCCGTGCCTTTCGAATGCTTCCAGTGTTTCCTGAATAAGATCCCCGATGTTTTCTCTCTTCTGTTGGCTGTAGTCAATTCCATCTCCAGAGTTCACTATAAATTAAATAAAAATGTATTTCCATTAAAAGCATACTAGCTCCTATAACACATAAAATTCCCTTTTTACAATAACCAAGAACTTATCTAGAGAAAGCAATTAATAAAGATGTTATGAACACTTGCATATTCATACAAAAAATTTATTTTCAAATAGCTCAACTTCCATTCATCTCAGTAATACGAATTGAAATTCTTTCTTTGCACAATGAAATTCTCTACAAAACGAGGCCATTCCCATCAAACTGTGTTTAAATTGATGAAGTTCTTAAGATTACAAAATATAAATATGGCAAATAAAAAATCACGGAAAGTACTTGAAATTTTACTTCAAACTGCAACATTTTAAATTCAAGATCCTTTTACTTGTTTAAAACTGTATAAAACATCTAAGGTTACATATACTTAACATTTTATGTAAAAGAAATCAGCCTGTAAATTTGGAATGATTAACCAAATTATTAGTTTTTCGCATACTATTTTATAAACATTAAGTAGAGATATGCAAATTTACCATCCATCTATATAAGTTCTTGGTGTTTATTAATGTGTTATCTGGGAATAATTTTTATTATGTATGAAATATAACCATAAATATGAAAGTCAGCTTTTTAAAAATGTTGTGCACAAATATGTCTTCTATCATGTGCAATGCTGATGTGTTTGTTATATTTGGACTTTCTTACCAACATAAATGTATTCAAAATTAGTTTTTATTAATTTACCAGGTTTACCTATGTGAAAAACTGGCCCATTACCACTACATTGTATTATATGGACAATCAATGTCATTATAGTGTCACTACATTTTTACTTACACATTTCTTTAACATATGTTTTCAAAATTAGTGTTACATCATTAGTTCTATAGATAATTTTACTACTTTCATGAAAATGGGTTTTCAGATAGATATACTTGAAAATAAATATCTTAATTTATATGGCCAGAGGTTGTTCAGAGGTCAATCTGTAGGAGGTCAAGTGTGAGTAAAATCATGTGACAAATGAGCTGAGCCAACATAATCTTTAGTTTTTAAATCATTTTACCCTGTTTATCAATTTTGCTTCACAGGTTTAAATTGGATCATAATATTTAATGTAACATTTATTTTGTTTGAAATTAACATATTTTACACCAATTGCAAATTCTTAAATAAATCTCTTTGAAGTCTTCCTTGGTAAACAGGTACTAAACCATAAGTATACTAAACCATAATCTGATCAAATATCTTGCTCAAGGCCACTACACATGGCTGTAGCAGGGGATCAAACCCACAACCTTACATCCCTGGGTTTGATGCTTTTCCACTTTACCATTCATGCTTTGCACA
This sequence comes from Panopea generosa, assembly GCA_029582155.1. Classification (NCBI taxonomy): domain Eukaryota; kingdom Metazoa; phylum Mollusca; class Bivalvia; order Adapedonta; family Hiatellidae; genus Panopea; species Panopea generosa. The sequence goes on from CM055898.1 coordinate 52,302,642, forward strand.
AAAAAGATAATCAGTATGAGTTACAGAACTCCAATAAAGAACCTTTCACATGGAAAGTCTATTTTTCATAAGGACAACCAGACACACCAGACCCCTCTAGCGAAACTGGTAGGGGACGAATTATTGAATATTGTGATTCCTCTCCAGTATGATGGATGTTTGTAAACCTTTATACAATAAAATTAAAGCCTCATTAAACTTCCGAAATGCACACTTTTTGATAATAACAAAAATGATTGTAATTAAATGTGTTCATAGTATGATTAAACCATTCCTGTAGACCCCTTAGTGACTTTTTTTAAAAATGAGTATGGAATACTAGTTTGGTCTAGTAACTCTTGCTCAGAATCCTCCCTTGCATATATGCCTGATACCATCCTATGCACTATTAAGTCACAAATCACTTTACCGCAATGAATATTGAAAGGCTTCCAAGGGTAGCACAGTTATTAAATTTTTTTTTTTAATTTTATATAAATGATTCGCTGCTTACATTCAATAAATTAGCTTGTGGGTTCCAGTTCATTAATGCACTGAGGGGAATAAAGGGGATGTTCTTAAAAACTGTCTAACCACAAGCGGTTAATTTTTAACTGCATCCCCTACAGTTCCCCGTACAATGTTTCTTTCTGAACTGATCATATATTACTGACCGACACATTTCCAAACAAGCTTCGTAACTCCCCGTTTTCTGCTGAAGGTGTTTATCGGAAAGAGACGAACATTAATTTGTAAACAAAACCCGTTCTTAATTATATACTTATAATGTGCTTAATATTTAATTTTTCGTTTGCAAACTCTCTCAGTGATCAAATAAACATGTATTCTATCAACTGACTTAAATTAAAACTAAAAATGACCGTTTCAGAAGAATGAGCCTTTTAGTCAGTAAAGATTCTGTACTGTACTAACCATTCTTGTTTTTGAAGATATTTAGAATTGGAAGGATCTGTCTATAATAAGGAACTAAGGCCTCTCCGACCATGTCTGCAGATATTACCAGATGCTGAAGAACTTTCAATGTGGTACATACAACTTGGTCGTTTCTCGTGTTCAAAGCATCTGGAAATGAAAGAATAAAAGTTACGCAATTTTCATTAACTATCATTACTTTGATTTCTATTAATTGAGTCTTTATGATTAATTATCATGCAAATTCAGGATTTATGAAAAAAGAGATTGATTAATTGATTGAATATTCAGCTTCATTTTATGCCATCAAGGGCTAACAGACAATAAGTTAACCAAAGGGAATCCTGGAAGGTTAACCAGTACTTGAGCACACCCCATCACCGCAAGTAACTGATAACTTTCCTACTTGAATGTGGTGAGAGACGAATGACAATGAGACACAATGTTGTATATCAATCATCAAGGAGACTGTTGCCGTGCATGGAATTGAACTCATGCCCCAAGATTGATATTTCAAGTTCGAATAAAAATTCTATTCCCGCAAAAACAGTTATCTCAAGAGACGGAATTATATATCAGGCCTGAAAGAGCCATGAATGATTCTTTTTCTTGCAATACCAAACACATTGAATAATTAGTTTAATTAATTATTTTCAACATCTTTACAAGAATGATCAGATTTCTTACTTTTGATAGGGATGATAAGTTGAGGAATGACTGGCAATATTTTTGACCCCCCATGTTCCAACATGTCATGGACACCTTGTCTGGCAAAGAACTCGTATGGGTGCGCTGTTTCACATAGTCCATCGAAAAACAGTGGCAGGTAGTGGTGGTAATCTAATTTTTCAATCTCAACCTGAAATTAATAAAAGATAAAATTAAAAACATTCAATGTACCCGGTAATACTTTTATTACAACAGTCTTTCGAAGTGTTTTCAGTTTTAACAATCACAAAAAGACAACAGAAAAATATTACCCTGTACTTTTACAAAATATGTGTTAAATTAACTTCTTTCAAATAATTTTCATAAATAAAATATGCAATTCTATATTATCTTGTGGACAGCAAATTAAATAACTTTACCTATTTTAAATTATATCATGTAGCTAAGCTAAGTTTTTCACTGAAATACCAAGTGTATTGATGTTTGTTGTTTGAAGCACGTGTGTGACATTTTCATTATTAGTTAACTGTGAAAAATATTACATGGCACATAAAATGATATTGTACATTAGTATTAATATTTGGAAATAAGAGGAAAATAATAATTGATTATTGAAATTGCTATAACTGCTTGTGTTTTCTAATGTTCATTCAATACTAAATACTAAATATATGCATTTACCATAATAATAATAATAATAATAATAATTGTATACTATGGAAAAATAGACTGAAAGAATAAAGTCTACTGTTTGTGATTGTATAAATATTTAGAACAGTTAACTACAAAAACCTGTATAAAACTTCTTTTTTTTTTGTAATTCTGTGGTTCATTTTAACTTGAAAACATTGTATTCTAGTATCTTGTGTACAAATAAAAGGTATTTAAATAAGTTTTTCCATTCTCTTTCAATATTTTGATTGATAACTATATGCAAGGCCATACTTCAGACATTTTAATTTAATCAGTCCTGATATTATAGATATATAAGTAAAGTGTAAGTTTGGTGAATATCAAAAGAAAACTGCAGGTGCAAGTCATTGTATCAGGTGCAAGTGATTGATTAATTGAATATTTAGCATAGTTTTTATGTCATCTAGGGCTAGCAGACAATCAGTTAACCTAACCACTGTTTCCTGGGAACCTGAAAGGTTTTAAACCAGTACTCTAACATACCCTGTCTCAGCAAGTAACTGATAATTTTCCTGCTTGAATCAGCAGTGAGAGACAAATGATAATGACACAAAATGTTGAATATCAAACATCACAAAGACCTGCCAGGCAGGTATTCAAACTCATGGCCTCTGGATTAATAGTCAGACGCACTACCAGCAGAGCTTATTGGGCTCTGTGGGTGCAAGAGTGCACACATCAAAAAGTTCACAGACGAACACAGGGTGATCGAAATAGCTTGCCTTGAGCTTTGCTCAGGTGAGCTAAAAGTATACCGTACAATTTTGACAAATTCATCATAATAATATTGCTATTTTTGATAGTTTTAAACTTTGATGTAGCAGTGTTTAATCGATTAATAAGTTGTTAGTTATCTAGGCTCACTTTTTAAGTTGGCTAGTCTATTTATGCATGAATAGACTTAAAAAACTTATATATGCCCACAATTCAGGTTGTTTATTGTATACATATTTATAATACATCTATAGTCTTGATATTTGCTCAAATTCATGTCCTTTATTAAAGTTCTTCTAACACAGCCTGTTAGTAATAATAGGTTACCTATTACCAAACAAACTAAAAAAACAACATTTTCGATTTTAATGGATTATTCAATTTCAAATTGAAAATATTGATTACTGGCACATCACTTAATGCGAATATATCAGGATTTAAAAAAGTTTTAATCGGCTAAAAACATTTTTTCCAATATATCATGCCTATTTAATATATTGAAAAGGGATTTCCTAACTTGGACTATATGTTTAAGTTAGACTAAACTAGTCTTTTATTGTATTAAATGAGTCACATGATTTCATTTTGATTTCAAATCATACAGGTTGGCAAGTTGTAAATTTTTTATATCTTAGAAAGATTCCAAATGATGATGTGAAGGTTGTCTAGTGAGCATTTTTTTTCAAGTTTACCACTCAAATTGATGTTGTTGTTGTATGGTGTTTAGCATTGCTTTCAACAATTTTTCAGTCATATCGCGACGGTGTCTACTTGAGACAGTATTCTGAGCGCTGTCACACTGGAGTATCACTGGAGTATCATGCCGCAGACACATTATACTGACACCGGGCTGACCAGCCCTAAAACTGTCCTTTAAATGCTGAGCACAAGCCAGGAAGCTTCTAGTACCATTTTTAAAGTCTTTGGTATGACCCAGCCGGGGATCGAACCCATGACCCTCGCATGCGAGGCGGACGCTCTACCACTAGACAACGCCGCGGTCCACTCAAATTGAAATACAAGTTTTGATTTTGTCATGTTTTGGTGGATATACTAAACCATTTAGATTCTATTTATTTATGATAATAAGATGCTTTTATCCATGTTAAAAAATATTTATATATTCTTTAATATATTGAATAGCGTTTTTGTCTGATTTATTCCCTTTAAAGCTAGTACATAGTAATGTGCAAATTTTAAGAATACCTAATAATATGGTGAGAGTGGTACAAAAGTTTCCATTAATTACCTTCCATGCAATTTTGTTTCCCTTTGTGTCATGTTCCAATGCTATTGGGAAGTCTCCTCTCTCATAAAATTTTCTAAAGGCTGTTGGGCGTGGATTTCGTTCTTGAAAAGCTCCGGCAGCTGGTGGAGTGCCAACCTGCAACAAATCCATACAGTTAATATTGTTATCATTGAGTTTGACTTTCCTTCTATACAATATAAATAGACCTGAAATGGATTTGCTGGACTGACCACAGGGGCTTGGTTTTCATTTTTTTACTCACTATATTCTATCATGAAAATCTTGTTGCATTTTCTACTGAAAACATGGGTGCACATTCAGATTTTGTGTTGTGCCCCTTAAGTACACCTCCTTCTAAACTGAAATCTTCAATCCGCCACTGGGCTGTAGTTTATGAAGAGGACTCAGTAAACAATTGGATTTTGTGGAAAGAAATGTTGTTCAGTTCTGCCTGGGCAAAAGGTTTAATGGAAATGAATGCATCTGTATGTTTAAATTATAACCAGAATCACATCACAGTAATGACAATCTTTTAGATATAATGAGTAAAAGTGATTTTTCTGGATTTTAAGATTCCTCCCTCAAGTTCGTTTTAATATGAGCTAAAACTTAAAAACAAATTTGGTACAACAGACCATAACCGGTTCTCACCTATACATAATTGTCAGTCTTCTTGCTGTATATTGGATTATCACACCTGGTTAATTGACATGCCACATAACACAATACTCATTTATGGTTGTCAAAACCACTACCTGTTTTCAACACAAGATTAAGGTAGGCGAACCAGTAGGTTGACGAAACCACTGTCACCCCATTGCTGTCCAACATGTAAATATTTTATCAGATTCTAGTGTGTCATCTTTTCTAGCATCACGGACACGTAATAGAGAAGATGTTGCTCACACATGATTGAATTACACATTCATATATCTCAATGTTAATATCAATACCATACCTTAGTATTCTTCTGATAAGACTGGGGTGAGAAAGCTTGAGCTGCAGTTTTAACTCCAGTATTGCATTTCGAATAACCAAAATTCTTCTTCTGATCATGCGACCGCATGGTTACCTTTGACATTTTGCTGGTGCTTTTTTAAACTAACTATCAAAACTTTCCGTTTTATCGGCAAAGATATATTCCGTTTTAGTCAAATAAACTTAACAACATGGATTCTACCTAACACAACTGTTTGTGTAGTCAAGCAACCAGTTGAAAAGTGCCCGGATGATCACATTACGCCACAGGTTGCTAATGGAAACATTTCCGGTTCTCAATTATATTTCCCACAATGCCATGTAAAGTTTTTGTTCATCCGGTGGAAGCATACGTATGAAATAATGGCATTTTCGGGGATTATCAGATCAACATTTTGCCAATGGAGAACCAAACCCGGCTTGTCACAACATATTTTAAGTTTGAGTTTGCAAAATACAAGTGCAACAGTAAATAAAACGGGTAAATTCGTTAAAATAACACTGTGCCGTTCTAAGTCATTTTAAACGCTTTCTTTTAATAGTATTTAATCAATAAAGCGTTTTGTTGACATTGAACAGCGAAGTACATTAGGTTCGACCATAGATAGATTTGTGACGGTAATGCATGCATACATGGACAATTAAAACAATATGTACATTTAATAAAATTACTCTTTTTTGTGTTGTCTGTGGTGGTGGTGTGCATGCCTGGCTCATCATGCCTCATGTATATATCCCTTGTATCCCTAAGGCTAATACCGTGATAAACCTATTACCGGGAATGCCAGTATAATAACAATCTGGGAAGACATGCGCAAAGCTCCAACTTACGTTAGCGTCGGCATTTGTTTGCATTTGGTATCGGGAATTGTTTTTTTACTCGGCACTATTAAAGGGATTATATTGGCAAGTAACACAAACACGCTGTTAATCCAGACTTTCCCTGTATGCAGTGTGCACAAAATAATGCTTGTGTATTGACGTATAACTTTTATTTACTTGAAAGTTATCAAATTAACAGTAATTGAATATTGGCCAAAACTTTAATACGTCCCGCAATAAAGCATTGCACAATGTTTACATTGAACTCGGTAAATTCCCGAACAAAGCCTCGAAAACAAGATCGGGAACAAGTCTTCACGATGATTGATTGGAAACCTGAAAGCAATTAGTTGAAAATTATAAATGTAAACAAAAACAAAAATGTGGCTTTAGAAACCCGATGTTTGTAATAAAGAGGTTATGCAATTAGACACTTTAGGCGCGTATATCTCTAAGTTATAAGTGTATCTTCATGCTGGGCATGTGTATTTAGGACAGGGTATTGATGGTAATATGCCAATATAATCCCTTTAAGTTACCTTATTATTGTTTAGTATTGATGACATTCTTAACATGGTTGAATTTTTTTTAGACTCGCGGTGTTAGGTATGACCAGTATAATAATTTTATTTTAACATACATTTTGTTTAATTGTCCATATATACATTGATTACAGAAGTAGATAATAATAAAAAAAAAAGTAGCATGACAACTTCACATGTAACTCGGGGCAGAGTGTGCGAATGTGATTCCACTTCCACTGGTTGGAGTCGGTGGCGCATTCCCTGTGAAATATTTAAGATATAAAAATATAAGGTTTATATATAGGTTTTGGTTTTCGATAATACTCAGCAGAGTATGCCACGCTACATGCCTGCATGAGGTATAGTGAGCCATGGCATGCACAGCACCTAGGATAACTCAAAAAGAGCATGATCTTGTTTCCATTGTGGTCCTCTATGTTGTTATCATGACAATCAATGAATCAAAACCTTAATGATTGTAGAAATTAATTGGGCTATTAACTTATTAAGAATCAAGTAGAGTATCACATGCAATATCAGTATTAAATTGATTAAATATATCATTTTATATTGTAACTTGCACAGTTAATTTAATTAATTGCTCAATTTATCAAGATGACATGACGATGTGTCATAAGTAAGACCTAGACCCGTACCTCAAAGGTCAAGGTCACACTTTGAGTATGTATGACAACACTTTGAATCTTTTTGAGATTTCAAGTCCGTCTTTAAAATTTATCATACATAGATGGATTTCAAAAACACTTGGCTCTTTATCAATTGATCAACAAGTGATCTGTAACTTTGTCTTACATTTAGGGATTTTAAAATAGGTTGACACAAGTGATCAGCATGTCATGATGATCATATGTTTCACCTGCATTTAACTGTTGAAATATTCAGACCATTACATCAGATGTCAAGGTCAAGGTTACACAAAGGTCAAGGTCACACTTAAATCATTAATGTAAAAAAACATGAAATTGCATGACTAGTCTGAAATGTCAGTCCATTACTCTTGATATTCATGGATATATTAATACCTATTATAACATATATTGTTAGTTTCACAGACAATTTAGGGGGAATGCAACACTTACAGTGCCATTTCTTCTTTTAACTATGGTCTTAGAGATAAAAATGTTACGGGGAGGGGAATTGGACTCTTGAGACCAAAGGCAAAAACTCATCTGTAAATTCATAATTCAAACATGTCGATGTTGTGTTTTCAAAATGTTTCAAACACAGAAATGCCTTAAAAACACAAATTCAATATTAAAATAAGGATGCATTTTTAATACTAATATTCTTTGAACGGGAGTTTTTGTACTTACGTTGGCGTCTGTGTCCAACCTGTGTTAAAGTTTTTAAAATTGTCTTGCAGTTACATTGATGGTACTTGAAATTTGAAATAAGTTTGCATGCTTATGCACTGAGGCAGTATGTAAAATACTGTAGAATCTGGTAAATAAGCGCATACTTGAATGTAAGCATATACCAAAATTAAGCGCATATGACCTTTCCGTCAACCTATATGCGATAATAAGCGCATGTTAACTCTTGCCGTCATTTTGTGTTAGAAATAGGCCCATATTCAAATACAGGTATACAAACAAATTAGGGGCCAAAAAATTGCTTACGGTCGTGATAAATACCGTGATAATTGGTTACAAGTAAGGTGACAAGCTTTCTTACCTGTTGACATCTATTGAAATGTAATCGTCTTAAATCGATCAATTTCATGTTTGTGAAATCATTTATAAAATAAACAGAGGTAGCACCCACACATGTTGGTTAGTACCGGTACTAGTTTTTTACTTTTGTAGTCAAAGTATCAAAAATAGGCACGTATGTCTTATGTATAAGCGCATATCAAATATAGGTGCATAGTTTCGTGGTTCAGTATAAGTGCATACCAATAATAAGTGTTACTTAAATTAATATAAGCACATGTGCTTATTTACTAGTTTCTACATTATCCCCACACCTAACTTTAAAGTCAAGGTCAAATTGCAGATTGCAGGGTGAAATGTCACATTTGCCTTTAAACCTTGCGTTCAAGTTTTGTTGCAAGCTGTTAATATTAAGTGTACATTGCTTAGAATTATATGGATGAACTTGGCATAAGTGTGTCTTATAATCTGAGGCAGTATGTAAAGTTGTGGGATATTAACTAGAAAGCCAAGGTGATAATGTAGGGTGAAAAGGTCATACTCTGTGTTAAAGTTTTAGTGCTAGTTTTAATTTAAGTCATCCTTTTGATTTTGTATTGTCATTTTTAACAAAAATCGTGAAATAAATAAAAATTAAACACTTTGGAAATTAGTATAAAATACTCAGGGATTTGCAATTTTGAGTGCGAAGAAAGAAGCGCAGTAAACCTTTTTTCTAAAAGGACAGCCTTACTGTGCATGCTTACAGATATTTGAATGTAATTTGGCACAATGGTGTATGCTAATACGTTAAAGAATTTTTGCTGCTATATATATTAAAGAGGCCTCATCTATATCGCTGATATTTTTTTTAACTTAGCAGTAAAATTGCACATTAATATCAAACATCATATATTATGGATATCCTGTTTGATTTTAGGGGTTGTGAACCTTTCCTGAGATATATGAGCTCAAAGATATTAGCCAAAATATATGTACATGATTGTATAGATGTTTTGAATGTTTTTATGTTAATTCTAATTTTCTACATGTAGTTTTATTGTACATAGTTAACAATCTATAATATCATACTCTCTAATGAATGACACAAATTTATATACATGTATGAACACATATTAATTGTGACAGAATTAAGTAGCATTGATGATAACTTGACTGTGTTGCTCTATTTTGACAGTTCTTCCAATAGCGAGTTGTATACAGAGACGAGAATATCGAAGAAAGATTGATGTATCGCATTTAAAGCCTCTCAACTATGACCACTCAGGTAGGTCCCTTAAAAACAATGTAGGGTCCTCCCTGGCCGAGTGGTCTAAGGTGCTGTATCAAGATCACTTCTCACCACTAAGGTCATAGGTTCGAGTCCTGCTTGCTCCAAAAGCTTTGTGGGAAAGTTTCCAGTTACTTGTGGAAGGACGGTGATTCTACTCAGTCAGTCTGAGGTCTTCTTCCAACAGTAAAACTGGATATGCCATATATAACCTGAAATGTGTCGAAAGTGGCATTAAACCCCATTCAAAAAAATAAATAAAATAAAAACAATGTTATAGGCACTCAACTACAGTCACTTAGTTATGCCTCACAATAATATCCAATCAACTACAGTCACTTAGATATGCTTCACTATATCATCCAATCAACTATGCTTCACAAAATCATTCGCCAAGCCCGATTAGCTCGGTCGCTTACGCGTCTGACTATCAATCCAGTGGTCATGAGTTGGAATCCCCATCCGGCAACAGTCTCTGTGATGATCCATATATGATATATTGTGTCTCATCATTCATCTCTCACAGCCGATTCAAGTGGGGAAGTTATCAGTTACTTGTGGAGATGGGGTGTGCTCGAGTACTGGTTAACCTTTCAAGATCCCCGGAAACAGTGGTCTGTAAGCCCTCAATGGCATAAAAATGATGCTAAATATTCAATCAATTAATCACAATATCATTCACTCAACTACAGTCCTTAGATATGCCTAACAGTAATATCCACTCAACTACGTCCCTTAGATATGCCTAACATTAATATCCATTCAACTAAAGTCACTTATATATGTTTCGCAATATCATTCACTCAACTACAGCCACTTAGATAAGTTTCGCAATTCCATTCACTCAACTGCAGTCACTAAGTATGCTTCACAATATCATCCACTCAACTACAGTCACTTATATATGTTTCATACTAACACCCACTCAACTACAGTCACTTGGATATGTTTCACACTTACATCCACTCAACTACAGTTACTTAGATATGTTTCATACTAACACCCACTCAACTACAGTCACTTAAGATATGCTTCACAATATCATTCACTCAACTACAGTCACTTAGATATGCTTCACAATAACATCCACTCAACTACAGTCACTTAGACATGTTTCACACTAACATCCACTAGCTACAGTCACTTAGATATGTTTCAAACTAACACCCACTCAACTAAAGTCACTTAGATAAGTTCACACTAACAACCACTCAACTACAGTCACTTAGATATGTTTCACACTAACACCCACTCAACTAAAGTCACTTAGATAAGTTCACACTAACAACCACTCAACTACAGTCACTTGGATATGTTTCACACTACCACCCACTCAACTACAGTCACTTAGACATGTTTCACACTTAACACCAACTCAACTACAGTCACTTAGACATGTTTCACACTAACACTCACTCAACTGAAGTCACTAAGATAAGTTTCACACTAATATCCACTCAACTACAGTCACTTGGATATGTTTCACACTAACACTCACTCAACTACAGTCACTTAGACATGTTTCACATTAACACCCACTCAACTACAGTCACTTAGATTTGTTTCACACTAACACTCAACTACAGTCACTTAGATATGTTTCACACAAACACCCACTCAACTACAGTCACTTGGATATGTTTCACAATAATATCCACTCAACTCCATCAACTGATTTTCACACTAACATCCACTCAACTAAAGTCACTTAGATATATTTCACAATTAAGTCCACTCGTGTTCAGTCACTTATATCACTAATCACTTGGGTGAGTTTCACAATAAAATCCACTTATGTACAGTCACTCGGGTGAGTATCGCAATAATATTCACTAATGTACAGTCATTCAAGGTGAATATGACAATAACATTCACTCATGTACTGTCACTCGGGTGAATATCATAATAACATTCACTAATGTACAGTCACTCTGGTGAATATCATAATAACATTCACTCATGTACAGTCACTCAGGTGAATATCATAATAACATTCATACATGCACAGTCACTTGGGTGAATATCACAATAACATTCACTCATGTACTGTCACTCGGGTGAATATCACAATAACATTCACTCATGTACAGTCACTCGGGTGAATATAACAGTAACATTCACTCATGCACAGTCACTCGGGTGAATATAACAATAATATTCACTCATGTACAGTCACTCAGATGAGTTTCACAATAACATCCACTCATGTACAGTCACTCCGGTGAATATCACAAAAAATATCCACTCATGTAGTCATTCGGGTGAATATCACAGTAACATCCACTCATGTACAGTCGCTCGGGTGAATAATGTACAGTCACTCCAGTGAGTTTCACAATAACATTCACTCATGTACAGTCACTCGGGTGAATATCACAATAACATCCATTTTTACAGTCACTCGGGTGAATTTCACAAACTCATCCACTCATGTTCAGTCACTAACAATTGACTGCAATCACTCTGCTGCTGACCCCAGTGTGGCCTCCATTTTCCATTGAACCTTTTACTCTGAAACTCATTAAAAACCTTTATAAATTGCCAGCATTATTAATTGATGACCAGTTTAAAATGTACAGCATAAACAACTTCCAATATGGTTAATTGGGTAAAACAACATACGCTGCAACTCTGTGTTGTGATGCTGACATCGAAAAATGATGTTGATTTCAAGATGGTTTCTTCTCTCTGTCAGTCTGATCATTGATTGATATTCTGGTACCTTTTTTTAGCTTACCTGAGCCAAAGGCTCACAGGTGAGCTTTTGTGATTGCCTGGTGTCCGTCGTCCGTCGTTAACTTTTAGCTTTTAACAACTTCTCCTCTGAAACCACTGGGCCAACTTTGATATAATTTCACAGAAATGTTCCTTGGGTGACCCTCTACCAAATTTGTTCAAGCCATCTTGATTCGTCAAAAAACATGGCGGCCAGGGGGTGGGGTTAGTTTACTTTATAAGCTATAGTAAAAACTTAAAAAATCTTCTTGTCAGAAACTACTGGCTTGATTTTAAAATAATTTCACAGAAATGTTCCTTGGGTGACTCTCTACCAAGTTTGTTCAAGCCATCTTGATTCGTCAAAAAACATGGCAGCCAGGGGGTGGGGTTAGTTTTATGTCAGATTACTTCCCTTGTTTTATAGCATAAATGTCTGTATATAGCAATTATTATAAGAAGAGGTAATAAACTCTTAAATAAACTTTTATTTTGCTATTATTATACAATATTTTACCAGATATAAGTTTTAAAAAGATAATTCATCATAAAAAGATGAATGATACAATTATAATCAATGATTGAAATATTACAGGTATTCATATATCATGAACCATTTTAAAATAGGTGTTTTCTGAATATAAAAGTCAGAGTTTTAATGGTTCAGACAGGGATGGTTTACTGCTTCATAATAAAGCAAAACCATATTTTTACTAGTTTCATCACAGCAAGAAGTCTGCTTGAGATTTTCAGTGTCAAAGTGTACTTGAAATCTTGGAGGAGGAGCTTAATTGTTTTTGGGGGAGAGTGCACTGCGACAAAGATTCTTTCAAGCGATATACTTTGGGAAGGCTTGTGTTTGAAACTCATAGGAATATTTATTGTGCTGGAACTGCTTTAGTTTGAAACTGTTCTCAAACATAACAGGTTAGTTTTGTGCTGAAATTGGATTTTTATCGTAGTTCGAAGACTTAGCAGCTATAGTAAAAACTTCAAAAGCCTTCTTGTCAGAATCTACTGACCTGTTATTGATTTAATTTCACTGACATTTACCATGGGTGAACCTCTACCATTTTTGAACTCTTCTACGCATCTGTTACATCTTCAAAACAAATCAAAATTATAACTACTTGCCCATCTTTCTGGAATTTTGAGTGTACATAATCTACTTATGTTGGGTGACTCAAGGTCAGTCAGGTGAGTGATATAGGGCCATCTTGGCCCTCTTGTTAATGGGCTTTTATGCCATTTTCAACACATTTCAGGTTATATATGGCATATCCATTTTTTTTGGTGGAGGAAAACCTCAGAATGAATCTGAGAAAAACCACTGTCCTTCTGCAAGTAACTGGCAAACTTTTTCATATAAAGTTTTTTGAGCGAGTGAGACTCGATTGTACGACCTTTGCGATGAGAGAGTAGTGATCTTAAGACAGCGCCTTAGACCATTAAGCCATGGAGGCCCCTTTAGCCAATTCCTAATTTTGAAGAAAAAAAATTATGTATAAATATGAGATATATGTACTACCTATATACCATTATTGAACTTTTTCTAATGTTGCCACGAACTGAACTTTTAATTGCATTGGTTTACTGATAATAAGTTCTGGATAACATTGTCATTTTAAGATGAAAACAGTTTTTGATTAAATATAACATTTTGTTTGATTCAGAGGATTTGGTTGGTCAAGCTGATTTGGATTCATCTGAAATACTGTTTAAATACAAGAATATCCCAGATATAGACAGGTTAGTCCACACTCTAGAGAGCCATCCTTAAAAAAATATTTGTTTGCTATGCTCTGACCCAGTATTTTTCATGTTGGTAGGTAGGTAGCCAAATTTTTAGCCCTAAAATTTGATTTTGCATAGTCATTTTAAAGAAAAATAGACACAAATCGTGAAAAAAATAAAATTAAACGCTTTGAAAGTCAATAAAATAGTTAGGGTAGCTGCAATTTTGAGCGAGTAGGTAGGAGCACGGCAAACAATTTATTTTTTATTTAGAGATGGTCTAGTGCCAACTCGAGGGGAAGGGTTACCCAGGGACTACAAACCTTAGAATCACAGACACACATATAAACAGAAACACATTACGTTTAACATGTTTCTGGATGCATGCACATACATTTTTGTTGGGGTGGAGAAATGGTCAGCAAGGATCCAGGGATACTCTGGCGGAATGACCTAAAGTACATTCTCAGGATAACTTACCTCTCTACATTCAGATAATGGATACAATAAGAATCTTACATGGGTTTGAGGATTTGATAGAAAATTCCATCCCGAGTGATAAATGTTTTGGTCTGAATGAGGCTCTGTGGGGTCACTGTGAAAACAATTTAAGCCATGAATGATTCTTGTTCTTACATACTAAGCACATTGAATAATACTAGTTATATTTCAGTTATTTATCATTATATTTTACCTTGACCTTTTAAGATGCCATACAGTGTTTTTTTTTCGGCCATTTTTATAGCCGTTATTGGGTCATATTCCCAATGGCAAATAGTATCTTTTTTTCCCAGTTGAATGGTAAAAATTCCCAATTGAAAGCTTCAAAAATGTAAATTGAAACTTGCCATACTTCCTTGATAAAATAAAGAAAGTTTTCCCCATTCTGAATTTAGTATGACATTGATTATTTAATTAAATGGCCTGATAAGCAAGTGTACACTTTTTATAAATATATAAATATATTTAATGCAAAAAAAATTCCCAATGTTAATGAAAATGCCGCTAAAATTCCCAATTCCAAGGGTATGGGTCATCTCCCCAAAATGGTGAAAAAAAACATTGCCATAGTATGTCATTTACATTATATATTTTTATGTCACATCATAGCTACATAGGTTACAGTGCAAGAATTAATCTTGGCCGTAGGGTGAGGTATAAATATTTAGCCTTGGTATGCAAGAAAAGCCTGGCTCGGTACAAGATCTTGATGTTTGAAAGTTTCCATGTTACTTGTGGAAGGACTGATTCTACTCAAGATTAATTTTGGAGATGTTCTTCACAAGTTAAATTGAATGCCATCCCCAGTTGGTTGAACAATTTGTTAATCCCCGTTTTTTTTTTATCTTTTTTTTTTTCATTTTTTGTAAAATAATGAATTTATAATTACATGTATGCCTTAAATCTAGGTCAAGTTTTTGATAAAGCCAAATAAGGCAGTTATTGAAAGGACACAGTACAGTTATGGTCTTTGATCTTGTAAGAAGTACATTGTTCAGTTATGATTATTTGCTCTGTACACACACCACAAAATATCACTTTTATTTGTCATAGTTAAATGTATGCTTGTAACAAGTGAGCATTCAGCCAGCTTTTATGTGGATTATACCCTTCTTGGCTACAGAATTGACCTGACCGACTATTGCTCCGCCCACTGGCCTCGTGGCGTTTGTCCAAGTAAATACAATGTAGCATTAATTAGAGTCTGTTTCCTTGTCTTAAGAAAATGGCAGCCGTGGAAACAATATTGCTTGCTGACTGAATTATGGACTGGTTTGATTGACAACCTGATCAATGTATTACCAGATATCCCTTTCATCAGACATGGTCTTTAGCTTTATCAAATCTAAGTTCAGCAATCTTATTTATGTCATAAACTAGGAAAATATATTTAATTTCTAAACAGTACAATCATGGACAAATGTTGGAATGTTTTTGTATAAAATTTTTCAGTCTTCCCGACAATGTAAGAAAACTGTTCACAGTGGAGTTTGCTTCTTCAGTAAGTAGATCACAGTTTTTAATGTCATAGACAATTGCAAAGTATGATGAATTATTTCTGTAATACTATTCAATATTATTTTTTGTTTATGCTGAAATAAATTTCTAAGGGGTCCAGCTAGCTGAGTCTAACATGTCTGCTTGTCAATCCAGGGATCATGAGTTTGAATCCCAAAGTGGGGACAGTATTGTAATGGATAGAGTGTTGGTCGCTCATGCTAGAGGTTGCGGGTTCAATCTCCAGCTCGACCTGATGTCTCTCATAAAACAACACTCAGTACTGGTTCTACCCAGGAAGCGGACTCGAGTGTGTTTCATATAAGCTCTGATCTTTTGTCGCAATCAAGCTTAAATAAATTGGTATAAACGAAACTAATCCCTGTCGGCTACTATGTCTGTGATGACTGGCCATGACCTCTGTTCTAATGACATGAATGCCCACTTCTGTTTAAGTGGGAAAGTATTCAGCGACATGTAGAGATAAGGTGTGTACTACTGGCTTATCATGTAGCAGATCACAGGTACAGTGATTAGGTGTGCTGGCCACAGTTTATCCAAAATACTGTTGAAATAATGGCGCAAAAACGAACAAATAATACTGCTGTAACTTGCTCCTTATTTAATATACACCTTTTTTTTTAAAATAAAAATATTGTTTTTGCATCAAATTTAAAAAAATCCTACATAATTAAATACAAAATTGTTTCAGGCTAATCTAGACAGACGAAGGATGAAAAGTGATCATAAAAGCTCTCTTGAACCTTTGGCTCAAGTGAGCTAAAATTCAAAACCTGGCAAAAAATGCTACCTACCTACATAAACACAAGCTATCTGAAAATGGAATTAACTCTTCTATTTTAGGCATGTCAGTACAGTATTTAATATCTGAAATATGTGACATCAGAAAAAACAGCTTTTTCAAGGCAAAAAAGACAAACAACAGGCATTTTTAAGCCAAGGAAAAAATATATACACTTTTAAATGATAAAGAAAATTGTATTTAAAATCAAAATGACTGTTCCACTGGTACTTTGCATAACTAGACTGAAGAATGAACTTACCATACATATAGACCTTGACATGGCCTGCAATTAATCATTTACCAGTTTTTAAAAGGAGAACAAAAACATACTGTTCAGTTTGCTCTTTAAGAAATATTTTCTTATTTTCTATGACAGAGAGAGAAATTAGAACACAGAAACATGGTACTTCAGGACAAGATTACAGATATAGTTGGCCCGGGGCTTTGTTTAGAAAAGCAGTGTAAGTGTTTCTATGTTTTTTTACACTTTTGCACAAAACAGTAGGACCTGTTAAAGGCCCAAAACTTTCTGAGAGAGTTATATTGGAGTGGCTATTAATGTACAATAGCTGCATTATCTTTACTGGTCAGTTATGGTACAGTATACTCAAATAGACCATTATCATCAGCTGATTCAAACCTGCAGAGAGTATAAAACACAAATACTGGTACATGTGTATTTTTTTACAATCTAGAGTGCATGAATTCACAAGCTATTCCCTTGAAGTTCTTTTTTTTTCAAATTGCATGTTTTTTTGGCAAATTATTGTATTAACAATCTAGTAGTATGCAAAATTTTAACAAAAAGAATGCAGTGTTGACTGTGTAATGTTAAAAAGGGTCCTTTGATTTCAATCTTACATAGAACTATATAAAACCTGCCCCAGAGTCATCTTGCAGCTTTTGTATGGTAGTTGGTGGTTTAATGAATTCATTTCATGTAAATATGATGTATTAATGAAACTGATGATTTTTTGTCTAGATTCTCCAATTTCCATAGACATGCATTGATACACACTGAAGCCTTCCTTTGTACATTTAGAGTGACTAACAAAGTTCATGACCCCTGGATTGACATTTTTAAGTGTTTGCTTTTATTATGTTTTGAACAATAAAGTACATGAATATAAAGTTTGATTGCTTAAGTTATTATTTTTTGTTTCAGTGGCGTACCTTACAGTAAAGATTAGAAACATGATTCCATATATTAAAAACAATAGACAGGTAAGCTGGGGATACTTGTCTATATCTATAATAGAATTCAACTAGAATATGCGTCTCAGTTTGAGTGTGAGTCTCGACTGAAATGTGTGTCTCAACTTGAGTGTGTCTTGACACAAATTCAAATTTCAATTTCAGTAAGTGTTGGCAGCATTATAATAATTTGTTTGCTGTCTCCAATCTCAGTTTTCAAAATTGGTTAGCTACATAGCAATTTTTGTCTTGCCGCGACTAATGAGAGACGAGATTAAGGTATTGCTTTTCCGTTGACATCGACGGCGGCGGCGTGAAACATTTATGTTTACCTCCAATGTTAAGTTTTCGTTTTTACACTATTTCTCAACAAGTACAAGTGCTAGGACACTCATACTTGGATCATAGTTACAACTAACACCCTGCATCACATTATATACTGAAGATGCTGAGTGTGACTTACATTTCATGGTCCATTGACATTGTTTGATGCTGAATTTTGCATTTACCTCTAGCGTTAAGTTTTCATTTTTACACTATTTCTCAGTAAGTACTAGTGCTAGGACACTCATACTTGGATCATAGTTACAATTAACACCCTGCATTACATGATATAATGCAGATGCTGAGTACTTTTCTTTTTTTTTTATTTATTTATTTTTTATTTTTTTTATTTTTATTTTTATTTAAATATGTTTTACTTAGAAATACTGGTTAAAGTTTGTTTTGTTTTTTTAAATAGGTTTTACTTAGAAATACTAGTTAAAGTTTTGTGTGCAACTACCATCAAGTTCATATCTCAAAAATCACTTAATGTATTTGTTTGAAACTTCAAACAATACTTCCTATAATATTTCTTAGTCATTAAACCTTAGTCATAATATTTTATTTTTTTTCTATCTTAACGATGAAAGTGGACACGGCGAGACATATCATTCCGTGGAATTCTTGTTTATGTATATGATATATATTATTAGAAAAAATACAAGAAATGTTGTACACATGCATACAATTATTGTTGTGATGAAAAAAAAATTGAAAAAGGATTCAGTAGAGTTTTTGGATGGATGGGTATGAAGACTGCAAACAAACAACATTTTAATTTGTGCCTTATTATTTCTTCAGTTAGTCAATGGTTACATTTATTTTCATAAGCTTTGTCTTTAAAACAACTAAAAGCAACAGTTATGCATTCCAAAGTTTTCTTTCTTATGAAGCTGTTCTTAAACTTTAGTTTGAGTGCATGGTTAATTAAGTTGAGATGTTTGTGAATATGAGGTCAGATCTGTTAATTTATTACAGCCTGCAATGTCAAAGTATATGGAGATACTACTAAAATTGAGATACTACTAAAATGGTTGTCTAAATAATTGATGGGCTTCCACAGAACCTGACAGGTCCATCAGCCTGGCTGAGTGGTTCAAGGTGCTGTCATCTAACCACCACTTGCCTCTCACCGTAAGGGTTGTGAGTTTGATCCCAGCATGGTCCAAAATGTTTATGTGAGAAAGTTAGTCAGTTACTTGCGGATGGATGGTGGTTTTATTCAGATCCATTCTGAGGTCTTTCCCCCATCAATAAAACTGGATATGCTATATGTAACTTGAAATGTGTTGAAAATAGTGTTAAACACCCATTCCATAGAACCCAAATTTTGATTTCTATATAATAGTATTATACAATAAAAGTTTATCAAGGACAGAAAGAAAAATTAACTGGAACATAACAAGTTTATTCCCAAAAATAAATATGCTTTTGTGTATAACTTGAATACAAGGTCAGTGGTGGTCATTTTTACTAACCAAATTGAAAGTATATTCCAGTAAAACAGTATGATTTTGTTCATGGCTTGAATACTTGTAAAAACAGGTTGGTAATGCAGTGGATAGAGTGTTGGTTGCACATGCTAGTGGTTGCAGATTTGATCCACAGCTTGACACTATGGCCTCTCAAAAAAAAACAACAACAACACTCAGTTCTGGTTCTTCTTGGGAAGCAGCTTAAAAAAAGTCATTTATTTTCCTTGGAAACATTGATACTAGACTTATATTGTATTAGCAGGGCTTTTTTTCTGTAAATTGGGAGGACAGACCCAAGACTTTGATATAGGGAATTTATTTTTTAAGCTATATAGCAAGCTGAAAAATAGAGCATAACACTGTTTAGACCATGTTTTAACCATTAATTATTAGATATTACAGTAATACTTCATATCCAGTGTTTTTTTTTTATCACCTCATGTAAAGGAAAGCAAGCGAGTTAAAAGCTCGTCTAAGAAATACACATTTCTATTGAAGTTATCTATTTTCTCGCTTTTTTAAAAACAGTCACTAAGTGGTCTACAGGAATGGTTTTAGCAATACAAGAAACATTTAATTATAGTCATTTTTTGTTATTTTCAAAAAGTGCATTTCGGAAGTTTAATGAGGATTCAAGACTAAATAGTGTACTGTAGAGCTTGCTAAAAAGCATTGTCATGTTAATTATACATGTGACGATCGTACATGTATTTTAACATGTCTTGTTGTGTTTGACAAATATCACTTGTAAGTAAAAAATCAGCACACTTTTATGAAAATCTATAATATAGAATAAGATGCTACACATTATCAGTTGATGGCACTTTGGCAAGTTCTTCCAAATGGTAATCCTTTAATTCAATATTGGACTTAAGTAAAAGGAAATTTCAGTTTATTTGTTGACACTCTTGGGGACATTTTTGATGTATTATTAATGAAAAGTTTAATTGTTAGAACACATCTTAACGTTTTCATTTACTCAATTTCAGAATAAAAATCATAAGCACTATCTTGAAGAGAGAATAGCAAAAAGGAAAAAGCTCCTGGGATATCTGAGAATGTTGGACTATGATCGCTACATTTGGCTCCTCAAGGTATCTATAATAAACACTTTGTTCACTGTTTTTTCTGTATGGTGGATCAACTTGATAATTCAGCATTTTGAGCCAGTGAGTACTTGGATCTCTTTAAGTAAGTAAATACATCTGACTTTCCTATTAATAAAAAATACAACTGTCATCCATGGCAAAGTGGTCTGAGGTGCCATCTTAACATCATTTGCCTCTAATTGCAAAGGTTGCAGCTTTATGTGAGAGAGTTTGTCAGTTCATCCACCAGTAGCACACTAAGAGCTTATAACTACTGCTCTATTCATATAGCTAGCTTTCAAAGGAGGTTAGATGTTTTATGATGAATCTCTCAATACTGCTCCTCGCATGTGGATGGTCAAATGTTCAGTCCTTGGTCAGGTCACATCAGTGACTTAAAAAATGGTACTAGAAGCTTTTTCGCTTAATACTCAGCATTTAAAGGATAGTTAGAGGTCTGGTTGGCCCGATATAAGCAGTATAATGTGACTGGTTTGGGTATCATATCATGTGTGGCATGATACACCAGTGTGGCAGTGCCCAGAGTAGTGTATCCAGTAAACACTGTCGCGATAAGAAAAATTGTTGAAAGTGATGCTAACACCTTACAACAACAACTGCTCTTATCAAGACAACTGGTTCCTCAAAGAGGGTAAGATGTTCGAAACAGTGTTGATTAAAGTTTAATGGAAAGCTGTCAGTACAGGTGATCAGTACTCAAGTGTTACACCTTTCATATTGAAACTTGACATGGGGATAGGTCTTAGTGAGTAATTGATTACTTATGGAGGGATTTAGTTTATAAATTATCTACAATCCATGATGATACTTCATCAAATTTAAGAAAATTTGTCCATTGCTTGCTGAAGGACAGTTAAGTGGTCATTTATTCGGATTGATTTTGACATTTTCATCCACCAATAATACTGGCTATGTGTGGAAAAATGGCTTATTGTTAAACCTACTCATTTCTGTAATATAATAAATACAGACATACGGTGAAGTCATTCAAATTCCTTTTTTGCAAATTAAATGTTTGCTTCCTATAGTAAAGGTTTTAAGCGTTATGAGTGGCAGATTAATAAGAGAATTATAAAACACCTAAGTGTAGAAAGACTATCAGTAGCAAGTACATGTACAGTAAACTGTGTGAGTGCTCACCTCTATTTAGTAGCCACTTGTCTTAAGCAGCCACATTTGCTATGCGTTCAGAGCAAATTAAGCTGTATGTCCATAAAGGCCACTTTTGCTCCTAACCTTGACTGGCAGCTTATGACAGGTTTGACTGTATAGATACAGATATATTTTGACACATGTCTAGAACAGTGTTTGAATTTCTGTTACAGGAGCTTAAAATCACATACACCCCTTACAACAAACACGCGTATCACAGACTGTCAAAGAAGGCTTTAATCACAAAAGGGGTGCGTGACACAATGTGGGCAGAGCAGAAAGAAAAACTGAATGTGATAAAGGAGCGATTTGAAACAGAAAAGGTGGAGTTTTTGACTCACAAGCAACAAGTTCTGGATGAGATTGATGAAGACATTCAGAAATATGGTCTAGATAAAACACTCGTTATTAAAGAGTATATGAAGGTCATGGAAAAGAAGCAAGAAGCAAATGAAGTGGAAGGAAGAAAACCACAAGGATCAAAAAAGATAAAGGAATATATAAAACTATCGAAGGAGCGAAAAGAAAGGGAAGGACGAGTGGTGTAGTTACGTTATGTGTTGGTTATTAAATTCAGAGTTAAATCATTTAAGCATTAGCTACAATTCAAGCATCAAGGAGAGATAAGCCGGTGATCTAAAATTATATTACCAATGAATGACAGGTCATGAATACAGTATATAGTCAGTGGTCATGGTGATTGAAATTACCACCAATATTAAAACAAGATAATATTTGATAGTATATATATGTTACAAATACAATAATTAATAGTTAGCAGAACTTGCTCTTCACTGTTCAAATTAATAGTGTCATGCATTTAGTTTTTTTGATCTGTAAAAATTATTACTTTTTTTGTTCGAAGTATAAGCCTTATAGTCACATAACAGTAATTGCTACAGTAAATTTTGTGAGTTTCCCGAACAGCTCTCGCATATGCCTCTTATTTCTTAATAATTGCTATAGTAGAGAAGAAAAAAGCTGGGCAACCTATTGATTGCAGTATGTCAAATAAAATTGATGCTGAAAGATACAGGCTAACTTTTTGTTATTAGCTATGATGGTATTGAGTAGAAAACAATGTTTGTAACAAAGTTATTTGAGGGTGCCCAATGAGTAATGGTAAGAATAGGATCACACATGTTGCAGGAGGTGGCAATTTGAATTATATGATAGAATTTGCTGAAACCCTGCAGATATCAAGGTTGGGGGTTCATTTTGTATATTCATTTGTTAAAGATTTCTTTCAATCTGTATGCTGATTGGGTTTTTAGCTCTACTAGCCAAAGGCCAGAAGTGCTTATGCGATGGGCGTTGTCTGTCGTCTGTCGTCTGTTGTTTGACGTCTGTCATCTGTTGTCATTTAGCAGCACTCTCTGAAACCACTTGGCCAATTAAACTAAAACTTCACATGGGTGTTTCTATTGCATAGGAGACTATACAGAAGATATTTTTTTTTCAATCTGAAATTCAAGATGGCCACCGTTACTAAAAATAGTCCAAAAATTAAAAAACCTTCTTCTCATGAACGGCCCAACAGATTTTCAAAATGTTTATGTAGTAATGATGACCAACTATAGTTTTGTAAGATTTGTTCAAATGGTGTCCCTAGGATTAAATATGACCCCGCCCCGAGGGTTCAATTAGGGGACACATGTCATTATAATATTATTTTTTTTTAAAATGGAAATGGTTTTGCCTATATCTTCACAGAAGGATTGTTTGGTAAAGGAGGTTCAGATTTGTAAAATTGACTGGGTTCCACTGTCTTAAGGGGTCAGGAGGGGCCCCAAAAGGATAAAAATTGGGAATTACTAAATTTGTTTTCTTAAGAACCACTATGTCAGATTTGTTCATATTTTGCATAAATTATCCCTATTTGTAGGGGTTTGATTGCAGATAAGAATTTAGGGGCTAAAGGTTATAGGGGCCCTGTAAGGGGACTTAGAATTTTACATAGGGGTACTTAGTCTATTGGAAAACAGAAAATTCTCCTTTTCTTTCATCTGTTCTTAAACCACTAGGCCAATTATACTGAAATTTCACATGGGTGTTTCAATTGCATAGGAGACTATACAGAAGATTTTTTTTTTCGATCTGAAATTCAAGATGCTAAAATACTAAAAATAGTCCAAAATTTTAAAAATCTTCTTCTCATGAACGGCCCAACAGATTTTCAAAATGTTTATGTAGTAATGATGACCAACTATAGTTCTGTTAGATTTGTTCGAATGGTGTCCCTAGTGTTAAAAATGACCCTACCCCAAGAGTTCAATTAGGGGACACATGTCAATATAATATTTTTTTTATTTTTTTTTAAAATGGAAATAATTTTGCCTATGTCTTCACTTAAGCATTGTTAGGTAAAGGAGGTTAAGATTTGTAAAAATGACTGGGTTCCTATGTCATAAGGGGTCAGGAGGGGCCCCAAAAGGGTACAAATTGGGAATTAGTAAAATTGTTTTCTTAAGAACCGGTATGTCAGTTTTGTACATATTTAATATAAATTATCCCTAAGTGTAGGGGTTTGATTGCAGATAAGAATTTAGGGGTTAAAATATATAGGGGCCCTGTAAGGGGTCTTAGAATTTTACATAGGGTTACTATGGGAAAACAGAAAATTCTCTTTTTTTTTTAATTTATTCTGAAACCACTATGCCAATTAAACTGAAACTTCACATGGATGTTTCTATTGCATAGGAGACTATACAAAAGATTTATTTTTTCTATCGAAAATTCAAGATGGCCACCGTTACTAAAGATAGTCCAAAACTTAACAAATCTTCTTCTCATGAACGGTCCAACAGATTTTCAAAATGTTTATGTAGTAATGATGACCAACTATAGTTTTGTTAGATTGTTCAAATGGTGTCCCTAGAGTTAAAAATGACCCCGCCCCGATGTTTCTATTGCATAGTAGAATTTCAAAAAGTGCTATGGCCACTATGAGTCAGTAGAGCGTCCTCAGGTCCTCTTGGGCCTCTTGTTTTAGCTAGTGTTTTTTTTAAAAAACAAACCGAAGAGTTATTGTCTTGACCCTGCCATCCGCGTCTTTGTTGAAGTGGTCATTGTCCGGTTAAAGTTTATTCTCTGTTATAGAAAAAACTATTTAAACTTCATAAGCCCATTCATACCGTGTTATACAAACAATGTACAGTGGAACTTCGATGGCTTGAACCTGACGGGACTGGACAAAACAGTTTAAGTTAATCGAGCCAAGTTTTGTTTAACATCATAACATACATGTACATGTATATGTATCGAAATAGGAAATCAGCTGACCATATAAGTGGTTCTAGCTTTATATGGTGTTCCAGTAATCTGTGTTCGTGCAAACAAAGTTCTACTGTATATATAAGTTGCCTAAGATTCCATACCTCAGGCTCTAAAACCTTAAATATTTTTATTTCATTAGCTCGGGTTTGATTTTCTTTTTCAGTTATACTAATGATTCAGTATACTGATCACTGACATGTTAAAAAATTGACCTTACCCTACTTGGTGAACTTTAAATAAAGGTTGGCATCTGCACCCACTTGTGGTGCTCTTGTTGTATATGTAGTGTGAACCTGGAATCCTTACTTCTGTTGGTGTAATATAACCTATAATAATTGTACGCTATAAAACCCTGTCCATTCATTCATTGAAAAAAAGTTGGTTGCGTTATATTAAATGTAAAAGTGGTGGCAGCGACAAAGTGAGTTCATATGGTAACATATACTTCAAGTAGAAAGCAACAACACTTGCAGTTAGAAAAATCTATACACTAAAGGTGGTTTCATGGAGGGCCTGCTTCATATCAGCTGAAAACTTGAGCAGGAAAGACATTTAAAAATTCAAAATACATCACTGATTTCCTCAATCACGGAAATGACAAAGCAGGTACAAGAAACAAATAAATTGAGATGAACTCAAAACATTCCTGTGACCAGGCCCAGTTTTCACGATGTAAGTCCGTTATTTTCCCTTAAAACTCAAACAGTATGCACACATTTTAGTATGGCAGTAGCTCACTACAGTCCTCACAATTTTGTGTCTACTTCATATCCTCACAGCCTGTGTTATTCTGGTTAAGAATAGAACCACTGCCGATCTCTGCAGAGGGGTAGGAATCCTTCAAATGGGTGTCGTGTTCATTTTATCATTTTTTGTCATGTTCATTATCACGGTTAAATTATCAACCCCTATGTGGTTTCAGGAAGCCATATGAGTGATGGCAAGAAGTAAGTAGCAACAATTTGAGTAATATGATAGAATTTACTGATACTCTGCAGTTCTGTAGATTTCAAGGTTCTAGGTTCATTCCGCATATTCATTTGTTGGTGTTTTTTTTTTTAAATCGGTATGTTAATTTGTTGTTTTTGTACATGTAGAGTGAACTTGGAATCTTCCTTCCTGTTGGTGTCGAATAACCTATAATGTGTTGGTACGCTGTAAAACCCTATTCATTCATTCATTCATTCATTCATTCATTCATTCATTCATTCATTCATTCATTCATTTTATTCATTCATTCATATCCTCACCCACATGACAAGATTTTAAAATTACATGTCACAAATGTTCACCATAGTCGGATGCCGTGTCGTATGCAAGACCCATGTCCCTGGCTTTAAGGTCAAGGTCACACTTAAGAGGTTTATGGTCAAAAATAGGTACAAAAAATTGTGTCCTCTACTGGCGAGGTCGACGTTGTAGCCCTTGGGCATTTAGTTTACATAGGAATGGTACAGTAAACTGGCAATTCCAATTTAAAGCACAAGTGGTTATTTTCCATATTAATGTGTGGAGACAGGCAAAAAGGTTAATATTTTGAAATTTCAAAAAATACTACTATATATTTGTATAAAATATAAATGATGACTGAGAAAATTGGAGCCTCATTCTTCGCATTCTTTTACGGTCGGGTAAGATTTTTTTATTCTCAATACAACTTTGTTATAGATCCTTTTTTATTTCACCCAAATGGCATTGATAGATTCATAGCAAAACTCTTTATTTAAACAATTTAAAACTTGAGAAATTTCAAATATAAAATTGCTGGTAACTAAATTTATTTATTTATTTTAAACTTTGATTTTGAAAAAAGCTATTACTTCTTAGACAAATCATGCTCGGCGTTTTCCTGGGTAGAACCAGTACTACACATGTGCTGAAAAAGACACCACACATAGCTGCTGCAGAGGATCAAACTGGTGACCCTCTGATAATGGGTTTGACACAATCCACATACATTTACTAATTATATTACATGACTATAAATTATTAAATTTCGATACAATTACTGATTATGGTATACATCTTAATGAGAAGAATGTGTTAAATGTGAAGAAATAAACAACATTAACACTACCACCATAGTAAGTTAGTAAGATTTATAAAGTGTGTTGTTAACCGTGTTCTATATTTGTTATATATTTATCATCAAGAATAAAACATTAATGATGCTAACAAACTAATATAAACAGTCCATATGAAGCTGAGGTCCATACATCATTTTAGATTTGACTTTACAGTTACACAGTCTACACGCCATGTTTATTACAGGAGCCTGGACACGAATTTGATATTGGTGTGACTAAATATTTTACAAGTAGTCAATTAATGTTGATTTGTTCGAAATTAAGATAATTATAAAACTAAGAATAAATGGGAAATTATTGGTGCAAAATAAATGCAAAAAAGTTTGGAAATTAACTAAAAATGTAGAAAAGTTTGAAATTATTGATGCGGCATGCCACAACAATATTATTGTGCAGTAATGCTGCACCCATGTCAACGCCCATGTCAATGCCCATGTATTATTTGTTACACTGATTCTATTCAAATAAAATAGTGGCATCAGACCCCCTTTTGTAAGTGATAAGTGCTTCTGTAGGGTGGTCAGATCATGGTGGTGGTAGAATATTCTTCGTTTTTTTCATTTATAAAATGCATTTTTCTTATTTATATGGACTTTTTCAGATTTAAAGGACATTGTTGATCCATATACTAATTTATATCGACTGGATGGATGTCACATTGAAAAAAGAAGGAAATGTGATATATTCAGGCATAAGCCCACCATTTATTTTTGTTTTTTATTCTATACATGTAGTAAATAACAAACGTCTGCATGCTTGTCATTCATAGAGAGACCCAAATGAAAGAAGAGAAACTTTTGTTGTTTGGCAACCTCTGCACTACCAAAATATGATGAGAAAAGTAGGGATCATGTAGGGGTCATGTGTCGTCCAAGATATTTTTTTCCTGTTCAAGTGAAAGTAAACATCAGGAATCAAGTATTCATAACAAAATTTCCAAGCACATATTTTTTCTAATTTATAATTCAAACATGACAATGCTTTCAAAATGTTCAATTTACATCAACAATACCATTTAAATAAAAGAATGAGCATTTAAATAAGGAAAATGCAATTTTAGTTAAAAAGCAAGGAGTATTTATAACTGCCATTATGTGACTACTGCACAGAAGCATTTACCCCACGGGAGCATTTCCTATCCACGGAAGCATTTCCGGGTTATACCTCCAGTTACAAACCAATCATCAATATAAATGTAGTTTAAGGATTTGTTACAAATGATTGGTATACAAACCAGTTCACCAGTTTATATAATAGTGACAAGGGGAATTTTTACATATATTTTGGGTACATAGCCATACTTTTTGAATCGCGGGCTATATGCCCAGTACCAGTGTTCATCATCTTGTCCATCTAATCCTATGTGAATGATCTCCCCTTGGTACAAAGGGAGAGTATCTTTTGAATCTGGTTCATAGTCGTATTGTGATACAAACTCAGTTATTCCCCTTACATCACAGTAGTCTACTTTTCCATTTATACTAGATGTGCCATTTCTGTGATGATCAAATTCTGTAGTTGAACTTTGTCTGGACGATAAATTACTCCGTGATGAAGATCTGCTTCTGGATCCATTAATATTCATTGCTGCACAGTTTGAAGTGTTTTTGATACTCAGATCTTTATATGTTTTGGTTTCATTAATTCCATAAGTGGCATTTGAATTTGAATCGTCATTCTTTGTTTGACATTGTGCAGAAATTGAAACTGAAAAACCATTGTCGTTGAGAACTTGGTTTTCAAGGTAGTAATTGCATTTGTCTGCTGTATTGAGAAATTCAATATTTCTATTCTCTATGTCGGTTTGGGTATTTGTAACATTTGTTACATTGTTTGAACACACTTGTGTGTTTCCAATTGTTTCACTATCTTGTGAATTTGCAGGTTCATGATGTATTGATGAAGACGATTTCCTATGTGATTGGTTGTTTCTTTTTATTTCCTTTGAATATGTGATATCTATTGGTATTTGATTTGTATCATTTTCGACTCTTAAGTGTTTATGATCATTGCAATTAACACTTTCCTTGATATTTGAACTTGATGTAGTGTTGGTGCTTTCAGATGGACTGTTCTTATTTCCCCTAAAATGTTCTATTCCATTTGTGTTTTCTGTTAAGACTTTATCACGTTTTTGTTTTCTTTTAGACAGTAGCTTTTCTGATTTGTCTAATAGGTTGTCTGTTTGATTTAACAGTTCCAAGAAAGCCTGATCATCATTTTCCAAACAAAGAGACTCGGAGAAATCATTTATTTCTGTAGACATTTCATCATTTCTATTCTCAGTTTCAGTTTTTGAATAACCGTTTTCATTACATGAAGTATGTTGTTCTTTATTTTTTCTTGGATATCCGAAGGACCAGTCTCTTTTGTTGAGATTGCATGATGGTTTCTTGTCTTCTGAACTACAAGTTCTTTTTGTGTTAGAGTCCTGTGTTTTATGTGTTTGTTTTGGTTTAGTATTATCCTTGTAATGATCAGTATTCACTCCAGATTTTGCATTCATATTGTTTGATGTTTCCATATTTGAATGTTTAAGTCTGTCGTTATTACAATCATTTCCAATTCTTGTTGAAGGCAGACTTGCGATGTATTGTTTTATATTTGGAATGTTGTGCATGTTGAATAGATGTGTATAAATCCCTTTTTGTGCCCATACAGTGTCTTTAACATCTTCTTTTCCAGACAGGATCCTATGGTTCTTCGCACTATCGCGAATTTTTAGTATCTCTGCAACATTAATAACTTCACCTTTATTCTCTGGTTTACTTTTAGGCCCAGGCTCGGCATAAAAGAACTCGTCGAAGTAGTCATCTTTTACCTGTTCGTACTCATAGGAGGACTTAAAGGGAGGTGTTGAACTTGGACGCTTGTGCAGAACTTGATCTGGATATTCCATTTGAATTTCACTGCAAGCTGATTGTTGGCTTGTGTGGGAATGGTTTTCAGATATGTTCCTTCGAACTAGAATATGGGCCTTGTTTGATTGAAATGTTCCTCGGTTTAGATTTTGTTCATTTGATTCATTCTGTTGATTTGCTCTACATCTTTGGTTGCTTTGAGAACATTCGATCTTATTCATTTGACTATCTGCTCGTAATGTTTTATCAGTTTTAGTGGGACTTGGGTATTGATCTGACTGTTGACGAGTAGTATCTTCAGCTTTATCTATCACATGATGATGCACATTTCCAAACGATCCACTTTTTCTGGTGGATTTGACTGAATCTTTCGGATGTTTTCTTTTTCCTCTTGGTGGTTTACGTGGCGAATTCTTTGTGTCTGATGTTTGTGAAAGTGGTATTGCATCGCTGTGATTGCTGGATTTCTTGTGATTCATTTCATTTGAATTATTTTTCATCTGGTCACTTTTTGCCATTTTTGTAGATGAGCGTTTCTCGTGTGTGCATGCATGATGAATGTTTGATAAATCTGAAAGGGAACTATGATGGAAGGCATGGCCTTTTGCATGACTTTTTGAGGAACTGTTACCACTATCGTGTAATGTATAATGTCCATTTTCTGATGTGGTTCTGTGTCTGACACGATAGGTTTGTGAATTGTGATGAGATTGTTTCTTACTTTGGTTTTCAGGTTTTGATTTTGTTGTGTTTCTGGATGGATCGACTGGAGCCTTTGTGTTACTATGTATGTGGTCTTCGTTGGCATTTGTAGTTCTATATTTATTAGAAGTTTTGTTATATTCGTCATCTTTGTCACCTGTTCCACTAGTCACATGAGCAGTTGTCTCTATTAAAGTAGCACCCTGTCTGGCAAGTGATGTTCGTTCAGTAGGTTTGTTACAGCTGTGGTTGTTATTTGATATATTGTGCATATGGTCACTGATGGAATCTAGAGTATGGTGTACTGGCATAGTGTTCATCGTCGATGCTGTTGATTTACTGGCCACAGTTTGACTTGTTGATGTTCCTGCTGTGATTAAAAAATAAACAAATTAATAAATGTCCTCGAGGTACTAATATGTCCGTTTATACGTACTAGATTAAAATAAAACAATGTTTTTTTAAAAAGAGAATATATCAGGATTTTTCAAAATTTTTAAAATTGGTTAAAAACATTTTTTTCTCAATATACCATGCCTTTATACACAGGTCCTATCTTACTATAGCTTTTAGATAGCTATATATAATAATTCATTACTTACTACATTGTATATATAGCTATGGAAAGCTATAGTAAGATAGGACCAGTGCCTTTGTATACTCACTGACCCTATATTGCCAAAAGGATATCTATTTAAACATGCCAAAAAAATATATTAAAAAGGGCTTTCCTAACTTGGGCTTCATGTCTTGGTTAGACTGAAATAGACTTTCCGCTTAAAAATAACAACATATTTTGTGACGTATTAAATGAGTCTCGTGATTTCATTTTGTTTTCAATTTGATCCACTATACAGGTTTACACAAAAAAAAAAGTTCCATCTTAGAAACGCCCATGTGATTCCGGCTAAGAATAGAACCACTGTCGATCTCTGCAGAAGGGTAGAAATTCTTCGAATGGGTGTCGTGTTCATTTTATCATTTTTTGTCATGTTCACTATTGTGGTTAAATTATCAATCCCTGTGTGGTTCCAGGGAGCCATGAGTGATGGCAAGAATAGGATCACTGTGGCTTATGCCTGTAGTAAGAAGCGACAAATTGAGTAATATGATAGAATTTGCTGAAACTCTGCAGTTCTGCAGGTATCAATGTTCTAAGTTCATTCTGCATATTCATTTGTTGATGTATTTTTTTTAATCTGTATGTTAATTTGTTGTTTTTTACATGTAGAGTGAACCTGGAATCTTCCATCCTGTTGGCGTTGAATAACCTATAATGTGTTGGTACGCCGTAAAACCCTATTCATTCATCTTAGAAACAGTCGAGAATGACAATGCGAATGTAGCCAAACAGTATTTAAGTTTACAGTTATGGAATGACTTTAGAAGAATCATCGTCCTTGCACAGATAAGTGGGAAGTAACTTTCTCACATGAAATGTTTGGACAACCTTAGCCTGGTAAAGTGGTATTGAGATGGTGCCTTTGAATACTTAGTCAGTATGATAATAAAATCCATTGTATGATCAAAATTACAGTGGACAAGTCGGTCATAATTAACCTGAGGATACCTTACCTTACCTTGCATAAATGGTGACCTTTAAGTCAAGTCTGACGATTATCAAGTGTGTATGAATGTGACCTTTTCTAAGTTTGTATAAATGGTGACCTTTAAATCAAATTTTACCTTTACCATGGTTGTATATATAGTGACCTTGGAATCAAACTGGACCATAACTAAGTTTGTATAAATGGTGATTTTGGAGTTGAACCATGCCATTACCATGTTTGTATAAATAGTGATCGTGGAATAGAATACGGCGTTTAACAAGTTTGTATAAATGCTGACTTTGGAGTAAAATCTGACCTTTTCCAAGTTTGTATACTAAGTAAATGGAGACACTGGAGATAAATCTGACCTTAACCACGTTTGTATAAATGGTAACCTTGGATTCAAACTTTGCCATTACTCTGTTTGTATACAGGGTGACATTGGAGTTAATTCTGACAATTACTAAGTTTGTATAAACGATGACCTTGGAGTCAAATCTGACCTTTAACACGTTTGTATAAATGGTCAGCTTGGAGTCAAACCTGACCGTTATCAACTTTGTATAAACAGTGACATTGAAATAAAAACCAACCTTCACCAAGTAACCATGGAATCGAATCGGACAGTTACCATATGTTTATGTAAATGGTGACTTGGAAGTAAAATTTGATCTCACACAATTATAAATGCACCGAATGCCTTGTTAATTAACGAAGATGTTTGTCATTCATAACAAGTTGTATATTTTTTTATCAAATGAATATCTCATTGTATCGGATAACAGGGCCGGAGTGGAACCGGATAAACCAGTAGTGTCGCAGCACACTGAGCAGCATTGCATTATTAAAGCTGACACAAAACGTTACAATCGGTAAAAATACAGTTAATAACAAAATTAATAAACATGAAAAAAAGAAAGAAAACAGATACACAAAATGTAAATTAGCCCACCGCTGTAGCCTGTAACATTGACCAAGTAGGTACTTGGGACATAGCCGAGAGATCCGTCCACCGTCTGAACCCAGAACCAATCCGAATCTTGCGTATCTATGACATAAACATAGTCGTCTGCTGCGATGGAAATATCGTCTGCCCCTGAACCTAACATTAAGCACGAGACGTAAACAATAACTAAATTAACCCAAAGCAACATATATACTCCTTAAAATAAGTTAAGGACCATGCAATTTATTTCTGAGGTGTTGCATTAAATTAGTATATGTACAAGTTTTAATAACAAGTTTCGAGCATGTCTGATGTTATGTGCAAAAAGAATGCCATAGCAAGTATTGGCAATATTCAAATGTAATATTAACCCACTTTTTTTAAATTAACATTATAAAAAATAACGTATATGTATAAAATAACAGTTCTGGTCCCCAAAGTTAAATCTTATTTATCGATTTAAGACTTAAAAAATCACCAAAATCATTTAAAAATCGACAAGATAAAACGTATACATTTTGATGTGGAAAAAAGTCGATTATGCAGTCCGAAAATCCACTGAACCTTTTATCTAACTGGCTAACACCAGATTAATCCCAAATCTTGCATGTTTATTGACTATATAACTAATTCATTACTCAAATACAACATTTTAGATTTGAGTTCAGTCAAATTTATATAGGGCATGGTCCGTAAATTATTTTGTGGAGTATAGTTAAGAAACGTTTAAAGGAACACGTGACATTTTTACCTATGTTCGCACATGCAATCAGTCTAGATTTTGGCCATATTTAGAGATATTTAGCGGTAAGTATTGGTCTCTAAAAACTGATATTCAAGAAATTGTTATGTTTTTGTTTATAAAACCAGTGGTGACTAGCCAGTTTAAAAAAATATTAAAAAACCCCAACAACACGTGTATTAATATTTACTCGCATTTCTTTCTGTCATTCCAATAAAACTGTATTTAACACCTTTTTTGCATAGCTGGCTACAAATATGAGAAAGTACTGCTTTTTAATCATTTACAAGAGTTAAGCTAAAAAATGAACCATAATGAAATGTCTATATGCATATGCCTTCTGGGGTACTGTTAATTCAAATGCACAGAAGGTACATACACTACAGTTATGGCACATACTTCTTTCTAAAAGCATAATGGCGATAGTAATTCATTTTTTTAAATAGTATTTAACGCCATTTTCAACACATATCAGGGTATATGTAACATTGTATATCTAGTTGTATTGATGGAGGAAGACCTTAGATCGAATCTGAGTAGAACACCGTCCTTCCGCTAACAGTTGGCAAACTTTAAAATGTTTGAGGGAGCGGGACTCGAACCTACGATTTTAGCGGTGAGAGAAAAGTGACCTTGAGACGTCGCGTTAGACCACTCGGCCACCGAAAACCATTTGACGTAATTTGCACCAGATATGTTTTGTCTGGTCCATATCGATTACATGCTAAATGTGTTTATAAACGCTATTGTTTAACCATTTGTAAGAGTTAAACCCCTTTCCAAAATTAAATTAGATGAATGGTCTACATGCATATGGGTTTTGTGATTTTAGAGTATCCATCAGGTATATAATAATGTTTAAGACATAATGTAAAAGTTAACAATTATCAATAATGCCACGTGTCCATTCAAATGCACGCACTGAACATGTACTACACTTAATAATGACACACAATGTTTTCTAAAAGCACATTGACGATGGTTTGTTGCGTAATTCACACCGACTGTACCTGGGCTGCGTTTAGTTCGGGTAAACATGTTTAATGTGTTTATAAACACTGCTGTTTCTCAACTGAACGAGCAGTTAACGGAAATCGGACTACATCGCCGCTGTCCCTCCATTTCCTACTGAACACAGGCAAACGGCTCTCAAAGATGTTTGCTTTTAAAGCAAACACGTCGTTCAGTTGACTTATGTTATCAAACGTAAGCATACACTTTAAACGTTAAACCGACCTGAACGCAGTCCAGGGTTAAGCATTTACAAGTTGAAGCTCTGGTTACATGGAATGTGATTGTGTACGCTTTGCCCTCTCAGACGCACGCTATTAGCAAACTATCTTATATGATAGTAGTCGGGGCTCGTTAACTCAGTCGGTAATTCGTTTTCTGTTACTCCGGGGGTCGTGAGTTGGAGCCCCATCAGTTCACGGTCTTTGGTTTAAACATATTTTAGTCATAAATTATGTACAGCATATTCCACAAAATACATAGTAACTGGATTGAAACGAAAGAAATAATTCTTATATAGTTTCTCTCCTTAGTAACATTAACAAACATCTGTGTAAGGTGGCGAAGATTCATTAGATTAGTTTTGACATATCAACAAAATACAGTTC
Organism: Panopea generosa; assembly: GCA_029582155.1. Classification (NCBI taxonomy): domain Eukaryota; kingdom Metazoa; phylum Mollusca; class Bivalvia; order Adapedonta; family Hiatellidae; genus Panopea; species Panopea generosa. Next base: position 52,338,435 of record CM055898.1, read on the forward strand.
TATCAAAGAAATATAATTTTTACATCGATAGTTGTATATTTTAAAAGAAAACAAAATTTTATAATTAATCATATAATTTAGAATTAAAAAAAAAAGATAAACAGAAAAAAAAGGCGGACGAGTTCAGGACTAAGGCGAGCGAGCCAAGGGAAGCAGACAAACAACATATAAATTATTATTATTATTATTATTATTATTATTATTATTATTATTATTATTTTAGGTAATTATTTACAAGTCAACGCTTTACAGCGTTGTTAGATAAGTTTTTAGTTTTCTTTATTAAAACGCTTACTCGAGAGTATATATTTGTGAACAGCATTAAAAATTTCGATGTTTGTACGGTCTTTGTGATGATTGGTCATGAATTATGTTTTACTGGAATGATGATCCCATTCTGAATGTGTTGACTGGGGAAGTAGTGACTTACAGAGAACAGATGTGCCTGGTATAAATTGAGCGCCGCTTTTATAACTGTAATCGTTCTTAGGCGATGATAAGCATAGGAATCCCCAAAATGGCGTGTTTTTTTCAATACTATCCCAGAGGACAGAGCAAAAACTGTATTCTTTTTATCGCACTATTTTAGTCACGTATACCTGTTAAATGTAAGTTAATCACCAATAGTTGATACCTGTACTGAGCAAATGTACAAACGTTCAACAACATTCAAAGAAAGATTGCTGGAAATCTATAAGGTTGGTGGTACTAACACCTATACAGAAAATGAAGATTATTCATTTGTGAATCCATATCAGTTGACCGGATGCGTTTGGTGCCAACCTTCCACGGTTGTTTTTACAAATGACCAGTTTCTCGTATGTACATTCACTGACTGTGTAACATAAACGTAGCCGGATATATGTCGGACCCATAAGTGGGACGTTTCTATTTTTGCTCAGTATATGATGCAGCTATCACCGCAAAATGTGTAAATTAGAGAAAATCAACGTTGTTTACATATGCAGAAGTTTGTAATCAAACTATTACACCTTTTTTAAATATATATATTATATATAATTATATACTTAACCTTGCGTAATACGTTTGGGAAATAACCACATTACGGTAAATCAAAACAACTCACGTCATCACAAGGAACTATTACAAATTGTACGTGACTGGCGACAGCAGAACTTCTTGGTTTTACCTATTTTCACACGTGATTAGTCGAATTAGATTAAGTGGGACGGAAGTCTAATGGACAGAGTGTTGGCTGCTCACGCCGGAGGTTGCAAGTTCGATCCCCAGCTCGACCAGACGCCTCTCATAAAACAACACTCAGTACTGATTCAACCCATGAAGCAGACTCGAGAGCAGTTCATAAAAGCTCTGAGCTTTCATCGCAATCGAGTTAAAATAAATTAGTATAAACTAATTAGATAGACTGGAATAATTGGAATGTGCAGGTTATATATACACATTCGGATTTGAAGACTACTTCAGTGGACTGATTGGCAGCTACTAGAACACTAGATGTTTTATTGATAGACCCCTTTTTATCGGGCATCGGACGGGACTTAATGGCATGTGGACATTCAAATAAAAAAATAAAAAAAAAACAGTGCAAAAAGAGAACTCTTTCTTTTTTATATCGACTGCTCAAAAATCTAACTTACTATGCAAGGCCTAGTAATAACGCGTTTTATACTTACTCTTATAGTCATAAAGTACCAAGAATTTATCGCACGGGGAAGATTTTAACGGCATTTCTACACTCGGATATTTTGATTCTGCTTCAATGATATGATTATGTTCAGCGTCCGCTGTCCCCACCTGTCCAACACCTGTATAATTTTGTCCTCTGGACGTTGCACGAAAAGCATCGCTTGTAGTTACTGCATGATTGTCTGATTTTATAGCAAGATTATCGTTTTTAATTTGTTGATTTTGAAAGATTTCGAGAAATTTCGGGAGTCTTTCTTGTTCATAGGAGTTAAAATAAGAACCAATCAAATCATTTCGTTCATTGTCTTGTTTTAACAATGCATGCGATTGCTCAATCTCGATAACGGAATCGTTCGACCAATCGCTAGATATGAAAGAATCGTCTGCATATTCTTCACTGCTGAACTGTCCTTCGGCACTTTCCATCGAAATTTTTCTGTCGGAGTCCAAAGAATCGCGTACTTTTCGGCTCGCATTTTCTCGTTTTGATGTTTTAGATGGAGTTTGACCTAATTTTGCACAATATGTAAATGGCACAAACCCCCTTTTCTTGTCATCTGATATTACGTAAGCCCAGTCACCTTCTCTATATAAAATTTGCACCTTCTGACCTTGTTTGACCGTCAATTCTTCCGGTGCGCAAGATTTGAAATTGTTAAGAAGTATCCGCCGGGAATCACGGTCGTCGATCTCGGCATATATGTCGCCTACACTATCACTTCCGGTGATTCTTCCCATCATACTCGAGTGAAACCCTGTAAAAGAACGATTTTTCAAAGTTAAATTACAGTTATTGAATTCTGAAGCAGTGGTTAAGTGGTGAAATGACAAACAATGAATGTCCAAGGGACGTCATAATATTATTTGAGGAAATGCTGCTATACCGAAATTGCTTTTTGTCGTTTTTACGTCTATCGCAACTTTTTCTAACCGCAAGAGTTATGTTACCACAATTAAGTGACACTAACTCCAACATTGAATATGTCTTCCCGCAATGAAAACCCACTCCTGATACCAGCAGCATGATTTAGCATATTCTCAAAGGATTTAGTTAAAATATATTGTTTTATTTCCTATCTATTGACGTAAATCTCGTTGCTATGGAAGCAACATGAGCTTAGGAGTGTATGGTATAAATAGAACTTTACAAACAATTGCTCTCTGATAAGACACCGCAGCGGGAAAGCAAATATGTCTGGCAATAACTCTACACTGTGTTCAATATACAGCGACTTTCAACAGCTTAATTATTTTAAATTCCCGCTTTTTCTAAGCGTGATAATGAAGGTGAATAGTGTGCTGATCGTTTTACTTAATGGATTTGTATTACTTTGCTTAATTGCAAAACGTGAATATTTTTCCGGAAATTATTGGTACCAAATGGTATGTTTAAGTTCAAACGACAGCATTACGGGCATTGGCGTTTGGTTGCAGACGTTAATTGACTACGGTAACGTCAGTACGAATATTGTCCTCTGCAGCTTTGCGCACGCTGTTAATATCATAGCTCAGATCGCGACTCTGTTAAACATTCTCGGCGTCTGTATCCAGCGATGAATAACCATTAAATACGCAAATCAACTTTCGCCACCATTAAAAAGATGGTATACAGCCATCCAAATGATTTTATCTTGGATAATAAGCACCGTTTATTGTATGCTTCCATTTGCTATTTGGAAAACACAATGCCCGTTGCGCGTATGCGCGCTTGAAACAATATTTGAAGAAAATTTTGTGAAGGCAGTTACATTCTGGATGGTTGGATTATCCGTACCATTAGTTTTAACAAATCTAATTTATATAGTTTTGTTTAATGTACTCCGAAACCTTTGGAACCGTATTCATCCAAAACCAAATATTCCGAGCGGAAAACGAACCCAACAAGTGCACGTGACTCAAGAAGCAAGCAGTGGTTCACTTAGAATGGCGGAAAACCGTAATGTTCAAGTTCTCGTCCTAAAAAATGAGGAACATCAAAAGAATTCACGATGTTTCAAAATGAACGAAGGAACACTGTCATCCCGATTAGAGGGTACAGGAAGACACAGTAGACGAATTGCCAATGCACCACAGCCGTTATACCGTGTCAGTGTAGAGAAACAGTTACTTTCATTAATTGGAACCATTCTGCTTTTATTAAACATCGTCACATTACCGTCTGCAATCATCAGTATCCTGGTGCTTGTTCCGACCGTGAGTGTAACGTATGCATGTAAAGTGGCGATTTTGGCGACCATAACGTTGAACTCGCTGGTCAATCCGTTTGTATACACGCTGAGGATGTCCGAATTTAGACGGGCGGCTCGGGACTTAGTTTGTAGTGCACGTTGTGTAGGCTACACGTGATACAAAATGTATGTTCACGTGACTAGTATTAAAATCAATATTATTGGACGTAATAAATTGGTGTGACCAGATAATTTATGTATGGATAATAAAAAAAAAAAATGACTGATAAGACATCAATCTATACACCTGGAAAAAAGGTAAAAAACTCCCTGAATGTTTTTCCCAATTTGATCGAGACCATAGTTGCAAATTCTAAAATCCTGGGTTGCAAGGTACAGAAGTTGGACCAATCAGTAGCCAATCAGTAGCCATTCTACACGAACTGGCACACTTTCTGCTCCAGGAATACTCCAGGCCCGGATCTGACGTCTTTCTGGTAGAGTTGGACCAATCAGTTGCCATTCTACACGAACTGGCACACTTTCTGCTTCAAGAATACTCCAGGCCCGGATCTGACGTTTTGCTGGTAGAGTTGGACCAATCAGTAGCCATTCTACACGAACTGGCACACTCTTTGCCCCAAGAATACTCCAGGCCCGGATATGACGTCTTGCTGGTAGAGTTGAAGCTGTCATCCGGTCACACAGCGGCTATTAACGTTACTGATGACTGCGTCACAGAATGTCATGTTGTTGGTAATACAAGCCATTTTTAGTAAACAAATTTCACTTAAAAACATATTTTAAACTCTGCAGCTCCATACTTAAAATTGGTATTTTTTGTTAAAGAAACAACACTTGTGCTTGTATTTTGATTAAAAGGTACATTAAACTGATAACAGTGCAGACTTTTGATTGTTGAAAGGTTCTCGCTATACATTACATTATATTTTCTTAGCGTGACTTGTCGGTTATCTCATGAAAGCACGTGTTTTATCATGCATTGCTAAATTTCCGGAGGTGCTTAACTGTTTTATAGGTGTATATTAAGATCATGATACATTTTTTCTTTAAATATCATTTCTGAATGTATTGCATCTGCGCGAGACAAAATAGGCTAAATAATAAATGGAATTAAAATCTGTCTATATTTCGGGAAAGAAAATAATTCTCGTAATTTCTTGTAATGTATCCCTCCTACTCACGTATCTCTCTTATATGCCTCATTTGAACAAATTGTTTTATATCAAAAAGGTAAAAGTATGTACAAAATAGAATCTCCCGACATGTATTTAAATGAATTGTTTCAAATGAGAAAACATGACAAGCAAAACGCATCAATGTCAAACAGAAGCTTTATACCACTAGAGCATAATAAAAAAATAAGCGGACGCTATTCCACTTGAAATTAGAAATTCCATTTCTTTAAACATGTTCACAAATAAGTACCTTAATTGGGTAAAATGATGCGAAAGTAGATTTTTATTAATTTGTCATTTTTTTGTTTGTTTGTTTGCTGTTTTTCAGTGTGTTTTTTTGTTGTATCACATTCACATTTTGTAATTTATCATGAAAACATTCTATGATATAAGACATACTTTGTAATATGTTGTACATGTTTTAAGAGGGCTTTAATGAAGGTTGGACCTCTCAATAGAGTCACCCTTTATAAATCAAGAATTTACAAACTCACTCACTCATTCTCTCAAAAATCCACTAACTCATAAGTGTGTGTGGTACTGGTTAACCGCCTAGCGTATACCAGGAACGATGGATAAGTGTGTCTGGTACTGGTTAACCGCCCAGCGTCTACCAGGAACGATGAATAGTGTGTCTGATACTGGTAAACCGCCCAGAGTCTACCAGGAACGATGAATAATGTGTCTGATACTGGTTAACCACCCAGCGTCTACCAGGAACAATGAATAGTGTTTTATAAGTGTGTCTGGTACTGGTTAACCTCCTAGCGTATACCAGGAATGATACATAGTGTGTCTGGTACTGGTTAACCGCCAAGCGTATACCAGGAACGATGAATAAGTGTGTCTGGTAATGGTTTACCGCCAAGCGTATACCAGGAACGATGAATAAGTGTGTCTGGTACTGGTTAACCGCCAAGCGTATATCAGGAACTATGACTAGTGTGTCTGGTACTGGTTAACCGCCTAGCATATACCAGGAACTATGACTAGTGTGTCTGGTACTGGTTAACCGCCTAGCGTATACCAGGAACTATGACTAGTGTGTCTGGTACTGGTTAACCGCCTAGCATATACCAGGAACAATGACTAGTGTGTCTGGTACTGGTTAACCGCCTAGCATATACCAGGAACTATGAATAGTGTGTCTTGTACTGGTTAACCGCCTAACATATACCAGGAACTATGACTAGTGTGTCTGGTACTGGTTAACCGCCTAGCATATACCAGGAACTATGACTAGTGTGTCTGGTAATGGTTAACCGCCTAGCATATACCAGGAACTATGACTAGTGTGTCTGGTACTGGTTAACCGCCTAGCGTATACCAGGAACGATGAATAAGTGTGTCTGGTACTGGTTAACTGCCAAGCGTATGTCAGGAACTATGAATAGTGTGTCTGGTACTGGTTAACCGCCTAGCATATACCAGGAACTATGACTAGTGTGTCTGGTACTGGTTAACAGCCTAGCATATACCAGGAACTATGACTAGTGTGTCTGGTACTGGTTAACCGCCTAGCGTATATCAGGAACTATGAATAGTGTGTCTGGTACTGGTTAACCGCCAAGCGTATGTCAGGATCGATACATAGTGTGTCTGGTACTTGTTAACCGCCTAGCATATACCAGGAATTATGACTAGTGTGTCTGGTACTGGTTAACCACCTAGCGTATACCAGGAACTATGAATAGTGTGTCTGGTACTGGTTAACCGCCAAGCGTATGTCAGGATCGATACATAGTGCGTCTGGTACTTGTTAACCGCCTAGCATATACCAGGAACTATGACTAGTGTGTCTGGTACTGGTTAACCGCCTAGCGTATGTCAGGAACGATGAATAAGTGTATCTGGTACTGGTTAACCGCCTATCGTATATCAGGATCGATACATAGTGTGTCTGATACTGGTTAACCGCCAAGCGTATACCAGGAACGATAAATAGGTGTGTCTGGTACTGGTTAACTGCCTAGCGTATGTCAGGAACGATACATAGTGTGTCTGGTACTGGTTAACCACCTAGCGTATAACAGGAACGATACATAGTGTGTCTGGTACTGGTTAACCGCCAAGCGTATGTCAGGAACGATGAATGTGTGTGTGTGTGGTACTGGTTAACCGCCTAGCGTATGTCAGGAACGACGAATAAGTGCACGAGCATACGTTTTATAACTGAAATACTGATAAAAAAGGCGTAAAACTACACAATAGACTGATAAATTAAATAGTGTTACATGTAATGAATAAAGAACTATTTTTAAAAACTTGATTATGCACGAAATATTGAATGCTTATAAATACATATATTTCAAATTAAAATTTTGCATTTTTACATATAAGTAAATTAATATAACTCGTATGGAGCTCGTGGTCTAGTGGTAAAGCATCGCACCAATGATTGAAGGGCCACGAGTTCGATTCTCGACCAGGGCCATGTGCTAACATGTGCTTAAGCATCACTTTATTCGCATATGCTTAGTAGTGGTCCTACCCAGGAAAGGCAGTGAGCGTGATTTGCATAAGAACTTGTTTCACAATCGATGTAAAATAAATTTATATATGCATAATTATGCTGCGACCTGCCGTGACCGTATTAATCTGCCAAGAGTCGAATCCCATGGCCATCTGTTAAGTTGTTCCTATAAAATATTGATATGTTGAACTACAATAGTTTGCCTTCCTCACGAAGGAATAATAGATCATTACAGATACATTTATGAAAATTATGTCCATAACAAAACGTTTGTTGTTATTCGCAGTAACGCGACAAAGAAGTGTCAGTAGGGAACCGTTCAATTAACAGTTAAATGACAGATATAGTTACAAACGGAATCACCAAATCAATGTAAGAGCTTCATTTAGCTTGCAGGATATTGTCACGCAGCCGTTTGCCATGTGACTATGTTATATGATATACATGTATTGATGATATTACGCCTTTAGCTCTATTAGACAAAGGACATGAGAGCTCATGTAATGGCGCTTTGTCCGCCAGTCGTCGTCCTTGAAGTAGAATTTTCTCTGAAACCGCTAAGCCAGTAATATTCAAATTTTAAAGGATTCATTCTCAACTGTTATGACTTGTCAATGTTTCAGACATGAATTGAATTGGAATAATACCAAATATATATGAGAAAAACATAATTGCCTCTTTTCCCAAACTATTCCTATGTAAATATCAATGTAAATATCAAAGTCTTCTACTGGGTGCCAATTCACCCTAGCCTCTTATTTGATCACATTTGTAATCCCTACTCATATAGATCATTTATACCAAAATAAAAACAACTTTTGATGTTCGGTTCTTGAGAAAAATATTTCAAATGAAAATGTTAAACTGATAAGTCCCCGGAGCGGGTCCAATGTTGACCCTTGGGTCATGGTTTGAACAAAGAGAAACTAATAAGGTCATACTATATGCAAAATATCAAAACTTTTTGAAAATTTGAAGAGAACTAATAATACCCTTAGGCGGGGTAAAATTTGCCCCTAGGGTCATGGTTTTAACAAACTTGAGAGAGCTTAATGTAACAATGATTCACACCAAATTGCTAAAAATGGTCAAGTACCAATATATTCACCCATTATTTTTCAAAATTGTGTATGTCCAACTTTGGTAAACTTTCTATATGTATTTAACATTATATTTCCTAACTAAATCCAGAAAGAGCAATTCTGTTCACCTGAATATATATCATAACATAAACATGGACATTGTCAGGCTCATGTTTCTCATTCTAAGAAAAGCAGCCAAGTGACCATGATTTTAGACTGGTTCCTATTAAACTGCATATGGTTTCATTGATATTTATTGTATACTATATAAAAAAAAACAGTCAAAACTTATTTAAGCTTTTAAGTATTTAATTAAATGTTGGTGATACATAAGCCATGCTATCTTTCATTTATTACCAACAGTTCATGCAGATACCATATTATATCATGCGTTTGTTGATTTTTTTTCAGTGCAATGTGCTAAAATAGTAACATTACAACCCGTATTTCACTGTTATGGCCATGTCACTTGAGTGGTTACACATTAAATGTCAATTTCTATGTTTCCTAGATATTCAAACTGAGAATGTGAACATTAAATAACTTGTTACTCGCCGTTTCAGTTACGAGCCCGACCCGCGGACCGCATATCACTGGATGCGGGATTAGCTGACATCAGATGTTAATCTCGAACAGGGTTGCCCCTATCTCCTTATACACATGGCTAAATTACCCGACCCCCTAAAATTGTACATGCTTGTATTTTAATCAACCTATTACCTTCCATACATATTTTGGAAACTTGCCAAAAAACTAACCATTATCATGAAATTTTTTTTATTTTGTTTTTTTTATATTTTTTCATCTATAATATATATAATTGTGAAATATAGTCTTAAAACTTAAACCAAATCACGCTCAACATATTTCTGGCAGAACCCGTACTGAGCATATGCGGGTCAAATGTATTGCCTAAATGACACCACCCATAACCGTGGCGGAGAATCGAACCTGTGACCCCCGATCTTGGATCCAATGTTCTATCACTTGACCACACACTCCAATTAACAAATACATGAATTCCTGATACCGCAACTGACATTATGTGACTGTTTCCCATATGTTATATGAGATGCTTTTATAAAATAATAATGACTATCTAAACTTAATTATAGGATAATATCATGTCTGTACTAAAATATCACGACTCGTACTTTCGTTGTTTCCACTTTTCATCATCGTAGTTTCGTTTTTCTACTTAACTATATTAAAAAAATGCCGCGATTGCCCCAACGAGACATCGTTATTAAGATATCTTAAGCTGTCCTTGTACCCATAGGTTCCAGATTAAACATTCAACTTTTAAAACTAGTATTTCACTATTTTTGTTTTGTATTGAGTTAACATACCACGTTCAAGGGTTTGAGAGAGACAATGCTTTAATATTCAGCGGAAGTATATCATTTAGCGTTTATTTATAGTTTTACTTTTTTGCATTTACCATTTAGCGGAATTTTAACATTTATCATTGCTACAATGGAATTCAATTTTAATGGCGGAGGAAGTTCTCAGATTTATATAGCTGTACATGATTTAAGCACCTGTGAACTAACTAAAGAGAATATCAAAGTAATCAAAATTATTATATGGATAAATCTGCAAGTGGTCGGAACACATCGTCATTTTTTTAAACCTAGTGGAGCTCGAACGCATGACTTCAGCAGTTGTCGGTATTTTTCAAAATGTTGCTTACCTCTTCTCAATTTGTTTCTTCCAAGTCTACTTGGGCAAAGAAATGCCATTGTTTCTGTTTAAACTAATCCACTAGACAGTCAATTTATCAATTAATCAATCAATCAATCAATCACTCCTGCAATCCTGCCGTGGCACAAATTCCTATCGGACATTCCTATATTTCTAATAATTCGGTCCAATTATGTCTAGATTGAACGTGCTAATATATTCACTTTTCTATTTACAACATGTTACACTTTTCAACATGAAGCAAACACTCCTTATATGTGTACATGTGCAGGCTCGGTTAAAATAGTCCCTCTCTATTTTAACATTTTTATAATATATCTCCGCATATTTAACGATTCGCTGGCACTTGTCTAAACTGTATTATCACACTCCTTTTCACCTTGAAACCTCCAGTTTCATCTTCATTAAAACTGAAATATATACCAGTTTATATTTGCTGGTTCACTAATGATTTAACTGTTTCTTTTGTAAATATGTAATTTGCATACGTCCCATATTATTTTTCTTCAGCTGGACGGTTGGGATTAGATCTGCGCGAAATGAACCAGGTAAATGACCCAAATCTATAATATCCTTTTTGTTATATCTGAGCCAGATTAAAGTATTTCATGTGTTTAGCTGGTATTTAAATCTTAAGACTGTAAAGTTACCAACACGCTTGTCAGGGGGGGGGGGGGGGGGGGGGGGGGGGATAGTCTGACATTGTCTTTATAGCAGACGACTGCTAAACTAAAGGTACACCGTTCCCAGTCCGAAGTGTACTCATTATTTTGTCGAAATTGTATTTTGCATTTCCTTCTATTTAATTAAATAGCTTGTTATAAAAAATAAAGATTTAAAATTATGATTGTGGTGATGGGAAGCAGCTGGCCACCTCAGATGCACGTTTCTGAGATCATTGGCGTAGGAGCGTTTCAGTTATTGGGAGGACAACCTGAGGAGAGAGTGTATGAGGATGTACTTTTAGGCCCCAAAGTATATGCTGAATCTGAATATTGGGGGAAGGGGAATGGGCCTTGACGCCCGGCTCCTACACCTATGGAGATCTAGCAGCACACTGAAGTTAGTTCTATATTCGTGTTTCGACTTCCGGTAATTCTAGCAAAAAAAACTGGCATGCGCATGTGGTACGGTCTACTGTTGGCAAACGCCATTTTCAAACAAGTTTCCGGTTATACATGGCATATCTGATTGTATGGGTGGAGTTAATATGAATCGGACCCCATCCTTCCGCAAGTAACTGGAAGACTTTACCACATGCTGTTTTTGATCGAGCTGAACATGAATCCGCTGCGGTACAACCTCTGCATAGGAAATAAATGACCGTTAGAAAGCGCCTTATACCATTCGGTCATGGAGCATCCCCGGTCTGCTTGTTAAGTATTTCTTTGAACTGAAAACTGAGTTTATGCTATTGTAGTGAATAGTGGTGCTTACTTCATAATATATCACATACGCTGTCGCACTGATATATCCTGCTGCAGATATACTAATGTTGGTAGAACCCCTTTGCCAATCCTTTAGCTTATAAACATATCCGCGAACGGTAGACAGTTTTAGAAATGTTATTGGAAGGTTAAAGACAATGTTTATGTTACTCGGAATTTGCGAGAAGAACAGTTCGATGTGTTTCGACTAGTGCGAATGAGGTTGTTATGTATACATCTGGGCTTGCATGTATACATTATCCTTCATGAGATGTTGTGGTATGTTGTTTGTTTTAAATTCACTAGCTCGTGTCAAATAATGACCAACCATTGATAAAAAAATATTGATAACCAACAATTAATACCCCCACATTTGATAACACACTTTCGATAACCAACTATTGATAAATAACCATTGATAACCAACTATTAATAACCAACTATTAATAGCCCACTTTTTATAACAAACTATGATAACTAACCATTGATAACCAACTATTGATAACAAAATATTGATAACCAATTATTGACAACCAGCTATTGGTTACCAACTATTAATAACTAACTGTTAATAACCAACTTTTAATAACCAACTTTTGATAACCAACTATTAACAACAAAATATCGATAACCAATTATTGACAACCAGCTATTGATAAGCAACTATTAATAACCAACTATTAATAACCAACTTTTAATTACCAACTATTGATAACCAACTATTGATAACCAACTATTAATACCAACTAATAATTACCCATTTTTGATAACCAATGATTGGTCACCAACTATTGATATCTAACCATTGAAAACCAACTATTGATAACCAACTATTTATAACTAACCATTGTAACCAACTATTGATAACTAACCATTGAAAACCAACTATTGATAAGCAACTATTAATATCAACTTATAATTGCCTATTTTTGATAACCAATGATTGATTACCAACCATTGATAACCAACTATTGATACGCAAATATTGATAACTAACCATTGATACCAAACTATTGATAACCAACTGTTAATAACCAGCTATTTATAACCAGCTATTGACCATTGGTAACTAACTAGTGATAACCAAAATCTGATAACCAACTGTTGATAATCAATTTTTGTGATAACCAACTTTTGTGATTGCCAACTATTCATAACAGACCATTGATAAACAATTATTGATAACAAACGTTTGTCATAACCAACTATTGATAACCAAATATTGATAACAAACTATTGATAACCAACTTATCTGATAACCAACTATTGATACACAACTTTTGATAACCAACTTTTCCTATTTTGATAACCAACTTTTATGATAACCAACTATTGATAACCAACTTATATGATAACCAACTATTGATAACCAACTATTGATAACCAACTTCTATGATAACCAACTATTGATAACCAACTATTGATAACCAACTTTTGCGATAACCAACTACTGATAACCAACTACTGATAACCAACTTTTTTTTAAATAACCAACCATAGATAACCAACTTTTGAAAACCAACTTTTGTTAAAACCAGCAATGAATAACCAAATATTGATAACCAACTAAGTTAAAGAAATCAAGTGTATCTATTTTATATTAGTAATATACATTTGAATAAAACTACTCAATATTAACTCTAAAATATACGTCAGCTAATGTGTTTAACATTTCTTATCTAGATATATGCTAATACGCGACTATATTAATAAGAATCACGTTTCATCTTAATTCCCCTTTAATCCTATACTTAATTTTGGTATTGACTTCATAATGAAACGGCCGTGCTGCCAAATACTAATGATTCTATCTGGAGGTCCATTGTGCGGGCGATCGTATCCGACCGCCCTTTGTTTCCATTCGATATGTTTGATCATATCCTAACATATCATATCGTACCGGGTGATTATACGATATTGTGCGCAATATTCAATATAAACACTCCCATTATGTAAACAATAGTGTTCGCTCTTCTTGTTTATTTATTTTTGTTTGTTTGCTTATCTGTTGGTTTTATTATCTCGTTAAATGCTGCCAGTTTATCAGCGATTCTGCCAGGTTGTGACCATTGTGTCCGATGTTGGGGAATTATGCCCCGATTTGCATGCATTTGCCGACCGAGACAGTTTCATACAGTTGAACCTGTGTTAGTTGTCTCCTCTGTTAAGCAACCATCTGTCTTAGTTTAAACAACCTGTATTAAGCTGTCAACTGCTTTAAGGGGTCATGCTTACTATATCCCGTGAGTGTCTGCTGAAGGCAATAACAATGTTATAAAATTATACCACCTGCTTTTGGGTATCCTTCAAATATAACCGTATTATGAAATGTATAGATATCCGTCATTTTGTGAAGCTTTGTGCACGGCGGCTGTGTTAATTAATTTTTGGCTTCCATGAAATATTGTGAATGTTATCAATGTATTAAATTGGTGAGCTTTTAAATAATACGATTTACAACAGAAGTCTGCTAAACAAATTTTTGCTACCACTAAAATATTTTAAATCATGGAATAAAGATACATTATAATAATTCATAACATTTAAATAAAATGCAACCTTTGAGCATGCGCATCGGCGATATAATAAAACACATGCTGTTATAAATAATCAGGCAGTTGTGTCTATTTCCTAGTAGTCCACATTCTTATGTGCTAACCACTCCCGTCATTATTTGTGGGAGGGACTAAAATCCTTAGGAATACACATGCTTTATTTCTAAAAAAAATTACACTAAACTTGCATGATACCAGGCAATGCTGAACTTGAATTTTACGTGTGCGCATGCATCAGCTTTTCCTTGGATTCTTTTCACTCTTACCCATAAACACTGATGCAAATTATTTATGTAAATACATTTTTGTCAGATATGACCATGTATACGCGAAATATGATACTATTTAACCGTTTACCAGAGTTGTGCCCCTTTCAACAATATAAACGAAAATAAAGATCTGCACTCATATATATATATATATTTAGATATATAATGTTCAGATATTCATAGAATATCAGATTTGTTGAGTGTCCCTTTAATTAGATACAAAACCTGCATGCAGTTTACTAGCTTTGAAATGTTTTGCGAGTATCCATCATTTACAATCAACGCAACAAACAAACATTGGCCATAAATATTGAATCTATTTCCGCAGCTGACTTCTGTTAGACGAACTTCTTGCGTGCGTGTTGCAACCGTTACATCAGTGACTTAATGAATGTTGATATGCTTTCAGTTGAGGAATATATATTAACCACGGAATGCTGTTGATTGTAACGTGATTTTGCATGATCGAGACAGAAAGTGGAAAGTGAATCTCAGGATTCGCGGCGAATCCCCAACTGGACATTTTGAATTGCTGTCTAGTGAGTACACTCGTTTTATTGAAGAACCAACCCGGCACTGGTGTGTTAGATATTATAATAATCTGTTTTTCTATTGAATTGATTTGTTTAAATAATGAAAAGCGATTTTAAAAAAATAATCCGAATCCCCAGCTGTCAACTGGTTGGTAGTTTGCGATTCGCCGCGAATCACCAACTGGACGTTTTGAATCGCCTTCTGGTGAGTATACTCGGTATATTGAAGAAACAACGCGAGCATTATTTATTAGTATAAATTTCTTTCTTTTATTAAATTGATTTTTTTAAATAATAAAACAGCGATTTAAATGAAATCCGAATCCCAACTGGCAACTTGTCCGTAGTTGGTTATTCAAATCCCCAACTACCAACTGCCAACTACTAACTAACTTTACACTCAAGAATTTGTTGATATACCCAACGACAGGCCACACGCCGTCTTACCTGTGTGTCTTTGCCAAAAGACGACAGCAACTATTGAATGCTCTGAATTTAGCCTTAGTGCCATGTGACGCCAAAATGGCACGTAAACATACAATATGCAAAATGTGCAATATATACAGTTTTGATTTGCGTAAAAATGTACTCACTGAATGTTTAACATTCCAAATGACAAGCAAGCTTAACTTCATTTCACATCAGATAAGTGAAGATCGTTGCCATTACATCGTAAGCCATTGTCCAGAATAATTTATTAGAAGTATTCTTTCCACACAGTTATTAAACGTATTCCATATTCCTGAACATCTATCAGTAACACATGCAAGTATATATCCGTTGTTAAGACCAGATACGATAATGCACGTCTGCATGTATATGCCACCGTGTTGTAATGTAACTGCGGTGTAAGAACGTGCTTGATTCTATTTGTAAACCTACACACATTAACTAAACTGTAGAGTCAGTGAGCCCATAGAGGGGCTCAATCTAAGATAGAGGGACCCATTCTAAGAAAGAGAGATCCAATCTAAGATAGAAGGACCCAATCTAAGATAGAGGGACCCAATCTAAGATAGAGAGATCCAATCTAAGATAGAGGGACCCAATCTAAGATACAGAGACCCAATCTAAGATAGAGAGATCCAATCTAAGATAGAGAGACCCAATCTAAGATAGAGAGATCTCATCTAAGATAGAAGGACCCAATCTAAGATAGAGGGACACAATCTAAGATAGAGGGACCTTATCTAAGATAGAGAGATCCAATCTAAAATAGAGAGACCCAATCTAAGATAGAGAGACTCAATCTAAGATAGAGGGACCCAATCTAAGATAGAGAGATCCAATCTAAAATAGAGAGACCAAATCTAAGATAGAGGGACCCAATTTAAGAAAGAGAGACCCAATCTATGATGGAGATACCCAATCTAAGATAGAATTTAAGATAGAGAGACCCAATCTAAGATAGAGAGACCAAATTTAAGAGAGAGAGACTCAGTCTGAGATAGAGGGACTCGATCTAAAATAGAGGGCCCAACATGACCCAATCTAAGATAGAGAGACTCGATCTAACATAGAGAGACCAGAGGGACCCAATCTAAGATAGAGATACCCAATCTAAGATGGAGAAACCCAATCTAAGATAGAATTTAAGATAGAGAGACCCAATCTAAGATAGAGAGACCCAATCTAAGGTAGAGAGACTCAGTCTAAGATAGAGGGACCAGAGGGGCCCAATCTAAGATAGAGAGACTCGATCTAAAATAGAGGGACCAGAGTGACCCAATTTAAGATAGAGAGTATCGATCTAACATAGAGAGACCAGAAGGACCCAATCTAAGATAGAGAGACCCAATCTAAGATAGAGGGACCCAATCTAAGATAAACGGACCCAATCTAAGATAGAGAGACTCAATCTAAGATAGAGGGGCCAAATCTAAGATAGAGGGACCCAATCTAAGATAGAGAGACTCAATCTAAGGTAGAGGGACCCAATCTAAGATAGAGGGACTCAATCTAAGATAGAGGAACCCAATCTAAGATAGAGGGACCAGAGGGACCTAATCTAAGATAGAAAGACTCAATCTAAGATAGAGGAACCCAATCTAAGATAAAAAGACTCAATCTAAGATAGACGGACCCAATCTAAGATAGCTGGACACAATCTAAGATAAAGACACTCAATCTAAGATAGAGGGGCCCAATCTAAGATAGAGAGACTCAATCTAAGATAGAGGGGCCCAATCTAAGATAGAGCGACCCAATCTAAGAAAGATGGGCCCAATCTAAGATAGAGCGACCCAATCTAAGATAGACGGACCCAATCTAAGATAAAGAGACTCAATCTAAGATAGAGATACTCAATCTAAGATAGAGGGACCCAATCTAAGATAGAGAGACTCAATCTAAGATAGAGGGGTCCAATCTAAGATAGAGAGACCCAATTTAAGATAGACGGACCCAATCTAAGATAGAAATAACTCAATCTAAGATAGAGGGGCCCAATCTAAGATAGAGAGACTCAATCTAAGATAGAGGGGCCCAATCTAAGATAGAGCGACCGAATCTAAGATAGAGGGGCCCAATCTAAGATAGAGAGACTCATTCTAAGATAGAGAGACTCAATCTAAGATAGAGGGGCCCAATCTAAGATAGAGCGACCCAATCTAAGATAGAGGGGCCCAATCTAAGATAGAGAGACCCAATCTAAGATAGACGGACCCAATCTAAGATAGAGAGACTCAATCTAAGATAGACGGACCCAATCTAAGATAGAGAGACTCAATCTAAGATAGAGGGGCCCAATCTAAGATAGAGAGACGCAATCTAAGATAGAGGGGCCCAATCTAAGATAGAGCGACCAAATCTAAGATAGACGGACCCAATCTAAGATAGAGAGACTCAATCTAAGATAGAGGGACCCAATCTAAGATAGAGCGACCCAATCTAAGATAGAGGGGCCCAATCTAAGATAGAGCGACCCAATCTAAGATAGACGGACCCAATCTAAGATAAAGAGACTCAATCTAAGATAGAGGGGCCCAATCTAAGATAGAGAGACTCAATCTAAGATAGAGGGGCCCAATCTAAGATAGAGCGACCCAATCTAAGATAGAGGGGCCCAATCTAAGATAGAGAGACTCAATCTAAGATAGAGGGGCCCAATCTAAGATAGAGCGACTCAATCTAAGATAGAGGGGTCCAATCTAAGATAGAGAGACTCAATCTAAGATAGACGGACTCAATCTAAGATAGAGAGACTCAATCTAAGATAGAGGGACCCAATCTAAGATAGAGAGACTCAATCTAAGATAGGGGCCCAATCTAAGATAGAGCGACCCAATCTAAGATAGAGGGGCCCAATCTAAGATAGAGAGACCCAATCTAAGATAGAGAGACTCAATCTAAGATAGAGGGGCCCAATCTAAGATAGAGAAACTCAATCTAAGATAGAGGGGCCCAATCTAAGATAGAGCGACCCAATCTAAGATAGAGGGGCCCAATCTAAGATAGAGAGACTCAATCTAAGATAGAGGGGCCCAATCTAAGATAGAGAGACCCAATCTAAGATAGACGGACCCAATCTAAGATAGAGAGACTCAATCTAAGATAGAGGGGTCCAATCTAAGATAGAGAGACTCAATCTAAGATAGAGGGGCCCAATCTAAGATAGAGAGACTCAATCTAAGATAGAGGGGCCCAATCTAAGATAGAGGGGCCCAATCTAAGATAGACGGACCCAATCTAAGATAGAGAGACTCAATCTATGATAGAGGGGCCCAATCTAAGATAGAGAGACTCAATCTAAGATAGAGGGACCCAATCTAAGATAGAGAGACCCAATCTAAGATAGAGGGACCCAATCTAAGATAGAGAGACTCAATCTAAGATAGAGGGGTCCAATCTAAGATAGAGAGACCCAATCTAAGATAGACGGACCCAATCTAAGAAAGAGAGACCCAATCTAAGATAGAGGGGCCCAATCTAAGATAGAGCGACCCAATCTAAGATAGACGGACCCAATCTAAGATAAAGAGACTCAATCTAAGATAGAGATACCCAATCTAAGATAGAGGGACCCAATCTAAGATAGAGGGACCCAATCTAAGATAGAGGGACTCAATCTAAGATAGAGGGGTCCAATCTAAGATAGAGAGACCCAATCTAAGATAGACGGACCCAATCTAAGATAGAGAGACTCAATCTAAGATAGAGGGGCCCAATCTAAGATAGAGAGACTCAATCTAAGATAGAGGGGCCCAATCTAAGATAGAGCGACCGAATCTAAGATAGAGGGGCCCAATCTAAGATAGAGAGACTCAATCTAAGATAGAGGGGCCCAATCTAAGATAGAGCGACTCAATCTAAGATAGAGGGGTCCAATCTAAGATAGAGAGACTCAATCTAAGATAGACGGACTCAATCTAAGATAGAGAGACTCAATCTAAGATAGAGGGACCCAATCTAAGATAGAGAGACTCAATCTAAGATAGGGGCCCAATCTAAGATAGAGCGACCCAATCTAAGATAGAGGGGCCCAATCTAAGATAGAGAGACCCAATCTAAGATAGACGGACCCAATCTAAGATAGAGAGACTCAATCTAAGATAGAGGGGTCCAATCTAAGATAGAGAGACTCAATCTAAGAAAGAGGGGCCCAATCTAAGATAGAGAGACTCAATCTAAGATAGAGGGGCCCAATCTAAGATAGAGGGGCCCAATCTAAGATAGACGGACCCAATCTAAGATAGAGAGACTCAATCTATGATAGAGGGGCCCAATCTAAGATAGAGAGACTCAATCTAAGATAGAGGGACCCAATCTAAGATAGAGAGACTCAATCTAAGATAGACGGACCCAATCTAAGATAGAGAGACTCAATCTAAGATAGAGGGACCCAATCTAAGATAGAGAGACTCAATCTAAGATAGAGGGGTCCAATCTAAGATAGAGAGACCCAATCTAAGATAGACGGACCCAATCTAAGATAGAGAGACCCAATCTAAGATAGAGAGACTCAATCTAAGATAGAGGGGCCCAATCTAAGATAGAGCGACCCAATCTAAGATAGAGAGACCCAATCTAAGATAGACGGACCCAATCTAAGATAGAGAGACTCAATCTAAGATAGAGGGGCCCAATCTAAGATAGAGAGACTCAATCGAAGATAGAGAGACTCAATCTAAGATAGACGGACCCAATCTAAGATAAAGAGACTCAATCTAAGATAGAGGGGCCCAATCTAAGATAGAGAGACTCAATCTAAGATAGAGGGGCCCAATCTAAGATAGAGCGACCCAATCTAAGATAGAGGGGCCCAATCTAAGATAGAGAGACCCAATATTAGATAGAGGTACCCAATCTAAGATAGAGGGGCCCAATCTAAGATAGAGAGACTCAATCTAAGATAGACGGACCCAATCTAAGATAGAGCGACCCAATCTAAGATAGACGGACCCAATCTAAGATAGAGATATTCAATCTAAGAAAGAGAGACCGAATCTAAGATAGACGGACCCAATCTAAGATAGAGGGGCCAAATCTAAGATAGAGATACTCAATCTAAGAAAGAGAGACCGAATCTAAGATAGACGGACCCAATGTAAGATAGAGATACTCAATCTAAGATAGACGGACCCAATCTAAGATAGAGCGACCCAATCTAAGATAGACGGACCCAATCTAAGATAGAGCGACCCAATCTAAGATAGACGGACACAATCTAAGATAGAGGGACCCAATCTAAGATAGACGGACACAATCTAAGATAGAGGGACCCAATCTAAGATAGACGCACACAATCTAAGATAGACGGACCCAATCTAAGATAGAGCGACCCAATCTAAGATAGACGGACACAATCTAAGATAGAGGGACCCAATCTAAGATAGAGGGGCCCAATCTAAGATAGAGAGGCCCAATCTAAGATAGAGGGACTCAAGTACCTCACAAATTTGAACTATTGTACCGGTAAGCTATAATCATGATGCAGCATGGCGATATTGAATCCAATGTTAGTTTAAACAATATTTATTCGTTTTCAATATATTACATATACATATATTCAAATATCCAGCGATACATAACAATAGAATTGAGAAGAAAGCTGATTCTAGCTTATACAAAGTCTCTCTTCTGTTCACACTTAATTTGCTAATCAATAACGAAAAATCAACATTTTTTCATTATAATAATAGTCCACTATAATATCCAGTATTCTGCCCAAGGAAGATTTACTCTATGTAAAATTTATCAAGTTTGATATACCAGCATTTGCCAAGACCTTGTTAACAGATAATGTACCCAAAACAATATATTCTTTGACACTTATTTATCCCCACAGACCATTTGACGTCATGGTGGCGGTATTGTATCTCCATTTTGTAACGACACACCAAATGACGGTCATGGGGGCGTTACTGTATCTCCATTTCGTAACGACACACCATTTGACGGTCATGGGGATGGTATTGTATCTCCATTTCGTAATGAATTACCATTTGACAGTCATGGGGGTGGTATTGTATCTCAATTTCGTAACGATACAACATTTGACGGTCATGGGGGTGGTATTGTATCTCCATTTCGTAACGACACACCATATGACGGTCATGGGGGGTGGTATTGTATCTCCATTTCGTAACGACACACCATTTGCCGGTCATAAGTGTGGCATTGTATCTCCATTTCGTAACGACACACCATTTGACGGTCGTGGGGTGGTATTGTATCTCAATTTCGTAACAACACAGCATTTGACGGTCATGGGTATGGTATTGTATCTCCATTTCGTAATGAATCACCATTTGACAGTCATGGGGGGTTGTATTGTATCTCCATTTCTTAACGACAGACCATTTGACGGTCATGGGGGTGGTATTGTATCTCCATTGCGTGATGAATCACCATTTGCCGGTCATAAGGGTGGCATTGTATCTCCATTTCGTAACGACACACCATTTGACGGTCGTGGGGGGTGGTATTGTATCTCAATTTCGTAACGACACACCATTTGACGGTCGTGGGGATGGTATTGTATCTCCATTTCGTAACGACACACCATTTGACGGCCATGGGGGTGATATTGTATATCCATTTCGTAACGACACACCCTTTGACGGTCAAGGGGGATGGTATTAGGGAGAAGTCTGCACTAATAATAAAACATATTATTTACGGCACGTTTTACAGACCCCAAAATTCTCCCGGAGATACGTTTAATATTAATGCAGCGTATATTGGTCTTGCTGTAGATACAGGAATACAGGATGCAAGATACAAATTTGCTTTTCATAAACGCAGCGACCTTATTCAGATACACAACAAACATACACAACATGACTGAAGTGAGTGACATTTACAATTTGTTAATTTTTACATGTAATTTTAACAGAAAACAATAATTGTTAGTTCAAAACATTATTGTCTTTATATTTAAAAATTGTTGTTCTTGATCTAAACAACTTAACAACATTAATTATGGTCTGGTGTCAATTAATGATATAATTGAGTAAAACACATGTATATGTGGATAGATTATCAAGTTGGCATTAAACTATATTAAACGATTTGAATCAAATGCAGGATATTATTAAGGGACTAGAGCAACGAAAATTTGGCATTTACTTAGTTTATTCTTTTTTTGCAAGGGGCAATCTTTTAACCTTTGAGTTAATAATTTAATAATCATAATATCATTTCCAACCTCTTGTGATATTATTCATGCATGACCAAAACCAAATGACTTACCATATGAACGTATAACCGTATGAATATATTACCCTCCGTGTATTTATGTCTGAAACTTACCCTATGAACGTATAACCGTTTGAAGATATTACCCTCTGTGTATTTATGTCTGAAACTTACCCTATGAACGTATAACCGTATGAAGATTATACCCTCCGTGTATTTCTGTCTGAAACTTACCCTATGAACGTATAACCGTATGAAGATATTACCTTCCTTGTATTTCTGTCTGAAACTTACCGTATGAACGTATAACCGTATGAAGATATTACCTTCCTTGTATTTCTGTCTGAAACTTACCGTATGAACGTATAACCGTATGAAGATATTACCTTCCGTGTACTTCTGTCTGAAACTTACCGTATGAACGTATAACCGTATGAAGATATTACCCTCTGTGTACTTCTGTCTGAAACATACCATATAAACGTATAACCGTATGAAGATATTACCCTCCTTGTATTTCTGTCTGAAACTTAGCATATGAACGTATAACCTATGAAGATATTACCTTCCGTGTATTTCTGTCTGAAACTTACCATATGAACGTATAACCGTATGAAGATATTACCCTTCGTGTATTTCTGTCTGAAACTTACCATATGACCATATAACCGAATGAAGATATTACCCTCCAAGTATCACCGTTTGTAACTACATATTTAAGAAATTAGTAACAGATCTCTTTTCCGTAAAACTAGTGAAGTTACGCTCTTTTTGGAAATGTGTTTTATTTTCTGTTGTACTGAAATACCGGAGCGTGGTATAGTGGTAGAGCGTCCGCCTCGCATGTGGAAGTTCGTGGGTTCGATCCGCGGCCGGGTCATCCAAAGAATTTTAAAAGGGTACTTTAAGCTTCCTCGATTAGTACTCAACATGTGGAGGATATAACTAGGTATGTCAGTCTAGTGTTAGTATCATGTGGGTGGCGTATCCTACCATATGTCTGTGGCATGATACTCCAGCGTGGTAGCGCTCAGAATAGTGTCTCAAGTAGACATTGTCGTGATATGACTGAACTATTGTTGAAAGCGACGCTAAACACCCTGCAACAACAGATATTATACTGATAAAAGCTTATGATATTTAAATATGGTTCCCTTTTTGTCACAATTGACCGCACCACACATCTGCAAAGAAGAATACAGTTACTAGCGACATGCCCATCTGCAATATAATTATGTATATTAGAGAATTACCAAAAAATTGTCGCGCTTTCTCAGTTGATGCGGCATATGAACGTATGGTTTAAAGTTTTATGTATGCTCAAGTTGGGAGTCTTCTATAAAAATGACACAAAATGTTCAACTTTTTTAGAAAACTGCAGAAAACTATGAAATTTCGATGCGTGCTAGACATGTTATTAGAAAAGTGTGACGTGAAATAGAAGGCATTCCAACTGCATTCCTTTGGTTATGTCATATAAACAGGAACATTCGTAAGTCAGCACCACTGCTGTACAGACGGTATTTTGGTACTTTATGGTTTTCAGACAACGATGATAGTCAATAATCCTCCACGTGGCGTCATTTCGGGCGTCATTTGATACGAAAATATTTTTGAAGAGCATAATTGTAATAATGAGTATAAATAAATTGTTCGGAAATTGAGAACATTCAGGCGAACAATCAAACGCACCAACAATCCGACATGTCTGACCACTCTTTGTATGTAACGGAGATAAAATATAATTTTTACTACATGTATCTCTTTCTCTCTTTTCTCTTTTCTGTCTCTCTCTATCTCTCTCTTGTCTATCTCTCCCTAACTTGTTTATCTCTCTGTCTCTTTTGTCTATCTCTATCTCTCCTCCCCTTTGTCTCTGTCTGTCTGTCTCTCTCTCTCTCTCTCTCTCTCTCTCTCTCTCTGAATGCAATGAATCACGGGAGCGCGGATACAATGTAAATGTGTTAACAGTCGTTTTAAAATGAATAGATTGAATTAATATGTACACATAAATACTCCAACACATTATCGATCGTGAAACATATATAATAACATGCGATATAAACTGTATGCACTTACGGAACCATGGACGACGATTACATACACAATCGCGGCTATCAAAATTTTGTTTCTGTTTATCGGGGATTTTCATACGTGGGAAAAGTTTTGGAACCATACACAAAGAATGTTTTACAGAATATGCATCAGAAAATTTATCGTAACCTTGCCGGACGTCCACAATGTGCCCAGCAGTGTAGTCTAACGTTCGGGGATCGGCGTTTAGTCAGGTAGTTGTGTTTTCATTTTATAACTTACACGTTAGTTGTTTTTTAAACATATGACTTGTTAGGGGATTTTGTTCACTTAAAAATCCCCGCTAAATATATAACTGCAAAATGGAAGATGGTACTAAATGCTTTAATAGAACATTTAAATAACTACAACATAAAAACGATAACAAAGACATGCTCATTGTCTTCATAATTCACGGTATACCTATCTCATGTCTTTGTAATGTACGAAGAACACGTGATCCAGTGATAGAGCTATGGCTATAAAACAAGACACTTTATTTGCACATGCCTAGTACTGGTTACCCCCAGGAAAACTACGAATGTAATTTGTAAGTTGTGATAACTTGTTTCTCATTCGATGTAATATAAATAAGTTTAAAACAAAAAAGATGAATGTATATAAAGATTTATGTGAAACTAAAGTGCTATGAGGTTGTAGAAGAGCAAATTAGATACTGCACATGCTTGCCGGTGAATGTATATTGTTTTCCTCTTTTCCAATAAATGCAATAAATGTCAAATAATGTAGATTTATATACATTTCGTCGACGTTTTAAGCTCATCTGTTTAAGAGGCACAGAGTGAGCTTTTGCGATCAACTGGTGTCAGTCTCCCGTCACCTGTCCATCCGTTCTTTAACGTTTACTTTAAACGACTTCTATCAACCCGCTCGACAGATTTTCACCAAAATTTGGTGAAAACATGTCAAGCGGGTTCAGAAAATTTGGTGAAAATCTGTCGAGCGGGTTCAGAGAAATTGTGTGTGGAGCATTCTCTCCTAAATTGTTCAAGCTATGGGGTTAAATTTGACCCCGTCCCAGGGTCTTGTCTTTTTTTAAACCAAATTACAAAAATCTTCTGCGAAACTACAAGACATTGAGTCATGTTATTTTTCATGTAGTATTATCTAATAATAATTTATTATTCTCTTTCAAGACCAAATAGTGTTTAAATTGGCAAGCCCTCGATACATACTCTTAACATAGGAAAATTTGAATATAGAATCTACAAAACCGCGAGTTTTAATGCAGTAACATGTTCTCTTAAAATCGTTCACGTCATGGCCGGGGTCAAAACAACCCCGTCCTTGGGATTAAGTTTAACATAGGGATATTTTGAAATAAAAATCTTCTAAAAAACCAAACAGTCAAATGTGTATACATGTGGTCAGCTACCACCATTGAGAGGAGCTCTCTGATTTGCTGAAAAAAGTATAGGGATGTTCAGGGCATATATTTTTATAATAAGCTTATTTCTGGTTGGATGAAAATGTCAAACTGGCAAATGATCACAATAAAATATAAGTTTATTATTTTTGTGTCAATAATAAATTAAAATTATGTTTCTGTGACTGACTATATTCATTTTATTAAAGAAACTGTATGGAAAGTAAAATGGGTGAAATTTATTTTTTTTCATGCTTAAAGTGGAAGTACCCAACTTCAGTGGGTAAAAAGTGGTAAAAAGTGATACTTTTGATCCCATTTTGGGACATATTAATTTGAGTCTGGGATAGTGCTTTAATATGATGTAGGATTTTTTGATCCGCGAATGTTAGAAATAGTGAAAATTAGGCCAAACGTTGTAATGTAAGTCTACAGAAAACGCAATGGTGGTAGCTGACCATCTACCTTATACCCCGGTATTCATATTACCGCGAATACCCGTATAGTAACAAGAGCTCACACATACGCAAAGCTATAACTTTTCAATAACATTTCCATCTTGATTTGTTTACATTGCGTACCGTGTCATATAATTCAACCAGTCGAGTTCTAAGGAGGAGGTCATTTTTTGTGCCCTCATTGTGACAAAAAGTTAATAAACTGTTAAACATAGAATCAGTACAAAAAGTATTAAGTGTACAAACTTGCTGTTTATGAAGTTTTAAATGTTTAATTGTATTTTTCGTAAAGGACTTAATATTAGTCTAGGACCAGTACTTTTTGATGATACCATTTCTAGCCGTCTTATTGGTCGATTCTCGGTAATATGCATACTGGGTAAAATCAATGTTGCTGACTGCATATCATAAATAACCTCTGCTGTTGTTTGTCCAGCTATATTAACCAATATTACATTTTAAGGGAGTATAACAGGAAAAACGTTAAAAATGTATAATGAGTAAAATGAATAAAATGCATAAAATTTGCATAGAAATGCTATAGGCAAACAGGACAGTTTCATTGGTTTAAGTAGTTATTATAATCATCTGGAACATTGTAAAGTTATATTAGTAAAACAATAAGTGTAAGGGTATTGTATATTAGGTGTAACATTTCCACTAAAAGTGTTAGGCTGTGTGTTGTGTGTTGTGTGTAGCCGTTCCCAGTTTTCCGATACATATCCATGGACAATTATCTTCGTTTATCGTAGTGTATATTATATATAGATATGGGTATGTTTTATAAAAGAAATATAAATGCGTGTATTATTCAGATTTGTTTGTAACCATTCATGCCTGTAAATTATATTAATCGTCAAAAGAGTGATTCGATCGTGTAAATGATTGAGCACTAAATAAGATTTGTAAATGATTGAGTACTAAATAAGATTTGCTATTTACCTATTTATAGAGATATATATTCAAATGATGTGACACACCAATGAAATGAAATACAACGTTAATGATTTACGTGTCGGTACTGCACTAGAGAGAGTTGTCGGTCGTGAATTTTCCAAAACGTTTATTGAAACTCGGAGAGCCAAGCGTTTATAGAAATTAGACATCGTGCCGTCTGATCATTTTTCATAAAAACTCTCGCCTGATTCGATTTATTTTAGATAATTTTCCGATAATTCTTTTTCAAAAATGATTGGTTTTCTTTTATTGCAGTGCAGGGTTCATGTAGTATCCAAGATATTTTACACTGTTGACAATGTGAAAATAGACGTCAGAAATCATGTATTTATATCCCATTTTCAAAGCATCGTTTTGTTTCATGACACTGCTTTCAATATGGTAAAAATACATTAATAATGCCAAATAAACAAGAGGTCCAAGAGGGCCTGAGGACGCTCTACTTGCTCATAGTGACCATAGCACTTTTGGAAATTTCACAATATTAACCCTCTTCGGAAGTTCTCATACCATTCATCTGTAAAAAAAAAAAGATAGTCCCCGTACAGAACTCTTATACATCCCAGCCCCTTGATATGATTTTCAATCACCCACTCTTAGGGATTTGTTATGAGCATAAATGTTTTTTTATCTTAAATAGAAGTTTTTTTTGTACACATAGATGCGAACATTCCCTATATATACCAGACCCTTGATTTGTAAAATATTCAATCCTTTACTGATATAAGGATAATTTATATTATATATCAACAAGTTTGACAGAAAGGTTATTGAGAGGAACATTTATAAATATTCTCAATTTTAACCATATTGCCCGCCACCCCCTTGCACCTTATGGAAATTCAATCATCTTTATAAATGAACAAAATTAAATTTACTGTTACTCGACAATATAATAGATTTCAAATTGAACAACTTATTTATGGAAATGGACAAAATAATGAGAATTTTCCATTTTTCCATAGTATTCCTATGTAAAACTCAAAGCCCCCTTACGGGGTCTCTGTATATCCCAGTGCCCCTTGATTTTTTACAAACTTAGAACTTTTAATAGTAGGGATAATTTATATTAAATATGAACAAATTTGACTGACCGGTTGTTGAGAAAAAGATTTATGAAAATTTTAACCATTTTGTGACCCCACCTGACCCATTTTGGAAAGTTAATCCTTCTTATTGAACAAAATCTTATTTGTTATGAATAGAAGATGCTTTAGAACTCAAATTGAATAAAAAAATAAAATCATAAATAAATGAAAAACTTAGAATTTTTCGTTTTTCCCATAGTATTCCTTTATAAAACTCAAAGTCCCCTTACAAGGCCCCCTTTCAATACAAGTCCCTTTATTTGTATAAACTTTAAATCCATACTCATTGGGATAATTTATATCAATTATGAACAAATTTGCCTGACCGGTTGTTGAGAAGAGGATTTTTAAACATTTTCTATTTAACCCTTTTTTTACCCACCCTGGCCCCTTATGGAAAGTCAATTCTCCTTATTGAACCAAATCTTATTTCCTATGACCAGATGATGCTTCAGAACTCAAATTGAATAATAATTTTGCCTAAATGGATGAAAAAATGTTTTCTCATAGTATCCCTATGTAAAATTCTAAATCCACTTACAGGGGCCCTATAAATATTAGCCCCTTTATTCTAATCTTCATTCAAACCCCTTTCACATAGGGATAATTTATGCCAAATATGAACAAATCTGACTAACCAGTTCTGAAGAAAACGGCTTTTGTAATTCTCAAATATTTACCCTTTTGGGGTCCCTCCTGATCCCTTAAGACAGTGGAACCCAGTCATTTTTACAAATATGAACCTCGTTGACCAAACAATGCTTCTGTCCTAGTTTTGGTCATACTTTAAGAAGGACATTGAGAAACAAGGTACATTTTGACCACGGCGGATTTAAAGATTTTATTTCATTAACGTGTAAAAATATTTCCCAAGAGATGAGCATACGATTAAAGTCACAGTTTAAAATGAAGCAGCTAGTTAGCCAAGTTCCAGCATATGTTTTTTATATTTTGACATTAACTTAGCTCAAACTTGGAAATATTTTTCTTCTTTTGAATTTAACATATTTTTATGAACACAGGACCAGGAAAAGTGACTTAAAAACGTATACTTTATTTTAGAGGGTTACAATAAGGTGTTCTTTAAAGCATAACGTTTCCCCAATTATTTTGGAGTACATCTATACTAAATTGAAAAGGGGAAAGGATACACGTTTGAGGACCATTACACCTAAGTGTAAGAATTTTTCGATTTGGTGTAATTGTAGACCAAACCATATTGGGAAACATTACACTTTCGGGAATCATTACACTTAAGTGCAAAAATTCCTCTTTTATTTGAGTGTATATTTACACTAGTATGACAAGCCTGTTAACACGAATGTTTGTGAAACTTTAAGTTAAATCACAACATTTGAGACTGCGTTCTTGAAAGAAGATTTTATGTAATAAACAGATTAAAAAACTTTTCTCAACAGCCAACCTGTCGAATCTTTTATCAATGGTATATGGGTAGGGGTTTCATGTTTATTCAAATGATGAGGCCAAATGATGAGGGTCAATTGGCGACCAAGTAAGGGAACTTTTTTTTACTGTTAAATACAATGTGAAAACTCATCTGTTATTATTTTGATCATCTCGAGGTGTATGTATGACTGTTTACCTGCCATATTTGGTTCATATCTGGTACAAAATTTAATAATCCCTATAAGAGGGGTTTTCAATTCACTCAATAAAGTAACCAGGGATTTAACCGTTAAATAGATTTCGTAAAGGAGAAAAACATAAAATTTGTGACGGTGAAGTATTCTTATATATTTTATATCTATAGATGGTGTACTACGTGTAAAAGCTGGAGAGATGAGCTAAAGAGTAATCGAAGAGGTCAGTACTTTCCCGAGAACACGCAGTCATGGGAGTGGCCGACTCATTATGAACATATTGTAAATATATTTCTGCCGCAAAACTGGGCAGGTGCAGATATAAATCTGCAAGATATAACGACAGCGTGCAATATATGGGACTCATGCAGAGAATTCGTCATTCGGCATCGTGTAATAGAGAGAGTTAAGCGAATGAGAAACAAGTATTATGGCCACAATCCAAAGTTAAGTGTCACTGATCAAGATAGAGCCAAGGTTTTTGATGCTCTTAGAGATTTGTTGAATGATCCAGATGTAAGAGGGCACATTGTCATCGCTGACAATATACGTCAGCTAAACAGAATAGAACAAGGCAACCAGTTGCAAGCGTTTATGGACGCCATTAAAACTAGGCTCGATTTATATGATGACCGATTGGCAAGGATGGAAAATTGCGAAGAAACTATCGCACAAACAGTGAGAGATATTGTAAATTTGAACGAATCGGAGAGTGAACAACGGGAAGCAAATCACCGTATCGTTATTACAGAAATAAGACGTAAAAGAACAACACGGCACATTTGTAATATTTCCTACACATTGCCTGTTTGCGGCGTGATTTTGACTGTTTTGCTCTATTACACAACATATTACTCCGCGGTAGAGAACGAGGCGTTGTCATCAGGTCAGTATTGTTATTTACGTATGTTATCAATGTTACGAGTTACAAAATGAAACTTTTGCTTTAAGTACATTATGTTTCCCATTTATTTTTGCATACTTTGAATACAATATAAACACGTTATTAGTAGTATATATAAATATATTTTCTCATACTAATGGGCCTTCAGGAATATAAAGCTAAAGGGTAATAAAAGGAACTTGAAGTATGTCACTTGTGTAATTAGCCGGATGGTGCATTTGTATAGGAGTTAAAGATTAAAAAACACATACATACAAGCCAAAATACATAAGTAAAAATAAATATTTTGTATAACTAACTTAATCTGAGGATTCTAGTAGACAAAGCATGTTTAACTTTTACGGTTCATTAAATCCTACATGTAAACTGCTACACACAATCAACTGATTTCAAACATGTCTATGTCAGCTACAATTGGTGGATATATGTTTGCTTTGGTTTGTATCAGATAAGTATTTGATTATTGTGTCTCATTATCATTTGTCTCTCATCCTGATTCAAGTGGGAAATTTATCAGATACTTGCGGAGATGGGATGTGCTCGAGTACTGGTTAACCTTTCTTGATACCAGGAAACAGTGGTTACTGATCGTCTGTCAGTCCTCGATGCCATAAAAATGATGCTAAATATTAAATCAATCAGTCAATTACACTTTAACTTATAAATTATCTCAATACTCGTTTTTAGCTCTGCTGGCCAAACGCAGGACTTATGTCATGGCAAATTTTCCGTCGTCCGTCGTCGTTCGTCCATCTGTTAGCCTTTTTTCTTGTAGACGCGATAGCACCATCATTGTTCATTGAATCTTAACCAAACTCGCACAGCAGCTATATAACCACAAGATCTCGGATGACTTCTTGACCAACGTAAATCGGCCACAAATGCACCCGCAACAGAGCTTATAAGCACATTTTAAGTAAAACTTTTATAAACAGTTTCTCTGAAAGTTCAAGGCCAAGACCTTATATATTCCATATGTAGCATTGTCCTCTAAAACATTTGTTGAAGTCAGGTTCCTGTAGTCAAATTTGGGGCCGCCACAACAGTCACCGTTATACATAGAGTTTTATAGGGAAAATGTTGCAAACGCGATATCACCTTCATTTTTCATTGAATCTAAACCAAACTTGCACAGCAGTTATATAACCACAAAATCTCGGATGGGTTCTTCAACCAGTGTGATTCGATCACAATGGCTCCGCCACAGGGCTTATAAGCATATTTTAAGTATATTTTAAAAAAAACCCGGCTAGAACTTAGATAATTTACATCTAAGTATTTGTTTCAAGTAGAGCGATTCAGGTCCTCTTGGGCCTCTTGTTTTTATTGACCGTGAACTTTATTGCAGACTGTCTATCTGAGATGTACAGCATTCCATTCCCTCAGGACCTACCTCTGTATGGATACATACGTGACAATAGACAACTTATTGGGAGAGAATGGCTGTTTGAGGACTTGGAACATACTTTGTTTAATTTAAGTTTTACAAAGAGTGGAATGGTTGTTATGGCAGATATAGGATATGGAAAGTCGGCTATTGTTTCCCATATTCTTTGTGCCAACGCTGGTCAAAAAGGATGGAAACTACGTCAACAGACTGTAGCATTCCATGTTTGTAAATATGACACTCCAAGCACACAAAAACCAGGTAGGTTTATCCGCAGGTTAGTAGGGTTTTTTTCGTCAAAGAGTGCGGAGTTTGGAAGTATAATATCCTTGTTGGACACAAACTCTATTTTGTACGATCTCACGAAGTGTGATCAAGAAATCGAGGCGTGTTTTGATCAGGGAATAACGTTACCACTGAAAAAACTCAAAAACGTCCCTGAATTACCCTGGCTTATTGTTGTAGATGCCCTGGATGAATGTTTAGATAAACAATTAAATAAAAATCCCATCCTTGAACTGCTATCGAGTCGTGCCCACAAATTACCGAAATGGATAAAATTACTGATAACATCAAGGAATTCAAGTCAAAATTTGAACCTGAAAAAGATGTTATATTTACAACTGCATTCAAAAGATATCAGAAACGTCAGAGATATTAAGCTTTATATTGAAGAAGCATTCATAGCTGGAGGTTATACAGTAACGAGGAAAAAGTATTTAAACAAAATGAATAATTTGGTAAAAAAAATTGATGGGAATTTTTTGTATATAAATCATACATTGCCATATTCTTTTGATCACGGTGAACATCAACTCCCTGCAACCCTCGGAGAAATTTATGAGCTAAACTTCGAAAGGGAGTTTGCAACACCAGATTCATTTCAGTTACCTAAAGCAATTTTGGAGATAATGTGTAGTAGTATGAACCCTTTTAATAGAAGTGAAATATTACGTATTTTGAAATTCAACAACGTTTCGGATCTGGAAAGTATAGACAAAAGCTGGGAAAAGTTGTCGTTTTTTCTAAAATCCGACTCTTCTGTTGTCTCATTTACCCATCAGTCTATTCGTGAATGGTTAACAAGTGAAGAAAACGATTATTTCTTCATTCCAATGAACATAGGGCATACACATATATCGAAATACCTGTTCAGCTTGATGGAAACAAACAAGACACACGATGTTGTAAAACTTGCTATTCACGTTGCAAAATCAAATGATGATTCTCTTATCAAGATGTTTACTACGCTGAAAGACCCTGAACAATACTTTGATTTAGATAACTCAACATTACATCGGCTTATTTATACAACAGATTCCGTTCAAGCCCTTAACTTACTCTTACAGTATATCTATAGTGTTGATTCATTAAACAAAGGTGGGATACCGGCTTCTTTTGTAGCTGCCGCCACAGGGCATTTAGGCCAGTTAAAGAGATTAGTAGATAAGGGAGCAAATGTAAGTTTTACCATTCCAAATAATTGTGTATTTTCCGGTTTTATAGAGGATCTATACCGGCACATTAAAAGCATTAAAAACGAATACTTTTGCGGATATAATTTATTGCATATTGCCGCAAAATATGGTCGTCTTAAAGTTGCAAAATATCTGATGAAATCAAATAACTCGTTAGTTAAACATGAAAACATTATCGGACTTCGAGCAAGTGACATTGCTTGTGAAAATGGATACGATGATGTGCTTGAAACAATAGCAAAGGAAAATAAGGATGTTCTTGACAGTACGTGTTTATATCATGCGGCAAAGAACGATCATGAGGATATTATTAAAATCTTAATAAAAAATGAACTACAGGTAGAATGTATATCTGATACAGACTCATCTAATACTCTGAAAGAAATTCAAAACTACGGGTTTTTCAACAGAGGCTTAAATGCCAGAATTTTTCATTTCGCTCTTCTAAATAAATGGTGGCACGTTTTTAGGGAAACTCCTTTGCATGTGGCGATTAGAAATGGTAATACTATCACGGCTAAATTGCTGGTACAAACATTTCCCACATTGCTTGAATGTTACGACGCATTTGGTAGCACTCCGTATTTAGCAAGCATTATATACAATAACACAAATATGATTAATTTGATGTTGGACAGGATCCATAAAGATAAATGTGAAAAAAAATCGACACACATTTCGAAGTTGCCTGCCACTCTACTACCATATGATCACATGTGTCCCTTTGGTGCTTCTTTTGTACATTTGGTAGCGATCTATGATAGGTTTGAAATGATAAAACATGTTTATCCGTATCGTAAACAGTTTAATTGGAATGAAAAGGACAACACTAATTATGCCCCCATACATTATGCTGTATCAAGATCAAATATTCGTTTTATAAAAGCTAGCAACGAATTACAAGATGAATCATTGTTAGATATTGATATCAGAACCAATAACGGAGCTTCCGCTTTTCATCTTGCTGTTCTATCACGTTCATACGTCGTTATGAGCGTCCTGACAGACGATTTCCAAAAGGAAGTATTTAATATGAAAGATCATGAAAACAAAGGATTGCTTCATTTCCTTGCTATGCATGAAATAAAAGATTTTCTTTCAATGGAAGATTCAAATGAACATGTGTTTGACCTGATTGTATGCCCATATCTGATAAACACATGCATGCATAATATAAATGAAACCGATGCATATGGACGAAATGTATTGCATTATTCTTTACGGAATGGACATACTATGATACATGGCTATATTCGTAAAAGTTTTGTACTTGTATATAAATCAATGATGAACGCTAAGGACGCTGACGGCTTAACACCTGTGAATTATGCTATAAGAAACATTGATATTTCAAAAAGTAAAATATTTGATTTTCCTCAAAATTGTATATTTGTTGATGTTTTCTTTGTGCATTGTAATAAAACAGCTAAATATCATCAAACTTTAACTGCATTTGAATTTACACTTGTAAGCATTTTGCAATATCACAGTATAAATAATGTCAATCCTGAATATATGAACTATTTTCATAACATCATCCTCAGCAGTCCATATTTAACAACTGCGGTTCTTGTTTACTATGAAGAAGTGAAGAATGAAGATATTCGGAAGCATCTATTAGAGAGCTTTAAAACACCTACTCCATTATTAAAGTATTCACTATTTGCTATTGCATACTTCAGACCTGAAATGTTACATCAATGTGGAAAACATATTTCAACATCCCCGTTACATGCCATGGTTCTAAATGTTGAACATCAATATACCATATTCGACATTGAAACATTTAGTTATTTAAACCACTTCATGACGAAAGTATTTGGACAACCAATTGAACTTGAGAAATTGAATTGTGCTGATGAGTATGGATTCAACATGTTTCATTATGCGTTACTCGGAGGAAATATTTGTACTGCAAAGTTTCTATTACAACAAAATATAACAGTCACAAATAATCGCGTATCTTTGACGGATGTTCCAATGATAGCTCTGTCTGCTAGACTAATTGAAGGTTGGACTAACTTTATAGGATGTTTTGATACATACGAGCAATATGTTCCATTACTAGAGACAAACCAGATTAAATATACAGACGCTTTCTTGGCAAACTACTTTTTTCTGAATAAACATGATTTGAAATATAGAGATTTTTGCAAAAACGAATATAAAGCCATATCTCTTGTTCATTTATTGGCTGCAAATGGAATGGTCAACTCATTAAAATATATATCAGATATGTTTGGTAACAAATTGCTTTCATGCAATAATGTAGATGGTTTCACTCCGTTGTATTTTGGTCATTTGTTCAACGAATCAGACGTTGTTGAATATATCAAGAAAAGTAACACCTTACATTACCCGACGAAACTAGCGGAAGAACATATTGTTTTTAAATTAATTTATGGATTTTCCACTTCAAATATTACAGATTATTTATATTGTTTAACTCAAATTAGGTCAACTTCGAATCCTTTTTTACGAATTAGATATTTTAAGTGTATACTAAACGCTACAGTCCTAGATAAAGACATTGATTCCAAAAATTTAAGTTATGCCGTAATAAACTCAGCGTCAGTTAGATTGATGAAGAGTTTGTTTAGGTTCCATCCCATAGTAACCAATTGTATCAGAAATAAGCGTCCAAAAAACCGATTCAGTTCTGCATTTAGTCGTTACAAACGATTAGTTTTGAGACACATTACACTATTACAAATGGAAGCCAAATTCAGGATGTCAAAGTCAATATTAAAGCTATTTATTACGTTTAAGAATACTTTGCAGTCAAAGACTCTGAATGATATGGCGAACTGTTCACTTTCACTTTTACATAAACAAACATTAAAACACATGCGCGTTCGCTTAGAATTTTTAATGAACAAAATCTTAACTAATTTAAAGGACACATATATCCATCATTATCTGCTTTTGAAAAAATCGAAATATATGAAAACATCTAATAAGTTTCATTTTTTTAACGAACGCATGAATAATTTTAAGTTTAATGAATATTCGTTTTGGAAATCACCAAATATTCTTTCAAGACGTGTTGGCCAAACTCTTTCTCGTTTTAAGTACTTAGACATATTCAGAAATACGCTAGTGTATAAACAATTCAGTAAATATGTATATGAAGATGGTCTTTACAGAACATATTTGACGATTGAAGTTCCAGAACATACCAGTCCAAAACGTCCATTTGAGGAATTACAGAATATTGAAAAGAAAGACGATCAGTTGTAAAAAAATGATTTTATCACTTATTAGGATTATTTGATAAAAAATCCACTTTAGTAATGCTGTAACATAACCACATGGCGTCATATAATGCACTTTATTGCGATTTCAAATGCAATACATACGAGTTACCCGTTAATTCCCCATCCTCTGATTCCTTGTAACATATTATATCTTGTAACATTTCGATCACGACAAATCAAGGCATTTATTTTGAATTTTAAGTTTACCCTTATATAATGGTTTTGAACCCCCGAAATTGTATATTTTGGTACTAGACTTCTTTTTGAAGCCCTTTTATTATAAAATGTTTTCGTGTCAATTACAAAGTTTGATAGCCGAGACACAACACTCGACTATCGAATTGCAAACAGAAAGTGTTTTATTGCAAAAGTCAAGTTTACAAGGACTGAGTGCCGAATCACAAAGTCGAGTGTCGAATTGCTACAAAAGTCCAGTTTCTAGTTAAAATAGGTTTGTGTGTTGTGTGAAAAATGAATTGTCTCGTAAAAAGGTCGAGTATCCAATAAATAATTGAGTGTCGGTCACAAACTATTCAGTAGAAGCTGTATTTTCTTGACGCAACTTGTTCTAGATCTCATAAATACGCAACCTTTTTTTATAGAACCTTTCTGACTCGACATTTGACTTATGCTAATTGACATTTGACCTTTCTATTCAACTCTCAACTTTTCACACGACTTCCGTTTTGGCTAACCACTTAACGTTTTGCAACTCATTTGGGCGCTCTCATTTTTTTTACATCAGTTCTGCGTTCAGCACGGTTAAACATGATTACTCTGTTCATAAACGCAAACGATTATCAAACTCACGAAAAGTAAACGGAAATAGGACTTCGTCAACGCTGACCCTTCGTTTTTATTAAGTCACGTGATTAAACAGAATCAAACGGCTCTTGGAGGTGTTTACTCTGTTAGCAAAAGTTTAAAGCGAACATGTCTCTCAGTTCACTTCTGTTATCAAACGTTTGCAAACAAATTAAACGTTTAAGCGAACTGAACGCAGTCCGGGCTAGTACTATGTTTATCTAAAGTTTATAATTTGTACCACCTTATTATTACCAGTTGCGAAAGATAAAATAGCTGATAAACAAATAACGGATATCAATTCTTGACGACAATTAAATAACAATCACATTATCTACTCATGAAATTGTATTCTGAAAAGTGAATTTCAAATCCATTTTTCTTGAAATATATATTTTGTTAATATTTTTTGTTGTTGGATATCTATATTCTATTGCAGCTGTAACAACTATTTGTGTACATTGTAAATATTTATTTGTCATCACAATATTTATTCATGATTTTAAATTCTGAAAAGTGAATTTCAAATAGTAACTACGTGTCTTATTCATTGTAAATATTTAGTTGTAATCATTTGTTCTAGTAATGCCTTTTTTTAAAGTTAATTTCAAATGCATTTTACTTAAATATATGTTTTGTTATGATCCTTTATTGTGTCGGATATTTGCTAGATGTATACATTGTAAATATTTAATTGTTATCTCATTATCTATGTAGATGAGTGTGTGTTTAATGTTCATGCTCTGTAAATTGGATGTATTTTCTGATTGTCTGTTTGTGATGGTTAAAATTCATTAAAATATTATCAATTTATTGTTTTCATAGTTTCTTTTCTCATTTTTGTAACGTTATTGATATTCTCATATCGTGTTAATAGCTATATACTTTCTTCGTTAATAAATAATCCAAAGAAAACTTGGCAAACTACCAACGTCAAATCACCTTCGAATTGTTTAATTAAATGTATCGATTTGGTGTATGACTTTAAATTACTCTCCACCTAAAGCTGGAAACCGTTTGTTGACTTCAAACAAAATGAAAAGAAATAAAATTTCAATTCGATTCAGTAAATTTTGATGCAACTTTTATATTTATTACATTTAATTTTAAATAATAAAACTTCGTTTAAAAGAAAATTCATAAATCTCGACAAAAAAGGCACGCAGTTTAAAATGCCAACCGCATCCTAGTCAACCACTATAGAGAAGTCTGAATTGTCAAATAAGTTTGTAAAAAACGGCAAGAATAAAGAGTGTTAAGAAAATTCATAGACACGAATGATTACAGTTCTTTGAATTATAAACCATGGTGATATATATATATATATATTGTTTAACATATGTGTAACATGCACTTTAAAACACTAACGCCTAATATTAAAACGTACTTGACCACCGCCTGGGTAGTTAGATATGGCAGAGAAGCGTAGTTTTAATGTCTACGGTATTTCTAAACACTCTGGACTATATCGATGTATACTAGTATGTTGTCAAGTTTAACTATCCCATAATGATAAGTGAATAAGTTATATTCTTATGTTACCCATAATAGAAAAGAGTTCCAACAAATACTATCGTTCAAAAAAATGAAGCATTTACGCCAAGTACGAGACCAGGTAATCAAATGACACAGCCACCACCCACAACAACACGAATAATTTATAATTTATACATTTATAATGGGGTTTAACATCATCTTCGTCACATTTCAGGTTATACGTATGTGACATGTCCAGTTTTATTGGTGGGGAAGACTTCAGAATGAATCTGAGTAGAACCACCGTCCTATTATAAGTAACTTTTTTCATATGAAGATTTTTGACCACGAATGACTCAAACCTACGACTTAGACTGCTGGGCCACGAATTTACGAATACTAATTATAATAAAAACAATGTAAACATATAGAAAAATGCCAACGAGTAAGCGCCATGAAGCGGTAAGAGGTCAAATCGCCATATGCGTGCTTCAACATTGTTTACTGGTGCATCTGCTATTATCGTTCCGACCCCGGTTGTTACATCACAAAACGTGCATGGCCCATGATTATTGTCGGTTATATTAAGCATATATTGTCAATGACCAGTAATATACAATCTAAATATGTTGATCATCATCGTAGTTTTTTAATGTAAAATGTAAAAGTTGACTTAAGTTAAGATTTGATTTAATTAAGAATCTTAGTTAACTTAGTCGGACTCTTACATATGCGCTATAATGACATTGTGAAATGTTAACACAAATATACTCAGAGGCTAGTTACATATTATACACATATCAATACACGTGTGACACCAAACACACACACACATATTATACACATATCAATACACGTGTGACACCAAACACACACACACACACACACACACATATAATACACATATCAATACACATGTGACACCAAACACACACACACACATATTATACACATATCAATACACTTGTGACACCAAACACACACACACATATTATACACATATCAATACACTTGTGACTCCAAACACACACATATTAAATGACTTGCCGAAGTCTAATTATAATTTTTATTTCACATAGTTACTGAGTGATTCAAATGTTTGAACTGTGTTAATATGTTAAATGATTTGTATGTGTGACATTCAAATGACAGTATTTAGTAAATTACGTTATATAAATGTAACGACAGGTGAGTCAGTGCCGTCATACAATCAATAACGTAGTTTTAAACAAAATGGCAAATTTGGGATTCGTTTTTTTTTCAAATCGATATTTGGTTTTGAAAATCAATCAATTTTGTAGAAAAACAGTTGTTAACAATAAATAAACACCGTTCCCGCGCTGTTCCTTCAATACCATGAATATATTCACCAGGAGGCGATTCAAAATTTCCAGTTGGCGATTCGCGGTGAATCGCCAACTACCAACCAGTTGCCAGTTGGGGATTCGGATTTTTTTTTAAATCGTTGTTTTATTTTTTTAATAAATCAATTCAATTAAACATAAGTTTATAATAATAAATAACACACTTTTGCCAGGTTGCTTCTTCAATAAAATGAGTATCCTCATCAAACGGCGATTCAAAATGTCCAGTTGGGGATTCGCAGCGAATCGCCAACTACCAACCAGCTGTCAGTTGGGGATTCGAATTTTTTTTTTAAATCGCTGTTTTATTATTTTAACATATCAATTCAATAAAAAAAACAGATTTAGGATAATAATAACACCAATGGTTGTTTGGTTCTTCAATAAAACGAATATACTCACAATACGGTGATTCAAAATGGCCAATTATGGAATCGGATTTTTTTCAAATCGATATTTGTTTTCGAAAACAAATCAATTCTATAGAAAAACAGTTCATAACAATAAATAAACATCGTTCCCGAACTGTTCCTTCAATACCATGAATATATTCACCAGGAAGCGATTCAAAATTTCCAGTTGGGGATTCGCGGCGAATCGCCAACTACCAACCAGTTGCCAGTTGGGGATTCGGATTTTTTTTAAATCGTTGTTTTATTTTTTTAATCAATCAATTCAATTAAAAATAAGTTTATAATAATAAATAACACACTTTTACCGGGTTGGTTCTTCAATATAATGAGTATACTCACCAGACGGTGATTCAAAATGTCCAGTTGGGGATTCGCAGCGAATCGCCAACTACCAACCAGCTGTCAGTTGGGGATTCGAATTTTTTTTTTAAATCGCTGTTTTATTATTTTAACATATCAATTCAATAAAAAAAAACAGATTTAGGATAATAATAACACCAATGGTTGTTTGGTTCTTCAATAAAACGAATATACTCACAATACGGTGATTCAAAATGGCCAATTATGGATTCGGATTTTTTTCAAATCGATATATGTTTTCGAAAACAAATCAATTCTATAGAAAAACAGTTCATAACAATTAATAAACATCGTTCCCGCACTGTTCCTTCAATACCATGAATATATTCACCAGGAAGCGATTCAAAATTTCCAGTTGGGGATTCGCGGCGAATCGCCAACTACCAACCAGTTGCCAGTTGGGGATTCGGATTTTTTTTAAATCGTTGTTTTATTTTTTTAATCAATCAATTCAATTAAAAATAAGTTTATAATAATAAATAACACACTTTTACCGGGTTGGTTCTTCAATATAATGAGTATACTCACCAGACGGTGATTCAAAATGTCCAGTTGGGGATTCGCGGCGAATCGCCAACTACCAACTAGCTGCCAGTTGGGGATTCGGATTTTTTTTTTAAATCGCTGTTTTATTATTTTAACATATCAATTCAATAAAGAAAACAGATTTAGGATAATAATAACACCAATTGTGGTTTGGTTCTTCAATAAAACGGATATACTCACAATACGGTGGTTCAAAATGGCCAATTATGGAATCGGATTTTTTTCAAATCGATATTTGTTTTCGAAAACAAATCAATTCTATAGAAAAAGAGTTCATAACA
Source organism: Panopea generosa (assembly GCA_029582155.1). NCBI lineage: Eukaryota > Metazoa > Mollusca > Bivalvia > Adapedonta > Hiatellidae > Panopea > Panopea generosa. The sequence continues at coordinate 52,380,985 of CM055898.1, forward strand.
ATCAATAAACACCGTTCCCGCACTGTTCATTCAATACCATGAGTATATTCACCAGAAAGCGATTCAAAATTTCCAGTTGGGGATTCGCGGTGAATCGCCAACTACCAACCAGTTGCCAGTTGGGGATTCGGATTTTTTTTAAATCGTTGTTTTATTTTTGTAATAAATCAATTCAATTAAAAATGAGTTTATAATAATAAATAACACACTTTTGCCGGGTTTGTTCTTCAATATAATGAGTATACTCACCAGACGGTGATTCAAAATGTCCAGTTGGGGATTCGCAGCGAATCGCCAACTACCAACTAGCTGCCAGTTGGGGATTCGGATTTTTTTTTTTAAACCGCTGTTTTATTATTTTAACATATCAATTCAATAAAGATAACTGATTCAGGATAATAATAACACCAATGGTTGTTTGGTTCTTCAATAGAACGAATATACTCACAATACGGTGATTCAAAATGGCAAATTTGGAATTCGTTTTTTTTTTCAAATCGATATTTGTTTTTTAAAACAAATCAGTTTCATAGAAAAACAGTTCATAACAATCAATAAACACCGTTCCCGCGCTTTTCTTTCAATACCATATATGCGCTATTTGCGCACCGTTTTTTGGCGTTGTTGCGGTGGTGCAGTCGGTAGAGACGTCGTCATTAATGTGCTAGGCGCTGACGCCGCAGGGGCCTTGGGTTCGAATCTCCAAAGTGGCAAAAAATATTTCCGAAATTGTCCGTGGTCAGGTGAATAAGACATGTGTCGCTCCTCTCCATTGAGTCATTAAAAGTAGGAATAATACAAAATATTGAATGTAAATATTATAAATCCCGCCTATGTCCTGTGTACATTAATGGCGACGCCAATATATGCGCTATTTGCGCAACGTTTTTTGGCGTTGTTGCGGTGGCGCAGTCGGTAGAGACGTCGTCATTAATGTGCTAGGCGCTGACGCCGCAGGGGCCGTGGGTTCGAATCTCCAAAGTGGCAAAAAATATTTCCGAAATTGTCCGTGGTCAGGTGAATAAGACATGTGTCGCTCCTCTCCATTGAGTCATTAAAAGTAGGAATAATACAAAATATTGAATGTAAATATCATTTAAGGTAGTTCGCGGGTTTACACATGGATTTTCGAAAGTCGTCGGATTTTAATGATACTTTCGGTGATTGTTGTAACACATTTCGTCTTTTATATGATGTTAATTTTTTGGTCGAAAATATGGCGATTTTGACGTCAGTGGCGCCCCCTGGCAACAACCCGTATATTCGCCGTTTCTACGTTTCGAAGGTCTATTTTGATCATTAATTGGCCGATTTTTAAAATAAAAGCACTCACTTGAATTTGACACTATCCTATAGGAGTTTATGTACAGTTGTATGCATTAATAAACATTAATAAGGGCAGTGAACGCTTGTTCATGAATGAAGGTGATCATTTGCGTACTTATTATGACCTCGAAATGTGTCACAAAATTCCATATCACGCGAAATATACAAGGTAGAAGTTTTTTTATTGTCTGTATTTTCTTCTACGACGAGCGAGAAACTTGATAAGGGAATAAAAAAGGGGGGTTCAACCGTGACATTTTTTGTTAATTAACTTTGCAAGTATTTGAATTACTTTAATAACGCCGTTTTTTTACAGCGGCACGCCGACAACGCGGTGACGTTAACGTTTTTACATAATGACAAATATGCTGTTGTTATGAGTATTATATGTTCTTTTTTGAATTTATATATTATATTAATACTCAAAAGTTAAATAACGACATAATGACTTATACGTATGAAACATTTACGGAGAAAAAAATAATTTAAATATTACGACATAATGTATCAGCATTTTTCTGCGGAATTCACAGCAGAATATAAATTAAAAGCAGTCTTCCCTGGAGTTGACAATACATTTTTAAACAAAACTGCAAGTCCGTCAAGTCCGGATCGTCTCAACACCAGTTCTATGTGGTTTTTACTTAATTCACTTGCTGCGAGGGATTTCGGGATATAACTGTTAGTTTGTCGATGAAATTGTTTGTAGTGCCTATCAACTCGACAAGTAATGGAACGCCTCCTACAGCATTACGAGCGTCATATGACTGCCCCAAGATATCCTTTACCAGTGCAGACTGACCATATCCACCATTTCCGGTCCTATTCGGATATTCCAAACGGAAATATCTAAGCGTGTCTGCAAAGTCTATTAATTTTTGAAACTTTATGTTTTGGCGACTACACGAACGTATTAAAACTTTTGAATCAAACTGTGCATTACGAGTATAGTTCTTTTGAATTGTCGTGGCCAATCTCTGAATATTTCTAGTGCCTTTTTAGTTGTTGCCGACTACACAGGGATTATTCTGTGATACATAGTCATACCATGTATCTCTAAGTTCGTCACCTTTAACACATGACGTGGAATGTAGCCATTTGTAGGAAACACGTATGTATCAAACCGTTCCCCTGTCTTCAAGTCCATGGCTGCGATCTGTATAATATCAGGATCTATCCCTGAAAAAGTATCGTAATAGAGTAACGATACGCTAAGGTTTGATTGAATATTGATTGATGATTGAATTGAATATTTACCGTCATTTTTATGCCATCGAGGGCTATCAGACGATCGGTTAACCTAACCACTGTGTTCTGGGGTCCTGAAAAGTTAACCAGTACCCGAACACACACCGTCTCCGTAAGTAACTTATTACTTTCCCACTGATTTCTATTGAGCTATTGAGTTTATCAAGCGGGGATTTCCCCCTCATTTTTTTTACATTTCTGTTTGTTTCTTCTTTACAAGTTTCTAGTAATCATATACAATTAACCGATATCATATGATTGTTATTGCATTGCATTCCGTTATAGGGAGTCCTCCGTGGCCGAGTGGTCTAAGGCGCCATCTCAAGATCATTTACCTCTCACCGGTCAAAGGTTCGAGTCCAGCTCGCTCAAAAAAATTCATGTGGGAAAGTTAACCAGTTATTTGGGGTAGGACGGTGGTTCTACTCAGTCTGAGGTTTTCCTACACTAGTAAATCTGGATATGCCATATATAACCTGAAATGTGTTGAAAATGCCGTTAAACCTATTAAAAAAGTCATCCCGTTATACATTACATATTGATATTGATGATATGGAGAAAACTTCAACTAATGTTGTTTTAACTTGTAGCTTAATCCAATTTCTTATGTTATATATAAAAATGTATTATCATGTGATGTTAATTGTCTGTAATATAAATAAAAAAAATGTTTAAACTAAACTTGAATCAACGGGGAGAGACAAATGATAATGAGACACAATGTCGTATATCAATCATCACGGAGACTGTTGATGGGCGGGGATTCAAACTCACGGCCACTCGATTGATAGTCAGACTCGCTACCGACTGAGCTTTATCGGGCCCGGCTATACGCTAAGGAATGCAACTAAATGAAGTGCGAAATATTGTATATTATATTATAACTTATCAATCATGCTAACAAATGAAACAATAAAAGTTGCACTCATTTATTAGTTATCATATTAATCAATTTACGAAAAGATAGTTCCTTCATTTAACATCTTCGATAATACATACCAAACCCATTCGTTTCCAAATCAAATACTATATGCGAATCTATTTCAACTGGTGTCATACCAGCTGAAGTAAATGATACAAGCGATTGTGCAATTTCCTTCACATTCTCTTCATCTATTTCACCCATATGGTCGACACCGGCTTCATACGATATTCCCTTCAATGTTTCATGTGTCGTTTGTTCATAGCCTCTCTCCTGCTTAAGCTGGAGCCGTCGTTTCTTTGTGTCGACTGTATTTTGCACAGTGACCCTTGATTCCCGCTTGTTATCATGGTATTGCTTGCTCTCTAACGTGAATTTTCCCGGCGATAGTTTGTGAATTTCGTTCACCTATGACAAACGTTTAAACATCATAATGGTTATCAATAACATTTATGTATGATATAAACAATCTGGATATTTTGTCGGCGTTGGGTGGGGGGAGGGAAGCAAATTAAACCACCTCATTTCATTTCTGTTGATAAAGTGCTGTTGAAAATTATGCATTTTGACCTGGACGCAACTACTTATAACCCTACTGAAAATGAATAAAAACGAATTAAACAATGTATTTACATGATACCAAATAGACTACCAATACAGTGCCTTACATTATCAACTTCGGCATGAGTTTCGGCATCAAATAAAAAACAAGGACTCGGCTTTTTTCTAAGCCTCACCTGATGAAGTTGATAGTGTGAGACACTAACATGGTATTCTCTGTTTATCAGAAAAGACGAAGTATCACCAAATAACCCTGGTAAGAACATTCAAAATATACTGACACTACACTAACTATACACTCTAAATGTATTGCACCAGTGCAGATGGTTGATATTTAAAGACATATTTGGGTGGTTCGATTACCAGATTTGGTTGTTTTGGAACAACGCATTGGGTTAATCTTACCAGACTTCCTATTTAAAATGAATACACATAGCATGAGCGGAACCAATGGGTATGCAAATGTTACTCCGTGTATAGACTGACTCTAAAACGGTAGCTGTAGAAATTTACTGGAGCACAATCACTGAGACAGTATGCGCTTTTTCCCAACATCAATAAAAATGCGCGCACGTATAGGCACTAGTGCATTGTATTAATATATATTTCGGCACCTGTAAAACTAAAACAATCTGAAGTGATGCGACAAAATGAGGATTCTCTTGTCATGTATCCGTAATTCAATAAGACTGAATGTTTTGATACGTTTGACATTAATAATTGTATGAGCTATTGTGTTGTTTTAATTGAAGGCAGGTGCTGCTATATAGAGACTTACATAAACACAAGTTTTTAAGCAGAAAACATAATGCGGTACATCTCAACAACAGATAACGTATTTTTAATTTAATGACGTCATTTATATGATTCTGTTGAAGGAACTTGGTGAAACCGATATCAAATAACCGAGTGAAATATACCAGCCAAACCATGATACAGCACATGTCATTCTTCTAATAATATATGTTGTTTCGGAGTGTTTTTTTTTTCCCGAACCGATGGGTCATGCATTTATATATACATATTCAGGTATCGTATAGATAAACAAACATACATAAAAATATGGAGCATGTTTGCTTACTGAACAAAAAACAACACGTCTATTAAATTTGAAAGAGGATACTTCAAAGAGGATATACATTATAAAACGTAGGAATTTGATATACGGTTCCAGATTTCAGGTGTATTAGCTGCAGTTGTAGTCGCTGTCAGAAACCGATTATGAAGGCGATTATTTATAATATATCATAACTAGAAACTCCAACAGATCTTGCAGATCGAGCAGATGTTTTGTTGTTTCCCTTAATTTATGTTAGAATAATCGGCAGTGTGATTGTTAAAAAATTATATCTGAAATTGTAAATGGTGTTCTTCTACAATAACACTCTCAGTTATAATCACATGAGTTTAACTGGCCCATGCGTGCACGCCTAAATATCGGCATTTACACTGTTATTTTGTCGCAGTTATTCAACTTTTCAAGAAAAACGCAAATCGAAACGCAACGTTCAAACTATTTTTTTCGCACAGCACTTTCAAGACATTGCTTGATATTGTACTTATAAATGAATGCATACATTATGAATATAACTTCACAATAACGAGATTGTGATGACCTTTACAAGCCATTGTACTTTTTTATATTATATACGACTCTTATATTTATTAAATCTTCTTAAAAGTCTTCACTGAAATGACTAAACAATGCCCCAGACATCAATACGTTTTACGGGTACATAAAAGATAAAAAAAATAAATGAGAACAACACAATTTCCTATTTTCCCATTAAATTTCTATGTAAAATGTCCCCTTACTGGGCACCGATGTACTATAGCCTCTAATGTCCCCTTACTGACACCGATGGACTATAGTCTCTTCATTTGAACAAAGTTGAAACCCCTGCTCATATAGGGATACTTTATACCAAATATGAATGGATTTGACTCGTAAGTTTTTGAAAAGAAGAATTTTAGAATTTCACAATTTTATTTCTTTATGAACCCCCGCTGGCCCCTTATGCATATTAAGTCCCATTTAAAGGACAGTCTCAACCGTTATGACTCAACAATGCTTAAAAAATCAATCTGTTTGGAATAATACCAACAATGGATGTGAAAAAAATATATCCTGTTTTCAAAAGTATTCCAATGTCAAAAGCAAAGTCCCCTTACTGGACCCCAATTCAACCTAGTCCTTTATATTTCAATATACCTTAAACCACTACTCAAAGGGATCTGTTCTTGAGAAAAAAGATTATTTAAAAAACTGTCTTTTTTTGGTCCCTTGAAGGTATAAAGTCCCTATTTATGGACCCAGTCTCCACTGCTATGATTAAACAATACTCAAGAACTCAAGAATATTAAATAATTCCTAAAATAAATGAGAAATCCATAAGTTTCTGTTTTTCCCTTATTATTCCTATATTTGTATCAAGATCCACTTACTGGGCCCCAATGGGCCCTAGCCCTTGTATGTGAACAAAATTGAAACCCCTATTCACAAGGATAATTTACACTTAATATAAACAAATTAGACTGGTTGGATTTTGAGAAAAAGATATTTTAAATTTTTACATTTTTTTAATGAAAATTTCCTGTGATAGGTCAACAGGGTGGGGCTAATGTTGACCTAAAGGTCAAGGCTTGAACATATTTGAGAGAAATTCATTAGGTGATACTTCATGTAAAATATCAAAGCTCCAGGCTTTGCATTTTCGGAGAAGAAGATTCTTAAACTTTTGAAGAAAAAAAACCACACAAAATTGTTGATAAGCCCCTGGGGCGGAACCAGATTTTACCCTACTGTCTTGATTTGATTTTATGTAACAATATTTCACGCCAAATTTCTTTATAATCTGTCAAACGGTTTCAGAGAATAAGTAGCTTGAAGCAGAAGTTAACGACGAGCGGACGATGGACAACGTACTGTAGGCAGTCACAAAAGTTTACGACGGGCGGACGATGGACAACGGACTGAAGGCAGTCACAAAAGCTAACGACGGGCGGACGATGGATAACGGACTGAAGGCATCACAAAAGCTAACGACGGGCGGACGATGGATAACGGACTGAAGGCGTCACAAAAGTTAAAGACGGGCGGACGATGGACAACGGACTGAAGGCAGTCACAAAAGTTAACGACGTGCGGACGATGGACAACGGACTGAAGACAGTCACAGCTCACAAGCCTTCAACTATGACTACTATTTAAGAAATAACTGACAATTTATAAAGCTGGTGAAGTCATGATTGTTCCGAAAATACGAGTACAAGTTCCTTAAAAACAGAAATACACATGATACAACTGGTTGGAATAAAAAACGGGGGTTCTCCGTGATTGAGTGGCCCAAAGCGTCGCCTCATGATCACTTACCTCTCACCGCTAAGGTCGTAGGTTCGAGTCCCGCTCGCTTCAAAATTCCTTATGTGAGAAAGTTTGCTGGTGGTTCTACTCAGATTCATTCTGTCCTAGACGTTAGGAAAAAGCGAATACTGTCGCAGCCATTGTGCTCCAATAAATTACTAAATATGACGTTTTAGAGTGAAGCCAGTCTTTACACATAGTAACATTTGCATACCCATAGGTTCCGCTCATGTAAGATAAACACGGTGCGTTGTTCCATAACAGTCCAATCTGGTAATCGAATCACCCAATTATGTCTTTAAATATCAACCATCTGCACTGGTGCAATACACTTAGAGTGTATGGTTAGTGTAGTGTCAGTATATTGTGAATGAGTGGTTAGTGCGTTAATACACGATGAAATGTTAATATTAACGACAGTGATATACATTACCGTATTAAGATAGATAGTTTAAATGAGTTTACTATCCCAGAATGGCAAGAAAAGTGTTGCTGCTGAAATGGTATCTGTTCAAAAGCCAATATAAAATACCACAAATAAGAAAATAAACAACAGGAGAAGAAGCATTTAAATGACACAGCCACCAATTATTGATTGTATGACGACATTGTCCAACCTGTCTTTACATTTATATAGCGTATTAAATAAATATCGTCATGTATATGTCACACATACAAATCCTGTAACATATTAAGACAGTTCAAACATTTGAATCACTCGGTAACTGTGTCAAATAAAAAAAATAATTAGACTTCTGCAAGTCATTTAATATGTGTGGCTTTGGTGTCACAAGTGTATTGATATACCGTATGTATAATGTGAAACTAGTATCTGACCATATTTGTGTTAACACTATTCACAATGTCATTATAGCGCATATGTAAGAGTCTGACTAACTTAAGTCAACTTTAACATTTTACTATAAAAAGTCTACGATGATGATCAACATATTTAGATCGTATATCACTGGTCATTGACGGTATATACTTAATATAACCGACAATAAACATGGCCCATGCTCGTTTTGTGATGTAACAACCGGGGTCGGAACGATATCAGATGCACCAGTAAACAATGTTGAAGCACGCATATGGCGATTTGGCCGCCTACCGCTTCATGGCGCTTACTCGTCACTTTTCTATATGTGTATATCGTCTTTATTATAATTAGTCTATGAATTCGTGACCCAGTAGTCTAAGCCGTAGGTTTGAGTCCTGCTCGGTCCAAAAACGTCATGTGAGAAAATTCGCCAGTTACTTTCAAAAGTACGGTGGTTCTACTCAGAGTTCTTCCCCACCAATAAAACTGGATATACCATATACGTATAACCTTAGATATGATGAAGACGATGTTAAACCCCATTAAAAGTTATATTAAGTATTTTGTGTTGTGTTGGTGTCTGTTTCCTTTGAATACCGGCTTTCCTACTTTGCGTTTATGTTCTCATTTTTTGAGACGATAGCATTTGTTGGATTTATTTTCTATTATTGGTAACATAGGAATATAACTAATTCAATTGTCGTTATAGGATAGTTAAATAGACAACATATACATCGATATAGTCAAGAGTGAAGAAAGTCAAGAGAAATGCCGTAGACATTAATTTAGACTTTCTGCCATATCTAACTACCCAGGCGGTTGAACAATTACGCTTTTATTTTAGGCGTAAGTGTCTTAATATGCATGTTACGCAAAAGTTAAACAATACCTATATCACAGCGTTTCATAATTCAAATAACTGTAATCATTCGTGTCTACGAATTTTCTTAACACCCTTTATTCTTGTTATTTATTTACAACCTTATTTGATAATTCAGACCTCTCTGTTGTGGTTGACTAGGATGCGGTTGTCTGGGTGCAGAGATGTATGAATTTCCAGTCTTTTACACTAAATATGTGATTTAAAATTTTAAAAAAATCGTGTTTTTCATTTTGTTTGAAGTCAACAGGCGATTTCCACGAAATATTTTTGGATGGAGAGTAATTTAAAGTCATAAATCTAATCGATATATATAATTAAACAATTCGATGTTGATTTTACGTTGCTAGCTTGCTGATTTTTCCTTTGGATTATTTATTAAAGAAAGCAAATTGTATACATATATTTCTGGGGCTATTAACACGATATGATGATATTAAAAACGTTACAAAATGGAAAGAACTATAAAAACATTAATTGATAAAGTACTTTAATTATTTTATTAATCACAAACAATTTAAACAAATACCCAAATAAGACAACATAAGAATTAAAACAACATGCACTCATCTAAAATTTACAACAACTAAAGGGTTATTAAGTTTTTTTACAAAATTAAGAATAGATAAATAGATATTAGTTTATACCAATTTATTTTATCTCGATTGCGATGAAAGCTCAGAGCTTATATGAACCGCTCTCGAATCCGCTTCCTGGGTAGAACAAGTACTGAGTGTTGTTTTATGAGAGACATCGGGTCGAGCTGGGGATCGAAGCCACAACCTCTGGCGTGAGCGGCCAACACTCTATCTATTACACTACCGTCCCGCATTAAATAGATATTGAGATAACAGCTAAATATTTACAATGTACACAGAAAGCTGTTACAACTAACAATGGACGGCAGATATTCAACAAAACATTTATCTAAGTAAAACGCATTTGAAATTAACACGTAGTTACAATGTACACAAATGGTTGTTACAGCTGCAATGAAATACAGATATGATACCCAACAACAAATATATTAACAAAGTAGACATTTCAAGAAAGATGGATTTGAAAAGCTTCAGAAAACAAATTCATGAGCCGATAATGTGACTTAATTGTCGTACAGTATTGATATCTGCCATTTGTTTATTATCAGCTAGTTTGTATTTTTGCAACTGGTATTAATAAGATAAAACATATAAATGAGGATTTGAACGTTCGAATCCCGGCCGAACCACTTGTTTTTTATTCCAGATGCGACCGGTTTCTCACCCAGCAGCTAGATAAATTAAGGAGTACCGAATGTCTAGCAGCCTGAAGCCTGGCATGGATAGCTTTCGGATAGTACCACTTTACACAGTATAAGCCTGATGTAAAAGATGAGAGCTCCCAAATGAGTTGTAAAAGTTGAATTGCAAAACGTAATGTGGTTCTTTCTAACATAAGTCCTGTGCAAAAATTGAAAGTTGAAGAGAAATGTCAAATGTCAATTAGCGAAAGTCAAGTGTCGAGTCAAAAAGGTTCTGTAAAAGATTGTGTATTTAATATATCTGGAACAAGTTGCGTCAGCAAAATACAGTTTCTACTAAACAATTTGACACTCAATTCTTTATTGGACAAAAAACATGATTAAAATTATATAAATCTTGATTTAGCAAAATTCCTACACGTGCGTATTCAAATGAGATTAAAATTTGATCATATGTATTTACTTTATGACAATGCACAAAGAAAACATCAACAAAGGTACAGTTTCGCGGAACTATCAAATGTTGTCTTTTTTTAAATATCAATGGTTTTAATAGCATAATTCACATGTGTAAAACCATTAGCGTCCTTAACGTTCATCATTGATTATATACGATAATATAGAAATAATATAGTCATATATTATATAATAATAATAATAATAATAATAATAATAATAATAATAATACTATCGTTTATTCAGAAATTCCAATAGGCCATAAGACCCATGAGGATACAACATACAATGCATATTTACAATTGATACAACAAATGGTGCAGTAATTGCATGTGAAATGTGTACAACTAAATACAACGCACAGACGTACTCACACACTCACACACACACACACACACACACACACACACACACACACGCGCGCGCGCGCGCGCACATATTTGCACATGAACAGGCACGCACATAAACACAATTATTATGTTCTTGTTGTCTTCATTTCAGTGTCATATAATCATAACACTGTTTCGTAATTTTCGTCTTATTTGTGCGGAGAAGGTGACATATTTCAATCATAATTTAGTATTGCTGATGAAAATATTCCAAACATATAAACTGTTAATACAATATTTGAATTTAGATGCAATTGTATTCAAAAATGTTTTCTATGTTATTGTTTTTATATTTCATATAAGTTATGTAAACTTGTAACATAGCATTGTAAGTTGGGTTAACTGAATATTTCATTTTTCTTTATTTCAAAAGCTTTAAACACGAAAACACTAAGACATCTAATAGTTTTTTCGTTTTGACTTTGCATAAGTGCTAAAAATTTAAACATACTTGGCCTTTTCCAATAATATTTCTTTATATATGTGTTTCTTATTTGATTATACAATCTGCATTCAATTACAAAATGATATTTGTCTTCTAATGTATCACATGTGGTACATTTTCGTTCATTTAAAGGTATACTATGAGGTTTGTGCCATCTTCCAGCCTCTATTTGTAAAATGTGAGATGAGAGTATTAACCTAGATAACACAATTCTGTATTTTTCTATATGAACCATATACAAGTAAGATTTTAAAGCAAAATTATCAAAAATTAAAGTGTAGGTATTCGCTCTACTTGAGATCCGAAGACGAGAATGTAAATTTTGAATGAAATTATCTTGTAATCTTTGTTTTACATTATACAAAAACAAAGTGTTATCTCCAATACCTTGGAATAACCAAGCGTCATAAAAACCAAGAGCAGATAATAATTGTTTTAATAACGTTACCCAGTTCTTTTTATTTTTATTTTTATTTGGATGCAGATCAGCATCACTTCTCATCATGTTATATACCAGTTTTACAAATTTATTTTCGCCAGAGCAAATTGTTTTTAACCAATATTTGGCAATGTTATAATGCCTCTGTGTGACAAGATTTGTTCTTCCTAATTCTCCATAGATGAAATCATTTCGTGTACTCCTTTTTACATTTAGCACTTTTTTACAAAACATTGTATGTACTCTTTCGATATTTAAAGCCGTAGTAAACCCCCAAACTTCAGATCCATAGTTAAGTATCGGGCTTACAAGTTTATCAAATAAATCAAGTTTGTGTTTGACCGAAATATTTGTAAATCTATATATATATTTATTTAATTTAAAAATAGCTTTCAACGCTTAGCCTGCCAAAGTAATTTGTGTTTCATTGAATGACCCCCCTTGAGTGAATACAATCCCAAGATAACAAAACGATTTAACTATTTCAATTTCATTTCCTTAGTACAAAAATGTTAAATTCCTAGGTAATAACCCTGCTTTCCTAAAAACCATTATTTTTGTTTTTTGTAGTATTTACTTTTAATTTCCAACGTTTGCAGTAATTGGCTAAAATATCTAAACCTTTTTGTAATCCATTTGGCGTTTCAGAAAATATCACTATGTCGTCCGCATACAATAAAATAAACATTTTCATAGTGCTAATATCAATTCCTTCAAAGCCATTCTTTACAAAATTTTCTTCTAAATCATTTAAGAACATTGAAAATAAAAACGGCGATAAACACTCCCCTTGACGAACGCCTAATGTACATGTAAATTCATCACTTAAACAGTTATTATATTTTATCCTTGATTTTATTGAGTTATACATTGATCTGATAAAGTATTTTGCCCCTAACACCTAACTTGATAAGCTTAAACCATAGATTTTCTCGCACGGTGTAGTCAAATGCTTTCGTAAAGCCAACAAACCCGCAATACAATTGTTTACCAGTGTTAATCATATGAGTTATAACTCCGTGAAGTACAAAAATATTGTCAACCATACTCATGTGTTTACGAAAGCCAGCCTGAGCCTCAATGTATACACACACGTGTGAATAGCTTACCAAACGAACTCAGTAAAAAAATTCATTTAATAATTTATCAGGTCCACCCGATTTTCCATTCTTTAATTGGCATATAGCAGTGTAGATATGGGCGTCGGTAAGCTCATAATTAAGCTCATCAAACATGATTTGTAATTCATTTTTCATATACATTTCATTAAAATATACAACATCTTCATCCGGCTGAAAAAATGGGTCATTCGGATTATTTATACTGTTGAAATATGTTTCGAACATTGATATGTTTACAGTGGACGTTTTTAAACCTGCGATACTTTTCAGCATATTCCAATAGACTTTAGCATTTTTATAACGATTATATTCTAATTTGCGTGTGTGGTCATTGTCAAACTGAAATTTGTGTTTCCTTATAGTAGCCTTATAATTTGATCTTGATTTAACCAACTCTTTTCTATTTTCATCATTTTTGTTATCTCTATATTTATTCAGCTTTACAGTAAAACAATTTCTTCTTTCTGCGCATTCTTCATTAAACCATGGATAACAATCTTTATTATCACTTCGATATATATTTTGTTTGCGTGTTGCCTGCTTTTTAAATAATGGATCTGCAATGTTATCAAGTATATTACATAAATGTTGGACCGTATTTTCGATATCACTATTACATTCTATGTCATCTATGTCGCTTTTTAAAACATTCATTTCCGTTTTAATATTTTCTGAATTTAATGCACTCACAAAACGTTCCGTTAAATCATTATTCCATACATATTTGCTATCGATATACCTACAGTTCTCTATATTTTCATCATTAGTATCTATTTTAATAGTATATTGTCAGTTGTATTTTTTAATATAAAATTAATTGTACAATGATCTGACAATATATTTGGTTCATCAACATTAAAGTAAGAGACGTAGTCAAAATTAGATTCCGGTGCTAATACACAGTCTACCAAACTACTCCCTCTATTACCAACAAACGTGTATTTCCCTACACCCTTATCAGAACCCACTCTACCATTTAAAATTCTTAACCCAGTCTGTTTACATAAATCCAATAACAAGTTGCCATTGTTATTTATATGCCCTTTATCCTGCGAGAATCTCGGAGAAAACATATCAGCAACATAGTCATCAGGCAAAATATTTATATTTGTAACGGTATCATGCGTAACGTAATCAGCATTGTCGGATGACCCACTATTAAAACCACCATTTAAAAGAATGTGACATTGGCCATTAGTTTTATTTTGAATATCCATTACCGAAAATAATAATCTATCAAAATCACTATTTTCCAGAAAAGCTTGTCTGCCACTGCCCTCTGGCAAAACGTAGCATAAACCTACAAATACATCGTATTGCAAACATAATGTGTCGCCTTTGATTTTAATCCATGAAATATCATCTTCACTTTGAAAAAATAGAGTCTCATCCGTTACAAAATTGTTACGAATATATATCATAATACCACCAGAGTCACGTTTACTATTGCTTTTTTTCTTTTTTCTATGTAAAGGGAAGCAATCAAAATTTTTAACCTGATAATCGATTAGCTCGTTTGACCAAGTTTCAGTAAATAGTACAATGTCATTGTTATTGAATAAAGAAGTAATTTCTCCAGAGTTCAGTTTATTTGTTCGCTTTGACACTAAGCCTTGAACATTTAATAATGCAACACGAATATTCACCTCCTCCAGAACGTCCTAGTCACGGGATACCCGTGAATCACCATGCTGTGGTACGCCATTTCGGTTTAGTGAATCTGATGGCTGTCTTGTTATCAAATAGGCTGGTTCGTCTGTCCCGAGAATGTGAAATTCGTTCACGAAACTTTGCCGCGGCTGACTGCGCTCTATGCCGGACATCTACTTAACGACTGACTGGCCTCGACACATGTCCACCTGTTTTGTTTTGTTTTGTTTATTGTTATGTACCGGTGTACTGCCACTGCTCTCCGAATTTGTTGTATTGGTACATTTTTTTGCCACCGTAATATTGATAGGCATACTCGATTCACACGGTCGAGTTATTGGTGCAGGTGCGCTCGTTGTCGCTATGTCCATATTGACGTGTGTGTCACTAGCTGGCAACTTCGATCCTTGACCTCTGACATTGTGTACAGTGTTTACTGGCTGTATCACTGACTGTTCCGTAATTGCGCAATCACTGGTTTTTAGCTCGTTTTGTATCGGTATATCCATAAATTCACATACCCTTGATTGTGAAATATGCATGCTCATCTGAATCACGCTTTGCAAAAGAAAACACTTCCATTTCATACATAGCACGGTAAAGAAGAAGTCTCATGTTTTCATTAGATACTTCGTTTTGAAAGTTACCTGTCATTCCAAGTTTCACGATACATGAACGTGACATAATAGCAATATGAAAATCGGAAGCTCCGTTATTGGTTCTGATATTAATATCTATAAATGCTGCATCTTGAAATGTATTGCTAGTATTGTTGTCCTTTTCATTCCAATTAAACTGTTTACGATTTGGATAAACAAGTAGTATCATTTCAAACCTATCATAGATCGCGACTTAATGTACAAAATTAGCACCATTGAGACACGTGTGATAATATGGTAGTAAAGCAGCAGATAACTCCGAAATGCGTATTAAAGATTTTATTTTTTTTTTTCGAAATTGAAAAAGGCATAGAAAAATATAGTAAAATGTGTAAAACATATGTCACTGGGGATTGAAATAACAGATCAGGGCAATTATTAGATTATTTAGAATTTGATCACGTGGTTGGCAACAATGGGCGTAAACTTATTTCCATGTGTAAATCTACTGGTCACATAATTGCAAATGGTCGATTACATAAAGATGAGCATGTCGGTAGTCATACATTTTGTTCATCACGTGATCTAAGTGTAACGGACTATTTACTATTCGACCCGCTCAATATAAACACTATTCATAACCTTGAAATAATTGATTGGTCACCTTTTTCCGACCACGCAGCGATTAGTTCCAGTTTTAAAAAATGTTATAGTGACAAACATGAGAAGAGTTTAAATGATATTGATATACAAACTTGTTTGGGATGAAACTTAATTACAAAATTTCAAAGATCTATTAGAAATTAAAATTGATAATCTAAACACGGAGGACATAAATGACGCGAACATTTCAATAGATACTCTCACTTGCAGTTTAACTAACTTCTTACATGAAAATGCAATGAACATTTTACGTGAAAAAATATTTATAAAAAATAAACACAGTAATGCAAAAAATAAAACACAATGGTTTGATGAAAACTGTTTTATAGCAAAACAAGTCAGAGTTTAAAACAGCAAGAAATATTTTTTTTTAAATAAAAATGATGAAAATGGAATAAAGTTTTGTAAATCGCGAACACAATATATGGAGTTAGAAAAAAGGAACAAAGTTTAAATATAAGAAAAAGCAAGGTCAAATGTTAGAAAGTATTGCTAAAACAGAGCCGAGGAAATTTTGGAAATCGGTTAAAGATGTTATAAGAAATCTAATGGTAAAAGCGATGATACAAAAATAGAAGATCTCTATGATCTTTTTTAAACAACTTTACGGAGAAAATGATAATACTCCTGAACCAAATGAATTTAACGATTTGATTGATGAGGAGCTTGACATGCCTATAACGAAACCGGAAATGCATAAGGCAGTATTTAAACAAAACAATTTTAAATCTGTTGGCCCAGACGAAATACACGCGGAAATTATTAAAGCCTTATATGGTATTATATCGTCTCATCTTTTTTTTTATTATTTAACAGATTAATTCAGAATGCAGAATATCCTAATAACTGGCGAACAGGTTATATTGTTCCCATCTTTGAAGGTGGTGACCCTGGGCATTCAAAGAATTATCGTGGTATAACTTTAAATAATATTCTTGCAGAAACACATTCGCAAATTGTTCTAAATCGTTTGACAGTTTTGAATGAAAAATATGATAATATATCGAAATGTCAGTTCGGATTCCAAAAAGGAAAAATCACTATTGATTGTGTTTTCATTTTTCATGCCATAGTCACCAAAATTTTAAATACAGGCAAGAAATTATACAATGTGTTTATCGATTACGAGAAGTGTTTTGATAAAATAAATAGATAATTTTCATGGGAGAAATTATTGACAGAAGGTGTGAGCACAAAAATGATAGATGCAATAAAATATATGTACTCAGTTGTACGCTCATCTATTAAATACAATGGTCAGGTAAAACCGAACAAGTTCATTCGCATCTCGGGGTATAGCAAGGGGACACAAACTCTGCATTAATGTTGATGATGTTCGTAAATAATATAATGGCTAATATAAATACGAATTTAAATGATAGTTTGTCAATCGAAGATATCAACCTTTTTCTTATTCTCTATGCAGACGACCAAGTCTTATTTGCAACATCTCCGTCATCATTACAGTTAATGATTAAGGACATAGAAAATTATTGTAATACGTATACATTAAAAAGCAATACAAGTAAAACTAAAGTTATGATATTTAAAAAAAGTGGCAGGCATGTGTCACATGACTTCTATATATACAATGAAAGATTAGTAATTGTATCGTCGTTTGAATACTTGGGTGTTACATTTTTCGAAAACGGTGTCTGTAATAGGACACAAAAAATATATAGCTGATCAGGCATCTAAATCTATGTACAGTCTTTTTTCGCTTTTTAATCAATACGAATTTAAAACGAAAGAAAAATGTAACATGTTTAATAAACTAGTCTCTGTATTAAATTATTGTTCTGAAGTCTGGGGTGAAAATGATGGAAAGGATCTCGAACTTGTACATACAAAATTTTGCAGAAAAATACTAATTGTTAATAAGTCAACCAATCTTAACCCTTATTGAAAATTAGGTAGTGTACCACTAAAAATAATAAGAAAAATAAATATGACTCGTTACTGGATACGAATTATAAAAATTAAATAATAACTCCGGTGTAAAAAAAGTATATAGTATGCTGAAAGATGATGCAAATAACAACATCAATTATAATGGTCTTAACTGGGCATCTCAAATAAAAAATATCTTGGAAACCCTAGGGCTGAATAATTTATGGGTAAACCAAGAACAATACTGATATAATATTAAAATTACTCAAATCACGTATACTTGATCAATATAAACAATCACGGTATAGTACTATAAATAACTCTCAAAGACTAATACCTTATTGTCGATTTAAACACAATTTTATCTTAGAGCCATATATTGATATCGTACAAGAAAATAAATTTAAAATTGCACTAAGTAAATTCAGGCTATCGTCACATAACTTAGAAGTAGAACGAGGGCGATATACAAATGTTGCTCGAGTCAATATATGTAATTGCAATTTTACTTGTTTGTCCTTCATACAGAAACTTACGAAAACAATACAAGAAGCCGTATTATTGCAGATGGCCAAGCTTAAATAAACAACACTATAAATACAGCAGTAAATGTAAACACTAATTAACTATCAGGTCTTTTTATAACCATTTAACAATCTTTTGAGTATCTAATTAAAAGCTTTCTCTTGATCATAATTTATAATAAAATTGCTGTAATGTATTCTACGTTTTCTATCGCATTGTAGTGTATGTAATAGGTAGGCTAAAGGCATATTGTATTTGCATAATGCTGAATAAAATTTGTTCTTGTTTAAAAAACAAGAACAATCGACACAAACACACACTCAATATAATCGATACAAACACAATATCAACACAATCACACCATTAACAAAAAAAAATATTCAACACGAAAACTCAACATCAACACAACACAACACACATTTAAAAGAAATACACATCTTACACAGATAATCACAAACACACAATGAATATAATTAACAAAAGCACATACCAGTACAAACACACAATTAGAACAAAAATTCATAATTCACACAAATACACAGCTAAAACAAACACAATTATCAAAAAACGTTATCAACAAAAACACAACATCAACACAAACACACAATTAATAAAACACTCAATCAATACAAGTACACAATTAATAAAACACACAGTCAACACAAATACACAATTAAACATACGTACAACAATTCAATTCAATTCTTTTATTCAGCACAAGCATCATACAATGTTCGTCGCCTTAAAAATTTAGCCGGTTTTGTAATGAGAAGAGCATGACATATAAAAACATACAAATATATAGCAAAAGTCCTATCCATTATCTGAAGGTTATTTACTCATATGTAATACACATTAATATATACTTTTATGAAATTTATCATCATTGGGTATGTTCGTCTGTTCAGATCGTAATAAAAGTATATCTCGCATGCAGGACAGTAAAACGTAAAATACTAGCGCTCCTAGCTACATTGCAAACCATTGACACAATATCAAGGCCTCTACCAACCCAATAGAATTGATGTCAACCTTGACTTATATACTATGGTTTTACATGCAACACATAATTTGACAACTGAATAGTTATTTTTTTCAGAAAACAAAATCATAAACAGAGAATGAGATAACAACTACATATCTATACTATACATAGCAGTTGTTTTTAAAGATACAGTGGGTGAAGATATTCATCAAACAAATTTAACAAATTATATTTAAAAACAACAACAAATCTACAAACAGATTATAAGAAAACAACTAGATGTTTACAATACACATACAACTACATAAATTTTAAATAAAATACATTTGAAAATGACTTGAAAATAGAAAATCATAAATATATATATATAGTGTAAGTAGATATATTGAAGTATTTTTTTAATTCATTATTGTCATTAGAATTGATATTCGCCATTTCTTAATCTATTTTATCTTTTTTTTGCAGCTGGTATTAATCAGGCATTAACTATTGTTAATACATCGACAGCCTGGTGTTCCGAAATGATTCGAGTCGCAAAAGTCGAATTGCAAAGGTAGAGTGGTAAGTTGAAACAGAAAATGGGTGAAAAAATTCGAGGATTAAATATAAAATATCAAATATCCCAGAAAAGTAGCAAAAGTTGAATCTGAAATGTCTTGACATTCATTTGCTTATATCATATTCAACTTTTTTGTTCGATTATATTCGACACAATATTCATACGTTTTTGACTCGACACCAGACCTTTCCAATTCAACACTCGGCTTTTATGATTATACATTCAACCATTTTTGCCTTAAGACTTACTCGACATTCTACTTTTGCAATGATACCATTCTTTTACCAACTAGTAATTTGCTTATTTTCATCTATTTTATCTATTAACAACTAGTAACAATCAGGTATTAAAACATTTAACCATGGATGGACAACAGTGTAATTGCCTGAGTCCGAGGTGTTACAACTATGTTCCTTGTTCATCTGAAGAGTTCATGCTCACTGAAACATGTATCGACCCATTATAACAAAATAAATCTAAATAACTGTAACTTTCTACCTTACATTTGCATTAATATTTTTAAATTCAAAGCCGAGTCAAGTGCTTGTTTGCTTTTTAATTTGTGTTTTTATACGAATCACTGTGTTTGAGTGTGAATTTGTGTTGAGCATGGAAATGGTTTTAATATTTTCTAATTCATCAAATGGACGTTTTGGATACTTATGTTCTAAAACTTCAATTGTTGAATTGCTGTACACACTCATTATATCTTCATATACATATTCACTAAATTTCTTATACACTAGTGTTTTTCTGAATATGTCTAAGTACTTAAAACGAGCAAGTGATACGCCCATGTCACTTGAAAGAATATTTGGCGATTTTAAAAATGACTCCACGTTAAACTGAAGATCATTCATTCGTTCGTCAAAGAAATGAAATATTTTAGCTGTTTTCATTGTTTTCGATTTTTTTAACAGCAGATAATGATGTATATATGCGTCCTTTAAATCATTCAAGAGCGCATTGGCGAAAAGTTCTAAGAGAACACGTATATGTTTTAATGTCGGTTCATGTAAAAATGAAATTGAAATTATCTTATCATCCAGAGTATTTGACTGCAAAGCATTCGTGAGAGCGACACATAGCTTCAAACTTGATTTTAGAACCCTGTGTTTGGCAGGTTGCATTTGCATCCATGTAACAAACACCAAAACTAATTGTTTGTAACGACTTAACACAGATAAAAATCGTTTGGATATGTGTTTTTGTGAAAGCTTCTTGCTGATAAAATTGGTTATTATCGAATGGAACCGAAACAATATTCTCGCCAGTTTCATTGACACCATTCTCGTTGCTATAATATTAACATAACTAGATTCATAACGAATGTAACCAAATTGTTTCTCTAGTACACTAGCTTTAAGCATACATTTAAAATATATAATCCTTAAGAAAACAATCCAAGTAAATCTATGTTTCCTTATTTGCGTTAGACAATATAAAGTATCGGTAAAGTTATCTGAAGAACGAAATCCATGGAGAAATTTGAAAATGATATGATCTTCTGCTAGCTTAGTCGGATAATGTAATTTGTTGGACATCTCAATATGTTTAACAACGTCTTGTTGGTTAAACAAATGACTAAAATACAACGGAGTGAAACCATCTACGTTATTGCATGAAAGCAATTTGTAACCAAACATATCTGATAAATATTTCAACGAGTTTACCATTCCATTTGCAGCTAATAAATGAACCAGCGATATAGCGTGATTGTTATTTTTGCAAAAATCTGTATATTTAAACTCATGTTTGTTCAGAACGAAGTATTTTGTCAAGAAGTCGTCTGTACTTTTAACCTGGTTTATCTCTGAGAATGGCACAGCTTGCCCATATGTATCAAAACATCCTAAAAAGTTATGCCAACCTTCAATTAGTCTAGCAGACAGAGCTAACATTGGAACATCCGTCAAAGATACGCGATTATTTGTTAGTGTTATATTCCGTTGTAATAGAAACTTTGCAGTACAAATATTTCCTCCAAGTAACGCATAATGAAACATATTGAATCCATACTCATCAGCACAATTCAATTGCTGAAGTTCAATTGGTTGTCCAAATACTTTCGACATCAAGCGGTTTGAATAGCCTAACTCCATGTTAAATATGGTGTATTGATGTTCAACATTTAGAACCATGGCATGTAACGGGGATGTTGAAATATGTTCTCCACATGTATGTAAAACGTCAGGCCTGAAGTGTGCAATAGCATATATTGAATACGCCAATAATGGAGTAGGTGTTTTAAGACTATCTAATAGATGCTTCCGAATGTCTTCATTCTGCACTTCTTTATAGTAAACAAGAACCGCAATTGTTAAATACGGACTGCTGAGGATAATGTTATGAAAAGAAATCATGAAATCAGGATGGAAATCACTTAAATCTGAATTTTGCAAAATGATAACAAGCCCAAGTTCAAATGAAGTTAATATATGATCATATGCAATTGCTTCACTACAATGCATAAAGAAAACTTCAACATAAGAACACGTTTCAGGAACTGATATTTTTCGTCTTTTTGAAACGTCAATGTTTCTAATGGCATAATCCACGGGCGCAAAGCCGCTAGCATCCTTAACATCTATCATTGATTTAAATACAATGGCATGACTATTAAGAATAAGGTTTGTTAGTACACTATGACCATTACATAAAGAATAATGCAATACATTTCGCCCATGTACATCCGTGTCATCTAAACTGCTAGTATGCATACACATGTCTATCAGATAGTTGTATATACGCAGGTCAAACCCATGTGCTTTCGAATCGTCTTTTGAATCAAAACCTTCAATTTCATACATAGCAAGGTTATGAAACATTCCCCTGTTTTCATTATCTTTCACATAGGATATTTTGTTTTGGAATGCATCTGTCATGGCGTACATAACGATGTATGAACGTGACAAAACAGCAAGGTGAAAAGCAGAAGATCCATTATTTGTTCTGATATCCATATCTTTCAATGATTCATCTTGTAATATGTTGCTAACAATTACGAAGCGAAAATTTGATCTTGATGCAGCATAATGTATGGGGGCATAATTAGTGTTGTCCTTTTCATTCCAATTAAACTGTTTACGATATGGATAAACATGCAGTGTCATTTCAAGCCTATCATAGATCGCGACCAAATGTACAAAAGAAGCACCAAAGGGGCACATGTGATCATATGGTAGTAGAGCGGTAGACAACTCCGAAATATGTGTTGAAATGTTTTCACATTTGTCTTTATGGATTCTGTCCAACATAAACTTAAACATATCTGTATTATTGTATATAATGCTTGATAAAAACGGCGTGCTACCAATGGCGTCGTAACATTCAAGCAGTATGGGAAATGCTTGTATTAATAATTTAGCCGTGATAGTATTACCATTTCTAATCGCCACATGTAGAGGAGTTTCCCGAAGTACGCGCCACCATTTATCTAAAAGAGCGAATTGAATATTGCGTGCATATAAGCCACTGTTGGATACGCTTTCGAGTCTAATTTCCTTCAGAGTATTAAATGAGTCTTTATCAGATATACATTCTACCTGTATTCCATTTTTTATTAAGATTTTAATAATATCCTCATGATCGTTCTTTGCCGCATGATATAAACACGTACTGTCAAGGATATCCTTATTTTCCTTTGCTATTGTTTCAAGCACATCATCGAATCCATTTTCACAAGCAATATCACTTGCTCGAAGTCCGATACTGTTTTCAAGTGTAACTAACGAGTTATTTGATTTGATCAGAAATTTTACAACTTTAAGATGACCATACTTTGCGGCAATATGCAATATATTATATCCGCAAAGGTATTCGTTTTTAATGCTTTCAATTTGCCGGTATGGATCCTCTGTTAAATCTGTGAAAAAATCACACTTGTTTGGAATGGTAAAACTTACATTTGCTCCCTTATCTACTAATCTCTTTAGCTGACCTAAATGCCCTGTGGCGGCAGCTACAAAAGAAGCGGGTATCCCACCTTTGTTTAATGAATCAACAACATGGATATAATGTAGTAGTAAGTTAAGGGCTTGGACAGAATGTGTTGTATAAATAAGCTTATGTAATGTTGAGTTATCTAAACCAAAGTATTGCTCAGGGTCTTTCAGCATAGTAAACATCTTGATAAGAGAATCATCATTTGATTTTGCAACATGGATAGCAAGTTTTACAACATCGTGTGTCTTGTTTGTTTCTATCAAGTTGAACAAATATTTCGATATATGTGTATGCCCTATGTTCATTGAAATAAAGAATAAATCGTTTTCTTTACTTGTTAACCATTCATGAATAGACTGATGAGTAAATGAGACAATAGAACGGTCGGGTGTTAGAAAAAACGACAACTTTTCCCAGCTTTTGTCTATACTTTCCAGATCAGAAACGTTGTTGAATTTCAAAATACGTGATATTTCACTTCTGTTTAAAGGGTTCATACTACTACACATTATCTCCAAAATTGTTTTAGGTAACTGAAATGAATCTGGTGTTGCAAACTGCCTTTCGAAGTTTAGTTCATAAATTTCTCCGAGGGTTGCAGGGAGTTGATGTTCACCGTGATCAAAAAAATATGGCAATGCATGAATTATATACAAAAAATTCCCATCAATTTTTTTTACCAAATTATCAATTTTGTTTAAAAAAATTTTCCTCGTTACCGTATAACCTCGAGTTATGAATGCTTCTTTAATATAAAGTTTAATATCTCTGACGTTTCTGATATCTTTTGAATACAGTTGCAAATCCAACATCTTTTTCAGGTTCAAATTTTGACTTGAATTCCTTGATGTTATCAGTAGTTTTATCCATTTCGGCCATTTGCGAGCACGACTCGATAGCAGTTCAAGGATGGGATTTTTATTTAATTGTTTATCTAAACATTCATCCAGGGCATCTACAACAATAAGCCAAGGTAGTTCAGGGACGTTTTTGAGTTGTTTCAGTGGTAACGCTATTCCCTGATCAAAACACGCCTCGCTTTCCTGATCACATTTCTCGAGATCGTACAAAATAGAGTTTGTGTCCAACAAGGAGATTATACTTCCAAACTCCGCACTCTTTGACGAAAAAAACCCTACTAACCTGCGGATAAACCTGCCTGGTTTTCGTGTGCTTGGATTGTCATATTGACAAACATGGAATGCTACAGTCTGTTGACGTAGTTTCCGTCCTTTTTGATCAGCGTTGGCACAAAGAATATGGGAAACAATAGCCGACTTTCCATATCCCATATCTGCAATAACAACTATTCCACTCTTTGTAAAACTTAAATTAAATAAATTAAGTTCCAAGTCCTCAAACAGCCATTCTCTCCCAATGAGTTGTCGATTGTCACGTATGTATCCATACAAAGGTAGGTCCTGAGGGAATGGAATACTGTACATCTCAGATAGACAGTCTGAAATAAAGTTCACAGTCAATAAAAACAAGAGGCCCAAGAGGACCTGAATCGCTTTACTTGCAACAAATGCTTAGATGTAAATTATCTAAGGTTTAGCCTTTTTTTTAAAAAATTTACTTAAAATGTGCTTATAAGACCTGTGGCGGAGCCATTGTGGTCGAATCACGCTGCTTTCAGTTGCTATTGCGACTGCAACATTTTCCCTATACAACTCTATGTAAAACGGTGACCGTTGTGGCGGCCCCTAGTTTGACCACAGGAACTCGACTTCAACAAATCTTTTAGGGGACTTCCATGCAATGCTACATATAGAATATATAAGGTATTGGCCTTGAACTTTCAGAGAAACTTTATTAAAGTTTTACTTAAAATGTGGTTATAAGCTATGTGGCGGGGGCATTTATGGCCGATATACGTTGGTCAAGAAGTCATCCGAGATCTTGTGGTTATATAGCTGCTGTGCAAGTTTGGTTAAGATTCAATGACCAATGATGGTGCTATCGCATCTACAAGAAAAAAGGTTAACAGAAGGACGGACGACGACGGACGACGGAAAATTTACCATGAAATAAGCCCTGCTGGCGTTTGGCCAGTAGAGCTAAAAACGAGTATTGAGATGATGTATAAGTTAAAGTGTAATTGATTGATTGATTGAATATTTAGCATCATTTTTATGGCATCGAGGGCTGACGATCAGTAACCACTGTTTCCTGGGATCCAAAAAGAATAACCAGTACTCGAGCACATCCCATCTCCGCAAGTAACTGATAACTTTACCAGTTGAATCAGTGGTGAGAGACTAATGATAATGAGACACAATAATCAAATACTTATCTAATACAAACCAAAGCAAACATATATCCACCAATTGTAGCTGATATAGACTTGTTTGAAATCAGTTAATTGTGTGTAGCCATTTACATGTAGGATTTAATGAACCGTAAAACTTAAACATTTATTGTCTACTAGAATCCTCAGATAAAGTTAGTAATAACAAAATATTTATTTTTACTTATGTATTTTGGCTTGTATGTATGTGTTTTTTAATCTTTAACTCCTATACAAATGCACCATCCGGCTAATTACACAGGAGACATACTTCAAGTTCCTTTTATTACCCTTTAAATTCCTGAAGGCCCATTAGTATGATAAAATATATTTACATATACTACTAATAACGTGTTTATATTGTATTCAAAGTATGCAAAAAATAAAGGGAAAAACATAATGTACTTAAAGCAAAAGGTTCATTTTGTAAATCGTAACATTGATAACATACGTAAATAACAAATAACAATACTGACCTGATGACAACGCCTCGTTCTTTACCGTGGAGTAAAATGTTTGTGTGTAATACAGCAAAACAGACAAAATCATACAAACAGGCAATGTGTAGGAAATATTGCAAATGTGCTGTGTTGTTCTTTTACGTATTATTTCTGTTATAACGGTATGGTGATTTGCTTCCCGTTGTTCACTCTCCGATTCGTTCAAATTTACAATATC
The DNA here is from genome assembly GCA_029582155.1 of Panopea generosa. Taxonomy (NCBI): domain Eukaryota; kingdom Metazoa; phylum Mollusca; class Bivalvia; order Adapedonta; family Hiatellidae; genus Panopea; species Panopea generosa. The sequence goes on from CM055898.1 coordinate 52,407,980, forward strand.
TTTCACTGTTTGTGCGATAGTTTCCAATCGGTTATCGTATAAATCAAGCCTAGTTTTAATGGCGTCCATAAACGCTTGCAACTGGTTGCCTTGTTCTATTCTGTTCAGCTGACGTATATTGTCAGCGATGACAATGTGACCTCTTATATCTGGGTCATTCAACAAATCTCTAAGAGCATCAAAAACCTCGGCTCTATCTTGATCAGTGACACTTAAGTCTGGATTGTGGCCAAAATACTTGTTTCTCATTCGCTTAACTCTCTCTATAACACGAAGTCGAATGTCGAATTCTCTGCATGAGTCCCATATATTGCACGTTGTCGTTATATCTTGTAGGTTTATTACTGCACCTGCCCAGTTTTGAGGCAGAAAAACGTTTACAATATGTTCATAATGAGTCGGCCACTCCCATGACTGTGTGCTCTGAGGAAAGTACTGACCTCTTTGATATCGCTTTAGCTCATCTCTCCAGCTTTTACACGTTATACACCATCTATAAATATAAAATATATAAGGAGAGCAAAAGTTTCGCCATCACTTGTTTTGTCTGCTTACTACTTTAAATTTGTAGTAACATAAATAATCTGTAACAGTTATTTAAATAAATTACAGTACCGCAACATGTTGTATGATATGATACGACGATAAGATGCACATGTACTTTACCTGTATTTTCGTACGATACATAATATACATATGTGTATCTTGAATGTATCCACAAACATTGGATATCATAACAACGTTGAAATGTATTTATATGCTGTTATCAGGCAAGATAAACCCTCTAATCTTATTTCAGAATATTTTATTGATCAATAGCCTATCTAGGATAAGTGACAAAGGTTAAAGTGACAAGATACAAAAATAAAAATATTAATTTCTGTTGGATTAATGCAAATCAACCACGAATACGACTGTTTACTTTTCTTTTTACACACATTTCTATTTTTGGATTTTTGAACTATGGATTTCTATAATAATGCGAAATGTGTTCGGATATTCCCCTGTTATGTTTACGCAAAACAACCACGAATTCAACTGTGGTTATGTACGACTTATTTAAACACAAATTCAAGAAAATAAAAGTAACAGAAAGTAAAGGGGGGGGGGGGGGGGGGGGGGGATAAAATGTTAAATTAAAACAAAAGTCGTATACTAAGCCAAATTTGTTTAGTTTTTGGTATAAATTATCCATATGGGCAATGGATTTTGATTTGTTCAAATAAAGGGGATCGGGGCCATTGGGTTCAGTAACTGAACTTTGATATTTACATGGGCAAGATATTGGAAAGATAATTTTCATTTTTCTTTTTCTTCTAAAAGTTATTCGCAGGCTTGCCCATTCGGAATATGAAAAGATGTGATATGAAAAAATGATGTAATCTGATAAGCAAAAACCGTACAATACCCAGGTCTGAACATAGGATGCCAAGGTCAATGTCACACAAAGGTCAAGGTCACACTTTGAGATTTCGTGCATAGTCTATATGTGCTGTCCACATTCCGTATTTCCGTATTAAATATATCTTTTTTTTTCACAGACCATAGTCATAGTCGACTGGCGCTATTCTCCGACAGCTATTGTTAAAGAAAATGAAGTAAATACATTTGGAGTCAATTAAAATTGCTTTTCAATGAAATAATGACATTTTGTTGTTAAGTCACCATTCGTTAATGCTCATTTTTTTATTCATTAGATTGCCATATTTTACATATTGTGTAAATTATTTATTTCGTTATCTCTTATGTGTGATAAAAGGGTCTCTTGAAACCACAGTACCCTTCCAGTAATCTGAAGTCTGGTGAGTTAAGACGCTATATTTGCATAATAAAGCTTAGAGTGATATCATTTCAGGTTGTTGGACGTAAATTAGGCTGAACACTAAGTAAGTATAAGATGAATAAGTGAAATATAAACTTCAAATTTGATCCCTGTGGTAGCTACGTTTTTTGGCTCTAGTTTGTTAATTCTTCAATTAATAAATACCAACCAATACATGGATTAGACTAAACATAGATATTCAAACTATGATAGTTCCTTGGACGCGTTCTATGTTTTCCCGTGAATTATTTATCAGTTATTTTTATAACACACCTGACCGTGGTGGGTGAACAAACCGACCATGGGTCCGGTGCTCTACCACTGAGCCACGCGGTCCACAAATTATTTGTATTTATCCCAACAATGACTTCTTCAAATGTAAATGAGTCCTTAAAGGAATTGTTCACACATTAAGGTGACCAACCTTTAGATCGACAGCTCAGCTATAACGCACCAAACGAACAGCTTATCAAGTCATTTCCTATCATCATTCAAAGCCCCCCAAAACAAACAAAAAACAGTTTGGAAAACGTATGGAAACCAATCTGGTCGTCTCTCTACATGCTGACAAATGGTATTTCGAAAGATGTAAACGTACCAAGCTAAAGTATTGTGTACATCATAGTAATATACCAGTAGCTGTTGAATATTTCTGAAATTCAATCTTTTATTTGTTGTACATTGATCGATGCTGGTATATACTGTCATATTGATGCACCCCATCCACTTTAAGTTGCATATAGATACAAACCTTTCCTGTACATTATTTTAGCAATTTTGTACCCTACGTGTATAAGCATGTCTTTTTGTGAAATTCTATGAAAACGTTGTGGAAAAGTTTAAAATATTATCTAAATAATAGAAATGTTTTCTAATGCTGACGATCTTAGCCATAAGTTTTGTAAAATTTGGCGGCCATTTTGGCGACCATATTGGATTTTCCGCCATTTTGAAAGTGGATCTCGGTGTTTAATTAATTAGTTAACCTTGTACTATGTTTGTGTCAAGTCTCGTGCTTTTCTCAAATGTAGTTATAGACACGTATAAAGTGAAACATAAATTTTAAAGATCACCAAAAATTAAAAAAAACACAACAAAACACAACAAGAACCGTACCTAGTTAAACGCCGATCCCCATGCGTTTGACTACACTGCTGGGTACATTGCGGACGCCCGGCAAGGTGACGATAAATTGTCTGATGCATATTCTGTAAACCATTCTGTGTGTATGGTTCCAAAACTTTTCCCACGTATGAAAATCCTCGATAAACAGAAACAAAATTTTGATAGCCGCGATCGTGTACGTATTCGTCGTTCATTTTTCCATTAAAGTGCTGCTTATTAGGTTACACTATCGGTAATATTAAACGGTATGTATTTAAGTAACATTATTCACCCTGCCACTGATAACCTGGATGAATGAGGTAAGATAGGAACAACTGATAAAGCAACGTACACCGGATATTGCTCTAAAATGATAAGAAATTGTGAAACATTGGGGATAGATTCATTGAACAAGGTAGGTTTAAACCTAATTATCTACTGTTTGGAACGACCACAAGTTACAAGATTGATATACCCAATATAACTAATAACTAAATGATAACTAAACGCTTTGAAACAAGTGGAATGAACCAAACATATACTGTAATTCGTGATTGAATATAAAATATATCAATCAATAAATGGGTGTTAAGTGTGAAGTTTGTTCAAAATATGTTATATGTTTGTACTTCTGAATTTATTTTGAAAGTACGATTTATTAAGTTAGACACAAAGAACAAGTGTGCCAACTTTCTGCGGTGTATACCTTGAAATGGCTGAGAAATAAGACTCAAACGAACAACGATAGTGTACTTGGTATTGAATTTAACTATACTTTGTATTGTTTTATGTTGTGAACTTCCCGCTTATCCGCGCCAAGTCGGTTTTAGTAACTGTCATACCTACACTCGTGATTGTAGCCTGGCAAAATGAATAATTAAGTTACTAGTTAGTATAAATGTTACACATAAGTTACCTTTAAAGTTCTAGAAATGTAGATCAAACCTTTGTTACTTTGTTTGTAAACAAAGTATATTGTTATTCGGTACACATTCCCATTTAAATGATGAAACTTAACAATTAAATAGCTTTAATAGGAAACAAATCTATGTTGTTGATGTTAAGCGAGTTTTAAGGCATGGACCGGTCCCACCATTACAAAACAAGAAAAGCTTCCGTGTAGTCGCATATTAGCTGCCATAAATAATCTTATTTTCTTTTTCTCTAGAAATGCATTTTCACATTTTTAATTGTCATTTTTGGGTTGGATGATGTTGTTTGGAATATTTCAGAAGCAATGCTATGTTTGAATTGTGAATTTAGAAAATGAAATGGAAATGGGGGTATTATTACAATATTTTGGAAATTTACTTTCGTTTTTTTCAACAGTGTTCACACTTAACAGAAAGCAGAAAAAAAAATCTTATATGCTATATGATCCCTACTTTTCTCATCATATTTTGGTAGTGCAGAGATTGACAAACACTAAAATGTAAGTTTCACTGTCTCTTGTCTGAATTATGATGATAATTTAATAGGTTGTCTCTAACAAGAGTTATCAATTAAACTGGTCTATAAATACAATAACAGTTTTTCTACCCATTTTGTACATATAGCTTTGATATTTGTATATATCTACAGCTCTTGAATATTTCTACTTTACTGCTTAAACTACGGTGACATTGAATGAAATGTGCAAGTATTACCCACTTATAAAGTGATTAGGTTGACATTCAGTCTTGATGTTTAACATTTGACGTGGTTAATTAGTTATTAGTTACACAAATTGTGTCTGCTGTAGACGTACCAAAAACACAGATCATCGATTTTAACCTACCTTGATTTTCCAGATTATTCCGATTTTTCGAAAAGTTATTATTTTAGAGCAATACGCCTGGTGTTTTTTATCTATTCTGATCGCTCTGTGTCCGTCATTCTTCGTCCTTATACTTTCTGTTGTATGCATTCTATCGCATATGTTTTATTGGATGTTCATCAAACTTACATACTAGTTACTGATATATAACCAGAAGTTCTTGAACTGGCCAAATCCTATAATTAATGGTAAAGCCATGGCCTTGAATTGTCAATACAAATGCTTTGTTTACTATCTAAATGAAGTGAATTTACAATACTAATGTATATAAATATTTAAAAACAGAATATTAATAAAAATTATACAAACGAACCAACAGTTATTAAAGTACAATGAGAAATATAGAATACAAATGAAACAATATACAATATCAATAAAAAAAAATACAAATCAGCTGATATAAAATACAAATGTAACAATATACAATAGAAATTTAATAATATAAAAAATTTGACTATGGCAACCTTTTGCATACCATACGTGTAATGCCATTTATTCGGTATATGCTCCGTACGGAAGTCGGATACCATGCCAATAAATGAATGGAAACAAAGAACGAACTAGGTAGTATTTCTTGCGTTTTTTACCTCAAACTTTAGCAAGGGCGAAAAACGTCATATTGAAAGGACTAATTGTGTTATGTAATGTGTGCACACAATTGAAAACTTTCGAATCGTTATATTAGTGATCTGACCTTGTTTCGTTCAGTTGTTGAAATTTTCTCCGTGTCCATTGGCTACCTTACCCGTATACAGCAGTTCAATACTAGTAAATACATTATCAAAAAAAGTCTGCCCATTACCTGAGCGTAGGTGTGACATCAGTCGGAAACTATGCATTTGTACACAATTGTTTACTCCGTCGCGGTTTACGATGTTGATTGGAATACCAAAGCCAGTTCATCCAAAACGGAGAGGTAAACAGCCATATTCCCTCATAGAAAATCCCTGTCGCCGGTGTTTGCAACGCAGTTTTTGGCAATACATCTTTTAGATTAGCGAAAAATACAGTTAAATGTCTTAAGACAAGTCTTGGTAGATATTTAGTTCATAGATATGCTATTACTGGAAAATGTATTTCTGTTTAAGTATAAGAGTTGAATGAGTATGCAATCCTGTGTCGCCAGTGAATTTTCCATTTTAATAAACCTTGATAAAAACACCACTGCATATTTTGTAACCTTCTTATATTGGCTCTTTCTCTAGTCTGATACAAGAATCGCGTCCGATGATGTGAAGGACTGAGGACGAACTGGCAAGCGTTCGATGATGTGAAGGACTGAGGACGAACTGGCAGGCGTTCGATGATGTGAAGGACTGAGGACGAACTGGCAAGCGTCCGATGATGTGAAGGACTGAGAACGAACTGGCAAGCGTTCGATGATCTGAAGGACTGAGGACGAACTGGCAAGCGTCTGATGATGTGAAAGAATGCTGTCTTTGTCTTTAAAATCATCGTTGAAGTAATTTATTATCTACGGTCATGAATCTCCTACTTATGAATATGTTGGGAAGAAGTTATTTGCAGAGAGAATGCTTGTCTAGTACTTTATTTTAATTTTAAGTTTAGTCATATTTTATTGCCATCTTATTTACAGTTATGGGCCACAACATAAGTTACGTCCCCCACTCCACTTAGTATTAGTTGATTAGGTGCGCTTGTCATCTTTTTTTTCTTTTTTTTTTTGTTCAGTTTAAGTCACCATATGGCGCCCGTATGTGCAGGACAGACCACCCCCACACAAGCATAATTATCAATATATGTATCAATATAAACTTACTCACCCTCTCTTTTCCGAATAAGTTTTTAAAGCATTGTCAGGATTAAAATTATATATTATGAGTATTGTGGGGTGGAATATATATATATATATTTTTTAACATACTTTTTGTTAAAAAAAAATTACAAAAGATATTAAAAAAAAACGCTAATGAAGTTTCATTAATTTCAAGATTCTGGATTGTTTCTCCGCTGCCAGAGTCAAAACTATTTTTTTTTCTTTTCTGAAAATGGATTTATTTTTGTACCAGAGGTCAAGTTGAGGATACAGCGTCACTCAAAGATAACCAGATGCTTATTATATTGTAGGCCGTCTTTATAGAACTGAAAGACTGTTGAAAAAGGCGTTTTACAAGGAAACAAAATGTCATACATATATTCGGTTAATATCAGTTATAACGAAAGATTGATAGTATTGCAAGGAGTTCATACATTGGTTTTCGGAATTGAAATCGCTACGGTGTCCAAAAGAACACAGTTTAGATGGTTAATATACCTAAACGCGGAATATTATATTCGCATATACATGTAGTGTTTAACAATATACTTTAAAAAAGGGGAAAACGATAATGACATCTTTCATTTTGTTTGGCATGGTAAGATTATCTATGTAACGTACGTAATACGATGTTCCGTGCTAGAGACCTTTTGACGTCTGGTATCTCCATTTCAATCTAGATAGTATAGTCTCTTAAGTTAAGTAGACACTGGAGTTCAATTAATAAGTCAAACGATAGGACAGTCTTTAGAGCCAAAAGAGTTGTTAGAGAATAGTCTTTGGAGCCAAAGATAGTATGTAGAACAACTTGAAGATGGAGTTAAAATCAGATACAAGGAGATCTTTGGAATAAAGAGGTCAGCTAAAACTAGTCTCTGGATTAAAAAAAGGTAGCTAGAAAATAGTTTCTGGAAACAAAAGGTCAGCTAGAAAATAGTTCTAGAATCAAAAGGTCAGCTAGAAAATAGTCTTTGGAATCAAACGGTCAGCTAGAAAATAATCCATGGAAACAAAACGTCAGCTAGAAAATAGTCTCTGGAAACAAAAGGTCAGCTAGAAAATAGTCTCTGCAATCAAAAGGTCAGCTAGAAAATAGTCCATGGAAACAAAAGGTCAGCTAGAAGTTAGTCTCTGGAATCAAAAGGTCAGCTAGAAAATAGTCCATGGAAACCAAAGGTCAGCTAGAAAATAGTCTCTGGAATCAAAAAGGTCAGCTAGAAAATAGTCTCTGGAATCAAGGGGTCAGCTAGAAAGTGGTCTCTGGAATGCAATTGATGGATACAAAATGTCAGCTCGAAAATAGTCTATGAAAACAAAAGGTCAGTAAGCAGTTCATTTATAAGGAACATCTGTAGATGCACTGATTAATAGATTACATGGTTTTCCACATACTTAGTCAGTCGCGGTTAGCTCAGTCGGTAGCTCGTTTGGCTATCAATCTAGGGGTCGTGAGCTGAAATCCCTACCACAGCCTGCGTGATGATCAATATACGACATTGCGTCTCATTATCATTCGTCTCTCACCACTGATTCAAGTGACATCAAAATAACGCTCAATACTCATACAAACACAAATCTACATACTTAAAAATGGTGACTTTGCAATATGTTATATATTGGACTACACGACGCAAATATCAAAGATACTGCGAAATGTCCCATCTGTCACAATGATATAAGAATATCTATTTAAATCTCAGAAGTCAAATTACAAATAAATCATTCATGTTTATTAAAAAATTAAAAAAAGAAATACAATAGCATTTGCCATTTTATAAGTAACAAAGCTATCTTATACAAGTTTAAATTTCCTTAAATAGTCTTTGGTGTCTAGCCGATGCTTCCGGGTCAGTGTATGTATTGAATGGCGGTCTTTGCGCCCTCTCGCAGACGATGTCCCAGTTAAGATAATCAAATCCGTCTGATACAGTCTTAGCGGATTTCGAATTTTTATTGACCCTTTGCTTTCCAAATTTATTTGACCTGTTCTCTTTCTTCTTGATTTTGTTATTTGTTCTATTGTTAGTTTGTATTTTGTCACTGTTAGTTGTTGTTTGTCTGTAAAACTTTGGTACGCCTTTCAATGGCGGCAATATTGTGTTAGGTTTCGCTATTTTAGCTGTTTTTTTACCAATGTTACATCTTTGTACTCCTTTAGTAGGACGTCTATCTTCGTGGCCATTGCTGCTTGCTGTATGTTTTGTTATTCCACTTGCAATGCGTTGGTTTTCAGAAGATGTCTTCTGCTTTTGTGACTTGGGGCTTTCATTTACCGTTACTGTTTTCACAACCGGGGATGTTTTATGAACAAATGTGATTTTAACGTTAAGAGGGTCGTCTATTCCAAGAAGTCTCTTGTCACCAATAATGGACACGTCAACGTTGCCGTCATGGTAACAAGCTGCAGATCGCAACTGGTGAGGGATCGGTGGTTTTACGTCGTGGACACGTCTGCTAATCTGAAATATTGAATTGTAAAATGAACTTCGGGCATGAGAGGTAGAAATGAGTGGTCAGAAATGTGTATGGCTCCACCTTACCAGGAATGAGTGGACAGAAAAGTGTATGGCTCCACCTTACCAGGAATGAGTGGTTAGAAAAGTGTATGGCTCCACCTTACCAGGAATGAGTGGACAGAAAAGTGTATGGCTCCACCTTACCAGGAATGAGTGGTTAGAAAAGTGTATGGCTCCACCTTACCAGGAATGAGTGGACAGAAAAGTGTATGGCTCCACCTTACCAGGAATGAGTGGTCAGAAAAGTGTATGGCTCCACCTTACCAGGAATGAGTGGTCAGAAAAGTGTTTTTTAATAGAGAGCTGCAAACTGAACTCTCTGTGTAAATGATATATTCCTGTAAAATTTACATAGTAACATACATTGACATACTAAATCCAATATTTTGTTTACAAACGGGTTGAGGTGAAACACATATATTGGTGGTCGTTTACGAAAGAAGTCGTGGGTACGATCCCAGTTCGACCCGATCCAGCATCAAAGATAAACAAATAATAATCTAAGTGTGCGCCTGAATTTCTTTTTCTGAAAATTGTGACAAATATATGTTTTTCATTGATTTCAATACTGCATTAAATGAGAAAGGCACTATAAGAATTTTATGAAAATCGCACATACAACCATGAAGTTATACAGGTTTAAATTTTGTTACCACAAAACGAATAAGTCACAATAAATTGAAATGACCATTTCGAATTCCACAGAACACGCATTTTTTGAACGGAAACTCATTTTAAAGATGAATATTAGAAAATTTATGACGAAACATATTAACTATTGTATAATAAAATATTTATACACACACTTTCATTGTTTCGTGTATTTCGTAATTGCGTTATAAGAGATCGGAATAGCTTGACGGCATGATTTCATATTTTTCCTATTAAAGTCAATGCAAGTGTGACTTTTCAAACTGAGGGTGATGCTCTTTACAGTGATGTAACTTTTTTTAATTTATTATATTAATGTTATGGATTGTTCGAACAAAAATAGCAATGCATATTTGTACACGATCAAATTCCAGTTGTTATGTTTGCTATTCTCATTTTTGTGACCATTTAGAAATTTGGCTCAGTGTGCATGTAAAAGAATGTCCATTGCTATAAATGTACCAACTGCAAATCAATAACCTTTCATCGCTCAACACTATTTCATTAGATGATTTTAAAATGGTTTTCTTAACTCGATTATGAAGTAAGCTCATAGCTATGATGAACAGCTCTCGATCCTGTTTCCGGGTAGAACCAGAACTGGATGCTGGGTAGAACCAGAACTTGATGCTGGCTACAACCAGAACTGGATGCTGGGTAGAACCAAGACTGGATGCTGGCTACAACCAGAACTGGATGCTGGCTACAACCAGAACTGTAGACCAGAACTGGATGCTGGCTACAACCAGAACTGGATGCTGGCTACAACCAGAACTGGATGCTGGCTACAACCAGGACTGGATGCTGGCTACAACCAGAACTGGATGCTGGCTACAACCAGAACTGGATGCTGGGTAAAAACAAGACTGGATGCTGGCTACAACCAGAACTGGATGCTGGCTACAACCAGAACTGTAGACAAGAAATGGATGCTGGCTACAACCAGAACTGGATGCTGGCTACAACCAGAACTGGATGCTGGGTAGAACCAAGACTGGATGCTGGCTACAACCGGAACTGTAGACAAGAAATGGATGCTGGCTACAACCAGAACTGGATGCTGGCTACAACCAGGACTGGATGCTGGCTACAACCAGAACTGGATGTTGGCTACAACCAGAACTGTAGACAAGAACTGGATGCTGGCTACAACCAGAACTGGATGCTGGGTAGAACCAGAACTGGATGTTGACTACAACCAGAACTGGATGATGGGTACAACCAGAACTGGATGCTGGCTACAACCAGAACTGTACACAAGAACTGGATGCTGGGTAGAACCAGAACTGGATGCTGGGTATAACCAGAACTGAATGTTGGGTAGAACCAGAACTGGATGCTGGGTAGAACCAGAACTGGATGCTTGGTAGAACCAGAAATAAATGTTGGGTAGAACCAGAACTGGATGTCGGGTAGAACCAGAACTGAATGTTGGGTAGAACCAGAACTGGATGCTGGGTAGAACCAGAACTGGATGCTTGGTAGAACCAGAAATAAATGTTGGGTAGAACCAGAACTGGATGCTGGGTATAACCAGAACTGAATGTTGGGTAGAACCAGAACTGGATGCTGGGTAGAACCAGAACTGGATGCTTGGTAGAACCAGAAATAAATGTTGGGTATAACCAGAACTGGATGCTGGGTATAACCAGAACTGGATGTCGGGTAGAACCAGAACTGAATGTTGGGTAGAACCAGAACTGGATGCTGGGTAGAACCAGAACTGGATGCTTGGTAGAACCAGAAATAAATGTTGGGTAGAACCAGAACTGGATGCTGGGTATAACCAGAACTGAATGTTGGGTAGAACCAGAACTGGATGCTGGGTAGAACAAGAACTGGATGCTGGGTAGAACCAGAACTGGATGCTGGGTATAACCAGAACTGAATGTTGGGTAGAACCAGAACTGGATGCTTGGTAGAACCAGAAATAAATGCTGGGTAGAACCAGAACTGGATGTCGGGTAGAACCAGAACTGAATGTTGGGTAGAACCAGAACTGGATGTCGGGTAGGACAAGAACTAGATGCTGGGTAGAACCATAACTGGATGTTGGGTAGAACCAGAACTGAATGTCGAGTAGAACCAGAACTGAATGTCGGGTAGGACAAGAACTGGATGTCGGGTAGAACAAGAACTGGATGCTGGGTAGAACCAGAACTGAATGTTGGGTAGAACCATAACTGGATGTTGGGTAGAACAAGAACTGGATGTTTGGTAGAACCAGAACTGAATGTCGGGTAAACCATAACAGGATGTCGGGTAGGACCAGAACTTGATGTTTGGTAGAACCAGAACTGGATATTGGGTAGAACCAGAACTGGATGTTGGGTAGAACCAGAACAGGATGCCGGGTAGAACCAGAACTGAATGTTGGGTAGAACCAGAACTGGATGTCGGATAGGACCAGAACTGGATGTTGGGTAGAACCAGAACTGGATGTCGGATAGGACCAGAACTGGATGTTGGGTAGAACCAGAACTGGAAACTGTTTTGATCAAAACCAATTTATATTGCGCCAAGGACCGGCACCCTATCCACTTCACCGGCGTACCGCTTATAAAATTTCTTGAACAACAACATAATTCATATCGTTATTGATTTGGTTGGGATCAAACAACAGCGATGGACACTCTGCCACTGGCATGATCCCTCTACAAAAATATGAATATTTTCAACGTATTACAGGAAGACATCAGGCTCCTTTTTACCAAACATATACTTTAACACTTCAAAACTTAAATCTTAGAAAAGCAGCAAGGTGATCATAATTTTAGACTGCTTCAAGTAAAACTGCGTATGATTTTATTGATATTGAATGATTATATAATCGGTAAATAATTACTCAAAACTTAGTTATGTTTTTTAAGTAAAGTGTTGGTGAAACAGAAACCAGATGTTTATAGATATACATAGGTATGTAACCACCGTCCTTCTGCAAGACTTGTACGTGCGGCGGTCAAACAGAAGCCAGATGTTTATAGATGTACGTAGGTATGTAATCAACGTCCTTCTGCAAGACTTGTACGTGCGGCGGTCAAACAGAAGCCAGATGTTTATAGATGTACGTAGGTATGTAACTACCGTCCTTCTGCAAAACTTGTACGTGCGGCGGTCAAACAGAATCCAGATGTTTATAGATGTACGAAGGTATGTAACCACCGTCCTTCTGCAAGATTTGTACGTGCGGCGGTCAAACAGAAGCCTCATGTTTATAGATGTACGAACGTATGTAACCACCGACTTCTGCAAGATTTGTACGTGCGGCAGTCAAACAGAAGCCAGATGTTTATAGATGGACGTAGGTATGTTACCACCGTCATTCTGCAAGACTTGTACGTGCGGCGGTCAAACAGAAGCCAGATGTTTATAGATGTACGTAGGTATGTAACCATCGTCCTTCTGCAAGACTTGTACGTGCGGCGGTCAAACAGAACCCTGATGTTTATAGATGTACATAGGCATATGACCACCGTCCTTCTGCAAGACTTGTACGTGCGGCGGTCAAACAGAAGCCAGATGTTTATAGATGTACGTAGGCATGTAACCACCGTCCTTCTACAAGACTTGTACGTGCGGCAGCAAACAGAAGCCAGATGTTTATAGATGTACGTAGGTATGTAACCACCGTCCTTCTGCAAGACTTGTACGTGCGGCGGTCAAACAGAAACCAGATGTGTATAGATGTACGTAGGTATGTAACCACCGTCCTTCTGCAAGACTTGCACGTGCGGCTGTCAAACAGAAGCTAGATGTTTATAGATGTACGTAGGTATGTGACCACTGTCCTTCTGCAAGATTTGTACATGCTGCGGTCAAACAGAAGCCAGATGTGTATAGATGTACATAGGTATGTGACCGCCGTCCTTCTGCAAGACTTGTACGTGCGGCGGTCAAACAGAAGCCAGATGTTTATAGATGGACATAGGTATGTTACCACCGTCCTTCTGCAAGACTTGTATGTGCGGCGGTCAAACAGAAGCCTGATTTGTATATATGTACGTAGGTATGTAACCACCGCCCTTCTGCAAGACTTGTACGTGCGGCGGTCAAACAGAAGCCAGATTTGTATAGATGTACGTAGGTATGTAACCACCGTCCTTCTGCAAGACTTGTACGTGCGGCTGTCAAACAGAAGCCAGATGTTTATAGATGTACATAGGTTTGTTACCACCGTCCTTCTGCAAGACTTTTACGTGCGGCGGTCAAACAGAAGCCAGATGTTTATAGATGTACATAGGTATGTAACCACCATCCTTCTGCAAGACTTGTACGTGCGGCTGTCAAACAGAAGCCAGATGTTTATAGATGTACATAGGTATGTAACCACCGTCCTTCTGCAAGACTTGTACGTGCGGCGGTCAAACAGAAGCCTGATGTTTATAGATGTACATAGGTATGTAACCACCGTCCTTCTGCAAGACTTGCACGTGCGGCTGTCAAACAGAACCCAGATGTTTATAGATGGACATAGGTATGTTACCACCGTCCTTCTGCAAGACTTGTACGTGCGGCGGTCAAACAGAAGCCAGATTTGTATAGATGTACGTAGGTATGTAACCACCGTCCTTCTGCAAGACTTGTACGTGCGGCGGTCAAACAGAAGCCTCATGTTTATAGATGGACATAGGTTTGTTACCACCGTCCTTCTGCAAGACTTTTACGTGCGGCGGTCAAACAGAAGCCAGATGTTTATAGATGTACGTAGGTTATGTAACCACCATCCTTCTGCAAGACTTGTACGTGCGGCGTTCAAACAGAAGCCTGATGTTTATAGATGTACATAGGTATGTAACCACCGTCCTTCTGTAAGACTTGCACGTGCGGCTGTCAAACAGAAGCCAGATGTTTATAGATGGACATAAGTATGTTACCACCGTCCTTCTGCAAGACTTGTACGTGCGGCGGTCAAACAGAAGTCAGATGTTTATAGATGTACATAGGTATGCAACCACCGTCCTTCTGCAAGACTCGTACGTGCGGCGGTCAATGAAATGAACCCCGGCTGACCTCAAAGATAAATGTCACTGTCAACTATAAGACATGTCGTAAAAAAGGTAAAAGACAACCAGGATAGTCCACGTTTCACAAACAACACATACCTGTTCTGACGGTTTATATCTCTGATCGGTTACTTGTTTTGTAGTCGTGGAAACAACTGGCTTTGAGGCAGCGTTTGCTGGAAATAAAATATTTTGATTTTTTATCCTAAAAATAAAGCTTAGTGTAATAGCAGACGTTATAAAAAATAAATACCCGACACTTGTTATTACAAGTTGTATGCGTTTGGCGTATGCACGTGCCGAAAAATAGCTAAACTCACGGACATGACAACATGCAATATGTAGATCTAATTTGATATAGTGTGTTTAACAATCAGATTATTGCATCCTTATTGGGAAAATTGCTGTTTAAAAAGTGTATGTTATATAAGTACATTCTATATTTTACAATGGTGTGTTTGTTTTTATGATTTTTTTTGCGTTATTCATAATTATTTTACTTGTAGTAACTGCGGTAAGCACATCCAATCATCGGTCGTTGGATCCGCTATTGCCAGACCCGGTTAGCTCAGTCGGTAGCGCGTCTCACTATCAACCAGTACGAGACACGAGACAAACATTTTCTCCGCAAGCTACATACTATTTCCCCCACATAGTCAGAGGGGAGAGATTACTGACTGTAGAACAGTTCATGGCTAATCATCTCAGAGACCATGGCCATGGTGAGGATTCGAATTCGCGATCCCTGGAATGACAGTCAGAACCGGAAGAAACTAGCCACTGAGTAGCCGGACCCGTCAAGTTTGTATTTGGCTATAGCCTTAAAGGGTCACGTGAAAATTTTAATAAATTTTACATTGCTCTATTTCTGAAGTAATCTTGGGATCCCCCGTGGCCTAGTCGTCTGATAACCATTTATCTCTTACTGCTGAGGTCGCGAGTTCGAACCTAGGTCAGTCATAACAATATGTGAATAAATGTGTCAGTTACTTAATGAAGGGCGTGGTTCTACTCAGATTCATTCTGAGGTGTCCTTTCGCCAGTAAAATTGGTTAAGCCATATATAACCTGACAGGTGTTTAAACAGGCGTTTAACGCCATTAAATAATCTCACTATAATTACTTTAACGTAATAATAACGGTATGAATAGTGTTTATTATTTCTTATTGTGGGCAAAATCAGCTTCCAACCATTGCATCTGTTCAATTTGCCAATCAACTTTTAAACGATTCTCGTGTTTGTATATCAAATTAATCTTTATATTAAAACTCAACATTTAGAAAAAGTGTTTATAGTTTATATAAAAACTAGTGGTGTCACGCTAGTTTCGAATGTATGTGTAAGAAGGTTCTGAAAATACAAATTGATATTTTTGGATTCATTTGCATACTGATACAACTTCCACTGTTTTGTCATAGATGACCACACATAATTAAACGAAACGAATTATTTGCCAGCGCTATACCACCTTTCAAAAACATATGCAGACAAACGGGGTTGTTCTTACTTCACATTTGCATAATGTTTTATTGTCAGAAATAGTGTTAAATGACATTTTATCTGAATTGACATGTTAAAACAACAGGCATGTTTGTATAAAAAAAATTAAATTGGCTAAATACTGTATAGAGCTCTACTTACTATGTCTAATTGCCGGCAATATCGGCATCTGACCATTGCATAGGTTTACTCTACCACCTGTCAAGGGAAGGCGTGATATGCCGGATGGTGCTAAAATTACTGGGAGCCGAGATTTACCACTTCTGATTTCGTTGTCGCATTTAGCCTGGGGGTTCTTTCGACCGGAAGTATCGCTTAATCCACTAACAACACCGGAGCATATCGTACGGATTCCACTTGCTGTATTCCTATTGGTTGGTGTTTCATCAATATCGGTACTGTAAACATCATGTGACACACGGTCGTCTGCATCAGGTGTAGGGATATGATTTGCATTGTGGGCGGGGTCATGATCGCCCACCACGGTTGTATTATTTGGTAGCATATTCTGTATCGATGATATGGGTAGCCGATGGCAATTCTCATGGTGTATTCTTTCTGCACGACTCCCTTGCATACTGTTGGTCAAAGCTGTCTCAACCTTACGTGGCTCTGACATTTCTTCTTTGTCCACACATGGCACAGTTGACTTAAGTACCCTCTCTTTACCTTTCCATTTTAACTTTTCATTTTCTTCATTGCGTTTCTGGATAAGGATTGAAGCAGGAGTTTGTTGATTGGGCGAATTTTCGACTTCATTTCTCGCTTCAGCAGCACGCTTTCTCTTCAACGTCGCCATTAATTCTCCAACGGTTGTTGCACCAGCACTCACAACCTCGGCCCTGTTTTTTTTAGCATAAGATCTTGAAACACGAACTCCCGAGAGGTTTTCCCCATCTGTACTGTAGAGAGCGCAATTTAGTCTGGTAAGCCTTGTAGTGGAAGGTGTTTCTACATCGAATCTACCTTCGTATGGAGTATCGGAATTGTCGTCCAGCACTTCTTCTTCATTATCATCTTCCTCGTCTTCGTCGTCATCAACATCATTACTCTCAACATCATCTCCAGTATCATTACTTTCAACATCATCATCTTGGTCGTCATTTCTTCCATCATCAACTTGATCAGCATCGTCAACTTCGTCATTATTAACTTCAGAATTAGTGTATTCAGTCTCATCAGCATTAGTATCGTTGATTGCAGCACTTTGGTTTCCGTAATGGCTGTCATCGACATCATCGTCTTCACTATTATAATACTCGGCATCATCGTCTCCAACATCATTTTGCATTGAAGCACAGCTTGGGGCTCGAGGAAATCTCACTCGTTCAGCTACCTCACTGTTTGACACGAACTCTCTTTCCACGTCACTTCCATACTCATCATCATCATTAACTTCATTTCTATCTTTATTAACATCGTCATTTTCAATAATATACTCCAAATCACAGTAATCTTCACAACCATATCCATCTTTAACATGGCCATTCTCAATAGCATCTTCACTATTATCATCGCCTCCAACAACTTCGCTATCTTCACCATTATCAACGTCGTTGCTATTCTCAATCACATTGCCATCCTCGTCATACTCAACAATATCACTATTCTCGCTATCATAACCATCTTCATACACATCATCATCTTCTTCGCAGTTTCCATACTCTTCATATTCGTTTATGTTATCTACATCTGAATTGTTACCGTCATCATAATCGTACACCTGAACCACCCTGGGTATCTTGTTCAGTTTTGGACTCTCACTCTCCATCTGTATGATGACAATGTCCTTCAACACTGGGGACTCACCATCATCTGATTCTACGCTATTAGGCGTACCGCTTATTCTCAATTCTGTCGTACTTCCATCATTACCATATGGTACATATATAGTATTGGTCTCATCAAAGTAGTCTGTGTTCGTAGTGTCTTCGTTATTAAGCCGTCCGATTCTTACATTATCTAATGATTCTGTTGTTGCCGCTACTTTTACTGGATTGCTTTGCTCGATTTCATGTTGAATGGCCAATGTCTTGTTTTCATTTCGTTGATCATCATCATAGAAATCGTCGAGCGTTTCGCTCGCTTCACTCGTAAGCGATTTGCTCATGTCATGCTATTGAATTATACATCTGATCAAAGAGAGAAATCATAGCGACACCACTTCGCTGTACATCACTATCAAACTAACGTTGGTTGGCAACGACGTCTGTAAAAGTCAGAACGTTACGTCATAACGTCAAACGGTAGGTAATATCCGGTCCACTATGCTTTACTTTCAAAAAAACACTGACGGTTAAGTAGTAGAGCATTTGCATTATGTGTCGATGGTTGCAGGTTCGGGTAATGCATGATAGTACAAGACAATAGTAGTCGTGTTTCACCGATATTATTTGGCCTAAACATAGTTTATTTCTCATATATCTTTACAGCATGAATATTATATATACAGAAAAAGGATTGGAATATTTATTTAACTCTAAGTAAATACTAGTATTTTGCTTCGGTATTTGTGAATCCATTGAATATTTCTATACATCAAACGTACACTGCACGATGTAATTTGTGTTATTTATTCCTTGCATGTCAAGACAAAGTCCTTGTTTCGCCCTCCATTCATATCGTTAGTTTGTAGGGAAAATGTTCTCCATACATAACAAAATAAGCTTAAAACATTATGAAATTAGGAAATGTATTTTAAAAAATGAATACTAGTAGTTGATAATATGCAAATGTCGGGATTTCCCCGTAGCCAGTGTAAGGACTTATATAGACTCTGTATACTACCTAAGCAAGAGTAAATCAATCACATTTACGTCATCTTCAAAGACGTACACGTCCATTTTGATATTTTTTTCACTCAACACCATGTTTAAACATAGGCTTTATTTCCTCTATTACTGGAGAGCAGCATACACATTAATATACAAACAACATAATAATCATGTGGGAGAGCAGCATACACATTAATACACAAACAACATAATAATCATGTTGGAGAGCAGCATACTTATTAATACACAAACAACATAATAATCATGTTGGAGAGCAGCATACATATTAATACACAAACAACGTAATTATCATGTTGGAGAGCGGCAAACATATTAATACACAAACAACACAATAATCATGTTGGAGAGCAGCATACATATTAATACACAGACAACATAATAATCATGTTGGAGAGCAGCATACATATTAATACACAAACAACGTAATAATCATGTTGGAGAGCGGCAAACATATTAATACACAAACAACGTAATAATCATGTTGGAGAGCAGCATACATATTAATACACAAACAACACAATAATCATGATGGAGAGCAGCATACATATTAATACACAAACAACACAATAATCATGTTGGAGAGCAGCATACATGTTTATACACAAACAACATAATAATCATGTTGGAGAGCGGCAAACATATTAATACACAAACAACGTAATAATCATGTTGGAGAGCAGCATACATATTAATACACAAACAACACAATAATCATGATGGAGAGCAGCATACATTTTAATACACAAACAACACAATAATCATGTTGGAGAGCAGCATACATATTAATACACAGACAACATAATAATCATGTTTGAGAGCGGCATACATATTAATACACAAACAACGTAATAATCATGTTGGAGAGCGGCAAACATATTAATACACAAACAACGTAATAATCATGTTGGAGAGCGGCAAACATATTAATACACAAACAACGTAATAATCATGTTGGAGAGCGGCAAACATATTAATACACAAACAACGTAATAATCATGATGGAGAGCAGCATACATATTAATACACAAACAACACAATAATCATGATGGAGAGCAGCATACATATTAATACACAAACAACACAATAATCATGTTGGAGGGCAGCATACATGTTTATACACAAACAACATAATAATCATGTTGGAGAGCGGCAAACATATTAATACACAAACAACGTAATAATCATATTGGAGAGCAGCATACATATTAATACACAGACAACATAATAATCATGTTGGAGAGCAGCAAACATATTAATACACAAACAACATAATAATCATGTTGGAGAGCGGCAAACATATTAATACACAAACAACGTAATAATCATGTTGGAGAGCAGCATACATATTAATACACAGACAACATAATAATCATGTTGGAGTGCAACATACATATTAACACACAAACAACGTAATAATCATGTTGGAGAGCGGCAAACATATTAATACACAGACAACATAACAATCATGTGGGAGAGCAGCAAACATATTAATACACAGACAACATAATAATCATGTTGGAGAGCGGCAAACATATTAATGCACAAGAACATAATTATCATGTTGGAGAGCAGCATACATATTAATACACAAAGAACATAATAATCATGTTGGAGAGCAGCAAACATATTAATACACAGACAACATAATAATCATGTTGGAGAGCGGCAAACATATTAATACACAAACAACACAATAATCATGTTGGAGACCAGCATACATATTAATACACTAACAACACTAATGGCATACAATAATATAACACACAAAATAATGTTATTACACAGAGTAAATCATACTAGACATTTACGTTATGTTCATTTGAATTGCAGTATGTAATATACTACACGCACGCACGCACGCACGCACGCACGCACGCACGCACGAACGCATGCACGCACAGGAACAAGATGTGATCTCTGGCTGGCAAGTAAATGGGGTACGAACCTGTATAGCAGTTACATATATTCTCTGATTTCTTTTGTATATGTTACACATGAAGTCTTACAGTGTACCTGAAAATGTCCAAACGCTGCTGACATGATAGTTTATATACAACTCCAAAAACGTAGTGTAATCAATTACAAGAATTGCTTGTAATTCACCACAAGGAGCTCCTAACAGCATACCTAATTGTCCTTATCTCTGGTGCATATTGATAATATTATAAACATTTTCGCCAAATCTGGATTGAATATCAGTATAATCTTATTCTTCTGATCATCAAAATGGTAACAATCAAATAATGTATGTTGGACACCACCCTTGTACACAGTACCACACTTAAAACAAAGTATTACTTGATCAAATATTCACAATTTAGCTATTATATTTATAACACATCTACACGTGTTTAACATCCTTAGATTGGATGTACAGATATTCAAAATTGGATATAACAGAAAAAAAGTCCAAGCAAAAATCCATTTGTATTTTCAAATATGATTTCAATAGTTTTCTAGAAAAAAAGTTTATCACTTCTAAAATATGACGTTCATATAGTAAGTATCTTCATATGTTAGAATCAACATAGCGTAAAAATTACTTAGAGTCGTGAACACGAGTAAACTTCCATTTCAACATTGCCGTGTGTTCCATTGTTGTTACTATGTGTGTGTGTGTGTGTGTGTGTGTGCGTGCGTGCGTGCGTGCGTGCGTGCGTGCGTGCGACCCCCTCCCCCTGTTCACCGCATGATTTAATAACATCTATAATACTAGTGTATCAGCTACACATGTGTACACAACCTCTGCCTTTCCTTCTCATATCTGTAGTGAATGAATTAAACATTTTAAAGACTTGTAATCATTCATAGCAAGACACACATCAAAGAAGGGAAACTTATATATTATTGTGTTGTCAACTGCAGTGCCATAATATTAGTACAAAAGTACAGGTCATTTTCATCAAAGATAGTGTTTTTTTTTCTGTTCAGTGTGTACGCTGTTGACATTTTAGTGAAATGTAGACTTCAAAAATAATGTATAAATACCCCAATTTACATGCAACATTTTCTTTCTTCTAAATTCACAATTCAAATATGATTGTTCCAAATACATAAGGGGCATCCAAATTACACAGTTTTAGGAGCATTAGAATAAGGAAAATACATTTTTTTAATGCAAATAGACATGGATTATTTACCACCGTCATTACCACGCAGAACTACTTCCTGTTTCAAATGGGTGTGTTTTACATATACAGTGAACATTCATACGTTTATACTTGGGCTGGTTAAAGACATCTCAGCTAATATTTTCCTTAACTGAAAAAAAAACTTGATATATAAATTATTACACATATACCGACCACGGGGAATTGCTTTGCTCATGGGTAAAGGATAACATACAAAATAATCAATGTAAATGAGTTTATAGCCTTTCAAATATTTGAGTTGTTAAAAAAATTGAGTTAAGGAACATCTCAAGTCAAAGCGTATAGTGACACTGACACCAGGCCCCTGTTTCTCCAACATAATGAAGTATATACTTAAATACACAAAACTTAATTAAAAGAAAAAACATCCAGGCGGTCATGATTTTAGACTGGCTCCAGAAAAAAACTACATTAGTCTTATTGATATTTATGTTAACAGTCAAATTTCAGTTAAGTTTTTAAGTTAAGGAAATGCTGGCGAAACAGACACGAGGTAGGCATGTTTATAAAGATTTGAAATAAGAATAGAAACATCAATATAAAAACACAACACATTATGAAATTATAACAAAATATCAAGTGTAGATTTATGTTGAAATCCACCATTTTCTTCATATACAAAATATAATGATTTTTTTCAATGTCTTCAAATGTACGTCGCAAATCAGGCAGCTGACCGCTCCATAGTGCATGTCCGTGTCAGTTTGTAAAACGGACATGCGCAGTAGTTGTCTAAAGCCGCCAGCTGTTCTAATATAACGGTTGCATCTGGTCTGTAAATCACACTTATAACTCTCCGATCTGCTTACTATGACAGCTTTCAAAATTCAAATCACAAATTCAAGAAATAATTCCAATTATTGAAAAACTTCCATCTAGTCCAATTTTCCGGTCCTAATCTGAGGCAGACTCAGTCAAACAGAAACTGTTGCATCATGGTAATGGTAACAGTTCTAAAGAAGTATGCATTAAAAGACAACTTTAAAGAAATCGTTGTTGCTTAAAAAGGCTGGTTTGTGATTTTGATGAGATTTCGCTTCTATGCCGAGGTCACGTGCGGAATAGGCGTGGCTTAAGCTGTTTATACTGACAGGTCTGCAACAGACGAATGTTGCAATTTCCGTTTGTGTGTCGTCCAATCAAAGCTGTTTCTCCATGACGTATACCGACTGTAAAATATAATTAAGATACATATTCAGTGGGTCAGACTTCTGTTTCACCAAATACTTGTATATAAGTCCTTGGTTTCACCAATATTTATATAAAGTTTGATTTAATTTTTAAAAACTCACCTGAATTTTGACTTCTTACTTATTTATTCTTAAGTATCAGATGCATTTGTACTTGACCCAGTCTAAAATCATATCACTTGGTGCTTTTATAAATACTCAATGGAGATGTGAAATTACATGACAACATAAAAAATGAATAGTGCCTAATATGAATTTAACCATATAAACGTATATAAATATAATTTAGCAATGTACTGGCCTGCCATAACTGCAGTTTGTGCATATTTATATAAAAGTCAAACCTGTGTTAGCGGTCACCTCTATTGAGCAGCCACTTGTTTTAATTAGTCACATTTGCTATTTCCCATTTCTATGCTTTCAGAACAAATTAACTTTCATTTAGCATTAACTTCTCTTAAAAGACCACTTATGTTCCTTCCCATGAATGACTGGTCAACACAGGTTAGACTGTATCTTGATAACAAATCAGATTCTAATATCATGATCCGAATGTATTAGCAGCTCTATTATGCAGCCACCTGCATCTAACGACCGCGTCTCCTACATCAAGTGTTTAATTAAGTATGAAGAATGTGCGGCACAACAATATATCAAACCCGATGTCCGGAGGCAGACGATTATATAAATAGTTCATTCTATTGCGGGTGACAGTGACATGGTCTACTTGGGGAAATAACTGTTAACCGAGACGAAACTGAGTTTGCCAGTAGTTTTACCAATGTTGACGATATAACTGTCACCATCAACTGAATGCAATATTTATTTTATTACACCGACCATAATACAAGATCGTCACATATACATTTTAAATGTATTTTGCACAATTGGAAAAAGATATAAATTTAAAAACATGTGCTAATTCAAATATTGTTACACGCTGGAGAGGTTAGCAATACCGTGACAACATTGTATAAAAACTTGAATCGGTAAATCGATTAGCAGAAAATTTGGATAATATAACAAAAACGGTCAGTAGGGACCGTATATATGTTTATCATTTCCTCCCGTATCGGAGAGCAGTAGGGTAATAATATGTCATGAAAGGGTCTGATGTCTTTAGCTAGCCATGAAATGTATAGCCATATATAACACGTGGTGTTTTGAAATTGGCATTAAACTTCAGTAAAAAGTAGTCCTATTATGCGTGGCATACGTACTCCGGGCGGACCAATACAACAGCCAAGACAACCACACCGCGATGTGATGAGATATCCCTCCCTTTCATACAGATGTATGGCTCTATTTGTCGTTGTTACTGCCAAATATATCGTCTGTAAAACAAGATAGACACCTTATTATCGTTTGGATGAAAGCATGCGCTTTTTAATGAGGAAATCACAGCTTCATATTACGTGGTGTCACTGGAACGGTCAGAAAAATTATCTCATTTAAAGAAAATGTAAAAATGTTCCAGAATAAAAATTCTTTATATAGAGATCAGTGCGATATTAATTCGCTAGTGAGACGTTCTCAGTTATTTCCAATACATTGCCGGTTATATGTGGCATCCGATAGATTTGAAAGAAAGACCTAAGATTCATATAAAGGCATTTGAGAAAAACAACCGTTCGTCCGCAAGTAAATGGCAAACTTCTTCACATAAAGGCTTTGAGCCAAACTGATGAGAGGTGATAAGCGGCAATTCTGACACAGCGCAATCGGTCACCCGGCCCAGTGACTTAAGTACATGTTTATACCTTTGTCCAGCCATAGACGACCCTCTCACATTTGTATACGTACGGGTTTGACTAGGATGTGGAATGTTTCCTCTCTGCAAATCACACAATATACGTGAATCGTGTTTTCTTTAAAGTTGTTCAGATTGACTGCCTGAACTATCAGATAACTACCTTTGACAACCATCCACGGCATGTTTCTCTGCCAATCATATATTATACGTGATTCATTTTACTCTTCAAGTCGTTCAGATTGACTGCTGCCTGAACTACCGGATAACCACCTATAACTGCTACCTGTGGCTCGTCTCTCTGCCAATTATATATTATATTTTGTTCATTTCCCCTTACAGTTGTTCAGATTGACGAATATAAACGAAATTCTAACCTAAAGCGGTCTCTATTTTAAGAAGAAAATAAACGTGTACGATACCAAAATTCACCAACCTCATTAGCAAAATAAAGGGCACGATAACATACCGTACATCCTCGTTGTCGTGCTTCATATTCTGCTCTCTGCATAAGAATTTTGCCAACACCCTTGCCTCGAGCGCTCTCGTCCACTGCAATATGGTCTAGGTAACATTTGTGTCTGGGAACTTTCTCATCTGTCACACAACCAAAACAGCCGAATCTATAAAACGAGCGAACCATATGCAAACAAAATAGTTTTTAAAAGTCTTTAGAACGTCGTTAACGTAAATAAATTACGAAACTACGATGATGAAAAGTCGAAACTACGATGTTAACAAGTCGAAACTACGATGGTGGTGAAAAGAGGAAACTACGATGGTAAAAAGTCGGAACTACGACGGTGAAAAGTAGAAACTACGATGCGAAACTACGATGGTGAAAAGTCGAATATACGATTGTGAAAAGTCGAATCTACGATAGTGGAAAGTGGAAACTACGACGGTGAAAAGTGGAAACTACGATAGTGAAAAACCGAAACTACGATAGTGAAAAGTGGAAACTACGATAGTGAAAAGTCGAAACTACGATGGTTAAAAGTCGAAACTAAGATAGTGAAAGGTCGAAACTACGATGGTGAAAAGTCGAAACTACGATGGTGAAAAGTCGAAACTATGATAGTGAAAAGTCGAAAATACGATAGTGAAACGTTGAAACTACGATAGTGAAACGTTGAAACTACGATAGTTAAAAGTGGAAATTACGATAGTGAAAAGTCGAATATACGATGGTGAAAAGTCGAAACTACGATGGTGAAAAGTCGAATATACGATAGTGAAAAGTCAAAACTACGGTAGTGAAAAGTGGAAATAACGATAGTGAAAAGTCAAATATACGATGATGAAAAGTCGAAACTACGATGGTGAAAAGTCGAATATACGATAGTGAAAAGTCAAAAATACGATGGTGAAAAGTCGAAACTACGATGGTATAAAGTCGGAACTACAATTGTGAAAAGTGGAAATTACGATAGTGAAAGTCGAATATACGATGGTGAAAAGTCGAAACTACTTTTCACCATCGTTGTTTCGTTGTTTTGACTTTTCACCATCGTAGTTTCGTTGTTTCGACTTTACTCAATTTGATAAATATACCGCAATGGCCGCAATGTGACACCGTAGCACTAGCATTCTGCGTGTCCTTTTGAGCAAATTTAAGTTTCAATCGTAATATCTTAAACACAAATTTGAAGATAAAAGTTTTCCGAATAAAAGTTTCATTCGCTGTCGAATAACATATTTAGATAGTTTCTTATAAAAACAAATAGCAAAAAAAAAACCACAAAAAAAACAAACATATCAGATGTAATGGTTTAGTTGCTATTAACGAATTACATATACATGCACCGATATACTTTTTAATTAAGTTGCAACAAACGCCAGGAAAGCGTCTCGATAGTCTGTATAACGGACCCAGCTCTCCCGGTGGAGTCCGTTAAATAGCAATGTTGGAAAAGCCACATTTGAGCACGTTGATTGGTCAGTTGCTTTAATGGAAAGTTTGAATGACGTCACAGTTTAGTAAGCGTTCAATTGCTATGAATTGTGGGACAGACATAGAATTCCCTGCTTTTTCAACCTGGTTTCGGGAAATATCAGATTCTGGGATAGACTACAGTCTCGGTGTTTTTGATATATAGGATGCGTTGAACAGCAAAAACGTTTTGCTAGCTGGTTCCCTAAAGTGTGCTAATTTGAGTCTTGGGCCAGTGTCCAGGAAAATAAAAAAGATTATGTTAGCAAACATCTAACCGAACTGAACGCAGTCCAGTTTAGTATTTAAACGAAGGAATCTTCTCCTGCATGTCCTTGTTTAAACCAACCATAGAGGTGATCAAGACTAAATATGATATTCTGTAAAATAGATCGTGACGATGGGATTGTAAATCCCACGTGCAGGTGTATCTCGCCCTTACGTCTCACACCACTATTACATTTCCCATAGGGCTCCATTGTAACATTTATGTCCAAAACAGAGTGAAAAATTAAATTCTGCAGCATGTGTCTGGGCTCAAATTCTTCACTGGTTCAAGATATGCAATTATAAAGAAAAAAAAGTATACCTTGACCAGGTTTTTTTTTTTAAAATGCAATGCTTTTGTGAGACCTATCAATTTCCAGAGTAATAATATGTCAACTATTCGCCCTAGATGCCGTTCGAACCAACAATTCTGTAAATGACACAGAATTGTCCAGAAAGCTGGTATCAGCATCAAATTTTCAGTGGTGATTTCTAAAATACTGACCATTTAACTCATGCCAGCAAAAAACAAAACATTGCAGTACAAAGCCCTGAAAAAAGAAGAAAAAGAGAACTAAAGTTTTATTTCTACCTCCTTCACGTGTCCGGAGTACTCAAGGGAGATAATAGTGGTGTGAGTCCCTTACCTAAGCATGTGCCAGCATCCAAGTTCACTGGTATGATCGTCTCGTCTGTAAAATATAGATTGTAGAATCTAGATGAATTTTGAAAACGCATTTTTTGGTATAAAAAAAAATACTCTTAAATTATGTATAAATTGATTAGCTTTAATTTTAAGTAGCATATAACAACTCTGGTTTTTTAAATATTATTAAATATTTTATCAAACAACTGAAACGCAACTTTTTGATCTATGATGAACATGGGGGTGGGTGTCCGCTGTACTTAAAATACTTTTTGTAATAGTTATACAAAACTAAACTCTATACTTACCCAAGGACTTATATAGAGAAGGAAAATAAACTGATATAAATGTTATGAACGCTCGCGTATTCACGAAAACTTTCGTGAAATCTCGTTTTCAAATAGCCTAACTTCCATTCATCTCTGAAAAACAAATTAAAATTCTTTCTTTGCACAATTGAATTCTCTACAAAACGAAGCCTTCCCATCAAATTGTGTTTAAAATGGTGAAGTACTTATACTTATGATTACAAAATTACTTGATATTTCACTTCTACCTAAATTTGTTTTAAATTCAAGATCCTTTTGCGTGTTTAAAAAAACAGTATAAAACATCTACGGTTACATACACCTTACGTTTTATGTAAAAGAAATATCAGTTGCCTGTGAAACTTGAATGTTTAATTTGTCAAATTATTAATTCTTCGCATGCTATTTTATTAACATTTAATAGTGAAATACAAGTTTCCTATCTTATATAAGTCCTTGCCTTAACGAGGGCAAAAGAACCTCGGCTGTTTTATGACAGTTAATTCATCAAAACAAATTATCCATATACTTATCTAAGATCTTGATATATAATAAATTGTGAAATAAATTATCTTTTTCCTTTCTTGTTAACAGTAATGTTGCATTTGCAAAGTTAATTTTATCCTATCAAAATAATCGTTTTGTTGTTAAAATCATGATGTTTCTCTCAAAAACATGTTACCCATAAAGTCTTTGAATGAAACACCGCCTTTAAAAATAGGCTTTGATGACACAAATATTTGAAAATATTTCTCACTCAATAATTTTTTCTCCTTTATAGTTCAGCTGCATAACGCCCACCGGTCGGCCTTCGTACTCAGCCACAAATGTTCGTCTGTAGAACGAATCGTACTGACCACGATGGGTAACTGCCATAATCTTTATTGCAATTGGTATTCTAGAAGTAAATGTGGATAATCGAATAAATAACTTATCATCAGCATCATTATCATTATCACCACCATCATCATAAGCATTATAATAAACATCGTTATCGTTATCATAACATTCACTTTCAACATCATTATCACCACCGATCACCACCATCATTATTATCACGGTCATCATCAATATCACCACCATCATTATTATCATCATAATAATCATCGTAATCGTTATAATCACATTCACTTTCAACATCATTATCACCACCATCATTATTATCATGCTTATCATCAATATCACCACCATCATTATCATCATTATGATAATCATCGTAATCGTTATAATCACATTCACTTTCAACATCATTATCACCACCATCATTATTATCATAATCATCGTCACTATCACCACCATCATTATTATCATTATAACAATCATCGTTATCGTTAAAATCACATTCACTTTCAACTTATTATCACCACCATCATTATTATCATGATCATCGTCACTATCACCACCATCATCATTATCATTATAATAATCAACGTTATCGTTATAATCACATCATCACTATTGTGTATAACCGTCACTATCATCATCATCTTCTTCTTTACATTTTCTTCAAACAAATACGTGATATTTATCGATTTCTCGTCTACGTCAGCTGTCAAGTTTAAACTAATTTGCATCGAATTTTAAACAAGTGTTTTACAATTTAGACAAGACAAATCACACCCAAAGTATTCCTGGGTAGAACCAGTGTTAAACATATGCAGAAAAATGCCCGGCTCAAAGACACCGCACATGACCGTGGTTATAGACCGTGTCCGCGACCTTCGGGCCAGATGTACTACATGTACCACATCATACGCCTCAGTCACGGTCAATACTGGACATGACAGATGTATGGCTGGTGATGAACGTGCAGTTTATGTCTATAGGCATAGTACCACTATTGCAAACAGGAAATGCTTAATGGTGGTTATAAAAAATCCTTGTTTTTTCTTCTTTAAAAACTGCATTTTCCTTTTTTAATGGTCTTTTCTTTTTATTTGAATGGCATTATTGATGTATTTTGAACATTTTGAAAGCATTGTCATGTTTGAGTTGTGAATTTAAAAAAAGTTATTTCGGAAGTCTACTTTCGCTTTGTCAACAGTGTACACACTGAAAAAAAAACAAATCTTGGAGTCACATGTCACCTACTTTTCGCATCATATTTTGGTAGTGCATGGGTTGACAAACAATAAAATGTAAGTTTCACTTCTCTCATTTGGGTTTCTCCATGAATGACAAGCATTTACACAGAATAAAGAACAAAAATCAACAATGGGCTTACACCTATAAAGCTGTACATATTTTTAAAAAATACTCACTTCGCTTCTGTGATGTTATGTGCAAACTTTTCTCGGAACGCTTCCACGGTCAACCTCCCCGCAAAGTCGGCGTCCTGCTCTGTGTCTCTGAGGTTTCTAATAGTAACCCCATTGACGGCTTGGGCTCCGGGTGCCTCACCCACTGGCGGTTCTACACCTGGTTGTGTATAAACGACGGACGTGCTGGGAGGCTGAGCATGTTGCATAGACATTGTCAGTCTGGAACAAAAAGATAAATCATATCGGTCGTACAAGAGGTATGTTTTTTTCACTGTTCTGTGAATATAAATACTACACTGGAATATCTGTATAATAATATTGACTAACAAAAACTTACTTTGAAACTGATTGTCCAATGAGTCATCAAAATGTGTTCACAGTTGAGTAATGGGTACAACTACAAGACAACTTTGTAGCCTCACTTAGTGATTAAACGATATAAGCTAGACAATTAATTCCGTGGAATCGTGTTGTCGTTTTATTTAGATAAAACTATTAAACTCATGACAATATCAAAGTATTGTTCTTTCTCCATGTGTTGTATATCCTTTGTACATTTTCCATAAACCGAATAAAAGTTTAACCAAAGCTGTACTAGATGATTTCTATCAATATGCGATTACAAACGTATGGTTATCTGAATAGTTTGCCATCTGAGTGGCTAGACTATTCCCAATGGCGGGCCTACTCGTTTCAACAACGGCGTATTCTTCTTTTAATGAACTTAAACTATTCTTGTTCATCGTTACTTAGGTGCTTGCGGGTTATCAGTGATAACCAGTAAAGAGTGGTTATGATAACGAATCCAAATCCCCAACTGGCAACTCATTAACTCATTTTGTAACGCATCTCAAGTAAACGCTTTGTATCAACTATCCAGGGATCGTGAGTTCGAATCCCCCGCCCGGCAACAGTCTCCGTGATGAGTGATATACGACATTGTGTCTCATTATCCTTCGTCTCTCACCACTGATTCAAGTGGGAAAGTTATCAGTTACTTGCGGAGATTGGGTGTGCTCGAGTACTGGTTAATCCCAGGAAACAGTGGTTAGGTTAACTGATCGTTTGTTAGCCCTCGATGACATAAAATGACGCCAAATATTCAATCAATCAATCAATCAATCATGTATCAACTAACTTCCATCACATCAAATCAATTTGTAACGTATCACATTCCATCACATCAAATAATTTTGTAACACATCTCACATATTCCATCACATCAAATCATTTTGTAACGTATCCCACAGCTTCCATCACATCAAATCATTTTGTAACGTATCCCACAGCTTCCATCACATCAAATCATTTTGTAACGCATCTCATAACTTTCATTCCATCAACTCATTTTGTAACGCATCTCATAACTTTCATTCCATCAACTCATTTTGTAACGCATCTCATAACTTCCATCTCATCAAATTATTTTGTAACGTATCCCACAGCTTCCATCACATCAACTCATTTTGTAACGCATCTCATAACTTTCATTCCATCAACTCATTTTGTAACGCATCTCATAACTTCCATCTCATCCAATTATTTTGTAACGTATCCCACAGCTTCCATCACATCAAATCATTTTGTAACGCATCTCATAACTTTCATTACATCAACTCATTTTGTAACGCATCTCAAGTAAACGCTTTGTATCAACTATCCAGGGATCGTGAGTTCGAATCCCCCGCCCGGAAACAGTCTCCGTGATGAGTGATATACGACATTGTGTCTCATTATCCTTCGTCTCTCACCACTGATTCAAGTGGGAAAGTTATCAGTTACTTGCGGAGATTGGGTGTGCTCGAGTACTGGTTAATCCCAAGAAAGAGTGGTTAGGTTAACTGATCGTTTGTTAGCCCTCGATGACATAAAATGACGCCAAATATTCAATCAATCAATCATGTATCAACTAACTTCCATCACATCAAATCAATTTGTAACGTATCACATTCCATCACATCAAATAATTTTGTAACACATCTCACATATTCCATCACATCAAATTATTTTGTAACGTATCCCACAGCTTCCATCTCATCAAATCATTTTGTAACGTATCCCACAGCTTCCATCACATAAAATCATTTTGTAACACATCTCATAACTTTCATTACATCAAATCATTTTGTAACGTATCCCACAGCTTCCATCACATCAAATCATTTTGTAACGCATCTCATAACTTTCATTAACATCAACTCATTTTGTAACGCATCTCATAACTTCCATCTCATCAAATTATTTTGTAACGTATCCCACAGCTTCCATCACATC
This sequence comes from Panopea generosa, assembly GCA_029582155.1. Classification (NCBI taxonomy): domain Eukaryota; kingdom Metazoa; phylum Mollusca; class Bivalvia; order Adapedonta; family Hiatellidae; genus Panopea; species Panopea generosa. The sequence goes on from CM055898.1 coordinate 52,440,746, forward strand.
AACTCATTTTGTAACGCATCTCATAACTTCCATCACATCAACTCATTTTGTAACGCATCTCATAACTTTCATTACATCAACTCATTTTGTAACGCATCTCATAACTTCCATCACATCAACTCATTTTGTAACGCATCTCATAACTTTCATTACATCAACTCATTTTGTAACGCATCTCATAATTTCCATCACATCAACTCATTTTGTAACGTATCCCACAGCTTCCATCACATCAACTCATTTTGTAACGCATCTCATAACTTTCATTACATCAACTCATTTTGTAACGCATCTCATAACTTCCATCTCATCAAATTATTTTGTAACGTATCCCACAGCTTCCATCACATCAACTCATTTTGTAACGCATCTCATAACTTTCATTCCATCAACTCATTTTGTAACGCATCTCAAGTAAACGCTTTGTATCAACTATCCAGGGATCGTGAGTTCGAATCCCCCGCCCGGCAACAGTCTCCGTGATGAGTGATATATGACATTGTGTCTCATTATCCTTCGTCTCTCACCACTGATATACTAATGCGCAGTAGTTGTCTGCATTTCATGTTATTTAGTGAAATTTTTATGCCATGACAACTGCATGTTTGAATTATTTTGCTCTCTGTTTGATAGAACAAAAATCGCAATATATCAAATTTGGATCTCTGCGTCCTCTGCTATGGCAATTGCACTTTGAAGCTTTTGGAACTAGTTCACCGGTCGAAGGAAATGATATTGTGGCCAACAGAATAACAAAAGTTATAAAACAAAATTGTAATATAAGCCGCACGACCCCTTCCGCCTTCGCCTCTCAAAAATCAAGGACATTAGGCTACTTGACATTTTACTTCAAACTGTAATATTTAAAATTCATTATCATTTTGTGTGTTTAAAACATTTATATAAAACATCTAAGGTTACATACACCTGACATATCAGTTACCTGTGAAATTTGCCGAATGGCTAATTCTTTGCATGTTATTTCTTCAACATATAGTAGAGAAATGCAAGTTTCCTATCCTTCTATATATCAGTATATATATAGCTGAAAAAACTTTAAGCGTCTATATATTATACTCCATTATTCAAGTTAGACAACCTATGAAATATATCATGCATATCAGCTAAGCACTGCATATTAACTGTTCCACCACAGAGCCATTTCATAAATAAATCAGATGATTAAGTTAATATTAACACCTTACCTGCCAGTTTGATACGGGGTTGCGTTCAGTTCGCTTAAACGTTTAATTTGTTTGCAAACGTTTGCTAACAGGAAAGAACTGAACGACATGTTCGCTTTAAACATTTGCTTGTGTTTAACCACGTGACTTAATGGGAAATAGAGGGACAACACCGAGTAGACCGATTTCCGTTTACTTTTCGTTCGTTAGCTCACCGTTTGCGTTTATAAACAAAGTAAACCTGTTTAACGGTGCTGAACGCAGCCAGGTCACGCCATTGAATGATATACAGTTTATTTAAACTGAATACGCTATTGTGGAATTACGTCATTCTATTTAGAATTGGACTCGTCCAGTACAGGTAACACATTAATATTGAATTGTATTGTACAATGTATATAACAGGTGAATGTGCAGTAATCCGTATTACGGTAGGATCCATCTAAAAATAGAATGACGTAGTTTCAAAACAGCATATTGGGTTTATACAAGTTCTTGTTTATTTTGTACAATAAAGTGTTTATTCATATTGGTAGTATTAGTTCAAATTTTAGATCATTGACAAACGTAGTTTTCCTGCTTCTGTTTCCTGTTTATATATTTTGCATCCCCCACCACCCTTAATATTTTGATAAGAAATATCTAAAGGGCACAAAATATAGATCTGTTAAAAAAACCTTTTTTTAGATATCAAAATTTTCCGGGTTAAGACCCCGTACCCCCACTAGATCTCTTCACACTCTTCCTCGAGTTTTGGTTTGTCGTGTATGAGGTGGAAACCCAATGTAACCTCATTTTTTAATACATTAATAAAACGTTTAATTGTCACGAAAGTATTGAAGTAAACAACATCTTTGAATGATTAATTTGCCGAATTATTAATTCTTCGCATGCTAATTTTTCAACATTTAGTAGTGAGATGCAAGATTCCTATCCTTCTATATAAGTCCTTGGTTTAGCTGAGAAACATTAAAGCGTATTTATATATATTGTACTTCATTCTTCGAGTTAGACAACCTATGAAGTAACTGAAAGGATAACAAGCATACCAGCTAAGCACTACATATTAATTTTCCACCAAAGAGCCATTTCGTAAATAAACATGATAGTTTAAGTTAATATAACACCTTACCTACCGGCTTAAATATCCGTGTAACGATACTGGTCACGCCAGGGTATGATATACAGTTTATACGAATCCCTGTGTATTTTCTACAATAAAGTGTTTACGCAACGAGTTTATTGATCATATGGTAGTATTCAACTGAAAGTTCAAATTTTAGCTCATTGGCAAGCGTGGTTTTCTTGCCTCACACAAGCGTAGGAGCCAGCTCATGACGGGGAGTCCAGCATATATTTATATATCTTGCCCCCCCCCCCCCCCCCCCCCAATATTTTCAAAAAAAATTTAAAGGTCACCAAATATATATTTGGATTAAATGACAATATGTATTTACCCTAAAAACTCACTAGAAGCAGTATTTGGTGTTTTTTTAAATATCAAAATTTTCCGGGTTAAGACCCCGTACCGCCACCAGCCCTCTTCCTCGTGTTTTGGCTTGTCATGCATGAGGTGGAAACCCAATGGAACCTCATTTTTAAATACATTTTATATTTTTCTTAATAAAACGTTTAATTGTCACAAAAGTATTCAAATAAACAACAGCTATTCCGACCCCTTTATTATAATCAAATTCCAGTAATTGCTTTTTAAGCTTTTAAGATTTTCCAGGGGTGGCCCCACATCCCCCAACCAGCAAGGGACACCCTCTACCATATTTTATTAAAAAAATTGTTTTTCAGAGACAGAGGGGATGGGGGAACGTGTCGCCATTAGCTCAATCCAACATTCTCCCACACGTTTTAACTCGCATGAGGTTTTGGGATTGAAATCCGGTTCTTAATACACCTGTTAGTCGTTAAAAATATTGAAGTAAACAATAACTTTCCCTGACTAAAACTAACTAGAATAGAGCATTTGGTGTTTAGAACATAAACAATCCAGGGGCCTACTCCAACCAGCAGAGAACAACACACTCCCTCAGTGCTCACAGTGCATGACGTACCGGGTTTAAACCCCAGTGGAAGTTCATTTTTTTCGATACATGTTATAGTTTAATACAAACATGTGATGAAAGTCACAATATATTCGGGAATAAATAGCAATATGTTTTCTCTAAAAATTAACAAAAATACAGCATTAGGTTTTAAGACCACAAAAGTTTCCAGGTACCCACACCAGCAAGGGACAACCTCTCCGAGACCAAACTGCAGTAGATGACAACCATATATTTTGTCCTGAAAACGCACTAAAATTCAGCATTTGGTGTTTTATTTATTGTTTTTCCATGGAAAGGCCCCCGTAGCACACAAGCATGGGACACCCCTCCCACACTGGTATTATTAACAGCAAGATCATCTCTAAAACTTACTAGAATGCAGTATTTGTTTATTACAATAGCAACATTTTCGAAACGAGGTCCCCCAACCCCAACAGCAGGGAATTTTCTTGAGGGCAACGGATGTCGTTCCTGCTGGTTTCTACTACGAACCAGAATGCACGATTTGGCACTAAGAAAACTAAAAAAAAGATTGATGGAGGCCTCCAAAAACACCCCCAGAATTAAGTATTTTATTTTCCAGTTTAAAATGGAAGGACTGACAAGACTTGAAAATGCACAAAAATACACGATTTGGCTCCTAGTAAACCAAAAATTCCTAGGGGAGATCCCCAAAGGCGGGAAGGGAGACCCCTACGGTACTCTCCCCTCCGCGCAAGCCGCGCGCATTTCTTTGACCCCCTACCAAACGGTTTTCCTCGAATGAATTCCTTTCTGGCTACGGGACGTTTTTCTCAACAAAAAAAAAAAATACAAGAAACTCACTCACCCATACATCTTACTCCCATTGCATGAGGTACCGGGTTTAACCCGTTGGAAGTTACGTTTTTAATAAATCTTATATTTTTTCTTGATAAAAAACATTTAAAAATCACAAAATATTGGTCCCAGGAGTAAATCTAAATAACAAACTTATTTTATCATAAAATCTCCCTATAAAGCAGCATTTGGTATTTAAGATATCAAAATGTTCCAAGGGAACACATTTCTAATGCGCTTTATGTTAAATGACATATGTGCAAAGCATTGTTACTTGTACATATAAAAGCGGTTAATAAACGTAGCGTTGTCATTCATACAAGAGCCATGTTTGACATGGTCAATCCCCCGCCGAAGCAAATACGTGTATTGTCCACTTCCTGTCACTGCTCTCTACCATTGTACGCAGTTTCAAAGCATTTACTTTAAAACTGTTTAAGGTATGCTACAAACAAAGGAAAATAACAAAGGGGAATAATTATGCCAAGACAGAAGAAAGAGTTGTGCTTCCTGTACAATGTGCTTCCTCTCAATGTCCTCTATCATTGTGTGAAATATCAACTAAATCCCTTGAACACTTTTTGAGTTATTTTCCGGACTAGCATAATAAAATATGATAACAAAGGGGAATAATTATGTAAAGACAGAAAAAGGAGTTATAGTTCTTGCACACTGCACTTCCTCTCATTGTCCTCTATAATTGTGTGAAATATCAACTAAATTTGAGTTATGTTCAGGACAAGCACAATAAAATATAATAAAGGGAAATAATTAAAAAATGGGCAAGGTAGAGCTATAGTTCTTGGCCAATGCACTCTCAGTGTCCTCTATCATTTTGTGAAATATGAACCAAATCCCTTGTATAGTTCTTAAGTAATCTGTATGACAAGTATACAAAAAGTGATAAATGGGGATAATTGAAAAAAATGAGGCAATGTAGAGTTACGGTTGTTAGACACTGCACTTCCCCTTAATGTCTTCTGTCTTTGTATGTTGTTTGAATAAATTCAAACTTTTAGAGTTATGCCCAGAACAAGTAAATTTAATAAAGGGAGATAATTCAAAAAGTAAGCAAGGTAAAGTTATGGTTCTTGTAAGCTGCACTTACTCTCACTGTTCTCAGTCATTGTGTGAAGATTCATCTAAATCCCCTGAACAGTTTTGGAGTTATGCTCCGGACAAATAAATTTAATAAAGAGAGATAGTTTTTAAACTTGAGAACAAGAAAGGTAGAGTTATGGTTCTTGTACACTGCACTTCATCTCAATATTCTCTGTCATTGTGTGAAGATTCAACAAAATCGCTTGAATAGTGTTGTAGTTATGCACCCGGCTAAAGTGTTACGGACGGACGGACGCACGCAGGGACAGACGGACAGAGATCATTACCATATCCCGCTTCGCCTCCGACGGGTTGATAATAACCGGACCTAGGCTTTCCATTCAAATGGGAAGGAGGCCAATGCGGATTTTGAAAGATAACCAACTTCCAGACGTGACAGGCAGGGGTACATGTTTTCACTTTTTTCACTGAAATATGTAGGCTATGTTTTAATAACCGGTAAGTCTCTGGGTGTGTTGGGAGTATGGCATAATACAAGCGCTGATTTATTTAATGTAGTAGCTGTCGTCTGTCAACTCTACGAGATGTTGATGGCTTAACGCGAAACTAGTATATGCCTTCTTAGATTACATATGGATACACTTGTATTAGGGCCTGGGACGTTGTCTTTCAGATATGAATTCATAATTTTCATTCAACGGGTGAATTTACTGTTAAGTACTAACTGTGAATCTGTCCAACTGTCATGCAGACACATTATATTGTATATTGTTCTATGAAATCAATAGAAATAATAATATATTTTGGGGTTTAGCGGAGATCATGGGAGGTAACCTATTATATATATTTTTATATTTATAAGTGAGTTAATTCCCCTGAACTATCTGCCCCCAACTGGTGCATACTGTTATATGTTACTTGCATCTTAGTTTAAACTTATTTACTTTACTTCCATTGTGAAACAAATTATTACAACTTAAACAAATCTCTCTAAAATCCAGCACTAAGTAGCCAGTACTAACTAGTCAGTACTAAGCATTTTCTTCAGGTTTTCAAAACTCGGTCTTACTTGACCATTGTGTGCGCATACAAATTTAGAGTGAATTTAAAGGTAGTACACTATAAATGTCTTAAAATATAAAATAACTATAAAAGTAGACCATAAACATCTCATTATTATCAATAGATAAACTCCGAATGGTTTGGTATGTCAAATCAATCAAAACGTAACATAATCGGTATTTAAATTGGAGTGGTACAGTTGAAACGAAATCCCAAGTCTTAAAAAAAGACAGTACATACTGCTTGGTGACCTTCGCATTGTCCCGGACTCTTTCTAAGATAAAAACATTTTTACTACATGTAAACCTGTATAATGGATCAAATTAAAATTAAAATGAAATCATGTGACTCATTTAATACATAGCTTAATATGTTGAAATTTAATGGGAATTTATCAGGATTTTTCAAACTTTTAGAATTGGCTTAAAACATTTTTTCCCCTATATAGATCATGTCTATATATACTCACTGACCTCGTATTGCCAAAAGGATATACATTTAAATATGTCAAATTAATATATTCAAAAGCGATTTCCTAACTTGGGCTACGCTCTTAGGTTAAACTAAAATATATTTTCCGCTTAACATTGCAACATATTTTGTGACATTAAAGTTGATTTTTGTTCTTTATTCTATGGTAAATAATAAAAGTTTGAAGGTTTGTCATTTAAAGAGAGACACAAATGAAAGAAGTGAAAATTACATCCGCTATTTTTCAACCTCTACACTACCAAAATATCACGGATGAAAACAGCTGGATTCATAGATATCATTTTGGCAATGCGGTGCCATTGAGTATATATGGGCATGCGTTATTTAGAAAAATATGATTTTAGCCAGTTTTTATAAGTTTGAAAATCCATTTAAAGGAAAAGACAAAAAAAAAAGGAGATCGAAAGGATATGGAACAACGGTAAGGTTATAATGATTCTACATGTGGTCGAGGCATATATTCACTACTGCATTTGACCACGTGAAATGGGGGAAGAGAGTCATACTATATAACAAAACGGTCGTGCTGCTATTCTTTGTATTTTTTTTCTGAATGATTTGTAATCCAACACATGTCTGCAATATTCTAATTTTGGTCTAACACGGGATAGGAAAACTCTATCTTCAATACTTTTAAGTTTCGTTTAAGGAGTCCTAACGTCTTATTTGCTCGAAGTCACCACACATAGCCATGTGGGCGAATTGAACACACGACCCTTCTATCCTGGGTTCGATGCTCTACCACCGGATCCCGGGCTCCAGACTCAACTTCTATACAAACAGACAGGGTAATATAGATATAGTTATGTGATTTAGTTTTGTATTTGGCCGCATATAAAAAAAAGGTGAAAATTAAAGCATTGAATAATCCCACCATTAGCACATTTTTTTTTTCAGACAGCGAAACGTGTGTGTATATAATATTGTACTTGCGGTATCTATTGTTGTCAGTACCACATTTCTTGTGTGAGGTATTGTTATGTCTCTGTAGTTGCGGTATCTGTTGTTGTCAGTACCACTATTCTTGTGTGAGGTATTGTTATGTCACTGTAGTTGCGGTATCTGTTGTTGTCAGAACCATTATTCTTGTGTGAAGTATTGTTATGTCACGGTAGTTGCGGTATCTGTTGTTGTCAGTACCACTATTCTTGTGTGAGGTATTGTTATGTCACTGTAGTTGCGGTATCTGTTGTTGTCAGAACCATTATTCTTGTGTGAAGTATTGTTATGTCACTGTAGTTGCGGTATCTGTTGTTGTCAGAACCACCATTCTTGTGTGAAGTATTGTTATGTCACTGTAGTTGCGGTATCTGTTGTTGTCAGAACCACCATTCTTGTGTGAAGTATTGTTATGTCACTGTAGTTGCGGTATCTGTTGTTGTCAGTACCACTATTCTTGTGTGAGGTATTGTTATGTCACTGTAGTTGCGGTATCTGTTGTTGTCAGAACCATTATTCTTGTGTGAAGTATTGTTATGTCACTGTAGTTGCGGTATCTGTTGTTGTCAGTACCACTATTCTTGTGTGAGGTATTGTTATGTCACGGTAGTTGCGGTATCTGTTGTTGTCAGAACCACCATTCTTGTGTGAGATATTGTTATGTCACTGTAGTTGCGGTATCTGTTGTTGTCAGAACCACTATTCTTGTGTGAAGTATTGTTATATCACTGTAGTTGCGGTATCTGTTGTCAGTACCACTCTTGTGTGAGGTATTGTTATGTCACTGAAGTTGCGGTATCTATTGTTGTCAGTACCACTTTTGTGTAAGGTATTGTTATGTCACTGTAGTTGCGGTATCATGTTGTTGTCAGTCCACTATTCTTGTGTGAGATATTGTTATGTCACAAATAAAAAAACATCGACAAAAGAGTTTCTTCATTGTTGTAAGAAAGTATAAAAAACACAAGAAAAAAGAAATTAAAAAAAAAAAGATACGCCCAACGGGGGACTCGAACCCCCGACCCTCAGATATCTGAGATTTAATCAGCCGTAAAAGTCTGATGCTCTACCGACTGAGCTAGCCAGGCGATATGAGAAGCATCAGGTGTATAATGTATATAAAGCGAGAAAATTCCGAATAAGCGCCCTCGCCGTTTCGGACGATTTGTGGGAGATATTATGTTTCGGTAGAATTAATTTTTTATAACTTATGTTCACTTCGTACGGCTACTCAACTATTTCATTTCCAGTTTGAGTTTCAGGTAAGTGTTTCATTTCATTATACTTGGCGTTTAGAGACAGCTATATCAACTCAAATATAACAATAGTAGCAAATTCACTAAATTGTCAAGAACAACAAACAAAATAAGGTAGGGATTTCGTGCTATACCAGTGGTCGGACATGTATCTAAGCCAATTTAGAATAGGGCTGGCATATTGGAACATATATGGATTTACCTTGTCAAACATATTTACATTTTTAGTCCCTGGGTCTCACGGTTTGGCCCTGGTGGTGGGGCCTAATAAAAGTTAGTGCATCCGTAAACAATTTACATTTTCGACTTCTCAAAAACCGTAAGCTCAATTGTAAATTGTAACGAAATGTATACAGCAGTGGTATCTAAGGGTGAATCAAAATTGAGAATTGCATGGTCCCCAACCCGCATCCCCCACCCTGTGGCCATGAGGTGGGACCAAAACAGTCAAATTAAACTTTAAAAATCTTTTCAATATAGGAATTAAGCAGTGGAAAACGAATGGGTGCATGATTAATGACACATTATTATGGGTCCTTTTTAAAAATTGTGACTTGTATGTCCCTGGGTCTCGCGATTTGGCCCTAGGAGTGGGACATTAAACAATTAAGTGCATCCATAAATAATTCACGTTTTTGACTGCTTCTCAAAAACCGTAAGCTCAATTGTAAGGAAATGTCACATATGAAGCTTAAAAATTGGTACTTAAGGGTTAATCAAAATTGTGAATTGTATGGTCCCCACACCTCTAGGGCCTTAAGGGCGGGGCTAAAACAGTTAAATCCAAGGTAAAATTTAAAAATCTTGTTCTTACTATCGGAAGCGCTGGGAAACATATGATTATGAATTTATGATTATGGACACATATATATGGATCCCTTATAAAAATTGTGATTTACATGTCCCTGGATCTCACGGTCTGGCCCTTGGGGTGGGGCCTTAACAAATTAAAGGTAACCTTTAAAAATCTTATTATTATAGGAAGCACTCAGACACAAAATGTGAGCATGATTATTGAAGCCTATGGGTCCTTTATAAAATTTGGGAATTTCATGCCCCTGGGTCTCACGGTTTGGCCCTACATCTATATAAGAGAAAATGACAAAAAAAAAATATTTCTTATGACTGAATAGACTGATGTGAATTTTTTTTGGGTGTGATTTGTTGTTGCTGACATGACGGTTAATACCTATGTGAATTTCATGGTCCCCACCCCCATGAGGTCTTAAGGGCTGGGCCAAAACAGTCAAATTCAAGGTAAACTTTAAGAATCTTTTTATTATTATAGGAAGCACCCAGAAACAGATTGCTTTATAAAATTTGTGAATTTCATGTCCCTGGGTCTCATGGTTTGGCCCTTGGTGTGGGGCCTACTGTACTAAATCTAGTCGATAATATAAGAGAAATTGACAAAAAACGTTATTTCTTATGACTGAATAGACTTATGTGAATGTTTTTTGGATAATCAGGTGACAGTTAAGGCATATGGGCCTCTTGTTTGTATTTCAATGCCTCTTGAGACAGCATATCTTATATATCCAAATAATAATAAAAAGTCCATCCTTATTTCATCGGGTATTAGATGGAGTCAGAGCTCATTTTTTTAACTCTGTTTTGTTTTCACTTTTCTGATTTATCTTTTTGTATTGATGTATTATAGTTCCTATAAGATTATTTCATGCTCGGGTTATAATGAACTTTTTGCTCTTACTTGAGGCTGTCCTTAAAAAATTATTTGTTTGCTGTTTTCCGACCCAGTATTGCTTATGTGGGTTATGTGGGTTTTATGTACTCTTTTTGACGGGGTTTATAATTCTAATGGTCATTTTGAACAGCAGTAGACAGAATTCATGAACAAAAACAATTTTTTAAATAAAAAAATATGGATAGCTGTAATATAAATGGGTAGGTAGGGGCACATAAAGCAAAATATTTTTTATTTAAGGCATGAGCAGAAAAACTATGTACAATCTGACAGGAGGCTCGAACCTGAATTTACATTACTCCTACTGTATTAGACCAATCCCCATTGAACTACAAGATTAACTTGAATATCAGTGAACATGACTTTGTGTTTCAGGTAACAAACTTTGAATGCATATAAAGCTAAAAGTGAGAAATTGGAAGCCAAGTTAGCTGTTCATCCGAACCAACTAAAAGAAAAAGACCATGGGTGGGAGACAAAGCCATGCAATATCTCCGTTACCCACTGGGAAGATAGTCATTATCACAGGAGGAAATACAGGTAATAATTTTAAAAGGACAAAATTGAAATATTCATGATTGTTTATTTGCACAAGGACCTATATCATTAGTTCCTCGGTCTCCACAAGGACCTTAGTATATCATTATAATTCCTTGGGGACCGTTTTACCTGTTTTGTTAGTTTTAAAATATCTCGTGGAATATGTCCGTGCACCTAGATGCCTTATATAAACTAATCAGACCAATTCTACAAAATAACTGTACAACAGCTTCCTGTTACTCATCCTCTTTTTTCAGTTTTTTTCATTTAGGCAATGATGTGAATAACATTTAGTGTTGTTATTTGATATGATAATAGTTATGATTCCAGCTCAATGGTAATTATATAGTCAGGGAAAAATAATTATGCTTTTTTAGGATTGAATTTTTTTCTGCTAGAAAGAAAGCAAACAAACATTATTTATTGTTTAATGATGTTATTTTCTAACTGGGAAATATTTCAATTAGGACTAATGTAATTTTGAGCAAAAATAAAACACTATAATTTTTATGGTTTTCTATAATAGGGATGTTGTAATATTGTGAGAATGAATGTACAAAATGTAATCATTATAAAGTGATAAACCATACTCCGCTGTATACTGTAAGTCAGAAAAAAATTACAATTTTTTTTTTTCAAGTTTAGCAAGGATTCGAAGCCGCTCCTCCCATGTGCTATTAAGCAAATGCCACAAAAACTGGTTCTATGTGCCAAGAAGTTGTAGTGCGCATACATAAGCCTTATACAGTACTCTACCTACACAAGGCCCTGGCCTTCTAATTTGATATAAATAGTTCTTAACTATTGTTTAACATTGATTGTGAAACAAGTTCAATTATATAAATCACCCTGTCTTTCTGTGTAAAACTATGAATGAGTAGAGGAGAAATGTAGATGAAAATTGTGTTTTTACAACACAAGGTACGGTCAAGGCGACCAGACATGCATTATGTGACAGTCCTGAGTTTGAGACTCCTAAACACACACATTCACCACATTAGATCAGATACAGTCTTGATTATAGTGCCTTGACTGAACTATAGCATTATTTTGAATATATATAGGGTGTAAAGGAATCTATTGGCAATAAATGTTGTAAGTAAAGGTATCATGAATTCATGACCATAACAATTTTCATATATCATAGTTATTACCTTTCCATGTGATCTGATATGGTGTTCCAGTTGTGTCATCTTACTGCCAACATGATACTGTCACTATTGTGCCATCATGCTTTTATGGTCTTTTTTTAAAGTCATGTAATGGTTGGAATGTTGCGTATCGGATATCAGAGGTGACAGGACTAGTTCTGTGGCATAGCCTTAAAAATGTATATTTTCTCATCTTATTTAATTCATAAAAAAAATAGCATTTTTAATTGCTCATGCAAATGGCTGCATAAAGTTGTAATAAAAATGTGACCACCGTCCTTCCGCAAGTAATTAGTAAACTTTCTCACATAAAGTTTATTGAATGGGCAGGGCTCGAACCCCTGAACTTAACAGTGAGAGGTTAATGGTTATTTTTTTTAAAAGACCATGCTGTCATGGAGGACATGCAAGAATCTTAATAAATATAACTTTTGGTTTATTATAGGAAGCCAATGTATATATATATATGTGTGTGTGTGCAAAAGGCGTCTTCCGTCATAGATGACCCAAGTTATGTTGAGGGCAGATGCCACAAAAGTATTTCTACAAAATTACAAAATCATTATGGTGATTCATTAAAAGATATATTGAGTAAAAGGAACACGCTAAATAGTAGGTTAAGTCAACCTGTAGTTTCACGTTAATTGATTTCTGATATTTCATAGTTCAAGTAGGCTAAGATAATAATGTTATAAACATGTTAACATGTGGAATAAATATAGCAAGATAATAGTATTATGGGCGGCTTGCCTCTTAATTGCTTAGATATATATGTTTTGTACCCATCATGCTACTGTATTTATGTATTTATTATAAAATGGTTGGTTGGTTGGTTGGTTGGTTGGTTGGTTGGTTGGTTGGTTGGTTGGTTGGTTGGTTGGTTGGTTGGTTGGTTGGTTGAAGGGTGGGAATCTACGTCACACACACTGCTAAATACGGTGTCGGAAGGTTGTTTCAAAATCTGGTTTAACTGATTTTTTGTGTCAATTTTGAGTACCTCATTGTAGATTTTATAGATCAAACTGACCGTCAGGGTATTATGAGAGGAATCTTTTTCACCAATATACAATTCAGTGCAATTACTTGCAGATTACCTCAAAACAGTTGAGCATCGTGCCCGGTAACATTTACATTTAGAATGAAGTGCAACTGTTCTGAGGTAATCTGGGATTCTGTAGATCTCACTGATAGATTCTTCTTATGCCCAGACTGTCGATGGTAACTATACAATATACACATGTACCAAAAATTGACACAAAAAAATCACTTAAACCAGCTTTTGAAACAACGTTCCAGCAATGTATTTAGCGGTGCACGTGACATTGGTTCTCCCCCTTGGATTTGATGCATAACCATGAATAACATTTTTATTTAAACATCGCCATATACATGCGTCCCTATAAGCAAAATAAAGCTAACCTTTTAATAACTTATAACAACTAAATTATACAACAGTTAAAATACCAGTGAACTCTGCCAAATAGGATCAATCTGATGTAGTTGATCACTATAGCGTTATGTTCGATCATTTGTGTCCATATATTGGATCTTGAAGTGTAATCCCAGGTCTAGAACTTGACCAATCATTAATCCTGTTATTATAAATTTCAGACCTCGGTTAGCTGGTTTATACAAAGTGTCCAAATGTTTTTTTATATCTAGCCTTCTGGTAGATGATTATGATGTATATCCAGGATTGTTGTTCAAGGTTGTCTTTTGTGTAGAGACTCAGATTTTTTTGTTAATTTCCATGTTGGGTCATGTGTTGGGGGGTTGGGGAGGGGGGGGGGCTATGCCGATGAGGATCGTCCCTGTAACCTATAGTGTAAATGGCTTAGACACTATACGGTAATCCATCACCAATCTTGACATACGGATCTACATCAATAAAACTGCATGTCAGTAAATATAACTGTTTAATCTGGTAAAAATGGTTTTAACCCCATTAAAATAAATAAATTAAACCAACAATAGTTTTAATAGCTAAAAAAAATCATCATATTCACGATACTGGAACACGTCAAAATGTTGGCAAAGGTTTGTTTTACAGGGGTAAATAGCCATGAGGAGCTGTAAAAGATACCCCTTATATAAAAGAGACCTTACAGTGCACAGATCATATTGTATTATACAATACAGCTGTTAATATCTGTATCTGTAACTTAACTTAGTATTAATTGGCAATTAAACAGTCATTCACCAAATAACTAACCCACCAATTATATACTTTTATACATAGACAACTGGAATACTTATAGCTAGTACATGGAAGATCATCCGGATATATTGAACTTGTCTGTAGTTTGTACAGATACAATATTTATAATATAAGGCAAATATCTACCCTGGCGTCTGATCTAGATCATGTTGAAATCCTAGATTTCAAAAGTATTTAAAAAATAAAAAAAATTCAGTGAAAATGTTGAAAAACATAATATAATATGCAATTGGAGCTATTGTGGTATGTGTTGCAGTGAAAAACACCATAAAACGTTGTTATTCACACCATAAAACATTGTTTTTCACACCATAAAACATTGTTTTCACAGCATTTCGCAGCATAAAATGTTGTTTTTTTTATCCCATAAATTGTGTTTTATACCATAAAATTTGGTGTTTTTTTTTCACAAAAAATGTTGTTGTTTTACACCATAAAACGTTTTTTACACCATAAACTGTTTGTTTTTTTTAAAATACGTAAAACCCTCCCTGGGCCGACTTTTAATAGCCTCTCAAAAAATATCTTTAAATACTGGTTCCACCTAGAAAGCAGAATCAAGGATGATTCATATATTAGCTCTAAGCTAATTTCACAGTCAAGCTAAAATAAATTAGTATTAGACCGCAGAATGCATCTAAATGCATGGAAACATTGTTTGCATTAGTAATGGCATTTACCGTATACTTTCTGGAGTAAAGTTTTGTAACCAAACAGTTTATTACAAAAAATACATGTACTTAATGTAATAAATAATTATCAATAATTACAATGATTAAAACTGAAAATCATCCATTCTGGAATACCACACATATATTCATAATTATTTATGTCTCTTTTGTATTATTTGACCAGGTATGCCAAGAGTGATATATAAAACTGATATGTACAAACAAGCATGAGATGTGAACCCTATATAGCAATTCTATGCAAGCTTTGATTGACATTATCATAATGTTTCCTCCAAGTCAGACCACAGCAGAGAGGTCTTATAGGTGCTGTCTCAAGATCATTCACTTTTCACTAAGGTCAAGGGTTTGAGCCCTTAGCTTGGTCCAGAAACTTTATTTGATAAAGATTGCCAGGTATTTGCAGAAGGTCACGGTTGATCGTTCTACTCATATTCATGATTCTTCATTCGCTAGCACAGGGCCTTGTTAGCTCAGTCAGTAGAGTGTCAGACTATAAATCTAGGGGTAGTGAGTTCGAATCCCCCTAGGCCACAGTCTGACTCTGTGATGATTGATATTCAGTATTATGTCTCATTATCTTTAGTCTCTCACTAATAATTAAAGGAGATGGGTGTGCTCAATACACCTATGTTCTCGTTCCCTGTTCCCCATGTATTAAGATACAATATAATACACATGTACCAGTATGAAACATTTATGACTAGTCTAGAACTATTGGCAGGTCAACTGACTGGTCGTTATTACCTGCTAATTAGGGTCTTTATTTTCCATCAATAACTCTTATTGCGGTCTCAAAATAACGGAATCTTCAACACTACTGAACTCAAAAGCATGACATCTGTCATAATTCATATTGACAGATTTGTGGTCTTAATCAGGGATACAGATACTGCTCAAAAGTATGACATCCACCATAAACTAAGGACAGTTTTTCAGAATGGTTGTATTCAATGATGAGATACTGCTAAAACTATGTATATAACACTAAAAAGACTGGAATATATTCTGTTAAAACTTGAATTAGAGAGTCAGGCATGCACAACTTGATATGTACCTAAAATGGTAGATGTTTTGTCATGAAAAGTTACAAGAGAAGTTGCTAATGCCAAAACTTAGTGTTGATTTGAATGTTAAGTGTTTATTTACAAATGGTTAATTTTATTATGGTTTGTACAGCAATTTTAAAATGATAGTATAAACAAAATTAATATGGTAAATATTTTGGACATGATTTAGAATTTTGGCATGTTTTTCAAACTGTTAATCTTAGCTAGAAATTCACACTCAAATTGTTTTTGATATGCTCAATAATTCAGGTAGCATTTTTTAAAATTAGCATGCATGTTTTGAGTGATTTAATATCTATTGAACATCACCTGTATACTTGTGAGCATACCCTGTAGGTTGTTCAGTGGAGTTGTTGTATAGGGTTTAGCAGCACTTTCAACATTTTTTCATTTATATATCATTATAATGTCAGTGTCTGCTTGAGACAGCATTCTGAGCGCTGCCACACTGGAGTAACATACTGCAAGCAAATGGTATGATACCCCACCCAGTCACATTAAACTAACACAGGACCAGCCAGACCTAGAACTACCCTCTAAATACTGAGCATTATGCAAAGAAGCCTCTAGTACCATTTTTAAATCTTTAAAAGTCTCTCCCCCTCTGTGAGCATACCCTGTAGTTTGTTAAGTAGTTTATTACTACAATGAAGCACAGATTAACCCTATGATTTTATATAAGTGAACAATACCTATATACTTGTAAGCATACCCTGTAGGTTGTAAAAGGGATTATATTGGCATATTACCGTCAATTCCCTGACCTTAATACACTCGCCCAGCATGAAAATACACTTATAACTTAGAGATATATACATCTAAAGTGTCTAATTGCATAACCTCTTTTTTACAAACATCGGGTTTCTGAAGCCACGTTTTTGTTTTTGTTTACATTTGCCATTTTCAACGAATCGCTTTCGGGTTTCCGATCAATCATCAGATAACATTGTGAAGACTCGTTCAGGATCTCGTTTTCGAGGCTTTGTTCTGGAATTTTACCGAGTTCAATGTAAACATTGCGCAATACTTTATTTCGGGACGTATTAAAGATTTGGCAAATATTCAATTACTGTTTATTTGATAATTTTCAAGTAAATAAAGGTTATATGTCAATACATAAGCAGTATTTTGTGCACACTGCATACAGGAAAAGTCTGGATTTACAGCGTGTTTGTGTTACTTGCCAATATAATCCCTTTAAGTAGTTTGTTACTACAATGAAGCACAGAATAACTCTATGATTTTATACAAGTGAACAATACCTCTATATACTTGTGAGCAAACCCTGTAGGTTGTTAAGTAGTTTGTTACTACCATGAAGCACACTGATTTACCCTATGGTTTTATATTAGTGAACAATACCTGTATACTTGTGAGCATGCACTGTAGGTTGTTTATTAGTTTGTTACCATAACAATGAGTCAAATCAACCCCATGATTTATACCTCTCCCATGGACTAATGTGAGCATACCCTGTAGTTGTTACTATATACTGGTAATGAGGCACCTGCTGAACATCAATATTTTGGCAGCTGTTGGTCATAACACATTATGAATCCATTACTGCAGTGCTGGCATATCTTCAATGCAACACTGTGTCTGGCATGTTGCTAATTCTTTCTCATTTGTAAAAAGAAAAGTGCCATCAAATTAAGGAAATTTATAACTTTGCCATGGTGATTTGCATTGTGTTTCAAAAAATAGTAACAAAACGATAATGAATTGTCAGTTTCCATGTCATGTTATCATCGCTATATCATGCAGTCTTTGAGAAAGTAAATTGCTTCCATTTACTTTATAATCTACGTATCCATGTATATCATAGTTGCTGTTGTTGTTGTTGTTGTTGTTGTTTTATGGTGTTTTGCATCACTTTCAAAACATTTTCAGTTATATCATGACCGTGTCTTCTTGAAACAGTATTATAAGCGCTGCCATACTGGAGTATCATGCCACAGGCTCATGGTATGATACCCCACCCAGTCACATTATACTGACACCATGCCGACCAGACCTTGTGAACTATCCTCTAATACTGAGTGCCAAATGAGGAACCTTCTAGTACCATTTTTCAAGTCTTTGGTATGACCAGCTGAAGATTGAACCCACATGCGAGGCAAATACCCTACCCAAATACCATTGCTGCGATTTATTATAGTTGTACAAAGTCTGTAACTATATTATATAATTATATGTATTTCTTGGTGAATTATGTACACTTGCTTATACATGCCATTTTATAAATACATGATTAATATATGTAAAAGACTCCAAATCCTGGACCATTCTATTGTTTGTTCTGAAATCCTGGATTCTGTATTTAACCAATCAAATTGAAATCAAAATGAAATCACGTGACACATTTAATACATCACAATAAGGTTAAGCGTGAAAATTATTGTAGTCCTAACAATGGTGGGCATTATTTTAGGCCAGGTTAGGATATCTTTTTAGTATAATTATCATTTTGATATGTTTTAATAGCTATTTCCTTATGGCAGTTGTTGCTCAGTGACTATATATATATATATTATTTGATAGGGTTTAATGCCATTTTCAACACAAGACAGAACTGGTTATATATGACATATCCAGTTCTATTGCATCATGTGACTTAGAATGAATCGAAGTAAGAATCTGCAAGTAACTGTCACAATTCTCACACAAAGGTATAATACTGAGATTGGTTCGCACCAGTGAGTATACCTAAATATGATATATCAAAGAAAAAATTATTTTGATGAACTTTATTGTCTTTAAAAGGACATACGGTAGTTAAAGCAATTTTGACCAATTTTTACAGAACACTTGTTTAATGGTGATTTACACATACTTACACCCCTACCCACCTTATACACTGAACATAACAAGAAACTTACGATTTCTATACATATCTTTTTACTGTTATAAAAAGAAATCAACATGTCAAATGGCCTACATAATTATATTTGGGCGAACGATTATGTGTCAAATAAAATTGTAACTGGATTGTACGCATTACAGAAAAAAGAAAATGTTTACGTCGATTTCCTCGAGCATGCACGGACCAGCATGATCCGTGTTTATGAAATCAAACCTTTCAGTCTGATTTTATAGACTTTGTTGTCAACAAGTAAAAGACATTGAAAAAAATTGAAATTTATTCAGTTTTCTTTCTTTTTGATATGCCTAGAGTTCCACCAAATTTACGTGAACATGCTGTGGCATGCTTAATGCTAATATTGTGTCAAATGAGGTTGCTGGCAGTTCTAGCTGTGATATTCAAAACCTTAGGCAATGTTTTCAAGCAACAGGACATACAGAAGATTTACCACATAGTGGACGTCCGTGCGTCACGACGCATAGGCAAGACTGCTATATCATGAACATCCACCTACGCAAGCGTTTCTGCCACTGCCACTGCAGCTGCTGACACCCCTGGTACACATAACAACCGAATAACTGATAAAACTACACAATTGTCTGTGCAAGGGTGGAAGTCCTCCTTACATTGGCTGTGTATATGATGCGATGTCGACGCGTAAATTGTGTTAATTGGGCACGTACACACCATCGCTGGGTAAGGCAACAATGGAATAGCATTTTCTTCTCCGACGAGTCGAGATTTTCTGTTCATCGAAGTGATACCGTAGAAGAAATGAACATTATGCCGACTGCTGTTAACTTGAATGAGATCGTTTTGGGGGTGGATGTTCCGTCATGGTCTTGGCAGGCATTGTGCATGGTTATCGCACACCATCTCATGATTTCCCAAGTACTGAGATGAGATTCGTGTGAGGCATGTCATCTCACTGTTTCAAAATAATGCCAATATCACTCTGTTTCAACAGGATAATGCCACAAGCAACACAGCTAGAGATACTGTGAATTTCCTCAGGACGAATAACATTGCATTTATTGATGACTGGCCCGCCAAAACCCTAGATCTGAATCCCATCAGACACATGTGGGATAATCTTGACAAGCGTGTTAGACGGCGCCCTTAATTACCACCGTCGAACGTCAGTGAACTAACACAAGCCTCAATTCAGGAGTGGAACAAAATTCCTCAAGCTGAAATCAATACTCTTGCAATACATATAAAAATAACTTAACCTTTGTTTTCATATTTACATATATCTGCACTTAAACACAGCGGAAGTTACTTATTTTGTTTAGTATATATATTGTATATATTATAGGTGGGGGGATACGGTATATATAATAAGTGGGGGGATACTGTATATATTATGAGTGGAGGGATATGGTATATTATAAGTGTGTGTTGGGGGGAGGGGGGGTATGGTATATATTATAAGTGGGGGATATGGTATATATTATAAGTGGGGGAATATGGTATATATTATAATTGGGGGGGGGGGGGGGGAGGGTACAGTATATATTATAAGTGGGGAATACGGTATATATTATAAGTGGGAGGATATGGTATATGTTATAAGTTGGGGGATACGGTATATTTTGTTAGTAGGGGAACACAGTATATATTATTAGTGGGGGGAATACACTATATATTATAAGTTTGGGGATACAGTATATATTATAAGTGGGGGTATATGGTATATATTGTAAGTGGGGGAACACAGTATATATTATAAGTGGGGGGACATGGTATATATTGTAAGTGAGGGGATACAGTATATATTATAAGTGGGGGGACACGGTATATATTGTAAGTGGGGGGATACAGTATATATTATAACTGGGGGGGAATACAGTATATATTATAAGTGTCATAGAAACTGTTAATGACTTCATATTCAAAAGTTATTAATTTTTGAATGTTTGGAAATGAATATTTTCATATGTTAGACATTAAAATATAAATGTGTTTTATTAATTTGATATGTTAATATAATGACTAAAATCGATTGGAACATTGCATATCTTTAAACCATTTTTGTCCTGTAGTACTAACTGTGTAGTATTGTAAATTCCTTTTGTATCAATGGTATTCTTCATTGACACTATCATATTACTCTGTACAGAGGACCTTTAATTTGTTTTATATCATATGATAGTTTAATGTTTAATTAATGTCTAGATAATGTCTGCGAAGATGATTAATTAGCATGGATAGTTTAATCAGGTCTTAAAAGTCTGTTCTAATGACAATATATTTTTTTATGTGTCGTGTTACATATTTATTGAACAATGAAGTGAATTCCTCTTGTGTATTAATTGTAGATATAGTAGGTAATGTTTAAATGACACTATAAGGTTATAAGGTGGTGGTAGATATGGGGGAGAGGGGGGTGGGGGGGGGGGGTGGTTAGTGTTGTGGATAGAGTAGATAGGTCACGCCAGAGGTTGCGGATTTGATCCTCAATGCCACGGAATGCCTATAAAAAACACTTATTACTGGTTCTGCCCAGGATGTGGAAATTAGAAAGCGTTGTTCATTATAGACTTTGAGCATTCTTCCGGTTGAGCTATAATAAATTATCGTATTTTATTCTGACTCGGTTTCTTTGATTTTAACATTTAAGTTTTTCCCAATAATGTTTTAAGTATTAATTATCAATAATTTCTTATTATTGATATGTTTTTTATATCCTTTCATATAAAGATTAAATAAAAATAAAAATAGAACTGATAAAATTTAAAATAATTGGTAGATCAAAATTACGTCTGCATTTTGATGTCATGTCTTGGTCGCCATTGCTTTTCAAAGTAGTGCCTTATAGGATTAGGTGGTACTAAAACAAGGACAGGTTTTGGCTGACCGGCCATTTTCAGGCTGCAATTAAAAGTCAAATGCGATGTGTGTAATTATGATTGTGGCATTTTAATGCAATAATTTATAGTGCCTTATGGGATTAGGGAGGTACTAAAATCAGACCAGGTTCCGACTTACTGGCCATTTTCCGGCTACAATTAAAAGGCAAATGCGGTGTGTGTTACAATGATTGTGGCATTTTCATCGTGCACTGATTTGAAATCATTATGCATTGCAATTTGTATATTAAATAGGAAAATATTGAAAAACCAAAAAAAGGTCTTGAAACTTATCTTTTTGAAAAGATTTTGCTTTTTTTTTTTAACAAATTCCTGCTGAGTTTATGTAAATAATTTTCAAA
Organism: Panopea generosa; assembly: GCA_029582155.1. Classification (NCBI taxonomy): domain Eukaryota; kingdom Metazoa; phylum Mollusca; class Bivalvia; order Adapedonta; family Hiatellidae; genus Panopea; species Panopea generosa. The sequence goes on from CM055898.1 coordinate 52,463,070, forward strand.
TAACCATGTTTTTAATCAACTGTTACAAAGATTATGATATGCTGAACTCATAACAATGAAACTAATAACAAAATCAAGATTGTTTATTTTGCTTGATAAAGGACATACGTTTTCTTTAAAAACAAAACTGTTTAATCATTGTGGCGTTCAGCACGTTATAAGAATCAGACAAATTTCTCAACTTGACTCGCATAAGTTTTGAAAAATAAATTTATTTGAACTGTTTTTTTTTAATTTATATATTCACAAATTAATTTAAACTATATTATTATTCAAATAGTAAATTTTATAGAAGTTCATTACAGTAAATAAGTTTAAAAAATACATGTATATAAGGTAAGTTTCATGACATTTTTTTTCATACATTTTCTTATTGAATATGCATAATGATTCAGATTTGTGTATTTCAACACCATAATTACTCTTAAGCACACCACATTTGCCTTTTCCCTGCAGTTGGAATTTGACAGGGTCAGTTGGAATTGGATGAGTTTTGGTATCACCCAAGTATTTAGTACCAGGTGCATGGTTGTTTTATCTTTCCTACATTCACTCAAATATTGCATCTTACACCATTAAACAAGCATATTTCGTACAAACCCTAACTTACATCTTCATTCACTGTAATTCCAACCTCCTTTACAACTTAAGACCTAACCACCATTGGATGCTTTTTAAAAGCAACCAACTTGTTATATATCACAGCGGTGGTCTAGTGGTTGAGTGTTTGCCTACTATGAAAAAGGTTATGGGTTCGATCTCTGACTGGGTCATACCAAACACTTAAAAATTGATGCTATTATATAGCTTGTGCTCAGTATTAAGAGGAATTTGTTCTCAGTCTGGTGAGCCCAGTGTCACTATGATATACCTTGGTGGGGTATCCTACCATGTGTCTGCAGGCATGGTACTCCAGTGTGACATCACTTAGAACACAGTCTCAAGTAGAGACTGTCATGATATTACTGAAAAATTGTTGAAAATTACACAACATACAGCACAGCACAGTACAGCAATTTGGGGGCAATTTTATTTTTTATTTTTCAGATATCCAGATATTGATTATGGAAGTGCCGTATTAGGCATGAAATGAAAGAAAATCATTTTAAAATCAAAAGGTTTAAAACACGGCCATTTTGGTATATTAAACATTGTTTATCAGAAAAAAAATGACAATAGACTATGACGGGGTGGGTCAATAAAATGGGCATGTTGGTATGAAAATCTAGGGCTTTATTTATTAATCAATGGCTTTACTATATCAACCTTCATGTCGATTCTTACACTGGCAATTTAAAGAGCAATATGAATCCCTTGTACTTTAACTTGCACATCAATTAGGTATATAATAATACTTGACAATTAGGTATATAATAATACTTGACAATTAGGTTTATAATAATACTTTACAATTAGGTATATAATAATACTTGACAATTAGGTTTATAATAATACTTGACAATTAGTATACAATAATACTTTACAATGTGTATAATACTACTTGACAATGTGTATAATAAAACTTGACAATGTGTATTAATTAAAGGTTATTTTCATTACCTTGAATACTTCTTTAATACCAGATTGACAAAACTTTATGTAATCAAGTCAAATTGTGTCTAAGTGAACAGTAGAATGATGCAGACCTTGTTTTCCCTCCAGTTTAATACCTAATATACATTTTTGCTAATACAATGTATGCCAGTTACTGGGTTATATAAATTAGAATATTGCCATAACATATATACCAGTTTCACAAAAATTTGTCTTAAATATATTTATTTTAAACAGCTTATTTGCATTTGGAATTGTAATGTTCTTGGTTTGCTGTATTTTTGTTAGTTGTTTATATTTGGCATTTTTCAGGTATAGGGTTTGAGACTGCCAAGAATGCCGCCATGATGGGAGCCAAAGTGATCCTGGCAGTGAGAACAGAGGAGAGGGGAATCTCTGTATGTATTTGTTTCTTCAAAAGCAGACCTTTTTTTTTTTTTTTTTTTTTTTTTTTTGAATGGGGTTTAACGCCATTTTCAACACATTTCAGGTTATATATGGCATATCCAGTTTTACTGGTGGAGGAAGACCTCAGACTGAGTCAGACTGAGTAGAACCACCGTCCTTCCGCAAGTAACTGGAAACTTTCTCACATAAAGTTTTTGGAGCGAGCGGGACTCGAACCTACGACCATAGCGGTGAGAGGTAAGTGATCTTGAGACAGCGCCTTAGACCACTCGGCCACGGAGGACCCTACAAAAGCAGACCTAGAGATGTGCACATTTGGTCCTGAACCAAAAAAAAAATCAAACTACCCCAATTCATATTCCTGAAATACTGCTAAATTGCATGCCAAAATTTTTGATTTTCTTAAACCCCCTTCCCATAAATCCTTAGAATTCACCTTTGTACGATTATAAAATAAATCAAGATTATTAATGGTCATTGACAATATGATTAAATACTTATGAATACTAAAAACTACTGACCTTGCAACATATTGTAATATTTTTTTATGCCCCCCAAAAAATTTTTTGGGTGGTGGCATATAGTAATTGCAGCGTCCGTCCATCCTTCCGTCCGTCCGTCCGTCCGTCCGTCCATCCATCCGTCTGTCCGTCGTCTGTCCTTCTGTCCGGTATTTCGTGTCCAGCCTGTAACTTTGTCATGCATAGATGAATTTTAATGATACTTGCTACAAATGATTAATATAACATGACGACGTGTCACGAGTAAGACCCACACCCGTACCTCAAAGGTCAGCAAGGTCACAGTTTGAGTTTGTTTGACAACACTGAGTTTGTGTGAGATTTCCTGTCCAACCTGTAACTTTGTCATGCATAAATGAATTTTAATGATACTTGCTACAAATGATCAGCATAACATGATGAGGTGTCGTGAGTTAGACCCACACCCATACCTCAATGGTCAAAGTCACAATTTGAATTTGTTTGACAACACTGCGTCTGTGTGAGATTTCCTGTCCGACCTGTAACTTTGTCATGCATATATGGATTTTGTTAATACTAGCTACAAATGATCAACATAACATGACGATGTGTCCCGCATTACACCCAAAATCCCACTTTAAAGGTCAAGGTCACAATTTAACTTTGTTTGATGACACTTTTAGTCTGATTGAGATTTTGTGTCCGGTCTGAAATTTTGTCACCTATTGAAAAATTTCAAAAACACATGGCTCAAATCATCAGCATAACATAACAACGTGTCACGTGTAAGACCCACATGCATACCTCAAAGGTCAAGGTCACACTTTGAGTTTGTTTGACAACACTTTCAGTCTGTGTGAGATTTCTTGTCAGGTCTGTAACTTTGTCACCTATGGATAAATTTTAAAAACACTTGCCTCAGATGATCAACATGACATTATTAAGTGTCACATGTAAGACCCAGAACCTTTCCTCAAAGGTCAAGGTCACACTTTCAATTTGTTTGATATTGCGTGTCTGGTCTTTGACTTTGTCTTTAACTTGGCTCAATTTATCGAACTGACATGAGGACGTGTCATAAGTAGGACCTAGAACTGTACCTCAAAGGTCAAGGTCGAACTTTGAGTATGTATGACAACACTTTGAAATTGATTGAGATTTCAAATCTGTCCTTTAACTTTATCGTACATGGATGGATTTCAAAAACACTTGGCTCAATTTATCAATTGATAAGCATGTCCAGTCTGAAACATCAGCCCATTACTCTTGATATTCATAGATACATTGCTACCTATTATATCATAAATTGTTATTTTTCACAGACCATTTGGGGGGCATTTGACACTTACCAGTGACATTTCTTGTTTTTTTTATTAAGATTGTGTATGAGTAAAAGCAAAGTGTTTGTTTATTATAGCGTCACCCCTTTTGAAAGGGTTGGTCACACTGAGCTTATGAGACACTATTATACTGTACACTGAGTCACTTCCATGAAAGCCAGCCTTGCCAGGCATCATGTTGTTAAACATTCAATTCAATCAGCTGCTGGTTGGGCAACTAACTGGCTGCATCAGAAAAAAACAAACTAAGTGCTTCCACCTGGATTCGAACCTTCAACCTCCCGTCTCCAATGCGGATGCCTTAACAACTGCAATTGCAGTTATATAAACTTTCCATTATAACATATTATGAATAAAGCTGTTGCAGAAATATTCTTTATGCTGTAATGCACCAGTTGTGACCTGAGACTGCCTCCCCAGGCTGAGATTTTTGATTTTAGTTTTGGCAGAGCCGAGGTAAAGGTCCTTTGCAAGGACACTTTCATAGTAAAAGCCTTTTGTCCCTGGGGCCTTCTTACACAGTCTTATATATAAGTTTGGTTAAGGTTCCTTGACACTGAGAATGCAGTCCCACTCACAGTATCAAGTAATGCAGATTTGAATAATTCAAGACTCAGACAGTATTTATATGATCAGATCGGTTGAAGTAAGGAATTCGAAGAACCTTTATAAAATAATCTCCCTTCCCCGTTACTTCCATGGCACTTCTGGGACATTATTGGAGTAAGAGCCCCGCACTTTTAAGCCTCTCTGTTCTCCACTTTGCCCTGGCCTGGGGCAAGCCGGGGTAACAACTGACTGATTTATAATGGTGACAGAATTATTTTATAATGGTTGAGAAGTTTCATATTCCTGTGCATTATCAATCTCATAATAACATTACAAATTATAATTATAATATATACAATCATCATGTGAATATTTTAAAATGCAAAAAATGTGTTTGGTACATATTGAGGTTTTATAGTCTGTAACGTCTGTACAAGAGAGATAATACAGTTAGGACACTGGCAATATAGAATCAGGTTATTCATTAATGAAAGAAATTATTTGAATTATTGGATTGTTCAAATTAAGTTTTTTTGTGACTGTTAAATTGTTCTTTGTATTAAGCTTACTGCTGGGTTTAATTCCAGTTTCCACAATACTACAGGTTATATTTTGTGGCATCCTATATATTTAATTGGTGGTGAAAGACCCCAGAATGAATCTCTAAAGAACCTGTATATACCATTCTTCTGCAAGTAACTGGCATAAATTGTTTGGACAAAGCTTGAACCCACAACCTCAGCACTGAGATGTAAATGATCTTGAGACTGTACCAGAGACCTGTTGGCCACATAAGACACCTACTTGAGAGACGAAAGAAACTAAAGAAATCGGGTCTTCCTCCTCCAATAAAACTCAACCAATATAACTGAATTTCATACAACATTTTGTAATGTTTAACCCCAGCAAGGCCATTAAATATAGGAAATAAAAAAAACAACTTTTTTTTGTTACAGGCCATTTCCAAAATGGAAGCTGAATATTCTGAGAAAAAGAAGACGGAGACATACGGCATTACCGACCAACCTAAGCTGGATATTCAGTATCGCGTATGTGACCTGTCCTCCCTCAAGTCAGTAATGGACTTTATCAACTGGTTCAAGTCAACTGGACTGACAATAAATGTGCTCATATGTAATGCCGTAACATTCTCACTAAAGGAAGGTAAGATCAGCATGCATGTCGCATATATCACTGATTATAGCACTCATGCTTTCAAATATTATAAACACACAGGCAAAACAATTATGGTAATTATACCCCTGCCACATAATATGGAGGAGGGAGCATAAAACGCACAGACGTCCATCATGTTTTCTCTTCCAGACTGACACTGCAGTGTAGCAGTTATTTAGTGCTCCCAATAAATCAGACTCGACAGCGATTCACAGTGTACGTGTACGTAACCTGTAAGGAAAGAAACATGTGTCAGCGGTCTGGCTTACACAGTCGGTAGAGCATAGAGGCCTGGACTGGCAGCATATCTTTTACATCAAAAATCTATTGCGACCAATGGGGGACTGTGACGAGAAACATTCACATTGGTCTTTGAAATATTGAAATTGGAGACAAATTCCAAGTTTATGGGGGGAAAATGTCACATTGTGTAGGTAACCTGAAAGAAGAGAAACATATGATAGCAGTCACTCTAGATAGCTCAGTCGGTAGGGTACGGGATTCAAGTCCCAGACTGGCTGCATATTTTTTCACCCAGTTACATAAGCTCTGACCTAACTTCGAAAATGAATTTAAAATAAGTATAAACTGATCAGACTGAAATTTAGAACTGTTTACTCCTGAATAAACGATGCATTTTGCAAAAGGGTTCCGAGAAATCAACATTAAAAATTTATATGACATGTGTTTAAAATGCCGTAAATGTGCTGCCAGAAATGAGACAATTAATCAACAGCCTTATAATAAATATATAATTATTTTGTTTAAAATACTAACTTCAAGAGAATTAAGTAATTTTATTTTCCTTAAAAAAAGATGTGTTTCTTAGGAGAGGAGCATTTATTTTGGGGTATATGGTAATATAAATAAAGATTTCTTTCCTTTCATAACTGATGTCATTGATCTCAGCCTATAAGCTCTACCATAGGTTTAATGTAAGACATTTGTTTGTTTTGTGGATTTATTTGTTTGAACATTCAGCATCCTTTTAATGCCATCGAGGGCTAAAAGATGATCAGAACCTAACCATTCTTTCCTGGGATCCTGGAACCCTACTTGAGCACACACATCTCCACAAATAACTGATAACTTACCCACTTGAATCAGAGGTGAGAGGCAAATGACAATGAGCTGCAGTGTCATATATTAATCATCACTGTGACCGAGTTGGGATTTAAACTCATGACCCCTGGATTGATATTCTGACGTGCTACCAACTGAGCTAACAATTTATTATTTTGATTTCATATATATCTTTGAGGTGTATGCCCACAAAAATTACTTGCTACCATAATATATAATCTGGTATGTATGACCTGCAGTATTAAAACAATGTCTACCTCTTACCAATTTTAAAAAAAAATGGAACTAACAATCACACATATAACATTACAATTACTCCAGCGAAAACAGAGGACAAGTGGGAAGCCACATACCAAGTGAACTACCTGAGCCACTTCCTGATGGTGTCACATTTCTTACCGATCATGTGCAAGTCGGGTGATGACTGCCGCATTGTGTTTATTACAAATCAAGCCCACATGAGCGCCATCTATGATGTGGAGTACGCTTCCACCAGTTTTATGAGTAAATACAATGGATATGACTGCTTTATCAACTGTAAGATGTTTCAGGTGTGTATATAGTAAAAGCAATGAGGACCTACATTTTTTAGAACATAAAGATATTTAGAAATTATATGATTGGGCCACAGTCTGGTGTAGTGGTTACTGCATCTAGTTTTCAGACAGCAAGTCAAGGGTTCAATTTCTGTCAGATATTGGTCTCTATATTTTATTTCATCATTTCAAGTAAAAGTAAAGTAAAGTATTTGTTTATTATAGTGTCACCCCTATTGAAATGACCAGCCACAATGGGCTTATGAGACACCTTTATGCTGTACACAGTTAATACTTCCAGAAAGTTATCTTTGCCAGGCGTCAGACTGTTAGACATTTGGTACCCCTCAATTTAACTAGCTGCTGGGTGAGCAACCAGCCGCATCAGAAAAAAAACAAGTGCTTCCACCAGGATTTGAACTTTCAACCTCGCACTTCCGAAGCAAGCACTTTAACCACTAGACCACAGAAGACATATCATTTTATAAATTCCCATCGTTTTTAAGCAAAAAAATCACCTTGACCCTTGACCCATAAGTAGTGTAACCCCATTGCTGACTTGGTTCGACTGAAGTTCCCTGAAGGAAGGAATGCTGTATTCAAACATCCATCAGCTCTAGCTGAACAGCATACAAACGCTTGAATGAGATATACAGCCATACAGACGACACACACTGATGTATCTTCAGTACACCATGAAGTAGCTTAACAACACCAGAGTAGAACGGTTCTAGTACATCTCAGTGTCCTGGAAATTCTATACTGGGGAATTATCACTGGAAGTGAAGACATTCAACAGGCAAAAGTATTGAAGGCTTATAACAGTGAATGGGCAGTTGTAGATCCTGAATAAGAGAATAAACTGTTAAAGTGCTATCTATTGAGGTTAAATATTGAGGGGTCAGCAGAGGTCGGGGTAGGGGAAAAGCGAAAGAGACTGAGGATGTAAGGGAAGAAAAGGTGACCCTAAAAATAATATAAAAAAAATCATCAAATTGTCATGTCCAAAACTCTGATTTGAACACAAAATCTTGATTAATTTTATTCTCATTACCAGAATTTTTCCCTTTGTGGCTCTTGTATTGTTAAAAAAAACTCCTTTATCCTTTGGCAAATCTCGTATGTCACAGGTGACCAATGGATAAATGTAAACTTCTGTTTCCTCAGATCATGCACATGTACAGCCTGGACCGGGTATTGGAGAAGCATCCTACTGTGGACGTCCTGTGTGTGGACCGGGGCAAATTAGATGCCCTCGCATTTCCTAATGATGAACGCTCAGAGGAAGGGTTCAGCTGCAAATTCTGCTGTATGAGATGTTGTGGTAAGTCTGCTGCTGCACATGTCTGTTGGATGGGGGTGAGGCTCAGTCCCTTAATTGTTTCTGCATGGAGTAAACTGTGATACAGAAGTGTGATGCATAAGTGTGACGAGTGTGATCCATCAGTGTGATAGATCAGTGTGATGCATAAATGTGATAAGTGTCATACATCAGTGTGATACAAAAGTGTGATGAGTGTGATACATCAGTGTGATGCATAAGTGTGATGAGTGATAGATCAGTATGATACATATTATGTTTGATGCATAAGTGTAATACATCAGTGTAGTGCATAAGTGTGATAAGTGTTATATGTGATAATCATTGTGGTACATAAGTGTGATGAAGTGTGATACATCAGTGTGATGCATAAGTGTGATACATTATTGTGATGCATTAGTGTGATACATCAATATGATACAGTATACAATAGTGTGATACAGCAGTATGATACAATAGTGTGAAACATCAGTATGATACAATAGTGTGATACATCAGTATGATACAATAGTGTGATACATCAATATGATACAATAGTGTGATACATGTATATGATACATCAGTGTGATACATTAATATGATGCTATAGTGTGATAGATAAGTATTATAAAATAGTGTGATACATTAATATGATACAATAGTGTGATACATCAATATGATACAGTAGTTTGATACAGCAATATGATACAATAGTGTGATACATCAATATGATACAATAGTCGTATACATCAATATGATGCAATAGTGTGACACATCAATATGATACAATAGCGTGATACATCAATATGATACAATAGTGTGATACTGCATTATGATACAATAGTGTGATATATGAATATCAGTGTGATACATCAGTTTGATGCTATAGTGTGATACATCAGTGTGATGCTATAATGTTATACATCAGTATGATGCTATAGTTTGATACATCAGTATGGTGCTGTAGTGTGATACAACAGTATGATGCTATAGTGTATTACATGAATATGATACATCAGTGTGATACATCAATATGATGCTATAGTGTGATACATCAATATGATACAATAGTGTGATACATCAATATGATACATCAGTGTGATACATCAGTGTGATGCTGTAGTGTGATACATCAGTATGATGCTATAGTGTGATACATCAGTATGATGCTATAGTGTGATACATGAACATGATACATCAGTGTGATGCATGAATATGATACAATAGAGTGTTACATGAATATGATACAATAGTGGGATGCATCAGTGTTATATGATAGTGTGATTAGTGTGATATGATAGTGGGATATACCGGTGTGATGCATCAATGTAATACACTAGTGTGATACATCAGTGTGATTAATTAGTGTCATACACTAGTGTGATACATCAGTGTGATTAATTAGTGTCATACACTAGTGTGATACATCAGTGTGATCAATTAGTGTCATACACTAGTGTGATACATCAGAGTGGCGCATCAGTGTCATATACTAGTGTGATACATCAGTGTGATTAATTAGTGTCATACACCATTGTGATGCATCAGTGTCATACACTAGTGTGATACTTAAGTGTAATACATCAGTGTGATTCATCAGTGCGATGCATCAGTGTGATGCATCATGTGATACATAAGTGTCATATACTAGTGTAATACATCAGTGATACTTCAGTTCGATACATCAGTGTCATATATCAGTGTGATACACTAGTGTAATACATCAGTGTGATGTATCAGTGATACATCAGTGTGATACACTAGTGTAATACATCAGTGTGATGTATCAGTGTCATACATCAGTGTAATACATCAGTAGAACATCCCCAATAATAGTATAAAATATCATTTTTACCCAGACATCTACAAAATGACATACAGCAATTTAAAGCAGAATAAATGACTGTCTTCAATAAGATTTTAAAGGTGACATCATTTATAACCCAGGTCATTGTACATTATATAAGGTTTGAATAAGTTTGTTCTGGTAAAGTAAACAAATGGCCGCTCTCCATTATTATGGTGATAACAATATTTGATGTGTTTGATTTGTAGATAATTGATTCCTTAAAGGCATATGACAGTTGTATTCAATATAAGTGTTTAAACGTCTTCACTTAAATAAGGCCAAAATTTAACAGAATTTAGGTTGTCTGTCTCAACATGCCCATGCTCAATGAAAATATATCTCCATATTACATTCCCACTTCTGTAATCAACGAAGTGTTATTATCAGGATTTTCAAAAAAATTAATTTAGCAAATTCTCGACTCCAAATAAAATATTGTATGCACAAAGCCAAGCTTTCTGACTTGCCTGAATATATGAATGGTGAAAATTTGCAATGGTAAAGTGACATTATTTTGAGATGTAAAGTGATACGACAACTAACGGAAACTAATGTTTCTTTTTTTCTTGTTCCTTATAGAGGAAACTGAAAACTAAATGGATAAAAAGAATCTTATATTCATGCTCATCTATTATTTAATTTATTAAACTTAGCGAAAATGGTATGATGTTTGACAGAGCCTTGTGTGATATATATTTGCGAACACATTTAATAAATTCAATAATAAACGGGCACTCATTTAAGATCCTTCATGTATAACATGTATCATATAAATGTTTGTGTGATAGTGATTCCACATTATAGTCTAACCCTGGAATTATCATTGTTAGAAACATTTATTTTTGCATGTAGACTTGTTTTATTTAACTACCCACCAAAATTTGAAATCTAGGATCTACAATAGGAGAGAGCAAACAAACATTATTTTTAGGTTGGCCTAAAACCATTTATACAGTGCTGCCTTACAGGAGATTTCAGTAATTAAAATAGAAAGCCATGTTCTTTATCAAAGGATTTCAGTGAATGGATTTAAAATAAGTATAACATTAGCAAGAGTTGACTTAAACTACGAAGTGGATATGAAAAAGCCTCAAAATTCTGATTATTAAAGGAGCACACAGCAATTTTTATTAAATATGAAAAGTATATAGTTACTCAGTATTTATAAATTTAACTGAATGTGTCAGAAAGCCTCAAAATTGCAAAGTGAAGATTTTGTATGACAGTAACTTCATTGGCAATTTATCAGAATGGACTTACTGCTGGCTCTACCAGGAAAGACATCAAGCATGTTTTGTATAAGTTTTTTGTTGGTTTTTGTTCTTTTTTAATGGGGTTTAACATTAAGCCAGTTTCAACACACTTCAGGCTATGCTATATATGGCATATCCAGTGGTGATAGGTAAGTGATCTTGAGGTGGTGCTGTAGACCAATCGGACACGGAGGATGGGCTCTTTATCGGTTGTTGGGACTATACACTCCCACAGTATATATAAATAGATAAGTTTTAATAAAATAAACTGTATTAAAACTGATATTAATTAACCTCTGTATCTCAAAAAGTAAAAGTAAATTTATTGGCAACTTGTTTTCATTTTGTTTGTTTGAATATTTAGTATCATTTTTATGTCATCAAGGGTTTACGCATATGCTGTTAATCTTACACTGTTTCCTGGGATCCTGGAAGGTTAACCATACTGGAGCACACATGACACCACAAGTAACTGATGACTAACCCACTTGAATCAGTGGTGAGAGACGAATGACAATGAGACACAATGTCATATATCAATCATCACTATGACTGTGGCCGATCGAGGATTCAAACTCATTACCCCTTGATTGATAGTTAAGATGCGCTACTGACTGAGCTAACTGGGCCTGGCTCTCTTGTTTTTGTTATCGACCAATGTTGTTATAGTATTATATACATGTGTACCACTTTTTCACATAACAGTTAACCTGAAAGGTAGGTATTATGGAGTTGGGTGTACAAGTAAATAAATTAATATCAATTATTTTAAATTATTAATCAAACAAGCATAATAATAAATAATGATAATATTTACTAAATAATGGTTAAAAAGCTTGATCATAATTATGTAATATAGCCAAATAAATGACATTATTAAAGGTCATAGTTATAATTTAACAACAATTTTAATGCTTTTTACTGAAGTCCTTATCATTGTATTTGAATGTTTAATCTGTTTGGAATAGAAGAAACTCTGTAATAAAAATAACTCTATAAGGAATAGAAATAACTCTGTTTGGAATAGAAAACAACTCATTATGGTTAGTATTATATAACATATTATAAATCTTCCTATTATGGCAGTATGATTTAACTGGGACCTGAACTATTATTCACTATGCTTAATTGGCCTGTATTAATAAGTAAAATCATTTTCCTTACATGCATTGTTAAGAGGATGAAGATTTTTTAGCCTTTGCTGGTAAATTGCACATCATTAAAGTATTTTAAAGACTGTGAGAAACTAGTGTATATTGAACAGTGTAAAATAAATACATGTACCAGTCGGTTAAAAATTATTATAGGATAATTATGTTGTGAACCAGTCAGTATGTATACTAACTTTATAATTGACTGTGAACTATTCTAGCTGATATAAGTAAGTCTATACTGCGTGATTTATGTGTTCTGGTGTTTGGTGATTTTGGTTCAGTTTGTGTCAGAATTAATTATTTGAATAATTACAACCAATTATATTTTTAAAATATTAAAATAAATCTATCTTAAATTCAGGGCATGGTTTACTTAATAAATATACATAAAAGTGTCACTTGTAACAAAGTCAGGAATCCAACATGGATTTAAAAGAATAATTTGGATTTCTGTAGCAATACGGATTTACTAGAATGAAATGAAAAAAAAAGCTTGCATAAAAAAACCCAGAATAAACGGCAATTTGTACCGCTGCTCACTCGATCCATTTATCAAGTGCCTCATTAGCTACGGACAGGCGTATCTGTACACATTTGCTCCGCCATGGCAATTAACTAAACACTGTCACAGCTAATGGTGGACATACAGATGCTTGATACATTCAGCTAAAAATAGACGTGGGTTGAAGGCACGACCAACAATTAACAAGCAATTAGCAATTAATAAGGGTTGTTTTATTGCGAAAACAACTTGACAGCCGTGTAAGGCTAACGATATATAAACGACCAAATTTACCGACACGAGGAGTCGGATTTTGAATACTTTTAGGCTACGTCACTTTGACAAAACTAAATTAGACTGCGCATCATAAACTTTTAAGTTAAGAAATAAAACTTGTGATTACTTTAAGAACTGAAACAACTTTTGGAATTTACAATAGTGATAAATTTAGAAATTGAACTTACAGTAACTTTAGAAATTGTACTTGTGGTAAATTTGAATTAGACTTGTAATAACTTTAGATTGAACTTATAATAAACATTTGTAATCTCAACTAATTTGTGAACTTGTATTTCCAACCTCATTACGCTACACACTAACAGACACAGCCAACTGATGTTGAATGTTTTAAATTGTGATTAAACAATGGAACAATGTTGAACACTGTAGTTAACACATTACTGAGGTATGAAATGATCACCACTCAATACTTACCAGGTTGAGTCTACCAAAAAAGTCTGTTGGATGGGAATGAGGTTTGTCACTTAATTGTTTCTCCATGGAGTAAACTGTGATACAGAAGTGTGATGCATAAGTGTGACGAGTATGATCCATCAGTGTGATGCATAAGTGTGATGAGTGGGATACATCAATGTGATACATAAGTGTGATGAGTGGCATACATCAGTGTGATACATAAGTGTGATGCATTAGTGTGATAGATCAGTGTGATACAGAAGTTTGATGCATAAGTGTGAACATGTTGTACATTATTGTGATGCATTAGTGATACATAAGTGTGATAATCAGTGTGGTACAAAAGTGTGATGAGTGTGATACATCAGTGTGATATATAGTGTGATACATAAGTGTGATGCATTAGTGTGATACATCTATATGATACAGTATACAATAGTGTGATACAGCAGTATGATGCAAAAGTGTGATACATCAATATGATAAATAGTGTGAAACATGAATATGATACATCAGTGTGATACATCAGTGTGATGCTATTGTGTGATACATAAGTATGATATAGTAGTGTGATACATCAATATGATACAATAGTGGGATACATCAATATGATACAAAAGTGGGATACATCAATATGATACAATAGTGGGATACATCAATATGATACAAAAGTGGGATACATCATTATGATACAATAGTGGTATATATCAATATGATACAAAAGTGGGGTACATCAATATGATACATCAGTGTGATACATCAGTATGATACAATAGTGGGATACATCAATATGATACAATAGTGGGATACATCAATATGATACAAAAGTGGGATACATCAATATGATACAATAGTGGGATACATCAATATGATACAATAGTGGGATACATCAATATGATACAAAAGTGGGATACATCAATATGATACAAAAGTGGGATACATCAATATGATACAATAGTGGGATACATCAATATGATACAAAAGTGGGATACATCAATATGATACAATAGTGGGATACATCAATATGATACAAAAGTGGGATATATCAATATGATACAATAGTGGTATATATCAATATGATACAAAAGTGGGGTACATCAGTATGATACAATAGTGGGATACATCAGTATGATACAATAGTGTGATACATCAATATGATGTTATAGTGTGATACATGAAAATGATACATCAGTGTGATACATCAGTATGATACAATAGTGGGATACATCAGTATGATACAATAGTGTGATACATCAATATGATACAATAGTGGGATACATCAATATGATACATCAGTGTGATACATCAGTATGATACAATAGTGGGATACATCAGTATGATACAATAGTGTGATACATCAATATGATACAATAGTGGGATACATCAATATGATACAGCAGTGGGATGCATCAATATGATACAAAAGTGGGGGGTACATCAGTATGAAACAATAGTGGGATACATCAATATGATACAACAGTGGGATACATCAATATGATACAAAAGTGGGGGTACATCAGTATGATACAATAGTGGGATACATCAATATGATACAAAAGTGGGATACATCAATATGATACAACAGTGGGATACATCAATATGATACAACAGTGGGATACATCAATATGATACAAAAGTGGGGGTACATCAGTATGATACAATAGTGGGATACATCAATATGATACAAAAGTGGGATACATCAATATGATACAACAGTGGGATACATCAATATGATACAACAGTGGGATACAGCAATATGATACAACAGTGGGATATATCAATATGATACAAAAGTGGGGGTACATCAATATGATACAATAGTGGGATACATCAATATGATACAAAAGTGGGATACATCAATATGATACAATAGTGGGGTACATCAATATAATACAAAAGTGGGGTACTTCAATATGATACATCAGTGTGATACATCAGTATGATATAATAGTGGGATACATCAATATGATACAAAAGTGGGGTACATCAATATGATACAATAGCGGGATACATCAATATGATACAAAAGTAAGTTACATCAATATGATACATCAGTGTGATACATCAGTATGATACAATAGTGGGATACATCAATATGATACATCAGTGTGATACATCAGTATGATACAATAGCAGGATACATCAATATGATACGATAGTGGGATATATCAATATGATACATCAGTGTGATATATCAGTGTGATACAATAGCGGAATACATCAATATGAAACGATAGTGGGATATATCAATATGATACATCAGTGTGATACATGAATATGATACATCAGTGTGATACATCAGTATGATAAATAGTGGGATACATCAATATGATACAATAGTGGGATACATGAATATGATACATCAGTGTGATACAGCAGTATGATGTTATAGTGTGATACATGAAAATGATACATCAGTGTGATACATCAGTATGATGCTTTAGTGTGATACATAAGTATGATACAGTAATGTGATACATCAATATGATACAATAGTGGGGTACATGAAAATGATACATCAGTGTGATACATCAGTATGATGCTTTAGTGATGTGATACATAAGTATGATACAGTAATGTGATACATCAATATGATACAATAGTGTGATACATGAAAATGATACATCAGTGTGATACATCAGTATGATGCTTTAGTGTGATACATAAGTATGATTCAGTAATGTGATACATCAATATGATACAATAGTGGGGTACATCGATATGATACAATAGTGGGGTACATCATTATGATACAATAGTGGGATACATCAATATGATACAATAGTGGGATACATCAATATGATACAGTAGTGTGATATATGATACAATAGTGGGATATATCAATATGATACATCAGTATGATGCTATAGTGTGATACATGAATATGATACAATAGTGTGATACATGAATATGATACATCAGTGTGATACATCAGTGTGATATGATATATCGGTGTGATGCATCAATGTAATACATTAATGTGATACATCAGTGTGATTAATAAGTGTCATACACTAGTGTGATACATCAGTGTGACTAATTAGTGTCATACACTAGTGTGATACATAAGTGTGATACATCAGTGTAAAGCATCAGTGTGATACACCATTGTGATGCATAAGTTTCATACACTAGTGTGATACATTAGTGCTATAAGTCAGTGTGATGCATCAGTGTAATATATCTTTGATGCATCAGTGTGATACACTAGTGTAATATATCAGTGTGATGCATCAGTGTAATATATCTTTGATGCATCAGTGTGATACACTAGTGTCATATATCAGTGTGATGCATCAGTGTAATATATCTTTGATGCATCAGTGTCATACACTAGTGTGATTCATCAGTGTGATGTGATACATAAGTGTCATACACTAGTGTGATACATCAGTAATACATCAGTGTGATATATCAGTGTCATACATCAGTGTGATATACTAGTGTAATACATCAGTGTGATGTATCGTTGTTATATCAGTGTGATACACTAGTGTAATACATCAGTGTGATGTATCAGTGATACATAAGTGTGATACACTAGTGTAATATATCAGTGTGATGTTTCACTAGTGTGATACACTATATAATACATCAGTGTGATGTATCAGTGATACATCAGTGTAATACATCAGTGTGGTGTATCAGTGATACATCAGTGTGATACATCAGTGTCATATATCAGTCTGATACACTAGTGTAATACATCAGTGTGATGTATCAGTGATACATCAGTGTAATACATCAGTGTGGTGTATCAGTGATACATCAGTGTGATACATCAGTGTCATATATCAGTCTGATACACTAGTGTAATACATCAGTGTGATGTATCAGTGATACATCAGTGTCATACATCAGTGATACATCAGTGTTATACATCAGTGTGATGTATCAGTGATGTATCAGTGTGATACACTAGTGTAATACATCAATGGGATGTATCAGTGATACATCAGTGTGATACACTAGTGTTATACATACATCAGTTAAATCATTGTATAACATCCCCAATAATAGTATAAAATGTAATTTTTACCCAGACATCCAAAAAATGACATACAGCAGTTTAAAGCAGAATAAATGACTGTCTTCAAGAAGATTTTAAAGGTGACACCATTTATAACCCAGGTCATTGTACATTATATAAGATTTGAATAAGTTTGTTCTGGTAAAGTAAACAAATGGCCGCTCTCCATTATTATGGTGATAACAATATTTGATGTGTTTGATTTGTAGAGAATTGATTCCTTAAAGGCATATGACAGTTGTATTCAATGTCCGTGTTTAAACGTCTTCACTTAAATAAGGCCAAAATTAAACAGAATTTAGGTTGTCTGTCTCAACATGCCCATGCTCAATGAAAATATATCTCCATATTACATTCCCACTTCTGTAATCAACGAAGTGTTATTATCAGGATTTTTGAAAAAGAATAGCAAATTCTCGACTCCAATTAAAATATAGTATGTACAAAGCCAAGCTTTCTGACTTGCCTGAATATATGAATGATGAAAATTTGCCATGGTAAAATGACATTATTTTGAGATGTAAAGTGATACAACAACTAACAGAAACTAATGTTTCTTTTTTTCTTGTTCCTTATAGAGGAAACTGAAAACTAAATGGATAAAAAGAATCTTATCTTCATGCTCATCTATTATTTAATTTATTAAACTTAGCGAAAATGGTATGATGTTCGACAGAGCCTTGTGTGATATATATTTGCGAACACATTTAATAAATTCAATAATAAACGGGCACTCATTTAAGATCCTTCATGTATAACATGTATCACATTAATGTTTGTGCGATAGTAATTCCACATTATAGTCCAACCCTGGAAATATCATTGTCAGAAACATTTATTTTTGCATGTGGACTTGTTTTATTTAACTACCAACCAAAATTTGAAAATTAAGATCTACAATAGGAGAGAGCAAACAAACATTATTTTTAGGTTGGCCTAAAGCCAAATATACAGTGCTGCCTTATAGGAGATTTCAGTAATTAAAATATAAAGTCGTGTCCTTTATCAAAGGATTTCAGTGAATGGATTTAAAAATAATATAACATTGGCAAAAGTTGACTTAAACTACATATTGGATTTAAAAAAGTCTCAAAATTTTTATTATTAAAGGAGCACACAGCAATTTTGATTAAATATGAAAAGTAAATAGTTACTCAGTATTTATGAATTTAACTGAATGTGTGAAGAAGCCTCAAAATTGCAAAGTGAAGATTTTGTATGACAGTAACATATGCAATATAATTGAAAAATGTCAAAATCGTTCAATTTTTAGCTCTATTAGTCATTTAAGGTAAAAAGATCTTATGCCTTGGTAATTTGTCTGTCATCCATCAAGCTTTGTCTTTCCATCATCTGTCCAGTAACTTTTCTTGTAAACACTGTAGCACATTCAGGAATCCAAGTCCTGACCAAACTTTTGCTGTAAATAGCCTTTCTGAGATTGGCAGAATCGAGGATTTGATTCCCAATATATGATACATAAATGTCTATAACACTTCATTGGCAATTTATCAGAATGGACTTACTGCTGGCTCTACCAGGAAAGACATCAAGCATGTTTTTTATAAGTTTTTTGTTGGTTTTTGTTCTTTTTTAATGGGGTTTAACATTAAGCTAGTTTCAACACACTTCAGGCTATGCTATATATGGCATATCCAGTGGTGATAGGTAAATGATCTTGAGGTGGTGCTGTAGACCAATCGGACACGGAGGATGGGCTCTTTATCAGTTGTTAGGACTATAAACTCCCACAGTATATATAAAAAGATAAGTTTTGATAAAATATACTGTATAAAAACTGATATTAATTAACCTCTGTATCTCAAAAAGTAAAAGTAGATTTATTGGCCACTTGTTTTCATTTTGTTTGTTTGAATATTTAGTATCATTTTTATGTCATCAAGGGTTTATGGATGAGCAGTTAATCTTACACTGTTTCCTGGGATCCTGGAAGGTTAACCATAATGGAGCACACATGACTCCATTAGTAACTGATGACTAACCCACTTGAATCAGTGGTGAGAGACGAATGACAATGAGACACAATGTCATATATCAATCATCACTGAAATTGTAGCCAAGATGTCAAGATGTGCTACCGACTGAGCTAACTGGGCCTGGCTCTCTTGTTTTTGTTATTGACCTAAGTTGTTATAGTATTATATACATGTGTACCACTTTTTCACATAACAGTTAACCTGAAAGGTAGGTATTATGGAGTTTGTGTGCAAGTAAATAAATTAATATCAGTTATTTTAAATTATTAATCAAGCAAGCATAATAATAAATAATGATAATATGTAATAAATAATGGTTAAAAAGCTTGATCATAATTATGTAATATAGCCAAATAAATGACATTATTAAAGGTCATAGTCAATTTAACAAGTCCTAATCATTGTATTTGAATGTTTAATCTGTTTGGAATAGAAGAAACTCTGTAATAAGAATAACTCTATTAGGAATAGAAATAACTCTGTTTGGAATAGAAAACAACTCATTATGGTTAGTATTATATAACATATTATAAATCTTACTATTATGGCAGTATGATTTAATTGGGATTTTAACTATTATTCACTATGCTTAATTGGCCTGTAGTAATAAGTAAAATCATTTTCCTTCCATGCATTGTTAAGAGGATGAAGATTTTTTAGCCTTTGCTGGTAAATTGCACATCATTAAAGTCTTTAAGACTGTGAGAAACAGTGTAAAATAAATACATGTACCAGTAAGTTAAAAATTTTTATAGGATAATTATGTTGTGAACCAGTCAGTATGTATAATGACTTAATAATTAAATGTGAACCAGTCAGTATGTATAATAACTTTATAATTGACTGTGAACTATTCTAGCTGATATAAGTAAGTCTATACTGCGTGATTTATGTGTTCTGGTGTTTGGTGATTTTGGTTCAGTTTGTGTCAGAATTAATTATTTGAATAATCACAACCAATTATATTTTTAAAATATTAAAATAAATCTATCTTAAATTCAAGCAATTGTTTACTTGATAAATATGAATAAAAGTGTCACTAACAGACACAGTCAACTGATGTTGAATGTTTTAAATTGTGATTAAACAATGGAAGAATGTTGAACACTGTAGTTAACACATTACTGAGGTATGAAATGATCACCACTCAATACTTACCAGGTTGAGCCTACCAAAGTATCCTTTTGAGGGTAATGCCATTAATGTGAGTCTATATATAATATATCTGAACAGTAGCCATATAATATAACAAATATCCCTGTGTTATGCCGTTACAACTCCATTTTGCGAGGGATATTAAATTGGGCACTGTCCCTGTTTCCGAGGCTTTTTCCAAATACTTTACTCAAATGCATGTACTGTTCATGATACCTTCATGAAACAAGCTGTACACATATCAATCTATCTGTCTAGTAGTTCCTTTTGGTATGAGGGAGTTTTCACTTTAAATATATGTTGCCATGGAAACAAAAAGCAAAATTACAAAATTCTTGATTCCAGAGCATCACTCCAAAACTATTCATAGTCTATGTAACTTTTTCTGCTATGAAAGAGTTTTTATTTTCAATTTTCAAACTGAAACATCGGAGTAAAATGCCCAAAATTGGCGGGAATATTGAGAACTATGAGACTATCTTAATTGTTTCATTGATACCTTGTTGGTTGCAAATAAGCAAGAGCTTTAATGAAGTTATAAAATATGCACCTAGCACTTTCTTATTAGAGTTAAGCAGTAGAAAACAACATGTCTGAGCTTTGTTTTCAGTTGAAAAATATCTTGATATGTAAAGAATTTCGCTTTCTGTATGTGAAGTTTCCATCAGCACATAAGAATAACCATTTAATTTAAATGATATAACTTGTGTTATTTTGCATCCTTAACTGGATTCTTCTCATATAAGCTATCAGTTCATGTATGTAAATTGTCCATCCAGTCCAGATGGGTTGCATGTAAACCCATAGTATATAAATCATGGTTGACACCAATTCTATTGGGTTGGTAGATGCCTTGATATTGTGTCTATGGTTTGCATTGTAGCTTGGCGTGGTTGCTGTTTAGTCTGATCTGTACATTAATTTATGTTTTTTTACAAATTATTGTATCCATTATTATTATTATATATATATATCTTCCAAAGTTTCAGGTCATTGAATAAAACTTTGTATAAATGAGAAATGTCACTGATTAGTACGGATTTAGTGACTATTTTCAATATGGAAAATGGGGGATATTTGTACTGTACTTCAGAGCCATAAAAAAACACAGTCCACAGGAGCTTAAAAACCAGACCAAGTCATAAATGAAACATTGCATTGTGGGGGAAAAACATGTGTAACCACCAGCTAGCTCTTATAATTATACCAATTAGTTTAGTGGCTTAATATTTGGCAATTAGTTGAAACATCTAGTAGTGTCTGAGATCCAAAATGCCTACCTTAACCAAATAATGTAATATCATGTATTTGAATTCTTGAAATAATGGTTTGTGTCACTGCTTTGATGAGGTGTCGTATATATTTATGAAAAGAAAAAAATCATTTTGGGATGGCATATATTTTTATGATGGATGCTGTTTTAAAGAATTATTTCAAATATTTACAATTTATTTAATTATTTCTAAAATCTTGTAAATTTATAGCATAAAGTATCTCCATACATTAGTCCTAATATGTACATCTGTACACTGGATCTATTTTTCAGGCTGCATGTTATAGCAAAAAGGTTTTTTACATGGTATATATATAAATGTTTTACTCTTAAAAAACCTGCTAAGTAAAATATTTTTTATAGCATTAACAAATTTTAATTGGGAAAAATCAATGCATTTAATTCAGTGTTGCTAAAAACGGCAAACAATTAGATATTTTGCAATAAGTTTTGATATGTGCAAGATATTGTGATAAAACTTTAAGCATTATTCTTAATATACATATTTGATTATTAATTTTGTTCTAACATTAATTTCTGGGGAAAAAATTGTATATCAAAATCTTCATCTATTATTTTTTGGTGATGATTTCAAAAATTATTCAACTTAATTTGAAAATGGAGTATTTTATTTATATACCGCTAGACTTCAACTGAAAAATAATTTATGTTTTTCCTCCATAAATTCAGATTTTTTTTACTGAAACATGCTTTCCACATGCACTAATAGCAAATATGTAATATGGAGTATTGTCTGCTTAAGAAATATAACAGTTGCATATTTGTATGCACTAAGGGTTTAGCTTTGTTTTGCTTTTGTCCAAATCTACTATAGACAGCAGTATAAAACGATGACAAAGAAAGTGTTTGTACACTCCGGTTCAGCAGTTTTATATGTGTAACATTTTATTGGAAAGGCGACCTTATGGTAATTGATGTAGTGGATAGACTGGGGGGTGGGCCACTCATGCCAGAGGCTACGGGTTGGATCCCATTCTTCAGACCTGATGACCTCTAATCAACAACACCTAGTATGGATTCTACCCATGAAATGAATTGAGAGAGAGAGAGAGAGAGAGTTTCAAAAAAGTTCTCAGCTTATACTTCACAATTTAGCTAGTATAAATTAGAATATAGAGTGATCAGAAACTGAAAAGTAAAAGTGTGAATTTGGTTTTGCTTTTTGCTGCTTGCTTCTTTGACATACAAGACAATCTATATATCAGCCAGGCTAATTATCATTCTATAGTAAAAGTGTCCCTGGGTCATCAATTTATCATATGTGTGCAGACCCTGTAAAATAAATTGAAAATTTTTATTTTTTTTATAGAAATGTATTTTTTTTTGTTAAATGTTGAATGTCAGTTACCAAATGAATCACTGGTCATCGATTTATTCCATCTGTCGTATATTTATGATGGTCAGGATAGTGTACTTAGTTAACAAAATATCTAAATGTGGAATTTTAAGAAGAAAATGACATGACTTTTTTGTGTCTTTGCACTTTGAAAAAAAGAAGGTGAAATTTCTACAACAGCGATGGTTATTATGTTTAAATGTTGAAATATTAAACAAGACACACTTAATGAATCTTCATTACTATGAATGTGTTCTTATTATCAAATGATTATCAAGTTCTTAGTCATGTTGTAATTTTTTTATATCTACGAAAGTCAGATTTTGAAATCTTACTGTATGACCGTGATAGATGTTAATTTCACAATGTAAAATAAACTAAATTTCTCGTATGTATTGTAATAAGATATTAACATTAATTTCTGTACTTATGCAGGAAAGTTCAAGGACGATATAGATGGGGCAGATACATGTTTGTATGCATCATTTGACCCCAGATTGAAGGGCATCAGTAGGGGCTACTTCCTGAGGCCCCATGACAAACCAAGATGGCCCAGTAAGGAGTCTAGGTAAGAGTTGCTAGTCAAAACTCACTGGGTATAAAGTCATCTCCTTTTTATTGGTTATGGTTATAAAGTAATGCTCAAATAATACAACAAAATGACTGCGGTCCCAATATAATGCAATCCCAGGAGCTAAAGAGCCGGACCTCAACATAGATAAAACCATGTTATAAATATTGCGGCTATGGAAGCATGCCCATGTGCGAATGAGACCTCATCTGTGGAACTTTTTGCAGTCTCAATTTTCTTTCTGTTTTTTTTTATGCCCCCCAAAAATTTTTTTGGGTGGCATATAGTAATTGCAGCGTCCGTCCGTCCGTCCCTCTATCCGGGCGGACAAATGGGTATTTAAGTGTCTAGGGATTAGGGTTAGTAATTTTTATGGACAGTTGAAAGCTGTTGAAAAAAGATTAAGTGGCTGTTCTAGACACTTAAAAAACAGCTCTTAGGTGGCTTTTTTTCTCTTACGTGGCTAAAATTTAGCCACACAAGTAATACGATTGACGCAAAGAAGCCACTTAAATACCCATTTGTGAGAACGTCCGTCTGTCCGTTCGTCCGGTATTTCGTTTCCGGCCTGTAACTTTGTCATGTATAGATGGATTTTGTTGATACTTGCAGCAAATGATCAACAGAACATGACGACGTGTCGCGAGTAAGACCCGCACTCGTACCTCAAAGGTTAAGGTCACAATTTGAGTTTGTTTGACAACACTTTGAGTGTATGTGAGATTTCATTTCTGGCCTGTGGCGCGCACAAAATGACCTATTTACGACGTGCCGTAAAACACCATTCATTCATTCATTCATTCTGGCCTGTAACTTTGTCATGCATAGATGAATTTTAATGATACTTGCTACAAATGATCAACATAACATCATGACATGTTGGGGGGCATGTGACACCTAACAGTGACATTTCTTGTTTCATTATATTGTGTAACTTATCTGCTATCTTTGGCAAAACCCACAGATGAGTTGGCAAAAACTTCACAATTTAGTTTAGATTTTTCAGTTTTTTCATAAATTGTTGTAATGCCAATTTTTCAATAAATTTGGTTGAATGTATTAATTTTTATTTGGGAGCCATAGAAAAAATGCGTTGTATCAGACCATGTGATATCGAGAATGCAATGTAATACTATAACCTCTGTAGGTGCTATTTCATTTTAAATACAAAGGAGTTCAAAATCACTGTCAACACATGACAGGTTATATATGGCATATCCAGTTTTATTGGTGGTGGAAGAACTGTGAATGATTCTGAGTATAACCATTGTCCTTCCGCAAGTAACTGGCAAACTTTTCATCATAAGCTTTAGACCTAATGGGGCCTAACTCCACAAACTCAGTGGTGAGAACAAGGTGATCACCAGATGACAACGCCGGAGACCAGTTGGCCATGGAGGTCCGTCGATATGGTACAAAACATGCTATTTCTATTTTAACAGGAAATTTGCAAAATATGTTAGTTCACACACGTCTTGCTATTGATTAGCAAATAAAATAAATAAAGATAAATTTATGCTTCTACTCTGTGTAACAATAAGTACCAATGAAAAATGGTTATATGCATCATAAGGCAATTTAAGAAGGTCTCTGAAAATTTACTGTTGCATTTGATATGTTGGCAATGACTTGGATGTTGGTTAAGAAATAATTGTGATGTGTATGTAAATTAAATAATTAATTCTACAACCTCTGGTTGGAATTTTATGAAACTTGCTACGGCATCATTATCAAGTGCAGATGCGCGTATTGTCTTTGTGTTAAGGTTTGATGATTTTTCATGGAGTTATGGCCCTTTAATTCTGTCTGTGACCAAATTCTTGTCTGTGCTATTTCTCTACAATCCCATGTTGGAATTTTATGAAACTTGCTAGGATGCATTATTACCAAGTGCAGATGCGCATATTGTCTATGTGTTCCGGTTCGGTGATTTTTCATGGAGTTATGGCCCTTTGATTGAGTCTGTGACCAAATTATTGTTTGCGCTATTTCTCTACAACCCCATGTTGGAATTTTGTGAAACTTGCTAGGATGCATCATTACCAAGTGCAGATGCGTATATTGTCTTTGTGTTCCGGTTTGGTGATTTTCACAAAGTTATGGCCCTTTGATTCTGTCTGTGACCAAATTATTGTCTGCGCTATTTCTCTACAACCCAATGTTGGAATTTTGTAAAACATGCTAGGATGCATCATTACCAAGTGGAGATGAGCATATTGTCTATGTGTTCCGTTTTATGTTTTCCACGGAGTTATGGCCTTTTGATTGAGTCTGTGACCAAATTATTGTCCACGCTATTTTTCTACAACCCCATGTTGCAATTTTGTGAAACTTGCTAGGATGCATCATTACCAAGTGCAGATGCGCGTATTTGCTTTGTGTTCCAGTTTGATGATTTTTCACGGAGATATGGCACTTTGATTCTGTCTGTGACCAAATTATTGTCTGCGCTATTTCTCTACAACCCCATGTTGGAATTTTATGAAACTTGTTTGGATGCATCATTACCAAGTGCAGATACGCATATTGTCTGTGTTTCAGTTCGATGATATTTCATGCACTTATTGCCTTTTCATTGAGTCTGTGACGAAATTATTGTCTGCGCTTTTTCTCTACAACCTCACGTTGGAATTTTATGAAACTTGCTATGTTTGTTTCGGTTCAATGATTTTTCACAGAGTTATGGCCCATTGATTCAGTCTGTGACCAAATTCTTTTCTGCTCTATTTCTCTACAACCTGTGGTTGGAATTTTATGAAACTTGCTAGGATGCATCATTACCAAGTGGAGATGTGCATATTATCATGACACTATTTCCCTACAACCTCTGGTTTCAATTCTGTAAAACTAGCTAGGATCTGCTCATATTGTCATTTTGTTCTGGTTAAATGATTTGTGAATTAGTTCTGTGAAGTGCAGAGCCACATATTGTCCCTGCTATACAGTTTGCTATTCTTTAACCAAGTAGCACCTACAGAGGCAAACAGTCACTTGGGCAGCATCCATCGGTTCCTCCGATATTTTCTTGTTTTTAAAAGCGGCTGATTGATACAATTACTAATATCCATTTCTGCGTTGTTGTCGTTGCATGGAGCTTTCATAATTCATGATTTACAAATAACTTTGAACCAGTAACAAATATGGCTGATTGCACTTAAATAGAAGTGTTTTTAAAACAGCACCTATGGGTCCTCCATGGCCAAATCATCTAAGACACCACCTCAAAATTACTAACCTCTCACTAAGGTTGTTGGTCGAGTCCGGCTTGCTCCAAAACCATTATGTGAGAAAGTTTGCCAATTACTCACAGAAGGAAAGTGGTTCTACTTAGATTCATTCTGATGTCTTCCTCCACACATAAAACTGGATATGCCATATATATCCTGAAATGTGCTGAAAATGACGTTAAACCTCATTAAGAAACAAAAAAAAAACTATTTCCATTATCCTTAAAAACAAGAATTCCTTGAATCAAATATGGTCTTTAACATTGATGTGAGAACAGATTTGATTATACTCTCTGGTTTAATGACTGTTATCATATGTTTTTATATTGTTTGTTTTAGAAAATCAGAATTACAGGAGCATCTCTGGAAATGCACGATTGATAACTTGAAGGATTATCTACCAGAAGATGTGCTTAAGCTTCTGCAGGAGAAATGATAACATCAGTGTCATCCTTGCACAAACACAGGCATTATACCACATGTCTACTTATACCTACAGATTGATTCCATCTGCCTCCATGCACAAACACAGGCATTATACCACAAGCTTACTTATACCACAAACACAGGCATTATACCACAAGCTTACTTATACCACAAACACAGGCATTATACCACAAGTCTACTTATACCTACAGAATGATTCCATCTGCCTCCATGCACAAACACAGGCATTATACAACAAGTCTACCTATACCTACAGAATGATTCTACCTGCCTCCAGAACCATTCCATCTACTACAGAACCACAGAACTATCTACTGCAGATTCAGTCTACAGAACCAGTCTAACGATCTACAAAACTACAGAACCAGTTAATTTGTTAACATGTAGAATCAGTATTAATTATCTACAGAACCTGTAAATTTACTTACAGAACTAGTATACTTACATACAAAACCAGTCTGGCTATTACAGAATGAATCCAATTATACAGACCTAGTAAACCTACTTACAACATAAGTCTGTCTGCTACAGAGTCAGTGAACCTATCTTTTGTAGTGATACACATATTTCAAATTAATACTGTAAAGGTACTTAGTAATGTTTCATCATTAGATCACCCTCATGGTCTCCTGTCCAGGAAAGTCTCTTTTATAACCTTTTAATAGTTGTAGTACATGTTTATGTTCTGGGGCCTATTTCACTATGTTCATAAGTTTACAAACTTCTTTAACCCTTTACTTCATAATTATGGACACCTCTAATATAGCTTTTGAAAACAGTGTAGAACCAGTTATGATTGCTTGCAACAAGAACAGGTTCTGCACTGTTTTCTGATCTATCAGAATATATAGGTAAAATGTATCAATTCATTGAAATTGACTATGTGCAGCTTTTGAGTTTGGATGAGTCCAGTTAAAATGCATATGGAGTAAAGAGTTAATAGTGTAAAATTTGAAGTAATGAAGAAAAAAGCCAGGAAATTTAGAATGTTGTTTATTTTACAATTTTTTGTAAGCCTAATAAAAAGTATTCTATCTAAAATTTGAAAAAAATACTGTGCAAATAAAATGTTCTTGATGTCACAATTTGTACGAAATTCTTAAAACTTAAGAATGTCAGTGAAATGGGCTCAAGGTTATTACCAGTTGTTTAGCACTGTCACAAATGTTGTCTTCTTTGACTTTACTTGTATATTTACAGTTTAAATCAATCCAATTTGTATTTTTGTGTATTTGGTTATTTATATACAATTTAAACATGTATTATATGTTTTATACCAATTGCGGTGTCGTTAATATTAACTGTATATCACACAACTTGTACAAGAGCATATAAATTTTCATGCATATTTTTACATCACCCAAATTTTTTCTTCTGTGAATTCAATTTAGTGGTACATATAATAATATCATGTATAGGGCAATCAGTCTTTTTTTAGTTGTCAGTTAAAACAATTGCGTTTAAAAATCAGTTGAGATTATATACTACAGTAAAAACAGAATTTTACAGGTCAAAATCAATGTGAATATTTTGCTACAATTTATGATTAACTTGACATTTTTATTTAACAGTCAGATTTTGCTAAAGTGTTATTTAAACCCAATAAATCAAATAATTTTTGACGAGTTTTATTTGTCGAATTTAGAAACACACAACTGTTTAACATTGAAATCAGACAAATAAAATAATTTTTGTGATGTATCTAAAAATCCTCAATGTAACAAGCGCTTTGAACAATACTCATGTGTCAATGAGATTCAATGTACATGTACAACAGCTTTTTTAACATACCAAAAATTATATTAATTTAGATTTCACCTGCAGAGTATACACAGCGTTTGAACTGTATATAAAAGTCTCTTTCTAAATTATTTGAAAGCACTTGGTTAAAGGGGAGTAAGTCACATTTCTCTAGTCATTGCTTGTTTTTGTGAGTTATTTTTCTTCCTCCTTTTCGATTTTATAAAAAATTCCAATCACTGATACCTACATATTTAATAAGGCATTTGAAACTAACAGAGTGAGTGTGCCCATAGGTTCTCATTAATTGAACACGCTTCAATGTTACTTGTGGAGCGCATGATCTGGTGGTGAACCCAGGATCAGATGGTCATGGGTTCAATCCTCCCTGTTGGCGTTGAATAACCTATAATGTGTTGGTACGCCGTAATACTCTTTGAGCAAGACACTTTTTCCACATATGCTTAGTACTGGTTCTACGCAGGAAGTTGAGCGTCATTTGTATAATAACTTGTAAAATAATCAAGTTAAACTAATGTTACTCAAGTGCATGTATCAAATTGATATTTTGCATCTATGAATGTACAGTCATGGGAGATGTAAATGCCAATGTATCAGTCTGGAACTTCATATGATTCAAGAAATTATTAAGATTTTTGAAATTACCACAAATGCAGAAAGTAGAATACCTTTTATCCACTGTTATACCCCTTACTAGTTTGGAAAAGACATTAAGGTCCACCATACAAACATACTCAGATATCTTCATTTCATAATTGTAACTTTTAAATTTAATTTTAAGAAACAGCGACACAGTAGGTGAAAATTTATCCAAATTGCTGCCAACTTTCACAAAACCTCAAGGAGTTGTTTTTCCTTCTCTAATTATTCCTTGCCTGTTTGAATGCATTTTTTTTTAAATCATGTCAGTATTAAAATCTGCTTATGTTTTGTATGGTATTTTTACCTGTGATATTTTATTATTATTTTTATCTTTTTATTACTACCCTGTGATATTTAATCAAGTTTTACATGCTAATTTTGTACTATGTATTTAACTGAAATCTCAATGGTCTCTTTTATTTTAGAGGGTAAAATGTGTTTTATGTATTTCAATGCCTTATATTCATTCCTCATTTTTTGTATCATGTATGCCAATGTGTAGAATGTTGCTGTTATTGTTGAAAATATAAATCAGTGTGATCTGTAACATTGCAGATAACCTCAGTTGAGCTTCATGTTTTGTGACTGAAGCACTGTGTTGAGGTTATCTGGAATGTTGTACATCACACCAACCTATATGTCGGTGAAATAGATTCCATTCCTTTAATACTCAACCAGTCAGCGGGAACTATAAAATCTGCACATGTATCCAAAATCAAAACAAAAAAATCACTTGACTAACTTTTGAAACAACTGTTCTATCAGATGTACCTACTGTAGATTCTCCCCCGTGTATATGCGCCTATTTTTATTCCATATTTTAATCAGCAATGTACGATTTCCCAACCAACCTGGTTTAACTGTTGACATGATCCTGTAATATTGTTTTCAAAACTTTAAAATAAAAAAATTGGCATGGAATTTCAATAACTTTTATTAAGTTTATGAACATGTGCAAAAATGACAAAATGTCACAGTGTTGTCATGGTAGTTAGGTTTATTAAAGTACAAACTTATATTGATGTTTTTATACAATTCTTCTGCAACGAATCAAGACTTTTGCAGAATTTGAATATAAAGTATGACATGTTCTAGTCCAATATATTTGGACAATCATTGAATGCCCAATATGATATAGTTTTACCATTAATTAAAACTATATTTATGTTTAATTATGAATGACATTAAATAAAAGAAAAGGAATTTTGTATGCACAATGTTTATTCACAGGCCAGGCATTTTTAAATGTAATTTCTGATAGAAATATGATATTTATTTCTTAAAATGTCAACACACTTGTTTGTAACAGGAGCTACATGTCTTAAAATGACACAAATCATTTGTTGTATAAAATAATTTTTCGAAAGCCAAATAAGTTTAATAAGCTTTTATTATATTTTTAACATAAATTGTATTTCCAAATCTAATTTTCCATAGGTAAAGCTTAAAAACTTTAGTGTGTAACAGCTTTTATAGCATGATGTTAAAATAAAAAGTGTCAAATTATTTTTATTTTTCTTTCTTTTTAAATATTTGCCAAAACGTTATATTGATATAGGAATTTATGACATCCAGACTCTTTACTTCACCCTTTATAAATGTTGTCATCATAACTATTTTAATGTTGAGTGTTTAATGTCTAAATGTTTTCTTTTAAAAAATCTGGACTCTGCTCAGTCATTTTTGTACTGTCAGCTGTTTTGTTTTATTTTTATGCAATATAACCATGTTAATTATTTTTGCAGTGAGTACTGGTATACTACTATATTTTTATGGTAGAACCTGTTATCAACTTGACCATGTACTTTCAAATAAGGTGTGTAATATATACATTTACATAATGTGTATTCCTGGTAGTAATGCATGCATTATGTTATTTATTCATTATGTGGAAGAGGTGGTGGATCATCAAATCCATGATCGATCCTCTGCCTGTGTGGTGTCCTTGAGCAAGACACTTAATCCACGTATGCTAAGTACTGGTTCTACCCAGAAAGACTTTGAGCATGAGATAAAATAAATACATTATTTTAGCCATTTTTTTTTTCTAAAATAAAGAATAACTCTAAACATCCAAGCAAATAATTACAATTTGTTCAAAGTTTAATGCAATGGTCAAAACAGTGTCCATTGTTTTTATAAAATATGTTTATGCAGTCCAGAGTCTTTTTCATCAACTGTTTTGCAGTGCCCTTTTTAAACACCTGCCGTTAGTGGCCGCATATTCACAGAGCATCTTGAGTATGCACTGACGCTGAAATTTTATAATTGCTTTATTATACTCTTTGTATTTAAAATGTTGCAAAGACAGAGATTGTGTTAATCAAAGTACTAATTGACAGTGATATTGAATGTTCAGAACTAATCATGTGAATTGAAAACGAGATTTGAGCTGAATTGCATGTATACTTGGATTCGGTTTTTGTGAATCCAAACCAAAACTTCTAACAATTTTTGTGCCTTTCATTTAACAAATAATATTCCTCTTTATATATTATTTTGTGTGTACAATGTTTAGTTGTGGTTTATTTATTATTTTGTGTATACAATGTTAAGTTGTGGTTTATTAACATGATACCGTGTTTATACCAATACCTGTCAACTTGTATAAAAGTATTGTCAGAACCATATCTATTGTATGGAGTGTTTTCCAGGCTATATATTTGAAATAAAATAATAAAAAATAGTTATAAGGTGAAAATAAAGATTTAGGACTAGAACATCAATGTTGTTAACTCTTGTATACTGTTCACCTTCAGACATGAAATGTATCAATTGTCCATTGTATTTAAAAGTTGTAGACAGCAACACTGTTACAATATACAGTATACCTTACATTTTTACAGAACAGTTCAATGAAAACATTGCATTTGAATTAGTTTTCATTTAGACAAAACTTTTTATGTTTCAATAATCGTAACTTATTGCTTGAAAATCATTTATTTTTTAATTATCAGAATTCATTCAGTTACTTGAAATTTGCTGAGTTTTCATCCTAGTCAGACAATTCTTGTCTGAATAAGTACAGGTATAATTAAAACTAGGAATATTACTGAAGGTGATTAAAAAAACCCAGATGGCAGCCTAACACAGTTATTGCACACTTTTGCTGCTCGCTTCGACAGTGAACCAATTAGAGTAACCAGTCACGTTTTTGAAGTGTCTTTGAATTCCAGCCAATGGTTGCCAAGAAACAGCAACCTACAAAAAATTTCAAAGGGAAGTAACTCATTGAAAAATTATTTAAGTGCAACATGCAGAGGATATGCACAACTAGGCTTGGTACCAATCACTTTTTTGAAGAGTCATTAAATTCCAACTAAAAGTTGTCAAGAATATTTAAAACAACAAAGTAAATGGATGCTTGTACTGCCTTCATATTATTTGATTCAGTATTTGTTACATTTGTCTTTCAAACTTTAAAATTGCTTTATAAATTCATTAACCATTGCTGACAAATAACCACAATATATATGCCAATACCTAACTTAAGGCACACCATGTACATATAATAACCCTAAATACTTCAATTGCATGACTAGAATAATTAAATTGGTCAAGCATATCAAGAAATACTAATTGAACATTACCTGAAATAATTCCAGCAAGAATTTAAGATATAGTGTAAACTATAGTTGAGAATGATGATCTATTTCAAGATTAGTTTATCACATATGCAATATAATTATGCACTGCCTTCAAATCATATGGTAAAATACCAGTTCTTGTTAATGGATCTATAGTCTAGCACCAACACATTCAGTTTATCAATGCTGGATATCCTTCTAAATTCTAAGTTATTCAGTTTTATACATATATACAATATATGCCTATGCACTAATTTGAAAAAAAAAAGGAAAAAAAACAAACCCTAAGAGCGGGCCAAAAAAAAGAAAAAGATTAAACTTAAATATATATAATTTTATTATATATATACAAATTAAAAAGTGACAAAAATTTACCCATAAGTGCGGGCCAATTTTGCCCCCAGGGTCATGGTTTTGAACAAATTTGAGAGACGACCACAAACTGACCCTAAGCGTCAAACATCTAAGTTCTAGACCTTGTACTACAAAGTTTAACCTGCTAAAATACAAGTTTTATAAGTCTAAAAGGGAAATAATTCTAAATGCAATCAAGAGTTATGATTTTTGTCTTTATGAGTTTCCTAGAGGATGCTTAACACACATCAAGTTTCATTCATGTCCAATGATAGGTTAATGAAATATGTACCAACTCAAAATCTTTAACCTGCTAAAAATCCAAAAGGGCCATAACTCTGTAAAAATGCAACCCAGAGTTACGGTTCTCATCTCTGTGCATTCTGTTGATTATGTTGAACACACATGTGAAGTTTCATTCATATTGAGCAAGTGGTTGCATAAATATCTTACCTGATAAAAAATTTTAACCTGAAAAATTAAGTCCAAAAAGGACAACTCTTTCAAAATGCAACACCCAAGTTATGGTTCTTATGTCTGTGAGTTCCATTGATGATGCTAAACTCAAATGTGCAGTTTCATTCATATTTCAATGATTGGTTGCATAGGTATCTAACCTGATAAAAAAACTTTAACCGGAAAAACGAACGCCAGGGCAAGAACAATAGTCCCCCTATTCTACAAATAGTCGAGCAAAAAATGTGGGTGCTAGAGTGCACACATCGTCAAACAGTACATTTTTTAACGTTTCAAGGCCCATAAATCTGACATTAATAATCGTATTTGTCCAGTTCAAGAAATTGTCCAAGATTTTATGCTTGTATAACTTCTATATATGTTTAGTGAAGATCCAATGAAAAATGCAGGTGCTAGAGTTAGAGTGCACACAACAAAAAGTTCATGGACAGACATCAAACAACAGAATAGCTTACATTCAGCTTTGCTCAGGTGAGCTAACTAGTATGTACAACAAGTTGCTGTCTTTTGAGCGCAGATTACGTGCGCATGAAAAACTATAGAAATCGTCGTTATTACATGTGTGATGCACATTGTTTTACATTCCTTTAATCTTATCAAAACACTCATCAAAACACTGAAAATTGTATTTTTGGTTGTCAAATTGCTTTACAAATCAATAAACCTGCGATACATCATCATAACAGAACTGCTAAATTCGATTTCGTTGGTTTTATGACTACAAAGCCATACATAAAGTTTCAATCGAATACATCAAGTGGTTGTTGTGATATGGACTTGATGCTACTTGCATGCAAAACTTTTAACAAAAATTTCAAAGTCCAAGAAGGGCCATAACTTTCATTATATTCAAACAAGAGTTATCTTAGTAGGTTTGATGACTAGTAATTTTCATCAAATACATCAAGTGGTTGGTGAGATATGGACTTGACGGAACATGCACACAAAACTTTAACCAGAATTATCAAGTCAAACAAGGGCAATAATTTTCATTATATTCATGCAAGAGTTATTTACATAGTTATTTTAGTAGGTTTGATGACTGACATGCAAAGCTTTAATCAGAAGAAAATGTCTATGTCAATCAAGGGTAATAATTTGCATTATATTCATGCAATAGTTTTCTAACTTGGAAATCTTGCATAAAGTTTCAAGTCAATACAGGTAATGGTTACGGAGACTTTAACCAAGGTGGGACACTGAGGCCTGTGCGAGTTGAATAGCTTTCTATTCAAATTGTCAAGCTAAAATCAACTGATTGGCATTGCTGACATATTAAATATATGCATTACAGGTCAACAGAGGTGCATGGTAAAAACATTTCACATAACCAAGTTCCTCAAGTACATGCCGCAAAATGATAACAGTTTTCAATTATGTCTTTTTCATTCTATATATTTCCAACAGAAAAAGTATTAAATTATTTTTAAAATGTTTCTTGTATATAACTCAAGTTTTATAAAAAATTGACATGATTATAAGCAGACATGTAAAAAACCTAACGATAAAAATATATATATTATATAATTTATTAATTTATACACATTTACTAAAAACAGATTCACTCAAACATAAATCACACGCCCCTCAGCTGGTAGAAGACGCTGCCACATTAGTGGTGTCTGCTTGATGAACGACGATGAGATGACCACAACCATTCTTCTTTCACCCCCTTTCTGTTGAACACCTGTAAATAAAGAATATAAAGATAGTAGTTGTAGGTTTCAGGAAAATCAGCAAGCACTAAAGATTCTTAGTATGACTATGAGCACAGATGTCTAAAAACCAAAAGTGTGTATCACAATTTCACATTTTGAACTATAATTATCCAAAATAGTTTTCCGAGAAATCTATAAATCATCAATATGAAAAGACAAAAAGTAGGTTATGCTGTAAGTGCAGGTAGGACCTGTGTAAACACAGATTGTGGTAACATTACATGTAATTTTCTCTTTTAGTGGAGTCACATGTTCGATGCGACGCCCATTAAATTATGTTTTACAGGGGAGCGGGGGTTTAAGTGTATTGTTCTTGAGAAGGTAAAAATGAGGGGATGCGTAAAAATGACACAATTTCAAGGCAAACGTAGGTCAACGCACAAAAAATAAGTTATATTCAATTGAGTGAAGTTTTATTAAAACAAGTGTGGGTTCTACTTTGTTTAAAATTATGTCTAGTTGATACTGTAATTATGTCAACATTTTTTCACTGTTTTCTACTTTGATTTGTTAAGAAAAAGGTCAAACTTTAGGTTTTCTAGTACATTTGTTTTGTAAACACTTGTTACAGCATCTACACAATAATCACAAGACAAATAATATAAAACAGAAATAGAGTAGTAAATTACAATTTCACAATCCACTATGATATTGCCACAACATTCAAATTCATTACTTCAAACAAAAAATTAGGAAGGAAACAGTTATCAAATATAGCATTGATTTTATGTTTTCTGAAGTTGTCAATAGCATGGAGGAATAGGTAAAAGCAAACTACTGTACTTGCATCATTGGCATGCACCTCGTGTGATAATTGCATAGTTTGATCTAACTAAATTCTCAAGTCTCATAAGGTGAAATATGACAAATGACAAGAATTTTGTTAAAATCTGGGGAAAATACCTTTGGATTTGCTGCTAAACGTAGATGCCAACCCACAGCAGGAGGAAGAGAACACCGAATCCCATGAATACTGATGCTACCAAAGATACGAGCAACTCCTTGAAGATGTCTCTAGTAAATTTATTAGATGTTACTTCATAACTGAATAATGAGTCAAGGAAATGATGAATAATAAGTCATTACTTAATAAAATGTCTCATTATAATGAGGTCAAATATAATGTGAAACCCTGATATAACATGGTTTTTTTTCTATATCTCCAACATTTTAATATGCTATGCAAAAATTCATTTCACAATAAATTACACAATATATTTAAGGAAAACAGAAACATGGGGCCCAAGAGGACCTGAACCACTCTACTGGCAACAAATGGAAAGATAAAAGTTTCAGAGGAAATGTTTTTTGTAAGTTTCTTTTCATCAAATCTTTTAAGAGGCCACTATGCAATGCTTACATGTAAAACATCTAAAGTCTAGACCTTGAACTTTCAGAGAAAATGTATTTTAAAGTTTCGCTTAAAATGTGCTTATAAGCCCTGTGGCAGAGGGTGGTCAAATCACCCTGGTTCAAGAACTCGTCTGTGATCTTGTGGTTACAAATCGGCTATGCAAGTTTGGTTAAGATTCAATGAAAAATGGGGGTGTGATTACGTCAACAAGTGTCCTTACTACAGAATTTAAAAGTGACCCTTGTGGCACCTCTAAATTTGATTTCAGGGACCCACCCTCAACAAACCTTTTAGGGGACCTCAATGCAATGTTACATGTAAAATGTCCAAGGTCTAGGCCTTGAACTTTCAGAGAAAATGCTTTTAAAGTTGCACTTAAAATGTGCTTATTAGCCCTGTGGCAAGTGCACTTGTGCTTGAATCACACAGGTTCAAGAACTCATCTGATATCTGAGATCTTGTGGTTATATAATTGCTGTGCAAGTTTGGTTAACATTCAATAAAAAATGAAGGTGCTTTTATGTCTTCAAGAAAAAGGTTAACGGAAGGATGACAGACGATGGACAATTTCCCACGACATAAGCCCCCTCAAAACAACAATAGCTTTAATTTCCACAGATGTCACTCAATACTGTTTGTTTTTTGTGCTATGTTTATACATAGTCCAGCTCTTTGGGTCACAGGGATTGTGTTATAATGTGATGTCAGTGTATAATTTATTTTTGCTTATGTTAAATTCTTATTTGAAATATTATATTATTAAAATCTGCAAGCAAGTTTATTTCAACTAAGATGTATAATTTAAGCAACATACACATCAATCTAGTTCTACTCCTTAGCAGTAGTTTATTTACCTGTAAGTCACAATTAAGACTCATATTTTTTTTTAATTTTACAATGTCATACAAGGACTCGTCCTTTTGGCTAAATTGAACAAAAATTTGATAGATCAAGACAAAGCTTATGTAACTAACTTAAAGAACAAGGTATCCATACAACAATTAAATAATTTTGGTATCTACAATACTTTTAATATAATATTAAATTGAAAAAGGTTAATGAATGTAGTTACAATGTTTACTTTCAACTGCCTAAATGATCTATATTTAACTGCATTTATTTCCCAATGAAAAAACGTTTCAGATGGTTGGAGTTTAAAAGGACCAGTATTTCACTGTCTGCACAATATTGTTGTGCTGGTAAGGCTTCACACTGTCATGGGTTTCATGTGACACACAGCAAGTTGCCATAAAAACTTTCAAGGTGATCGAGAACGACCATGACAGACAGCTCCTCCAGGAAGACCTCACAGCACTGGAAAAGTGGGAAGAGACATGGCAGTTGAGCTTCAACCCCACTAAGTGCACTGTCATCAGGATCGCCCCTTCATGTCGGAAAAGCATCGACACCACATACAGTCTCCATGGCCACACAGTTGAGGTGGTGGATGCAAGCAAATATCTTGGGAGTCACCATCACAGAAAGCCTCATCTTGGAGAAACACAAAGGTAACATCACGACCAAGGCCAGTCGGACTCTGGGGATCATTGGCAGAAACCTGAGAGAATGTCACCACCTTCTGGGACCCATACCAGCTAAGCCACGTTAATACTATTGAGTAAGTTCAGCATCCGGCTTTGGTTTCAACGACTACTAAGACCCCAGGATGTATCTCCAATATGCTTAAAGAACTGAACTGGGATCCCCTTGAACAGTGCTGAAAATAAAGCCGGCTTTTCATGAGGCCTAAAAAAAATACTTGTATTTCAGGTTTCATCCCGACAAATAGGTAGGGTCGGCAGGTATGACAATTTTTTTTATCATTTTTTTAAGTGCGATTTAAAAGGGTCGGTCCTTTTTTCCAATTTTTGGCCAAAGAAAATTATACGCTGAAACCACACAACCACAAGTTGTCAGACGACAACAAAGTTGCCACTGGGTGTTGAAAAAGGGCCCTAACTGTGCCAAAATGCAATCCAGAGTTATGGTTCTTGTCTGTGTGTGTTCCATTGATGATGGTTGTTAACACACATATGAAGTTTCATTCACATCCAATGAGTGGTTGCATAGATATCTTACACTTAAATGCAAAAGTTTAACCTGGGTGTCTACAGACAATGACAACGATGCCAGGGTCATGGCAATAGCTCTCCTTGGACTTCATCCCGGCGAGCTAAAGCAATATGTTTATAACTATAATACCCCACCCACATTTTTCTTTACCGTAAACTCAATTTAAATATCAACTTTCACATTTTCACAGAAGAAAATTTATATACATACAGTTCCAATAATTGTAAATCTACAAAATATTTATAAAATTACCAGAATCTTACATTGACATTAAACATAGCAATCGATCACGAATAATCTGTAAAAACATAATCAGATTTTAGAAATTGTCACCATTTAGGCAAAGGGATATAATTTTATGCTCTTCATAATGGAGGATGAGAGACACCAGCGAATTACGTCGTCTTTTTTTTTAAAACTTTACTCAGGTGTGTTGTAAGAAATGTGGTTCTTGGTCGTAGATATCCTACCAATCAGATCAATTTATATTCAAAGCGATCTGTCAATCACATTAGAGAAATAAAAATAGATAATTGAATATGCATGTGAGGTTTTCCAAAGTGGCATTATCACGCATGTGGTGTGACAAACACCGCGGGGGTCAATTGTTTATATTGATTAGTTACGAGCTATAAACAACAGTTTTACCTGTGTCGTATCAAATAGAGATGTTTGCAGACCTGTATATTGTGAAACTAGCTTGTCCGAATTTTTGAGACAAGCCCGACGGGCAAGAAACATTGAAAAAGGCACATGCCCAGATCCAGATTTGACAAGTCCGGGCATCGGCCTATCCGATTCTTGGAGCACTGCAGTGAGTGAATAAAATTCCTGAACCATCGTGAAAACATGGTCGGAGATTTTTTACTATTTTTTTCCCCACCTTGTAAAAAAGATAACGGTCGGGTTCCTTTTTGGTAGGGTCGGTAGGGAAACCGAAAATAAAGGTATTTTTTTAGGCCTGATGTACAAGATCGGCAACAACCTCGTAGACATCAACGCAGACAAGTGCCTCCAAAGTGTCGATGCGGTTTGTAGAGGACAACATAGTCTATTCCAGGAGCGTATCAAAAACCATATACTGTTAAACTCCTTCTTCCAAAGGACAGTGCGAGAATGGAATCTTCATCCTGCCAGCACGGTATCTGCACCTACCTTGAATGCCTTCAAGTCACTCCTGGAGGAATAACCTGAAACTTTCTTCACCAGACAGGGCTACTGTATATAGTTTTAAATTCTAAACATTTAAACATTTGAGACTTCTGTGCACCACGCCTAGTCTTGTTGAGCTACGTACGTTCTTTCAAGAACCCAGCTCAGTATATGGAAGAAGTGTGCTCATTCGGTGTTTTGACAATGTATAACCTGCTTTATTAGTACCAAAATAATGTACTTAGTTTTATCTTGTTAAAAGTAATATCCCAAGTTTTTATCATCATCAATGGAAACTCACAAATGTGTTTTTAATCCTTAATGATATAAATATTTTAAGAAAAGGATACACAAAGAACCATGCCATAAAGAAGATGCCGATACACAGCAAGACAATTGTCAAATGTGGAAATACAGCTGGATTGATCGGGCTGACATACCGCGACATCTGCTCTATTGACATCGTCTGAAAATAAAATAGAAGTATGTAATGATTACATGCTTGATCGAGGCCATCAAAACTTTGAGAACATAGTTGCAACTCATATGATGTTGTCATTGGATTTCGCGACCAAACACGACATTACATACGTGCTTAAAACGAGATGCCAGATATATAAAAAACGAAACTAATTAAAGAAAAATAGTATACAAACGTTATTATATCATTTAAAATAGATGGCAAAAATGTGATCAGATGATTTTGTACTTAAATAAAATTTAACCTAAACCGGAAGTCACAAAAATTCTTACGTGGCGAATATCAACGTGAAATTTGAAGTTGTTTTAAATAATTAGAGTGATAAAAGTTTAGCAATTAAAGTCTTATGTAATGCTGATAACATATCAGTGGCTCTAAATATAAACCATTGCATGCTTCCATTTAAATAACACATATAATAACTAATAACCGGCTACTTACCATCTTGGATGTGTATTTTTAGCGGAAACGGCAGGTGTGTGCTGGTGCGCATGCGTAGGTACAAGTGAAAGTTGGAAGATCTTATTATTTGCGTTGGAGGGGACACAAAACATTTTTTATCAAATAAAGGGTAATCTAACATAAGTCCATTATATTTTTCTCTCTTTTTACATAATTAAATATAATATCTCTTAACACAGTCTCATTTCTTATTGTTTTGTCATATTGATATTTAAATTAATTTTACAAATATATGAAATGCCTTTCAAAAATATGAACTCGTCTATTTTTGTTGTCATTAGTTTAGCGGCAAACTTCAATAGGTTGTTGTTACCGCACGCGTGTGATTGACAGATAAGTAATAGTGTTAATTCGTTATTGAATAATGATTTGGGTGTATTAAAATGAAGCTATTATAGTGATGTTTATATGTTGATATGGAGATCAATTCACGGAATTACAATTTTAATTAGAAAATAAAATAGTGTTTTCATTTGATAGTTTTTGTTTATTTTATATATTATCAATTTAAAAAATAACAACAGAGTAGTGTGAATGAATTTAAAATAACTAATAACAGAGATGGATACCAATAAATAATAGAATATTGAAAATGCTGAGTCGATTGAGCAAAGGATACGGGTCCTGGACAGCCGGATATGTGGACCCTTATTACAAGGAGAAAAAGGTATTCGTAACTATTAGAAAATTTTGACATTCATCAATATCAGTTCAACTTATCATTTGAATTTTAGTAAAGTTAGATGATAAGTTGTGGTATAAATTAATATGTACTTTGCAATTTGGCAAATATTGGAGCAATTTAAATAATTTATTTTTTTAATGTGGTTTAACAGCATTTTCAACACATACAGGTTATATACTGTTTGCATCGAGTTTTATTGGTGGGGATGATTGTTCAGCAAGTTACTGGCAAACTTTTATATATATTGAGCAAGCCAGCTGCATGGGCTTAAATCCTTGACCTCTGCAGTGGGGAGTTTTCACATTTACAATACATGTCTAAATATAAAGTATTCAAATGTACATAATGTAACATTAATTCTGTGACATTGAAAATATTTTAATATAAAATATATAA
Organism: Panopea generosa; assembly: GCA_029582155.1. Taxonomy (NCBI): domain Eukaryota; kingdom Metazoa; phylum Mollusca; class Bivalvia; order Adapedonta; family Hiatellidae; genus Panopea; species Panopea generosa. Next base: position 52,506,151 of record CM055898.1, read on the forward strand.
AAAATTAATTTATTTGTTTTATATCATAATAGGGATCCTCCGTAGCCAAGTGATCTAAGGTGCTGTCATTTAATGACCACTGACCCCTCACCCCTGAGGTCATGTGTTTGAACCTCGCTCGCTCCAAAAACATAATGAGAAAATTTGCCAGTTGCTTGGAGAAGGTCGGTTACATTCTACTCAGATTCATTCTGAGGTCTTCGTTCACCGAAAAAACTGGACATGCCATATATATATATATATGTGTTGAACTTGAAAATGACGTTAAGCCTAATTAAGAAAAAATATATATAATTGCTAAGTTTATGTTGAATTATCTGAATTAAATTGCATTGAATTATAGGAGGCATTTAAATTCAAATAATACCTTAAAAGAAAATAATTGAATTAAAACTCAGTTTGAAATTTGGTACAACATTACCAAGTTTCAAAGAATGAATGGACACTGTTGTCAAAACAAAATTGAAAGAAATACGATTTGTCATAATTATTTTTTTTCAATTAGTGAATAATGTTACATTACTGATATTTTTGCCGATCAAATGTCAAATTATACTCATAAACCATTAACCTTGCCAAACAATATAACACAAGTGTTATAAAGTGTACATGTGTTTGGCCTTTTAAATGTTCATTGACGTTCAGATTAGCGAAGCATTTCAATTTCATACATAGGTAAACACAAGGGGAACATTTGTGTATCACATTATGGTGAAATTAATATCTTTACCTTTGCATTATACCCACGAAGGATTTAGGATTTTCTCTTGTGAAAAATCCCCATTGTCCGAGATCATATAATTGTTATTATCTTTGTATAGGTGGGGTGTAATCTTGTATTGGAAAACACTTCACGCTATAATCAATAATAACTTGTTGTTGTGTTTAAAATTGAAAGTATAGTTATTAATTTCTTACGGAATTTAGCTTCTGTCTAATCATGTACTGGTCCATAAATGAAATATGAATTGATTTATATAAAATCCACCCAGCAGAGCTTTAAATGAATTGCTTCAAATTTTAAGCTCAATAAAACGTCATGACATGCACTCATAAAAGTAGAGATGTGTTCCTGTAAATAATTTTGCTATATTGACACATGTATGTAATATAGATATAGGAAACACCATTGCAGTTTATAATCTATGTAATTGGACTGGGAAAAATACAAAGAAATATCAGTGACCTAGCAGAACTATCAACTCCCATAAGTGAATGCTCTACTGATGTCTCCATGAAAGGTAGCTCTGTGGTGACACAGTAATTACAGGCCTGCTTGATATTATATACCTGCCTCATACATATATGTATACTTTAATTAAATCCTCAAATGGGGCTAGCTACTTTGAATACATCTGTATCCTTAAGTACACTAAGTCTTACTATAAGATATGCAACGTTCATACATGTGACATATATTTAACACAACATGTAACCATCAACGAGCACCGACATAATGATGTAAGCATTTTGGGCGTGACCTCCACCAATGTAACACGAGACAGAAAACCATGAAGAAAAATCAATGATCAATGTCAGCAGGGATTCAAACCCACATTTAAGCAAAATCTAGATACACCTATGTCACCATAAAAACTAGCCAATCCATGGCCTATCTGTTTACACATATCAGTCACGGACTGAGGCCTATGTCATGATAAGCAAGGTTTGCAAAAGTTATAGTAGAACTCAAGCAAAATATGGTCACATGCAGATACCGGTACATGATTTGAACAAGTTTTAATTTGTAGGGAACCATGACCCGGAAGTTACATGTATGCATAATATGATAGATAAAGCAATAGGGACCCATTTCATTAAACCTTTTAAGTATAAAACATTTCGTATGAACAATTAAGACAGTCACCCACAGATACTTCATTAACATTTACTTTCATATATTTACTTTCAAAAACATATCATGATGTTAATGGAAATGTAAGCTTATGAGTTTATTTTACTTCAACTGTTACAATTCAAAATTTGAAAACTTTTAATTATGATTGTTAGTGAAACTGACCTAAGTTTGTAGTTTCATATAATTATAAAAAACTATAATCAAAGATTGTATATATGTACAAGAATATTTAATGAAGTGGTTAAAAACGACAATGGCATCAACCTCAGTTAATTGTTTGATAAAGATTCTGCAAGAAAAACATTCCCTGTAATAATACTGAAGTTAACTTGCACCTACAATTATAAAATTTATATAAATTTGTGTGCATTGTAATTATTGATGCATGTTATTAATATGCAAGTTGGCCCTTAGTATAATAGGCTACAATACAGTCATACCACCACTCATTTGACACCCAGAAACAACTGATGTTAGTAATGCTGTAAAATTACTATAATGTAAATAGCATGTTTAATATAATAGCAATATTATGTGATTTATATGTTTAAGTAATAAATTGTTTTATAACAAGCCTATATATCTCAGGGGATACATACCAAAATCTGTCTTGTTTATTTTCAGGATCACGACCACCTGTTGCCAGATATTGACGTAGATTCGCATGTTCATGGCGTCACCGTCAGTTCTCGTTCTGGCAGAACAACTGCCATGTCCTTGGCTACAAAACGTAGTCGAGAACCCACAAGTGACAACATTCATATACCAAAAACATACACCACCAAATGTGGTGCCCTTCAGTTATACGTTGCCCCTGACGACGTTGAGGATGATGAGGAAGAGGAAGGTCTGGCGCTGCAGCCGAAGTATGTCCAGATTAAACGCCCTATGGGTCAAGAACTTATAGATCTTAGCCTGAAGTTGGGCACAATGGATAGGTTAGCCATGTCTGTACTACAGTTTGGTGACCAGGTGAGACATGATTCTACATCATTTCTTATCTTAATGAAACTTTGTACAGATCTGTCATTTAATTTTCTTTAGAAGCTTTATTAGTGTGACACTTGTTACAAATGTATTTGTTACATTTTGTTCATGTTACTACTGTTATGTGAGACATTTGAATTTTGCTCGATTGTATTTATTGAACTTTGTACATCAATCTGTAAATATATTTTCTCTTGAAACCATATAAGTTATAATGGAGCTAAATAGTTACAGATGTATTTGAAACGTTTTGTTCATGTTACTGCCCATAAGCGAAACATTTAAATTTTACATGATTCTAAATGAAACTTTGTATATATCTGTACATAATTAAATTTTTTCTTTAGAACCTTAAATAAGTATGGAGCTAAATTGTAACAAATTAATGTATTTGTAACATGTTGTTCATGTTACTACAGGTGTTATCACTGTATAAAAAATTAAACTTTACCTTTACAATGGGTTATCAGGATGCTTAAATGTTTTATTTTGTGTTTGCATTCAGTTAAGTATGATGATCATGGTCAAATAAAGATATTGCTCACATGTACTAGAAGAATGTATATCCTACCTGTAGTTTAATTGATCTTTTGAAGTATATTTTTGTCTATTTTTGACAAAACATGAGATAGGTATATAATTTACGTGTGTTACATTTACCAGTATGACTATTCCATTACCATATTCCATAACAACATTCAGAAACCACATTCCATAGCCATATGTTCAATAGTATCACATTCCAGTTAGCTATATGCCAACATACACATTCCTTATACATTAAAAAACCACATTCCAATAACTAAAGTTAATAACCACATTCTGCAACCATATTCATTAACCACATTCCCGTAACTACATTTCATACCTACATTCCAAATAGCCATGTAAATAACCATATTCTGTAGCCATATTCAATAAGCTTATTCCCATAACTACGTTCTATAAAGTCTACATTGAATAATTGTATGCCAGTAACCACATTCCAAATAGTGGAACATCAGTCCTAATAACCACATTTCTATAACTACATTTAATAACCACATTATGTGGCAATATTAAATGGCCACAAGTTCCAGTTAGCCATATTCAAGTTAGCCATATTCTAATAACTACATTCCAGTTAGCCATATTTAATAACCACATTCCAGTTAGCCATTTTCAGTATCCACATTCCAGTAAGCCATATTCAATAACTGCATTCCAGTTAGCCATAATCCATTAAAACCACATTCCAGTTAACCATATTCCACTTACCACATTCCAGTAAGCCATATTCCAATAACCATATTCCAGTTAGCCATATTTCAATAACCACATTCAAGTTTGCCATATTTAATAACCACATTCTAGTTAGCCATTATCCATTAAAACCACATTCCTGTTAACCATATTCTAATAACCACATTCCAGTTAGCCATATTCCAATAACCACATTACAGTTAGCCATTTTCAATAACCACATTCCAGTTAGCCATATTTAATAACTTCATTCCAGTTAGCCATAATCCATTAAAACCACATTCCAGTTAACCACATTCCATTTAGCCATATTCCAATAACCATATTCCAGTTAGCCATATTTCAATAACCACATTCCAGTTTGCCATTTTCAATAATCACATTCCAGTTAGCCATATTTAATAACGACATACCAGTTAGCCATAATCCATTAAAACCACATTCCAGTTAACCACATTCCAGGAAGCCATATTCCAATAACCATATTTCAGTTAGCCATATTCAAAAAACCACATTCCAGTTTACCACATTCCAGTTAACCATATTCCATTATAATAACATTCCAGTTAACTATATTCCAATTACCACATTCCAGTTTGCCATTTTCAATATACACATTCCAGTTAGTTATAATTATATAATAACCACATTCCAGTTTGCCATAATCCATTAAAACCACATTCCAGTTAGCCATATTCTAATAACCACATTCCAGTTAACCATATTCTAATAACCACATGTCCTATTTTATCTATATAGGAGTTTGATAACGACCACACCAGCATTTCTGATGCCAAGAACAAAGCATTTCTGAAGTTTCTCCACAGTATAGATGACAAACAGCAGGGAGCCAAGGGCCCTATTGTGGATTCCACAGTTCAGCCTGGTGGAAACTTGAATTCCTATCTTCGGGATCTTAAAAACAGTGCTGCCAGGTATAAATTATAAGTAACAAACCCAGTTATGTGTTTTACTTTGTACTTCATAATTATGTATATTTTATTTTTTTGAAAACATGATGCTGTAAGAAATAGGGAGCAGCCCAGTGGCATAGCTGCGTTAAGCCAGCCCGGGCCTACATATTATCTGGAAAGTGAAAAATAAATTTTCTATTTTCTACTTATAAAACTAAATAAATGTGGTTTAGTCGCGGAACATCCTACTTAGAAGTTTGAGACATCTCTCTAAAAACCCATTATGCTATAAATGTCTTAAAAAATAAAATTATTTTTAAAATGGATACAAAATCTCATTATATGGTATTTGATCCACCATAACGTGACTGTGAAAACGAAATTGGAGTGGTAACCTTGAAACAAAATCCCCATTCTAAAAATAAGCAGCACTTAAATAACTGCTTGGTGACCTTTAATTGAGGGCTGTAAGTGAGATTAGTGACTGCTGTATTATACTAATTGTGTTACCCTCTTGAAATAATTTTTTTTTGTTATTTTGAATCTAGGGTTTAACATAATTTCTTGAAATAAAGTCATTGTTATTATTATTACTTTTCATTCTGACTATTTCTAAAATGAAACCATTTTTATTACCAACAAGCTGTATAACAGATCAAATTGATATCAAAATGAAATCAAGAAACCAATTTAATATGTCACAAAATTTGTTGCAATAGGCGGTTGAGTAGCCCAAGTTAGAAAATCACTTTTCAGTATACTATTTTGGCAAGTTTAAATAGATAACCTTTTGGCAATATGAGGTCAGTGAAAAATGTTTTCAGCCAATTTAAATTTTTTAAAAATCCTGATATATTCCCTTTAACCTGTTATCTTTTACCAGAAATACCACATGAATCATGATGATGGCCATGTTGAGAAAATTTGTAACACATAACAAATTATATTTCCTACGAATTATACATTTTATGGTACCCTGTTGTACAATGATTGATTGAATATTTAGCGCCATTTTATTCCATCGAGGGCTAACAGACGATCAGTTAACCTAACCACTGTTTCTTGGGATCCTGAAAGGTTAACCAGTACATGAGCGCAGCCATCTCCGCAAGTAACTGATAACTTTCCCACTTGAATCAGCGGTTAGAGATGAATGATAATGAGACACAATGTCGTATATGTCATCATGGAGACTGTTGCAAGGCGAAGATTTGAACTCACGATCCCTGGATTGATAGTCAGACGCACAACCGAGCTAATCAGTCCTGGCCCCACTGTACAAGGAAATAAACCCATGTAAACTTTAAGATTTTCAATTACAGTCTGTTTGATTTATTTTACTCCAAGTTTTTTCTACGATCCTCTATATGCTTACTTTAAATTGCTTTTGGTTAAAAAAAACATACAAATAAATCAAATCAAAATTTATTTGTTGTCTGATATATATCTTGTAACAATGTAACTTCAACTGTGTTGGGATGTTTACGGACATGCTAAGCTTTGTGCATATACAATTAAAAGAAATACAATACACATGTGTTCAAAAACAATCTGTTCAATTTTAAATGACAAAAGAAAAATCATAAATCATAATAGAACGATCCAACAAACTTACAATTAATGAATCTCTATATAGCGAATAGAAATGGGAGGAAAATTGATTTTAGTTATAACTTCTAGTTACATCTGTTTATATCCTCATCAAGAGAGAGTTAACATAGAAAATCACTTACGCTGTGATCATTTTGATTTTATATTTATCAAACAGTTGTGTGGTCTGTATCATTGATTTAATAGAAATTACAGATTATTCAGATTCATGACAACAATTTAACTGTTTACTGCTAAATCTCCCACTAACTCCAGACTTCTGTTTGTGAACAACCACAGCGGTGGTCTGGTGGTAAAGCCTCTGCCTCTCCTGCGGAAGGTTCAGGCTTCGATCCCTGGCCATGTCATACCAAATACTTGAAAAAATGGTTTGAAAGCTTCAGCTTGGTGCTCAGCATTTAGAGGATAGTTCTAGGTCTGATCGGCCCAGTGACTGGGTTGGGTATCATACCATGTGTCTGTGGCATGATACTCCAGTGTGCCAGTGAGCGCTCAAATACTATTTCAAGTAGACTGTGACCATCGCGATTTGACTGAAAAACTGTTGAAAGCAATGCTTAACACCTGATACAACAACAAGTGTTCATTTCAACATTTTCTTAGACTTAACTTAAATAATTCTTAAATCTCTGCTCAGAGTAATTCTCTTGTGTGTTTTGACTGGTTATATATAATTCATCTGTTCTGTGATAAAGCAGAATTTTTAAATCTTTTAGAATTAACCAAAAACTTTAGTTTTAAAAATTTGCAAATACTGCTCAAATAAAATATTCCGAGATGTTACGAAAATCGACTTATGAACATCAGTGAAGCAGGCCCCAGCGCATAAGTTCATTTCCAGAAGCAACTTCTATCTTCATAATTGTTAGACATTGATCATTTCTGTGAATAATTAGCCTAAAGACTAAAGCCAAGGAAAATAAAATCTTTCTTGCACTGTTAATTATAATTTTTTTGAATGGGGTTTAACGCCATTTTCAACATGTTTCAAGTTATTTAACCCTTTACTTCATATAGACGCCTTTGGACACCTCTAATATATTATTATAGATGCCTTTGGGCACCTTTAATATAGAAGGCTTTGAATTATTGGGTGAATTATCGTTACTAGCAATCTGAACTGTTCCTGCACTGTTTTCAAAGGCCTTCTGTGATTGGTGCGGGAAAATGCGTATCTATGTAGTAAAGGGATATGGCATATCCTGAGTTTTACTGGTGGAGGAAGACCTCAGACTGAGTCAAACTGAATAGAACCACCATCCTTCCGCAAGTAACTGGAAACTTTCTCACATAAAGTTTTTGGAGCGCGCGGTACTCGAACCTACGACCTTAGCGGTGAGAGGTAAGTGATCTTGAGACGGCACCTTAGACCACCCCGCCATGGAGGACCCTCACACTGTTAAAAATATAAAGATTTTCCCAACAGTTTGTCATCACACCTGTATGATTGTAGATTGTATATAATTAACCTGCTATAAATATTTCACACAATACCACAGGTATGAAAGTTGAATGTAGAGATATAAAATGGGAAGTCAAACATAGCAGTTTATCTCTGTTTGTTGTAGAATTTCAAATTGATCTTCGCTCTGGCACTCCAGACCTGATATATGACAGTAATAGTTATTTATCATGATTTGAAGAGTTTTGGAAATGACTTCTGATAATATATCGGTATTCATGTTATTGGTTATACCGTTATCAACATATTGTTTGTTCGCCATTTTTTTTTTTCTGTGATAAATACAATCAAACCTGTGTAAGTTATCACCTGTATTAAGCAGCCACATTAGCTATTTTCCATGTCTTTGCTTTCAGAGCAAATTAACCTGTATTAGGCAACAATCTGTCTTAAAATGTCATTTTTGTTTGTTCCCTTTACTGGCTGCTTAAGACAGGTTTGACTGTATTTGGAAAAGGACCAAAAGTTTAATTGATATAGAAATTACAGTTTATTTTAAGGCAGGTTGTGTCTTAATTCAGGTGAATTTGCTCTGAAAGCATAGAAATGGGAAATAGCTAATGTGGCTGTTTAAGACAAGTGGCTGCTTAATAGAGGTGGCCACATACACAGGCTTGACTGTTTATAGTATTTTATAATTTCTCTTTAGAGAATATTGGTATGATGATTGAAATCATTTCAGTTCCTTCAATTTGGGAGTAAGATCAAAGAAAACAAATTTCAATTAGTTTTGAAGACACCAAAATCGACTTTCTCAACTGCTAAACACAGCTGGAGGTTTAATTCAAGCCTAGTTTACTTATAGGGTAGAATGTACTTGTAAAATCAATGTCTTTCTTTTGCCACTCTATAATTATTGGAGCGAATTTCAATTTCTATGCACTTTCATTGGTTTATGTTGAATAGAAATCTATATAGTAACGTCTAAAGTGAAATTGAACTCCTTGCTGATATATCGATATTGTTCACATAGCACGTCTGGAAGATTTACACGCTCAATTAAATCCGCCTGAATAATTAATTATTTTTTTATTTTAAGAATAGAAAACATAAACGATTATAACGCATTATGATTCAGATGTAATCAAGTAGTGTTGCCTAGCAACAACAAAAATATTGAGATGCTGAGTTGACAGTAATTAATCATAATTCAAAATAATGGACAATCAAAGTGACACAGAAGCTTTATCAGTAATGGGTCTCCATTCTGTGTCGTACAAGTGATTGTCAATAAACAATTACTCTGTATGATGTATATAAACGTTACATTCATATAATTATAATCACTTTATTAATTAGCAATTACAAGATCTTGTGTTGGGATGTCGGCAATACCTTTCCCCGAGAGCGAGATTGTTTGGTTTAATATTATGATATGAAATTAAAAAAAAAAGAATTAATTTTATTATTAAATTATGGTTCTTCAGTGATTGTTGACACTTTCACAGTATTATATTTATCTAAGTTGGTTCATGGAACATCAAACTTTAAGCCTATTGTATATTTGCCTGTTAAATTGCCAGCAGAAAATTAATTACTACAATACTTGTTTATTAAATAAATAAGAAACAGTATCACAACTGAATATAATGTAGAATAAAGTTGATAACAATTTACACATCACCACAAAGTTTCAGCAAACTCTATTGTTTCTCTCTCCATCTGTTACGATGCAGTTATTGCACGTGAAAGTCACATTGATTTTGTGTTTTTGCCATCACTCAAGTAGCACCATGAACCATCAAGTGGTCAATATATTTTAACAGCAAACATAAAATGAAAATGTGAAACAGAAATGACAGCTACCGGGTATAAGAAAAATCCCATTCCAAAAGTTTCAGAGATTGATGAACACTCAACTTAGCTGGGAACCAAACAGACCAGCTGCAGCTGATCTCTTACAAAAATTCTGGGGAACCAAACAGAGAAACAAAATGCTGTTCAATTTGAATATCTAATAACATTTTTCTATAGATTGATTTTACTGAAACCAAATGTTTTTAAATTTTCAGAAATTGGTGTGTAAACTTTGTCCATAGTTGCTAGATTCTCACTATTTATCTATCACTTCATTTTATAAACTTATTTACATAATATATACACAGATGTTTGCCAAGGGAAATTGAGAATTGTGCCGCGATATGCGTTTAAGGAACATGTTATTTGATTAAAGTCACTGAAGTGCTTGCTGTAATGATTTGTGTTAATGATTTTATGTTTACTCACCTTCGATAAAAATCAAATTCTTCCTACCAGTCGATTTAATTTAATTAAAGATTGCACGCACATCATAATGATTCTATATAAGCATGATTGTGACTAAGACTTTCGTGAGACCCTTAAACACACAAACTTGTCTTGAAAGAGTACATCTTAAAGACATCACTTCTTTAATCGATCAACTTGCTATTTGTGCAGATAAAATATTCATTGTGTATGTTTTAAACCTAAAAATATTTATAAAATAATGGATATAACAGTTCAGAGAAATTTATATTTTATTACTGTTACCGTAGCTCCTTTCTGAGATGTAATTGTTGAATTATAATCGTAGCATGATGTGTAGTTATATTACTACACTGTATAATGATATATCATCGGTGGTGACTAAGTAACACAGTAACAATTTGTTTATCTTATTACATCTCCTTCTCATACTTAATTATACCATATTTTAATAAAAATATTAATCTCAGCTCTACAATAAGTGAGCTCAGTGCTGTGAGTCCAATGTGGGGCCTGATTAGCTCAGTCGTTAGCACGTTTTACTATCCAGGGGTCATGAGTTTGAATCTGCCCAGCCACAATCTCTGTGATGGTTGATATACGACATTACATCATTATCATCGTTATCATCTCTCACCGCTGATTCAAGTGGGAAAGTTATCAGTTATTTGGGGTGATGGATGTGTGCTCGAGTACTGGTTAACCTTCCAGGATCCCAGGAAATAATGGTTAGGTTAACTGATCATCTGTTAGCCCTCGATGGCATAAAATCACACCAAATATTCAATTAATCAATCTGAGTCCAATATCATGGGTAAACCCCATACTGGGTGTTACAGTGTAATTGTTTTTGAGAAAATTATGGAGTAGAGCCAGTTGGGGAGTGAACTGACAACATGTGGTATGATTCTTATTTGCCTCATCATTTATGTACGTCAGCGGTATATTGTAATGTAACAATCGTAGAAATTTGTATATTTGAGTGTATTATTTTGCATATAACGCCTAAAATCTGAAGTGTGTTGATAAATACAATGAAATATCACTTAAAATTTGTTTTCATTTGAAACACGTTTAGCTTTTAAAGTAATATGACAATGCATTTTAACCCCTGACGATTTTATAGGTATAATATGTTCCATTTAATCTATTACTTTTAAAATGTATTGGACTTATAAATTTACAAGCATCTATTAATTATTTGTTCATTTCTAACTGCTTAACAAATTATTCAATTCTAGGTTTGTTTTGTATAAATCCAACATATTCACATTTCCTTTGAAAGTGAAATATTTTCTTTATGGTTTAGTAAATATGGAAGACTTTTACAAGGAAAGGTTAAACAAAGTACAAAGGCCCAATAATTCGTTTTAACAGTTAAAGAAAAGAAAATAGCGTGTTTTATGGTAGATTAGTTACCGGTATCCAACTTAAGTAAATACACGCTGACAAAAACATACCAAATGAGAATATTTTTTACGAATTTTGTAAAATCCTTTCTGGTATTTTCTTTTTTTGATCTTCCTTTAAAGCATAATGTTGATTTATCAAAATTACTAGATGTTTTTTTGTATCCTTTTCTGGCGAGGTTACATAACGGTAAACCGAGTGGTCACATGTCTTTAAAACTATTTTACAACTGAACATGTGATAAACTGTTGAAGATAAATTAAAGGAAGAGAGGCTTTCAATAACTACATTATCAGAATATAATCAGACTAAAATCTGTAACACATACCTGTATTAAATAGTAGAATGTGAAAAATGCATAGATTGTGTAAGCTTTGTGAGATGAATTATATTGCAAAACACAATTTTTGTTGATTTAGGAATCGGGCTTCAATAACCCAGGTGTCGGCATAATGCGACTGAGTGTAAGTACTTTCATGTGACATGATCCTTGCTGACATTTCAGTGTGATGTTCATCCCTCTTTGTTAAAAAAGAACAGTTCAAAGATTATACACCCTTGTGATAAATTGACTGAAAGATTGCTGAATAAAAACCCAAACAAATATACAAGAATTTAGAACAAACAAAACAAAAAGACTACACACGTTGTTATAATATTTATATGTAAATAATTTGTGAAATAAATATATATCAAGTTAAGTTTTATATGCGAGGCCCGGTTAGCTCAGTCGGTAGCATGTCTGACTATTAATCTGTACAGTTTTTGTCACAATAGTTCAAGCCAAAGTATTGTTCAACATCATCGATGATACCATATATGAACGTATGTACATTGTACATTCATCAATGGGTTATTGAATCCCATGTGTCTGCTTTGAACAGATTCAGTAAATGATACATATGGGAGCTGAAATACACTAGAAAGCCTAATTTTCAAACACTATGTTTCGGGACACCCTTTTTTCTCAGGAAAAATTTTTTTTTTCGTTTAATAAGTATTGGGGGGCAATAAAATCTAAATAATCTGTGCTAGAGCCATCTAAGTTCTACTGTATTCATATAACACTTTGTAAAGTTAGTTGAAGGTCCTCTGCGACTGAGTGGTCTTAGTGAAGACATTGCCTCAAGGTCATTTTAACCTCAACCAGCTGAGCGAGGATGGAACTCCCTATCCAACGACACTCTACCACTCTAGACTTAAAGTATCTTTCATGGGTTTGAGGTTCGGATGAAAAATTCCTTCATAAGAGATAACTGTTTGGCGGTAATGATGCCGAAACTGCTGAGTTACTGCAAAAACTGTGAGTTATCCAGAAGGACGGAATTTTCCATCACAACAAAAAAAACATGAAAGATATGATTTCTTGCATACAACACTAACTGTGATTCTTAAAGTTTTTATTCCATTCTATTTTTTATAGTATTTCAAAGATACCATAGTATTTATGAATGGATATGTTATAGCGCAAGGTATTTATGAATAAATATGTCATAATGACACTACATCAAATTACGACTTGAGGAGGGTAGGATGAGCATGTGGAGGGGGTGTATAGGATAATACATACCCAGTAAAGATTCACTGAAATCTTTGTCCGGTATGAAAGAATTAATATACTTTCTTGAAAAGCGTAACTGTTACAACTTTATATAAGTCATCTTATATACATGTATGGTGTATTTATTATGAAATGCTATCTATAATTTCAGTATGAAGTATGCACGGGATGGTAGCATGTACATACCAAAGAGTCGGGAATCCATGGAGTTACAGGCAATCCTGCGTGGCCTCGATACCAACATGGGGTGGCCTATGTCATTCCAGCAAGATATGTTCAGTGATAAACAGAGCACGGGACAATTTACACGCCCTGTGTCACGTGTATCTTCGAGAGGACCATCCCCAGGGTGAGTTGAATTCTTTTAGTGTTTGAAACATCCATAATCACTAAATACCAGTATACTATATGACCAGATACTAGTATACTATATGACTAAATACTATAGTATCTATATGATTAAATATTATAATATACAATATGATTAAACACAATTATACCAATATACATGTAATTAATTACTAGTATACTATATAACTAAATACTATATTATACTATATGATTAAACACTATTATACCAAATACATGTAATTGATTACTAGTATACTATATAACTAAATACTATATTATACTATATGATTAAACACTATTATACTATATGACTAAATACTATATGACTAAATACAAGTATACTATATAACTAAATACTATATTATACTATATGATTAAACACTATTATACTATATGACTAAATACTATATTATACTATATGATTAAACACTATTATACTATATGACTAAATACTATATGACTAAATACAAGTATACTATATAACTAAATACTATATTATACTATATGATTAAACACTATTATACTATATGACTAAATACTATATTATACTATATGATTCAACACTATTATACTATATGACTAAATACTATATGACTAAATACAAATATACTATATAACTAAATACTATATGACTAAATACTATATGACTAAATACAAGTATACTATATAACTAAACATCATTAGATACTGATACACTATATGACTAGTATCATATATCATATGACTAAATACTATAGTATATGACTAAAACACCAGTATTAATATATGATTAAATACTATCATACTATATGACTACTGACTAGTATCAAGTTCTTTTAAGAGATAACACAAATTGGCTTTATTTTTCATTTTCTTCATTTACATATGAGGCACTTCCATTTAACTGATCTTCTAAAATCTTGGATATAAAAACTGATAAATCAGTTTCATAAAAAGTATGTAAAACTAAATCACTCGATTTACATGCTACTGTAAATTGTATACTTGCAGTAACTGATTTAGTGTTCCCAGCCCTTTCTACTTGCAATAATTGATTTAGTGTCCTCAGCCCTTTCAACTTACAATAATTGATTTAGTGTCATCATCCCTTCCTACTTGCAATAAGTGTTCTCAGCCCTTTCATCTTGCAGTAATTGATTTAGTGTCCTCAGCCCTTTCTACTTTCGACTATCAATCCAGGGGTAGTGAGTTCGAATCTCCAACCGGCAACAGTCTCCGTGATGATTGATATACGACATTGTGTTTCATTATCGTTTGTCTCTCACCACTGATTCAAGTGGGAAAGTTATCAGTTACTTGTGAAGATGGGGTGTGCTTGAGTACTGGTTAATCCATGAAACAGTGGTTAGGTTAACTGTTCGTCTGTTAGCCCTCAATGGCATAAAAATGATGCTAAATATTCAATTCAATCAAAACACCTTTCTACTTACATTTAGGAATTTAGTGTGCTCCAGTCCTTTCTACCTGCAGTAAGGAAGTTAGTGTTCTCAGGACTAATTTATAACTTTAAACTTACTGTAACAGGCTATAATTGCTGAAGGTTGTAATTTTCACATTTGATGGTTGTTATCTGTTGCTCTCAAAAGCTATAAAAACTATAATCCATTAATATAATTATACAATAATACAAACTCCAAGATGGAAAGCTCAGGTTTAATGGTTTTGCTTGATAGTTTTGTTAAACAGTATTAGACATGTTTATGAATATTAACTTGCATATTCAATGAAAAAAAATCTTTCATGGGAGTTCTGACTTTTAAAAAAACATGTTTAAATAAACCAAAATATAATGACTGTTACATGAGAATGTTTAAAGGCTTGAATCTGAAAATTTTCAAACAAGTAGATTTTCAACAATGCAGATTAGTAATTGAAGTTTAATGGCTTTTTATGTCTCATTTAAATAAATTATGCAGTTTTCTTTTCAAAAATAAATACCAAGTCTGTAATCGCACTTAAGACACTATTGTGAATAGGTTGTAAGTATAAGATGTCTATACACGGATTATCTTGAAGAGTGAATGTCTAAATCTACTCATGAAATATTAATCAATAATCATTAAACAGTGAGTATGAATCCACCAGGATCGAGCAAGCATAAACAAACTTGACCTACAGCTGGTAAATGTGTTTGTTTGTTTGAGTATTTTTTGCATAATTTTTATGCCATCAAGGAAGAACAGACGATCAGTTAACCTAACCACTGTTTCCTTGGGATCCTGAAAGGTTAACCAGTACTCGAGCACACCCCATCTCTGCAATGTAACTGATAACTTTACCACTTGAATCACAGTGGCTGAGAGACAAATAACAATGAGACGCAGTGTTGTATATCAATCATCCTGGAGAGTGGGAATTCAAACTCATGACCCCTGGATTAATAGTCAGATGCGCTTACTGACTGAGCTTAATGGTCCCAGCTCAGATGGTAAAGGTTTTATCATGTAAATGTTTTAAAAAATTGGTAATACTCTAAATGATAAGTTACTGGAAGATACTGCAGCATTTCTCATTTATAAGTACACTATAATACATGTAATAAGGAATTAGATGGTTGAACAGTTACATAAAATTACATTGTAGTTAAAAATGTCTCCAAAAATAGTACAAGTCTGTATTTTTTTTTAAAGAATCATTAAGTTCTTTGAAACCATTTTAAAATGAAAAAGGTGCTCGAGAAAAAAATACCACACTGCCTTTAGTGCACCACTACTGCTATATTGCAAATTTATATTTGTGTCAGTGTGCAGATCTAAAATTAGTCTTGTTTGGAAAACGATGTTGGAATTATGATGTCTGTGTTTAATGTATTATGAGGAGTAATGCTGCCAACAAGTACTGTAAAAACTTACCCAACCTTCTTCTAATTAATCTAGATTAAGATATGTATGGGCTTAATATAAGCTGACTTCCCATAACCTTTAAGTACAATTAGTGGTCTGAGTGTAATGTTTTTCTCCTGTCCACTTTCCAGCTTAATGACCTTTAATATAGTGTCAGAGTGGTCAAAGGCGCTGCCATAATATCCCTTACATTATTGCTGCTGAAATCATGGTTTCTAGCCCAGATTGGTCTTAAAATTTTTATTATGTGAGATTTAAGTTTGTGAGCTACTTGCAAAAGAAGATGTATGGTTCTTAACTCAGATTTCAATTTTATATCTAATACAATTTAATCTCCCCCCACCCCCACCCCCACCCCCACCCCCTTCCTCACTCTCCCTCAAATTTCGTTACTCCGAGTTTAACCAACAATAAAACTGCATGCCTAAAAAAAAGTTATTGAAAGTGGGCAAAAGCTAATTAACTTTTATTTTTTTATCAAAATTGCAAGGAATGAGGAAAAATGTACAGAATATCTGCCTATTTCAATACTGGTTACCCACAATGGCCGTTTAATGATTTAAAACCCAAAGAAAATAAATACAAATTTTGTTGTTGAAGTGCACTTAAAACGTTCAAAATCACTTAGGCTAATCTAACATAGTGCATTGAGAATGGTAAACCCATACACAATGTCATAAACACAATAATGCTGCAGTATTTCCCCTTTTTTCCTCATATATTTTCGTGTCCTGAATAAATGAGTAATGATGAAATGAATGACAAACTTCTCTTAACCATACTCCCAACAGTCTTTAGAGTAACCATTCAAGGCCAGATTGATTTGGTGGTTTAAGCCAGGGCCCAATTAGCTTCAGTCAGTAATGTGTATGACTATCATTCCAGGGGTAGTGATTTCAAATTCCTGCCCTGGTAACAGTCTCAATGATGATTGATATATGTCATTGTGTCTCATTATCATTCGTCTCACTGCTGATTTAAGTGGGAAAGTTTTCAGTTACTTGCAGAAATGGGGTGTGCTCAAGTACTGGTTAACCTTTCAGGATCCCAGGAATCAGCGGTTAGGTTAAACTGATCATCTGTTAGCTCTCGATGGCACAAATATGATGCTCAATATTCAATCAATCAGCTTTTCCTAGTTTATTGGAGGAAAGAATATGTGAAATAGCTGGTCTATTACAATTAAGTATAAAATGTAAAGCTCTAGAATTTGAATATTGAGAGATTTGTAGGCGTTGAAAATTTTTCCTCACAAAATGATTTTGCAGTGTACAATAAAACTACTTTGGGTTTGTCAAGGAAATCTGTGTTACTTTTTTCCCCAATCTTATATCATTGTCAGAATTAATAAGAAAACATTTAAAAGTGAAGAAAATTAAATCACAAATGAAAAAGATCTATATACTTCTGGCCAGTGGATTTGGTAAAACAAAAAGAAATTGAAAAACAACCTAATTATGGTTCTTCTTTTTGCAAATAGAAAAAATAGCGACTATGGGTCCTGTAAGCAATCAAAAAATTCCCTGATCAATTATTAGACACATCACAGTGATTCCCACCCAAATTGCAGTGGTGGTCTGGGAGTAAAGACATTATATAGTGAAAAATGGTACTTGAAGCTTCCTCACTTGGTGGTCAACATTTAGAGGGAGTTCTACTACTCTATGTCAGTATTATGTGACTGGGTGGGGTATCATACCATGTGTCAGAAGCATGATACTCCAGTGTGACAGCGCTCTGAATTATAACTGTCACAAGTAGACACCTGATCACAATATGACCGAAAATTGTTGAAAGCGATGCTTAACACCAAATAACAACAACCCACCTAAGTTTTATTTAATTGGAAATGACTAATATGTTATTATGTAATGTGTCTGTCTGTTTGCAAAGCTTAATAAACACATGTTCTTGCAGTTACTATGAATTAAGAATCCACTCAAGCTGTCAATATCTTTATATCAGGTTATCTGAAAATCTGCGCTACAAACAATCTATGTCACATTTCATACCATACTAAAAAAAACTGTTCAAACTTCATAACATGATACCATTAGTATCAATACAGATGACAATAATATTGTACCATGTTTTTCATTCTTGTCCAAATACTTTTGTCCATTGTATATAAACTTTGATTAATACATGTATTATATCATAATAATCACAATCCATGGCATTTGTTATTAACATAATTCACAATAAACTGTTCTGTTAATCAGAATTTTGAGAAACAAGTCTTTATTCAAAGCAGGATGAATGTCTTGTCTATAAAAATGTATACATATATTTGTTTTCAAGAAAGTTTTATTTCTTTATTCTTTCGATGTTGTTAAAACTTTGATCATTGACAGTGTTAATTTTTTTCTGGATTAGAACTTACTCACTATAGAACTAACGAATGTACTCAGAGCTGTGCAATTAAAGATTTTTTTATCAAATCTTAAAATTAATGTCAGTTTTTGGAGTTTACAATATATTGAAATTGTGAGATTATCTGTTCCACTTCAGAATTAATTTTAAAAATATCTTTTTCAACCTAAATTTAGAAATGTGCATGGCAGTCAAAAGCTGTTATTATATTTAAGTGAATAAAGTGGTCGAGTTCATATGTGTGACAATGGGACGTGAGCTAGAAGTTCCATATCATTTGGATTTTCCATCAAAATCACCTTCACCATCTATACATAGCATATTGATCCCATTTTCAAATCTTAGTTTCACACTTAAAGGAGAAAGTTATACGAATGTATCATTGCCAAAAATTTCAGAAAATTATGTGAATGTATATTTGCCAAAGAAGAAATATGATCAAGATTTGAAAAGTTTGTCTACGGCTGTAAGCAGGATAAATGATTCAGGAATCTTTTGTAAAAAATTGAAAAGTAATAATGGAATTAAAAAAGTCTCACGAAACTATTGGTCATTCATGGACACAAGTTCTGGGAGTGATGTTTATAGTGAGGTGAGACATTCATTCAGCTCTGTCCAGGATACAATTAAAGGACTCAGGGGCAAAAAAGCAGAAATTATTCCATTGAAGTAAGTTTTGTAATTCATTTGTATATATTATATCAGTTTAAAGTTTTTAAAACACTTGTATGATTTCAAATGAATTGACAGAACTCATTTTCATATATATTTCCATGGCAGCCATATTTTAAGAGGGATTAAGCTAAGAAGGTATATTTAGCCATTTACTGTGTGATATAAATATATATATTATATATAAAATATGTATATCATTATAAACTTGCTTGTATATATTACTCACGGTTTTGCTTATTAGATGTCACATATTTCATTCCTCTCTGTAGGTTTTTACTCCATTATTTATTAGTTTATGACCAATATTATTCACATGTTTCCAGTGATTGCTTTACACAATAAGTTAGCCAAAACATCACAAGAACAAAGTATGACATTATGCCACAATATGTAAATATCAGCTGATCATCATCTTCATATCTCTTGTCTGGTAAGAATTATTCAGGTTTGAAAACAAAATTAATGATAATCACTAGGGACGACTGGTGAATGCGGAGGAAGTTCATAGTTGCCTTCTCTCACAGCTACCATTATCAACTTGACAAGGTTTGAAAAAAACAGAATAATCAAGTCTGAGTATCTGTTTTAAAAATTAATAACATGTGAACAGGTATGCATGTATGAGATAGGGGAATGTGCCTTTAAGCTGTTCCAAAAGGTACACTTAGGTCCCATTATATCGCAGTCCAATATAACGCAAAACTCATTATAATGCGGTTTTTCTATGGCTCCCAAACTTAAAACCGATATTTTCAACCAGATTTTTTTAAAACTCTTGGTATAATATTTGATGAAATGAACGAAAGTCTAAAGTAAATCGCTAAGTGTTTGTGAGCTCAGTTACGATTTTCCAAATTGACCATTTATTTGTGCATCAATTACACCTTGATAATATAGGCTGACATGATAACATCTTCTTATTGTTCTGAACAACATCGAATTTAATTGATTGACGCGGGACAATGGTCTATCATATTTATCACACATTGCCATGTGTTTGTTTACAGTACTTTGACTGGATAAAGTATTGCCAAATAGTGTAGTGCCGTGCACTGTGGGATATTTATAATGCAGTTCCACATATTATCGTGGTTTCATTCCATGGATCCTGGCAACCGCATTATAACAGGACGCAAGTGTATATTGCAATTTTCTAAAATTGTCAAACTTACAAAATATTATGATATAGTTTAAATGTGTAGATTTTATTTTTATTTCCTGTTTTGCTTTCAGTTTGACTCTTTTATTATACCTAGATCTCAGATCTTTAGTTAAGCTAGTCTTTAATTTGCCTTTTGATCCATCATCCAATTTGTTCTCTGAATTTTTGTTTTATTTCACTGAAGGTTAATAATAACAATGATTTGTGTATTATAAACATACGTCATTATAATGTATTTCATAAGATATTTATTCCATTTAATTCATTTTGTCACACTGTTTTAGGATGTACAATTATATTATAGCAGCTTTCCAACTCTTGGATTATTGTTCAACACTGAGGGGCAGTAGTACAGTGGATAGAGTTTTAAACATTTGATCCATCATGCCAGAGGTCGCCGGTTTGATTCTAGGCTTGAACCAGTGCCTTTCAAAAATAACACTTTGTACAAAAATAACACTTGGTACTCCCAGGAAATGGGAGTGAAGGATGAATCATAATTATAAACTCTGAGATTACTTTGCAATTGAGCTAAAATAAATTGCTATAAAAAACA
The DNA here is from genome assembly GCA_029582155.1 of Panopea generosa. Taxonomy (NCBI): domain Eukaryota; kingdom Metazoa; phylum Mollusca; class Bivalvia; order Adapedonta; family Hiatellidae; genus Panopea; species Panopea generosa. The sequence goes on from CM055898.1 coordinate 52,527,382, forward strand.
AACAATAGTGGCATTAAGAAAAAAACATTTTTGCCCAAACCTAACTTACAGAATGAGAGAATAGTATGTGATTATTGTACATATTACTAGCCAAGTACCATAGCTGACATTTTTGCTTTCAAATTACCTACCAGTTATAATCATTGAGCATATTATTTGTTATCTTTAAATTCATGTGTCAGTTTTTGAAGGTCACTTTTGCAATTCAATGAGAATAGAACTTTCTTTTACAAAAGTATAAAAAATTTTATTATAAACAAATGCATGGAGTTGCTTAGAGAATCAATAATAATTTGAGGTTATATAGGTCTATTTCTTTCTTTTGACAAATTCAAAGTTTTGCAAGTGTAAATATGTTAGTATGGAGTGAATCAGTTATTGAACTATTTAACAGAGAGATATGTAATTGTTTCTTTGTCATGACTTAGCGGGTCAGAGAATAAAATACTGCCTTCATGTGACTCATTGTTACATATACATATATAAATAAATATATATATACGCTTTTTGTGAAGTGATATATGTTTAAAAGTATGTAAAAAAAAAGTATTAAAAAAATAATTTTTTCTATGCACTGTAGGCATATGCCTACACTTTTTTTTCTGAGCAATCGAATAAAGTGTGACACCTATACTACTTCATTTTTTTCCTTTATTGAAGTGAACAAACCTTAAAACATAACATTTATTTGTTATTAAACAGTGAATTCAAGGTTAATATTAAGGATAATCAGGCCCCTAAAAAGGAGCATATTCCCCTGGACCCCCTACAACTGTGCCTACACACTGTTTTTCAGTTAAGCTACACCCCTGATTAGACTTAGAGGATTGTTTTAGTTTGCCGAATCATTGAAAGAACGCTCATCTAGACTCACCGCTGAGGTCGTGGGTTGGAGTCCTGATTAGTGTGGTCCAAATATATCTAGTATTAGATTTAATGTTAGCCATTATTTGGTAATGGATTTGGACACTGTCAAAATCTACTCCAGTTAATGTAAATGTACCTGTATATTAGGTCTTTCTTAATGGGGTTCTCCATGGCCTAGTGGTCTAATGGCACAAGATCAATAGCCTCTTACCTCTAAGGTTGTAGGTTCGAGTTCTGCTTGCTCCAAAAACTTAATGCGAGAAAGTTTGCCAGTTATTTAGGAAGGACGCTGGTTCTGCTCAGATTTATTCTGAGGTCTCATTTAACTAAATACAATGTAGTGTTAAAGGTAATTTTAAAAAAACATTGTCAGCTTGTCTTAGGAAAATGGTGGAATAGCAACCAATATCGATCGCTGATTGGATTATCAATTTAATTATTTGATGCCAGTGTCAGGTCAGTTGTTAAAATACAAACACTTATGAACGCTAAACCATTGCAGAATAAAAGCTGCATGTTTACATGTTCTTCAGTCTTGAGATATATTGCATTGAATATCAGCAGTTACTGTAATACCAACTGGGATGGTATCACAACACAATGTAAATAAAAAATGTAAGATGAGAGAAAATAATTATTTAAAATTTAAATTTCTCTCAAACATTGTAAAGTCTTGTATTCAGCTTTGAATGATGACTGATATTAATCAACAAGTCTTATTAAAGTATCAGATTTATCGTTTATTTATCATCCAATGATATTATGGTAGTTATGATATGATAAATGGTAAACTTGGAATTGAGCCATTTTTCTTTTCATTTTTTTTTTTTAATGAAAATTGGAAATATATTTGACTGTTAGCTTAGTTAGAGTGAACTGTAAATAGAGATTTTTTTTTATGAAATGCGAACATAAAGTCAGTGTTTACAATTTATGCAAATTAAATTGATTGATCAAGACCATATTTTATGAAAGTTTTGAAGTAGATTAAAGTGGTTTTGAATGTAAATAAAACTGAAATCAATAAATTTTGAATGGAGTTATTACATATTGATGCTATAATTTGTGCTGTTCATATTAATTTATTTTTTGCAACATAATTTATGAAATTATCGTATTGAATATCTTTCAGACAGAGATTGTATTAGATGTATGTGGATCTCTGATATATTCCATTGATAAACTTAATGTGTCTTCCAAAGTTTCTGCTTTTAAATGATGATGATGACAATGATGATGATGATGATGATGATGATAACAATGGTGATGATGATGACAATGGATGATGATGATGATGACAATGATGATGATTTACTATACTTAACTTGAAGCTGCCAATCTGGCTATACTTTTGTATGTTAATAAGTGATTCAAAACATCCATATTAGTTAACCTTCCTTGGCAACGAGGTTGGACCAGTAACTTACCTTAATTGTACAATCTTGAATTAAAATGAGAAATCTTTGTATCATAAGAAAATTTTTTTATTTAAAAACTTTTTTTATTTATAATTAACTTATTCTCAAGTTCACATAGCTTTTTATATCATGGAACATGTGTTGGTGATTTAATTCTGAATTTTTGTTTTTGTAAAGAATTATCATTTACATTTAACACCATGTTGCCATGGTTACAATATATAACATTAAATGTTTCAGGATTAGTTGATTCTAGCGAGTTCACCAGTCATCGATCTACTTGTAAATAGGCATAAGCTCCTGTGTGCAATGAAAAGTTGAATTTATCACCAAAACAGTTGAAGAGGGCTTCCATTTCTCTAGTCTTATAATACTTATATCTTTTAAATTTGAAATCAAATTTTGAATCAATAGTGTTATACTTTGTCAACTAGGGAAATTAATATGGGTATAAAGTGGGATTTGAAAGTTCAATTACGTTATTGATCTATACTTAATGTATTGATTTTGATCATTGATCACAGGTGAGGTATGCAGCATGGTATTGATTACAGATTCACAGTTTATCATTTTCACTTTAATTTAAGGCCAAATGTAGGAAAAAAAAGTTTTTGAAGTCACCACTGTGATGGAGTTTTATCATGTCAATGCATTCATTTCTGTTGATAAACTGTCTGTCTGATAAACATAGGTTTATAACATCAATGCAAGTTTATCAGGCACATGACATCATCATTATAATTATACATTTTGATCTGGACAGGATCTCTACAAACTGTAACAAAAGTTTGATGCTTATTTTCAATTTCAGAATATCATGAATTAGAAATATTGACATGATAAAGAGAATACTATGTTACTGTCTGATATCAACTTCATCAGGTTTGGCGTGAAAAATAACAAGCCTCACCTGATAAAGTTGATAATATCAGACACTAACATGGTATTCTCTACATAAATTTGTTATAAGCTATGGAATATATCTGGGGTCATTACTTCCACAAACCATTCTTGAGATCATTTTTAGACTTAAGCTTGAAAATCCTAATTTCATGTCTTATATATCTAGTTTACCATGACATATAGAATAATTGTGAGAGTTTATTTGACTTTATATTAGGTGATCATTATATGCTTGAAAATTTTGGTCTCAAAAAAATGGTCTTTAAGTGTGTTTTTCAAAATTCATTCTTGAGTTCATGTCTTAAAAATATTCTTAAAAATGGTTGGCGTATAATTATCATCCCAAAACTTTGTCGTCATGAACATTATTTTTCATGAACAGTTATCATCTTTTATGAATTTCAATGATATGCTGTTCAAAAACTGTTCTTGATCACAGTTTATAATGAATTTGACATCAATTTTATTGTACTAGTTCATGACCTCTTCATGTACATAATTCTTTATGAGCTTCATTGTTTGTTGTTTATGGGCTGTATTTTATCAATACAATGATGTTTTATGATCTTCATGGTCACATTTTTGGAACTGTTTTTAATATAAACCTTAACGTCTATTCTTGAACTGTTTTTAATATGAACCTATTGAATGTCTATTCTTGAACTGTTTTTAAGTACATGTATAAATTTATGAACTTCACTCTAGCTTTTCGTTAACATAACCCCAATGAGCATAATTGAAATGAACTTTCATTATTTTTTTTTTTTTTGAGAACAAGTAAAAGAACTTATTTTTTGCTGTAACTATAATTAATAATGTTCTTTTCTTTAGGTTTAATGTTTAATGAGTATATTGCAGACTGGGAACAAAATGTTTTGAAGAATTTTGTAACTATACTTAGAATAGATTTTATTATTATAATTGTGTCAACTGAAACTGAGGGTCAAGGGTCCTTGCAAGGGTCAAAGGTCCTAATTAACCCTTAGCTTAGCAAAGTCCTACAAAGGTGTATATATATATAGTATACTGTATATTATTTTATTTTGACTTAACATACAAATAAATTTGCTACATATTGTCAGATTACCAGTTGATATGTGCAATATGTCTGGCCTATTTTCTAAGGTAGAAGTTAATCTGAGGATAAGGTATGGCTGACTTTGCTGAGAGCTTTACACAAAACACTAATAATGTATGAATTTACATTATGTGGATCTTGTCCCTCTCAGTGGGAACCAGGCGATACAAATATGTTCTCTAGGGTAATCTTGATGGATCAGTCTGAGATATAGAGGTACCAGTACTTGGTCCATAATGCTGCATAAAGCAAATATATGTTAAAACTGAAAATCAAACTTTTAAACTGTTTAATTTAATTTAACTAATGCAAAATCGCTATTTGATATGAAATTATTTTAATTTTTTTATCATCTTTCAGGTTTATTGCAGAAAGAGCATATACAGTTTCTTATTCTTCTGTTTAATTTACTCTAAACTCAATTTTTCCAATCTCATTGCAGACATCATTAATTTTCCTTTAGAAAAGATGGTATGGTTACATCATCAGTCATTGATTTCAGTGGTGCTGTTTATATTTATATAAAAGTATAGAATAGGTAGCGTGTTAACATGTGCCGGCATTAAATGTTGAGAATTTAGTCTCACAAGGAGTTGAAATGTTGAGAATTTAGTCTCACATGGAGTCAAAATGTTGACAATTTAGTCTCACAAGGAGTCAAAATGTTGACAATTTAGTCTCACAAAGAGTTGAAATGTTGACAATTTAGTCTCACAAGGAGTCAAAATGTTGAGAATTTAGTCTCACAAGGAGTTGAAATGTTGACAATTTAGTCTCACAAGGAGTTGAAATGTTAACAATTTAGTCTCACAAGGAGTTGAAATGTTGAGAATTTAGTCTCACAAGGAGTCAAAATGTTGACAATTTAGTCTCACTAGGAGTTGAAATGTTAACAATTTAGTCTCACAAGGAGTTGAAATATTAATAATTTAGTCTCCCAAGGAGTGAAATGTTGAGAATTTAGTCTTACAAGGAGTCGAAATGTTGAGAATTTAGTCTCAGAAGGCGTCGAAATGTTGACAATTTAGTCTCACAACAAATTGAAATGTTGACAATTTAGTCTCACAATGAGTCGAAATGTTGACAATTTAGTCTCACAACAAATTGAAATATTGATAATTTAGTCTCCCAAGGAGTTGAAATGTTGAGAATTTAGTCTCACAAGGAGTTGAAATGTTAATAATTTAGTCTCCCAAGGAGTTGAAATATTGAAAATTTAGTCTCACAAGGAATCAAAATGTTGAGAATTTAGTCTCACAAGGAGTTGAAATGTTGACAAATTAGTCTCACAAGGAGTCAAAATGTTGACAATTTAGTCTCACAAGAAATTGAAATATTGATAATTTAGTCTCCCAAGGAGTTGAAATGTTGAGAATTTAGTCTCACAAGGAGTTGAAATATTGAGAAATTAGTCTCACAATGAATTGAAATATTGATAATTTAGTCTCCCAAGGAGTTGAAATGTTAATAATTTAGTCTCACAAGGAGTTGAAATATTGAGAATTTAGTCTCACAATGAGTTGAAATGTTAATAATTTAGTCTCCCAAGGAGTTGAAATGTTGAGAATTTAGTCTCACAAGGAGTCGAAATGTTGACAATTTAGTCTCACAAGGAGTTGAAATGTTGACAATTTAGTCTTACAAGGAGTCAAAATGTTGAAAATTTAGTCTCACAACAAATCGAAATATTGATAATTTAGTCTCCCAAGGAGTTGAAATGTTGAGAATTTAGTCTCACAAGAGGTTGAATTATTGAGAATTTAGTCTCACAAGGAGTCGAAATATTGAGAAATTAGTCTCACAACGAATTGAAATATTGATAATTTAGTCTCCCAAGGAGTTGAAATGTTAATAATTTAGTCTCACAAGGAGTTGAAATATTGAGAATTTAGTCTCACAATGAGTTGAAATGTTGAGAATTTTGTCTCACAAGGTGTTGAAATGTTGAGAATTTAGTCTCCCAAGGAGTTGAAATGTTGAGAATTTAGTCTCACAAGGAGTTGAAATAATGAGAATTTAGTCTCACAAGGAATTGAAATGTTGAGTTTAGAGTGAATTGAACAAACCAAAGTCTAATTTTTTAGTTCAGACTTTTAAAATGATTATTTTTCAATGTCGCCAGAGTACTTAAAATAAATAAAAGTACTGGTTATGAAATAAATGTCATTTTCCTGGCATCTCTGAAAATTTAGAGAATATATAGTATCCTAGAAAAAATACAACATTGATTTGTACTTGCACTAGGTCATGTGGATTCCCATGTCATTGATTGTTATTTGATTTGTGCTTGTGTTCATTTCTCACTGTCTAAATTTCAGACATTATAATAACTAATCATTTGATACAGAATGCATGGTCTAGCAGTAGAGATCTTTTATCACAATAGATGGAACTTAAACAAGTTTATACACTATTGATATGGTTTGGCAGATATGTATATTGCCTCATAATAGTTTCAGTGCTTTCGTATTTCATAAACAGAGTTTAACTTATGGCCATTTTGCATTAAAGGGGATGTTATGTTCTTTAATATCTAAAAAAAATATAACGATAGTCAGGAAAGCATCTATTTATCCTTGATTGGCTGGAGCAAAACTGCATAGAGATAAATTTATTCCCGCTTTGATACATTGTAAAGATAATGCACCAGTCATATAATTGTTACCCTTGCTTCTGTCAGGAGGGGACATAGCAGGGGACAGCGGAACTATAAAGTGCTGTTTTCTTACCACATGAATGACATGACTGTGCCATCATAATGCAGGAGTTTAACTTCGCACCAACAATAGCTGTGAATTAAGCTTACTTTCTCAAATTGACCCGACCCTACACTTATTGTCTGATTTAACTGCTCTTGAATTGTCTAAATTTGCTTTATTTGATCTTGTGCATACGATAGCACTCATTTTTTAACATATCTTAACCTTATTCACACACAGTATAACAATAACTGGTCCCCAAGGTCAAAAGGCTGTAGCAAGGATTTTACCAACATAGTGGGTCTTAACTTGGGATCTGCATGCAGAGAAAAAAAGTCAAGTTCCCGCTATGTCCCAACCTGGGAAAGACAGGGGTTGTGACATGCATGGTGGAACCATTGACAGGTTACATAGCAAGAGGAAAGACCATATAAGTATGTTTATGCTCTATTACAGGCCTCCATCTACTACCGAGATCTTCATACCAAGTTTTGTCATCTAAGAAGTTAGCTGCATCTATCAAATCGGGATGTTACCTTGGACGCCCATCATCCAGACGTAAGATTTCATTGGTTGATTCAGTTTTGTTGATGATGTTGTGGAATTAATGTTGTATCTATCTTTAGATATTGACTTAAAAATAAACAAATTTATTATGATATAATCAACTTCAAAACAGTATTGGTTTTGGTAAAATTTGCAATAATGTTGTCAATTGTTATTCCTTTATTTACAACTGGGCATTTTATTATCATAGTCACCATTCTGCTTTATACGGTTTTGTAAAAAAAATTAAATCCTGTGTTTCGACACTTCATTTCTTTGTAATAAGGTAATTAAGTCCGTTTTCAATGCATTTTAGGTTTAAGTATATAATACATATAAGGCATCCAGTGTTATAGCAAAAGGTCAACACATTAGAAAAAATCGAAGTTAGAAATATCGTTCTTCCGCAAGTAACTGGCAAGTTATTGGACTGAGCACTAGATTCAAAGTAATTAATTGAGATGGGGTCTTAGACCCCCACAGAAACTTGACCACATAATAATTGTTTTTTTTGTGTTTTTTTAATACATCCTAAAAAGTTGGTTGTTTAATGTCCTATGAAACAGGGTAATGTTTTGTTTTGCTTTTAAAGGAAATAATATCTAATGCTAAATAAAGAAGTGTTCATTTTGATATTGCATGCATTATTATGTTGTTTATTATATAACACATAACATTTTTGAATGAATGAATTGTTAACATTTTGATATTGATTATTGTTTTTCATTCACACATCTGTGTTGTTAAGTCATTCACATAACTTTTCATGAAAAAAAAATGCATGAGTTTTTCCCCCTCAAATTGCACTTTTGTACCCAGAATGTATTGCATGTAGTTTCAGCAGATGATGAAGAGCTGTCAGAATCAGAACTTGGTGGACTACAGCATGTGACGTCTGCAAGTGTAACAAAGAAAGGATGGTCGCCATCTGACTCTGCTGATAATCTTCTTTTGGATACAAGAGAGAAGTTCTATCGAGGGTCAGTTGCTAGCGGAAGTATAGCTGGGGAAGATTCAGACTCTGATGATGGGAAAAAACGTAGGCGACTTAAAGAAAGATCCTTTCTTACTGGTTCGGATTTATTATATCAAGGTAGAAATGCACGCAAGGTTGAAGGTCAGCGTGAGGGTGATGGTGAAGGTCAAATGCAGGGTATAGGTCAAGGTCATGGGATGTTTCAAATTAAAGAAGAACATGATATAAATAAAAGAACATCGGGAAATGCAAGTTTGGTACAAGATGATGAAAATGATAATGATGATTCAGAAAGTATGGTTTGGGCTAAAAAGGTTGCAGATGCCCACAGAAAAACTTCCAGTGTTGATACACAACAAACTGGTGACTATTCACGCTGTAGGTACTGACATAATAGACTGTGAAAATAGAGGAAAATGATAAGATGACCCCTCGGCGACCTGTATCACGTCCAAGCAGCCATGTTTCTGTTAGTTCAACCTCAAGTAAATATAGCTCCAAGCAAGCTCCAAGCGTTATTACCATACAAACAGGAAATAAGCCAAGACCACAAAGTGCTCATGATAAATTTGAAGACAAGTACCTACGTGCGCATAAACGTAGAAAATCCTTTTCATCAAATATGTTGTATGATCCAGAAAGGTCAAAACAAGCATATTTGGGTGGGGGGAGAAGAATGTCTGAAAATGCTCCTAAGTTCAAGGGTCACATTCAAGGTCATGCCTTTGAATCAGTTAGTCAAAGTCATGACAATAACACCTCTTCCTCATCTTCTTTTGCAAGAACTTCAGGTTTACCGTTGTTTGGTCCAGGAACTGTGAGCTGGTCATCTATGACTAACCAAACCAAACTTGATAAAGTTCCGGACTCCCCACATAGTGCTTATTCTGACAAACCAGATGCTGTAATGATCAAAAGGTTGAACCTGCTGTACAAAATGCACAAGAAATAATATCCGAGTCCAGTCACTCTGGTATTGACTTTGAACAAATCAGAGATAGACTTCAAGATTATATTAGGCCAGACTCTGCCACTCATGATCAAGACATAATGGATAATGTCATCCATGATGAAGATATAATAGATAATATAGAAGCTTGTAATAAAGAGGTTAAACAAATTGAAGATAAAGCGACTGCAGATGGGTTTTCTGCATACTCAGATTCAGAAATGTCTGCTGAGGATAAACAGGAACTGATAACGGTTATGGCTAATGAGACTGAAGAAAAGGCTGAAACAATTACTGATGATATTAAAACTGAAGATGTCAACATTCCATCTGAAGAAGGAGATGCACAAGAAATCACAACTGAAGAGGAGGCATTGAACCTGGACAGACAGTTAGAAAGTAGAGCTTTGTCTGTTTCAAAAACTGAATCTGAGGTGAATGTTGAAGAAAGTGTAGAGGTCATAGGTGAAGGTCAAGATTTGATATCTGTAGATAAGGTGGAGGTTGACCAGATGCACAGTGAGGATAAGGAAGGTTTGTATAGCAAGAAGAACCATCATACAAATAGTCGTTTTATAGTGGATAAAACTTTAAATACTACATTGTTAATTTCGAAAAAAGTTCATTATATTTATAAATCAGATATACCTTAATAAACATCCCAGGGGATGATGCTTTTTATTAATGGGTATTTCTGGGTACTCTATAATACCTGTTTAACAGCACATTAGAATATGATGGTTCTTTGGTTTTACTCTTGGATGATTTTAAGGCATTTTTCTTAAAAATTTGTATCTTTTGCACCTTAAATATGCACATTTTATATATATATATATATATACTGTTTTCTTACATCGTTATTCTGCATGTTATGGTGTTTACATTGTCAGTGTGTTCAACTGCAGGTTTTGGGATTTTTTTTTCTTAATTCATAAAACTATTGATTTTTTCTATAATATCATTTTTAGCTTCATGAATATGAGGGTCTTTCCTTTGCTGTTATAACTCTGATATATCTCCTTTTTCTTAAGCTTAAGATTTTATATAATAGTATACTAGTAGTCAAAAGATATTTTGTGACATTAGTGCAATATTGCAAAGGATGTTTCAGTTACCATCAGCAGTGTTACACATGAACAAATTTAAAAATACTTGTTTAAGCTCACTTGAGCGAAGCTGAAGGTGAGCTATTGTGATCGCACTATGTTGATCAGTCATCTGCCTACCTTTAAACTTTTATGCTGTGTTCACCCTAGCTGCCTACATTTAACATTCGATCTTCATAAAGATTACACAGTAATTATATAAGTATAATATCTCGGACAAATTCTGATAATTAAACTGTTATTGCCATTGAATCTCAAAAGTTGTATTAGTTAACTTTGTGTGCAATCTAGAACCCACATTTTTCATTTTATCTTAGCTGGGCCCGATTAGCTCAGTCAATTACGCGTCTGACTATCAATCCAGGCCAGGGGTCGTGGGTTCAAATCCCTGCCTGGCAACAGTCTCCGTGATGATTGATATACGACATTGTGTCTCATTATCATTCGTCTCTCACTGTTGATTCAAGTGGGAAAGTTATCAGTTACTTGTGGAGTACTGGTTAATCCGAGGAAACATTGGTTAGGTTTACTGATCATCTGTTAGCCCTCAATGGCATAAAAATGATGCTGAATATTCAGTCAATCAACAATCAATCATTTTATCTGTACCAAATTGTCAAAATTTGTATTGTTCAACTTAATGAGTGCACTCTTGCACTACTTGCACAATAGTATAATAATCAAAATAACTCAACTTAATTGTTAAACTGGCCAAATCAGATAATTAGTGTCAGAGTTATGGCTCTTGTATCTTCAAATATTCCATTTTTTCACCTTGTGTGCACACAAGTAGGCAGATAATCTGCTGTGTACCCAGCACAGGTCTACAATTTTGACTTGATCCAACATCAAACTTTCACAGTAGAGTACAACCATAGTATCTGGATAAGTTTTTGAAATGGCCAAATCAGCTAATTACTGTTGATGTTATGGCTCTTGAATTTTTTAAAAAAAGCCCTATTTGACATTGTGCTCTATCTAGCACATGCATTTTGACTGGATCTTCACAAAACTTACACAGTAGCTACATAAAAACCATATGATCCTTATTTTGAATTATCGTTGATATCAAATATCAGAGTTATGTCCCTTGAATTATCAAAAATCACTTTATTTGCTACAGTGTTCTATGCCACAGGTGAGCTATATGGGCTAGTACGACGCTCTTGTAAATGAAAAGAAATCAGTAATAATACAATGTCATGATATAATATAGTTTACATAAATTTGTATATTTAAGGGACATTAAATTCATTCATTTTCTTAGATGTTTTCCTTATATATATATATGTTAATATATGCAACTGTGTTATACAAGAAACAATCAAACAGTGTAATATATTTTTAGACTTTCTTTAACTTCAATCCATAAGTTGTAAAATATTTGATTGTCAAAATTACTGAGAGTAATTTTTTATGCAACAACAACAGAATATCAATTAATTAGTAATTTATTCAGTAAATTATCTATCATGTACAATAATTTATATATATATGTTTGATTGTTTATAGTTGATGAGGTGGGTGATGAAGACTTACAGTCTCTAAGATCTAGTCACAGATGTAAGTATAATAACTAAATTGATAGCCTTGGTCACCAGCTATAGTATTGGTAATAAATGCATTTACATTTTACTCCTTACTGTTTGCTTATTTTAAACATGCTCAACAATCCCTTAGATGGCTTATAACTCTATTTAAAAACATGGTGCTAATTCAAATGCATAACCTGACTTCAGTTTTACCAACATAATGTAAGTCTTTACCAGTCATGTACTTAACTACTTGTCTTCCAAACTTATATTGATCGAAGAAAAAGCATCCATGTGATCATGATTGTAGACAAGTTCTAGATAAATGCATTTGGTTTCATTGATATTTATGAACGAATATTAAAGTAACCAGTCAAAATTAAGTTGAGTTTTTAAGTTGAGTAAAAAAAAGGTGAAACAGGAGTCGCAGCAACCATTATGCGTTACTTGTCTATGTTTAACTTTACACCTGTCATCTCACATTTCATTTAATCTTTCTTATATTAAATACATGTAACTATTTTTGTATCTCTATTTTCCAGTGTTGTCCAAGTTGTCCGGTGACGCAGGCATCAGAAGGGTATGTTAGTATTTTAAAAATTTTTTGGTCAATAATCAAAGTGATATCTTCAAAAAAAAGAAATTATCAACTTTTACCAATATTATAAATTACATGAGGAATAATATAAAACATCATTAACAATTATTATAACTTTCTTCAAAATGGTTCTCTGAAAATAACTTTGGTTGTCATTAAATATTTCAAATAAAAAGTTTAAAGGGAGTATATTGGGGAAAAAAACTATAAATGTCTTGAACAATAAATTCATTTTTAAAATGGATAAAAAGCATCTCATTAACATTAATAAATGAAATCCAGATGGTTTGGTATGTCAAATTAACCAAAATGTGACAAAACTGATATTTAAATTTGAGTGGTAAACTTGAAATGAAAATCCCAATGCTTACTTTAGACAACACTTAAGTACTGCTATACTGACCTTCACATCATAATTCTCTTTTCATAACTCTTTCTTAGATGACACAATTTTTACTACGTGTAAACCTGTATAGCGGATTAAATTGAAATAAAATAACTCTTTTGATATGTCACAAAATATTTTTAGCAGGAAATCTATTTTAGTCCGACCCAAGCATTAAGCCCATAAGTTAAGGAAATCATTTTCACTATAATATTTTGGCATGTTTGAATATATATATCATTTTTACATGATATAGTGGGAAAAAATGTTTTTAGCCAATTTTAAAATTTTGAAAAATCCTGATATATTCCCTATAAGAGGGGTCATGAGATGTAATGGATTGTAAATTGTTTGCGGCTCACTCCAGAAGTCACAGACTCGGCCAGATGGCCTCTGAAAAGTACCCAGTACTGGTTCCCGACCAGAAAATAGGCTCAATAGCAATTTATAAAGCTCTGGGCTTACTCCGCAATCTAACTAAAATAAATTTGTATGAATAAAAAAAGAAAAAAAGTTAAAGAATGAAGTTAATAATGACATCACTAAATATTCCATAAAACCATCGAGATTGATCATCAAAATTGCAATTAGTATGTGAAAATAATTACTATATATATATGCTTCATGATGATTTGTTCAACGGCCACAAATCTCCAACCTCTTGATATGTGGGGAAGAAGTCAGTGACTTGTAGAGATAAAGTGTGCCTAGGACCTGGTTGACCACCTGGTGGATTCTGGGAACAATGATTAGATGTATCGACCATTGTTATATAACTGAAATACTGTTAGAAGAATAACATGAAAACAAACACATACAAAAATGAGATGACAATTACCAATAAATAATTTTCACGAATTAAACTCTGTATGTCTACCTATTGATTGTGTGGAGTGCATGATCAAGTGATAGTTAGAGCATCGAACTGAAAATCGTGGATTCAATCCACCACTTGCCCTTGTGTGATGTTCTACAGGAAGGCACTTTATCCGCATATGCGTAGTTCACAAGTTCTACCCAGGAAGAATTGGAACATGATTTGTCTAAGTTGTATAAACTTGGTTCACAATCATTGTAAAATAGATAAGTTTGAAAACATTGATTACTTTATTAAAACATGTTTTATATTCAATGTATATGATGTATTGAAAAAGTGACACTTCATTATTTTATTCCATATGATAGGGCCCCTGGCACTGAAGATGGACAAAACAACTACCTCACAGGGGAGCAGGGTATGTCACTTACTTTCTTCCTTTTGTTGGTTCTTATTTGCTTTTTGTCAAGGATTTTTATACAAGTCTTACTGTTGTCAAGAAGTTGGAAATAAAGAGAAAAGAAACATGAAATAACTCAATAACAGACTTAATTGTCAAAGTTTATTTATCTATTTAGACTATAATGTATCATATTATTGAATATTTATTAATAAAAATTACTGATTTAGAATTTTATTTATTTCAAAAAGTTCTGAAACTCAAGGAGAAAGTTTAGCATTCAACTTAATGATGTGGCAGTTGACAGGATTGTAGTTAACATGCTGTGCATTGCATTTGAAAGTATGGATATAACTGCATTAAGCTGCTGCTACCTTATAATCAATGTTTCTGTTCTCTAAGGATGTTTTTAAGAACAATGAAGCAACTCCAATATTGGACATGGTGTATGGTGATATTGTGATGTCATTTATTTTGCATGAGGTCATTAAGTAAGTGTTTCTTGTTACAGGATAGACATAAATTAAAGAAAAAAAATTGAAAAAAATAAAAATGAAAAGATGTTTTGTTTTTTCCTCATAAGAATGGTAATTTCCACATGTATTTTTTAATTAACTGTTAAAGTAAATTTATTTAATATGGAAAAGATTTCAATATTTTGTTTATGATATTCAATTCAGAAAAGAAAATCTTGTTGCAAGAAACATTGACTATTTCACAGCATGATTTAGTTGTTTTCAGTTGGATTTACAGCATCAATTTAAATGATTTATGATAAGCTCAAAGCTGATATATTTATCTAAATTTAATATTGATTTTGATATGGTAATGAAAACAGATTTGCGAGTTTATTAGCACAATAGTATATCATATGTTGAAATCTAGATTAGCGCAAAGCTTATAACTAATTAGGCAGTTATGTTAGTCACAAAGCTTAATATTACATGATGCATTTTTTTTTTGTAACTATAATATTTTATTTGATAATCCATTATATAAAAAATAACAGATTAATTGAATATAACTTCAAGCTGATATGCAATGACAACGTCATAAAAAAAATACAGATTAGTGTAAATAAATTAAGATAAATAAGACATGCAGTTATGTTAGAGGTGAGGTACTTATGACCAAACAATATGTTATACAGTTATATTAGAGGCAGGGCATTTATTAGGAACAATACAGTGTACAGTTATATTAGAGGAAGGTCATTTATTAGGAACAGTATGGTATACAGTTATACTAGAGGTGGGACATTTATTAGGAACAATACAGTATACAGTTATATTAGAGGCAGGGCATTTATTAGGAACAATACAGTGTATAGTTATATTAGACGTGGGGCATTTATTATGAACAATACAGTATACAGTTATATTAGAGGAAGGTCATTTATTAGGAACAATATGGGTTTTCAGTTATATTAGAGGTGGGACATTTATAAGGAACAATACTGTATACAGTTATATTAGAGGTAGGGCATTTATTAGGAACAATACAGTGTACAGTTATATTAAAGGTGGGGCATTTATTAGGAACAATACAATATATAGTTATATAAGAGGAAGATCATTTATTAAGAACAATATGGTATACAGTTATACTAGAGGTGAGACATTTATTATGAACAATACAGTATACAGTTATATTAGAGGCAGGACATTTATTAGGAACAATACAGTGTATAGTTATATTAGACGTGGAGCATTTATTAGGAACAATACAGTATACAGTTATATTAGACGAAGGTCATTTATTAGGAACAATATGGGTTTTCAGTTATACAAGAGGTGGGAAATTTATTAGGAACAAAACAGTATACAGTTATATTAGAGGCAGGGCATTTTTTAGGAACAAAACAGTGTATAGTTATATTAGAGGAAGGTCATTTATTAGGAACAATATGGATTTTCAGTTATACTAGAGGTGGGAAATTTATTAGGAACAATACAGTATACAGTTATATTAGAGGCAGGGCATTTATTAGGAACAATACAGTGTATAGTTATATTAGAGGAAGGTCATTTATTAGGAACAATATGGATTTTCAGTTATACTAGAGGTGGGACATTAATTAGGAACAATACAGTATACAGTTACATTAGGCCATAATAAATTAATTGCTAGATTATCATCCCCCCACCCCCCCCTTATTTTTATGTCGCCCTGACCCTTTTTTTTCATTTAAAAAAAACACATCAAAAATATTAAAAATGAAAATAAAAAATAATATCCTCCCTTAAGAAAAATTTGGATGATAATCTAGCAATTAATTTATAATGGCCTTAGAGGCAGGGCTTTTATTACGAAAAATACAATAAACAGTTATATTAGAGATGTACAGTTATGTTAGAGGTGGGGCACTTATTAGGAACAATACAATAATAAAGTTATATAAGAGGATGTGTGCTTATTAGTAATAATACTGTAGTCTAGTCTGGGGGGGGGGGGGGGGGGGGCATTTACTAAGAACAATGTGGTATACAGTTATATTAGAGGTGGAGCTTTTATTAGGAACACTATGGTATACAGTTACACTAGTGGTGGGACATTTATTAGGTACAATACCCTCACTTATACAGTTATATTAGAGGCAGGGCTTTTATTATGAAAAATACAGTATACAGTTATATTAGAGATGTACAGTTATGTTAGAGGTGGGGTATTTATTAGGAACAATACTGTAGTCTAGTCTAGGGGGACATTTACTAAGAACAATATGGTATGCAGTTTACAATACTCCAATTAGATGGTGTTGTAACATAAGTATTTAGCTGTTTGTAATTTTACTTGTTAACTTTAACAAAATAAAGTCATAGTTTATGTATGCAAGTCAGTTACTTATGAGATATAAATACTGTCTTGTTTTTCTGATTTTTTTTTTTTTTTTTGGAAAATTTGTAAAAAAAACTATTTATTACTGACAGTGTTGGAAGTATTACATTATAGTTTATGGCCATCATGACATCAGTCTGTTATTGGTGTTGGGGCTTATTTCTTCATCTGTCTTCTATAGTAGGGCAGCATGGCGATGGGTCTCAACTTCCTCTGGATGCTCAGACGGGATTTAGTGGATCCACTGACTCCTACTCTGATGTTTTAGCCTCTGATAGAAACTCTAGATTATCTAGACCTGCTTCTGCAGCATTATCTAGGCCTTCTTCTGGATCAGCTGGAAAAAATTCAAGACCAACATCTGCATCTCAGATACCTACAGCCACAGCAACATCCTCAAGGCCCAGTTCAAAAGAGTCTTTAAGGCCTATCTCTGGAAAGCTTTCACAACCAGCTTCAGAGCTTAATACTGAATCTGCATCAGCAGAAAACTTGCATCAAGGAAAAATGGAACAAACAGAAGATGCTGGAATGGAAGATAATGTAAATGCAAATGTGATTGATGGAGATGCTGATATTGGTGACACAGTACAAGACATAACACAGGTACCAGATATGTTACCTGAGGCTAGTGAATCTGCTGATAATCCAACAGATGTTCTTAAAGAAGAAAGCAGTGAAATAAAGATTGATGAAACTAAAGCTACAGATGAAGGTCAGAATGTTAAAGATTCAACAGTGAATAAGAAAAGTAACAATAAGCCTTTGAAACAAGTTCCAGTGAAGACTCAAAGAGTTGGTAGCAGATATGCAGGTGGTAAAAGAATAAATGACAAAGCTGCAGTTGAAAATAAGAAACAAGAAGTAGCCAAAACTACAGTAAAAGAAACCAAAGCTCAAAGCAAATATGTTCAAGAAACTTGTAATTCTAAAGTTGGAGGCAACACTCATGAAACAATTCATGATGTTAAAAAATCTACAAAAAATGAAGCTGATCAGGATATACCTGAAGTTGTAGGTAAATCTGAAAACGAAAAAATTGAAATAAAAAAAACTATTGAAGAACCAGATAAACCTGCAACTGCTAAGGCAATGTTAGAAACTAGTAGAGTAGAAGGTGAAGGGAAATTAGATCTGCTAGCAGGTCAGGGTAATAGTTTATCAGAGATTGGTGAAGGTGTTATTGGTGAAGATATACAGACAAAAGATGTTGATTCTTCTGATAATGAAGGTATTTCATGTTTTCAAACCTCATGAAGACCAAATGCTTGGTTGTTAGTTAACAAAAAAATGAAATAAAAGAAACTGACTAAAAGGTACATGACATGTACCTTTGAGTCCTCAATATTTTTCACAGTTCATAGTTTGTTCAAACCAGGTGTTAAACCAGGTGCTTGTTTCACGAATGTTTGCAAGTTTATGAACTTCTTTTAATAGCGTAAAATTTGAAGTTATGAAAAAAAGTAAGGAAATTCAATTCTATGAAATTCCGCTAGCCTTGTAAATAGCATTCTTTTTAAAATTTGTAAAAAAATAGTGTGCACATGAAGTGTTCCTAGCTGTCACAATGTGGCCATACAATACGGAGGTTATTGAAACTCTGATTGGGAAATTTAGAGATTTGCAAAGTTTGATTTAATTTTTTATTAAAATAAAATGAAAAAAACAAAAAAACAAAATTGGTTTGCAATTAAACATCTAACGCTGTTTATATTTATGGTTTATGCAAGTCTATTTTTTTTAATATTAAAGACAGTAGGTTTTTTTTTTCCAAAATTTTAAAATATAAAAAATAAATCCAGTAAAATTGGCATGCTCAGATAATATATTATACTCACTAAGCCCTTGATGCAATAAAGATATAATTATATTAATAAAAATATGTAAAAATAGAATATATTGACAAGGGATTCCCTAACAAACTGGCATACATGCCAAGGTTAGATTACAATAGATTTTCCACTTAAAAATTGAAATGCATTTTATGTCCTATTAAATGAGTCGTGTGAATCAGTTTGATTACAATCAGATCTGTTTAATTGGTCAAATTATTGTTGAATTTGATTTATTTGAGTAATGTCTGAATGTAGAGGTGAAGGTCAACAAGCTGTGTAATCGGGATGTATTTAGAATAAGTTTTCCATTTCACTGCAATTAAAATATCATTTTGTGTCACATTCTGGCAGATTTAAATTTTCAGATCGTTAGTATATTAGATATATAAATTACTGTAGATGCTTCTTGTTTATCTTAAATTTAATTGGAAGTTATATTCCCTTCTCAGGGAGACATATTGTTTTGTGCTTTCTGTCTGTCTGTTTGCATTTTTTTGGAATTAAAAATATGTTTGAGAGGGAAACATTTTTTTATAAAAACATTTTTAGCCTTTTTTTCTTTGAAGATGAAACATTTTATGTAGGACAAATACCAGCATTGTTAAGTCCATTACCAAAAGCAAACAAAGATTCTGTATAATTCATAACAAAGGTGTATAAATTTTAATGAATATAGCAAGCAGGCCAGATAATTCAGAGTTTGGGAAAGAGTCAGAGTCTATAAACTAACCTTCAGTGCCTTGATAAAAGAAAATGTACCTTAAATAATATAACTTCTAGGACTGGTAATAGTTATAATAAATAATAATAAGTTTCTGATAAAGACTGCACTATAGTTGTTTAGATGTATTGTTTTAAAATACTTTGTCACTTAGGTAACTCCTGCATGTTTTTACTGTTTGGTGGCATGGTGTTTGTCTATATTTACATTAATTTTGCACATACTCTGCATGGGGGGCAAAATTTGTTGTAAATATTGCTTTTGTTGAAGGAAGGCAAATAAGGAGTTGTTTTTTGCTCATTTTTATATTTTGTTGTCTCTTTTTTTAGAATAGTTTTGAGAAAGTGCTTTAATTCACTGGGTATACAACATTTAGTCTTTTTATAGTTGATGCCATTTTTATAGATTAATGCTATTAGTAACATATTTTTGTACAAATTTTATGCTTGGAATAATTAAAACCGTATATACATGTTTTTATAACTGCTAGAAGCTTATTCATTATCTAGTTTTGCATTTTTTTCTCTGAGCAAACAATTTTCTACAAATTTTATGGAAAATTTTGATATTTCTGCATATTTGTTTAAACGTTTCTCTTTTTATGAGAATTCCTTATGTGTTAATCTTACAGGTAATGCTCATGCTATTGCCTCTGAGCTGGATGCCCTTGGATTGCGAAAACCCGCCTCGGGCACAGGAAAGGTAAGAAATATTTCTTTTACTGGTTCATTCAGTTTCATCTCATACAATTTCATAACATAAACCTAAGTCTGTTGCTTCACCAAACACAATATCCTCACAGTACTGAACCAGTCAAATACCACAAACTTGTCAAATATCATCATTAAAGGTATGCAGTTCTCAGTTCTTTATGTAATAGCAGAGCATCCAAGTGGTACATTTATCACAGGGAAAGCTGTCATTCTTCCAGAGTAAGCCTTCATTGGTAGCAATATCTTATGAGGCAGCTCTGCACTACATATACCTCTCACACAGAAAGCTGTTATTCTTCCAGGGTTTGCCTTCATTGGTAGCAATATCTCATGAGGGCAGCTCTCCATAAAATGCCTCTCATGGGGAAAGTTGTTATTCTTCCAGGGTTTGTCTTCATTGGTAGCAATATCTCATTAGCAGCTCTCCATGAAATGCCTCTCATGGGGAAAGTTGTTATTCTTCCAGGGTCTGCCTTTATTGGTAGCAATATCTCATTAGGGCAGCAATCTATGAAATGCCTCTCATGGGGAAAGTTGTTATTCTTCCAGGGTTTGCCTTCACTGGTAGCAATATCTCATGAGGGCAGCTCTCCATGAAATGCCTCTCATGGGGGAAAGCTGTTATTCTTCCAGGGTCTGCCTTCATTGGTAGCAATATCTCATGAAGTCAGCTCTCCATGAAATGCCTCTCATGGGAAAAGCTGTCATTCTTCCAGGGTCTGCCTTCATTGGTAGCAATAGCTCATGAGGGCAGCTCTCCATGAAATGCCTCTCATGGGGAAAGCTGTCATTCTTCAAGAGTTTGTCTTCATTGGTAGCAATATCTCATGAAGGCAGCTCTCCATGAAATGCCTCTCATGGGGAAAGCTGTTATTCTTCCAGGGTCTGCCTTCGTTGGTAGAAATATCTCATGAGGGTAGCTCTCCATGAAATGCCTCTCATGGGGAAAGTTGTTATTTTTCCAGGGTTTGCCTTCATTGGTAGCAATATCTCATGAGGGCAGCTCTCCATGAAATGCCTCTCATGGGGAAAGTTGTTATTCTTCCAGGGTCTGCCTTTATTGGTAGCAATATCTCATGAGGGCAGCTCTCCATGAAATGCCTCTCATGGGGAAAGTTGTTATTATTCCAGGGTTTGCCTTCATTGGTAGCAGTATCATATGAGGGCAGCTCTCCATAAAATGCCTCTCATGGGGAAAGTTGTTATTCTTCCAGGGTCTGCCTTCATTGGTAGCAATATCTCATGAGGGCAGCTCTCCATGAAATGCCTCTCATGGGGAAAGTTGTTATTCTTCCAGGGTTTGCCTTTATTGGTAGCAATATCTCATTAGCAGCTCTCCATGAAATGCCTCTCATGGGGAAAGTTGTTATTCTTACAGGGTTTGTATTCATTGGTAGCAATATCTCATTAGCAGCTCTCCATGAAATGCCTCTCATGGGGAAAGTTGTTATTCTTACAGGGTTTGTCTTCATTGGTAGCAATATCTCATTAGCAGCTCTCCATGAAATGCCTCTCATGGGGAAAGTTGTTATTCTTACAGGGTTTGTCTTCATTGGTAGCAATATCTCATTAGCAGCTCTCCATGAAATGCCTCTCATGCAGAAAGTTGTTATTCCTACAGGGTTTGTATTCATTGGTAGCAATATCTCATGAGGGCAGCAATCTATGAAATGCCACTCATGGGGAAAGTAATTATTCTTCCAGGGTTTGCCTTCGCTGGTAGCAATATCTCATGAGAGCAGCTCTCCATGAAATGCCTCTCATGGGGGAAAGCCGTTATTCTTCCAGGGTCTGCCTTCATTGGTAGCAATATCTCATGAGGTCAGCTCTCCATGAAATGCCTCTCATGAGAAAAGCTGTCATTCTTCCAGGGTTTGCCTTCATTGGTAGCAATAGCTCATGAGGGCAGCTCTCCATGAAATGCCTCTCATGGGGAAAGCTGTAATTCTTCCATGGTTTGTCTTCATTGGTAGCAATATCTCATGAAGGCAGCTCTCCATGAAATGCCTCTCATTGGGGAAAGCTAAGATTCTTCCAGGGTCTGCCTTCATTGGTAGTAATATTTCATGAGGGCAGCTCTCCATGAAATGCCTCTCATGGGGAAAGCTGTCATTCTTCCAGAGTCTGCCTTCATTAGTAACAATATCTCATGAGGGCAGCTCTCCATGAAATGCCTCTCATGGGGAAAGCTGTCATTTTTCCAGGGTTTGTCTTCATAAGTAGCAATATCTCATGAGGGCAGCTCTCCATGAAATGCCTCTCATGGGGAAAGCTGTCATTCTTCCAGGGTCTGCCTTCATTGGTAACAATATCTCATGAGGGCAGCTCTCCATGAAATGCCTCTCATGGGGAAAGCTATCATTCTTCCAAGGGTCTGCCTTCATTGGTAGCAATATCTCATGAGGGCAGCTCTCCATGAAATGCCTCTCATGGGAAAAGCTGTCATTCTTCCAGGGTCTGCCTTCATTGGTAGCAGTATCTCATGAGGGCAGCTCTTCATGAAATGCCTCTCATGGGGAAAGCTGTCATTCTTCAAGGGTTTGTCTTCATTGGTAGCAATATCTCATGAAGGCAGCTCTCCATAAAATGCCTCTCATGGGGAAAGCTGAGATTCTTCCAGGGTCTGCCTTCATTGGTAGCAAAATTTCATGAGGGCAGCTCTCCATAAAATGCCTCTCATGGGGAAAGCTGTCATTCTTCTAGGGTCTGCCTTCATTAGTAGCAATATCTCATGAGGGCAGCTCTCCATGAAATGCCTCTCATGGGGAAAGCTGTCATTCTTCCAGGGTCTGCCTTCATTGGTAGCAATATCTCATGAGGGCAGCTCTCCAAGCTCTCCATGGAATGCCTCTCATGGGGAAAGCTGTAATTCTTCCAGGGTCTTCCTTCATTGATAACAATATGTCATGAGGGCAGCTCTCCATGAAATGCCTCTCATGGGGAAAGCTGTCATTCTTCCAGGGTCTGCCTTCATTGGTAGCAATATCTCATGATGGCAGCTCTCCATGAAATACTTTCATTGGGAAAGTTGTCATTCTTCCAGGGTCTGCCTTCATTGGTAGCAATATCTCATGAGGGCAGCTCTCCATGAAATGCCTCTCACACAGAAAGCTCTCATTCTTCCAGGGTCTGCCTTCATTGGTAGCAATATCTCATGAGGGCAGCTCTCCATGAAATGCCTCTCATGGGGAAAGCTGTCATTCTTCCAGGGTCTGCCTTCATTGATAACAATATCTCATGAGTGCAGCTCTCCATGAAATGCCTCTCATGGGGAAAGCTGTCATTCTTCCAGGGTCTGCCTTCATTGGTAGCAATATCTCATGATGGCAGCTCTCCATGAAATAATTTCATGGGGAATGTTGTCATTCTTCCAGGGTCTGCCTTCATTGGTAGCAATATCTCATGAGGGCAGCTCTCCATGAAATGCCTCTCACACAGAAAGCTCTCATTCTTCCAAGGGTCTGCTTTCATTGGTAGCAATATCTCATGAGGGCAGCTCTCCATGAAATGCCTCGCATGGGGAAAGCTGTAATTCTTCCAGGGTCTGCCTTCATTGATAACAATATCTCATGAGGGCAGCTCTCCATGAAATGCCTCTCATGGGGAAAGTTATCATTCTTCCAGGGTCTGCCTTCATTGGTAGCAATATCTCATGAGGGCAACTCTCCATGAAATGCCTCTCACACAGAAAGCTCTCATTCTTCCAGGGTCTGCCTTCATTGGTAGCAATATCTCATGAGGGCAGCTCTCCATGAAATGCCTCTCATGGGGAAAGCTGTTATTCTTCCAGGGTTTGTCTTCATTGGTAGAAATATCTCATTCTCCATGAAATGCCTCTCATGGGGAAAGCTGTGATTCTTGCAGGGTCTGCCTTCATTGGGAGCCATGGCTCATGGGGACAGCGGTCTATTACACAGAAAACTATCACTGCCATTTCTAGCCTTCATAAGGTGTCATATCTCATGAGAGTGACTTTCAGTTGAGATCCCTCACACAGAGAAAGCTGTCACATGGGGAGTTATTGTCTTGGCAGCTTTTAATTAAGCAGTGTATGTTGGGATACATCTTACATACTGAAAAAATCTGTTACATTTCATTGTGCTGTGTTTGTAAAAATATGTATATTAAAATAATTGTATTATTTGTATATTTCAGAAAAAGGGAAAGAAGGACAAGGTAAAATTCTTTATAATATTTTTTCGAGTTTAATTAATTAAACCTATATAATAATAAATAATTGTTCATGTCCTCTGTCTGATTCAAATGCATGTGTGTTATCTAAGAGAAAATGATGTAACTTAAGGAAACCAGTGCTACTGTCTGCAGCAACATAATTTTGTTATTTTCTAGAAATTTATGTTTCAAAAATAGAACACAGAATAATTACACTTCCAGTCATACACTGTTGTGCCACCTGGACCACGTCCCAAGGTCCCTCAAGAGAAGACAAAGATACCAGACCATCTTCTAGATGCCATGAAGCATCAGCCGTCAGAGTCGTACCAGAACATGGAGAAGGATCTAGAACGAAGTAAGTGTATTCTTGTATCCTGCTGTAGATAGTACAAGTCGCTGTGATGATATTGGCCTTGGCTCTCCCATCTCTGAATATGTGGGGAAGTAGTCAGTGACTTGCAGAGATAAGGTGTTAACCAGTAGTTCGAGATTAACAGTGTGATTTCTATAGTAACACAAATGATGGGAATTATTTTTAGTTTGAGATATTCCCTTGTTTGACATAACAGTTTGAAATAACAAGATATTTCTCTAGTTGTGAGTTTTCAGTAGACTGGCCATGTTTTAATTATAGATAGGTTCATCTGAGGACTTGTTTACATCAGTTAAACACAGACTTACACAGACTTATATATTATTGACATTATTGTCATCATCAAGGTGTTGAAAATGGCATTCAACCGGTGCAAATGTTTAATTAAGTTTCATGTTTATTTTATACTTAAAGCTTATACTGTATTCCCCTAAAGAAGCGACCCTGGGGGACCATGCATTTTACAAAAGGTTGGGTCATTTAATTTCTGTTAAAAAAAAACAGCAAATTTTTAATGCATTACAATCTTGTGTTTGATAGTTGTTTTACAAACAAATACACATTTCAATTCTTTTTACTGATAACTCCCAAAAAAAAATCGAACAAAAAATGGTGAAGAGGGGTTGAGGTTATTTGGGGATTAATGGTATTTGAGTTTTTTTTCATCACATTTTTAAATTATTAAAATTCAGTAATACTTTTTAAGAAATGATTATAAAAACATAATTATTTCTCAGTTTCCATCTGTTTGATATAATGTGTCACTAACCTTATGATGTCTCGGCATCATATGAAGTAATTTATTATCTAATATAAAATAAAATAAAGGTGTTCGGTAAAGCTCAGTAGTGTGTTATCTAAATAACAGTATACATTTTGCAATACCAAACTTTTGTTTCAGCATTACTTACCTTGATGTTGTTATATATACTTAGGCCAAATAAAAAATACTTTTGTTTCCTGTGACATGCTAGAAAAAAAATTGGGTTGGTTGATAGGAATTTTCTCGTTTTTTCCTTTTTTTTTCTCATTGATGGTTCATGGATCGAAATGGAACAAAAGACAAAAATAAGATTTATAATACATGTAACTAGAATAAATAAAAATTCAATGAATTTTTTTTTTACTTGGGGTTGTTTGGGTCACAGGAAACAGAACTATTTTTTTTCATTTGGCCTTATATTGGTATAAGAAACTCTACACTGCCAATTGAATGTCATGACGATATTATGAATTACAGGAGGATTTCTGAAGGACGGAGAAGGTACTTGTTGCTATGGTGACAGTTTACATGATGGCAACATAATTTATGTTGCTATGGTGACAGATGCACATTTTATGACTGTTTTGTGTTTGTTGATATCTTGTATTTTTATTCAAGAGAATTTGGGTTCAGCAGAAATGAATTTTAACAAATGTGAAAACTTAACTGTAGTCACAGATGTGTGAAACAATATCTATAATGGGAAAAAGCATTATATCTATATAACATATGAAAAACAAATAGTGGCAACTTTAAAAAACAACTGCTTTATAGGGTAACTAAATATTCATAGTGTGTCATTGTTACTTAAAAGCATTCCCTGGTGACTCAAATTCTGCTGAAACTATCCTTTGCACATGATTTTATAATTATGTTGTATATGAATGTGTATTCCATTGGATGTTTTGTAATTTTCTATTGTTTATACAAATCTGCTATGGCTGGGAAGATTTAACTTAGGACCATAGAAAGCGGTGATGAGGTTGGCCTGTAGTGTGGTGGTTAATGGGTTACCAGATAAATTAGTATTCAAATAATTAATATCTAAGATCCCTGGGTATAGTTATAATCTAATCATTTGTAGTTACTTATGTAAGTGCAGATTATGTTATTTTTTATATTTCAATACAATTACTAACTTAATAGAACTAATCAAAACAGCTGTAGGTAACTAGTAAAATAGCTGTTATTGTCAAGGTAAATAGCAAAATAGCTGTTATTATCAAGGTAACTAGAAAATAGTTGTTATTGTCAAGGTAACTAGCAACATAGTTGTTATTGTAAAGGTAACTAGGAAAATATATTAATGTTATATCTGTATTTCTTGCACACTGGATAAGGATATCTGCATTTTTACCAGGGTTAGATATTTCTATCACACCCTAGGGCCAAGATAAAATTCTCGCTCTATGATGTCTAAGACTCATTTATGACGTAATGTATAAAATATATGACGTATATCATATAATTTAATGTCTTAAAAGCAACCATTGTAAAAAAAAATAAAATGATCAATTAAGTTAAAATAATTATCTAATTCTTAATTAAAATAAGTATTCAATGTCATGGGTATGCAAGAAAAATAAACTTACATGGCTTTTTCAGTTCAGATAGAGAATTCTGTCCCTTGGGATAATTGTTTTGGAGGGAACTCCAAAAAGCCTCGTTCCCTACAAAAACAGTTATCTCTTGGGATGGAATTTTCTACCCAAACCTCCAGTCTATGTAAGGTACTTATATACTATACATGTATATAAAATAGGTGGCAGGCAGTCACTTTGCAGATGTGTTTCATGTCTGCAATTTTTAAATAAAGAATAAACAAGGTATTAGACAGCTATAAACTACATGTAACCCCAACTGAGTATACATATAGTTTTTTGTGTAAATATCAAATGAAATGAAGAAATCAAAAGATTACCTACAGTAACGTGTGTTACTTTCTAGAAATTTGTGTTGCATAAAGGTCACTTATGAAGACATGGGTTGTACATGCAAACGTGATTGATTTACACAGTCAACTTGTTTCTAGAACATGTATCACTTTTTAACGGAATTCCAAAGGTTTGTTAAATAATGTCTGAAACAGAACAACAATTGTCTATTCAATATTACGGAATTCCAAAGGTTTGTTAAATAATGTCTGAAACAGAACAACAATTGTCTATTCAATATTACGGAATTCCAAAGGTTTGTTAAATAATGTCTGAAACAGAACAGAGTTCCAAAGGTTTGTTAAATAATGTCTGAAACAGAACAACAATTGTCTATTCAGTATTATGGAATTCCAAAGGTTTGTTAAATAATGTCTGAAACAGAACAACAATTGTCTATTCAATATTACGGAATTCCAAAGCTTTGTTAAATAATGTCTGAAACAGAACAACAATTGTCTATTCAATATTACGGAATTCCAAAGGTTTGTTAAATAATGTCTGAAACAGAACAACAATTGTCTATTCAATATTACGGAATTCCAAAGGTTTGTTAAATAATGTCTGAAACAGAACAGAGTTCCAAAGGTTTGTTAAATAATGTCTGAAACAGAACAACAATTGTCTATTCAATATTACAGAACTCCAAAGCTTTGTTAAATAATGTCTGAAACAGAACAACAATTGTCTATTCAATATTACAGAAGCAGAAAAAAATATGTTTCTATAATGACAGAAGCAGAAAATAGATATGTTTCATTAAATAAAATTTATAAATTAGCTTTATTTATAAGATTGCATTATAATAATCATAATAAAACATTTTATCCTGATAACATCAAACATATAGGACAAGTCATGATGCTCTTTTACAAGGAAACATTATGATCAAAGTTTTCAAAGTGACATGCATGGTTTATACATGTTTTGTTCACAACATTAATTTTGTCATGATTAAATTTTGCATGTTTGTGTGTATGTACCTGGCATGTTATATTTGTTTGACATGAAATGTAATATTTTGAACACTTGACAGAGCATGTGAAATAATGTTGTTGCTTTGGAAACAAAATTTAAAGTTAAATTGTTACATAATGGTGACTGTTGTAAAAATTGTGCTGTTGTGTTTTTAATGTATTATATCTAAGTTCACTTGGCTGGTTTTGTTGTTGCTTGGTTGCAATGAACACAGCAGTATTTGTAATTAACAAATTGTATGATATGAATTGTGCATGCGCAAGGTTGTATGTCCGATCCTGACCGGTTCATACCAAAGATTTGAAAAATAGTACTAGAAGCTTCCTCATTTGGCGTTTAACATTTAGAGGATAGTTGTAAGTGTGGTTGAACTTATGTCACTATAACGAGACTGGGTGGGACTATCCTACCATGTGTCTGCGGCATGATACCCCAGTTTGGCAGCACTCAAATAGGCACCATCATGATATAACTGAAAAATTGTTGAAAGTCATGCTAAACACCATACAACAAGTATTATATAAATTGTTTAAGTATCGTAGCATTTATTTATTTACTTTCTCACTGTATGTTGTAAGCACAAAACCAAAATAGCTTAAAGGGTCATATAACTGTCTTTATTCATGATCAAATTGCCTCATACGCAAAATTTCCAACTGTCTTATGTGAAATCGAAATGTCATAAATCATACTAATTCAGTAATTTGTATATTGAAAATGTAATTTTATACCATGATAACAGTGAACATATAGTACATTCTCAGTAAGTGTTATTTTATGCCATTGAATGTTTGTTATAATCATACTTCATATAGTTCAAAATAAGTAATACAATTTATTATATATCAACATCTAGCTCTGACACAACAATTTCTATGCTCACATTTAGTTAAATCTCAGTTATCAAACAAGATGGTGTTTAAAAAAAAAATTGACTATTTCTTAATCATGTGTAATTCCAGTGACAGACCTTGTGGATGAGTCGTTATCTGGTCCAACTCTTGAAGCTGTTGGTGAAGGGCTTACAGAAGAGGAATTAGAACTAGCCAAACAAATATTAATGGTAGAGTATTATTATTGTAAACTTTATTATGGTACCATAGGGACCAAATATTTTAATTGTCAATGATGATTTAGCAACATGGCAGATAGCAGCAACAGGCTGATTATTATCTGACGGTAGGAGGCATGGTTGTATATTAGAGAATATCATTTCATTATTTGTTCCATAAATCTGTACAATTGTGGTAAAATGATGAATTTAACTCTAATCATTCTGCAATTATGCAAGAACTAACATTTCATTGCTTATTCAGTTCAGATAGGAAATTCAATGCCTTGAGATAACTGTTTACGCGAAACTCAGCAGAGCCTCGTTCCAACCAATACAGTTATTATGGAATTTTCTATCCAAACCTCATGCCCATGAAAGATTCTTATAATGTAAATGTGACTTTTTAAATTTTCAACAAATGAAATTCCTTCATAGTTGTATTTGTGTAACTGTCACCAGGTCCTGATCCAAGATGGCTACTTTTGCTAGCATAAACAAGAGATTAGAATATATCTGATGGCATTTTCTTAGAAGCCAGATTTCATTTCAAGAGTATGCATTCTCTAATGTTCCATTTCTTTAACAGCCATCAAGTTTCGAATACAAAGTGTAGTATGTATACAGTTTATAAAGGTCGAAAAACAGTTTTAAAACCGTGATCAAATCAAACCTGCAAAGTGATAAAAAAAACTGTGGATACTACCTGTAAACCAATAGAGGACTTACATATTGCTTGCAATACTCCAGTGTCTTTGTTTCATTGGTTAGAGATGTCACATGTGACCAGAGTTACACTTTGGTGAACTGTAGCCACAATTAATTAATATTTGTGAGAGGTTGTGTTTGCTTTACTATGATTTTATAATTAAATTTTATAATTTTATTTCAGAAAAAAATTGGCGATGCCAGAGAAAAACTAGATGGCAACACTGGTACCAAGGCAGTTGGTAAGAAGAAGTCTTCTGCCAAAGTAGCGAAGAAAGCAGGGAAGAAGAAGAAAGGTCCGCAGGTGGATGAAAGAACAGAAGAGGAGAAGGAGAGAGATGCCATCAAGGAAAAACAAGAGTTCGAGAAACAAGTATGTTAAGGAAGATTTAATTTTCTATAGCAGATAAAGTGAATTTATAATGATGATTTGTTGTAGATTTTAAAAATCTTTCATTGATATGAGGTTGAGATTAATATACAAGAATCCATCATGAGTTCATTCATGTGGGATAGAAAAATCTCACACCACAGGAAAGATGCTGAAAATCTTTCTATAGTAAATGAAGTAAATTGCTTTGCTGGCTTTTAAAAATGATTAGAAGAAATGATTGTCCCTACAGTGCAATGTGTCCAAACAAGAATGGTCAGAATCGTCATTGGAACTCCGAGTTATTGCTCTTGTTTATTTATTTTCTCTCCTGCAAAACAACTTAATAATAAATAAAGATAATGGTTCACCTTCTCTTACAATAAGTACAAATATTAATACCCATTGGTGAATATGTATGTACATGTATACCATTTAGAAAAAAGAACAAAATCTGGCCTGTGGTTATAAAAAAAATTTCATGCTAAACTTAAAATTTGTACTCAAACACAATTTCTTATTTTCATAATTATAAAAATTCAAATTAATGAATATTTGCTCAAATTTGAAAGTAGTGATGCAGATTTGAGGCAGAAAGTTACAGATATTTTTATTTATTTTGTCATAATGAGTCCAATAATTGTTTTTTTGAGTTTAGCATGAAATCTGGAGTTGAGCTTGGAATCAACTTTTATAACTTTAAAGATCTTGAGGTAGATCCTCACCAAACCTTGTGATGACTGACACTGAGTGATGTACTTCAACCTTTCTTTTGTTTTTTTTCCATCCAAGAAAACAAGCAAATTAAAGAACTCACATTGAATTATTTATATATATGGGGTCCTCCGTGGCCAAGTAGTCTAAGGTGCTGTCTTAAAATCACTTACCTCTCATCACTTAGGTTTTAGGTTCGAGTCCAGCTTGCTCCAAAAACTTTATGTAAGAAAGTTTGCCAGTTACTTGTAGAAGGGTTTTACTCAGATTCATTCTGAGGTCTTCCTCCATCAATAACGCAAGATATGCAACTTATAACCTGAAATGAGTTGAAAATGGCGTTCAAAATTGTTATATATGAACAATTCACCCCAATTACATAAACAATCAGACATTCACCATCAATTACATAAACAATCTGATCTTCGCCCTCATTACATAAACAATCTGACCTTCACCCTCATTACATAAACAATCTGACATTCACTCCATTACATAAACAATCTGACCTTCACCCTCATTACATAAACAATCTGACCTTCACTCTCATTACATAAACAATCTGACCTTCACCCTCATTACATAAACAATCTGACCTTCACCCCCATTACATAAACAATCTGACCTTCACCCCCATTACATAAACAATCTGACCTTCACCCCATTACATAAACAATCTGACCTTCACCCTCATTACATAAACAATCTAACCTTCACCCTCATTACATAAACAATCTGACCTTCACCCTCATTACATAAACAATCTGACCTTCACTCTCATTTCATAAACAATCTGACCTTCACCCCCATTACATAAACAATCTAACCTTCACCCTCATTACATTGCTTGTATTACAGAAGAGAGACTTGGAGGCTCAGGATTTGCAGCGGAAGATTGCAGAGAGGCGATTGTTACTGCAGGCTCAGGAGGATATGGCGAGTGCTGCGTCGAAGGTAAGATGGTTTCTTTCTGTAGTGCATGGCTGCATGGTCTATCTAACTCATGATCACATATTGGTACCTTTCACAGCTGAGGTGATGAGTTTGAGCCCAGCTCAGTCCAAATACTTTATTTAAGAAAGTTAGCCAGTTACTTGTGGAAGGACAGTGGTTCTATTCAGACTCATATGTATGAATATGGGGTCTTCATCAACCAGTGAAATTGATAGCAATGTAATTTGTTGAAAAATGATGCTAATTTAAACCTACATCAAAAAATCTACTTAAGAAATTTGTATAATTACATTAAACAATATCAGTCAGACTGCCATATTTGTATGCATACAATAGTAATGTACAACTGTCTAATATACAACCTTTTGGTTTGTTTGAATATTTAACATCATTTTTATGCCATCATGGTCTAACAAATGACACTTTAATAATAGGACACATCATGATTAATTATTCCTCAATGTCATGTGAAAAACTATGACTTACTGTACAAGTGGTAATTTTAGCACTGCCCATGTCGTTGTGATCAAGCTTTGCAATGTTAATACACAACAGGGACTACTTTTTATTCCTCAAATCTTTTTTCATGTGTTTTATATATGAAAAAAGAAACAAATCAAACCATAAAAGTATATTGTTGACATTGTATTATGTCATTTAAAAAAATGTTGCATAAAATAAACCAAACTCTACAATAATATCAATCAAATTAGGACGGCATATGAATATTTATAAAAGCCTGGCTTTTTAAGTACTGGTACTTGAATTTTTTTAAACATGGAACGATAAAAAAATATGCTATAAACAATGAATAATTAAACTTTTGAGTACTTCGGTGTAATTCAGGAGCTCCAAGAGCAGATGGAGCAGTTGCAGAGGGAGGCTGACGATTTACAGAGAGCTGAGGATGAAGCCCGTAGTATCCTCTCTGACGTCCGTAAGAAGCAACGTGAGGAAAGAGAACAAAGACGCAAAATTGAACTTGGTAAATACAGGTTTATTTTCCCCCAGTTTCTGGGGTTTCATGCCGAGTCCCATTATTTCTCCCCATCTCATGTTGTATAATGGATCGAAGAAGAACATCCTATCATACAGTTAACAAAAAGTGCATATGTATATACTTCAAACCTGTATAAGGCAATCAAGGCAAGGGGAAAAAAGTGGCCCTTAAAGACAGGTTGTTGCTTATTGCAGGTTTAAGGATAGAAATGGGAAATAGCAAGTGTGGCTGCTTTAGACAGGTGGCTGCTCAGTAGAGGTGACTGCTTACACAGGTTTGACTGTAAATGGAATAACATAATTGGATATTTGTAATTCCTCACATCCATTCATTGCTTCATGCATCCCTATCTTGCCTATTTCACAGTGGTTACTTCGAACATGTGCGGGAGTACTGAAATATTGAAATATCATATAAGAAACAAGGTGATATATATGATTGACATATATGTAAAATGTAAACACCAAATACACGTTAAAAAAAAGGAAAATATTTTTTATTTTTATTTCAGATAGAAAACGTCAAGACGCTTTTAATAAGAGGGAAAAAGAGAAGAAGGATATGGATGAGAAGCGCCGAAAAGAGATGGAAATGATGGAACTGATAGCAGATGGAGAAATGAGAAGAAGATTAAGAGAAGAAGAAGAGAGAAAGATGTATGAAGAAGAGAGATTAGCACAGGAAAGATATGAGGTGAATAAATTTTGAATATTGCATTATTCACAGGAAAATATCAGCGCACAATGTTAAAATGGTGTTAGATCTTTTTAGAAACATGACATGTGCTATATTGCTGATAATTTTTTCAATTGTAGCAGCAAAACTGCAAATTAATATCAAATTCATTTTTGTCTCTGAAGTGTAAAATACTTTAATTTTGTTGACCAAATACTAACTCGTGGCCTGCGATAGAGGCAATAATGAGCCAGTATCAGGTGAAGCTTAAACATTGACGGATAAAACTATAAATATTTAATGCCTACTTGTGTATTAAAATTTCTCATAAATAAGATAAACTACTAGGACACCAATCAACCATTATTTTTAAATGAGACCTGTAATTTAATGAACTTTACATCATTTACTGAACAGAAAGTTATAATCAAATATATGAATGTTTTATAGGAAGAGCTAAGGGAAGCACAGCGACAAGAAGAAGAAGAAGAGGAGCGTCTGAAAGAAATGGAGAGAGAAGCAGAGGAAGAAGCAATGAAGAGACTTATTGAAGAGAGAGAAGCTGCAGAAAGACAGAGAAGAAGATTGTATGAAGAAGAAGAAAAAATGAGAGAAGCAGAACTTCTGAAGAGGTAACGAATCAAGGGAATTAAGCAATCAGTATGGAGAGGAATGAGGTGTTTTGGCCATAATTCAACACATTACACCATATTTTTAGTTTCATTGGCGGTGGATTATATCAGAATGTATATGAGTAAAACCACCATTCTTCACAAGTAGCATTTCAATTTTTTCATGTACTGTTTTTGAACTGAGCCTGCAACCATGGTGAGAGGTAAGTAACCTTTAAACCTCAGTGGTGAGAGGTAAGTAACCTTAAAACCTCAATGGTGAGATGTAAGTAACCTTAAAACCTCAATGGTGAGAGGTAAGTAACCTTAAAACCTCAGTGGTGAGAGGTAAGTAACCTTAAAACCTCAGTGGTGATAGGTAAGTTATCTTAAAACCTCAGTAGTGAGATGTAAGTAACCTTTTAACCTCAGTGGTGAGAGGTAAGTAACCTTAAAACCTCAGTGGTGAGAGGTAAGTAACTTTAAAACCACAATGGTGAGAGGTAAGTAACCTTAAAACATCAGTGGTGAGAGTTAAGTAACCTTAAAACCATAATGGTGAGAGGTTAATAACCTTAAAACCTCAATGGTGAGATGTTAGTAACCTTAAAACCTCAATGGTGAGAGGTAAGTAACCTTAAAACATCAGTGGTGAGAGTTAAGTAACCTTAAAACCACAATGGTGAGACATAAGTAACCTTAAAACCTCAATGGTGAGATGTAAGTAACCTTAAAACATCAATGGTGAGAGGTAAGTAACCTTAAAACATCAGTGGTGAGACGTAAGTAACCTTAAAACCACAATGGTGAGAGGTAAGTAACCTTAAAACTTCAGTGGTGAGAGTTAAGTTACCTTAAAACCACAATGATGAGAGGTAAGTAACCTTAAAACATCAGTGGTGAGAGGTAAGTAACCTTAAAACATCAGTGGTGAGACGTAAGTAACCTTAAAACATCAATGGTGAGACGTAAGTAACCTTAAAACATCAATAGTGAGATGTAAGTAACCTTAAAACATAAGTGGTGAGAGGTAAGTAACCTTAAAACCTCAGTGATGAGAGGTAAGTAACCTTAAAACATCAGTGTTGAGAGGTAAGTAACCTTAAAACCTCAAGGGTGAGACATAAGTAACCTTAAAACATCAGTGGTGAGAGGTAAGTAACCTCAAAACCTCAGTGGTGATAGGTAAGTAACCTTAAAACCTCAGTGGTGAGAGGTAAGTAAACTTAAAACCACAATGGTGAGAGGTAAGTTACCTTTAAACATCAATGGTGAGACGTAAGTAACCTTAAAACATCAATGGTGAGACGTAAGTAACCTTAAAACCTCAGTGGTGAGAGGTAAGTAACCTTAAAACCTCAATGGTGAGACGTAAGTAACCTTAAAACCGCAATGGTGAGAGGTAAGTAACCTTAAAACCTCAATGGTGAGAAGTAAATGACCTTGAAACATTAATAATGAGAGGTAAATGACCTTGAAACCTCAATGGTGAGAGATTAGTGACCTTGAAACCTCAATATATTGAGAGGTTTATGACCTTGAAACCTCAGTAGTGAGAGATTAGTTACCTTGAAACCTCAATGGTAAGAGATTAGTGACCTTAAAACCTCAATAGTGAGAGGTTTATGACCTTGAAACCTCAGTGGTGAGAGATAAGTGGCATTGAAACTTCACTTCAGATCACATGAACTTGAAGATAACTGTAACTCAGTTACATGCATTGTATTATTAAAATTTTGGAATATATATTATGTCCTTTATCATGAATTATTCAACAAAGTCTCATTATTGGTGCAATACTTATACTGACAATTCCAATGTATTGTAGAGAATTCATGCTTGAAGAAGAAAATAGACTGCATGAAGAGAGAGCCAAGATTGAAGCTGCAGAAAATGAGAGACGGGACTTGGAAAGACAGAATTTAATGGAGGTAAAACTTCAGCAGATACATCCAGTAGTTTATACTAGTTTAGTTTGGTTCCATTGCGAAGTAAGCTTAGAATTTATAATTACGAACTGCTCTCTGATCTGTTTCTTAGGTAAAACCAATACCAAATGTTGTTTGTTAAGAGGTCATTAGGTCAAGCCAGGAATTAAACCCATGACCTGTAGTGTGAACATGCAACACTGTAGCTACTACACTATGGCTTTGCTGTTTTTGAGGTCACATGTTATTGAAAACATGATATAAATTAATTATACTTTTGATTCTAAGAATCACATTTGGATGGGTAAAAACATTTTTTTCACAAACATTGTAAACATAAAATTATGGGTAAGAAACATGATTTTTCAAACATTTTCTGTTACATCATTATTAAAATTGCTGCTTTATTCAAAAAAGATTTATTTACTTGTTTAATTGATGAAATTTGGATTCAAAATCTTGGTACAATGTACTTTAAAATTAAGTCCAATTCTCCGTACAGATGAATTTAGGTCCTACTTTATTTGTAAAAAAAAACTTCCAGAGTGCCAAGTCATTTTATTTTTCAAGAAAATAGGTGGGACCATTTATTATGAGTGAGCATTTATTCTGTAGACTATGAAAAATAACATTAAAACTAAATATTCTGTAAGTTATAAAATAACTTTAAGCTGGTATTCATGATTACAGCATATATAGTGCCTCATTGCTGCACCAATAATTTCAAAACTTGTTTACATTTATTTTGTAAGCCGAACTAATAATTTCCCATTTTTTCTTGTTTTGTAATTATCTTAATTTTGTAGAATACTTTGCTGCACCAATACCATATTTGTGTCAGTGTAAATATTATTTCTGATATACAGTTGAGGCGATTGGAGGAGGAAGCGAGGGCCAAAATGATGGAAGAGGTAGAACAGCGGCGGAATGATGCAATCTCGCGTAGGGATCATAATCTTGAAAATAAAGTTAACAGCGACAAACTTCGTCACTATCAGGGTATAACAAGAGCTTGGACATTCTCCTACTTTGTCAGATGGCCACGGGACACATATGAGAGGTAATGTTTACAGTAGGATATATTCATATGTATCTATTTGATGTTAGATGTTATCTTAATGGATAGTAATGCACAGACATGATGATTTTTATTGTTTTCAGTGGTGATTTTGGTAATATAATGTGTAAAAAGTCCTATTGCATATTGTTTGCTCATTACCTTTTATTAGGAATATAATTATTTTTTTCAAAATAAATCATTTTGGACCTTTTAATCAATACCATATAAAAGAAAAAAGTTATGATTTAGAAATACTAGTACCATAATGCTGCTAAGTGGTTGATTAAGGTGTATTAAAATCAACTCTTTATTCATCTCGTTATTGAATGTTCTCAATAGCCGAGTGGTCCAATTTACCTTGCATAATGGCACATACCTCACACCACAGAAGTCTTGGGTACAAGCCCTGCTCTGTCTGAAATTTTAACATGAGGAAGTTCACTAGTTATTTATGGATGGACAGTGATTCTGCTCAGGTTCATTCTGATATCTTCTTCTGACTTTACTAGTTACTTGTTGATGGACAGTGGTTTAGCTCAGGTTCATTCAGATGTCTTCTTCTGATCGATCTCTGCACAGGTGTAGGAATCCTCCGAATGGGTGTCATTTTCATTTTATCATTTTTTTTCATATTCGTTATTGTGGTTAAATTACCAACCCCTGTGTGATTCCATGGGGAGCCATATGTATGAAGGTTCTAGGTTCATTCTGCATATTCATCATTGATGTTAGTTTTTTTATCTGTATGTTAATTTGTTGCTTTTGTACATGTAGAGTGAACCTGGAATCGTCCTTCCTGTTGGCATCAAATAACCTACAATGTGTTGGTATGCCATAAAACCCCATTCATTCTATTCTATCTAGGAAGACTTTGAGCATTGTAAGAATTTGTTTCATATTCAATGTAAAACAAATAAGTTTAAAACAAAACAATCTTTATTTTAATCAGTTTTGTTAAATTTTTTCTTGATTTTTAGGAAATATTGTACATGGTTATGATTGTGTAAAGTAAATATTTTCATTATGTAACCGGTTCATGTATTTTGTATCGTATAAATCTGACATCATTATTTGTTCCTACCAGTCATTCCAGAAGCAGAGTGAAACATCGCAGAAGGTATTATTTGTGGAAGATGACCCATCCCCTCACATTCATTATAACAGACATTACCGTTTTACCTAGTAGTCACAACTTCCAACCTTATATCAGTCTGGGATGGAATACCAAAGGGGCTAGGGCAGCATTTTGATGAAAAAGTCTTGAGATTAATAATTTTGTATGCATATATCGTTAATAAAGTATCTTACGTGAGTGCTCGTTTATTATTGAATATATTCAACAAGATGACAAAAATATATTGTGCAAGGCTGTGAAGAGCATCATCATTTTTGCAAACTAGTTAAATAAATGCAATAATAAATTGGCACAAATGTAAGATGATTTTATCACATAATTCAGGAAAGTGGTATATTTCAGATCAACTCTACAACAAACATGAAACATTCGCATATTATATATAAGTTTATCTATGATGCAACACTGCAAAAAAATCATTTTACCATGGAGAATCAACGCCATTTATACATCTGGGCAAGAAGGTAGCTCAACATTTTACATATTAGAGTGCAGTTCAACGGAAACTACCGATTGATGAATGGGACACCAGGTTTATACCCAATATAGTTAGAAATGGGCATATTAAACATCTGGGCAGTGAATTATGTGATAAATATTTTTACATGAAATATATGCATATGAAATATAGAGTTTAATATTAATATCCTGTATCTTGACTAAGCTACATGTATGCTTAAGGGTAAAATTGTGAGTTTCAACAATTTTTCTTCTATTTAAATGTAACTTACACAGTTGGAAGTTTTGACGACTTATCATTTTTGCACTCAGCGTATTACATTAACTTTTGCATGTACATTTTGATCGCCTGTTATGATAATTATATTTTAATTTAGTATTGCCTTAGCACAGTGTTTTTTTTTTTAATTTCACAAATATGTAATTGCATAAGACACAAACTGTTATAATATTTAATCAATTTGCACTTATATATTATGCATCACTGTTAATTGATAAAAGAAGTCTATAGGTGTTGTACAAAATATTCTGAATAGAATGTCTGTCCGTCTGCCAACATTTATAGTTTGTTTCTCGAATTATAGTCTCACTTTCAAAATTTCACATGTGAACTCAGAGGTCAATCAAAGGTCAAAGAGATAGCGAATTGATACAGTGAATGTAACCACAGTAACTTGTTTCCAGTTGCAGCCACACTTCAAATGTGAATAACGTCAGGATTATGATGCTGACTTACTGAGTTTTAAAGTTCAAGGTCATTTAGAACCAATATTGTAAAAGCTTATCAACAAGATGCATCCATTTTCATAAATACAGATTTCAGGGTAATTGGGTCAAATGTGAAAATTGAACTACATAAATTTTAGGGTCATTAGGTCAGCAAAACAGATCCTGATGCTTGCTAAACATGTGATTACCCATCACTCGCTACAGCTGTACTTATCAAGTTTGCATGATTTTTTTCCATTTAATTCTAACCATCCAGGATCATAATACTGAGCCAAACTTGGCCAAAACATCTGTAGTCAAGTGTCAGTTTGTCAGTTACTAGTTGGATGACGAGGCTTTCTTGATATTCCTATACAAAGCTTGATCTTATGTCATTATAAGCATTCATTATCATTTTGATGGTAAATGATGCTAAACTCCATTTGACACAAAATAGTTACACTTTAATATTACCTATTTACTTTGTTTATAAATTTTGATGCACACCATGCATTTCATATCTTCAAAATTTGAACCCACTTTCCCACCTTATCCTAACCCCAACCACCAAACTACCATCCACTCCATTTCTTTTCTTGATCATTTTGTTTTGATACCATTTCAAAATTCATTTATAATTAGTATGAATGACCTATCCTTAGTAAATGCTTCTTGAACCTCTATCTAACTTTGATATATGAATGTCCCAATCTTTAAAAATGATTCACCTCACCCATATTTATGTCTCTTGATATGAATGTCCCTTCCTTAAAACAGTCCCCATCTCGCCATTCTGTTGCCATATTGTCAGAATTTCCTAATGGTCTACTACCTTTATAGATGACCTGCACCACACTGTCAACTTTTAAAGTTTCAGTGTTAAAAACATGTCATGTAAATGAACTGGTCTTCACCTTTAAATATTATCAAACAATGGTTGATGTGAATGTCAGGGGATGAACCTTAATGATATATATTCATCTCACCATAACTATAATCTATTTTTAGGTAAATGACCTATCCTTAATAAATGATTCCCCTCAGCATCTTATTGTGACATTTTAGGTGAATGTCTTATCCTTAATAAATGATTCCCCTCACTAGCTTAGTATGACTTTTTTAAGTGAAAGTCTAATGTTCTTTAACTCTCCATACTCTTGACCTTGAGTGTGAATGTCCTATCCATAATAAATGATATTTACTTTAATATATTACCAATTTTAATGTGAATCTTCCTGGAAAATGATATTCACTTCACCTTTTTAATGCTTGATAACATATGGCCTTTTTTTTTCAATTTGGCTTTTTTAGCCATGTGCAACATTCTATGGATGCTAATGTGCATGTTTACCTTTTATTTCAGAGAGGACTAAGAATGCTCAATGAAAAATGGATTTAAAGTGAAATCTATATATTTTTTCTCTCAGATTCAGTTCACATTTTTACATGTGTGTTCTCCTATCCCACTAAAATTGGATATTTATAAGAATAAACAAACTCAAACTGTATGTAAAGATAACTGGAAATTCAGGGAATCTTGATGACAATTTTACATCTAGTCCTGATTGGTTCCTTCTTAAACCAGTCAATGCTACCTTGCTACATGGATTCAGTACAGCAGCAATGGTCACGTTAGAGCATCTGCCTCGCATGCTGAAGGTCGTGGATTCAGTCCCCGGCCAGGTCATATGAAAGACTTGAAAAATGATAAAAGAAGCTTCCTCACTTGGTGCTCAGCATTTAGAGGATAGTTCTTGGTCTGGTCAGTCTGGTGTCTATACAATGCTACTGGGTGTGGAATCATACCATGTGTCTGTGGCATGATACTCCAGTATGGCAGCGTTTAGAATACCGTTTCAATAATACACCACCGCAATATAACTGAACAATTTTTGAAAGTAACACTTAACACCATACAACTACAACTACCTGATTTGAAAAATCATAGCCATCTATATATACTCAGTTGTAAACAAAAGTGTACACTGAGGTTTTTTTTAAATTGGTTGTATAAATTCT
Organism: Panopea generosa; assembly: GCA_029582155.1. Taxonomy (NCBI): domain Eukaryota; kingdom Metazoa; phylum Mollusca; class Bivalvia; order Adapedonta; family Hiatellidae; genus Panopea; species Panopea generosa. The sequence continues at coordinate 52,569,379 of CM055898.1, forward strand.
TAACTAAATGACGTGTGGTGGGTGGTATCAAAGTATTCATCATTCCATTTATTTTAGTATTGGCTGATAACGGTCCATGACTGATAAAGGCCCCTGTCTACTGTCATGTAGATGGAAAAACAGTATATCTGTACTATAAATAGAATCGAAAATTGAATATTGAATATTTGGTGTCATTTTTATGCCATCGAGGGCTAACAGACGATCAGTGAACCTAACCACTGTTTCCTGGGATTAACCAGTACTTGAGCACATCCCGTCTCCGCAAGTAACTGATAACTTTCCCACTTGAATCAGTGGTGAGAGACAAATGATAATGAGACACAATGTTGTATATCAGTCATCACAGAGACTGTTGCCGGGCGGGGGATTCGAACTTACAACCCCTAGATTGATAGTCTGGCGCACAACTGATTGAGCTAATCGGGCCTGGCTTGAGAATAGAAAATATTTGAAATTTAAAAGTGCACGCTTTTTTTTGCAATGGAAAATATCCGTTTAAAATATATAATTATACACTCGGTCTAGTATTTTTTTTAATTTTTTTTTTTAAATAAATGGATCGATACAGTAATTAATGTAAAAGGACATGAAACTCAAATAAGGTGTTGTAACATTAAAGTTATCCAAATAAGAGGATGCTATTGTTTTAAGGTTATCATCAAAATATTTTGAAATGGTTTCGAAAAAAAGTTTATCCATAATGTTTATTTTTCAGACCAATTGGTGACCCAGATCCAAGAAAGAAGGTGAAAATAAAGAACCCACAACCAAAGGCAAAGGTCGATCCACCACCTGATGCAGATGGAAATAATACTCCCGCAGCAACATAAAATGTAACTGGCTCCCTGCAATAACTATCAGCTCAATGTAAAGCATTGCTAGCTACCTGTATCAGCAATTAAATCATGGCTGGCTTCCACCATAAACAACTCATCGAGCATGACTGGATTCCATCATCACCAATCTATTGGACATTGCTGGTCCCTGACATCAATAATCCTTCAGACATGTTTGGCTCCCTATATCAGCAGTCGTACAAAACCATGTACTTACTCTCTGCATCAAATATCAACTGGACATGCCTGGTTCCCTTCATCAACTCTGGTCTGGCTCCGGGTTTAAATTAATGAAGCATTCGAGTCCGAGAAATTGTCTTCGACTCATAATTTGATTTTATTTTTTTTGCAAACCCTGTAAACAATTAGAATTATGATTAAAAAACGTGACTTTTTTTTTTTCTGTTCAATCATTGTTAGAATTGCTTGTTTCTGCAAATAAAACAGTTTTCTTATGTAATTGATGTTATTTGGACCTTAAAATATTTGAATTTTGAATCTGGGTCTGATTTGGAGACTCAAAACTTTGATGAATATAAGACAACAGACATCTGTAACATAAAAAACATCACTGAATATCAACAGAACATTGTGGTCAACAATTTTATAGACATTCTTACATGAGCTTATTTATTATTGAATTTTTGAAACAAGTTGGTAAAAATATATTTTGCGAGTCTCTACCGAGCATTATATTATTTTTCCCCAACAATTTTAATAAATTCAATAATAAATTAGCATGAATGTAAGATTCATTTTATCATATGACTCGGGAAAAGTTTACATTTATCATTTATTTAACAGATGCCCAAATCGGGTATTTTTGTTTCCGTGAGTCACCATATGAGGTAACGTCACAAAATAATGTCATTTAACCATGACAAATTGACATCATTTATATATCCGGCAAGTCAGAAAGTACTTTGACAATTTACATACGAGAGCCGAGTTATACTGAAAACACTGATCAATGAATTGGAAGTGATATTACACTAGATTAATATCAATCTATGTCCTGGGTTTATTACACTCTGCACTGTAAATTATGTGATAAAATAGGTTACTAACATACACAGGAGGAAATCTTATCCTGACAATTGTTACAGCGTGTGATTACTGGATAATTCCCAGGGAACAGTTACACTAGTTATCTCAAGCTGACATTTTCCTCCCCAACTCAAAAGTCAAAAATGTTTTCTCTAAATGTTTACTTGAACTCGTTACACATTAAATGACCATCTCATCTAGAATCAAAGTCCTAACACAACTTTATTCATCAGTAAAGTATAACATGCAAAATAATTAAATGTAAATGAAGTTACCACGGTATATCAATGTAAAAATTTGAGTGAAGGAAAATGTTAAGTTGAGATGTTTAGTGAAACTGGTGCCAACTGATCTGATGTATTTTCACGTATTCAATATCAGATGGGAATAACAATAATAAGAAACATTCACATGATTCTCTCGTCTCTATTGACGGCTCCCAATTTGTGAGGGAATATGTCGTAGCATGTTGTCAGGGGCATATGTATGCAGTCTGAATGGCTCGATTGATGGAGCGTTCACCCCTTAAGCGAATGGCGCTTGGTTCAAGTCCCGGACTGGCAGCATATTTTTCTCATCCTGTTACATTTTTATCAGATTCAATACTTAATACACACAAAGAGTAGAAATGGAGAACTAACTCAATCTGATTGTCACATTTTTATGTAAAAGTCTTGCAAAAAAATAGTGAAGGAGGTTTAAGTGATACCCCTATCCATCCGTTTGTCCATCCATCTGTGCTTCTGACAATTTGTTTCGATCAAAAACTTCCGAAGGGATATATGTATTATATTAATATTTCTTGTGTACTTGATATTTGTCAATGTTCATCAATTTTGGTTTCAGGAGCTATGGCACCTTTTGTTAGTAAGGTTTAATTTTATATAAAAAATCATGGAGGTTGGCAAAAATATATTGGGGAGGGATGGGTGCTCCTATTTGGATTTTACAGTACATATCTCGAACCGAAATTTGTAAACAGGATGAATGTGAACTATACCTCATTTTGTTTATCTGGTTATAAGAATTTGTTTGTATAATTGATATTTTATCCTCATTTAGAGGTTGTAAACCTAAATTTTCAACATTATATTATTTATTTGGACAATAGAACATTTTTGTTTGAAAGCGACATTATTATGACTAATTTGATACATTTCATTGAACATCATTTTTAAAAATTGCACATCTGCTCAATATAACTGTGGAAGCTTTTCTGAAAATCCATAATTTTGTTTCTAGGGGTCCTTCATTGCCGAGTGATGTAAGGCATTGTCTCAAGAATCACTTACCTCTCAGCGGTAAGGTCATAGGTTTGAGTCCCACTCGGTCCAAAAACTTTATGTGAGAAAGATTTGCCAGTGTTGTGGTTCTACTCAGATTTGTTCTGAGGTCTTCCTCCACCAAATTTTAAATTTGATATAACCTAAAATGTGTTAAAAATTGCATTAAAGCCCATTAAAAAAATATTCTATTATGGGAAGGGGCATAACTCTGGTAACTAGTTGAAAGGTTCATGTATTCCATTTTGTATTTTTGTTCTCAACTAACAGAAAGTGTAAAATAAATTTTATTTTTGTCAGTGTGGTAGGAGAAAATTTAAGGAAATATCAACTTACATTTTAAAGATTTTTGTTCACTCCTATTTCTTAACTAGGGTGACACCACTAGTGACACCACTAGTTTTATGAAAATTGTTGATACTTTTAATATGAAGTTTCTGATAGTTGTACTTGGAGATTATACATACATGTATAACCATGATCAGGTTGTACATTCAAGATGTAAAGATTGGTTTGATGCGTGAACATCGCTGTTGTGTGTCACTGTAACTGCTAGTGTATAGTTTAATTTGGAGCTTCCATGCAGTATTCTTTCTGAGGTCTTCCTTCTCTAGTTCAACTGGATATGTCATATAAAATTAACATTTAACATGTTAAAATGAAGTTTAATTCTACACCATCCCTTTTAACAAGTGTGCAGTGGAAAGGGGGGTTGGGCCCTCATGCTAGAAGATGGGGGTTGGATCCCCAGCTTGACCCTATGCAGCAACACTCAGTACTGGTTCTGTGACCCAGGAAGCGAAATTGAGAGCCGTTCATATAAGCTCTGAGCTTTTTTCGTAATCAAGCTAAAATATATAAGTATAAATTAAACAAAATAATCAAGTGGAGAATGTATTCTTTTAACAGTACTAAAGTGTTACCATGCTTAGTTTAGGTTTTACAGCTTCTGTCATCAATATGACCCCACCAGGTCACAGTGTACAGTCATGTCTAAGACAAGGAAAGAATGGTACTAGCATGCTAGTATTTGCTTTTTGCTATAATTAAAATGTCAACAACAAAATATTTGTATTTGTGTAATGAAACCTGTGTTGTTTTATATAGTTTTTTTTATACATCTAAAGCAATAACTATATGTATCTGCTGTAAATCATTAAGTTCTTTCTTTATAATTTGTATTTTTTTAATATTTTAATCATATATATAAGTATATTCATATCTTTCTAGTCTTCTAATGTATTGTAATTCAGTTATATCTGTAGGTGTGCATGAACATATTGACAAGGACAAAACAAAACTACATGCTCAGATTTCATCTGTAGTTTAATTAACTCAATACCATTAATTAACAAGTCCTGTGCTTTATAGTTTTGTTTTTCTGGCGATCTGTATTGTCCTTTCTAGTATTTACATTTATATACATGCCATTATTATGGCATGCCTGTTTCTATTTCTGCACATGGTTTGAATGTAGTGTCAGTATCAGTTCAATTGTGGTGAACTCGGCTGTCATTCTCTCTAGTTTTAGATTGGTTTAATGTTGTATTTTAGCTTTTCTGAGCCAAGGGCAAGCCCTATATGAACCCTTGTGATCTACTTGTGATTACAGGTCAAAATGAGCTGTTGTGATGAGACCTTGTGATATCTGATAAAGATAAGCCCTTTTGAGCATGTGGGGTCTTGTAATCTTGGACCAAGGTGAACCTTATGCTCTCAGGTCACAGTGAGCCCTTGTGAACTGAGACCAAGGTGAGACCTTGTGATTTCAGGTGACAGATACCAAAGTAGGCTTTCATGGTCTGGGGCCAAGGTGAACCTTGTGATCTGTGGTCAAAGTGAACTGAAACCAAGGTGATAGATCTCTGATCAACATAAGCCATTGTGATCTGAGGTCAAAGTGAACTGAGACCAAGGTGAGAGATCTCTGATCAACATAAGCCTTTGTGATCTGAGGTCAAAGTGAACTGAGACCAAGGTGAGAGATCTCTGATCAACATAAGCCCTTTTGATCTGAGGTCGAAGTGAACTGAGACCAAGGTGAGAGATCTCTGATCAACATAAGTCCTTGTGATCTGAGGTCAAAGTGAACTGAGACCAAGGTGAGAGATCTCTGATCAACATAAGCCCTTTTGATCTGAGGTCAAAGTGAACTGAGGCCAAGGTGAGAGATCTCTGATCAACATAAGCCCTTGTGATCTGAGGTCAAAGTGAACTGAGACCAAGGTGAGAGATCTCTGATCAACATAAGCCCTTTTGATCTGAGGTCAAAGTGAACTGAGGCCAAGGTGAGAGATCTCTGATCAACATAAGCCCTTGTGATCTGAGGTCAAAATTAACTGAGACCAAGGTGAGAGATCTCTGATCAACATAAGCCCTTGTGATCTGAGGTCAAAGGGAACTGAGACCAAGGTGAGAGATCTCTGATCAACATAAGCTCTTGTGATCTGAGGTCAAAGTGAGCTTGTTAGATCTGATGCCAAGTTGAACCTTATGGTCAGAGGTCAAGTTGAACCTTGTGATCTGAGGTCAAGTTGAACCTTGTGATCAGACGTAAAAGTGAGTTATTGTGATCTAAGACAAAGGCGAGAGTGTGATCTCTGTCCAAGGTAAGTCCTTGTAACCTGAAACCAAGGTGATGATCGAGTCATGCAATTGCACTGTGTCTGACAATATTGAATGACCTAGACTAGGACATGTATTTTTCATTGGAACATGACAAAACTTCACAATAAAATTTTATAACCATACATCTTGGATATAAATTCTTATATATTTTAAAGTATGGGTCAAGTATTTAAATTAACTGTGCCTAGCAATTATTGTGCCCTGTAATTGTAATATTCAGTTACACTATGCACTCTAGTACAGGAACTTTTCATTAAAACTTGATTGAAAATGCGCAGTAATTCAAAAGCCATAGGATCACGGATAGCTGGTATTTGAACTGGCCCATTAATAATGTTATGACTGATGAGTTGGGGGCAAACTTAACAGAGAGGGCCTCAGAAGGTCTGTTCACAGTTTTTACTGAACTTGTATCGCCATTTTAAAATATATTTGTAATCTCTGGGGATTCTGAACCTCTTGTCTCCCCATTCTATCTGCCGTTGTTTTTAAAACTTATTTATCTGGTGAGCGAATTCAGTCAATTATGGCCCTTGTGTTTAAAAAGTATTAATATCATGAAATAGAAATAACATAAAAACATTTTTTACAGTCACACGTGGTAAGTGGTCACCTCTATTGAGCAATCACTTGTCTTAAGAAGCCACATTTGTTGTTTCCCGTTTATATGCTTTCAGAGAAAATTAACCTGTGTTAAGCAACAGCCTGTTTTAAAAGGCCACTTTTGCTCCTTCCTTAAACTGGTTGCTTGAGACAGGTTTGACTGTACTTGGAATTATTTCTATATCTGCATACATTTGTTTTTGGTTTTCTACAGAATGTCATGTGATAATAAAGTTTATAATTATAATGGTGTTGTACTGTTAACACTATCTGTGATATATATTAATATTTGTTGTATTGATGGAGAAAATATTATTTTTATGAGACGAGTGCTCTATGTATTTGTTCATTCTATATACATGCAATACTGTGCCTTATGTGCAATTGGTATTATTATGATGGAAAATAAAAAGCATGTTTTTTTTATATACTGGTAAAAGATATATTTGTTACCTTTTTGTTTTTATACCATCTAACGTGGGCCTGGATAGCTCAGTTGGTAGCACATTTGACTACCAATCCAGAGGTTGTGAGTTTGAATCCCAGTCCAGCCACACTCGCCGTGATGATTAATACACAACATTGGGTCTCATTGTCATTCATCTCTTACTGCTGATTCAAGTGGGAAAGTTATCAGTTACTAAAACAGATAGGTTTGCTTGATTACTGGTGAACCTTCCAGCATCCCAGCAAAGGGTGGTTAGGTTAACTGATATTCTGTTGGCACTCGATGGCATAAAAATGACAAACAAACAATACAAATCATTGTACATTCACTAGATATGAATTTACATGCAACAAAAGGTTTACATGAACCCCTTTGCACCTGATACATGCAAGTTCATATCTCATGAACTTTCAACAAGTGAATTATGTTATCCTCTAGCAAGCTTGTAATTGCTTTGGCATCCATCATAATGGCCCTCTGTCCATCGTTCAGTTTTAAACTGCATGCATTCTACACATTCCACTTCCGTTGGATTTTACTCAAAGTTATTTTTTAAGGAACACGACAATTTTGATAAAAAATTAACTTTAAATTATTTTTCAAATCAACGCACGCACATTGCAGATATGAAGTTAGGAAACACCAGTATGTATGCAGATATGAAGTTAGGATACCCCAGTATGTATGCAGATATGAAGTTGGGATACCCCAGTATGTATGCAGATATGAAGTTAGGATACCCCAGTATGTATGCAGATATGAAGTTAGGATACCCCAGTATGTATGCAGATATGAAGTTGGGATACCCCAGTATGTATGCAGATATGAAGTTGGTATACCCCAGTATGTATGAAATTAGGACACCCCAGTATGTATGCAGCTATGAAGTTAGGATACCCCAGTATGTATGCAGATATGAAGTTGGGATACCCCAGTATGTATGCAGATATGAAGTTAGGATACCCCAGTATGTATGCAGATATGAAGTTGGGATACCCCAGTTTGTATGCAAATATGAAGTTAGGATACCCCAGTATGTATGAAGTTAGGATACCCCAGTATGTATGCAGATATGAAATTAGGATACCCCAGTATGTATGCAGATCCTTAATTGTATTTTTATGTTGGAAAGGGGCATAACTCGTGTTAATGTAACATATTCATGGTGAAATATAACAAAACGTGTAATGAATACTATTTCTATTTTATTCAGTTTTGATCGTCATGATATTAAATAAATTCCAAGGAAATATTAATTCTGTATTTAAAGACTATAAGTATGCTGTGTGTCCCTTTAAGATAAATTTATTGAACACGCCTTGTTCTCGTTAATAGTACAGAGTATTTGGCAATTTACCTTATGCGTGAGTGACTCACTTCGTCCACTGGATATGAGGTGTTGTTTATCCAAGTAAATGCAATGTAATACAGTTAAGTCTTTACTTAGTGACCGTTAGTTTGTCTAAGTAAAATGGTATTCCTGGGAACAATAGCAATCATTGATTGGATTATCAACTTCTTTGACAGCACGCGTCGGGTCAATTATTCAATGAGTGACAGGCCATTGAATTGTCAAAAGTTACTCAAATCAACTATTTTTGTCACAGTCTAGTTCCCACTTTATCATTTGATATTTACTAACTATACAAGTAGGTAGTTAATCAGTAGATCTTTCACAAACTCTTACATTTTACTAAACCTGTATATTTCACGAAACCTGTACATATCAATAAACGTGCACATTATACCAAAACTCCTACATTTCACGAAACCTGTACATATCAATAAACGTGCACATTATACCAAAACTCCTACATTTAACTAAACCTGTATATTTCACGAAACCTGTACATATCAATAAACGTGCACATTATACCAAAACTCCTACATTTTACTAAACCTGTATATTTCACGAAACCTGTACATATCAATAAACGTGCACATTATACCAAAACTCCTACATTTTACTAAACCTGTATATTTCACGAAACCTGTACATATCAATAAACGTGCACATTACATGAAACCTGTACATATCAACAAACGTGCACATTACACCAAAACTCGTACATTTCACTAAACCTGTACATATCAACAAACGTGCACTTTACACCAAACTCGTACATTTCACGAAACCTGTACATATCAACAAACGTGCACATTACACCAAACCTGTACATATTAACAAACGTGCACATGATTAAACCAAACTCGTACATTTCACGAAACCTGTACATATCAACAAACGTGCACATTACACCAAACCTGTACATATTAACAAACGTGCACATGATTAAACCAAACTCGTACATTTCACGAAACCTGTACATATCAACAAACGTGCACATTATACCAAAACTTATACATTTCACTAAACCTGTACATATCAACAAACGTGCACTTTACACCAAACTCGTACATTTCACGAAACCTGTACATATCAACAAACGTGCACATTACACCAAAACTGTACATATTAACAAACAAGCACATGATTAAACCAAACTCGTACATTTCAAGAAACCTGTAGATATCAACAAACGTGCACATTACACCAAACCTGTACATATCAACAAACGTGCACATGATTAAACCAAACTCGTACATTTCACGAAACCTGTAGATATCAACAAACGTGCACATTACACCAAACCTGTACATATCAACAAACGTGCACATGATTAAACCAAACTCGTACATTTCACGAAACCTGTACATATCAACAAACGTGCACATTACACCAAACCTGTACATATTAACAAACGTGCACATGATTAAACCAAACTCGTACATTTCACGAAACCTGTAGATATCAACAAACGTGCACATTACACCAAACCTGTACATATCAACAAACGTGCACATTACACCAAACCTGTAGATATCAACAAACGTGCACATTACACCAAACCTGTAGATATCAACAAACGTGCACATTACACCAAACTAATACATTTCATCAGACTCACACATTTCACAAATCATTTTTTTCTTTGTTGGCTTTTTAGCATAAAACAAAACTTGACCACCAATTCCTGTACCACACAGGTAACATATCATTTCTTGTTTTTCGTCTCTTTAGCAAATTTAGACAAGCAAATCCTGTATCTCTTACATTTCATCAATCAAACTCATACATTTCACAAAACTCTTACATTTCATCAATCAAACTCATACATTTCACAAAACTCTTACATTTTATCAATTAAACTCATACATTTCACAAAACTCTTACATTTCATCAATTAAACTCTTACATTTCACAGAAACAAAGTTGTTTATCAGCTCTATTTAGATATAACAAAACTTGACCAGTAAGTTCTGCACAAACTCTTACATATCACAAAACTCTTAAATTTCATTAAACTCATATACATGTATTTCACAAAGAATGCTTTATGATATCGTATATTCAGTGCTTTATGATATCGTATATTCAGTGCTTTATTATATCGTATATTCAGTGCTTTATGTTATCGTATATGCAATGCTTTATGATATAGTGTATTCAGTGCTTTATGGCATCGTATATTCAGTGCTTTATGATATCGTATATGCAGTGTTTTTATGATATCGTATATTCAGTGCTTTATGATATTGTATATTCAGTGTTTTATGATATCGTATATTCAGTGCTTTATGATATCGTATATTCAGTGCTTTATGATATTGTATATTCAGTGTTTTAAAATATCGTATATTCAGTGCTTTATGAATTCGTATATTCAGTGCTTATTTAGTGCTTTATGATTTCGTATATTCAATGATTTCGTATATTCAGTGTTTTATAATATCGTATATTCAGTGCTTATTCAAAGCTTTATGATATCGTATATTCAATGATTTCGTATATTCAGTGTTTTATAATATCGTATATTCAGTGCTTATTCAATGCTTTATGATATCATATATTCAATGATTTCGTATATTCAGTGTTTTATAATATCGTATATTCAAGTGCTTCATGATATTGTATATAATTATGTTATATGTTGTTTATTAAATTTTGTCGCCACATCTGTGATCATATATATGTGAATGTTCCTCATGGGTCTCAGACCTTCTACAAATAATGGAAATAAATTTGTCATACTTGTCAAACTTATACACTTGGGAAGAGAAATGGGTAACTACATGTTATTTATGTTTGATCTTTGTTCAAAACTTTTGTATTTACACATAGATTGGTGTCTAATTGCTGAACTATTTTCACTGTTTATAAAATCCACAAAATTTATTATGTTAGCATTTTCCTAAAATTTTTCTTAATAAATTGCTTTCTATATAATTAGTATCTGCACCAAAATCTGCCATTCGGACTGCCTCGATCACAAATGGATAACGGAATTGGCCGAGTATGTACGATCGAGATACTCTGACCACTGATTCTAGCTACCCAATTGGTAGTTGACGTTTCTTCTTGGAATTTGGCACCTGCAATGAATTTTCTTCTGAACCTATTTATATAGATTTTGCTGCATCAGTCACGTTCGTGCTTTATGACAACGAGTTTCTGTTACTTGTTTAATACGCCGGGTTCTCTTATATTCTTTATTGGTCAGTGGTTACCCGAACTCCTGCATCAACAGTCGGGTTCTATTTTGCGTTCTCTTCACTATCTTTAGTATGCTATAGTCGGTTATTTGGTGCTTTTTCTTGCAGTGTTTCTTCATGTTGTGATAGCATTTCCGGTAATGATGCATTACGGCCAGATTTACAGGTACAACTATCCTGCAAAATAAACAATTAATGTAACGTTGGTCTCAATTTTAAATTGGCCTCCATTTAAAATGGCGAACTAACAAAATATAAATTTTTCTGGAGAACAAAATATGACTTTCTTGTATAGTAAAACTTATTTAGAAAAATAAAAGTATTCCAACATTCTGAGGGTATAATGTTATTGTTTATAGTACTTTTAAAACTTATCTATTTTCTCATCGATTGTAGAACAAGTTCTTATAACTTAGACAAATCATGCTTGAAGCCTTCCTGGGTAGAACCAGCACTAAGTACACTCGAATGCATGCGGATCAAATGTCTTTCTTAAGGACACGACTAAACCGTGGCGGAGGATCGAACCCACGACCCCATTCTTGGTCTGGCGCGCTTCTATCACTAGCTCATGCGCTCTACAATGTTCTAATATATATATATTTAGAGAGAGAGAGAGATACAAAAACATGGCGTAGGCAATATTTCGCTGATAAATAAATTAATATATATTCAAAAAAGTTAAAATTTACACATAGGACAGACTATTTTATTTACCTTTTGTATCCTTCCATTGGACCAAAGTCATGGGTCCATACACTTCCATCGCGGACACGACTCGGTAAGAAAATATTCTTTTCTCTAGTGAATAAGTCGCCTGTTCTGTTAAAATATTCGGTAACAGCAGAACCGTTTGTTGCAACAACTTTGCCCCATTCTTTCGGAAAAATATACACCTTAAACGTGAACCCTGCTGCAAAAGGGTACTGTTTGACCAACCTTTTCTGAAATGAAAGATAATTGTCTTTTATCACATGGTGTTTATCATGCATTTAGAAAAAGAACTGATATTGCAAAATTGTGCGATTTTTAGTTTCCGTTTAGTTTAAACATATTTTATTGTCAAATAAACACATATTACAATATTCATCATGCATATAAGTCAAATACAATTTGGCCACAAGTTCAATGTTCAAGAACCAATAGAACAAAATTAATCAATACTATTCAAATCATACAATTTTATATGGTTTAGGCATACATTGCATATCAAGAAGTTCACTAAAGAAAAAAAAATAGAAGGAAGTCAAAAATTAATGACGACTTCTGGCGTACAAATGAGGATTGTTGAAAATACGTTATTGAATAAACACGAGTTTAGTCTAGTTGGTTTTGTTAAAATACTGCTTAATATATTTTATATCAATCAAAACATATGTTAAAACAAGAAAATAAATGTCCGACAGAAGAGACAGCTTTCAAAGGACGCACCAAACCATTTGGATTTGATAATTAATTAAACTGAGATGCTTTTTTATTCATTTTAAAAATAATTTTATTTTTTAAGACATTTATAGCATTTATTTCCTGATATACCCCCTTTAACATATCACATTATTGCCAAACAAACGTGACGTAGCTTACTTACCGTCATGTCTTTTAGATTTTTGTGCTTCTTTGGCAGCACAAACTCATCCAGATCGACGATAGCAATAAATGTGTAACCATGGAGACGATCTGAACAGTCAAACACGACCACTTGCTCGTCTTGGAAAGCGGCTATTGATCCCTTAAGGCCAACGTCTCTCTTCAGAGCTGCGTAAATAAAAAAGGCGTCTGCTTCACAAGATTTCCTTACGCTATGCATAAAAACTTGAAATCGAAGCCGTGTTTTGACTGTTTACTTACTTGCAACTTTTTTATTTAATTTAATGCAATTGTATTGGAGACAGTCTGAAAACGTGGTCATCCGGAAGCTTTACTAAAAAGTAAGTTTTGGAGTTTAAAGATATGTGACTATACATTTGGTAAGAGCAGTCATGTGTCTATGTCTCTGGTAGAGCGTGTCCAAATGCCATTATCTATCTAAGCCCAATTTATTGTCCGATTTATTTTTTTCGTCACAGCTTATTTTTCATTTATTTTTCAATTCGTAGGGGAACATAATGGTAACTGGATATAGTTCGGATGGTCAGTGTAAGTGTCCATTTGAACTCGGCCTAACAGAATGATGAGTTTTGAGTAAAATTTCTTTAAATGTGAGATAACTGTTTACTGTGAATTGGCCAATACGTGTATAACAAATAAAAAGAAATTGTTACTTGTTGGCAGAAATTTCTCTTTAAAAGTAGACTAATTTCTTAAAACACACGCACAAAAAATGAACATTACTCAGTAATGTTTTCTTCCATTCTAAAATTCATATAAAATCATTTTTTATATTAAAAAATCAGTCAACATACCTTTACTATATTTCCAGGGAAGGTCAAAACGATTGATCTCAACAAATCCACTCTTTGCGTAAAACTGGAGCACTTTATTTGCCTTTTCATTTATGTTATACGTGAACAGGACGATTTTATCCACTTTCATTTCCCTATAGTACTCGACCCACTCGATGAGGAGTTTCGCGTCAATATTTCCATATACAATCTTTCCACAAACAGCTAGGGAATTCGTCTTCTGTTTCATTGCAATTATCGGCTTTACATAACCCGTCAAGTTTCCCGGACATTTCAACTCGTTAAATTGCATCGTTACTCCTTGTAAACCAAACACATGATCGCTCCTCAGGAGACAGTTAAACTGTGTTGCGGAAAGAATTGTAGGATACCGCCAGTATGTTTTATTTGGGAAGCTGTATGATGAGATTGTGTTCTCTTTCCACAGATAACAGCATTTAATTTGCCTGCGTCTATGTTTCAATGCTTCCCAAGCATTAATTTTAAGTATTTGTTTGTTTTTTATTCCAGTTCTGTTTGTTAATATGGCTGAAAATATAAACACTGACAAGGCGTTGCGTTTGTTTTCTGCCCAATATGGGAAAACTTCGTTGCGATATTCTGTAGCGTTGGTATAAGTGTTTGTGGGTCGTTTACTGATACGGAGTTGAGTCGCTGAGCTCGTAGTAGTTTTCTGTAAGAATATGCCCGTCTGAAAAAAATGTATCATGGAATGAATTTGTTGACAATACAACACTACAATATCCTTTATTCACTCAGTTCACATATACTTACATGAAATCATGAGGTCATGCAAAGTTGTTAAGTGTTAAGGCATATATAAGATAGTTAGTAACGTATACAGCATATATTTCGAAGATATTTCAAATTCATAATCTAGGAAAAGGAACAACATTTGTCAGTTTGTGTGGGAGAGTTCCACGATATACATGGTTATATTCAGTATATATTTGTCCTGTTACATTTGACATTATACACAAATTACTTCAGCTCATTTTTTTATTATTAAACTATTAACATATACTGTCCAACAATGGATAACAAATAATTACAGTTAATAGTACAATTAGTATATAGTACAATAAATGTGATGACAACAATAATCAATAGGAATTTTAGTCGCATGGTTATTTTACAATTCAATCGAAAGTCCAGGTTGTGTATTTGTTTACAGAATTCCTACATGTTACGGAACACAACATTTTGATATCTTGGAAACTTTTCAAAATAAAAATAATAGATATTTTGATATTTTATAGGCATTAAGAGTTCCTTAGAAATAGACACTTATCTTTCTTTTCTTGGTGGTCAATCTTACCATAGTGAACTTGTGAAATACTTGATATTGTAAGAAAGAATTAGTCTGAAAAATATAATATGTTAATGTGTATCCACTTGTGATACAAATCTGATAACTTGACAAGTGTTTCCGGCATATAGGTAAAGCAGCTGTAATTGCAGGAATGAAAGCCATAACTAGCATGAGTATGAGAGCCACAGGCCCAAAATAGCTCGATAGCTTGACAAAAGTAGACCTTGAACTTCCAGTACTATAAATTAGACCTCACCATAGCAATGTCGTGTATAACGCCGAACTGTACGGACAGGCATATCACACACACGACGAGGAGTAACACAAACTTTCTGCACGTGCTGCTATATTTCAAATTCGCCATTCGGTACATTCTGCAAAGAAAATAAAATTCGTTTAAAGCATAACCGATACATGTACTATCGCAGACATCCACTGTAACATTAATTTTAGGACCATGTATATAACATAACTGTTTCTAGTTACAGTCAGTATTGGATTGGAATTGGACTCCCACCCGTCAATAGATTATGTTAATATAAACTCACTAGATTCGCAGTTCCACAAAAATGCTAATTAAAACAAAGAGAATTAAAAAAAAATGGAAATGGAACTTGGTCTGCGCACTCAGGTCAGTAATTACGACACAAACGAGTCATGTGACTCCGATTTGATCTACCATATTGACCGCAAAAATAACGTGTTTCCGATAGTTTGTGTTGCGCGAAGGAGGGTCGTAGGTTGTAATTGTTTTATTTTTGCCTGAGAAATCAAAATTTAAATTTTGTTTGAAGTGTTATTGGTAAAAACAAGGAACTTGATTTTTTTCTATAGTTCCTTGGTAAAAAAGGGCTTGAAAGTTGTTCCCTGGTAGAAAGGAGCTTGAAAAACTTGTCAAACTTCATAGAATCCGTACGATTTGTCGTTGTCTGCCCTATAGACAGCAACTGTATTGTCAAACGACGTATTTACTAATGAGTGCTGTGACCGTTTGTGTAACAATATCGGTATTCAAAAGTATGGGTAAGTGGTGCGGTAGTCCCGTGAATAAAATGTTGTCCGATCATGCCAGCGGTCGTGGGTTCGATCCCACGCTCGATCTGATGGTTCTTAAAACACACTCAGTAGACGGACACAAGAGCGATTCATATTATTTCTGCGTCTCATAGGATGAAATAAAAATAAACTTTAAAGTCATGTCGTAGATTGTGTTCTTGTCTTTTGAAATAAACAACTCATTAAGCCCAATATTATAGATTATTACATTATAAATAAGTAGTATGTAGACTAGAAAACGGCCTAAAGACAAATGTATTTCTAGAACAGGAATGGCCAACTTTCCTGGCCAGATATGCAACAATAGACAAGAACATTATAATAGTTGGGGACTTAAACTTCCATCTTGACATTCCCTCGGACCGGGATGCTGCAAAGTTTACAAGCACTCTTGAATCATGTGGCATGCGGCAACATGTTAACGAACCAACACATGTCGGCGGCCACACACTGGATGTTGTCATCACCAGGGATACAGACAACATAGTATCAAATGTAGAAGTAACAGATCCTGGACTTTCTGACAACACGGGTTAGGTGGCACGAGACCATTTTGCTTTTACTTTGATCGTTCAGACTGCTAAACCTGCCCCTGTGAGGACAATTGTTTCTTATAGAAAACTGCGCTCTATCGACGTTGATTCATTCAAGAATGACATCATTGACTCAGACATTATCAGTACAAGTTTGGAATCCACCGATGCTGAAGAGCTTGTGAATACATACACAAATAAACTATCGTCTTTAATTGATAAACATGCTCCTCTACGGACCAAAACTATTGTTTTACGACCTACATGTATATGGTATACAGAATATCTCCACGATGCCAAACACTTAAGACGAAAGTTAGGACGTAAATGGCTCAAAACTAAACTCACGATTGACCATGAAATATAGAGAAACCAATGTGCTAGTTGAATAGGCTACTCAGACAGGCTAAGGTTAGTTACTACTCGGACAAGGTAAAATCATGTTGGCGAGATCATAAGAGTTTATTCAAGATAACTAAAAACTTACTAGGAGGTTCAAATGAGACCATCTTACCATCCAACAAACAGTTTAAGGAACTAGCTCAAGACTTCAGCGATTTCTTTATCAATAAAATTGAAAGTATACGTAGTGACAACACACCGGTCAGCCTAACTCGCACTCAGTAACGCAAGTGGTAGATCAACCATCACCCATATGCGAGCTTGTAGAATTTACAGCAGTGACAAAGGATGAGGTGAAGAAGATCATTCAACGATCCCCAAATAAATCGTGTGAAATAGACCCTTTACCAACATGGCTTCTTTAGATGTGCATAGATGAACTATTACCTGTGTTGACAAAGATCATCAACGTCTCACTTGAAACTGCGAACGTACCAAAATCCTTTAAAAGCTCACGTATAAGACCTCTTTTAAAAAAGCCTGGACTTGATCAAAACACATTCAAGAATTATAGACCTGTTTCAAACCTACCTTTTATTTCTAAGGTTCTGGAAAAGGTATTTGACGTGCGTCTAGAACAGCATTTGACACTGAACAACCTTCACGAGGAACACCAGTCGGCCTATAGAAAGCTCCACTCAACTGAGACCGCTTTAGTTAAAGTCCAGAATGACATTCTCCAATCTCTTGATCAAAACAAAGTCACAGTACTTGTGCTACTCGACCTGTCTGCAGCTTTTGACACCATCGATCACAACACTCTTTTAAATCGCTTAAAGCATCACTTTGGAATTGCAGGAAAACCGCTCGCATGGATGACATCTTATCTAAGTGATCGTTACCAAACTGTGTGTATTAACGGTGAACTATCAAAACCAGTACTGATGAAATATAGCGTGCCTCAAGGATCAGTTCTAGGACCAAAAAATTATATCATGTATACCAAGCCAGTTGGTGACATTTGCAGAAATCATAGACTTAAACATCATTTCTATGCTGATGATTCACAACTATACCTATCTTTTGAACCAACAGATATGGATTCCCATGTTGAGGCATTGTGTCGTGTTGAGGCCTGTCTTAATGATGTTGTGTCTTGGATGCATGCCAACATGTTAAAGCTGAATACTGATAAAATAGAAGTAATACTGTTTACATCAAAACGCAATGCCAATCTCGTTTCGGATGTCTCTGTGAAAGTTGGAGTTTCTGAGATAAAGCCTACCACCTGTGTTAGAAATCTTGGAGCGATGCTGGATTCGAGGATGGACATGGAGCAGCATGTGAACTCGGTCTGTCGATCTTGCTATGGTCACATACGACAGATAGGTCATATCAGACAATACCTAACCACAGATGCCACGAAATCTCTGGTGAACTCTGTAGTCACATCAAGACTTGACTATTGTAACATGTTGCTATATGGTGTGCCTAAGTTAGTGATAAATAAAATGCAAAATGTTCAAAACACAGCAGCCCGTATTATTACGAGGACTTCCCGTTACAGTCACATCACTCCGGTGCTCAAAAAATTTCATTGGCTACCTGTGCAGTACAGAGTACAGTTCAAAACACTATCAATTACATACAAAGCCTTGCATGGACAAGCACCAGAATATATATAAAAAAAACATGTTAGAGGTGTATAGACCCAAACGCGATCTAAGTTCTAAAAATAACTCTATAACACTAATATTTCCAAGAAGTCGGACCGCAATGTATGGTGATAGAAGTTTTGTTACTGCTGCTTCGAAGCTATGGAATTCTCTTCCAGGAGGAATAAGAGACTGTGATACGTTTGCTTCTTTTAAAAGAGCCCTGAAGACACATTTTTTATTGAGATATATGGAACTTAATTGTGATTTTTCTCTTAACAGTTTTTAGCATTGAAATGTTGGATATTTTAAAGAACAGTTTATGTTTTTGGTCACAATCTGTATTATTTAACTCTGTTGGCATCATTTAAGTTCTGCTTAGAGTTGCTTTTACCATTTTATAGTTTTTAATACCTCCTGATGCTTTTTTTTTATAGATATGTGTATGAAGTTTTAGTGTTGTTCTATCATTTGTAATATTTTATTCCTACGATGCTTTTTATAGATTGTTCATATGTATACGTATATTTGTTTGTTAAGCACTTTTGAACGTATGTATTTTATGATAAAAGTGCTATATAAATGTGGTATAATAATAATAATAATAATAATAATAATAATAATAATAGATCAGTGTAGTTTACTAAATTTACTAAAGTTACTTTCCATTAACCAACTCAAGCGTAACATCGCTGCACGACACATTTGTCAGCCATATTGAATATTAAAGACGCTATTTATATGTGTGAAATTATAATAACCATTGTGTCAGGAAATATATAAATATACCGGCAGGTTATTAAACATTTATTGTCATACTTGTTATATGTTTAAATTATTGTATCAAAATATGTATTACTTAATAATTAAATAGGATATTATTGTAAATATCAGCATTGTGTACATTTGATATGGTCATCACACACCGTCACATGTATATATAAATATTTTGATATACATTTTTGTATATGTATGTATTGTTATTGATTGAATGTATTGTTTGTATTGCAGATCGAATCAGATTAGATAAATAAATGAAGATTAGAAAATAACCCTTGACTATATAAAAATTGTCACTCTAGCCTAACCCAGGCATATCGGGTTGAGTTGCCACCGGCTACATGCGCTTTAGTTTTATATTAAAAAAGTTGGTACCTTATTGGCCGCGAATAAGAAAATAGGAACCAGTTACCTATTCCCGTATTCAATCTGAATAAGGGATCAACTGTTTTTATCAAAATCTCTAAGTTATATTTTTTAATTTTATTACCAAACTTTTTAAAAGCGTATATTTCAATTAAGTAGACTTTATTTCGCACTAAGATACGTCATATATTTTATATTTCATCCAAATATTGAAAAAAAATGTATTTTGGTATCTTACCCGATTTTGAATTAGCTTTGTTCAATCAATAATTATTTAGAGAGTGTTCAATTTCTATAAAATCATTCATGCATACTGATCGAAATCATTTAAACAAGTGAGAATGACTGGGGGTGGGGCGTCGTAGAGCGAGAAATAAACGCTTTGAAAATCAATAAAAAAATTTGGGTAGCTGCAATTTTGAGTGAGTAGGTAAGAGCACGGCAAACAATATATTTTTAAGAACGGCCTAAGGAATTAACTTTACACCTCATGAATGCCGAGTTAAACGGACAGCACATGAGTGCTTATTTATTACTGAATTTATTAAACGAGTCGGAAAATATATATGAGGCGAGATTTTCTCGAGCGTTGTATATTTTTTTGTCAACGAGTTAATAAATTCAATAATAGATTAGCATGAATTTATGATGCGTTTTATCACATGACTGAAATTTTTACATTTACCATTTATTAACATATCACCTCTAAAAGGAACGAGAACCAATCGGACAAATTAGTTTCCGTAAATTATCATATGACGTAACACCTCAAAATAATTGTCAATTAATCATGACAAATCGAAGTCATTAATATATTCGGGCATGTTTGAGTGTAGCCGACTTCGGCAATTTACGTACAAATGCCGAGTTATAAAATACGAAAACATCCGAGCAAACATCGGTAGGGATTTTACATTAGGTTAATATAGAAAATATTACACTCCTGCACCGTAACGTATGTGAAAAAAATGTCGTAGGTTTATTTTACTCAATAACGTGATAAATCTCGACGCTTTCCTAAGTATTTGCAAATACCAACACGTCCGTGGTACTCTCAGTACAAATGTTTTCTTATTATTCCTGGCGACCGTTTCACGAACCATCTTCAGTCTTAAGATTTTTGTACGAACAAAGTGTGACACCTGTGAACGTTTCATTTGTGCAGTGTTTTTACAAATTTTAAAAACAATATTTAGTCTATTTACAAGGTTTATGATAGTTCATATAAGCGTTACACAAGATGAATTGCCCGATCTTTTCTTTCGTAACTTCAAACTTACAATAATTTGTTCGTAAACTTACAACCGTTGGTGAAACGGATAATTGGTTTTTAGAGGTAGAACTCGTGCAAATATGTGTTATAAGTGTTAAATCTTATTTTCTCCTAACTCGTTAATCACATACGGGCCGCTGCTATTTAGGCTGGCCAAATAGTGATCTATTGACTTAAAGAGTTATGGAAAACATAATGGACACCCACATTGTAGGGCTTCTCTTTGTGGTTATAAAACGAAAATAAACAAAAGTGAACAATATCGTTGAATTCCATTTAAAAATACATGTACTAACCAGCTTAAATACAAAACATCTTACCAGCGTTCAAAATAAGTTCTTAAATAATATTTAAGACGTTTCTAATTTTTCGTTACCATATTAAACATTTGTAAAAGGTGAAGAATGTACATGCATTTGATTTAGTTTCGTGACCACATCGTATTGGTTATAAAAAAAGAACCCCACTAGACTCGTTTAAAAGTACCGATATTAAACTGTAATTTAAAGAAAAGATAAGGGGTCACCTACAGCAGGTAGCATCTTCTATATGGGAAATTAACTCTTATTTGCTCCAAAATCGTGCATTAATTGGACCTACAACTAGATTTCAAATTTCACATATCTGAGTGCCATAAAAACACATAAAACGTTATATATGTATGCATATAAATCAAATACAAGTATAGACAAAATGGTATGACCTCAAGTTGTTCTCTCAACATTAGATACGGCTACTCCAAATCGACGGCGTCTGTTAATTTTTTATGTTTATGCTAAAACAGCCCACTAAAGCTGTTTGTTTATGTGGCACAACATCTTATTGATATGTTTCAGATTTAAAGTGAAGAAACCACTATATTTATCGTGCTGATTGTTATTGATTTCAACCAAAAAAAAGAGTTAGTATGATGTTAATGTTGTCTATGGTGTCTTAATAACAACTTCTATTGTTGACGTTATTTACCTTACGTGTGTAGCTTGGAAATACAATTAATATCATAACCTCAGAGTAAGAAATATCCATTCTTTTAACTGCAATACGCAAACGTCGGAATCAGTCTAACTCGTTGAGAGAGAGAGAGAGAGAGAGAGAGAGAGAGAGAAAGAGAGAGAGCGATAGAGAGAGTGGGTGGGGTGGGGTGGAGAAAGAGGGATTTAAATATATATTCGCACACGCGTCACTCTTTGAGACAGACAGTCACAAATACAGACGGCGGACGGACGGGCGCATGGACGGACGGACGGAGACGGGCGGACAGGCAGACAAGCACAATATAATCCTTATGTTTATATGTATTTCATTTATATTTAACTTTGGCATGAGTTCAATAGTAAGGGAATATTTATGAATGCAGTTTAGCGCCATTTTCAACATATCCAGTTTTATTGGTGGAGAAAGACCTCAAAATGAATCTGAGTTCTTCCTCTAGTAACTGGCAAAGGTTCTCAATTTGTGGAGCGAACGGGGCTCGAACCTACGACATTAGCGGTGAGGGGTAAGTGATCTTGAGACGGCGCCTTAGACCACTTTGCCACGTAGGACCGTTTAAGAAAATATATTTAAAATCCTATAGATATTATAAGATCGTATTTTGTGTTTGAAATGTATGCATGTATTCGTTTGTATGTGCTTCATTCATGTGCGTACCTATTGTATTTGTCCAACCCATATTGTCAGATCTATATTAAACTGTTCTTAAGATTCATTTGCTTTCATTCACCTTGTTCAGTGCCCTTCTAGATCTACAATGATACGTTATTACCAGACTTTGTATTAAATCATTCACCTCTATGATTTTTTTTTATAAATTACTGCATAAACACAAATTGCGTATTGTTTGTAAATGCACGGGTTTATTATTAATTAAGTACATTTAGACTGAATACAATAGCTGGTATCACATGATAATGTACTTTTCTTAAACATATATTACATGTAGAGTGCTATATATGACTTCCTTCACATGTGATTTTGTATTGGTAATATTATCTTCATTTTCATCTCATCTATGTACACATCATATAACAAAACAAATACATGAACGTTTAAACTTGTACATAGCCATTCTAAAAGAATTATAAGCGATATTGTTAACATAAATTACGCATACCAACACAAAACACAATTATTTGACATAATAAATCATTTTTACTTACCTAATACCAAAAGGAAAAAAAATCAAGTTTTATTATATTCCAAAATCACACACGCAAAAATGTAATAGTTTATTTTGCACCAAAATCTAACACTCGCGTCGTGGCTGAATTATACCAGCAGACTTAGTACAACAGGAGCGGCATACTGGGTGTCTTGTTCACGGTTCACCTATAACAGATATGATAGAATAACAGAGTAACACTTTGAAATATTTATATCCCATTTATAGAGCCCATATATAATAGTTGGCCATTCATTTTCCAATCAACACATACACGCGATCGGGCAGTTTTAGCTTCGGGTAAAACTTTAGATAATAGTGCTAACTGAGCGCTTCAATATAAATACGAGAAACTTTATTTGTTCAAGGAAATATGAACTTATATGTAACACAAAGCAACGTTTATTTATTTATCAATGTCTCATCTTATGTACAACAACATAGTATATTTACATGAAATAACGTATGCCATTCTAAAAAGAATGACAAGAGACAAAGTAAAACGTCCGTTCCTGTAATATATTTAAACAGGTTTTGGCAGTAAATATTATCTCTTTATTTGAAAATAGGAACTACATTTTATCACAGTCATTAAAATTATAAAATTCAGGAGTAATCTCATTGGTAATAAATCTTTTCGTTTATCAACATATAAATTGCAGTTTAACAAAACACTGAAATTCAGCTTCAATAAATTCACTTTAATACGCGTTCATATTCCGGAATATTTTCACATCGAACGGCTTCAATTCGTAGTGGTCTATTCCACAACGAAATTTTGCAATCGCCGACCTATGATGATGCAATATTGTTCAGTGTTATATTCAAACTTAAATAGCCTGTTTCGTCCAGTATCACTGACACCTGTGCTTCGGTTAATATTATAAGTCCACTCACGAATATAGATATTCATCATTTTTTCAAAAGCAGTGTCAATAATTTTACATTTACTTACAGTTCACGTGAACCTCTGTACTTTGCACATGTTTCGTCGTTCATATCTCGTGAACGTTCAAGAATAATACTTTTTCGTTAAATGTCTCGCTTATTTTCTTGCTGTATTGGCCAGTCACGTGTGTGGTGGTTGTACTCAGATTTAAGTAATGTTCCTTTCTGTAGCTGATTTGCCAATTACTTGTGATACATCGTGGGATACCCCCAGGTGACAATTCTGATACTCTCCATCTATTACCTATGGTATTTGACGATACTTGTGATACATCGTGGGATACCCCCAGGTGACAATTCCGATACTCTCCATCTATTACCTGT
The DNA here is from genome assembly GCA_029582155.1 of Panopea generosa. Taxonomy (NCBI): domain Eukaryota; kingdom Metazoa; phylum Mollusca; class Bivalvia; order Adapedonta; family Hiatellidae; genus Panopea; species Panopea generosa. The sequence goes on from CM055898.1 coordinate 52,593,933, forward strand.
GCTATTTGACGATACTTGTGATACATCGTGGGATACCCCCAGGTGACAATTCCGATACTCTCGCTCTATTACCTGTGGTATTTGACGATACTTGTGATACATCGTGGGATACCCCCAGGTGACAACTCTGATACTCTCCATGTATTACCTGTGGTATTTGACGATACTTGTGATACATCATGGGATACCCCCAGGTGACAATTCTGATACTCTCCATCTTTTACCTGTGGTATTTGACGATACTTGTGATACATCGTGGGATATCTCCAGGTGACAGTTACGATACTCTCCATCTATTACCTGTGGTATTTGACGATACTTGTGATACATCGTGGGATACCCCCAGGTGACAATTCCGATAATCTCCATCTATTACCTGTGGTATTTGACGATACTTGTGATACATCGTGGGATACCCCCAGGTGACAATTCCGATACTCTCCATCTATTACCTGCGGTATTTGACGATACTTGTGATACATCGTGGGATACCCCCGGGTGACAAATCCGATACTCTCCATCTATTACCTGCGGTATTTGCCAGTTACTTGTGATACATCGTGGGATATCCCCAGGTGACAGTTACGATACTCTCCATCTATTACCTGTGGTATTTGCCAGTTACTTGTGATACATCGTGGGATACTCCCATGTGACAATTCTGATACTCTCCATCTATTACCTGTGGTATTTGACGATACTTGTGATACATCGTGTGATACCCCCAGGTGACAATTCTGATACTCTCCATCTATTACCTGTGGTATTTGACGATACTTTTGATACATCGTAGGATAACCCCAGGTGACAAATCCGATACTCTCCATCTATTACCTGTGGTATTTGCCAGTTACTAGTGATACATCGTGGGATACTCCCAGGTGACAATTCTGATACTCTCCATCTATTACCTGTGGTATTTGACGATACTTGTGATACATCGCGGGATACCCCCGGGTGATAAATCCGATACTCTCCATCTATTACCTGCGGTATTTGCCAGTTACTTGTGATACATCGTAGGATACCCCCAGGTGACAATTCCGATACTCTCCATCTATTACCTGTGGTATTTGACGATACTTGTGATACACCGTGGGATACTCCCGGGTGACAAATCCGATACTCTCCATCTATTACCTGTGGTATTTGACGATACTTGTGATACATTGCGGGATACCCCCAGGTGACAAATCTGATACTCTCCATCTATTACCTGTGGTATTTGACGATACTTGTGATACATCGTGGGATAACCCCAGGTGACAATTACGATACTCTCCATCTATTACCTGTGGTATTTGCCAATAAATTATGATACATCGTGGGATACCCCCCAGGTGACAATTCATATACTCTCGATCTATTACCTGTGGTATTTGCCAGTTACTTGTGATACATCGTGGGATACCCCCAGGTGACAATTACGATACTCTCCATCTATTACCTGTGGTATTTGCCAATAAATTGTGATACATCGTGGGATACCCCCAGGTGACAATTCCGATACTCTCCATCTATTACCTGTGGTATTTGCCAGTTACTTGTGATACATCGTGGGATACCCCCAGGTGACAATTACGATACTCTCCATCTATTACCTGTGGTATTTGACGATACTTGTGATACATCGTGGGATACCCCCAGGTGACAATTACGATACTCTCCATCTATTACCTGTTATATTTGCCAGTTACTTGTGATACATCGTTGGATACCCCCAGGTGACAATTACGATACTCTCGCTCTATTACCTGTGGTATTTGCCAGTTACTTGTGATACATCGTGGGATACCCCCAGGTGACAATTACGATACTCTCCATCTATTACCTTTGGTATTTGACGATACTTGTGATACATCGTGGGATACCCCCAGGTGACAATTACGATACTCTCCATCTATTACCTGTGGTATTTGACGATACTTGTGATACATCGTGGGATACCCCCAGGTGACAATTCCGATACTCTCCATCTTTTACCTGTGGTATTTGACGATACTTGTGATACATCGTGGGATACCCCCAGGTGACAATTCCGATACTCTCCATCTATTACCTGTGGTATTTGACGATACTTGTGATACATCGTGGGATACCACCAGGTGACAATTCCGATACTCTCGCTCTATTACCTGTGGTATTTGACGATACTTGTGATACATCGTGGGATATCCCCAGGTGACAATTCTGATACTCTCCATCTATTACCGGTGGTATTTGACGATACTTGTGATACATCGTGGGATACCCCCAGGTGACAATTCCGATTCTATCCATCTATTACCTGTGGTATTTGACAATACTTGTGATACATCGTGGGATACCCCCAGGTGACAATTCCGATACTCTCCATCTATTACCTGTGGTTTTTGACGATACTTGCGGTAGGACGCCGAGCGGTTCTGCTGAAATTCGAGTATTTTTCTTGCTGTTTATTTGCCAGTTACCTGTGAAAGGAATGCGGTTGGTTCTCTCAGATTCAAGTAATTTTCATGTAGCTGTGAAAATGCTGTATATCAACATGATCCAAATATGAAATTAAAACAACAAATTTCGTTCCTGTTTTGGAATAGTGATATATTTTAAAATATTTGGCACAGTTGTGGTCATCTATGACAGAAAGTGTTATATGTAATTTTATTTCACTAGAAAATTGTAATCATGGTTTATTCGATAAATATATTTCCATAGTTATTATTACTAATCTAGGAATGTTGCATATTACATCTTGTTAATTTACAATCATAAAAAGCAACGCATTTAATATACCATGTTATATAAAAAAAAATAGCGGCAATGTCGTCATTGTATTATTTCTTATAAATTTATTTTAATACTTCGATCGTAAAATAAATATTGTTTTAATCCATATAAATGTTAAGATGTTGGATATTTTGTTGACAAATTAATCCGATTCAAATTGCTATCACTTCACTATATATTGTATTTCGCACATTGACTAATCATTTAATGGCTTGGCATATTTATAACGCAAAAGTTATCTTCTTTAATCAAGGTTTCTTATCCATAATCAGTGACTTAATTACACCTTAAATCATTTTATAAAATTTTATATATCAGTATGATGCTGCATCAGAATGGTTATAATGTAGTGATAATGCTGCATCACAATAGTTATAATGTACTGATAATGCTGCATCACAATGGTTATAATGTACTGATAATGCTGCATCACAATGGTTATAATGTACTGATAATGCTGCATCACAATGGTTATAATGTACTTATAATGCTGCATCACAATGGTTATAATGTACTTATAATGCTGCATCACAATGGTTATAATGTACTGATAATGCTGCATCACAATGGTTATAATGTACTTATAATGCTGCATCACAATGGTTATAATGTACTGATAATGCTGCATCACAATGGTTATAATGTACTGATAATGCTGCATCACAATGGTTATAATGTACTTATAATGCTGCATCACAATGGTTATAATGTAGTGATAATGCTGCATCACAATGGTTATAATGTAGTGATAATGTTGCATCACAATGGTTATAATGTACTTATAATGCTGCATCACAATGGTTATAATGTACTGATAATGGTGTATCACAATAGTTATGATGAACTGATAATGGTGTATCACAATGGTTACAATGTACTGATAATGCTGCATCAGAATGGTTATAATGTAGTGATAATGCTGCATCACAATGGTTATAATGTACTGATAATGGTGTATCACAATGGTTATAATGTACTGATAATGCTGCATCACAATGGTTATAATGTACTGATAATGCTGCATCACAATGGTTATAATGTTCTGATAATGGTGCATCACAATGGTTATAATGTACTGATAATGATGTATCGCAATGGTTATAATGTACTGATAATGGTGTATCACAATGGTTATAATGTACTGATAATGCTGCATCACAATGGTTATAATGTAGTGATAATGCTGCATCACAATGGTTATAATGTACTGATAATGCTGCATCACAATGGTTATAATGTAGTGATAATGCTACATCACAATGGTTATAATGTACTTATAACGCTGCATCACAATGGTTATAATGTACTGATAATGCTGCATAACAATGGTTATAATGTACTGATAATGCTGCATCAGAATGTTTATAATGTACTGATAATGCTGCATCAGAATGGTCATAATGTACTGATAATGCTGCATCAGAATGGTTATAATGTACTTATAATGCTGCATCACAATGGTTATTATGTAGTGATAATGGTGCATCACAATGGTTATAATGCACTGATAATGAATGGTTATAATGTAGTGATAATGCTGCATCACAATGGTTATAATGTACTGATAATGCTGCATCAGAATGGTTATAATGTACTGATAATGTTGCATCACAATGGTTATAATGTACTGATAATGCTGCATCACAATGGTTATAATGTGCTGATAATGATGCATCACAATGGTTATAATGTACTGATAATGCTGCATTACAATGGTTATAATGTACTGATAATGCTGCATCACAATGGTTATAATGTAGTGATAATGCTGCATCACAATGGTTATAATGTAGTGATAATGATGCATCACAATGGTTATAATGTACTGATAATGCTGCATCACAATGGTTATAATGTAGTGATAATGCTGCATCACAATGGTTATAATGTAGTGATAATGCTACATCATAATGGTTATAATGTACTTATAACGCTGCATCACAATGGTTATAATGTACTGATAATGCTGCATAACAATAGTTATAATGTACTGATAATGCTGCATCAGAATGTTTATAATGTATTGATAATGCTGCATCAGAATGGTCATAATGTACTGATAATGCTCCATCAGAATGGTTATAATGTACTTATAATGCTGCATCACAATGGTTATAATGTAGTGATAATGCTGCATCACAATGGTCATAATGCACTGATAATGAATAGTAATAATGTAGTGATAATGCTGCATCACAATGGTTATAATGTACTGATAATGCTGCATCAGAATGGTTATAATGTACTGATAATGTTGCATCACAATGGTTCTAATGTACTGATAATGCGGCATCACAATGGTTATAATGTGCTGATAATGAATGGTTATAATGTAGTGATAATGCTGCATCACAATGGTTATAATGTACTGATAATGCTGCATCACAATGGTTATAATGTACTGATAATGAATGGTTATAATGTAGTGATAATGCTGCATCAGAATGGTTATAATGTGCTGATAATGCTGCATCACAATGGTTATAATGTACATTGCTTGGTATATATTTACAGGTTAGTTATTACCTAAATCATATTGAGGTGTTACTGTAAATTTATGTTTTGTTATATAATAGAGTTTGTATGTCGCATTTGTTGAACATTTTGTATTATGGGCCGGAGGCCTACTTTGTTTAATAAAGAATTGTCATTGTCATTGTCATAATTACGTGATTTTTCGTTTCGAATTTGAGTACTTGTGCAGATTTTATAGTTCTCACCGACTGTCTCGGTATTAGAAATTCCAGATTACCTCAAAACAGTTGCACTGCCCTCATTCTTAAAGACATAAAACTCAACTGTTTTGAGGTAATCGGGAATTTTATGTATCGGTGAAATAAGATTCCTCTAATACCCAACTATAAATCTACCCAAATTCGAAACCAAATATCACTTAACCAGCTTTTGAAACAACGTTCCGGCACTGTATTTAGCCGGTGTCCGTGACGTAGGTGGTTCCCCATATTCTCGCCTTGTCAACGTTAATGGAGACGCACAATTCATTAACAGACAGCATCGTGAATTATCGTACATGTACATACATTTATAAAGCGATACGAGGCTGTCTTAGAAAGAAAAGTCAGTTATAAGTCGATATAACTGGTGACTACAAACACCACCATTAATTAATATTTTGAAAAACAAAAGCAACAACGGTTAAAAACCAAAATAGGGGTAAACTTCAGATTATGAATTTCCGCATAAGTAAACAAGGTCGGGTTTTCCGGCAGCTGCATAGGAGAATTCAACTACAGAAGGACGGCAATCAACGCAGTTACATCTTACAGGTACGCATTAAGAAAAAATAATGAGAATGAAAGAAAATATCATCATATTTCTTTGTTCTGTCCTCTTGTCTCCTGATAACATTTTTGACGCATCTGATCATTTTCACAACTTAAGAACGAATACATTCATACTGTGTTCTCTTTACCCTCTCTGCCCCTGCCTATGACGATGGTTAGTTACACACATACACGCGTACTTTTACAAAAATGACACAAGGAAAAAACATGTACAGGGTAGAAGTGATATGACATTAGAAAATTCCATGTAACCGGCCTAGATGTTGATCTGCTTTCTCGTTCATGGGGCAATTTCATTGGCTAAGGAAGTAAGTCAACATCTACTGAGTGTCATGACTTTATACAATCGTACATACTCGGCAAATTCCGTCATCTTCGGTATTATTACGTAGTAATAGCCAAGGTGTTCCGAATGGACTTTATATGAAATGGAATGTTATATTTGGAAAAATCTGGACGACTTTACTGGCTGAGAAAGTAGGGCAACACCTAAGAAACTATTGAATTTAAGGAAGTATAATCATGATATCAATTAATTTTGGTCTTTGAGTAGGAAAGAAAAAAAAAGTGCCGAGAATGTAACATTAATTTTTATTTAAATAAAATACTGAAAATAAAGATCATTTCAAAGAGCATGTTTGACGAGTCACACACACACTTTGTATGTGACATCATAAAAGTTCATTTACAAGCTCCAGAAAGGGCCTCATGTCATTTCGGTCGAGAATACATGATCGCTGGTGTGCATAGTCCACAGAGGACGATTATCGTAATGGAGAACTTCATTTGCAGACGACACCTTGTGGCGGATGAAACGTTCCATAGTCAAGCTTTCCTTCTTGAAAAGAAAGGAATAAATTCTCCTCGCCATTAGCAATCAGCCTGAAATGATGAACAAAGTAAATAAATGGTTGTATTTGGGATAGGGATTGGGATAGTGTTAGGGATGGGGTCGGGGTATGTAGGGTGGAGTAGGGTAGGGTTTGGTTTTGTTGGGTTGGGTTGGTGTTTGTAGGGTAAGGTAGGGTAGGGTTGGATTTGGTTGGGTTTAGTTGGGGCATGTAAGGATAGAGTTGTGTTGGAGTATGTAGGTTGGGTTAGGTTGGGGCATGTAGGATAGAGTAGGGTTGAGTAGGGTTGGGATATGTAGGGTAAGGCAGGATTGGGTTTGGTTTGGTTGGGTTTAGTTGGGGCATGTAGGATAGAGTAGGGTTGAGTTGGGTTTGGTATGTAGGGTTGGGTGGGGTTGGGATGGATTGGGGTATGTAGGTAAGGTAGGGTTGGGTTGGGTTTGGTTGGGTTGGGGTATGTAGGTAAGGTAGGGTTGGGTTGGGTTTGGTTTGGTTGGGATTAGTTGGGGCATGTAGGATAGAGTAAGGTTGAGTTGGGTTGGGGTATGTAGGGTTGGGTGGGGTTGGGATGGATTGGATTTGATTGGACTGACTAAATGAATGGATTTGTGTTGTTTTAAATGAACCACATTAAAATGGTTATACGACACCAACAGGAAGGAAAATTTCAGAACAAGATCCTTCCATATAAACCATAAATCTACAGTTTCGGTGCGTATTTACGTATCGCATACTACTTTAAAACCATAGCGGATACGTCGAATTTAATCTGTAAATTTATTTTTATTTTTAACAAAGAACACGCAGTGCGTTGTCAAAAATTGTCATAAGTGAATTCCAAGCGATAAAGATTGAGTGCAAGGCAATTGGAGGCACTTGAAAAAATTATCCGTTGTCAAAAATGCAAAAACAGAAACAAAACATTCAGTTATAACTTATACGGCCGGAGCCATATGGAGACATCGTACATAAACATTTTAAGCATGTTTTATTTCAATAACAATAAGTTGCTTATTGTAGACATGAAAAAGCTTATCTCTTGCGACAAAAAAAAAAACGTTCATGTACGGAAAACCCATTGAGACATGGAACAAAGCCATCGTTAACATGGACTGTTCAGCAAATGGCTTACTTATACGGAAGTCCGTTGGCGGTATGGAACAGATAATCCATTGTGAAGAGGAAAAATTCGGATCTCCAGTGGTAGTAACTTGTGATGTTGTCATTGCCTTCGTCCACAAACTCTACATCCGGCAGCAAGGGACTGTTGGGAAACTTGTTGTATATTGAACTGAAAACATATCAAAGCACGTTAATATAGATCTAGATTATCTGAAGTAGTGGCTTTATACAGGGTTGTATGTTAGTTAATATAGATCTAGGTTATCTGAGGTGTAGTGGGTTTAGACAGGGTTGTATGTAAGTTTATATAGATCTAGATTATCTGAGGTAGTGGCTATAGACAGAGTTGTATGTAAGTTTATATAGATCTAGATTATCTGAGGTAGTGGCTATAGACAGGGTTGTATGTAAGTTTATATAGATCTAGATTATCTGAGGTAGTGGCTATAGACAGGGTTGTATGTAAGTTTATATAGATCTAGATTATCTGAGGTAGTGGCTATAGACAGGGTTGTATGTAAGTTTATATAGATCTAGATTATCTGAGGTAGTGGCTATAGACAGGGTTGTATGTAAGTTTATATAGATCTAGATTATCTGAGGTAGTAGTGGCTTTAGACAGGGTTGTATGTTAGTTTATATAGATCTAGATTATCTGAGGTAGTGGCTTTAGACAGGGTTGTATGTTAGTTTATATAGATCTAGATTATCTGAGGTAGTGGCTTTAGACAGGGTTGTATGTTAGTTTATATAGATCTAGCTTATCTGAGGTGTAGTGGGTTTATACAGGGTTGTATGTTAGTTTATATAGATCTAGATTATCTAAGGTGTAGTTGCTTTAGACAGGGTTGTATGTTAGTTTATATAGATCTAGCTTATCTGAGGTAGTAGTGGCTTAAGACAGGGTTGTATGTAAGTTTATATAGATCTAGCTTATCTGAGGTAGTAGTGGCTTTATACAGGGTTGTATGTTAATTTATATAGATCCAGATTATCTGAGGTAGTGGCCTTAGACAGGGTTGTATGTTAGTTTATATAAATCTAGATTATCTGAGGTAGTGGCTTTAGACAGGGTTCTATGTTAGTTTATATAGATCTAGATTATCTGAGGTAGTGGCCTTAGACATGGTTGTATGTAAGATTATATAGATCTAGATTATCCGAAGTAGTAGTGACTTTAGACAGGGTTGAATGTAAGTTTATATAGATCTAGATTATCTGAGGTAATGACTTTAGACAGGGCTGTATGTTAGTTTATACAGATCTAGATTATCTGAGGTAGTGGCTTTAGACAGGGTTGTATGTAAGTTTATATAGATCTAGATTATCTGAGGTGTAGTGGGTTTAGACAGGGTTGTATGTAAGTTTATATAGATCTAGATTATTGGAGGTAGTGGCTTTAGACAGGGTTGTATGTAAGTTTATATAGATCTAGATTATCTGCGGTGTAGTGGGTTTAGACAGGGTTGTATGTAAGTTTATATAGATCTAGATTATCTGAGGTAGTGGGTTTAGACAGGGTTGTTTTTAAGTTTATATAGATGTAGATTATCTGAGGTGTAGTGGGTTTAGACAGGGTTGTATGTAAGTTTATATAGATCTAGATTATCTGAGGTGTAGTGGGTTTAGACAGGGTTGTATGTAAGTTTATATAGATCTAGATTATCTGAGGTAGTGGCTATAGACAGGGTTGTATGTAAGATTATATAGATCTAGATTATCTGAGGTAGTGGCCTTAGACAGGATTGTATGTAAGTTTATATAGATCTAGATTATCTGAGGTAGTGGCTTTAGACAGGGTTGTATGTAAGTTTATATAGATCTAGATTATCTGAGGTAGTGGCTTTAGACAGGGTTGTATGTAAGTTTACACGACCAAACTGGTTCAAACTAGCCGTCTGTCGGGCCTTGACAGAACTAACGATACTTAGACACGTGACATGCTTTCAAATCGACCGGATAATACCATTTTAATGAAGAAACTTGCTGATTTACAATAAACTATAAGTTCATTCCAAACTATGAACGACAAATTGTATCGTAGCAAATAGAAGTGTTTACTTTATGGTTTCACTCATTTTTGTCTTATCGTTTTTTTCTTCTGATACACTGTCTCAATATTTTATAAATGATCTTTGTAATATTTGTTTATGTTCACAACTGTATTATATGGAAACTGTTTTGAAACAAGGTTCTATGTAAACTCTTTGAATGTTTCGTTTTGTTCTTGAAAACGATACTAGAAACTTTCCTCACTTGTCGCTCTGCAACTAGAATATATCAGTCCGATGTCAATTTTATTTGTTTAAATATTTAATGTCATTTTTATGCCATCAAGGGCTAACAGATGATTAATTACATTAACCATTTTTTTCATGGGGTCCTGGAAGGTAAATCAGTACTCAAACACATAATCTCAGCAAGTTACTGATAACTTTCCATCTTTGATTAGCAGTGAGAAACGAATGACAATTGACGAAGACTATGACCCAGCGAAGATTCGAACTCACGACCTCTGGTTGATAGTCAGGCGCGTTGCATACTGAGCTAACCATGCCTGGCATATGTGAAATTGTAGGGTATCACACCATGTGTCCCATGGTATTCCTGCGGCAGTGTGTATAATCTATCTTAAACAAATATCATTTTGATATGAATGAAAACTTGTTGAAAACGAAGTTAATTTCAATGCAACTCCGTTTGACCTTGGATGTTATCCCATTTCTTGATTACCTTATAACACAACGTCTGTAGGGAGGTTCCGGATCTGGAAACAGGCTCAACATCTTGCCCTGGCCATAAAGGTAGATAAATATATATAGCGGGGGACCAAACTGCGGACATGCGTAGTCGAAGTCTTCCACTTCACCAATGTAACGTTGCAGCAGCTCAGCCGTACTTGCATTTAGACCTGTAAATCAGTTATTTTAAGGGACCATTTTCACGCGTCAGATCAATCTTTACACTAACGTAAGTAATATCAATTATATATAAAATTGTCAATTATATATATAATATTGATTATGTGTAATATTATTTATATATAATATTGTCAATTATATATAATATTGTCAATTATATATATAATATAAACTATATATAACATTGTCAATTATATATAACATTGTCAATTATATATAACATTGTCTATTACATATAATCAATAGTATATATGTAATATTACTTATATATGCTATTGTCAATTATTTAAAATATTGTCAATTGTCTATAATATTGTCAATTATATATACACTATTGATTATATGCAATATTGATTATATGTAATATTGTCACATATGTATGTAATATTGATTATAATGTAATAATGTCAATTTTATATATAATATTGATCATGCAATACTGATTATATGTAATATTGTCACATATGTATGTGATATTGATTATAATGTTCTATTGTTAATTATGTATATATATATATATATATATATATATATATATATTATTGATTATAATGTAATATTGTCAATTATAAATGTATATAATATTGATTATATGTATTATTGATTATATATGTAATATTGGTTATCTATAGTTTTAATCATGTAAGATTGTCACATGATTATATGTAATATTGCCACATATATATGTATTCTTGATTGTTGTGTACAAATGATTTTAATGAGGTTATGTTTACAGGGTTAGAAAGTACATGCGAGCAGTCAAGTCACTGTTCATTTGTCTGAACATTATTTGCATTGGTATTTGGTTATTTCCACAAATTGGATGTTTGAAAACTATCACTTACATGTGATTAGAACATCTGGATATTAACACTTTGGATAAATGACATATGGTTTTGGACGGTTGGACATTATAACATTTGGAATTCTGAAATGGAAGTGGATAAGGACATCGCACGTTACTTATATCTATTTATTTAAATTTGTATTTTAGAAATACTAATTGTATGCAATAATACTAGCGGGTATCTGTTGGTTTCACTTTTTCGTTTTTGTCATCATAGACCAATATGCATGGGCGTTTAACTATATATGGAAATATTAATACAGAAACTTACTAAGAAAGTGTTACTGTTTTTATATAAATACTTGTATCATGCTATTTTTGAAAATATACTTAGAAATCTTTCAAAATACTAATTGACATTTCCTTCAATTTTCTGTCGTACCACAAACACTTTTGAAATTAAAATACATTTTAACGGCACTGTCAAAGTTAACCACACAGGTGCTAACTATTTAAATGTGTGCAGATATCCACCCATTTATGAGAGGCACGCCCCTTCCCAAAAATAGAAACATGTTTATGTGGAGTAACGTGGTCCAATTGTAGAGCTTCGGACCAAGGATCGGGGTGTTGTCTGTCTGTCTGTCTGTCTGTCTGTCTGTCTGTCTGTCTGTCTGTCTGTCTGTCTGTCTGTCTGTCTGTCTGTCTGTCTGTCTGTCTGTCTGTCTGTCTGTCTGTCTGTCTGTCTGTCTGTCTGTCTGTCTGTCTGTCTGTCTGTCTGTCTGTCTGTCTGTCTGTCTGTCTGTCTGTCTGTCTGTCTGTCTGTCTGTCTGTCTGTCTGCCAGACCTCCCACCCACCCGCCCGCTCGCCCGTCCGTCCGTCTGCGTATTTTATGAAAAATTAATTAAGCTATATTAATGTTTTTACATTAGATTTTTTATCTCTATTAAATTATAAAGTGTTTACCATCTGGCATGCCATAACTGTCCAATCTCATAAGCCGGCTTTCTGTATCAACGTACCAACCTGCTTTTATAAACTCGCGTGACGTTTCTACATTGACACAAGACTGAAACAAAGATCAAATAAGTATCAAAAGCAATATAAAACATAAACACATGTATATAAAGAAGAAGAAGAAGAAAGAAGAGAAATCAATTAATTGAACTAGTCAGTTTGAATTAAGTGTCCAATTTTGTGACCGTAATTGTAGCTTAAAGGGACACATGGCAATTTTATTCATTTTTTTCGTAACTTTAAAACTGAAACAAATTATATATTTACATGATGCAAATGTAAAATTAGAATACCCTACTATGTGTGCTGACCTTTAATATACCCTACTATGTGTGCTGACCTTTAATATACCTTACTATGTGTGCTGACCTTTAATACTTCGGAAAGGGGCATAACTCTTGTAAATGGTTGGAAACCATCATACTTCGCATAATGGCGGTCATATACGACGAAAATGTAACAAATATATTTGTTTTATCTGTTTTTATCTGTACACTGTTTGATCGAAAAAAGCCCTTGGAAATATCAATTTGTATTGTTTAAAAAATTTTACGCATATGTTCAAATATTAGCGTGACGTCACAGGTTGAAGATATATTTTTAATAATGTCTTGAATATGAAGTTTGATGTAGTATCTCTTAGAGAGCACCCTGGTCCGAAGTTATAAAACATTGATTCTTGCTCAACTCAAGATTTCACCTTAAAGAGCACCGATTTCACCTTAAAGAGCACCCTGGTCCGAGGTTATAAAACATTGATTCATGCTCAACTTAAGATTTCACCTTAAAGAGCACCCTGGTCCGCAGATATAAAACATTGATTCTTGCTCAACTCAAGATTTCCCCTTAAAGAGCACCCTGGTCCGAGGTTATAAAACATTGATTCATGCTTAACTCAAGATTTCACCTTAAAGAGCACCCTGCACCCTGGTCCGAGGTTATAAAACATTGATTCATGCTTATCTCAAGATTTCACCTTAAAGAGCATCCTGGTCCGAGGTTATAAAACATTGATTCATGCTCAACTCAAGATTTCACCTTAAAGAGTACCGATTTCACCTTAAAGAGCACCCTGGTCCGAGGTTATAAAACATTGATTCATGCTCAACTCAAGATTTCACCTTAAAGAGCACCCTGGTCCGAGGTTATAAAACATTGATTCATGCTTAACTCAAGATTTCACCTTAAAGAGCACCCTGCACCCTGGTCCGAGGTTACAAAACATTGATTCATGCTTAACTCAAAATTTCACCTTAAAGAGCACCCTGGTCCGAGGTTATAAAACATTGATTCATGCTCAACTCAAGATTTCACCTTAAAGAGCACCCTGGTCCGAGGTTATAAAACATTGATTCATGCTTAACTCAAGATTTCACCTTAAAGAGCACCCTGCACCCTGGTCCGAGGTTATAAAACATTGATTCATGCTCAACTCAAGATTTCACCTTAAAGAGCACCCTGGTTCGAGGTTATAAAACATTGATTCATGCTCAACTCAAGAATTCACCTTAAAAAGAATGGAATCATTATAATTATAATAATTAAATAAAACATTGCAAACACTTGTAACTTCACTTGTAACATTGTTACAAATACGTTCATCATGTAGACTACAACCAGACTACATGTTCATTGGTGCACAGTTTGATTCGACACGTGAACATGGATAAGATTCCAGTTCAATATTGCCGTGTGTATCGTGAAGGGATGATGGAAGTTATCATTTTAGATGAACAGTAAGATGGTTTGTTGTATGGTGTTTCGCAGCGCTTTCATTTTATATCACGACGGTGTCCGAGGCTTCTTGACAGTATTCTAAGTGCTGTCAAACTGGAGTATCATGCCGAAAACACGTGGTATGCTACCATATATCCAGTCAGTAGTCACATTATACTGACAACAGTCCGATCAGACCTAGAACTACAACGTATCCCCTATTTGATTCAGCGCCAAATAAACAGCAAGCATTTTTCTATTCTTCGTGTTTCAGAAACGAGAAATATAGAAGCGCCTTTGAATGTAGGCACAAATATTTGACGTGGTATGCATTTGAGAACCAACAAAACTGAAATATACGACACTATTTTGGTGAAAACATAAATATATTTTTACATCTAAAAATAATGAGGAAATATTGTCCATTTTCAGTACCAGGACAAAGTATGCGCATTGTTTTCAAGTTTTTAAACCGTATCAAACTTCTGCAAAAATGTTTGTTTGTTGTTTGTGTATCAAACTACGTATCAGTTGGGCTATTGTCAGAGTGGTTAATAAAAACACTGCATTTTTAAAATCGGTTGAATACTTCTTAAAAAACAGCACACTTGAAAATATGAGTTTAGTGGGTATTTTCCAATGCCAAATTATGATGAATTAAATGTTTAATAACTTTGGCAACACTAAATTTACATGATCTTTTTTCAGTTGAAAATAAGTTATTTTTTTTTATGTTTTTTTTTTTGTTTTAAAATTTGTTTTATTTGTGATGATGTTCAATAGTAAACTATTTTATATACCGATTAAAACTATTGATCTCCTGATAAACAATTCATATAGGCCTGTATATCGCTAAAATTGTATTTAGTCTTTATCTGAAACATGCTTCACAAACAAAAGGTCTCAAAAAATTTGCATTTTCTATTTAAAATATCATAAAATTACAAGATTTATTAACATTGAATTCTTCACCGTCAACATGTTTAACGTTGAATAATCGCCCAAAATACACGAATGCTTTCTGAAACATCTGTTAATAGTTGCCATTAGGATACCATGTAATGAATCATTGCAAACTGTGAACCGAGTACCAATGGACAAGTATCCATATTAACAAGTATACAAATAAAGATGTTTTCGTTACTTACCTTATACAGTTCCGGCCAGCTTGGTGACGGGGGGACGCTGTTTACGCCGGTACAGAGAATCACCAGCGTTACTATGACGACTTCAACATACATTTTAAACCATTTAAACTATACTTGATTATTTGTTGTTAATGTTTTCGTTGTCTATTTCAATTACACTCCATTGTGTGTATTCAGCCTCGTCATCAGAACAGACAGATAAGTAGATATACAAGGTCGGATTCAGTCGTTCGTATCAGGATGGGGGATTGGACTGTAAAATGTTGACAATTTAAATGATAATAGGTACAAAGGTTGGGAGATTGACGGGAGGGGACTCCATAGTTTTTTTGGGGAGGACATATACAAATTGTATTTATACCCTGGATTCACCAATGGATGCATGTATATATAATAGTTACGTGTCATGATAAAGATGACCGTGCCCCCGTGTTTGTGAGTGTATATATTATCTAGATAACGTATCGAAGTGTTAGTATCATGGTCCGCTTTACCAGCGTTCGACATATTTAGATTATTGCCGGTCACTCTCAACTTATCGCAAATCCATAGCACGTGTTCGTGGGGTCCAGCATCAACGGGTAGCTGGTTCGATCCACGACCAAGACTTTGTTTTCTACTATTTATCATTGTATTAAGTGCCCACCTACATAAAGACACCGATTTCACTTTTCTATCAAGAGACTGGTTTAACTCGCGTAATGTAATTGATACGCAAAAAAGTTCGAGAACTTCGTATAACTTAAGGACAGGCGGCAATAAAACAGTTACTGCCGTTACAGTAAAACCTGTGTAAGCGTTCGGCTCTATTAAGCAGCCACGTTTCCTAAGCTGTCATATGTGCTATACCCCATTGTTATGCTTTCGGTGCATATTCACCTGTATTAAGCAATAACCTGTCTTAAAATGCCATTTTGCACTTTCCCTTGACTGGCTGCTTAAGGCAGGTTTGACTGTATATCCATTTTCGTTAAGGATAAATTGAGTTTCGATTCACAGTTCGATGTTTATTTGAGAATAATTCAATTTGAGTCTAATTCTGAACATAAGGAGTAAATACCATAGAGTACAAATAAACAAAATGACAATGAGCACAAAATATGGGAACAACTAAGCAAATTAGATTCTTTTATTCAATTTTGTCGATGAAAATCAATAAATAAGACTACGATATTTTACAAAATTCTAATTAACAAGCATAATAAGGAACTTTTTATTATCTATGAGTTACTCGATCAATCTATTATTTTTAGTAACGGAGGCCATTTTCAATGTCGGATAATCATTTCATTTCTGCAATTTGCACACTAGCTATCCGAAACACTCACGTAAAATTGAAGTGCAATACAAAGGTTTCCGGATGACAATGTACAGCGTACGAATAAGCACATTTGGACTTTGGAAAGTACTTCGTAGACCTTTTGTAACCGAGCCATTGATAGGTTCAATAAGACATTTAATGAGGCACCCTTGACATTCTAGTGTTTTATAGAAATATGCGGTATTGCAAACTATTGAAAAAGTGATGGGCTGACGTACATACATCATCACAATAGATATATAATACAAATATATATAATGTTAAGTTATGTATTTATTCGTTAGACAATAACACTGCCATTACACGCATCTGCTCATACTGAACGCATGTGCTTAACCTTTGTCATTTCTAATGCGACGTTATTTGAACTAGACTGTTACTGAAGTGGTTGTAAGTAGGTAGGCAGAACACTATGTACGACAGTCAATTTGCAAATACCAAAGTATGTAAATTTGTATTTAAAGAATATTTAAATAAACTATTAGCATAATATTAGCAATGGACTTTTGCTTTATTATAAACATGTATATTTACATTGTAAACGTCATCGTTTTGTCAAAAACAAAAAAATAAATAGTAGTACATTATTATATAATGTCATATTTTAACCAAAACAAATAATAAATGGTAGATCCTAATAACAGTAATAAATCAGATGTATGTCATCTTTTTACCAAAAACAAAAAATAATGAAATATTACAGGAGACACCAGGCCATTGTTATCATTTCTTCGCCTGCCTTCGAACGCTGACATTATTGTCATAGCCTTTGACAGTATCTCGTCTGCGCGGCGGGCGGGTAATCTTGCATTCGCTACAGCGGTTAGAATCCGCGTCATCGTCATCCTTACTACCGGAAGTGATGCCGCAGTCAGGCAGGCAATCAGAGTTATGCAGATGTTCTTTACTGTCGTCGTCGATGTCGTCTGGCGTTTGATGAACTTCAATCACAGCAACATGTATGCCCCTGGCAGACGACACTGGTGCACACGCCGCTGGTCCCTCGTAGACAAACCCCTCGTTGGGTATGCCAGTATTTTTCTGGTCATTTATGTTTGTGGGCAGTGGCTTCCTGGTATGTTTTTCTTTAGCAGATCTGTCTGTTTCCTGTATATCACTTGCAGACGGGATCTCGCAACGTTCCCGGCATGCTTCTACCTCCCCAACTGTAGCGTACACAGACTCTTCAACGTCTGTAACCGACACCGCCACGTCAGTTTGCCATCCCTTGCCGTACGAGGAACATTCACTACTTCCACCGGAAATAGTCACATTTCTGGTAGTAGAATAAACATATTCGGCCTCCTCGCGTTGTATTCTTTGACGTCTGTGTAACAAAAATAAATAAAGATACATTACTCGTACAAAAGCTCTTCGGGATACAAGTGACTTATGACAGTGTTTATAATTGTGTCCCGGGGGAATACTTTGCAGGAGTATCGACTGTTTAATGAAACTATCTGTTTACAGTGATAGTGCCTTTATGTATCCCCGTCATCTTTAAACATATTAGCATGGACGTTACTTATGTTAAAGATATTCCGTAAAGCTTTCAGCAAATGACAAAGCTCTGCATCACATGTTTAAGTTATATTAATGAACTAAGTACCATAAGGCCATCTTTCAAAAAAAATGTTCACCTGTTGTGAGTACTCCACCCAGATTGTAATGGGTAGGTTATTGCATTATTTTTTTTATCGTACTTCGTATTCTTTTTAAAAGTCATTTTAACACAAACTGGATAGAAATCTTACAAAACAAGTTCTTCATTTATTTGAAATTAAAAAAAAATGCTTGGGCAGCTGCAGTTTAGGTGAGTCGATAGGAGCACTGCAAACGCATGTTTTTAATGATGGCCTGTGGCGAGATACTTAATCTTACTTGACTCATTAATGGGATGGAACAGAAAGTTAATTCCAAAATATTTTACTTCCATCTTTCTTTGCTAACCATTAAACGACTTATACTCTTTGTATAATGTTTATACTATCATTATCATAAATTATTATTATTATAATTATTAGTATTATTATTATTGATTATTATTATTAACATTATATTATCATTATTGTTATTATTTTTAATTATTATTATCATACCATCACCATCATCATCATCGTCATCATCATCATCATCATCATCCCCACCACCAGAATTATTATTGTTGTTATTATTATCATCATAATTATTATTAATGATATTAAGATTCTTATCATTTTTCTTCTTCTCCTTATTCTTCTTATTCTTATTCTTTTATTATTATTATAATAATTATCATTCTTCTCCCTCCTTTTCCTCTTCGTCTTCTTATCCTTTATTGTCATCCGTCTTCTTCTTCTTATTATTATTATTATTATCATTAATAATAGTATTTTTATTCTTGTTCTTATTATTATCATTCTTCTTCTTCATCCTCTTCTTCTTCTGCTTATTATTATTATCAATACTAAACTAAAACAAAGATGGTGCTATATCTTACTTTCTGTAGTTGTAAATGGCGAGGATACCCACGGAGCCCAGAATAAGCACTGCACCTATACCCCCGAACACGAGGCCCACCATACCACCTGCAGAAATAAAATATTAACATTAAAATGCATGTTCAAGATTTTTTGTACCACTTGTAATCGGTCGGATAATTCTTATATGATTTATCATGGTGGCAATCCCACGTGACTTTATGGTACGGAGTGGTGTTTCAACGGAGAACAGGTTTCAGGTAACCTTTTCGCGGATAACTTTCTTAATATTTCAAGAAAAAAAACTTATGTTGTAAATAAGAAGTTAAAATAACAAAGGACCATGACTCAATACAATATTATAATCGGAACGCCAATACTACTTGCACATGTTCAGACCATGTAACTGCTGTACAGCAAGTTTCATTTCAATCGGGTTAAAACTAGGGAAGGGTTGCGTTCGTGAGGTTGTTGGTCCAAGGCGTGACAGACATACGGACGAACGGCGTCGAAACGCGGGAGACAATAACAGCATGGAAGAAGCAAAACATATTGACTGACATACCTGCTGTTTTTCTATTACCATGACCGCCATCCCCTGTCGCGATATCTTGATCATCAGCAACTCGGCCTGCTTTAGTCTTTATTGGCTGTTTTCGTTTTGGTTTATTTTTATTACCAGTCGCTGGTCGTCGTGCGTTCAAGGGACCAACTGGTGCTTTCTCTTTAACTGGTACTCTTGGTTGTCCGGAAACAGCTATTTTCTTTCTTCTGATCCCCTTTGTGAGAGAAGGAGGTCTCGCGTTTCTGTTCACAGAAGGAGGTTTAGAACTTGCTGGTGCCGGAGCAGCTTTCTTAGTCGGAAGGTTTATTTTCCAATTTGAAAAGTCTAGCAATCTGTCTGTTGGCGGCCGCCTTGCTGGAGGACGCGATGGTGGTCTCCGATCATTGCGCCTTGGTGGCAGCGATCTTGGTGGAGGCATACCCAAACCAGGGGGCATTAATGCAGGGAAATTCGCAAACGGTGGTAAAAATCTTTCGGATGCGTCATCCATCGGACCGTCATCTCCACCGAACGCGAATGCTGACCTCATTCCCAGAGCTGGCATTAGGCCTAGTGTCGGCATTACTGACGGGAAGGGTGTCCGAGGAGCCACGGATGGCCAGAGAAAACCACTGCCGGGGATTCTTGTTCTTTTTACCCCAGGCGCTTGGCTTTCAGCCATTGGCGGGGGTTTATCTTTCAGTTTAAGGTTGGATGCATCTGTGGGTCCACATTCAATCTCTACTCTAGGTGCATTCCCTATGTTGTCCGCTAGTAACGACAAAAGTTAGATCGCTCAAGTCAAACCCTGTCTGTATTAATGTCTCCCAATAACAAAAAAAGAATGTATCATATTATGGAATTGAGTGGTAACACAGAATATCTAGAAATGCCACACTGGATCCTTACCCCCCTCCTTGACAACACTTATATTAAATACATATCTATATTAACGCCATTCACTGGCATCGGCGAATGGTGATTTAGTTTACAAACAAAATACAAACCTGATTTTTTAATCAATGTAAAATTTAACAATTCAAATGGGAATGGATAAATGTACAGCTATCATTAGCTCGACAGCTTTCATTCCTTAAGGTGTCACCTTTCTTTTTAATATATTTATAATTGCTGTAAGACTTTGTTGTATCTTTCTTAATTTACAAAAAAAGTGAGTTTTGTTACAATAACAGTATAGTAAGAAATGGATTCATTGAAAACAAAAGTTTTTAGTTACCAGTAAACTTGGCCAGTAATCCGCGTTTTTGCATGGGCCCACCGGAAGCGTATGTTAGTCTTACAGAGCCCTGGTACCAGCGGTTACCGGCATGGCGACGTCCGCACACTTCTAATTCCTTGTCAATGCCTGTCTGGTTTATGTTCTTCTTACTCTCAATCATCACATACTCGTAAGGACAGAATTCACGGTCACTGAAATACAATTGTAGGAGCAGAAATTACAGTCACTGACAAAATACTGGTAGGTGCTACAGAAGTGTGGACAGAATTACGGTTATCAATACATACTTATATGGACATCTATTACGGTCAACAGACATCTTGTAATTAAAATACTAACGTTTGAGCAGAAACCACTGTCACTGAAAACAGACATAGGGATACAAGTTACGATCACTGAAATGTAGATGCATGGGTATAAGTTACGGTCACTGAAATTAAACGAATGGGTAGAAGTTGCGTTCACTGAAATAAAGATGAATGGGTAGAGAATAGAAATTGCGGTCACTGAAATATAGATGAATGGGTAGAGAATAGAAATTGCGGTCACTGAAATATAGATGAATGAGTATTGTTTCATTGAATATTTAGCGTCATTTTTATGCCATCGAAGGCTAACAGACAATCAGTTTCCTGGGATCCTGGAATGTTAACCAGTACTCGAGCACACTCCATCTCCGCAAGTAACTGATAACTTTCCCACTTGAATCAGCGGTGAAAGACGAACTATAATGAGACGCAATGTCGTATATCAGACATCACGGAGATTGTTGCCGAGCGGGGATTCGGACTCACGACCCCTGGATCGACAGTCAGACGCGATAACGACTGAACTAATCGGGCCCGGCAGATGAATGAGTACAAGTTACGGTCACTGAAATATAGATGAATAGGTAGAAGCTGCGGTTACTGAAATATAGATGAATGGGTAGAAGTTACTGTTGCTGAATTATAGATGAATTGGTAGAATTTACGGTCGCTGAAATATAGATGAATGGGTAGAAGTTACTGTTGCTGAATTACAGATGAATTGGTAGAAGTTACGGTCGCTGAGATATAGATGAATGGGTAGAAGTTACTGTTGCTGAATTACAGATGAATTGGTAGAAGTTACGGTCGCTGAGATATAGATGAATGGGTAGAAATTACGGCCGCTGAAATATAGATGAATGTAATTAAAATAAAGAAGTATATGCAGATATTACGGTCACTGACAACAGATATATAAACATAAGCTACGATCATAGAAATGTAGAAGGACGAGCTCAAGTAACATCCACTGACGTACAGAGGCATGTGCACATTAACTGTCACTGAAAATGTCGGTTACGGTCACTGAATTACAAAACCATGCTAAGTAGCCTGAAATGCAGTAGTATGGACAACAATACTGTCACTGATAACTGAAGTTACAATCACTGGCATATTTGACGTTATTATTTGGTTAACATCATCAAAGAAAACTGTAAAGCTACCTGGAGAGCTGGGTCTGCAGGTAGTCCAAATATAGATCAGCCTTGTCACGTGATTGAAGGATGCACTCGCACATCTGTGTCCCTCTGTTGGCCGATGAGGATTTAGAAGTCAGGTAACCCGGAGAGGTAATGAATACCGACGAACCACGTGCAACTGTACTTACAGTTTCACATATCTCAAATGATGTCCATGCTGAAAATGACATAAATAGTTTTATATTCAATAGCTTTGGTATTATGGAATAACAAAACTACAATTCCCGCGTGCAGGAAAGGGTCACCAATGTTTTATGTATACAAAGGTTTTATTTTTATTGAGGACATTAAGTATCAGCATACTTATATAAGGGCTTACAATTACAGCATCCATGTACAATTAGAAACCTGCTGAAAAAAAATATATACATTAAAATACATAATATTATACGTGTGCTGACATGATGATTAAGTGTTTAGCTCAACTTAGACTATTATTATTCGATGTTCAGAAAATAATTGTCAACTCTTTATTAATCGATCATTAAACCAAAACGTTCCTGAGATATAACATTGCTTGATATGTGTCATTATCATGTCATAATCATTATCACAAGACAGTCTTAATGTATTACACCGCTCACCTGTGGCATAATACACCGTGCTAAACAAACCAGTTTTGTATAATTCAAGGCGCATAACTCGGTCATTTATTATTAAAGTGCAAGCACATCCTTGATTTTTGTTCTTTTATATAAAAAAAAATGTGAAGGCTTTTTAATCATAGAGAGAGTGAAACTTACATTTTATTGTTTCTCAACCTCTGCACTACCAAAATATGAAAAATATGGGCCATGTGTCATCCTAGAGACTTTTTTTTTGTACAGTATGTACAGTGTTGACAAAGTGGTAGACTTCCGAAATCAAGTATTCAAACCCCAATTTCCAACCACATTATTTTTCTTAATTCACAATTCAAACATGACTTCAATGCTTTCAAAATGTTCAAAATACATCAATAATACCATTAAAATAAAAATAAAGATTAAAACAATGACAATGCAATATTAAAGAATAAGAAACAATGATTATTTATAACATTATGCGACTACCCCACGGAAGCATTTCTTGTTTCCAGTGGCGATACTATGCCTTAAATATACATGCTTAAATATATCTTACAGTCTTAACTACTGTGTAAGTTTGGTCCAAATCTTTATTACTATCATATTATTATTATTAATATATTTATTCTTCTTCGTCTTAGCTCAGCCGGTTACGCGTCTGCCTATCAATCCAGGGGTTGTGAGTTCGAATCATCCCCGTCTGGCAACAGTCTTCGTGATGATTGATATACGACATTGTGTGTCATTATCATTCGTCTCTCACCGCTGATTCAAGTGGCAAAGTTATCCACTACTTGCGGATATGGGGTGTGCTCGAGTGCTGGTTAATCCCAGGAAACAGTGGTTAGGTTAACTGATCGTCTGTTAACCCTCAATGGCATAAAATCGCCATATTATTATAACTATTATTATTATTATTATTATTATCATTATTATTATTAAATATATTTTAGTTAACGCGTAGCCCGCGTTAGGAATGCTCGCAAAGGTATGATTAGGAAAAAAATCTATTTGGCCAATTCTAACATTTTGAAAAAAATATTGATATATTCCCTTTATGTTAGTGACGCTATACTTACAATCTATACATTCGTATTCTATTAACATGTAACTGCTCATGCGACCACATTTTAGGAACACCGGCTGAAGCATGTCAACAACACAGGACGCCTGTCCGTCACACTTGTTAGCGATGTTGTCGGCCGTATCAAACTCTTCCTTACACATGCCATCGCTTCGGCATGTCCCTGGAAGGACACTCGCACCGTATGCCACGCGTTTCACTAAGATACTGCCTCTGTTGCCAAGCGGACACTTGAGTGACCCAGTTGCTCGGGCACCAATCGCGGCGGCTGCCGCAAGACCTCCCATCTCGTCTGCTTCAGGAAGCTCTCCAAAGTCGTCGTCTGCTTCACCAAAGCCAATGGGGCCGGCACTTGCGACAATATTCACGACACATTCGTATCTTGTATCAGCAACTGTAAGTAGTAAGAATGTTAATATTCTCTTAAAACACAGCTGAATGAACTTTTGGTATTATGATAAGGTATATGTGTAAGGTTATGATCAAAATATAGCACTGTGTTTATATTTAAACCCAAGCGGGGCGGTAGTGTAGTGGGTAGGGTGTTCTATGCTCGTGGCAGAGGTTGCTGGTGCGATCTTCAGCCCGACACGATGCTTCTCATACAACAACAACAACAACAACAACAACAACAACATTTTATGAAACTAGAGTACAGGTACAGTCAACCCAGTGTAAGCGGACACCTCTATTGAACAATCACTTGTCACAAGCAGCCATATTTGCTATTTCCCATGCCTATGCTTACTGAACAAATTAACCTGTATTAAGCAACAACATGTCTTAAAGGCCACTTTTGCTCATTTCCTTGATTGACTGCTTAAGACAGGCTTGACTGTATTTTACATATACATGTATGTTAGTTATGTATAAAATATGAAGTTTCAGACAGTGACATTTGGAGGGTGAGACAGTGACATTTGGAGGGTGAGACAGTGATATTTGGAGGTTGATACAGTGACATTTCAGGAGGTGAGACTGACATTTGGTGGTTGAAACAGTGACATTTGGAGGGTGAGACAATGACATTTGGAGGGTGAGACAGTGATATTTGGAGGTTGATACAGTGACATTTCAGGAGGTGAGACTGACATTTGGTGGTTGAAACAGTGACATTTGGAGGGTGAGACAGTGACATTTGGAGGTTGAGACAGTGATATTTGGAGGGTGAGACAGTGATATTTGGAGGTTGAGACAGTGACATTTGGAGGGTGAGACAGTGACATTTGGAGGTTGAGACAGTGACATTGGAGGGTGATGTCTTTATACGGTTATTCGTTCGTAGTGTGAAAGTTGGTTTGATTCGTGGACATAGTAAAATATATATTTCAACATTGGTGCATGTCCTTTTAAGAGTTTAACTTTATAATTGCTAGCAGTCTAGTAAATAAAACAATGCACGAAGGAATACCTTTTGACTGATATGAATAATGCGGCTTAAAGGAAACGTATCACAGTTACGTCATACATGTCCACTCTCAAAACAACAAAAAAGTGTGATTAATATTGCACTAGCGGCTTGCACGGTCCTTTATAGAATTGTCATCCGTTATATGGTGACATATAGACCGGCCCACAGTACATTGTTTTGCGATATAAAATGAAATTAGTCGATTCTTTTTTTTTTTTTGTGTCAGTAAAATAGTCTATATCTCAGAAACTCACAAAACAACAACTTATACGTCGATCGATAAATAGTTTATTGAACGAAACGTTTTAAAATTCGTTTGTCGGCATATTTCATTTGCAATTTTGGGATTATTTTCGTAATGAAATGTCCGTGTCCAGTTTCAGTTTTGATAGTATTGAGGGTTTTGAGCGTCAACAAAAATGCAAACGGAAGTCAGTTACCCTCACCTTAATTACCGCCAACACTGAAGAGTTACATGAGACGAAAGTGATTTCAATTTGCATAACAAAATGTGTGTATTGTTTTTAAAAATTTGAGATGATGCGCCTTTCGTGCATTTTTCCGGAAAGAAATTGATCTTGTTTCCGTCTAGAACGCATGTATTTATTTAAATGATGACCAGAACCATGAGCGTGAATACATAGAAGCAAAAGGGATTTATGGTTTTATAATTATCATGCTTGATCAAAGACCCAGCGGTCTCTAGATCGATTCCCGGTGGGGTCTCGTCCGGGTTTTTTCAAACGCACTCCAACAGTGGCTTAGTCGGGCAAGGCACTGCGAAAGCATGCACATCATTCGGAGTGATTTAAAGCAGTCGGTCCCGTGCACAGAAAGTGTCACACCCGGTGCACGTAAACTATCTCACTGAGCTTGTCATTATTCCCATGAATACATTATGACGAAACTTCCTAGTAGTAGATTTATGTATGTTTGCGCAATATCAGAAATAAAAAGACAAATTACCATTCATTATTTTTGTTATTATATCACCAATAACATACCCGTCTTTGAATTGAATCGTAAAAATGAAGGTTTTGCAAGAAATACACAAAAATATTTAAAGTTAATCACCGCTAAATATGGCTTTTTTTTTATTATTTGCAAAGCTTTATTGAAACGTCACACTTTCCATCTAAACAGATATCTGAAAATATTTATATTCAAATGTCCACAAGAATCTCATCAGTGATCAAAGAGGGTCAAATTAATATTGTAAATACTCTAAAGCCATGTCGTATACATGGCAATTCTGTCGAGACAGACCAATGTCAAGCAGCTGTTTTATTTCTTGCAAAACTATTTTCGTTTAGTCGTCCTGAAATATATTTAAAATATGTGACGATTTTCCAAAAAATATGTGACGATTTTCCAGAAAATATGTGACGATTTTCCAGAAAATGAAGTCGTTCACATTGTTCATATGTTACTGAAAATAATGCAATACGAAATCATCTCTGGACAACCATTATTGATGACTTTGGACTCGAGGTGTTCCATAAATACATGTCAAAACAACCAATGGCGCGGCAAACTAGCGATCTACTTGCAGGTAGGACACTACGTCACGGATGGTGATCATCATTTACTGGTTACATTTCTTAATATTGTGTACAAAATGTTTGCTTAACAAAGTCTCATTGTTTTTAGTTAATTCAAATTATTTTTTTTCCTTTTATAATTGTGATTTTTTATATCCATGATATACTAGTAATACTATGGGTTTTTTTCCATCAATATTTATATGTTCTGTCATTTTGTATAAATGTATAGGCTTATGCTCTTTTTGAGAAAAGAAGTTATCTTCATCTTCATCTGACATATATTACTTAAAACAATACAAAGATGCATACAGATAATAATAAAAGTCACGAAAAATATAGGTTTAGCATGAATTTAACCGATTTTAAAAATAAATCATTTCGACCTAGCGAAAAAATTGTGAAATTTTAATGTAAGTTTTTTTTTCTCAAATATTTTGTAATAGTGTATGGACAAAATTTGCTTAAAATCTCACATAGCTCTTTTTATAAACTTTTCTAATGAAAAATATAAAAAATACACTTTACAGCGTAGTTTGAAACAAATGAAGGCACTGACCGACGTCATGCGCACATGCCAAATTACATATTGCTGTGGTCGCATCGGCTCTAGTATTGGTTGATTTTGCTTGTTCAGAGAATATCTTCAAAAATATGAAAGGGTTGATTGATTGATTGATTGATTGATTGATTGATTGAATGAATATTTAGCGTCATTTTTATTACATCGACGGCTAACAGACGATCAGTTAACCTAACCACTGTTTCCTGGGATTAACCAGTACTCGAGCACATCCCATCTCCGCAAGTAACTGATAACTTTCCCACTTGAATCAGTGGTGGGAGACGAATGATAATGAGACACAATGTCGTATACTAGTCATCACGGAGACTGTTGCCAGACGGGGGATTCGAACTCACGACCGGCATATGGAAGGGAATCTAGTGTTACTTGAAACATCGGTA
Organism: Panopea generosa; assembly: GCA_029582155.1. Classification (NCBI taxonomy): domain Eukaryota; kingdom Metazoa; phylum Mollusca; class Bivalvia; order Adapedonta; family Hiatellidae; genus Panopea; species Panopea generosa. Next base: position 52,622,209 of record CM055898.1, read on the forward strand.
GAGGGTAAAGCCGATTTGTGGAGAGCAAATATACATAACTTTAGCATAAATAATGACACAATTATTTATTTTTTTTAATTGGTTTAACGCCATTTTCAGCGCATTTCAGGTTATTTATAAATTATTGAAATTCAGTTTTATTGGTGGTGGAAGACCTCAGACTGAATCGGAGTAAAACCACCGTCCTTCCACAAGTTACTGGCAAACTTTCTTACACAAAGCTTTTGGAGTGAGCGGGACTACGACATTAGCGGTGAGAGGTAAGTGATCTTGAGACGGCGACTAATATCACTTGGCCACGGAGAACCCCAGAATTATTGCCCTTTAAATAAATTACAGAATTATCTCCTCTTTTGTACTTTATTTTCGCTTATAATAGATTGTCCGAAATGTATCTTCAGAATCCAACGAGACTTGGAACATAAACTGAGAGCTATATGTGAAAGTGTAGAGAACCAAACAACTACCTTGAATACTCTCATAGTTACCTTTCCTGTACACCCACTTCCTTTTACAAACACACTGTAGCTTCTACTCAGGCAAACACTTGTTCGGGGAAACCAAAAAATTACCGAAGGGCAGATACTTATTCCATCACTCGAGTTATCGTTTCTTTACTCTGCACTTCAACACATTATTCTCTATACATGTTCCAATTATCGTTGAATTTTCTTCAGTATTTTTGGATTTATGTTCCGGAGAATGCACCCGGACGTACACATTGACGGACATACACAGCGGCAGCTATATGATCGCTCCCCGGAGAGCATGATAGCTAACGAAAATAAAATGTGTTTATCATATATTACCGCGACTATGTGAAATATCATGTAGTTTATACATTTACAATATTTATGCCCCTTTGCAAAATAAAGACAAAATGAAAGATCTGAACACATACTAATGTATTTTAATTTTAAATTTGCACCATCAATATATATATAATTTTCAGAAAGAGTTCAGTGAAAAATTATCAAAATCCTTCTCTTAAAGCGGTTTTGATGTTAACTTAGTTGTACTCGAAACATCAAACACCGATGTCAAAAAAGCTTTTTCTTATATACATAACGTCTTAAAAAACGCAAGTTTTTTAGTATTGAATATGTTTTTATCCTAGATCTGCTGTCATTTTCATCGGCTCATATATGTAACAAAATCAATTAATTTGTTAAATATGTCTTTTAGAGTGATGGAATTGTTGAAACAAAATTGAAAAACAAGGTAAGAAAGTTTTGTCTTGGTTTATCATTCATGTCCTATCTAGATTTGAACCAATACACATACTTGCGTTTTTAAAGACGATAAATATAAGACGTTGCCCAAATGGATATTTTTTTTTTTTAGAAAGTTTTGTTTTCCCATAGTATTCCTATATAAAACTCAAAGTCCCCTTATAGGGCCCCTATACATACAAGCCCATTGATTTGTATAAAATTTAAACCCATACTCATTGGGATAATTGAGAAGAAGCTTTTTGAAAACTTTCTATTTTAACCCTTTTTTTATCCACCCTGGCCCCTTATGGAAAATCAATTATCTTTATTGAACCAAATATTTACAAAATCTGTTGGGCGGTTCATGAGAAGAAGATTTTTTTTAAGTTTTTAATTATTTTTAGTAATGGCGGTCATCTTGAATTTCAGATCGAAAACAAAATCTGTATAGTCTCTTATGCAATAGAAGCATCCACGTGAAGTTTGAGTTTAATTGGCTTAGTGGTTTCAGAGAAAGTGCTGCTAACGGACGACAGACGACGGACTACGGACAACGCGCCATCGCATAAGCCCTTTTGGCCTTTGGCCAGTAGAGCTAAAAATGTATTTATACGAATGTTTTTTTTGTTGTTTTTTTTCAAATGCATACATAAATACCCTAAAACAAACAAACAACAACACGCAAAATTTACCTGTTTGTTGAAACGACACCAGAATAAGTAGAAATCCCAAGAATACGTGTTTGAAATTTCTATCCATTTTGAAATTAAAAAATAACAAATTTCAAAACGTTTTTAAGATTTTGTCAAAATAGTCACATATTTAGAGATTTACTTTTATTGATTTGTTAATAAGAATATCCACTTTGCCTAATGATCCAAACCTAAACACAATGTCGGGTATCTATTAATTACTAAGTACTTATTACGTCTCGTGATTATACATGACCGTCTGCTTGTCCAGAGTTACGTAAACAGAGGGTCGTAAATTCACACAGTATGTGAGCAATTAAGTATTGTGTATCACATGGTAACGCTTCATGTCAAAAATACGTCAACTTTTCGATTGGAAGGAACAATGTGAGGTCCGTCAACCGGCGGCGCGACTGTCTATTGTTGTTTTGTCCCGGTTTTTTTTTTGTTATTATATATTTGATAAATTATATACCGTCTTTGAATTAATTACAGCTGTTGATTTGGAGATAGTTGAAATAGTTGTGAAGTTATTCAAGTGAAGTCTCGGTGATCAGTTATTGCTATTTTAGGTGTTTTCTTTATATCAAGGGGACCGATGATTCAATGTTTCTTTATTAGTATATTGATTTCGTATAATGATTTGAAATATTTGAAACACTTGAACATCAGCAGTTTATATTTTAAATAAATAAAAGGTTAAACATTACTGTTTCATAATTAAACTTCACATATTTTTTTATTCATAGATATCATTCAAATACCATTCATGATTGTTAATTTATACAAATTGTAGAGACGACGATAGTAGAGTATTTAATTATAAAAAAAGAATAATTAAGCTAATGAGCGGAAAGTACATTAGGAGTTAGTTGGCAGTTGGTAGTTGAATATTCGAATAACCAACTACCGGTCCATTGCCAGTTGAGGATTCGTGTTCGTTATTGCAATCACAGCTATATCACATTCAACGTGCTCCATAAGGTTTTGTTTCCCTAAAAAACGTCAAAATGAACTTCTAGTTGATTTAAAGTTTACCTTTGTTTAATTTGTCAATGCACATTGTTTCATACGCTTTTTGCACGTCTTGCGCGTTTTATAAGGTTTCGTTACTCACCAAACAATTGTTGTAAAAGTTACTTCTCTGAGAGTAATTCACATACCGTAATTCTCAAACGATAGTTTTTCAACAAAACGTACCAACTTCACTACGTTATCGTCATTAGAGATCATTTTATGTTGACAGATTTTAAGGGTGATAATAACCTCATATACACATATAAGAGTTAAATAGAAATTTAATTTGTTTATTTATTACTCATTGCAAATAACGTATAGGCTGCATTGATATACCATGTAGCAGTGTTGCCATGGTAACTGACCGTATTTCAAATGTTAACAGTATTGACCCTGTTTTCTTTAAGTCAAAAATTAAATATTGCAAACTTTGTACGAGTTGTGTTCGTACATAGATTCAAAATGGCGAACTGTGTACCAGTCTTTGGTCATAAACTCTTCCGACTCTGGGTTAACAATTTAGCAAACTTAGTACCAGTCTTGCCAAATATTGATTCAAAGCCAACTGACGTATAATAAGGCAATAGCTATGTTTAACTCAGATTCAAAATTTTGAAAACGGTGTATCAGTCGTGTTCCTATACTCGTGGCGTGTCCAAACTTTGTATTAGATTGTTCCTAGACTTTTAAAGTCGGCATGCAAAATTTTGCAAACTGCATGTATTAGTAAACTTTTAAACAAAGAGATGATCACGAGACAGTATACAAGTACTATTGTTATTGATTGTGTCAGTAAATGTATAGCTAATTAATTACATTACTAAATGGGTTTAAATGCCCATTCATTAACTGCAATGATACGTTATTTTTTACCTTTCCACACTAGACTTGTTTTAATGTATTCGATAATTAATCATGCATGTATCGATTGTACACCAATGAAAAAAAAAACGATATAAACACCAAAAAATATTGTTTCATTTTTAAACTTAAGTCGATACCTGTCTATTTGCACGCCATACATGCTCAGTAATGTTCGGCTTCCATAAATAATAAATTAGTACTTACAGGTTACTTATACACTGTGAAATATGTGTGTTGAACGTCTTGATTTCTTCATAGTACGAAACAATAGCCTGGCATTTTATGGTGGTCGGTATTTGGAGGAGCCTGCAATATACTTCAAACATTTTTTATCTTTCTGTTTTTTATGTAATCTTTTGTTACAAGAACTGAACTGGTCTGAATGATTTAGGAGACAGAATCCAAATTATGTACTGGAATTAAAAAAAATCTCCAATATGTTCTAATTTCTCTCTACATTGATTTCATCTGACTATCAAATAAAGATATATGACTCAATGAATGAATGTATCAAAATCTGGAAATCTTCAATGCGAGTCTAGGGCTTAGGTGTCTTCCGATTAATTATTTTGCTTTATGTAACATTCGCTGTTTTACTTAAAAACAGTTTCGATATTATTTTTCCTGAAAATACACGTTTATGTTTTTGAACCCGTTACCTCCTGCCAATCACCCATTATCGATCTGTCAACAAAACCGATCAATTCGACACGCGACGTAAGAATGCATCGATAACGCCGAAGGCATGCTGACATGTACATGTGTTTATCAGTTTTAAATGTATAATTACGTAGATAATAAGTGTGACGATTGTGTATTGTAGTGACTAATACTGTCATGTTGTTATCGGACCAAAGTACATTTACACTCGGTCAGAACAACAACGTAAATAGAATGTTTCATTAAAAATCCGATTTGAACTGAACAGAGAGCGTTGTGGCAACCCTTAATGTAAAACAATTGCTACACTCAGAGTCAGTCACTCTTATTGTTTTGGGAGATAGGGGTTGGGGTTTTAGGAGCAAGAGGTCAAGACCACTTTCACCAAAATTAGAACAATGCATAAACACTGTTCTTTGTCACTCACCAATTGTTCTCTTTTTCAACTCTTTAAAGTGACATAGCCTCGGAAACAGAATAAATACCCGTGACCAAAGCCAAGGGAGATACGGTCAGGCTCTTACTGATATAATATCTAATATAATATTTAGATTAAAAACAATTTACCGGTGGTTAAGAAACGGTGACATTGACCTGAAAATCGTGACGTACGGAAGAACGGACGGACGGACGGTACGACTGACGGACATGGGTAGCACTTAACCACCTGCCCCTACCCCATTTCTAGGCGGTGGCATAAACAACACGTAACAGTATTAAACAAATAAATTGTATAAAAGGTGTAATATGCCATTATATGTAGAGATATTATAGATAATAAGATTTTTTGAAATTTTCTTACGTATTGCAATATGTAACATATTGTCCCTTAATGTAACAAAATACATTTGTTACACTGAGGGTTGCAGTTATGACCCCTAGTGTAACAAAAATTGAATCTGTTACAGTAATGGTTTTTGTTAAACTAAGGGTTGTCACAGAGCATATCTTTATTGGATACAAAGATAGTCGAAGATGACAGAATACAATTTGAGCACAAAATACTACAAAATAACAGAGCCGTGTACTGGTACTGCGTTGCGTGGTATTGACATTGTATTGTATTGCATTGTACAGTCAAACATGTTTTAAGCAGCCGATCAAGGGAAGGAGCAAAAGTGACCTTTCAAGACAGTTTGTTGTTTAATGCATGTTAATTTGCTGTGAAAGCAAATATTTGGGAAAAAACAAATGTGACTGATTAAGACAAGTGGCTGCTTAATAGAGGTGACTGCTTATACAGGTTTTACTCTATTTCATTGCCAGTTTTATTTTTTAAGAATTGTATTCGTAAAGTAATAGACTTTGAGATTAATATGTTCAAATTGCTGTACGTACGTGCGTGTAAACATTATTCTGAAGCGTGTTAACATTTTATTGCAACATCGTTGTGTGTCACGACGGTGATTTGAGATATTATTCTAAGCATTGCCACACTGGGGAACCATGCTGCAAACACATGGTTTTAACCTCACCCAGTATCAAACAAATCGTCTGCGATTAAACCTTGTCAATTCGTCCGTCATACGCTAAATGCACAATCCGCGATCACATCTTGGACTATAGCTACATCCTATCTTTGACCACACTATAATGCATTTTCCACTAATAATATAACTTGTACTTTGGCGGACCACGCTATAGTGCATTTTCCATTAATAATATAACTTGTACTTTGGCGGACCACGCTATAGTGCATTTTCCATTAATAATATAACTTATACTTTGGCGGACCACGCTATAGTGCATTTTCAACTAATAATATAACTTGTACTTTGGCGGACCACGCTATAGTACATTTTCTATTAATAATTTAACTTTTACTTTGGCGGACAACACTATAGTGCATTTTTCATTAATAATATAACTTGTACTTTGGCGGACCAAGCTTTAGTGCATTTTCCATTAATAATATAACTTGTACTTTAGCGGACCACGCTATAGTACATTTTCTATTAATAATTTAACTTTTACTTTGGCGGACAACACTATAGTGCATTTTTCATTAATAATATAACTTGTACTTTGGCGGACCATACTTTAGTACATATATTATGCACCAATATTTTACAATAACATCTAATAAAAGGACCCCTTGGAAACACAGAGGGCAACCAAATGAGACAATAGAAGACTCTGTTTTATTGAGTCGGTCTATGAGGTGTAATGGAACATGCAACATCTCTCATGCCGCTGGTACCGGGTTTAAGTGGTCTTCTATTCTCACACAACACTAAATGTGTGTGAGTGAGTGAGTGAGTGAGTGAGTGAGTGAGTGAGTGTGTGCGTGCGTTCGTGCGTTCGTGCGTGCGTGCGTGCGTTATGATTCAAACGAATCAGAAATAAAAATAAAATCGAGTAAGTGTACTGGGCGATTTTATTTGGAAGGGTATCACCGCCATAACTCTAAGTTTGCAATTTGTCGTTTGTTCTTTGTGCAATGGGTGTAAATGTTTCTTTATTCTTAGTTCTTTGTGGGAAATGAAACATTTCATCTTTGTTACTTTGCTATTTGTCTATCCTACTTTATCCTATCATTGTAAAAGTTACATACTTCCTGTCATAATATAACGAGTTCAGCATAATCACGTGTTTCAAAAAGATTCGAATTGCAAACGTTAAACTATGCAGTAAGCATGTTAGGCATATGTAACAATGCGAAATACACAGTTGGCATTGTCAATTATAACGACAGATGCCGCTAGACGTATATGAAAGAGTAACGACTGGTCCCTAGTAGAATCGGTGTTGTTGTTGTTTTTTTCATCGTTGGTATATGGAACATATGGTCAGCTACCACCATTGAGAGGAGCTCTCTGATCGGCTGAAAAAAAAAGTAACGGGATGTTCAGGGCATATATTTTTATAGTAAGCTTAATTCTGGTTGATTGAAAATGTCAAACTGGCAAATGATCACAATAAAATATAAGTTTATCATGTTTGTGTCAATGAAAAAATTATGTTTCTGTGACTGACTAAATTCATTTTATCAAGGAAACTGTGTGGAAAGTAAAATTGGTGAAATTTCCTTTTTTTTTCATGCTGAAAGTGGGTGTATCCAACTTCAGGGCGCAAAAAGTGGTAAAAAGTGATACTTTTGACCCGAACCCTAACCAATTTTGGGGACATTTTAATTTGAGTCTATTATAGTACTTTACTATGATGTAGGACATTTTGGCGGAGCGCGTGTTCAAGTGGTAGAGCACCGAACTCATGATCGGCGAATCGTGGGTTCTATCCTCCGCCACGGCTATGTGTGGTGTTCTTAAGCAAGACACCTTTCCGCATATGCTTAGTACTGGTTCTAACCAGGAATACTTCGAGCATGATTTGCCAAAGTTGTAATAACTTGTTTCACAATAGAAGTACAGTAAATAAGTTATAAACTAAACTTTTTGGTCCGCGAATGGTAGAAATAATGAAAACTAGGTCAAACGTAATGATGTGTCTATGGAAAACGTTATGGTGGTGGCTGACCTAAAAGAAACCTCACACTAGGCTGTATTTAGAGTCGCGAATTCTGATGACTGTTTACAGCAAATATTTCCAACTGCAACTTCTTGGGTTGTTTACAGGGGACCTGTCTGTAATTTTGCAGCGCCACTTAACGTTATAATCGGAAGTTGTGATTTATTTCAATGATGACGTTCAACTTCTGTTGAAGTTATTAAAAATTTACATCAGATCAGCCAAATTTCATTTAATTAAAATTTGGCTGGGCAGGGGCTGAACCTTAAATTCCTTAAATCATTCCTGGCTGATTCCAATGGGAACTACTGTATCAATATTTAACATGATTTTTTTTCTTTATTTCATCTTTCCTTTCCTTCTACATTTTACTTCACTACATACATATGTTATGTCAGGTAGTTTGTCCTTGTATTCTTTTTCTTGTCTTTTCTTCCTTATGTGTGATTCCGGTATTAAAATCTTCCCTGAAACAGGCTGTTTGGAGTCTCTCAGATTGTCTGTGTTATTATATCCAAATAGGTAATGATGTAAATGCATGGAGGGTCGCCATCGGTTTGTTTCATGGTAAAGTATATTATGGCTCAAAGAGATTACATGTAAAGCTTATGCTATCTGCAAAATGTATTATGTTGATTTTAACAAAGGCTAGGTCGTATTTGAGGGAAATTATAAATTATGCCAAAGATGTATTTTATAGTTCATATTTTAATTGATTTATATGTCTCCTACTTTTATGGGTGGTGATATTGAGCTTAACCCTGGACCAATCACTGGGAATCATTGTTTATCAATCATTCATTCATTGTAATATTAAAAGTATTAAGAATAAGTAAGAGATTATTAGAGATACTTACATTGATTTCGATATTTTATGTTTTACGGAGACTCACTTAGATCAAGCTGTTACAGATGAATATATTCTATAAACAAATACATTTGATGTTTCCTATAGAAGGGATAGAACAAGTCATGGAGGTGGAATTCTTGTATACTTAAATAAAGCTTTAGTGCACTCAAGAAAAACTGACCTTGAAAAATTTGTAGGGAATCTATATGGTTTGATGTTAGAGTAAATATTGAAATATATATTATAGGAGTATTTTATAGTCCAAAAACATCTGATGTAAAAAAAGTTAATAACTTCAACAGAAATATAGAAAAGGCATTGGAAAAAAAAAAAAATTTCTAGGCGACCTAAATGAAGATTTATTTAATAACTTGTATCACAATTTAAAAGATATTTTACTCACTAATTCGTTATGTAACGTGATAAATACACCAACAAGACAACACGCTATTCTTGACCCTATTTTCCCAATGATATGGTTTATATTGAGGCAGAGATACAAAGTAACCCGTCAGAAATAAGTGACCATAGTGCAAATTATATATATTTACCATTTACTTATGAACTCAACTCATCATATGAAAGGACAGTCTGGTTATATAAAAAAACAACTTTTGAGTTATTTAATAGTAAAATATTGTCTTTCAAATGGGACTGTCTATTAAATTGATCAGTACACGAAGCTTGTGATATGTTCACAGATATTTTTTATCGAATCTGTACTATTCAAAAATTTATTTGTTAGATCTGACGATAAATCCTGGTATGATTCAGAAATTCGATAATGTCGCGAAAAAGAGACAATATAAAACGAACTTCAAAAATAACTGATAAGCAAATTAAATTATTGGTCTAAATACAAAAAAAGTTCGTAATAAATTAAACAACTTAAAAAAACATGCAAAAGAACTATTTTTTAGTAACTTAGAACTAAATTTAACTGACTTGCAGTATAATGATAAAAGGGGATTTTGGAAAATAATACGCCATTTTGTTAAGAATAATACTTCTTCTAATATTCCTCCAATTTGTATAACATCTCCAAATGGTCAAAACAAATAATATACTACAAATCAAGAGAAAGCAGATTGTTTAAATGATATTTTTCGTCAATCTCTAGCGTATATGACTCAAATGTAATGCTTCCTGAACTATTTTTAAGAACATAAAATCGACTTGATAGTTTTCATATTACTCAAACTGATATAAATGATATTATCTCCTCACTTAATACAAATAAAGCCAGTGGTCCAGACCAAATAAGTCATAAAATGATAAAGGAATGTGCAGATTCTATCACAAAACCGTTAGTTATCATTTTAACCGTTTTATACAAGAAAGTATTTTCCCAAACTCATGGAAGATAGCTCAAGTTACTCTCATCTTCAAAATGGGAGATAAAACATTAACTTCAAATTATAGACCCTTTTCACTTTTAAGCTGTTGTGGAAAAATTCTTGAAAGAATAGTTTTTAAAAATATGCATAACTTTTTCTTGACAAATCAACTAGTGTATAAATATCAGTCTGTTTTTTTTTACCTGGCCACAGTACAACTTATCAATTAGTCGACATATACCATCATATCTGTCAAACGCTAGATAATAATCAGTTTTCAAGTATGGTGTTTTGTGATATCTCCAAGCGTTTGACAGAGTATGACATTAGGGACTGCTTTTCAAACTACGCGAAAACGGAATTAATGGAAAATTATTAAATTGGGTATCAAATTATTTATCAAATAGACAACAAAAGGTTGCCATTCACTCGGCACTATCTAATCTTAAACCAGTTACCGCAGGGGTTCCACATAGCTCCGTCTTTGGACCCCTTTTATTCCTCATGTACGTTAATGATATTTCATATTCACTTCTTAGTCTTACACGATTATATGCTGATGATAGTTCTTTATTTTATTCAGCTTCAACCATTCAATACATTGAATGCATAATTAATTACGATTTGATAACAATAACAGAATGGTCAAATTAATGGTTGGTTAATTTCAACCAAAATAAAACTGAAGCAATGTTCTTTACCCTTAAAAATGAAAATCTTCATCCGCATTTGATTTTTGATAATACTGAAACAATATTTGTACAAAACCATAAACATTTGGGAGTTACATTTAATAGAAATGGAAAATGGACAAAACATATAGAAGAAATCTTGACGTCTTAATAAAAAAATAATTGGTATAATGTGAAAATTGAAATTTTATCTCAATAGAGCGGCATTAAATCAAATATAATTGTCATATGTTCGGCCTATTCTCGAGTTTGTATCTATTGTATGGGACGGTTGTACATTTTCCTCATCGGGATCCCTTGAAAAGCTTCAAAACGAAGCAGCTCGTATAGTTATCGAGCTTACAAGATCTGTTTCGTTAGAAAAACTATGTAAAGAATGTGGTTGGGAAACTCTTTCCCGAAGAATAGAAAATCAAAAGTGTTCCTTTATATTTAAATCGGTTAATCGTATGGTTCCTGAGTATGTAAATGATATAATGCCTCCCCTTGTTGGTGATATTACACGTTATCCATTACGTAACAGAAATGATATTGAACTTCCCCTTACACGAACTGCTTTATTTAAAAAATCGTGTATCCCATCATCGATATCATTATGGAATTCTTTAGAAACTGATATAAGACAACCTCTTACTCTGTTTTTAAGAAGAATTTGCTTTCTTCTTCATCTGGCACGAATGAGATCCCTTGTTACTTTTTACATGGCAATTGATATTTATCAGTTATCCATGCTAGAATCAGAAACAATTGCAGCGAACTTAATAATGACCTTTTTCTAAATCACTTAAGACCAAACGCTACATGTGATTGTTCCAACGGAGTAGAAAATGCTGAACATTTCTTTTTTTAGTGTAGTCGTTACAGAAATCTAAGATATTCACTTTTCCAATCTATGGGAGAATTCCATCCGCTTAATAATAATGTATTACTATTTAGAAATAAGAATCTGAAATTGGATGAAAACATTCACATTTTTCAAGCTGTCCAGGACTATATCAAAAGTACAAACCGGTTTTCAAATTAAGTTGTTTTACATTCCGAGAACAGTTGATAAGCTTTGTAACATGTACATGTATGATGTAGAAAATAGCCAAATAAACTTATGCAAAGTTATTATATGTAATTATTTTTTGTAATCTGTCATTCTCGAATGGTTTTTCTATATTTAATTACGGGATCACACTGTCGTCTTCTTATGATAACTCGTTCAATTAACTATGTTAAGCAAACATTTTAGTATTTTTAAATTTTGATATAAGTTTTCTGTTTTCTCTGCTCTCATTCTCTTACATTCTGTATTTTTCTCCTTCATATTTATTTTTTATATAAAAAAAACTGCTGTGCTCTATATGTTACACGTTTTTAAAAGTATATATGATTACAATGTGAGCTAACGCAAGCACTATTGAAAGCTTAAAAAATATCTAAAAAATCATATCTTCATTGAACTGACTAGCATCGACTTCTCGTCACAGTATTAAAACGATTAATATATCTAAATGAAGTACTACATTATTTATATAAAATTATATTACGATTGTGTAATATATTAAAACAGGTTTTGGCACACATTCAAATCATTTCATGATTGGAAAACAAAAACTGCTATTTTTTCATATCTCGCAATTTATTGAAATTATTACATAAAATTGTAGCTTTCTCAATCATTGTTTTACATGTTTAAATAAAATGTCTACATTTTAATAATGCGTGTAATTCAGTTTCAACATAACTTTTACAAAATGGACATAGACGATCATTTTCATGTATATTTTCATATCGACCTGTTTCTATTTTTAAGGGAGCTACCCCACATCTGAACTTAGAAAATGCCGCTCTATGTTTGGAGGGTAAAATGACTTTACAATAAGACTCAACGACATAATTGGACTTGAAAAGTCGATACGTTCTAAGCTTATTTCGACCATTATTACGGCGGCCTCCCACTTAATCCAGACTATTTGATCAATCTTCAGTGCACTTGTTTATAAGAAACGCTATTGTATCTTGTATAAAAACTTCGTTAGAGAAAAGTACAAAAATATTATCATAAAAATCAATGCTGAGACTTTTAAATTTATTTATCACCACATACGTACATCCAATTTTTCTATGAATGATTGGCCAACACAAAACTGATTTTATTTATTCTCATATTTACATCGCGAATCCAATTATTACACGCAGTTTTATTTTGTTTAACGTAGGAAGACATCTAGCCCATATCACCAACCACAGCAGCTGTTTTAGTATATTTGCCAACTCCAAGAAAACCGTGCACTGCTCTATTTTAAATCGAGTTGTAACAACGTTACTTTTTGTATTGTTAACGTACATTTGTATTAATATACACCATCTATTTAGTTCATTGAGCAGAAATTGTAGATCGTTTTGCGTCATCTGCAATAAAAACAATATCGTCAGCACATAAAAGTAAGGAAATATATATACCTTTACCAAGTGCATTGCTTTTTAATGTTAGGTTATAAATAATGAAGTTGAAAAGAAGAGGAGAAAGAGAACAGCCTTGTCTGAAACCTGAACTAACGTTAAACCAATCAGTGGCCTAGAGTAAATATTAGCAGTAGAAATGAATGAAACGACAATGGAAACTGTTGACATAATACACGATTTGTTGCATGAGTTGTCTGGTTGCGATAACGTTGCAAGGTATGATGCCGTCGGAAAAGGCATGCGAGTAATCTTAACAAGAGACATAGAGGGCATATATTGCTCTTAAGGCAACAAATGGATAGATGACAGTTTTAGAGGAAAATTTTTTTTTGTAAGTTCCTCTAAAATTAATTTAACCCAAGGAGACTTCAACTAGCTTTTTAGTGGACCGCCATGAAATGCTACATGTAAAATATCTAAGGTCTATCCTTGAACTTTTAGAGAAAAAGTTTTGCTTAAAATGTGCTTATAAGCCTGTGGCGGGGGCATTTGTTGTCTAATTACGCTAGTTCAAATAGATGTCCTGTGACCATATAACTGCTGTGCAAGTTCGGCTAAGATTAAATGACAAATGCGGGGTGCTATGGCATCTACAAGAAAACGACTAACGGAAGAACGACGGATCATTTACCATGACAAAAGTCAGCTTTTTTTTCAGCATGTATGCTTAATAAAACTACTACTACTACAATTCCATACTTTCAGAGAGAAATGGTTTTTTTTAATTTTATTTAAAATGTGTTAATAAACCCTGTGGCGGGGGCATTTGTAGTCAAATGACGCTGGTTCAAGAACTTGTCCGAGACCTTGTGATTATATTTGTGCTGTACAAGTTTGGTTAAGATTAAACAAATTGGTCAAGGTCGTTTGTTGAGTGAGTGAGTTATGTTGTTTTTCTTGCTGACGTTTTTCCACTAAAACAATTATAATAAAAGGAATTGCGATGGTGTTCGATTTAAAGAACGTTTAAAGAACTAAGGTTAACGACGGAATGCTAATGGAAATATTTGGACATTTCTGTGTGATTTATGAGCACTTTTCTTAGTTGGCGGCAAAACTGTCGTACACACACTGTGGTGATGTACAGGTAACATACACACAGTCCCGTGCACATCGATAAAGTACACGAGAGTACACAGAAACATAAGCTGATTAAGTTTAACATTAGATTTCTAAAAAAGTTAACATAGAAACGGAAAGGCAAGCAAAAAAAGAAACACAGTTGTTATAAACCTTATTTCGTGTTTGTTTTCTACCATGCTTCCTAAAATGGAGAGCACCGGCTCAAGAAGGAAAAAGCTGAGTAAAACTAATGAAAACCAAGGATAGCACCCAATATATCCTTCAAAAATATCACCAAACACTGCAGAAAGTGTAAATAAAGTAACTGCAGTTGATAATCAAACCCAATCATCAACAATTGATGAAGCCTGCTGAAAAATCAAACCATGGTTTAAATCTAGAGTCATTAATGAAAACGCTGGATGAAATATGAATAAAGTGGCATCACAAGAATATATAGAAAAAACAGTTTAAAAATGATAGCACAAGAAATACCCGCTATTAAATTAGATACACTTAAAATTGAAGTAAAGCAACAAATTAAAGAAGAAATGAAAAAGGAATACTCAACAATATCAGAGGCAGAAATTCTATTATAAAACTAAAAACAATAACAGCTGAACTCAGAACAAAGTATCAGTTATCGAAGTAAAACTGGATCAGTTAGAAGCTACTAACGAAAAACTTAAAGAATCAACATTCAGCTGACAGACTCGTTGAAAGACGGAGCAAACACATTATCACAACCCAATGAAATTAATAAACTAGAAAAATAAACTAGAAGAAATTCATTAAGAATCTACGGAATCAACGATACAAATCACAGACAGCCAATCAGTGAAACACCAGAAAAGATAATCCAACTCTTAAACAATAAGCTTGAAATGAGTACAGTACCAGGAGATACAATAATTGCACAAGGCACGGCAATTACCAGAATGATGCAACATGCCAATCATTTGTAAAATTGTATCGAGGATGTATAAGTTCGAACAGTAAAATAACGGGGAAAAACAAACTCAGAGGAGCACACATAGTTATTCGCGAGAATCTAACCTTAAAAAAGCAAAACTGCTTTAATAAGTGTCAACAATACCAAATGTTAAAACTACACAGTCAGTTGAAGGAAGAATATTTATGCTGCTGATGGATGATAGAAGAGTCAACGTTGCCTACAAAACTGGCCTATTGAAGTCAGTTGGATAAAAAATTATCTCAAAAATAGAAAACAAACAGTTGTCATAATTTCCTACTGTTCGTCTGTAATGCCCAGATAAAACAAAAAGCAATGCTATTTTCTCTGTGACAGTCTGCCAATGTTCAAAATTTGATATTTGACAATGTCCCTTTACACTTTGAAGATACACACAAACATATTGATGCTATTCTAGTTATTAAAAAAACAGGCAAATGGAATGACCAAATTGAAAATATTCTACAATCGGCCTCTTAAAATATTTGAATCATGAGAGAGATGAAATTAACTTTGAGTAGGAATGCATTAAACCAAATTTATATGTGATATAAACGACCAATTCTTGAATATAGCTCAGTGGGTTACGACGGTTGTACTAAGTACAATTCTAAAACGTTCGAACGAATGAAGCAGCAGCACGCATTGTAACTGGTGCAACACTATCCGCATCATTAGCTAATTTAAATTACATCCTCCATAGCCACGTCATAAAATTCTTTGAAGAACATAACATTCTCTCACAGCATTCGAGGTCAGGAGTGTAAGGGTGGCAAAAAGTGTAAGAACAGAATTACAGTTATGCTCTATGTTAACATGGAAGGTGAATTTGAGAAAACTTAATTGGGAAATCTGCTTATCCCAGGTGTTTAAAGAACATTAAGCGTCTGCCAGTTACCTGGACACACAACAATAAAGCTTGAATGACTGGAGCATTATTTAATGAATGGATAACAGACTTTGACAAGAAAATATAACGTGCTGGACGCAATGTGTTACTGTTTCTGGACAATGTCATCACACCCACGTAACATGAAACTCGCGAATGTGAAAGTTGTTTCTGCCCACCAAAACGAGTTCGAAGCTTCAGCCCCTGGATCAGGGCATTATTCAGAATATGAAGCAGATTTATATGAAACGGTTACTTCATTCCGTTGTAACAAAGATTGGTGATTGCTTCAGCTGTTTTTAAGAGTGTGACAGTGTTAGATGTAAATCAGTGGGTTTCTGGGGCTGTTAAGGAAATTAAGCCACAGACAGTGAAACGGTGTTTTATTACGTCAGGGATTATTACTCAAGATGAACATGTAAACAATGTTGACAGTGATGATGAAAGTTACAATGTGCCTATTGGTGAATTGATTGAGTAATGAAAGCTACAAATGAAAGAATTGTTATGGACAAGGTTATGACCATGGATCAGTATGTTAACATTGACTGTGACGTTCCAGTATGTGATGATTTGTGTGAGAATTGGGAGGAATGACAGGAATATTAATATTGACATAGATGGAGATTAGGATGAAGATGATGATGAACCTGAAGTATTAGAAATTAAGACTCATCAGGATGCTTTAAAATGGATGCGTCAATTGAAAATGTGCTGCCAACGGAAAGAATAGCTATACCTGCTTTGGAGCAAGCAGAGGAGGATTTAATGACACATGTTGTCAAAGTACAATGCAGCAGTAAGCAATCGACACTGGACCAGTTTTTTTAAAATCTGAAATCAAATGTGATAGATAAGATGGTGATTTTTTTTAAAGAATTGAAATAAGGGTAACGGTTTAAGCATTTAATTTTTGACTGTACAGTCAGTGATAAAAGATTTAACTTAATAAATATATATGGTCCTAATAAAGATGATCCAGATTTTTATAATCATAGAAATAATCAAAGACTCAAATAGTTTATCTATACTTGTAGGTGATTTAAAACCCACAAACTGACTGTTAAGATTATATTAATTAAAACAACTTAAAGCGAGGCAAGTTGTTCAAGAAACAATCATTAATTTTGATTAAGTTGATTTAGTAAAAATAATACACATGGTTTCAAAAGAATACTAATAAGAAAGCAAGATTAGACTTCTTTCTGATTTCCCAGCAAGTACTTTCTACTATAGCTGATGTTAAAATACTAATCATTCTTTGATTTCATCAACTGCTAGAATTTAAAAAAACAAGAATTATACAAAATACGTGAAAGAAATTGAAGGCTTTAAAATAAGACCCCAGGCAAAATGGATTGAAGAACTTGAAAAACCAACAATTTCTTTTTGCAATTTGGAAAACAAAAACTTTTTGGCACATGTTATGCCAAATCTCATATCTAAAAACAATGTTCTTATTGATACTTTTAGTAAGATTTATTTATACAGGTTTTAATAAAGGGGGACTTTCTATATCACAAAAAGAATGAGTAATAACTCATTTGTAATAAACAAAGATAAGAAATATTTAAAATATGTGCGTCCCATTTCATTACTAAATGTCTCTAAAAGGTAAAATTGCATCAGTCAGTATTGCGAATAGGTTAAAATATTTTGATAAACAGTATTAATGAAGAACAAATAGGTTTCATCCAAAACTGATATATAGGGCAAAATACTTTTTATATGATATAATGTTTTATACAGAAAAAATAATATACCGGAATTCTTACTTTTAATTGACTTTCAAAAAGTCTTCAATTCAGTTGCATTGCGTTTTATTCATCACATTTTATTCATCAGAATGCTTTTGTCTTCAAAAAGGATGTCGCCAAGGGAACACAATATCATCATATGTATTTATTTTGTGAGCTGAAGTTCTTCCTGCCCTGGTCAGAAACAGTACAGATATCAAGGGAATAAGTATAGGGCCCACAGAATACGTTATTTCCCAATTTGTTGATACATTAACATCTTTAATATTAGACGGTTCCGAAAGATATCTTAGAAACGCATGAAAAGTGTTAATATTATATGAAAGAATCTCCAGTCTTAATATTAACAATGACAAAACTTAATTTACAAGGATAGGTGCGTAAAGAAATTGTCAAACAAAAATCTGTAGTGATATACAATCAAATTAGGATAATAAATTTACTCTATTGGGCATAAACTTTTTAACAAATCTTGACTCAATGGTCAGGCTTTATTATGATAATAAGATTCGTAAAATAACGATTCTACTCATTGCATGGTCAAGAAGAATTTTATCTCCAATTGGAAAAATATGGTTATACAAATCATTCATCTTAGTTTTGCATTGCCTAATTCTGATGCATAAATTATAAAAAAAAAAAATTATCTTTTTTATCTTTATGGAATGGAAAACCAGATAAAATAAAAAGAAAAGTAATTTATAGACTACGCACAAAGAGAATGTTAAACATCGACTCGTTTATTACAGCTTTAAAAATCATATGGATTAGAAGAATACTACACGATAAATTTTACTTTAAGAAACTTTTATACAGGACAATTGCACGATTTGGTGCTTTTGGAGCAGTTTTTATTGAAAACAATAAAAATATGTTTTTAACTTCTATATGAAATTTCTAAAAGAAATTATAGCGTATTCATGGCATGAATTTTAAGTGATGCCATTGTGGAATAATCCTAAAATTAAGGTGGGAAGCTGGGGTGATTTTAAGAAAGGAATATTTTTCATCAATGATTTGATGTTATGACACATTTTTTTAGAATCGGGTATGTGTGTGTGTGTGTGTGTGTGTGTGTATGTGTATGTGTGTGTGTGTGTGGTGGTGGTGGTGGTGGTGGTGGTGTGTGTGTGTGGGGGGGGGAGGGGTCTGGTGCTCATTTCAACTTTAAGGGCTTGTTCAATCATGTTTTCGTTTCCACACTCTAGCTCTAAATTAAATTATTCATTATTTCTTCCGCCAATCTCAGTTTTATCTAAAAATAAAAAAAGACGCAGATACAGATATGACTGAATTAAATCTAAACCTAAAAACTGAGTAGCATCCTTAAAGTTGGCAAAAGATCTTGATGTGAATGGAGTATCAGTCGTAACTTAACGATTTAATGTCTCTTTAAAATGTATTGAACGCCAAAGACGACTTTGATGGTTAATTTTCATTACGATGTGGTCCGATGACATTATGCTGTGGTTACTTTATATTATGATGTAGTTCGTATTCATTCTGTTGTGGTTCAATGTCATTCTGATGTGGTAATTTTTCATTTGAATGTAGTTCGATGACATTTTGATTTGGTTTGATGTCATTCTGATGTGGTAATATATATTCTAATATGGTCATTTTACATTTTGATGTTTTTCGATGTCATTTTGTTGTGGTTCGATGTCATTCTGATGTGGTAATTTTACATTTTGACGTAGTTATATGTCATTATAATTTGGTTTGATGTCATTCTGACGTGATTAATTTACATTCTGATATGGTCATTTTTCATTTGGATGAAGTTCAATGTCATTCTGTTGTGGTTCGATGTCATTCTGATGTGTTCATTTTACATTTTTAAGTAGTTTGATGTCATTCTGTTGTGGTTCGATGTCATTCTGATATGGTCATTTTTCATTTGGATGTAGTTCGATGTCATTCTGATTTGGTTCGATGTCATTCTGATGTGGTTCGATATCATTCTGATATGGTCATTTTACATTTTGATGTAGTTCGATGTCATTCTGATATGGTTCGATGTCATTTGACGTGGTCACTGTACATTATGACGTAATTCATTGTCATTCTGATGTTGTTCGATGTCATTCTGATGTGGTTTGATGTCCTTCTGTTCTAGTTCGATATAATTCTGATGTGGTTCGATGTCATTCTGATGTGGTTCGATGTCCTTCTGGTGTAGTTCGATGTCATTTTGATGTCGTTCGATGTAATTCTGATGTGGTCATTTTACATTTTGATATGGTTACATTCCATTCTGACGAGGTCACTTTACATTATGATGTGGTAGCTTGTCATTCGGTGGTGGTAACTTGTCATTCGACTGTGTTAACTTGTCATTCCGCAGTGGTTGTTTATCATTCATCAGTGGTAACTTGTCTTTCGGCAATGATAATTTGTTATGCGGCAGTGGTAACTTATCATTCGGCAGTGGTATCCTGTCATTCGGCAGTGATTACTTGTAATTCGGCAGTGGTAACTTATCATTCGTCAGTTTTAACTTTTCATTCGGCAGGAGAACATTGTCATTCGGCAGTGGTTACTTGTTATTCGGCAGTGATAACTTTTCAATCGGCAGTTGTTAATTGTACTTGGGCAGTGGTTGTTTTTTAATTTGGCAGTGGTAATTTTTCATTCGGCAGTGCTAACTTAAAACGGTGTCACCACCACTGGCGCTTACATCTGTATGACGTCAAAGAATCTGTGATACGGTTGTTTACAATGGCCGATTTGAGAAGCATTCTAGTTTCTCTCAACCTCAGTGGTGAAATTATACAAAGATTTATAGATCAAAATGTGAGTATACGTGTATCTTAATAATGAAAATAATTATATAAAGAAATAAACTTATTATTTAGAAGTTAAATTGGCAGCAGCAGTGACAGCATCTCTACGTGTATGCAGAACACATCTAGATATACGCTTACACATGTTACTTATTCATGACATTATATCAGTAACTGCACGAAACCGGGATTAAATATTTATATAGAAATTATTTGTAAAATATGCCGACCAATATAGGACTCGAACATGACAACCGAATACTAGCAAGATGATGTACATAGGCCCTACCGACTAAACTTGGTCGCCTTCCCAACTAGCAACGGAATCAACACGTGTTGATTGTTTTTGCAATGATCTGAGGTTGTTAAAATGTGTGTCGTAAATTTCTAAAAATGCTACCTTCGAACTCGCATGCATACATGCACGCTAGATTTTATTTGTAAGACTAAATCCATTAAAAAATGAAAAATAACTGCATATCTACATTCTTCCGATAATATCATTTAAAATGCCTTACGACCAAAGCCCTTCTACTATTAGAGAATCATTCACTCTAATAACTAATGTTCATATATACGAACTTTAAGATCATCGTCAACTTTCAATCTATATTCTCCCAGACAAAAAAATGTGTAATGTAAAGTCTACTTTCACTTTGTCAATGATTTCCTAATGATATAATCACCCCGTTCAACGTATACGTTACATAAGAGGCTACTATGCCACATTTTCGATAAACGGTACTTCCTGTTATTTTGGTACACGCGCTTGGGCAGTGAGGTAAGAAAACCCCTTTATTTTCATATTAATATTTCGTTTTTAAATCAAAGATGTAGCCGATACGAGCGGTATTGTATTTAAGTTTCAAGTGGGCATGTGATTTTTAATGGGAACACGACCGTTTCTTCCAACATTCGAGAAAAGTGACGGATTGAACCACTTTCAGAATAAAACACGTAATTTACAGCTCAATTTATTACTTTGGAAGCATTTCTGGGACTACTTTATGTGTTTTACATTTGTTTTATATATCAACATACCAAATGATGTCAGTTAAAAAAATGCAAGTTGATATTATAAAGGTGCTTAACGCCAAAATTTGCTTAGTACGTATCATAGGTAGGTGACTACGAAGTACTACAAAAAGTTTATAGAATTCAAGCAGATGAAAGGGCAACATTATTTCGATGGTTTACGGCTTTCAGACTGAAAGATGAGTACCGTTCAAATCGGAAAATTGAGATAACTGACACGTGTAACAGTGAAAAAATAAGGAAATAATTGATGGACAATACAAATGTGAAAATATTGCTGCAGAAGTCGACATGAGCACGGTGGCAGTTTATATAATTCTTATTAATCGTCTCCGAATGCGTAAGATTTCAGCTCGGTGAGTGCCATAATGCCTAACTTCTGACCAAATACAGCACAGGGTAGATGTTGCCAAAATATTGTTAGCACGGTATGAAATAGGGGTTGAAGCATTCTTGAATCATGTTGTAGGCACCGACGAGACTTGGATCCGTTCAAATGAACCGAAAACCGGAATTAAAGCGACAATCTTCAGAATGGCACACTCCAGTCTCTCCCAGGCATGCAAAGTTTAAGTGAAACATGGCAATCTGAAGATGATGCTAATTTTTGCCTATGATGCTTAAGGTATATTATCGTCACATCGCGTTCCCACTCTTAATCAAGAGTAATATAGATATTTTCTATCGAAACTCCTACGTCCAACAATTCGCAAAAAGCGTACAGGGCTTTTTAACGGCACACAAAATTATCATTTTTACCACCGAAGAACGTATACACTTCATTCCGATTCAATCGTATATACTTGACCTATTCCACCATCCTTCAGTATTAGATGTGTGCAAACATATAAATGCATAAACATGTATGGCCAAAAACATTTTTTTCAATTTGTTGGAACATACTTTTTTGGATGTGAGAAGTTGTTTATAGACAGAACTGTAGGATAAAATAGCATGGGGAATCGACAGAGAAACAAAATATTGTCACGGGTTTTGAATTCGGATTGCCGGAGTCAAAATCCATACATAAACCTATCCGCTAATGCCGCTATATAAGAAGATCGGCTTTCTTCTTTCTAAATGTATACTTAACTTAAACGATGATGCCCTGAAATTCCCTACCGTTTACAAATCCATAACTGAGATTTTCACGGGTCAGGTATAAATCAAATATCTGCGAAGTTTTTGCAGAGAAACAAAGTTAGTTTGCACCAGATATGATCCAGATAACCACAATTTATGCTTATAATACAATTATACCAGTTTTTAATTGAATTGAAAGGGTAGAACGTACTGGTTAATATTGAGATTATAAGATACATTATAGTAAGCCAAATCTTCGCGAATGGCACCCTAGCAATAGAACAGAATGAGATCGAACTACATCATAATGTAAAATGACCACGTCAGAATGACATTGAATAACTTCAGAATGACAGCGAACAACATTAAAATGTAAAATGACCACATCAGACTGACATCAAACCACATCAGAATGACATTGAAATACGTCATAATGTAAATTGACCACGTCAGAAAGACATCGAACCTAATAAGAATGACATTGAACTACATCAAAATGTAAAATGACCATAGCAGAATGATATCGAACCACATCAGAATGACATCGAACCAAATCAGAATGACATCAAACTACATCCAAATGAAAAATGTACCACATCAGAATGACATCGAACCACATCAGAATGACATCGAACCAAATCAGAATGACATAAACTACATCAAAATGTAAAATGACCACACCAGCATGGATTCAAACCACAACAGAATGATATCGAACAACATCAAAATATAAAATGACCACATCAGAATGATACCGAACCACAACAGAATGACACCGAACTACATCAAAATGTAAAATGACCACATCAGAATGACATCGAACCACAACAGAATGACATTGAACTACATCCAAAATAAAAATGATCACATCAGAATGACATCGAACCACATCAGAATGTAAAGTAACCATGTCAGAATGACTTCGAACCAAATAAGAATGACATCGAACTACATCAAAATGTAAAATAACCATATCAGAATGATATCGAACTAAATCAGAATGACATCGAATAACATCAAAATGTAAAATGACCACATCAGAATGACATCGAACCATAACAGAATGACATCGAACTACATCAAAATGTGAAATGACCACATCATAATGACATCGAACGACAACAGAATGACATCAAACTACAACAAAATGTAAAATGACCACATCAGAATGACATTGAACCACAACAGAATGACATCAAACTACATCATAATGTAAAGTGACCACATCAGAATGACTTCGAACTACATCATAATGTAGAATGACCACATCAGAATGACATCGAACCACAACAGAATGACATCGAACCATAACAGAATGCCATCGAACCACAACAGAATGCCATCGAACTATGTCATAATGTAATATGACCGCATCAGAATGACATCCAACCACAACAGAATGACATCGAACTGCATCATAATGTAAAGTGACCACA
Organism: Panopea generosa; assembly: GCA_029582155.1. NCBI lineage: Eukaryota > Metazoa > Mollusca > Bivalvia > Adapedonta > Hiatellidae > Panopea > Panopea generosa. The sequence goes on from CM055898.1 coordinate 52,646,478, forward strand.
TCCGAATGAAAAGTTACCACAGGCAGACTGTCATCTGACCACATTAGAATGTAAATAAACCATCAAACTCGTGTTTGGCGTTCCATAGTTATGGTGGATCAATTTACAAAATGGTTTGAACTTTTGGCATAACCAGAACAAAATGCTCAACTTACAGCGAAGGCATTTCTGGATCGTTTTATTGTCACATTTGGATGCCCATTGAGAGTCCTAGTACAAACTTTGTTAACAATTTGGATGCATAGGTTAGCACGTGAAAGGGTAGGTGGAACGCAAGTCCGTCAAAAGAGATTACGATCTAAAATTGCAAAACAATGTTTATGACATAGGAGACGTAGTTCTTATACGAGACTCCTGTCAAAATTGGTGCGAGTAAAAAACTGAGACCACCATGGAAGAGTCCGTATTTGGTGTTTCGTGCTCGTCCCCCTCTTTACTCCATAGCCTCTATTAATCATACAAAATTGATTCTTCGTGACAGGCTTAAACCTTGCAATGAATTGATCTGCCATTGTGGTTGCAAAGGAAAAGGCATAACCTTCTTGAATCTTTGCTCATATTACCTAGTAGGAGTGAAGAGGAGCAAGAATCAGTTGAACATGAGTTGGAGCTTGACTTACATGCAACTTTACCATATCAAGGGGATGATACAGACATAACTTTGCCGTACATGTTGGGGGATGAAACGATAGATAACAGTGATGTCTCTGTTGCCCGGCCTTTGTTATCAGCAGATCCAAACATAATCAATAACAAACAATCTCGGTCGGGCCGGCCCGATTTTTGTAAACCTGATATTTTATATTTTATAATGTACTTATTGGTTGTGTTGGTGTCCTTCATCAGCTTGTACGTTTTGTCGGGGGCATCATCATTATTTTTCCAGTATTCATTGTATAGTATTGTATAGTTTTGGGCGGTCTAGATAAACTTGTACGTTTTGTCGAAACTGCTATTATTGTGTTTAAATTTGTGAAAAGTTTTTTAATGTATGGGCGTCGTTGCAATGTAGATTAGCTTGTACGTTTTGTCTGCATAGTGCAATGTAGTTTTAAATCTTCATTTTATTTAATCATTTGTGTTTTTTTTTTATTGCAATCAAAAGACATACAGTGGTGGCAGTCTAGATCAGCTTACACGTACGTTTTATCGAAACTGCTATTATTGTGTGTCTACATTTGTACAAATTATTTTAACGAATACATGTAGTATGGAGCGTCGTGGCCATGTAGATCAGCTTGTACGTTTTGTCTACATTGAACGGCACATTTTTTGTTATAAAAATTTATGAATTGTTATGAAAACCATAGAGCAAGGGCAATTTTGATCAGCTGGTATGTTTTGTCGAGACGCGCTGTTGGTGTGTGTCTTTTTGGTAAATTGCCAGTTAGGGTATTTTAATTTATATAAATCATCAGTTAATCCACCATTATAGCTTGACATTTGTGCTAAGCTTTTTTTTTTATATTATTTTTAATAGGATGGCAGATAGGTACATTGTGTGTGAAAAAAGGGAAGCACATAAGGCGGCATTCTTTGATGTCACATATACCTTGGTGTATGGACCCAACTACTGCATGTATGGATTGTATGATATCCGCGGGTTATTAAAGACTTTGACTTGTATGCCTTAATCAGATAATCGGGTTAAAATTGGTGTTGTTTACGAATGATAAGCTTGTACGTTTTGTCATTCGGATACAAAGTAAATAATGCATCATTTTGCAATTTAGGCCTGTTTTTTTCGGGTTTAATTGTTGGAGAGCAAATTTGGAAGCGCATTGTTTGCGTTAGTTTGAGTAGAACTAAGTTACAGTGTTTTAAAAATTCAAGCAAAAATTTAGGACGTGAAAACGTGTTTGAGTCTTTACTTTTGATATTTGATGTCTGCAAACGATTGCTATTTACTACGAAGGCTGAAATGTAGGAGCGTCCATACTAATTAGCAGTTCGCTCAACAATGAAAAAAGTCCTTTGTATGAGTGGCCATACTAATTAGTGCAGCATATCGACAATGAAAATAGTCCAAATGAAGCAAATGTAATATTACCGGCTTTCATGGTTGATTTCGAATTGGTGTTAGATTCAGAAATGTTAAACATTATTACAGAAAAGTTCTGTAATATGTTGTATTAATAGGCTATATGTCGTGTAGATTCAGATTTAAAGGGATTATATCGGAAAGTTACACATACACTACTAATGTCTACTTTTATGAATTTTATATTTATTTCGAAATACACAGAATTCTTCATTACAGAATCAAACATTAAATCAACATCTTATCAATTGTATTAACTTTGAAATATGTAAAAGTTGTGCTTTAAAAAAACTCCTTGACTATATTTTTATGGCAACAATATTTTAATATAGAATAGAAAAACATATACTTGAAATGCAATATTTATGGATCGTTGGATACTCCCGGGTGTCAGTTTTATACGTCATGATGGATGGAGAATATTGCAATTGATACTCTGGGGTATCCGACGATGCACTAATGAACACAAAACCTAAACTTTTTTCAACACAGGATAGCATACACATCCCGTACCCACCCAATCTCATTTCTTGTTACATATGTTTCTAAGAGAAACACTGAAATGTACTATGTTTTTTATTTGAATTAGCTACGATTTTCTAATGAGAATTACTTCATAATGGTCAATACCAGTATTTAACTCTGTGGCGAGCGTATTACTATCAATCCATGGTTCATGAGTTTGAATCCCCATCCGACTGCCTTCATCGTGATGATTGATATATGACATTATTGTCACGTCTCTCGCTGCTGATTTAAATTGGAACGTTATACATTACTTGCTGAGATGGGTGTGTCACTAGATGGCATAGCAATGACTCTAAATATTCAAACAAACAAATAAATGACGCCTCTCAGGACATTGAGTCATTTGATGTATCTTTTAAAAACGGTTCAAAGATCATTAACATGGTAACGTCCATGACAACAATAACAATAATGTTCTGAACAATGTTAATATTGATTTGTAATTATGTAACTGATTCTTAGTTTTACTGTAATGGATCTATACGATACAATGCTAGTGCAATATTATCAATAAACTGTACTAGTGGTATTTAACTCACCGTAGCATAGATATGCATTGCAATGATCTCTGAAGAGGCTGTTTCTGTTGTCAATGTTCATATATAAATTTTCACCTTTACTTTCTGGGATTAGTTATTTATATATACTCCAAGGCCGCCAGATCTCCATTGCTGTATTGGTGTTGTTGCACAATTATGTATTTCAATGTATCTTTTCATGTGTCGCTGACAATCCACTCATGCAGTCGTTATAGAGATTTTATGAACAACACCCTTAGTAGTCAAGAACATGGCTATTGTATAGCTGATTTGTTTATAGTTCATTAGATGGCTATTGTATAGCTGATTTGTTTATAATTCATGAGATGGCTATTATATAGGTGATTTATCTTTAATTTCATTGCACAGCTATTATATAGCTGATTAATCATTAATTTTATTGCACGGCTATTATATAGCTTATTTATCTTTAATTTCATTGCACGGCTTTTATAAAGCTGACTTGTTTATATTTAGTTTTTTAGTTAGTTGTGTTACTATTATTTTCAAGTTTCAAAACAGTGTATCGGCATGTTGCTGCTGCTCATTATTAATATCAAGTACTGCTTGGTCTAGTTATGAAAACTATATATAATGTTACTGCTACTCATGAGTGTTTTTCTCTTAAAAACGGGGTTCAACTCTTAGTCTGTTTATATAGTTATTACATAACTTTTCGGTCTGGCTTCAAATAAAATTCTTAAGGTATTAGATCTGTAATGGTCAATATCGCAACCATGCCTAAACTTGGTGTCTTAGTTATCACCATCCTTTGACGGATGAAATTTTGAAATTTTAGAAGATTTTACTGTCTAAAATGAAAACTATTTAAATTTTAAGTGTCAAATGCCAATAACCTCAAAACGGCAAATAATGGACAACTTCATAACACAATGAAATAGCTATAATTTTCATATATAGACTATAAATGATATATAAAATACATTTTTACATCACACCAACATCGCTGAATAGAATAAACATAGAGAAACTAACATATCTTCTCTCCTTTTTTATAAATCTTACAAGATCTTACCCTACTCCCACTTTCGAATTGTAACTGTTTCGCAAAATATTCTAAAACTTCATATTTTAATCTAGCATCATAACTATTATAATTAACCACTAATGTTGTATGCCAATATTTTCCACATTGTTAGAATTGAGAACATGCATAAAGATAAACAACTTATACCGTCTTGTTTTCTCATAATATTGTATTTTATAAGATAAGCATCAAAATAAAAGGCAGCAAATTTGGCGACATGTGTTTTTTCCACATCTACTAACAGCAAACAGATAATGTACACTTGTTAAATATTGTATTTAGGCAACTGTTTTTATTAAAACAATATTGCTGATGTAATGACACATAAGAAACTAAGTTTATATTCCATATATCTTGGCTGGATTGTTTAATAAATTTAAAATATTACCCCACCCACCTAAAAAAAATGTTTTGTTATTTTTTCTCAAAAAAATATTACAAAAATAATTATTTTCTATTATTCCAGCCCCACCACTATCACGAAACCCTTCTTATATTGTATATCGAGCTATGCTACATTGTTAAAGTAATAAATGCACAAAAATAAAACAAACTTTTGCCATAACCTTTGCCAAGTGTGAAATATTTCATAAAAATTTACAACTGATAAATAGGAACCAGTGGCGTAGCTGGCCCTTAAATGATGTGCAGCCCATCGCCTTCAAGAAGGGTAAGGGGAGGGGTCTGGGGGCCATTGCCCTTTTCCCCAACAGAAAAAAGATTTTCACGATGCAATTCGTGCGTTCTGATGGCATTTCCAGGAGATATAATGATGCATTCTCAAATATATATGCAAGCCCGGGCGCAGCTACAGCCGCTAGGAACCTACATTTTCACTAAACACTGGATACTTTCTATTGAAAACTTTAAATGTTAGGTGCAGAAATATTTCATGTAAACTTTGTCTTTTATATTTAGTAATAATGTGTATTTATTGTTATGACTTGGCAATTGATATACAGGAGTTGCTGCCTAAAAATATGTTTGTGTTTGTGACACGCGTATGTCATTTACAGCTGAATGTGCTGAGCGAACCATGTTTGTAAATAAAAAAAAAACTATAAAAAAAATTGAGCAGAATTAGGGATTGAACGCAAGACCTCTTGTCTGACAATCCAACGCACTAACCTCTTTACCAACGAGTCCGTAATAACCGTAAAGTCACAGTTAGTTAGATATATGTAAAGTAAAAAATTGTGACGCGTACAATAACATTACGGTTTTGCTTCGATCATAATCAAAATGACGAAAACAAATATGACATTCCGTGTTGTTGCGCGGATTCCCATCAATATTTTACCCTCATGATTGTGCGCGAATTCGTTTTTTTTACCCACATGATCAGATATTGTCAACATTGATATCACAGTCGTAATTCTGATCTGTTTTCTTTTTATAATGAACAACAACCTCTCCGATCAAAATTTGATTACACTTCTTCTGCCATATTAATGGAAAAAGTCCGATGTGAAGTCGCTGCACGGGCTGGCGGAAATTCGTTGCGGAAAGTAACGATTGCTCACGGTGTTTGTCGATTTCTACCGAGAGCATTATAGATCTAATACCTTAAAATGATAAAGAGGCAATTTATTAATTATATATTCATTTTTTCAGTTTCTTTCATGTTATAAACAAGTTTTACATGAGTCTTTTCAAATAAGGAGGGGTAGAATGTCGCACTAGTTTATATGTTTGGACCCTCGAAGTGCCTCATGTAAACAAGTTTCAGCCAGCCAATCAAAATCAAGCCCGAGACGTTGCGAATAACAAAAGGCTAACCCATCAAGCCTTCACTTGAACGCTAACAAACAACCTGTACAAACGGACCAATTGGTAAGCACTTATAATACAGTAAGTTAAAGTTATATTGTCGCATTACATTCTTTTGTATAGGCCTTACTAGCCTGTACAACACTGTACCTACGCCGTTTCTTTCCGAAATATTTGCAGCAAGTGCGAATTTTTCAAGCGTGAAAATCGAACTGAAAAAATTGTTGCGAAAAAAATCCACGTTGCCTTAGTTTTATCTCTATCGGTTCGGAATAGTAACCTATCCTTGTTGTTTGTAATTAGGTTTGCACTTTCTGCAGAAATATTGTGCATTTAGAACTTTATTAAGGCATAATTCCGCCATTGGAAAAAGGAAGTGCTTCCGTGAGGTATAAATGGCGCCATTGGCGGTTGTAAATAGTCTTCGTTTCTTCTCTTTAAAGATGTATTTTCCTTATTTTAATGCTCATTTTTTTAATATTTGAATGGCATTATTAATGTATTTTGAACATTTTAAAAGCATTGTCATGTTTGAATTGTGAATTTAGAAAAAAATTGATGTTTGGAAATTGGGGTATGAAAGTGAAAGGAGACTTTCGAAATCATGTATTCATACCCCAACAGCAGAAAAAAAAATCTTATATGACCTCTAATTTTCTCAGAATATTTTGGTAGTGCAGAGGTTGACCAAACAGTAAAATGTTAGTTTAATTTGGGTCTCTATGAATGACATGCATTCAAATTTTTAGGTCACCTGAGACTTTGTAATGAAATGCATGCAGCTTATGTACCTATGAGTGAATCAAAATTGTGAATTGAATGGTCCTGGGGCCTCGGGGTGGGTAAAAAAACAGTTGAATTCAAGGTAAACTTTAAAAATCTTAATATAAGAAGCACTGGGAAACAAATGGTGAGCATGATTATGGACACATGGGTCCTTTATAAAAATTATGAATTGTATGTCCCTGAGTCTCACGGTTTGGCCCTGGTGGTGGGGCATAAGAATATTGTAGTGCATCTGTAAACAATTCACATTTTCGACTTCTCAAAAACAGTAAGCACAATTGTAACAAATTGTATGCAACTTTGATACCTAAAGATGAATCAAAATTGTGAATTTCATGGTCCCCGACCCCCCTCTGGCCTTGGGAGCGGGGCTAAAACAGACATATTCGAGGAAAACTTTAAAAATCATCTTTTTACTATTGGAAGCACTGGGAAACAAATGGTGAGCATGATTATTAACGCATATGGGTCCCTTATGAAAATTGTGATTTGCACGTCCCTGGGTCTCATGGTCTGGACTTGGGGACGGGGCCTGATAAAATTAAAGGTTACATTTAAAAATCTTATTATTAGGCCTAGGTAAATAAAAAATTGTTTGTTTGCCTATTCCGGCCGACCCAAAACAATTCCGCTGGTCAGGAAAATTTTTGGAGTGTCAATTTTAATATTATTCTCGGTCATTAAATGTCCTTAAAAAGATTCTGTGATTAATGACCAAAAAAAAATTATTTACCTACCCACCCCTAAATGGTATGATTCGGAAGTGGCAAACAAGCAGTTTTTTAAGGGTAGCCTTATAGGAAGCACTCAGAAACAAATTGTGAGCATGACTGACGATTGTGGATCCTTTATAAAATTTGAATTTCATGTCCCTGGGTATTATGATTTGGCCAAGGGGTTGGGGCCTACTTTACTAAATCTATATAAGAGAAATTGACAAAAAAGTTATTTCTTTTGACTGAATAGACTTGTGTGAATGTTTTTTTGATAATGAGATTGTCTATTATTTTTTAGAAGCTGATACCATGGATGGCAAGACTCCATTTCACCACACCGCAAAAGTCTACGTCTGTTGTACTGCTCATCTCTTCTGTATTGTCAGCAACTTCTCATGTTTGCGCCAATTTTTGAGGCTGCCTGTCCTGTTCTCTTTTTGAAAGGTAAAAACCTATGCACTCATCATTTCTTAATTCTGAGAACAACTGCTGCACATAGTCCACCATAGTTACGAGAGAAGTTCACATTTTTAGGAGCACTTGTTAGCTCGTCTTTTTGAAAAAAAACAAGCTGTTGTCATGACCCTGGCATCATCAGAGTCTTCATTGTCATAGTCTGCAGGTTAATGTTTTATGTTTAGCTCAGCCTTTTCTGTTTCTGAAGTTACGGTGACTAAACTTCATAAACACATTCATGTCATATAATACAAACAATGTATACATGTAGCTAACTTGCCTAAATTTACATACTTTGGGCTGTAAAACCTTTGGTTAAAGAATTTTGTTTAGCTCGGGGTTTGGTTAAAGTTTTATATTAAGCTCAGCTTTTTCTCTATTTCTGAACAAACTACTCGTGTTTTGGTGACTAAACTTCATAAACACATTTATATTATGTTGTTTAACCCTTTACTCCATAGATACGCGTTTTCCCGCACTAATCACAGAAGGCCTTTGAAAACAGTGCAGGAAGAGTTCAGATTGCTCGCAACGAGCAATCTGAACACTTCCTGCACTGTTTTCCACTCTGTCAGTTAATATAAACATGATTCACCCATTGCTGATATGTGGTGAATTAAAGCTTTCAATATTAGAGGTGTCCAAAGGCGTCTTTATGAAGTAAAGGGTTAAACAATGTATATAGCTAACTTAGTTAAAGTTATTTTGCTTAGCTTGGGTTTGAAATTTTTTGTTTTTGTTTTTAAATCAATTTTATATTCTGTAATACTATTAATTCTGTAAGCTGATCACCATCAACTAAAACGTTCACATCACTGACCTTGACCTATTTAATGGGCTTGGTTAATACTGTCATTATCTGGTATTGGGTATTTATATGAATTGTACATGTAAATGTATCCAGATTGATAATTAGATCAGATTGATAAAACTTCATATCATTGTTTGAATTTGCCAGGTCCATTGTCCCATATCTACTTGGCTACCTGCACTGGTGGCATATAGTAATCACACCGTCTGTCCTGTCCTTCCGTCTGGTATTTCATGTCCGGCCTATAACTTTGTCATGCATAGATGGATTTTGTTAATACATGCTACAAATGATCAACATAACATGATGATGTGTTGCGAGTAAACCCACACCCATACCTCAAAGGCCAAGGTCACACTTTCAGTTTGACAACATTTTGAGTCGGAGATTTTCAGTCCAGTCTGTAACTTTGTCATGCATTAATGGATTTTATAAATCCTTGCAACAAATGATCAACATAACATGATGACTTGTCATGCTTAACACCCAGACTCCCACTTCAAAGGTCAAGGTCACAATTTAACTTTGTTTGACAACACTTTCAGTCTGATTTTGTGTCCGGTCTGTAACTTTAGACACCTATGGATCAATTTCAAAAACACTTGGTTCAGTTGATCAACATGACATAGTTAAGTGTCGTATATAAGACCCAGAACCTTTTTTCAAAGGTCAAGGTCACACTGTCAATTTGTTTGATATCGTGTGTCTGGACTTTAACTTTGTTTTTAACTTGGCTCAATTGATCAAGATGACATGAAGACGTGTCACACATAAGACATAGACCGGTACCTCAAAGGTCAAGGTCACACTTTGAGTTTGTGTGACAACACTTTGAGTCTGTTTGAGATTTCAAGTCCATCCTGTAACTTGATCATACATGGATGGATTTCAAAAACACTTAGCTCAATTTATCAATTGACCAACATCATTTGTCCGACTAAAATCTGCTTGTCCTGACAAAAAACATCTTGTCTGACTTTATTCTAGAATTATGGTACTGGTGTTACAGATATAAATTAACGAAATAAACAGTTTTATCAAGGTTAAAAAACAGGGGATTTGCGAAAAAGAGATGCTGTGTTTAATTTCTGAATTTACTTGTCCAGTCGGGCTAGCAGTTTATATTTTACTTGTCTGTATCCATGGTTTAGTTGTTTTTGACAGTGGGATAAGTGTATTGTAAAGCTCTGCACAAGTGATCAGCATGTCATGATAATGTGTCCCCTGCATTTACTTGTAGAAATATTAAGACCGTTACATCTGATATCGAGGTTACACTAAGGTCATGGTTTAATGTAAAAAAAAATTGTGAAGTTGCATGTCTGAAATGTCATTCCATTACTCTTGATATTCGTGGACATCGCTACCTATTATAACATATTGTTATTTTTACAGACCATTTGGGGAGCATGTGACATTTCTTCTTGTTTTTAGCTCACCTGAGTCGAAGTCTCACAAGTGAGCTTTTGTGATCGCCTGGTGTCCATCGTCTGTCATCCGTCGTTAACTTTTAGCTTTTGACAACTTCTTGTCTGAAACCACTGGGCCAATTTTGATATAGTTTCACAGAAATATTCCTTGGGTGACCCTCTACCAAGTTTGTTTAAGCCATCTTGATTCATCAAAAAACATGGCGGCCAGGGGGTGGGGTTAGTTTACTATATAAGCTATAGTAAGAACTTAAAAAATCTTCTTGTCAGAAACTACTAGTTTGATTTTAAAATAATTTCACAGAAATGTTCCTTGGGTGATGGTCTACTAAGTTTGTTCAAGCCATCTCGATTCGTCAAAAAACATGGCCCCCAATGGGCGGGGCAAGTTTGATTAGTAAAAACTTAAAAAATCTTCTTGTCAGAAACTACTGGCTCGATTTTAAATTAATTTCACAAATGTTCCTTGGGTGACCCTCTACCAAGTTTGTTCAAGCCACCTTGATTGGTCAAAAAAACATGGCGGCCAAGGGGTGGGGTTAGTTTATATAAGCTATAGTAAAAACTTAAAAAATCTTCTTGTCAGAAACTACTGGCTTGGTTTTAAAATAATTTCATAGAAATGTTCCTTGGGTGACCCTCTACCAAGTTTGTTCAAGCCATGTTGATTCGTCAAAAAACATGGCAGCCAGGGGATGGGGTTAGTTTACTATATAAGCTAAAGTAAAAACTTTAAAAAATCTTCTTGTCAGAAACTACTAGCTCGATTTTAAAATAATTTCACAGAAATGATCCTTGGGTGACCCTCTACCAAGTTTGTTCAAGCCATATTGATTCGTCAATAAACATGGCTGCAAGAGGGCGGCGAAGTTTGATTAGTAAAAAACTTAAAAAATCTTCATGTCAGAAACTACTGGCTCGATTTTAAAATAATTTCACAGAAATGTTCCTTGGGTGATCTTCTACCAAGTTTGTTTAAGCCACTCTGATTGGTAAACAAACATGGCGTCCAGGGGGTGGGGTTAGTTTACCATATAAGCTATAGTAAAAACTTAAAAAATCTTCTTGTCAGAAACTACTGGCTCAATTTTAAAATAATTTCACAGAAATGATCCTTGGGTGACCCTCTACCAAGTTTGTTCAAGCCATCTTGATTCGTCAAAAACACAGCCGCCAGGGGGTGGGGCAAGTATAATTAGTAAAAACTTAAAAATCTTCTTGTCAGAAATTACTGGTTCAATTTTAAAATAATTCCACAGAAATGTTCCTTGGAGGATCCTCCACCAAGTTTGTTAAAACCGTAGTTATTTGTCAAAAAAACATGGCGGCCAGGGGGTGGGGTTAGTTTACTATATAAGCTATAGTAAAAACTTAAAAAATCTTCTTGTCAGAAACCACCTGATCAATTTTAAAAAAAAAATGCAGAAATGTTCCTTGGGTGACCGTTTACCAAGTTTGTTCAAGCAGTTGTGATTTTTTAAAAAAACATGACCTCACAGTAACGAAATGTTCCTTGGAGGATCCTCCACCAAGTTTGTTAAAACCGTAGTTATTTGTCAAAAAAACATGGCGGCCAGGGGGTGGGGTTAGTTTACTATATAAGCTATAGTAAAAACTTAAAAAATCTTCTTGTCAGAAACCACCTGATCAATTTTAAAAAAAAAATGCAGAAATGTTCCTTGGGTGACCGTTTACCAAGTTTGTTCAAGCAGTTGTGATTTTTTAAAAAAACATGACCTCACAGTAACAAATCAAAATTCTAACTACTTGCCCATCTCGTTTTTCTGGAATTTTGAGTGTTCATGTATTATATAATATACTAAGTTGGGTGACTCAAGGTTAGTCAGGTGAGCGATATAGGGCCATCTTGGCCCTCTTGTTTTACATAAGCATATTTTGAGAATGTCTACCAACAGGTCTTTATAATTTTCAGTCATTTGCGTGGAGCCAAGAATGCAGAACGTTCAAGCCAGCAGGACTTTTGGCCTCCCCCACATACAGAAGTTTCTTCGACACGTTGTGCAGTCACCATCATATCACTGTATTGTGGCTTTCAATGCTTTGTTCACAGATCTCAGATGATGTTGATGACGAAAATTGACGAGGCCTTTATTATAAGGTATGCAGTTTTCTAGGATATAATGTTTTCTCTTTCTTTCACCTTTCATGGTGCAATTTTAGTACCCCAGTTTTTACAGTTCCTTATATAGCAGAATATAAACATTGGATCAGTGTTTTGGCTGCTGTTTTCAGACCTGTTATTTAGCACAGCAGGACACCTTTGATGTTTAATATGCAACTTGTCTGGAATGGAAGCCTACTTCTTTCTGTTGTACTTATTTATTCAAAATGGTCTAAGAACATTAGAACAATAAATAAATTAAAAATTAAGAAAAGTATTGTAATTGTAAAATTGATATAGAAATTTATGCGGAATTTCAGTGTGTTTTTTTCGATAGCCAACATTAATTCTTTTTATGTTTCCTCTCATTTGTATGAGAGAGAAACTAATTTCATTTTCATACTTTAAATGCTATTAACTAAAGACCTGACAAGTTTTATCAAATTTGAATCTTGAATAAAAAAGTTATTAAATTTTAGAATTTCTATATAGCTGCAGTTTTCGACCATTTTGGTAAATTTGTCAAAATACTACCAAAAGTTAATAGGCTGTAAAAATATAAATTCTTCTCTTTCTTTCCAAGATGTTTTACCATGGATATATACATATGTAATATATGGTTTATTAATTTGCACTTTATAATATGACAATTTTCAGTTCCAGGTTTTCTTTAATAAAAAGTAATTTTTAGCTCTACTGGCCAAAGACCAGAAGGGCTTATGCGATGGTGCATTGTCCGTCGTCTGTCATCCGTCAGCAGTACTTTCTCTGAAACCACTTGGCCAATTAAACTCAAACTTCACATGGATGTTTCTATTGCGTACGAAATTGTACAGAAGATTTTTTTTTTTTCAAACTGAAATTCAGGCTGGCCACTACTAAAATTAGTCCAAAATTAAAAAATCTTCTCATGAACCCGCCCAACAGATTTTGAAAATATTTATGCAGTAATGACAACCAACTATAGTTCTGTTAGATTTTGTCAAAAGGTGCCCCTTGGTTTAAAAATGACCCCACCCCGAGGGTTCAATTAGGGGACATCACGTCATAATAATAAACATTTTTTTTAAAAAAAAGGAAGTGATTTTGCTTATATTTTTACAGAGGCATTGTTTGGTCAAGGAGGTTCAGATTTATAAAAATGACTGGGTTCCACTGTCTTAAGGGGTCAGGAAGGGCCAAAAAGGGTAAAAATTAGGAATTACAAAAATTGTTTTCTTAAAACTGTTCAGATTTGTTCATATTTGGCATAAATTACCCCTATATGTAGGGGTTTGAATGAAGATGAGAATTAAGGGGCTAATATTTATAGGGGCCCTGTAAGGGGACTGTGAGTTTTATATTGGAGTACTATTGGAAAACAGAAAATTTTAATTTTTTCATCCATTTGGACAAAATTATTCAATTTGAGTTCTGAAGCATCGTCTAGTCATTGAAAATAAGATATGGTTCAATAAGGAGAATTTACTTTCCGTAAGGGGTCAGGGTGGGTCAGTAAGGGTTAAAATAGAAAATTTTCAAAAATCTCAACAACCGGTCCATCAAATTTGTTCATTATTGATATAGATTATCCCAGCGAGAATGGGTTTAAAGTTTGTTCAAATGAAGGGGCTTGTATTTATAGGGGCACTGTGAGAGGACTTTTAAGTAATATACTGAAAACCAAAAGTTTGTCAGTAAAAATACATGGGAAATCCCATAGGGTACATTTAAAGCTGGATGTGTGCCTGGATACAGAAATGATATTTTGAAAACGCAGTCTGAAATTGAATTTGGGTTTGTAACAAACATAATCAGTGATTAAATAAAATATACCAACTTTCATGCTGGTGATATCCGCCTTTCTAAATCGTTCTTTTTTTCAGTGTAAATGGAGGTAATTTAACGACTTCATAACTTTCAAGAGGGAATGCATGTACAGTGTTGCCAAGTTATGCATATTTTAACAAGTTTTACATTTTGTTGTGTTTTTATCTCGTCATTTACGCAGTTTCAGTTGTTTAACTAGACAAATAGTGCTTTTATTTGACAAAATGCTGTTTAACACAAAAGGGCAATAACTTTCAACCAGACTATAGAATAAATCCAAATTCTGTTGATGTTGCTCTTAATACTTCAACAAATATATACTCAGCAAAAAAAGAAACTTTACTCTCCATGAATTGGTTATTTTCAAAATCCTGTTTGAAACACTGCACTGATATTGGTATGGCTGTGTCAGTTGATCATTTTTTAACAAATCTGTATTTTCATTGGACATTTGAAGTGTAGTTTTGTACCCATAAATTAATGATAAAGTGGACAAGGGGTGTAATCAAAAATAACGTTTTTTAACTGAAACTGAAATTTGCATTGTTATTGTTGCTTTTCAAGTTTGTTTTTAAGACTAATGTTGTGAAAGAAGCAATTAAGTAAGAATTACAAGTTTAATCTTTATTTATAAAGGGATGACTTGATTGACAAAGCAAATCTTCCTTGAGGCCCTCTTAAAACAAGTACATCATATTAAAAAGTCCAAAAAATTATATTGTTTTTTCAATCGTTTGATTAACAACATATCTGTTTATGTAATGCACATTTGTGTATCTACCTGGTGGACTCTGGCATGTGCAAATCATGCAAAACAGGATTTTTACAGCTAGGTTATTATCATTTGTGTTTAAATAAACAAGTTTTAATAATTCAAACAGACTGACACAATACCGACATTTTTTATTAACATCTTATTATAAATGTTGAAATTAAAAAAGTTATTGCACTTTAAACAGAGTAAAGTTTCTTTTTTGCTCAGTATAGTTTAATAAATAAAAATAGTGAAATCATTTTAGCTTGTCTATTTGAAAAAAATGAAGAGCTATTGTCATGACCCTGACATCGGCGCGGTTGTTGTTGTCCGCTAGTTAAAGTTTTATGTTTAGCTAAGCCTTTTTTTTCTCTTTTCTGAACAAACTCATGTTACAGTGACTAAACTTCATATACACATTCATATCATGGTAGCCAAACAATGTATATAGCCAACTTACCTAAATTTACATACTTTGGGCTCTAAAACCTTGCGTTAAAGTTTTTTGTTTAGCTCGGGTTTGAATTTTTTTTTTTTAAATCAGTTTTATTTTAACTTTGTTACCGACCCAAAGATCTTCACCCCTACCCCCATCCCCACCCATTTTTTATGCCCCCCCCCCCACCCCCCAAATTTTAGTCTGTCCGTCCGTCCTTCCGTCCAGTATTATGTGTCCGGCCTGCATCTTTGTCGTGCATAGATGGATTTTATAAATACTTGCTACAAATGATCAACATAACATGACAATGTGTCGTGAGTAAGACCCACACCCGTACCTCAAAGGTCAAGGTCACAATTTGAGTTTGTTTAACAACACTGAGTCTGAGATTTTGTCTGGTCTGTAACTTTGTCATGCATAGGTGGATTTTAATGATACTTGCTACAATTGATCAACATAACATGATGACGTGTCGCGAGTAAGTCCCACACCCTTACCTCATAGGTCAAGGTCACACTTTAAGTCTGTGAGATTTCATGTTCAGCCTGCAACTTTGGCATGCATAGATGGATTTTTGTAAATACTTGTTATAAATGATAAAAGGACGACGTGTTATACTTAATACCCAAACTCCCACTTCAAAGGTCCTTGGTCACAATTTAATTTTGACAACACTTTCAGTCATTTTGACATTTCTTGTTCGGTCTGTAACTTTGTCATCTATGGATAAATTTTAAAAACACTTGGCTCAGTTGATCAACATGCCATAATTAAGTGTCTCATGTAAGACCTGGAACCTTTCCTCAAAGATAAAGGTAACACTTTCAATTTGTTTGATATTATGTGTCTGGTCTGTGACTTTGCCTTTAACTTAGCTGAATTTATCAAGATGACATGACAACGTGTCATAAATCAAACTTAGACCCATAACTCAAAGGTCAAGGTCACACTTTTAGTATGTATTACAACACTTTGAATCTGTTTGAGATTTCAAGTCTGTCCTTTAATTTTATCGTACATGGATGGATTTCAAATACACTTGGCTCAATTTATTAACAATTGATCTGTAACTTTGTCTTACATTTAGGGATTTTAAAATAGCTTGACACAAGTGATCAGCATGTCATGATGATGTTTCAGCAGCATTTAACTGTTGAAATACCCAGACCATTACATCAGATGTCAAGGTTACACAAAGGTCAAGGTCACACTTAAATGTAAAAAAAAAATGAAATTGCACGTCTTGTCTGAAACATCAGTCCATTACTCTTTATATTCATGGATACATTGCTATCTCGTATAACATAATTATATGTTATTTTTCAACGACCATTTGTGGGGGGGGGGGGGGGGGGGGGCATGCGACACTCACCAGTGACATTTCTTGTTTTTAATTTATTTTTTTAAATTTTGTTTTGTATCAAATCAAATACTCTGCTCCATTTCAACTTTGTTACCAACTCAAAGATCCTCAACCCTTCGGGGCACTGGGATGTATAGAGGCCCTGTAAGGGGGGAACAATATGGTTAAAATTGGGAATTTTGTAAATTTTCCTCTCAATAACCTTTTTGTGAAATTAGTTCATATTTGATATAAATTATCAGCAAGGGATTGACAATTCTTCAAATCAAGGGGCTGGGATATATAGGGAATGTTCACAGCCATGTGTACAAAAAAAATTCTATTCAAAATAAAGCATTTCTGCTCACAACGTCTCACACCACTATTACATTTCCCATAGGGCTCCATTGTAACATTTATGTCCAAAAGAGTGTCTGGGCTCAAATTCTTCACTGGTTCAAGATATGCAATTATAAAGGAAAAAAAGTACACCTTGACCAGGTTGTTTTTTTTTTAAATTCAATGCTTTTGTGAGACCTATCAATTTCCAGAGTAATAATATGTCAGCTATTCGCCCTAGATGCGGTTCGAACCAACAATTCTGAAATGACACAGAATTGTCCAGAAAGCTGGTATCAGCATCAAATTTTCAGTGGTGATTTCTAAAATACTGACCATTTAACTCATGCTAGCAAAAAACAAACCATTGCAGTACAAAGCCCTGAAAAAAAAAGAAAAAGAGAACTAAAGTTTTATTTCTACCTCCTTCATATGTAGGTCCGGAGTACTCAAGGAGATAAGTGGTGTGAGTCCATAACAAAGCCCTAAGAGTGGGTGATTGAAGTTTTGACAAATCAAGGGACTGGGATGTATAAGGGTTCTGTATGGGGCTATATTTTTTTAACAAATGAATTGTATGAGAATTTAAAGTATTTCCTTTTCATAGCAATTAACATTTTGTTTGGTATGGGTGAGATAGGGGTAATTATCCATAAGTTGTTAAGACGACCCCCAAAGAGGGTAAATATTGTGAAATTTCAAAAAGTGATATGGTCACTATGAGCCAGTAGAGCATCCTCAGGCCCTCTTGGGCCTCTTGTTTTTTTTTTGTGTTCTGCTTGAATTGAATATGAATTCTGGAAATTCTCATGGAATTTGGAGTTCAAATATAAGTGACAGTCTATAGTGCTTATATTACGGTCTGTGAAATTAATGGTGGGCCAGCTTCACATGAGTGATGTCAAGAACAGGATCACTGTATATATTATTTTTAAAATAATTGGCTGCCATTTTGGAAGCCATTTTGAAATTCAATCTGTTTTTGACATTAAGCTTTTGGTTAAAAAATCATAGGGGAATTTGCTAGAAAAATGATGCAATTGCTTGTTTAGCTAGCTCATGGCCTGCTGATGTCTCGGAATCCGACTTTTCCAAAAAAAAAAAAAAAAAAAAAAAAAATATATATATAATTATATTATATATATATACATTGATTACTCAACCACACCCCATCTCCACAAGTAACTGATTACCTTGAATTGGCTATGAAAGACGTTTGATAATGAGACGCAATGTCATATTTTTTTATATTAATCATCATGGAGACTGGTCGGGGTGGGGATTCAAACTCATGACGCCTGGATTGATAGTGAGATGCACTACAGACTGAGCTAATCAGTTAATTTTATTCTTGCAGAACTTGATTAGCTCAGTCAGAAGCAAGTGTGACTGTCAGTTCAGAGATCATTAGCTCGAATCCCAATCAGGCTGGTCTACTTTATGAGTGATATACGTCATTGCGGTTCATTGTCATTCATCTCTCACCACTGATTCAAGTGGGAAAGCTATCAATTACTTGTGGATATGGACGTACTTGAGTACTGGTTAACCTTTCTGGATCTCGCGAAAGACTGTTTGTCTGTTAGCCCTCTATGGCATAAAATGATACTTTGTATTCATATTTTATCTTGATCTTTCAGGTGCTTTAATCCATTATGACAATCCTGACACTGCGATACAAAACACTAGAAGACTATAAAAGCCAATGATGACATTAGATATAACATGAAAATAAGGTAGGATAATTTGCTTTTCTAGGCTCATTCTTTTGTGGGTTTTTTATAATTTGAATGTGAGTATCCAATATTATTATTTTTATATTTTTAACAATTTTATACTTTTAATAATTTGGGTTACTTTTTGCTTAGATGAAATAAATGAAAAAAGTGAGCCTGGAATAATCTTTATATGTCATGGAATTTAGTTTTATCAATTAGATTTGTCTGCCTATTTTTTGATATTCTGGATAACAGAAGCAGGTTGAGCCCAGAGCATTTTAATATTGTAGGATTTCCATGATAACAAGGAAATCCACATAGAATGTTTTTTCCATAGCAAGAATATTTCTGCATAATAACTGGTAGGTCCACCAGCTTGTTTTAATTTAAATAGGGTGCAGTGAAACCCCTAATTTGTTTTTAAAAAAGTCTTCAAATGCTCATAAATACATGCATCTGTTAAAATCCTATAAGGTCATCCTTAAAAAAATGTTTGTTTGCTGTGCTCTGACCCAGTATTTTTCATATGGGTAGGTAATTAGCTAAAAAAAAAATTTTGCCAAATGTTCATTTTGCATAGTCATTTTAAAAAAAAATAGACAGAAATCTTGAAAAAACAATTAAATGCTTTGAAAGGCAATAATAAAAATTTGGGTAGCTGCAATTTTGAGTGAGTAGGTAGGAGCACAGCAAACAATGTATTTTTTAAGGATGGCCTAAAAGTTACTTTTTTAACACCAGTGATGTCTTTGCTAGCTTTTGCTTTCCTTATCTGCAGTAAGAAATCAAAGCCCTTATGAACCATTTTGAAAATATTCCAAACAAATTATATAGGACTTCATAAGCACAAGAATCTTGTTACCGTGGCAAAAAACAATGTGCAACTCTGTAATAAGACAGTGTTGAACTCAGTCCAGTACAGGACCTCCATTTTTAGCATGATACTTAAAATGTATCTCATAATTTAATTTATTGTCATATACTGAATACCAAAAGTTTTGTCAGATAAAATACATGGGAAATCCCATAGGCTACATTTAAAGCCGTATGTGTGCCTGGATATGGAATTGATCTTTGGAAGATGCAGTCTGAAATTGTATTTGGGTTTGTAACAAACAGAATCGGAGAATAAATCAACTTTCATTCTGGTGATATCCGCCATTCTAAATCGTTCTTTTTTTCAATGTAAAGGGAAGTAATTTACCGACTTCATAGCTTTCAAGAGGGAATGCATGTACAATGATGCCATATTATGTATTTTTTACAAGTTTTACATTTTGTGGTGTTTTATCTCATCATTTACACAGTTTCAGTTGTTTAACTAGACAAATAGTGCTTTTATTTGACAAAATGCTGTTTTACACAAAGGGGCAATAACTTTCAACCAGATCATAAAATAAATCCAAATTCAGTTGATGTTGCTCTTAGTATTTGACAAATATAGTCGAATTAAAAAAAAATATCGGAATCTTTTTTTGTATTATAGTTGAACTTGCATGAAAATACCGACAAAACTTTTGGAACTCAGTATATGTCCTGTAGTAGAAGCCTTTAAATGTGGTTTATCATGTAGGTCTACTAAAGGAAGAAATCTCTCTTTAAGCATAAGAATTACCATAATATTATTTTATTTGTCATTAAAACTGGGTACCATTCTCAGAAAACTTCATTACAAAAATTTGCAATGCTTTTGTTTCCTTGGTAGACTTAATGATAACCCATATACAGTATTATTGTGCTCCTTGTATCATGATCTTATTCTGATGGCCTACTGTCTGTAACCATGGCAACAACAGAAGGTAAGGTTTTTTGGAAGGTCCTTGCTTTGGCACCATGATTTTCTTATACCATGTTTTTACAATTGTGTTTCCTTACGAACCAAATAACCATCTCATGAGCTCCCACCATCCAAACATAAAATAGTTCTGCAGTCTTCAATGATAACATGAATTGACTATGCATAATGTGCAGTTTTGGTTAACCTATCAGATAAATATAAACTATTATATGAATTTGTGTATTTTTTCAGTGCTTATAATCAGCACTAATCAATATTGCTAAAGTAATAGTTGAGTACATGAATATGTGTACCAGAGTTTACAATTTCATTTTAAACTCTTCACCTCTCTATTCCCCCACATACACATAAAAGTAGTTTAACATAACTTCAATATACACTAGGCGCAGCTATAACACACACATTGCAAAGTTGGGTTTAGCCCAGCAGATAAATATTATCAATTGTATATTGTATCAATTCAGTGCCATTAAGCAATATTAATATTAATTGACTAATCGAGACTTGATGAAGATTGATTATAATTTTATTGAACTATCAGGTGCCCTAGATTTTACAGATGAGAACAGTTCAAAAGAAGGTTCAATAGTTTTGTTATAAAACATAGCAAATGTCTGTGCTGAACTCTGTCCGGCAGCTTTCATTATAGTTTCTACTTTCAAACCACTAGCAGCAGTGGCTGAAGTAGTTGTTGACTGACAACTATGTGCTCCGAACATCACTGTCATTGCCAGACTTTTGTAACATGTTCTTGATCTATCTGGCTATCCTACCTTGTGTGACAGCCTTAAATGATTTCACTGTTGATATAAACAACTGTTTCTCACACACTTGTTAATGATGTCACATATCTACCTGGTTTGGTTTGTTTAATTGATCCCAAAATATAACAAGTAACTTGATTTGGTTGTATATCAAGACCAGATATCTTAACATGTGGATAGTTTGGCATCCCTGCCCTGGCAATAACATCAAAAGCACTGCTAATTTTTCTGATAATTGCAACAAAGTTATTTTGTCATTGTCTACACTTGTAATCAAATATGACAACTTGATTCAAATCCCATATTTTTTTATATTCGGTAGCCGGGACCGATTAGCTCAGTCTGTCACATGTCTGATTATCAATCCAGGGGTCGTGACTTTGAATCTCTGCCTGGCAACAGTCTCTGTGATGATTGATATACGACATTGCGCCTCATCATTAGTCTCTCACTGCTTATTCAAGTGGGGAAGTTATCAGTTACTTGTGGAAATGGGGTGTGCTCGAGTACTGGATAACCTTTTAGGATCCCCGGAAACAGCGGCTAGGTTAATTGATTGTCTGTTAGCCCTCGATGGCATGAAAATGATGCTTAATATTCAATCAATTGATATTTGGTAATGCTGGCCCATTACTGAACATCATTATGTTTCATAAATCGCTTGATCATGACATCATTCCCAATATCTCTTCATTGTCCAAATTACAAATAGATGATTACGTAGAATTTGTTGTGTTTATAGCACTTAAGCTTAAAATTTGCTCATATAAAGCAGTTGAAAAGTCTTAACACCTGGGATGTAGATGGGTAAAAATATCAACTTTACTTTTACTTGAAAATGAGATCCATTTTTTTAAAATAAGACACATACTGTTTAAAAGTTGACTCTTTCCATGACTGCAATATGAGGTTTGCAGAGAGGTCTGATAGGCCTTTACTTTTAAGTCATTTCTGGACAAGACAAAGGCAGGTACTCTCATTCTCTGTACATGAGGATGTTTTGTTGTGTCCTGTGGTAGAATTGATTCTTCTCTGGAATGACATGCGATGATGAATGTGTGTGATGAAGAACCTGGCTGAACCACACTTGCATTGGCCAAATTAGTGCTACCAGTATCACCTGCTCCACTCTGTTCCTCACAATCTTCTGGATACAACTGATTAAATTGAAAGAAGGAAACATGTAACAATTGTTATATTTCCATCGTTAAGTAAATGCATCAACTGCCATTGCAAATCAATTGGGTTTATAAGCTACGTATTTCTTTGGTGGTTCAGTATAGATGCAAACAAATCTGTCGACCATATATTTGCTCTAGCATCATGAAGTATGTGGCATTTAACATGCATTCCATATAGTGATTCTCTTTTCGAGAGAGCTGATAAGCATCACAATTTTTCGCACCAGGAATATGAGTTGCGCTTAGCCATATACTTTTCTTTTTACACCAAAACCAAATTTCTTAGCTAATTGATGTAATCTGTCAATTTTTCCTCTTTTGTATTTACTACCAGTGACGAATTGAAAGTCAAGGTGCTTCAATTCCAGATAGTAAATAATTAAGCTCACTGGATTAGTTTCTGACCAAAAACCATGTGTATTTTGTTGAGTTGTCGATTTCACACCACCCCAGCCAGTTTTACTAGAATCACTAATAATATAATTGATGGATTTTTGTGAAATATGTGTGCGAACCTCCGCCTGGCAACAGTCTCTGTGATGATTGATATACGACATTGCGTCTCATCATTTGTCTCTCACCGCTTATTATGCTCCGCAAAAGGGGGAAGCATATAGTCGTCACTTCGTCTGCCATCCATCCCCCAAGTTTTTGTCTGGGCTATTTCTCTACAACCTCTGGTTGGAATTTTATGAAACTTGCTAGGATGCATCATTACCAAGTGCAGATGCGCATATTGTCTTTGTGTTCCGGTTTGATGATTTTTCATGGAGTTATGGCCCTTTGATTCTGTCTGTGATCAATTCTAGTCCATGCTATTTCTCTATAACCCAATGTTGGAATTTTATGAAACTTGCTAGGATGCATCATAATGACCTATTTCAAAGTATGTTGTACAATGTATAATATCACGAAATAAAAAATAATGTATTTACTTTTCTATAGAACTCTCACAGTAACTTCCCCCATTCAATATCATTACCATATGGTACAGAGTCAAACACACACTTCGGGGAGCATTCATCGGTTCCATCGATATTTTCTTGTTCAAGTGGGGAAGTTATTAGTTGCTTGTGGAGATGGGGTGTGCTCAAGTACTGGTTAACCTTTCAGGATCCCAGGAAACAGTGGTTAACTGATCATCTGTTAGCCCTCAATGATATAAAAATGACTCTAGGTATTCAATCAATCAATCAACATGACTGAAAACTGGCCTTTTGTCTATAAGCCCCCCCCCCCCCCCCCCCCCCCCAAAAAAAAAAAGAAAAAAAAAAGGTGTGTTTCATATTGCAGCAATAAAAATTAGAGTAGGTAGTTAGGGATATTTTTTTGTTGTTGTTGCGATGGGTTTTTTTGTTTATATGGAAAGTGGTCCCAAGTATGTATAAAAATACTGTCAGAAGCAGTACTTTTGGTTGTATTTGTATTCTAGTACATGTATTAAATGCAGGTTGAATCCTACCAGAGTTCCTTATGTCTGACATATGTTAAATTTTGACTAGTTCCTGGCATTCCTTCCAATAGAATATGGGAACAATCCACATACACATATGCCTATAAACATGATCAAACAAATTAAATAATAAAATTCATTGCATACTCCATCAGATTGTACTATTTATAATTTTTTACTACTTTGATTCAGACCACTGTAAATGTTCCGACACCGTTTACAGCAACAATGATGCCAGTTTATGTTGTGCTGTATTTTGTATTTCAATATCGAATTGAATTTCATGTATTCAATAGACTTAAATAATCTGCATCTTGAATTTTCTTTTAAAAAGGGTATAGTTAAGTCCAAACATTTCTTGGATGGGTCCCTATTTTTTCACTGGATCAGTCTGAGATGGTTTAAAATGGGTCCAGAAAAATCAATATTAAACAGTCGGGTGCTAGACTGTAAGCCAAGTATCCCCTAGTATCACATTTTAGATCGAGCCCCACCCCTTCCTGAATCCCAAGGTATCCAGGCTAAAACAAAGTCCCTCATGTCTTTCAGTGTGTGCCTGAAAGCTCAAGGCAGGACATTGCTATTCTACCAATAACCTCAAAGTTAAAAATTAAATTTATAAGATCAACAAACCTGTTTGTTTTCTTTGAAGGAAAATCCCTTCCTTTTGTCATTAAAATTTGGAAGGCATCCACTGCTTTGCACGTTGCTTCTTGGGTTATCGTATTTAAGCCCAATCCATCTGCCTTTTCAGTTTCAGTTTTTGAGCATGTTACAGGTTTCCCCCAGGAATTTGTGAAGGCATGTGGATGCTGCCATGTTTTATGAATCACTATGAAAAGCGCGGAAAGGTGACAATTTACAACTGGGTTTAGTCCATTGGAAAATACACTAACACCGGTCGGAATGAATGTTTTTGTGTGATTTTTTTTTTTTTTTTTTTAAACAGGCAAATAAAATGTTAGGGTCAGGGGCATAAAATAAGCATGGTCGGTCGACCGGAAACGCATCTATTTCTTTTTTTGGCCTTACAAAAAACAACATTTTACATCTTATATACTCGGGGCCCCCATCAGTACTAAGTGCTTGGAATTTGCTCTACTAGTCCTGTGTTACTATGAGTTAAAGAATATGAAGCTGCACCACTTGCATACACTGTACATATTCGAAACTCTGTCTAATTTATAAAACATCTTTGCAAGAACAACAACAGATTGGATTTTTGCTAGTGTCAACTTTACCTTTTAAGACAGTTTGTTGCTTAATACAGGTTATTTTGAACTGATAACATAGAATTGAGAAATGAGCAGATATGTCTGATTAAGACGAATAGTTGCTTACTTAATGGGAAAATACATGAAATGATAATAAGTTGAACATTGCCTAGTAAGATTTTCATCAAGGGCCAGGAGGGGCCCTGAATAGGGTCAAAATTTTGAACTTCTAAAAATTATTTTAAGGGACTACGGTCATTTCATAATTGACCCAATAATTTTATTAATGAGAAGGGGTTTCATAATGTTCCCATCAACGTGCTAGGGTATATTGGTTTACAGTTAATAGGGAACTTCGATGTTGATATTTGCTGTATTGAAAGCATGGATAAGCAAAAATCTGGTTATTAACTTTGCCTTTAAAACAGGATTTTTTTTATTAATAGATCTGTTATATAGTAATTCTATATTTAACAAATAAACATTTTAGAAGACAACCAAGCCCTTGTGCTTCCAGCTTAGAATAGAATCACTGTCGATCTCTGCAGAGGGGTAGGGATCCTCTGAATGGGTGTCATGTTCATTTTTATAATTTTTTTGTCATGTTCACTATTGTGGTTAAATTTTCAACCCCTGTGTTGTTCCAGTGAGCCATGAGTGATGGCAAGAATAGCATCACTGTGGCTTATGCATGTCGTAAGAAGTGACAAAAGAAGCTTCCTGTTGGCGTCGAATAACCTATAATGTGTTGATATGCTGTAAAACCCTATTCATTCATTCATTCATTCATTCATTCGTTAGAAGACAACCAGTTACAAACAAACACTGACCTTTTATAATTTTAATTTTTTTTTCGTTTGTTATTCTATAATGCCCCTTTATTTAATTATCAACTTTTGGAAAACTGTGATGTAATCATTTGTTCATCACCATTACATCAAAAGTGTTATGTCAGCGTACTTCAAAGAAAGTAGGCAAACACCCTGACTAGTAATTCTGCAAAGTGTTACAATAAGAGAAAAGTAGAAAGGGGATTTTAACCTATTTTTTTTTATTTACTGCATTGTGGTAATTTATTAATTAAAATTTTGTGCATGGTGGTATTTGATTTATAAAAGTTTTACCCAAATACACAACATAAAAATAATTTTGGTAACACCATTAATTTTTATACTCAAAAATTTTATTGTCTCTAACACATTATACATCACTTCAAAACGTTTTACCTACGTTTTTACAAAGTTATGCAGTACACCAGTATACAATATTTCATGTCCGCTCCAAATCTTCTTAACACATTGCAGAACTAGAAATAAGTTGACATCAATTTTCACCATAATGAGATAATGTGTTGTAAGACCAGGGGACATAGATCAAGAGGTCAAGGACACACCTAGGGGTCGATATCTGAAATAGGTACAATATTTCATGTCTGCTCGGTCTTGACAATCCCATGACAAATTTTGAAATACAAAAATAGAACAAATGTCCATGATTATTAGATGATATGTCTTGCACAAGACCTTGTTCCATAGCCCTATACTAAAGGTCAAGGTCATACATTGAATTTTAAGGTCAGAAATAGATATTTCAGATATAGGTTCAATATTTGGTGTCTACTCCATATTTTGTAAACCATTAAACAAATTAAAAAATAAAACATGCCACAAGTGTTTACCATAATGCAAGTTCATACTGGCAACATGACATTACGTCTGTTGGCGTCATCCCCATGTAGTGCTGGGTGGCCACGTGAAGCCTGCAGAATAACACTACTGTGAAGCCCAGTGCATGTCGTAAAAGGTGACAAAATTTTGGCTCCGTCAACTCCCTATTAACTGCCTCCCTCCAAAGGCCTCATATTTTTCAAAAGAGAAGGGTGCGTGTATTTTTTAACAAACATTCTTTTTTGCGAATAAATTAAAGTTACTTGGACCATAAAATATTGATTAAAAAAACAATGGGCCCAGTTAAATCAGTTGGTAGCATGTCTGGCTATCAATCTAGGGGTTTTGAATTTGAAACCCAGCTGACCCATGTTTCCATTATAATTGATAAACAATATCAGGGCTAGAATTTAACTTTTTTGTGCACTGGCAATTTTGGCCAGTGCCTAAAATTTCAACTGGCCAAATTTGAAACCAACTAGCCAAACCAATTTTCGCAGAAACTTGTAGTCCTAAATGTCTAAATAAACCCAAAATTAATTGTTTCAAAGCCCGCGTGTTATTTAATATGCATTATTAGCTTTTTTTTTATTTATAGACAATGGTATCAAGGTTATTATATATGTTAAGGTACAATTCAAAGCAATACTTTACAAAACAAAATATTTAAAAAAATAAAATTGTCCTTGTTATTTATTATACTACCATAAATAAATGCATACAATGATATATCATAAATAAACACTTTTAACTAAACCAAAATATGAATCATGGATTCAACAATAACAAGTGTACAGAGAGGCTGAGATTGTGACATACACACATTTCTATTTATAGAATTAATATAGCCAATGGCCTTTCGTTTTAAAATAAGATCTAGATCTAGCCAAGGACGATTGTTTAACATGTGTAAATGTTGTGATATCATAGTTATATAGTTTAATTATTATGGATGATCTGTCGATCACGGTGGTTTCTACAATTGACACACCATTTTGTCATTGTCAAGTTTATAGCCCTGTGTGATATTGAGCTGTCGCTCCCATTTCATTACAGTATTAACGGAAGGATTATTTCACTTTTTTCTTGTTTGGACTAACTTCCATTCGTCGGTTTAATGGAGAAAAAGATGTTATTTTATCTGCCACTTTAACAGCTGACAAAATATGTAAACAATAAATTTGACGGGTTTCACCTTTACTTTTATTTTATAGTGTGAGTGCGCGATCGATCAAACTAGACACAGTCTACTCATTATGTTGTTGACGGGTTTTAACTTAACTTCCTTTTTGCAGAATGAACTTGAGATCAAAAACAATTGGACGCAGTCTACACATATATAACTCATTGACAATCGTGCTGCTAGGGGGTAATTTGGCGCGAGAAGCAAAAGAAATTTGGTAAAATTGACAAGAACTCGTTATTTTTACCAGGATAATACTTGTTTATTTTCAAAAATGAATGCAATAAGTAATTTTCTCAACTTGAAATCCACTCGCAAAAAAATGCCAGCTTAAGTAATTTCAACTCGCATTTTCAAAATACAGCTCGCATTTTGCGAGTGGCGAGTGCTTAAATTCGAGCCCTGAATATTCATCTGATTGCCATTTGTGTCTCACTGCTGATTCAAGTGGGAAAGTTATCAGTTTCTCATGGCGATGGGCGTGCTTGAGTACTGGTGAACCATCAAGGATCCCAGGAAAGAGTTGTTACATTAACTGATTATCTGTTAGCTCTCACTGACATGAAAAGGATGCTTAATATTCAAACAAATATGGTAAAACACATTGGGAGGCTTTAATTTTGGAGGGGGTTTTTAATAGGAAGTTAACGGTAGTTTCTGGATTCATGTTACTCACACATCAAAAGGACAAAATGACTTCAAGATTATATTGGGTTTTAAATGAATGAATGAACGGGGTTTTACGGCGTACAAACACATTATAGGTTATTCGACGCCAACAGGAAGGAAGATTCCAGGTTCATTCTACATGTACAAAAACAACAAATTAACATACAGACCAACAAATGAATATGCAGAATGAACCTAGAACCTTGATACCTGCAGAACTGCAGAGTTTCAGCAAATTCTATCATATTACTCAAATTGTCGCTTCTTACGACATGCATGAGCCACAGTGGTCCTATTCTTGCCATCACTCATATGGCTCCCTGAAACCACACAGGGGTTAAAATTTAACCACAATAGTGAACATGACAAAAAATGATAAAATGAACATGACACCCATTCGGAGGATTCCTACCCCTCTGCAGAGATCGACAGTGATTCTATTCTTAGCAGTAACCACACGGGCTTTGGGTTTTAAAATTGAAAAATACAAATAAGTACAACTTTTCAACACCTCGATCTGAATTTTGTCTTGTTATTTAGACTGTCGCTTTTATTTCACTATATTTTATTTTTATTTCATTATGAAATTTCTTTTTTATTTCAATATATATATTTATGTGGCTATATTACCTTTTGTCCATTAAATTCATGTGTAAACCAGAAACTTTATTTTTTTTTTGTACAAAGAAATGTCTATTGGTTCACTAGCTAAGTTTGGTTTTAACTGTGTTTGTTCCTGGTGTACCTCATGAGTGGTTGCAAAAATAGGACTCTTGCATGTTGTAAACTAATTGAAAATTTTGTTATAGTTTCATATGCAGTATTTTCAGTGTTTTCCCTAACACCTGTTAGCTGCAGCGGTGGTTTTAAATTATGGATTCCCTATATGATGAACAAATTTGAGGTCATGGAACACCCTGCATGTCTTTCAATTATTCCTCAGAATTTCTATAGTTTTGTACATGATTGTTACATCCATAATAATGATGAAAATGAAAGCATGTGTAGTCTGAAATCGGAAAATATTACATGACAGCTGTATTGGTAATGTTTGTTCAGTTTCATTGTTCAGTTGGGTTACGAAAGCTCAAATCTCTACTATTCTAAATAACATTTGATAGCTTGCCAGCAGTTCGTTTTCTTTTTAGTTACATTTATTTAATCCACATCTGGTGTTTTTGTTGTAAAATTGTGATCAAAATTTTTATACCCCGTCTAAAAAATTTGGGGTGGCATATAGTAATTGCAGCGTTTGACTGTCCGGTATTTTCTGTCCAGCCTGTAACTTTTTCATGCATAGATGGATTTTATAAATACCTGCTACAACGGATCAACATAACATGATGACGTGTTTGTGTAACACCCAGACTCCCACTTCAAAGGTCAAGGTCACAATTTAACTTTGTTTGACAACACTTTTAGACTGTGATTTTGTGTTCGGTCTGAAACTTTGTCACCTATGGATGAATTTCAAAAACACTTGGCTCAATTAATCAGAATGACATGATGTGTCGCATGTAAGACCCACACCTGTACATCAAAGGTAAAGGTGACACTTTTAAGTTTATTTAACAACACATTGAGTCTGTTTGAGATAGACGGATTTTATAAATACCTGCTAAAAATGATCATATACCATGGCGACTTGTAGTGGGTAACACTAAGACTGGCCCTTAAAAGGTCATGGTCACACTTTAGTTTTGTTTGACAGCACTTGTCTTTGAAATTTCATGTCTGACCTGTAACTTTGTCACCTATGGATAAATTTCAAAAACACTTTACTGAATTGATCAACATGACATGATAAAGTGTCGGGTGTAAGACCCAGAACCTTTCCTTACAGGTCAAGGTCACACAATTTGTTTAATGATTTTTTTTTTTGTGTCGGGTTGGTAACTTTGTCTTAAACTTGGCTCAAATGATCAAGATGACATGACGATGTGTGGCATGTCGGACCAGACACCATACACGTACCTCAAAGGCAAAGGTCACACTTTTGAGTTCAACAACACTTTGAGTCCGAGGTTTAAAGTCCAGTCTATAACTTTATCATACATATATAGATTTCAATAACACTTGGCTCAATTTATCAAGTGATCAACATGACCTGACAAAGTGTCTTGTTAAGACCCAGAACCTTACCTCGGATGTCAAGGTCACACTTTCAGTTTGTTTGATATTTCATTTGTGTTCTGTAACTTTGTTTTACATGGAGGGATTTTTAAATAGCTTGATACAAGTGATCAACATGTCATGATGATGTGTCACAAGCATTTACCTGTAGAATTACCAAGACCTTTACATTAGATGTCAAGGTTAAGGTTTCACAAAGGTCATGGTCACACTTTAATGTAAAAAAAAAAAAATGAAATTGTGTGTCTAGTCTGAAACATCAGTCCATGTCTCTTGATATTCATGGATACATTGCTCCCCAGTATAAAATATATCCTTATTTTCACAGACCATTTGGGGGTCATGCAACACTTACCAATTGCATTTCCTGTTTTTTTATAAATTCAATCTTTAAGGCCCATAACCTTTTTGTAGTGAGCTTGCCAATTAGTCACCACATTGGTGGTTCAGCGAAAGTGCATACTTCTGTCTGATCTTGTCTAGACTATTAACTTTTTCATGCAATACACAGCTAGAGGTTGAGGTCAGAAATAGGTACAATATTTCATGTCTGTTCCAAAAATTATTTATTACCACCTTACAGAACTAGAAATAAGTTGGCATCAATGTTTACCATAATGAGATAATATGTTGTAAGACCAAGGGACATATATCAAGAGGTCAAGGATATACCTAGAGGTTGAGGTCTGAAATAGGTACAATATTTCATGTCTGCTCTATATCTTCTAAACCACCTTACAGAACTAGAAACAATGTTCACCATAATGAAATAATGTGTTGTAAGATAGGATATAGATCAAGAGGTCAAGGACACACCCAGAGGTTGAGGTCTGAAGCAGGTACATTATTTCATGTCTGCATCACATCTTCTCAATCATCTTACAAAACTAGAAATAAGTAGGCATCAATGTTTACCATAATGAGATAATGTGTTGTAAGACCAGGGGATAGAGGTCAAGATCACAGTTAGAGGTCGAGGTCTGAAATAGGTACAATATTTCGTGTCTGCTCCATATCTTCTAAACCATTTTATAGAACTAGAAATAAATGTTAAACATAATGAGATAATGCGTTTTAAGACCAGGGGACATAGATCTAGAGGTCGAGGTCTGAAATAGGTACAATATTTCATGTCTGCTCATCTTGTTAACCACCTTACAGAACTAGAAATAAGTTGGCATCAATGTTTACCATAATAAGATAATGTTTTGTAAAACCAGGGGACATAGATCAAGAAGTCAAGGACACACCTAGAGGTCAAGGTCTGAAATAGGTACAATATTTTATGTTGCTCAATATCTTCTTAACCACCTTACAGAACTAGGAATAAGTTGGCATCAATGTTCACCATAATGTGATAATGTGTTTTAAGACCAGGAGACATAGATCAAGATGTCAAGGTCAGAGTTAGGGGTTGAGGCCTGAAATAGATACAATATTTTATGTCCGCTCCATATCTTCTAAACCACCTTACAGAACTAGAAATAAGTTGACTACCAATGTTCACCATAATGTGTTGTAAGACCAGGGGACATAGATGAAGAGGTCAAGGACATACCTAGAGATGGAGGTCAGAAATAAGTATAATATTTCATGTCCCCTCAATATCTTCTAAACCACCTTACAAAACTAGAAATAAGTTGGCATCAATGTTTACCATAATGAGATAATGTTGTAAGATCAGGGGAAAGAGATTGCGGTTTGCACAAGACTTAGTTCCATAACCCTAAGGTCAAGGTCATACATTAGAATATTAAAGTCAAAAATAGATATTTCAGACATAGGTTCAATATATGGTGTCTACTCCATATCTTGTTAACCATTTGACAAATTTGGAAATAAAACATGCCACAAGTGTTTACCATAATGCAAGTTCATACTGGCGACATGACATTACTGCTGTTGATGTCTAGTTTTAAATGATCATAGTGGCTTATTTATCAAATATGTTATATATTACATCTGCGCTGTTTAGTCTCGATGCTGCATTATTGTGATTTTGAATTACGGTAATCAGTTTATCATCCCCATGTAGTGCTGGGTGGCCACATGAAACCTGCAGAATAGCACTACTGTGAAGCCCAGTGCATGTCGTAAAAGGCGACTAAATTTGGGCACCGTTAACTCCCTATTAACTGTCTCCAAAGGCCTCATATTTTTCAAAAGAGAAGGGTTTGGTTATTTATTTTTCTGTAAATCCATGTACAGACATTTTTTTTGTGAATATATTAAAGTAACTTGGGACCATAAAATATTGATTTAAAAAAAACTATGGGCTCAGTAAATTCAGTTGGTAGCATGTCTGGCTATCAATCTAGGGGTTTTGAATTTGAAACCCAGCTGACCCATGTTTCCATTATAATTGATAGATAATTCATTAGTTTGCCATTTGTGTCTCACTGCTGATTCTAGTGGGAAAGTTATCAGTTTCTCATGGCGATGGGTATGCTTTAGTACTGGTGAACCATCAAGGATCCCAGGAAAGAGTAGTTAGGTTAACTGATTATCTGTTACCTCTCGGTGACATGAAATGGATGATAAATATTCAAACAGAAATGAAATAGAGGCTTTTATTTTGGAGGGGTTTTTTAATAGGGAGTTAACGGTAGTTTCTGGATTCATGTTACTCACACATCAAAAGACAAAATGACCATTATTGTGAAATTGAAATACTAATTACATTACAGCAGACAAGTATTTTTAACAGGAATTATAAGATACACATTTTAAGACCTTGACCTTAATTTTGTCTTGTTGCTTTTATTGCACTATATTTTATAACATTATTAAATGTGCCGAAATCTCATTTTGTCAACATAATATTTGATGTGGCTAAAATACCTCGTGACCCTTTAATTCATGTGTAATCCGGAAACTTTAGGGGTTTTATTTTTGCACTGAAGAAACTGTCTATTTGTTTAATAGCAAGTTTTAACTGTGTTTGTTCATCTGTTAACCGCAGTTGTGGTTTGAAATTAGGGAGCCCCCATATGATGAGACTTTATAGGGAGATTGGAAAAATTAGAGGCCATGGAACCCCCTGCATGCCTTTTAATTAATCCTAAATTTTTAATAGTCTTATACATGATTGTTAAATCAATGATCATGATGAAAAAATGCATGTGCAATTTGAAATCACAAATTATTGCCACAGTATTTGATCGCTGTATTGCTAATATTATGTAACGTTTATGAACAGGGAGAGATTCGTCGCCAACCAAATGTGCATGGGCAGACCTGCCGAAGCATTGAGTGTTATTTATTGATGAATGAGTAAATGTTGGAGATGTTGATGAAGTTTAAGATTCTAAATAAATTTATTACGCTGAAGATCACAAATAGCAAATACAACAACACTTATCAACTTCTATCGGTGTCAATTTAATTTAAAGACGCACAGTTTATAATAAAATAGTTCCAAAGATATAAATATAATCAGAATCATAGTATTGTATCTAAGTTAGTATACGGTTAACTAAAATCACAATTACATATATGTATTTTGGATAATTAACCGATATTTGAACAGTGTTTTTATCTAAGTAATTCGCAAATAGTCTGTTATGGATATATAGTTCACAAAGTACTCATGGTTTTCCAATCTGTCTGGTAAAATATCCAGACAGTAACTATGTCCTAAACAGTTGTTCTATATTTATCCTCTATTAACTTCTTCCTTAAATACTAAAATTGTTTTATTTGCTCATACAGAAGTCTACATTTCGTGCTTTCATAGGCTTTCGAAAAGCGTATGACTATATAAATAAGGATATGCTTTGGAAAAGACTTTTTAATAATGGTATCTGTGGTAAAATGCTTCTTGCTTTAAAATTGTTATATGACTCTGTTTCATCATGTGATAGAGTGAATAACTTTAATACAGAGTGGTTTAATGTGCACTGTGGCTTAAGACAAGGTTGTATCTTATCTCCTTTGTTGTTTAATTTATTAATTTATGATTTTGCTTTATATTTGAAAAGCCTTAATATTGGAATATCAGTTAATAATGATAACATTTGTATTTTAATGTATGCCGATGATATCATACTATTGGCCGAAAATGAAACTGATTTACAGAGATTATTATCCGCCCTATCTGATTGGTGTGATTTAAATGGTATGTTTATTAATAGTAACAAGATTAATGTTATACATTTTTCGACCAAATTCAACTCCTAAAACTGATTGTGCCACGGTAATCCAGTATGGTAATGAAATCTTACACATGGTTAGCAAATACACTTATCTTGGTATAGTTCTACAAGAACATTTGGATTTTAATGTTACAGCTTAAGCTGTCGCAAAGAGTGGAAGTCGTGCCCTTGGTCTTTTAATTGCTAAATGCAAAATAATTGGGGAAGCTCCTTATAATGTATTTACAAAGCTTTATGACTCCATTGTATGGCCTGTAATTAATTATGGGGCTGCGATATGGGGTTGTAAATCATTTTCATGTATTGATGCTGTTCATAACCGTGCTATGCGATTCTTTTTGGGGTTGGCAAATATATGCTAAATTCAGATTTTGTTTGTCAGTGGAAAACTTTTTTTACATACTGCTGTCGCCTATCCTCTATGGAAAAGTAGACTCAATAAATGGATTGCACTCTTGTCTTACTTAAAAGCTAATGTTTTCTTGTAAAAATTAAACGTGTATGGTAGAAAAACAATTTATATCACTTAATCTTCAACAGTTTTCGAATATTAATGCTTACATCCCTATGCTTCACTTGTTGATGACGTCACAATGACAGTTCTGGATATTTATACCAGTGGTTGGTTTTCATCTACAAGGCAAATGGACATTATTCTGGTAAACAAACTACGCACCTACCACTTTGAAGTTGAATTATTGTAAAATTAGTACCTTTAAAGCACAGGTCTGCTTTTAGTATGTTTCGTTGTTGTGTTATGACAATCTCAAATTAGAAGATAGAAAAATGTCCCTTTTGTAACACAGTGGAAAATGAGTCGATGTTATTTTAGAATGTCATCTTTATAATGATCTTATAAAAAATTTATTTGAAAAAAGCAACTGCAATTAATGATAATTTTTATAACTTGTCAAATGTTGATAAGACAGTATTCTTATTTTCCCACTCTTCTTTGATTCATGTGTGCCAAAACCTGCTTTAACATATTACAAAGATGTGCATTTTACCTCTGTAAATAATGCATTTTTTGTTTTATTTGTATAATGTTACCTTTTTATCAACTCCTATGTGTATACAGCAAATCAGTTCTTTTCTGATCTGATCAGAGGCGATTATTTACTTTTAAGATATTTTTTATATTGCGCAATAGTGTTATTTTTTTCTTGTCAGAATTTTAAAATTTTGTTTATCTTAACACTTTTTTTATAAATCTATTTGCAGCATTATACATAGTCTTATTATGGGAATAGTAAATTATATTTTGCATTGTGTGATAGTCTCTTTTAATTCATATATTTGAATGGCTATGTTCATATACTGTATGATATTATTGAGATGTACATAGATGAGACTGAAATAAAGATTAAATATATACATGGCTTTGGTATGGTTTAGATACTTAATTATCAAAAGAAAACATAAACACAAACAAGATATACTAGACAGTACATGGTAAAAATGTTATGTACACCAAAATCAATACGTTTTCACAACATCAATTGCTATAATCAACTAGGCTTCAAAAGTATATACATTTGCCAAAAGTTTGAAAACAATTTCACATAATACTTGATTAATAATCAGTTTAAGCTAATAAATTTTTACAGTAGTAATAAAGACATTAAGAACTTGGCAGTGAGCATTATTGTGTGACAGCAGGTTTAACGAGAATTGACATATAGGATTTAAAGATAAAATGCAATAAAATATTTATAAATGAACTTAAAAGTAGCAAAAGATATTTTCATATAAATCACTCCATAACACTTATGTTTGATCAGTTTCTTTGTTCTTTCTGGTTATAAAAGTATGTGACAAAGTTCAGACCTCTAGTATTCAGAATAACATTTGATAGCTTGTCTATTCCTTTTCTTTTAAGTAATTCACAACTGGTGTTTTTGGTGTTGTTTTAATAAAATTGTTTGGTAATTGACCAAATATTGTAATTTGGGTGTTTGCACACTTCATTCAATTTTATAATCAATGAATTTAAAAATTTAACTTTTTGAATTAAAGTAACTATTTGGTACTTTGTTGAAAAATACTACAACTACATTATTGGAATTCTTAACAGTTTCAATCTCTGCTTTTCTGATAGAAGACATTGTTTAGCATGTTACTGCAATGCAATGATTCAAACGTATAAACCGGGCCTGATTAGCTCAGTCTGTAGCTCAGTCCAGGATCCCACAAAACAGTGGTTATCTGATTACCTTCAATGGAATAAAAATGATGCAAAAATCCTCAATCAATCAAACAATTCTATAGCTAGTAAAGGTTGGAAACTCAATATGATAACTATATTCCTTGACATAAATTTTAAAATCTTATTCATTGGCCAATACTACTCAGATTTTACATTCATATTACATCAGAGGAGAGTAGAAATAATCAGTTCATTTAAACATTTTGTAGCTAGCATTTAATTATATCTGCAATGAAATGTAAACAAAACTGGCATTTGCTTCAGTAGCTGTCAGTTTTGTTAACCCCTGAACCGTTTCTCTTCTTTAAATTTTTTTTCCACTTGTAAAATTTCATTGTATTGATGACCCAGGTTGGGCCTGGCTGACTTACGTAAGCCAACCAGGGTCATTCGAATAATGAACAGTTGAATTTCTGCATAGACATTCTTGTATGATTGTCACTGGTTGGGCCCAACTGGTTTAGTTTACGTAAAACCAATCATGTGACGTTTGTACAAAGTAATGTTCATGTAGATATATGACATGCACTCTTGTATGAATGATACCGATTGATTTGCTAGCTAGCTAAATATACGTAGTCATTTACCATTGTTCTTATAACAGTGCCAACATGTAGAAGGAACATTTGCTGTCTAGGAAAAACTGTTTGGAAAGGTCGGCAAAATAGTCAGTTTCTGAAACAAATGAAAGTTTTGTGTGCAACTCAAACTGATTTGTTGTGCCTAACTACTTAGTGATTCAGTAAACTGATATGTTTATATCTTGATCTAATGTATTATGTATGTAAAAAATAGAGATGTATACAATCCTGTAATGTTTTACAATTTGTTTTCTTAAAGTGTTCTGGTTCTTTTGCAAGGTTATTTGATAAAACAACCCCTTTGAAGATTGAGATTTTGTAAAACATGCTGAAAGATTGTTTCTTTAAGAAGAGCTTTGATTTAAAATGTCAATTAATTTCACTTATTGATTTGTAACATTTGTCAATAACAGTTCGTTCAGATATTTAAAAGTTTTTGCAATATTTATCAAAAACATCAAAAAAGATTTTGCACATTCAATTGTGTTCTATAAAGGACATTGAAACTGGTAAATTTTTATTCCATTAAGAAAAATTTGGATTCTTATTGATTGATAGAAGAAAAAAGTCAGAACAGTCAGTTTTACATCTTGCATAATTGATGCAGACGCTTTACCACTGTGTTTTATATATGATATATAGTTTTGTTTGTGACTACAAATTTCAATTAAAAATGAAACTCTTTAAAACAACATTTGTCTGCTATTTTGGACGATGTCCTATTTTATGTAAGTATTATATGGCATTCTCCTGACGTCCGAAATCACAACCGTTATGTTTTTTTTTTAAATGTTTCAGTTTAATTTAAATTCGTGAAAAAACTAGCATGAATCTCTTTTTATTCAGTCATTAATTAAGTAAATGTGTGAAATTCAAGAACTTGTACCAGAGTTTTTTTGTGCAATCAGCCATGAAGTATATTTATTTATTCATGTCTCATCATATGTAGAACAATATAGAACATAATACATATACATAAAATAACATATGCCATTCTAAAAAGAATTATAAGAGACAATATACAACTCGTAAAATATTTCTAATTCATAAAATATTTTTTCTAATAATATCATTACAATTTCTTTACATTATATTTCAATAAAAGTTGAAAATCCATTGCTAATTTTGACATGCATCTGAAAGGTACTTTAGACAAAAAATTAAAATTTGACAAGCATTAGAAGTACTAATGCGCATTTTAGGAAATGTTTTAAAAGATCAATTATCACTTCAAATCAGATTTATAATGAACTGATTAACAATGAGCTTTCACACTGTAATAAAATATAGGCAGTAAATTTTACAAATAAAATAATATACAAACATTATTTATATAAGTAAAAATTCTGTTTCTTTAATAGGTTTAAACATGTTTTGGCAGTAAATCTTATCACTTTATTTGAAAATTATCAAAATCATTAAAATATAAAAATTCAGGAGTAATCTCATTGGCTTTTAGTAATAAACCTCTTCATTCATCAACATATAAATTGCAGTTTAATATAACATGAAACTCGTCTTCAATAAATTCACTACAATATGGACAAAGTGTTCTTTTTCCGGAATATTTTCATATCAACCTGTTTCAGTTCATAATGGTGCTACTCCACAATGGAATTTTGCAAATGCCGATCTATGTTTATGAGGTAAAATCATTTTACAATATTGTTCTGTGTTATATTCTGACTTAAATAGCCTGTATGTTCTTAACTTATTTCGTCCAGTACCGCTTGATTAATGCTAGAATTCCACTCAGAAATGTAGATATTCATAATTTTTTCAAAAACAGTGTCATTAATTTGAGATTTACTTATAGTTGTCATTAATATCAAAGAAATGTGGCACTTCAAGATTAAAAAAGTTACATTTGAAACCAAAGAACCAATTCTTACACCTAACATTAGCTTTACTATGTGCCCAGATAAATATTTGTTTATTAAGTCGAGTGACATTGCGACTCCAGTGGTTACATATGCATTTCCACTGTTTAAGTAATGGTGGAGTCCAACCCATATCACTGAACACAGCTGCAGTAGGTGTGTACTTTCCGGTCTTTAGATAAAACTTCATAGCTCTGTTTTGAATTGCGTTTATGCAAGAATATGATTTGGTGCCCCAAATCGAAGCGCCATATGATACCACAGACAATACTAACAAATCAAATAACTTTTTGAATACGTCAAAAGGCATACAACCTAAAGCTTTATACTTTGCAATTAACAGACCTCAAGTGCCAACCACACTCTGAGTAATTATTTTGGCTGTAAGAGTAAGCTCTAAAAACACATACTTTTCCGATAACTTAATATCATTTACACAATATTTAAACACAAACTTAGTTCTAAGTATACAACATGGTCTCAAATGAACAACATTACTTTTATTAGCATTAATGGACATATTATTTATAATACACCAATTATTAAGTTCATTTAACATAAACTGCAAATTACCTTCATTTTCAGACATTAAAACAATATCATCAGCATACAATAATATGCTAATATTTTCTTGATCAATATCAATACCTTTACCTAATGCCTTAATACGCAAAGCTTAATCATTAATAAATAAGTTAAATAATAATGGTGACAATGGACAGCCTTGTCTTAATCCAGAATTTACATTAAACCATTTAGTGTAATAATTATTAACTTTAACACATGATGAAACTGAATTATACAAAGAATTTACTGCTTTTAACATTTTATCTGAAACACCTATATACGTTAAGCCGTTCCAAAGTTTAGCTCTATTGATAAAGTCATAAGCCATTTGAAAATCAATAAAGGCACAAAAAGTTGATTGTTTATTTTTTTTTTCCTAGTTTCGATTATATTAGTAAGTGATGAAATCTGATCAATAGTGCTACGTTTCTTCCAAAAACCATTTTGTTCATCTACAATGTTATCATTTCTATCTGACCATAAAGTAATACGATTGTTTGATATTGCAGTATACAATTTATACATTGACGATGCCAATGCAATACCTCTATATGATGGAGGGTCTCTTGGATCGACGGAGCTTTACTTAGGAAAAGGATTAATAATGGTTTTGCCCCACAATGATGGAACACAACCAAATTAAAAGCAAACATTAAAAAGAACATGTAAAAAATAAGTTTATTTTTCAAAACATCAATTGGTATATTATCAACACCAGTGGCTTTACCTTTTTAGCTCATCTTTTTGAAAAAACCAAGAGCTATTGTCATGACCCTGGTGTCGTCATCCGCTGATTAAAGTTTAATGTTTAGCTCAGCTTTTACTCTGTTTCTGAGCAAACAACTTGTGTTAAGGTGACAACTTCGTAAACACATTCATATCATGTTATACAAACAATGTATATAGCCAACCTTATCTAAATTTACATACTTTGGGCTCTAAAACCTTGGGTTAAAGTTTTTTTGTTTAGCTCGGCTTTTTCTCTGTTTCTGTACAAACTACTCATGTTTTGGTGACTAAACTCCATAAACACATTTATATTATGTTGTAGAAACAATGTATATTGCTAACTTACATAAATTTCATACTTTGGACTTTAAAACCTTAGGTTAAAGTTTTTTGTTTAGCTCGGGTTTGATTTTGATTTTTTGTTTTTTTTAAATCAATTTTATTTTTC
The DNA here is from genome assembly GCA_029582155.1 of Panopea generosa. Lineage (NCBI taxonomy): Eukaryota > Metazoa > Mollusca > Bivalvia > Adapedonta > Hiatellidae > Panopea > Panopea generosa. Next base: position 52,687,753 of record CM055898.1, read on the forward strand.
AGTAATGCTATAAATTCTGTCAGCTGATCACTATCAACTAAAAAAAAGTTTCTATCACTGACCTATTTAATGGACAATCCTGCCCGAACCCAACGAAGACCCCAACCTGCTGCCCATTTTTTATGTGTCCGGCCTGTATCTTTGTCATGCATAGATGGATTTTGTTGATACTTGGTACAAACAACATAACATGATGACGTGTCGCAAGTAAGACCCACACCTGTACCTCAAAGATCAAGGTCACAATTTGAGTTTTTTTTAATACACTTCGAGTCTGTGTGAGATTTCGTGTCCAGCCAGTAACTTTGTCATGCATAGATGGATTTTAATGATACTTGCTACAAATGATCAACATAACCTGTTGCACTAAATACCCAAGCTCCCACTTCAAAGGTCAAGGTCACAATTTAACTTTGATAGATTTTAAAAACACTTAACCCAGTTGATCAACATGACATAATTAAGTGTCGCACGTCAGACCCAGAACCTTTCCTCAAAGATCAAGGTCACTTTCAGTTTGTTTGATATTGTGTGTCTGGTCTGTGACTTTGCCTTTAACTTGGCTCAATTTATCAAGAGGACATGACGACATGTCATAAGTAAGACTTAGACCCATACCTGAAAGGTCAAGGTCACACTTTAGTATGTATGACAACACTTTGAAACTGTTTAAGATTTCAAGTCGTCCTTTAACTTTATCATACATGGATGGATTCTAAAATAGCTTGACACAAGTGATCAGCATGTCATGATGATGTTTCAGCAGCATTTAACTGTTGAAATACCCAGAACATTACATCAGATGCCAAGGTCAAGGTTACACAAAGGTCAAGGTCACACTTTAATGTAAAAAAAACCCATGAAATTGCAATTCTTGTCCGAAACATCAGTTCTTTACTCTTTATAATCATGGATACATTGCTACATATTATAACATAATTATATTGTTATTTTTCAATGCCCATTTGGGGGGCATGTGACACTTACCAGTGACATTTCTTGTTTATTTTTTTTTTTCTAATGTTTGTTTTGTATTGAATCAAATACTCTGCCCCATTTCAACTTGGTTACCGACCCAAAGATCCTCACCCCTATCCCCATCACCGCCCTTTTTTTTTTTTTAAATTTTGTTTTGTATTAAATCAAATACTCTGCCCCATTTCAACTTTGTTACCAACCCAAAGACCTTCACCCCTACCCCACTCCACCCCCAACACACACACACAAACACACACACACACACAACCATCCCCATCCCTGCCCTTTTTTTTTTTAATTTTTAGCTTGCTGGGACGAAGTCCAAGGAGAGTGTCGGTGTTGTCATCTGTAGACACCCAGGTTAAAACTTTTGTGGTGTTTTATATCGTCAATTACAGTTTCAGTTGTTTAACTAGACAAATAGTGCTTTTATTTGACAAAATGCTGTTTTACACAAAGGGGTAATAACTATCAACCAGACTATAGAATAAATTCAAATTTTGTTGATGCTGCTCTTAATACTTAAAGCCGAAAAATATTCGAAATCTTTTTTGTTTTATTGTTAAACTTGCATGAAAATACCGACAACTTTTGGAACTCAGTATAGATAGATTGGACATGACTCAACTGATTGTGTCAGTGCACTCAATTTCATTTTCATTTACACATTTGTTTACATATATATAAAATGTATCGTATACAGTTTTAATGCATTACCTGTCTTTATCTGTTACAAAATCATAATTAAAATACTTATTTACTTTTTCCTTTGTAACCAATAAGTTATATATATAAAGTCAAATATGCTAAGTGCTTCTGGAATATCAGTGGGAGTTTTTAAACAAAAACACAAAAACTTGCTATATCAATGAAACGGACACACAGATGGTTCACAAAAGCTCTGAACCTATTACTATTCAAAACTGCAATGTAATTTGATTTGATACAATAGTCTGCAATAGTGTTCATAACAACTCAACTGCTCAAATTTCAACGACAACTGTATAAAATCTGGAAACAATTGTTGCTGATCTCTCCCTAGCACTGAGGAAATATTTTAAGTGGGTAGAGTCTAATGAGTAGAGTCTAAATTTTGTCAATCTTTTTATCAACAAGTTTTATATAATAAATATTATATAATATTCTTATTTGTTTTTATACACACATGCAGTGATTGAAATGTGGATTATATTTGTCACATGTATCGTACTGTGTAAATATTTATCCAGAAGATGTATTTCAGGTTTTAAGTTTCTTTATCACCAGTTTTACATAGTAATTGAAATATTGAATTATTTTACCTTAATAAAAAGGTCCAGGTGTTGATTGGTATATATCTTTTAGCAACTAACAATAATTAATTAGTTATAATTCAACATATTTGTTAACATAATTAAATGTAAAAATGATTTTATTTTTTAATTATTTTATAAGCTACATGTATTTTTAGATTATGAGCAGAGAGGATTATAATTAATTGATAGCGTATAAACAGAAAGTAGGAAGGAAAAGTCAACATAATGTTAAATCTAAAGTAACATGTAAATTAGAGTGCCATAACATAGTGCCATTGTTAGCTAAACATCAATCAACATTTTAGTCAGTTACATACATTATTGCTCAGGACCCTTTAAACTGAATTGCATTTAATTTTGAACCCAAGATTTATAATCATTACTTTCAAAGTTTTGGAGCTAATTTAAACTGAGGTAATGATAATACCATCAGTTATCTACTATAAATTGATGGACACCAAAGGACTTAGTTGTGTCTTGTGTACCTGATTTGGACATATGATGACTTATCATTCATATATAGATTTTTAATTATTTTACCTGATGAGGTAAAAAAGTAATATATATATCAATATATACACAAAAATCTATTTATGATTATTTTTTAAATATTTAAGCCAATATTACATTGCATTCATTACCTTATAGGTAAAGAGTGTTTTAACTGTCTTACTGAATTTTTAGTTATTTTACTGAATGTCGGAGGTAAGAAAGCAATATGTTTTTATAATTGTGAAAATTAAGAAAACTTAATGTAATACACATATATAATATTTCCCCCAATTTCTTTAAAAATAATGCTAATTTTCTCAAAGTCAAGGGCCCCGACACCATAACCCAATCCAATAACAAGTTTCCCAATTTCAAAATGCAAAGAAACCAAAAGAAATAGTTGGAGGAAAAGTTTGGAGATATTATAATATAATGATTTTAATGATGTCTTCTATCAGAACATCACATTTTTTTATACATTTAATATAAATATACATTACACAATGTGAATATCATTAACTGTGAAATAATCTGCTTATCATCCATCCACAGTATTGAGAGTAATTTATATTACAGATCCCCACAGCTGAGGTTATGCATTTAATTGATCAACTTTATTTCGATAGGATATGTCATCAGACAAAATGATGATGATGGTGATGATAATAATGTGAACATTGAGTTAGTAAAGTTAACTCATTATCTATTGGCTCTCGATGACCGGAAAAGTATGATAAATATTAAAATGAACAAATGAAACACATTTGGAGGCTTTGAAAAGGAAGTTAACGGTAGTTTCTGGATTCATGTTACTCACACATCGAACTGACAAGTTTTTAAGATTATATTGGTTTTAAAATTGAAATATTGATTATGTAATAGCTAACAGGTATTTTTAACAGGAATTATAAGATACAGATTTGTACAACTTCTCAACACATGGATCTAAATTTTATCTTGTTGCTTTTATGTCACTATATTTTATTACATTCTTAATTGTGCCATCTTAAATTTTTTTTTCAGAATTTTTAAAATTATTTTTGAAAATTAAGAAACCTTAAAGTGCCCAACTTTTTTATTCAATTGATAACATTAATCTTTGCATCAAAGGACAAAAGGACAAATCATTTTCAGGTGTACTGGTTGAAGACCAGACTGGTTTATGGGAAATGTTTCAGTGTTTGGGTCCACCAGCACCCCTGTCATGTTCTCAACTTGAGGCCAGCCGGCACCCAGGGCCTATTGTCTTGCCTGATGTCCAGTGTCTATATTTTAGACACGTTTTCAATGCATGCATTTCCCCATATTTTTCACCTATACTCCATTTCCACTCCCATCGCCGTTCTCCAGTCCCCCACCCACTATCCTGCTATTTTGTTATTTCCATCAACTTATATAACTTATATGTAGTTTTAGATCTCTCATGTTGTATTAGTAGTTTAGTATTAGTAGCATACCTATTATATCATATAGCATCGTATCTTATCATATTATCACTTCCCACCTGTGTAATCTACCTTTTTGTCAACGTTCATTGAAACCACCCACTTGTAACAGCCCTTATCCAATGTGTCACCAGAGTGTCGTGTGTGAAATATATGTGTTCATATTTGTATCAGTACTGTTTGGTTTTGTCCAGAGTATGTGATATAATCTGTATATCATATTTCTCCAGTATGTGAGAGCGCCTTTCTGTGCCTTTGTGTTTCTGTTTTTTGTGCCTCTTTGTATGCCTGTCTGTGTGTAGTATAATATTATATTGTATTGTATCCTATCATATCGTATCATATTCTTTGGTATCATATCTTATCCTATTACAACTTCCCACCTGTATTATCTACCTTTTTGTCAACCATCATGGATTGTGGATTGTATGTGTGTCTATGTAGTTTTAGATCTCTCATACTGTATTAGTTTAGCTTAGTATTGTACCTATTATAATATCATATCATATCGCATCGTAGCTTAATATTATTATGTGTGTGTGTGTGTGTGTGTGTGTGTGTGTGGTTTATATTTATTGGGGGGAAAAGAAGTTCAAGGAATTCCTTCTACTTCTTTTTTCCCAATATATATATTGGCATTGAAACATAATGGGCGGAAGGAGCATTCAAAATGAATGTATGGAAGCATTCAAAGTGAATGTATGGACAGAGCTACTGGGTAGTGTGAGATCTGCGTCCTTCAAGGAGATGAACAGACAGGGAAAAGATGCTGGTGTACCCTTGACACTGAAACATTATCCCATAAACTAGTCTAGTCCTCGGTTGGTACACCTGTTATGGTTTGTCCTTCCTTTTGTGCAAGATTTTTGTTACCATTGTATTAAAAAGTTGGACAATTTAAGGATCCTTACGCAAGTAACTAAAAACTTTCTCACATAAAGTTTTTTGATCAAGCCTTGGCTGTGTATGGATCTTGAGACAGCAGGTTAGACCACTCAACCAAGGAGGACCCCTAACATTTGTGTACAATAAAAACGTACGAAAATCAGCGGCTGTATTTAGTACCATTAAATTTTAAAGTCAGAAATAATAGGTTTTAGTTTATTTCCTCATAATATTTACTGAATAATTGTATATAATTTTATGTTAGATTGTGTTTTATTGTAAAAAGTACTGTTTTCAGAATGAATTGTAAAAAGCCCATATTTTTTTAAACAAGCGGTTTATAATGAATTAATGTATATTATTTAGCATATAAATTAATCATTGTTAATCGATTACACTTAAAATCACATACACAATAATTTATGTAGAATCCAATGACAATTATTTTAATTACTGTTATTTCTGTGAATAGAAAATTTTACTATCATTTTTATGTGCTTGTAAAATTTTTTAGTATTCATGGTTCAGAATGTTTGTCTAATATTCAAAATATGCTGAAAGATGATGGAGAAATCGATAAGGCTTATTTATCAAATATATGTTCTATATTATATCTGCTGTTTAGTCTTGATGCTGCATTATTGTGATTTTGGACATAACTTTAGTCAGTTTATTATCCCCATGTAGTGTTGGGTGGCCACATGAAGCCTGCAGAATAGCACTACTGTGAAGCCCAGCGCATGTCGTAAAAGGCGACTAAATCTGGGCACTGTTAACTCCCTATTAACTGCCTCCTAAGGCCTTGCATTTTTCAAAGAGAAGGGTGGGGGTATTTTTTTACCTATTTATGCTTTTCGTATATAGATTGAAGTAACTTGGATCATAATTTGGAAAGTGTATGATATTGATTAAAAAAATTACAACAGGCCTGGTTAGCTCAGTTGGTAGTACGTATGAGTATCCATACAGGGGTTGTGAATTTGAAACCCTGCTGGCTCCAGTTGATGTCATGATTGATAAGCAACATTCATGATTGTCGCTGCTGATTCAAATGGGAAAGTAATCAATTTTTCTTCACGATGGGATGTGCTTGAGTACTGGTTAAACATCAAGGATCCTGGGAAAGACTAGTTAGGTTAACTGATTATCTGTTAGCTCTCTATGACAGGGAAAGGATGATAAATATTCAAACAAGCAAATGAAATGCATTTGGAGGCTTTTATTATGGAGGGGGCTTTTAATAGGAAGTTAACGGTAGTTTTTAAGACTATTGGTTTTAAAATTAAAATATTGGTCATGTAATAGCTAACAAGTATTTTTAACTGGAATTATAAGATATAAATTTATACAACTTTCAACACATGGATATAAATTTCATCTGTTTCTTTTATTTCTCTATATTTTATTACATTCTTTATTCCGACAAGTTTTTAAGATGATATTGGTTTTAAAATTGAAATATTGATTATGTAATAGCTAACAGGTATTTTTTACAGGAATTATAAGATACAGATTTGTACAACTTCTCAACACATGGATCTAAATTTTATCTTGTTGCTTTTATGTCACTATATTTTATTACATTCTTAATTGTCCCATCTTAAATTTTTTTTTCAGAATTTTTAAAATTATTTTTGAAAATTAAGAAACCTTAAAGTGCCCAACTTTTTGATTCAATTGATAACATTAATCTTTGCATCAAAGGACAAAAGGACAAATCATTTTCAGGTGTACTGGTTGAAGACCAGACTGGTTTATGGGAAATGTTTCAGTGTTGGGGTCCACCAGCACCCCTGTCATGTTCTCAACTTGAGGCCAGCCGGCACCCAGGGCCTATTGTCTTGCCTGATGTCCAGTGTCTATATTTTAGACACTTTTTCAATGCATGCATTTCCCCATATTTTTCACCTATACTCCATTTCCACTCCCATCACCGTTCTCCAGTCCCCCACCCACTATCCTGCTATTTTGTTATTTCCATCAACTTATATAACTTATATGTAGTTTTAGATCTCTCATGTTGTATTAGTAGTTTAGTATTAGTAGCATACCTATTATATCATATAGCATCGTATCTTATCATATTATCACTTCCCACCTGTGTAATCTACCTTTTTGTCAACGTTCATTGAAACCACCCACTTGTAACAGCCCTTATCCAATGTGTCACCAGAGTGTCGTGTGTGAAATATATGTGTTCATATTTGTATCAGTACTGTTTGGTTTTGTCCAGAGTATGTGATATAATCTGTATATCATATTTCTCCAGTATGTGAGAGCGCCTTTCTGTGCCTTTGTGTTTCTGTTTTTTGTGCCTCTTTGTATGCCTGTCTGTGTGTAGTATAATATTATATTGTATTGTATCCTATCATATCGTATCATATTCTTTGGTATCATATCTTATCCTATTACAACTTCCCACCTGTATTTTCTACCTTTTTGTCAACCTTCATAGATTGTGGATTGTATGTGTGTCTATGTAGTTTTAGATCTCTCATATTGTATTAGTTTAGCTTAGTATTGTACCTATTATAATATCATATTATATCGCATCGTAGCTTAATATTATTATGTGTGTGTGTGTGTGTGTGTGTGTGGTTTATATTTATTGGGGGGAAAAGAAGTTCAAGGAATTCCTTCTACTTCTTTTTTCCCAAAATATATATTGGCATTGAAACATAATGGGCGGAAGGAGCATTCAAAATGAATGTATGGAAGCATTCAAAGTGAATGTATGGACAGAGCTACTGGGTAGTGTGAGATCTGCGTCCTTCAAGGAGATGAACAGACAGGGAAAAGATGCTGGTGTACCCTTGACACTGAAACATTATCCCATAAACTAGTCTAGTCCTCGGTTGGTACACCTGTTATGGTTTGTCCTTCCTTTTGTGCAAGATTTTTGTTATCATTGTATTAAAAAGTTGGACAATTTAAGGATCCTTACGCAAGTAACTAAAAACTTTCTCACATAAAGTTTTTTTATCAAGCCTTGGCTGTGTATGGATCTTGAGACAGCAGGTTAGACCACTCAACCAAGGAGGACCCCTAACATTTGTGTACAATAAAAACGTACGAAAATCAGCAGCTGTATTTAGTACCATTAAATTTTGAAGTCAGAAATAATAGGTTTTAGTTTATTTCCTCATAATATTTACTGAATAATTGTATATAATTTTATGTTAGATTGTGTTTTATTGTAAAAAGTACTGTTTTCAGAATGAATTGTAAAAAGCGCATATTTTTTTAAACAAGCGGTTTTAATGAATTAATCCATATTATTTAGCATATAAATTAATCATTGTTAATCGATTACACTTAAAATCACATACACAATAATTTATGTAGAATCCAATGACAATTATTTTAATTACTGTTATTTCTGTGAATAAAAAATTTTACTATCATTTTTATGTGCTTGTAAAATTTTTTAGTATTCATGGTTAAGAACGTTTGTCTAATATTCAAAATATGCTGAAAGATGATGGAGAAATCGATAAGGCTTATTTATCAAATATATGTTCTATATTATATCTGCTGTTTAGTCTTGATGCTGCATTATTGTGATTTTGTACATAACCTTAGTCAGTTTATTATCCCCATGTAGTGTTGGGTGGCCACATGAAGCCTGCAGAATAGCACTACTGTGAAGCCCAGCGCATGTCGTAAAAGGCGACTAAATCTGGGCACTGTTAACTCCCTATTAACTGCCTCCTAAGGCCTTGCATTTTTCAAACAGAAGGGTGGGGGTATTTTTTTACCTGTTTATGCTTTTTGTATATAGATTGAAGTAACTTGGATCATAATTTGGAAAGTGTATGATATTGATTAAAAAAATTACAACAGGCCTGGTTAGCTCAGTTGGTAGTACGTATGAGTATCCATACAGGGGTTGTGAATTTGAAACCCTGCTGGCTCCAGTTGATGTCATGATTGATAAGCAACATTCATGATTGTCGCTGCTGATTCAAATGGGAAAGTAATCAATTTCTCTTCACGATGGGATGTGCTTGAGTACTGGTTAAACATCAAGGATCCTGGGAAAGACTAGTTAGGTTAACTGATTATCTGTTAGCTCTCTATGACAGGGAAAGGATGATAAATATTCAAACAAGCAAATGAAATGCATTTGGAGGCTTTTATTATGGAGGGGGCTTTTAATAGGAAGTTAACGGTAGTTTTTAAGACTATATTGGTTTTAAAATTTAAATATTGATCATGTAATAGCTAACAAGTATTTTTAACTGGAATTATAAGATACAAATTCATACAACTTTCAACACATGGATATAAATTTTATCTTGTTTCTTTTATTTCACTATATTTTATTACATTCTTTATTCGGACAAGTTTTTAAGATTATATTGGTTTTAAAATTGAAATATTGATTATGTTATAGCTAACAGGTATTTTTAACAGGAATTATAAGATACAGATTTGTACAACTTCTCAACACATGGATCTAAATTTTATCTTGTTGCTTTTATGTCACTATATTTTATTACATTCTTAATTGTGCCATCTTAAATTTTTTTTTCAGAATTTTTAAAATTATTTTTGAAAATTAAGAAACCTTAAAGTGCCCAACTTTTTGATTCAATTGATAACATTAATCTTTGCATCAAAGGACAAAAGGACAAATCATTTTCAGGTGTACTGGTTGAAGACCAGACTGGTTTATGGGAAATGTTTCAGTGTTGGGGTCCACCAGCACCCCTGTCATGTTCTCAACTTGAGGCCAGCCGGCACCCAGGGCCTATTGTCTTGCCTGATGTCCAGTGTCTATATTTTAGACACTTTTTCAATGCATGCATTTCCCCATATTTTTCACCTATACTCCATTTCCACTCCCATCGCCGTTCTCCAGTCCCCCACCCACTATCCTGCTATTTTGTTATTTCCATCAACTTATATAACTTATATGTAGTTTTAGATCTCTCATGTTGTATTAGTAGTTTAGTATTAGTAGCATACCTATTATATCATATAGCATCGTATCTTATCATATTATCACTTCCCACCTGTGTAATCTACCTTTTTGTCATCGTTCATTGAAACCACCCACTTGTAACAGCCCTTATCCAATGTGTCACCAGAGTGTTGTGTGTGAAATATATGTGTTCATATTTGAATCAGTACTGTTTGGTTTTGTCCAGAGTATGTGATATAATCTGTATATCATATTTCTCCAGTATGTGAGAGCGCCTTTCTGTGCCTTTGTGTTTCTGTTTTTTGTGCCTCTTTGTATGCCTGTCTGTGTGTAGTATAATATTATATTGTATTGTATCCTATCATATCGTATCATATTCTTTGGTATCATATCTTATCCTATTTCAACTTCCCACCTGTATTATCTACCTTTTTGTCAACCTTCATGGATTGTGGATTGTATGTGTGTCTATGTAGTTTTAGATCTCTCATATTGTATTAGTTTAGCTTAGTATTGTACCTATTATAATATCATATTATATCGCATCGTAGCTTAATATTATTATGTGTGTGTGTGTGTGTGTGTGTGTGTGTGTGTGGTTTATATATATTGGGGGGAAAAGAAGTTCAAGGATTTCCTTCAACTTCTTTTTTCCCAAAATATAAATTGGCATTGAAACATAATGGGCGGAAGGAGCATTCAAAATGATGTATGGAAGCATTCAAAGTGAATGTATGGACAGAGCTACTGGGTAGTGTGAGATCTGCGTCCTTCAAGGAGATGAACAGACAGGGAAAAGATGCTGGTGTACCCTTGACACTGAAACATTATCCCATAAACTAGTCTAGTCCTCGGTTGGTACACCTGTTATGGTTTGTCCTTCCTTTTGTGCAAGATTTTTGTTATCATTGTATTAAAAAGTTGGACAATTTAAGGATCCTTTCGCAAGTAATTAAAAACTTTCTCACATAAAGTTTTTTGATCAAGCCTTGGCTGTGTATGGATCTTGAGACAGCAGGTTAGACCACTCAACCAAGGAGGACCCCTAACATTTGTGTACAATAAAAACATACGAAAATCAGCAGCTGTATTTAGTAAGTCAGAAATAATAGGTTTTAGTTTATTTCCTCATAATATTTACTGAATAATTGTATATAATTTTATGTTAGATTGTGTTTTATTGTAAAAAGTACTGTTTTCAGAATGAATTGTAAAAAGCGCATATTTTTTTAAACAAGCGGTTTATAATGAATTAATCTATATTATTTAGCATATAAATTAATCATTGTTAATCGATTACACTTAAAAGCACATACACAATAATTTATGAAGAATCCAATGACAATTATTTTAATTACTGTTGTTTCTGTGAATAGAAAATTTTACTATCATTTTTATGTGCTTGTAAATTTTTTTAGTATTCATGGTTAAGAACGTTTGTCTAATATTCAAAATATGCTCAAAGATGATGGAGAAATCAATATGGCTTATTTATCAAATATATGTTCTATATTATATCTGCTGTTTAGTCTTGATGCTGCATTATTGTGATTTTGGACATTACCTTAGTCAGTTTATTATCCCCATGTAGTGTTGGGTGGCCACATGAAGCCTGCAGAATAGCACTACTGTGAAGCCCAGCGCATGTCGTAAAAGGCGACTAAATCTGGGCACTGTTAACTCCCTATTAATTGCCTCCTAAGGCCTTGCAGTTTTCAAACAGAAGGGTGGGGGTATTTTTTACCTATTTATGCTTTTTGTATATAGATTGAAGTAACTTGGATCATAATTTGGAAAGTGTATGATATTGATTAAAAAACTACAACAGGCCTGGTTAGCTCAGTTGGTAGTACGTATGCTTATCCATACAGGGGTTGTGAATTTGAAACCCTGCTGGCTCCAGTTGATGTCATGATTGATAAGCAACATTCATCTGATTGTCGCTGCTGATTCAAATGGGAAAGTAATCAATTTCTTTTCACGATGGGATGTGCTTGAGTACTGGTTAAACATCAAGGATCCTGGGAAAGACTAGTTAGGTTAACTGATTATCTGTTAGCTCTCTATGACAGAGAAAGGATGATAAATATTCAAACAAGCAAATGAAATGCATTTGGAGGCTTTTATTATGGAGGGGGCTTTTAATAGGAAGTTAACGGTAGTTTTTAAGACTGTATTGGTTTTAAAATTTAAATATTGATCATGTAATAGCTAACAAGTATTTTTAACTGGAATTATAAGATACAAATTCATACAACTTTCAACACATGGATATAAATTTTATCTGTTTCTTTTATTTCACTATATTTTATTACATTCTTTATTCGGACAAGTTTTTAAGATTATATTGGTTTTAAAATTGAAATATTGATTATGTAATAGCTAACAGGTATTTTTAACAGGAATTATAAGATACAGATTTGTACAACTTCTCAACACATGGATCTAAATTTTATCTTGTTGCTTTTATGTCACTATATTTTATTACATTCTTAATTGTGCCATCTTAAATTTTTTTTTCAGAATTTTTAAAATTATTTTTGAAAATTAAGAAACCTTAAAGTGCCCAACTTTTTGATTCAATTGATAACATTAATCTTTGCATCAAAGGACAAAAGGACAAATCATTTTCAGGTGTACTGGTTGAAGACCAGACTGGTTTATGGGAAATGTTTCAGTGTTGGGGTCCACCAGCACCCCTGTCATGTTCTCAACTTGAGGCCAGCCGGCACCCAGGGCCTATTGTCTTGCCTGATGTCCAGTGTCTATATTTTAGACACTTTTTCAATGCATGCATTTCCCCATATTTTTCACCTATACTCCATTTCCACTCCCATCGCCGTTCTCCAGTCCCCCACCCACTATCCTGCTATTTTGTTATTTCCATCAACTTATATAACTTATATGTAGTTTTAGATCTCTCATGTTGTATTAGTAGTTTAGTATTAGTAGCATACCTATTATATCATATAGCATCGTATCTTATCATATTATCACCTCCCACCTGTGTAATCTACCTTTTTGTCAACGTTCATTGAAACCACCCACTTGTAACAGCCCTTATCCAATGTGTCACCAGAGTGTCGTGTGTGAAATATATGTGTTCATATTTGTATCAGTACTGTTTGGTTTTGTCCAGAGTATGTGATATAATCTGTATATCATATTTCTCCAGTATGTGAGAGCGCCTTTCTGTGCCTTTGTGTTTCTGTTTTTTGTGCCTCTTTGTCTGCCTGTCTGTGTGTAGCATAATATTATATTATATTGTATCCTATCATATCGTATCATATTCTTTGGTATCATATCTTATCCTATTACAACTTCCCACCTGTATTATCTACCTTTTTGTCAACCTTCATGGATTGTGGATTGTATGTGTGTCTATGTAGTTTTAGATCTCTCATATTGTATTATTTTAGCTTAGTATTGTACCTATTATAATATCATATTATATCGCATCGTAGCTTAATATTATTATGTGTGTGTGTGTGTGTGTGTGTGTGTGGTTTATATATATTGGGGGAAAAGAAGTTCAAGGAATTCCTTCTACTTCTTTTTTCCCAAAATATATATTGGCATTGAAACATAATGGGCGGAAGGAGCATTCAAAGTGAATGTATGGACAGAGCTACTGGGTAGTGTGAGATCTGCGTCCTTCAAGGAGATGAACAGACAGGGAAAAGATGCTGGTGTACCCTTGACACTGAAACATTATCCCATAAACTAGTCTAGTCCTCGGCTGGTACACCTGTTATGGTTTGTCCTTCCTTTTGTGCAAGATTTTTGTTATCATTGTATTAAAAAGTTGGACAATTTAAGGATCCTTTCGCAAGTAACTAAAAACTTTCTCACATAAAGTTCTTTGATCAAGCCTTAGCTGTGTTTGGATTTTGAGACAGCAGGTTAGACCACTCAACCAAGGAGGACCCCTAACATTTGTGTACAATAAAAACATACGAAAATCAGCAGCTGTATTTAGTAAGTCAGAAATAATAGGTTTTAGTTGATTTCCTCATAATATTTACTGAATAATTGTATATAATTTTATGTTAGATTGTGTTTTATTGTAAAAAGTACTGTTTTCAGAATGAATTGTAAAAAGCGCATATTTTTTTAAACAAGCGGTTTATAATGAATTAATCTATATTATTTAGCATATAAATTAATCATTGTTAATCGATTACACTTAAAATCACATACACAATAATTTATGTAGAATCCAATGACAATTATTTTAATTACTGTTATTTCTGTGAATAGAAAATTTTACTATCATTTTTATGTGCTTGTAAAATTTTTTAGTATTCATGGTTCAGAACGTTTGTCTAATATTCAAAATATGCTGAAAGATGATGGAGAAATCAATATGGCTTATTTATCAAATATATGTTCTATATTATATCTGCTGTTTAGTCTTGATGCTGCATTATTGTGATTTTGGACATTACCTTAGTCAGTTTATTATCCCCATGTAGTGTTGGGTGGCCACATGAAGCCTGCAGAATAGCACTACTGTGAAGCCCAGCGCATGTCGTAAAAGGCGACTAAATCTGGGCACTGTTAACTCCCTATTAATTACCTCCTAAGGCCTTGCAGTTTTCAAACAGAAGGGTGGGGGTATTTTTTACCTATTTATGCTTTTTGTATATAGATTGAAGTAACTTGGATCATAATTTGGAAAGTGTATGATATTGATTAAAAAATTACAACAGGCCTGGTTAGCTCAGTTGGTAGTACGTATGCTTATCCATACAGGGGTTGTGAATTTGAAACCCTGCTGGCTCCAGTTGATGTCATGATTGATAAGCAACATTCATCTGATTGTCGCTGCTGATTCAAATGGGAAAGTAATCAATTTCTCTTCACGATGGGATGTGCTTGAGTACTGGTTAAACATCAAGGATCCTGGGAAAGACTAGTTAGGCTAACTGATTATCTGTTAGCTCTCTATGACAGGGAAAGGATGATAAATATTCAAACAAGCAAATGAAATGCATTTGGAGGCTTTTATTATGGAGGGGGCTTTTAATAGGAAGTTAACGGTAGTTTTTAAATTTTTGTATTGGTTTTAAAATTTAAATATTGATCATGTAATAGCTAACAAGTATTTTTAACTGGAATTATAAGATACAAATTCATACAACTTTCAACACATGGATATAAATTTTATCTGTTTCTTTTATTTCACTATATTTTATTACATTCTTTATTCTGCTGAAATCGCATTTTTGTCAACTGTCAATAAATATTGATGTTGCTAAATTACGTTGTGTCTCTGTAATTCATGTGTTATCCAGAAACTTTTTGTTTTATTTTTGTACTGAAGAAATGTCTATTTTGTTCAACAGCAAGTTTTAACTGTGTTTGTTCATCTGTTAGCCGCAGCGGTAGTTTGAAATTAGGGAGCACCCATAATAATGATGAAAATTTAAGTTACATGACTGTCAGTTTTACATCTTGCATATGCAGACGCTCTACAACTGTGTTTTATATATGATGTATAGTTTTGTTTGAGACTACAAGTATGCTGTATTTTGTCACCTTCATAGCGGTAACACTAATTGGCAGTCACTTGATATTTCTCATGATTGTAATCAAGGTTTGAATCCCAACTGATTAAAGATGAGACTGCACAGTTGTCATTTGGTCAGTTTTGTTTAACCCTTCCCAACTGTTCTAGTTTCCAGCCCATGTGAATATCATTAACTGTGAAATAATCTGCTTACCATCCACAGTATTGAGAGTAATTTATATTACAGATCCCCACAGCTGAGGTTATGCATTTAATTGATCAACTTTATTTCAATAGGATATGTATCAGACAAAATGATGATGATGGTGATGATAATAATGTGAACATTGAGTTAGTAAAGTTAACTCATTATCTATTGGCTCTCGATGACTGGAAAAGTATGATAAATATTAAAATGAACAAATGAAACACATTTGGAGGCTTTGAAAAGGAAGTTAACGGTAGTTTCTGGATTTATGTTACTCACACATCGAACTGACAAGTTTTTAAGATTATATTGGTTTTAAAATTGAAAAATTGATTATTTAATAGCTAACAGGTATTTTTAACAAGAATATAAGATACAAATTTGTACAACTTCTCAACACATGGATCTAAATTTTATCTTGTTGCTTTTATGTCACTATATTTTATTACATTCTTAATTGTGCCATCTTAAATTTTTTTTTTTCAGAATTTTTAAAATTATTTTTGAAAATTAAGAAACCTTAAAGTGCCCAACTTTTTGATTCAATTGATAACATTAATCTTTGCATCGAAGGACAAAAGGACAAATCATTTTCAGGTGTACTGGTTGAAGACCAGACTGGTTTATGGGAAATGTTTCAGTGTTGGGGTCCACCAGCACCCCTGTCATGTTCTCAACTTGAGGCCAGCCGGCACCCAGGGCCTATTGTCTTGCCTGATGTCCAGTGTCTATATTTTAGACACTTTTTCAATGCATGCATTTCCCCATATTTTTCACCTATACTCCATTTCCACTCCCATCGCCGTTCTCCAGTCCCCCACCCACTATCCTGCTATTTTGTTATTTCCATCAACTTATATAACTTATATGTAGTTTTAGATCTCTCATGTTGTATTAGTAGTTTAGTATTAGTAGCATACCTATTATATCATATAGCATCGTATCTTATCATATTATCACTTCCCACCTGTGTAATCTACCTTTTTGTCAACGTTCATTGAAACCACCCACTTGTAACAGCCCTTATCCAATGTGTCACCAGAGTGTCGTGTGTGAAATATATGTGTTCATATTTGTATCAGTACTGTTTGGTTTTGTCCAGAGTATGTGATATAATCTGTATATCATATTTCTCCAGTATGTGAGAGTGCCTTTGTGTTTCTGTTTTTTGTGCCTCTTTGTATGCCTGTCTGTGTGTAGTATAATATTATATTGTATTGTATCCTATCATATCGTATCATATTCTTTGGTATCATATCTTATCCTATTACAACTTCCCACCTGTATTATCTACCTTTTTGTCAACCTTCATGGATTGTGGATTGTATGTGTGTCTGTAGTTTTAGATCTCTCATATTGTATTAGTTTAGCTTAGTATTGTACCTATTATAATATCATATTATATCGCATCGTAGCTTAAAATTATTATGTGTGTGTGTGTGTGTGTGTGTGTGTGTGTGTGTGTGGTTTATATTTATTGGGGGGAAAAGAAGTTCAAGGAATTCCTTCTACTTCTTTTTTCCCAAAATATATATTGGCATTGAAACATAATGGGCGGAAGGAGCATTCAAAATGAATGTATGGAAGCATTCAAAGTGAATGTATGGACAGAGCTACTGGGTAGTGTGAGATCTGCGTCCTTCAAGGAGATGAACAGACAGGGAAAAGATGCTGGTGTACCCTTGACACTGAAACATTATCCCATAAACTAGTCTAGTCCTCGGTTGGTACACCTGTTATGGTTTGTCCTTCCTTTTGTGCAAGATTTTTGTTATCATTGTATTAAAAAGTTGGACAATTTAAGGATCCTTTCGCAAGTAACTAAAAACTTTCTCACATAAAGTTTTTTGATCAAGCCTTGGCTGTGTATGGATCTTGAGACAGCAGGTTAGACCACTCAACCAAGGAGGACCCCTAACATTTGTGTACAATAAAAACGTACGAAAATCAGCAGCTGTATTTAGTACCATTAAATTTTGAAGTCAGAAATAATAGGTTTTAGTTGATTTCCTCATAATATTTACTGAATAATTGTATATAATTTTATGTTAGATTGTGTTTTATTGTAAAAAGTACTGTTTTCAGAATGAGTTGTAAAAAGCGCATATTTTTTTAAACAAGCGGTTTATAATGAATTAATGTATATTATTTAGCATATAAATTAATCATTGTTAATCGATTACACTTAAAATCACATACACAATAATTTATGTAGAATCCAATGACAATTATTTTAATTACTGTTATTTCTGTGAATAAAAAATTTTACTATCATTTTTATGTGCTTGTAAAATTTTTTAGTATTCATGGTTCAGAACGTTTGTCTAATATTCAAAATATGCTGAAAGATGATGGAGAAATCGATAAGGCTTATTTATCAAATATATGTTCTATATTATATCTGCTGTTTAGTCTTGATGCTGCATTATTGTGATTTTGGACATAACTTTAGTCAGTTTATTATCCCCATGTAGTGTTGGGTGGCCACATGAAGCCTGCAGAATAGCACTACTGTGAAGCCCAGCGCATGTCGTAAAAGGCGACTAAATCTGGGCACTGTTAACTCCCTATTAACTGCCTCCTAAGGCCTTGCATTTTTCAAAGAGAAGGGTGGGGGTATTTTTTTACCTATTTATGCTTTTCGTATATAGATTGAAGTAACTTGGATCATAATTTGGAAAGTGTATGATATTGATTAAAAAAATTACAACAGGCCTGGTTAGCTCAGTTGGTAGTATGTATGAGTATCCATACAGGGGTTGTGAATTTGAAACCCTGCTGGCTCCAGTTGATGTCATGATTGATAAGCAACATTCATCTGATTGTCGCTGCTGATTCAAATAGGAAAGTAATCAATTTCTCTTCACGATGGGATGTGCTTGAGTACTGGTTAAACATCAAGGATCCTGGGAAAGACTAGTTAGGTTAACTGATTATCTGTTAGCTCTCTATGACAGGGAAAGGATGATAAATATTCAAACAAGCAAATGAAATGCATTTGGAGGCTTTTATTATGGAGGGGGCTTTTAATAGGAAGTTAACGGTAGTTTTTAAGACTGTATTGGTTTTAAAATTTAAATATTGATCATGTAATAGCTAACAAGTATTTTTAACTGGAATTATAAGATACAAATTCATACAACTTTCAACACATGGATATAAATTTTATCTGTTTCTTTTATTTCACTATATTTGATTACATTCTTTATTCGGACAAGTTTTTAAGATTATATTGGTTTTAAAATTGAAATATTGATTATGTAATAGCTAACAGGTATTTTTAACAGGAATTATAAGATACAGATTTGTACAACTTCTCAACACATGGATCTAAATTTTATCTTGTTGCTTTTATGTCACTATATTTTATTACATTCTTAATTGTGCCATCTTAAATTTTTTTTTCAGAATTTTTAAAATTATTTTTGAAAATTAAGAAACCTCAAAGTGCACAACTTTTTGATTCAATTGATAACATTAATCTTTGCATCAAAGGACAAAAGGACACATCATTTTCAGGTGTACTGGTTGAAGACCAGACTGGTTTATGGGAAATGTTTCAGTGTTGGGGTCCACCAGCACCCCTGTCATGTTCTCAACTTGAGGCCAGCCGGCACCCAGGGCCTATTGTCTTGCCTGATGTCCAGTGTCTATATTTTAGACACTTTTTCAATGCATGCATTTCCCCATATTTTTCACCTATACTCCATTTCCACTCCCATCGCCGTTCTCCAGTCCCCCACCCACTATCCTGCTATTTTGTTATTTCCATCAACTTATATAACTTATATGTAGTTTTAGATCTCTCATGTTGTATTAGTAGTTTAGTATTAGTAGCATACCTATTATATCATATAGCATCGTATCTTATCATATTATCACCTTCCCACCTGTGTAATCTACCTTTTTGTCAACGTTCATTGAAACCACCCACTTGTAACAGCCCTTATCCAATGTGTCACCAGAGTGTCGTGTGTGAAATATATGTGTTCATATTTGTATCAGTACTGTTTGGTTTTGTCCAGAGTATGTGATATAATCTGTATATCATATTTCTCCAGTATGTGAGAGCGCCTTTCTGTGCCTTTGTGTTTCTGTTTTTTGTGCCTCTTTGTATGCCTGTCTGTGTGTAGTATAATATTATATTGTATTGTATCCTATCATATCGTATCATATTCTTTGGTATCATATCTTATCCTATTACAACTTCCCACCTGTATTATCTACCTTTTTGTCAACCTTCATGGATTGTGGATTGTATGTGTGTCTATGTAGTTTTAGATCTCTCATATTGTATTAGTTTAGCTTAGTATTGTACCTATTATAATATCATATTATATCGCATCGTAGCTTAATATTATTGTGTGTGTGTGTGTGTGTGTGTGTGTGTGTGTGTGTGTGTGGTTTATATTTATTGGGGGGGAAAGAAGTTCAAGGAATTATTTCTACTTCTTTTTTCCCAAAATATATATTGGCATTGAAACATAATGGGCGGAAGGAGCATTCAAAATGAATGTATGGAAGCATTCAAAGTGAATGTATGGACAGAGCTACTGGGTAGTGTGAGATCTGCGTCCTTCAAGGAGATGAACAGACAGGGAAAAGATGCTGGTGTACCCTTGACACTGAAACATTATCCCATAAACTAGTCTAGTCCTCGGTTGGTACACCTGTTATGGTTTGTCCTTCCTTTTGTGCAAGATTTTTGTTATCATTGTATTAAAAAGTTGGACAATTTAAGGATCCTTACGCAAGTAACTAAAAACTTTCTCACATAAAGTTTTTTGATCAAGCCTTGGCTGTGTATGGATCTTGAGACAGCAGGTTAGACCACTCAACCAAGGAGGACCCCTAACATTTGTGTACAATAAAAACGTACGAAAATCAGCAGCTGTATTTAGTACCATTAAATTTTGAAGTCAGAAATAATAATTTTAGTTGATTTCCTCATAATATTTACTGAATAATTGTATATAATTTTATGTTAGATTGTGTTTTATTGTAAAAAGTACTGTTTTCAGAATGAATTGTAAAAAGCGCATATTTTTTTAAACAAGCGGTTTATAATGAATTAATCTATATTATTTAGCATATAAATTAATCATTGTTAATCGATTACACTTAAAATCACATACACAATAATTTATGTAGAATCCAATGACAATTATTTTAATTACTGTTATTTCTGTGAATAGAAAATTTTACTATCATTTTTATGTGCTTGTAAAATTTTTTAGTATTCATGGTTCAGAACGTTTGTCTAATATTCAAAATATGCTGAAAGATGATGGAGAAATCGATAAGGCTTATTTATCAAATATATGTTCTATATTATATCTGCTGTTTAGTCTTGATGCTGCATTATTGTGATTTTGGACATAACCTTAGTCAGTTTATTATCCCCATGTAGTGTTGGGTGGCCACATGAAGCCTGCAGAATAGCACTACTGTGAAGCCCAGCGCATGTCGTAAAAGGCGACTAAATCTGGGCACTGTTAACTCCCTATTAACTGCCTCCTAAGGCCTTGCATTTTTCAAAGAGAAGGGTGGGGGTATTTTTTTTACCTATTTATGCTTTTTGTATATAGATTGAAGTAACTTGGATCATAATTTGGAAAGTGTATGATATTGATTAAAAAAATTACAACAGGCCTGGTTAGCTCAGTTGGTAGTATGTATGAGTATCCATACATGGGTTGTGAATTTGAAACCCTGCTGGCTCCAGTTGATGTCATGATTGATAAGCAACATTCATGATTGTCGCTGCTGATTCAAATAGGAAAGTAATCAATTTCTCTTCACGATGGGATGTGCTTGAGTACTGGTTAAACATCAAGGATCCTGGGAAAGACTAGTTAGGTTAACTGATTATCTGTTAGCTCTCTATGACAGGGAAAGGATGATAAATATTCAAACAAGCAAATGAAATGCATTTGGAGGCTTTTATTATGGAGGGGGCTTTTAATAGGAAGTTAACGGTAGTTTTTAAGACTATTGTTTTTAAAATTAAAATATTGATCATGTGATAGCTAACAAGTATTTTTAACTGGAATTATAAGATACAAATTCATACAACTTTCAACACATGGATATAAATTTTATCTGTTTCTTTTATTTCACTATATTTTATTACATTCTTTATTCGGACAAGTTTTTAAGATTATATTGGTTTTAAAATTGAAATATTGATTATGTAATAGCTAACAGGTATTTTTAACAGGAATTATAAGATACAGATTTGTACAACTTCTCAACACATGGATCTAAATTTTATCTTGTTGCTTTTATGTCACTATATTTTATTACATTCTTAATTGTGCCATCTTAAATTTTTTTTTCAGAATTTTTAAAATTATTTTTGAAAATTAAGAAACCTTAAAGTGCCCAACTTTTTGATTCAATTGATAACATTAATCTTTGCATCAAAGGACAAAAGGACACATCATTTTCAGGTGTACTGGTTGAAGACCAGACTGGTTTATGGGAAATGTTTCAGTGTTGGGGTCCACCAGCACCCCTGTCATGTTCTCAACTTGAGGCCAGCCGGCACCCAGGGCCTATTGTCTTGCCTGATGTCCAGTGTCTATATTTTAGACACTTTTTCAATGCATGCATTTCCCCATATTTTTCACCTATACTCCATTTCCACTCCCATCGCCGTTCTCCAGTCCCCCACCCACTATCCTGCTATTTTGTTATTTCCATCAACTTATATAACTTATATGTAGTTTTAGATCTCTCATGTTGTATTAGTAGTTTAGTATTAGTAGCATACCTATTATATCATATAGCATCGTATCTTATCATATTATCACTTCCCACCTGTGTAATCTACCTTTTTGTACACGTTCATTGAAACCACCCACTTGTAATAGTCCTTATCCAATGTGTCACCAGAGTGTCGTGTGTGAAATATATGTGTTCATATTTGTATCAGTACTGTTTGGTTTTGTCCAGAGTATGTGATATAATCTGTATATCATATTTCTCCAGTATGTGAGAGCGCCTTTCTGTGCCTTTGTGTTTCTGTTTTTTGTGCCTCTTTGTATGCCTGTCTGTGTGTAGTATAATATTATATTGTATTGTATCCTATCATATCGTATCATATTCTTTGGTATCATATCTTATCCTATTACAACTTCCCACCTGTATTATCTACCTTTTTGTCAACCTTCATGGATTGTGGATTGTATGTGTGTCTATGTAGTTTTAGATCTCTCATATTGTATTAGTTTAGCTTAGTATTGTACCTATTATAATATCATATTATATCGCATCGTAGCTTAATATTATTATGTGTGTGTGTGTGTGTGTGTGTGTGTGGTTTATATTTATTGGGGGGAAAAGAAGTTCAAGGAATTCCTTCTACTTCTTTTTTCCCAAAATATATATTGGCATTGAAACATAATGGGCGGAAGGAGCATTCAAAATGAATGTATGGAAGCATTCAAAGTGAATGTATGGACAGAGCTACTGGGTAGTGTGAGATCTGCGTCCTTCAAGGAGATGAACAGACAGGGAAAAGATGCTGGTGTACCCTTGACACTGAAACATTATCCCATAAACTAGTCTAGTCCTCGGTTGGTACACCTGTTATGGTTTGTCCTTCCTTTTGTGCAAGATTTTTGTTATCATTGTATTAAAAAGTTGGACAATTTAAGGATCCTTAGCAAGTAACTAAAAACTTTCTCACATAAAGTTTTTTGATCAAGCCTTAGCTGTGTATGGATCTTGAGACAGCAGGTTAGACCACTCAACCAAGGAGGACCCCTAACATTTGTGTACAATAAAAACGTACGAAAATCAGCGGCTGTATTTAGTACCATTAAATTTTGAAGTCAGAAATAATAGGTTTTAGTTGATTTCCTCATAATATTTACTGAATAATTGTATATAATTTTATGTTAGATTGTGTTTTATTGTAAAAAGTTCTGTTTTCAGAATGAATTGTAAAAAGCGCATATTTTTTTAAACAAGCGGTTTATAATGAATTAATGTATATTATTTAGCATATAAATTAATCATTGTTAATCGATTACACTTAAAATCACATACACAATAATTTATGTAGAATCCAATGACAATTATTTTAATTACTGTTATTTCTGTGAATAGAAAATTTTACTTTCATTTTTATGTGCTTGTAAAATTTTTTAGTATTCATGGTTCAGAACGTTTGTCTAATATTCAAAATATGCTGAAAGATGATGGAGAAATCGATAAGGCTTATTTATCAAATATATGTTCTATATTATATCTGCTGTTTAGTCTTGATGCTGCATTATTGTGATTTTGGACATAACCTTAGTCAGTTTATTATCCCCATGTAGTGTTGGGTGGCCACATGAAGCCTGCAGAATAGCACTACTGTGAAGCCCAGCGCATGTCGTAAAAGGCGACTAAATCTGGGCACTGTTAACTCCCTATTAACTGCCTCCTAAGGCCTTGCATTTTTCAAAGAGAAGGGTGGGGGTATTTTTTACCTATTTATGCTTTTTGTATATAGATTGAAGTAACTTGGATCATAATTTGGAAAGTGTATGATATTGATTAAAAAATTACAACAGGCCTGGTTAGCTCAGTTGGTAGTCGTATGAGTATCCATACAGGCGTTGTGAATTTGAAACCCTGCTGGCTCCAGTTTATGTCATGATTGATAAGCAACATTCATCTGATTGTCGCTGCTGATTCAAATAGGAAAGTAATCAATTTCTCTTCACGATGGGATGTGCTTGAGTACTGGTTAAACATCAAGGATCCTGGGAAAGACTAGTTAGGTTAACTGATTATCTGTTAGCTCTCTATGACAGGGAAAGGATGATAAATATTCAAACAAGCAAATGAAATGCATTTGGAGGCTTTTATTATAGAGGGGGCTTTTAAAAGGTAGTTAACAGTAGTTTTTAAGACTATATTGGTTTTATAATTAAAATATTGATCATGTAATAGCTAACAAGTATTTTTAACAGGAATAATAAGATACAAATTCATACAACTTTCAACACATGGATATAAATTTTATCTTGTTTCTTTTATTTCACTATATTTTATTACATTATTTATTCTGCTGAAATCGCATTTTTGTCAACTGTCAATAAATATTGATGTGGCTAAATTACGTTGTGTCTCTGTAATTCATGTGTTATCCAGAAACTTTTTGTTTTATTTTTGTACTGAAGAAATGTCTATTTTGTTCAACAGCAAGTTTTAACTGTGTTTGTTCATCTGTTAGCCGCAGCGGTAGTTTGAAATTAGGGAGCACCCATAATAATGATGAGACTTTAAGTTACATGACTGTCAGTTTTACATCTTGCATATGCAGACGCTCTACCACTGTGTTTTATATATGATGTATAGTTTTGTTTGCGACTACAGGTATGCTGTATTTTGTTACCTTCATAGCGGTAACACTAATTGGCAGTCACTTGATATTTCTCATGATTGTAATCAAGGTTTGAATCCCAACTGATTAAAGATGAGACTGCACAGTTGTCATTTGGTCAGTTTTGTTTAACCCTTCCCAACTGTTCTAGTTTCCAGCCCTTGTGAATTTCATTAACTGTGAAATAATCTGCTTATCATCCACAGTATTGAGAGTAATTTATATTACAGATCCCCACAGCTGAGGTTATGCTTTAATTGATCAACTTTATTTCAATAGGATATGTATCAGACAAAATGATGATGATTTTGATGATGGTGATGATATTGATGAATAATAATGTGAACATTGAGTTAGTTAGGTTTACTTATTATCTATTGGCTTTCGATGACAGGAAAAGTATGATAAATATTAATATGAACAAATGAAACACATTTGGAGGCTTTGAAAAGGAAGTTAACGATAGTTTCTGGATTCATGTTACTCACACATCGAACGGACAAGTTTTTAAGATTATATTGGTTTTAAAATTGAAATATTGATTTTGTAATAGCTAACTAATATTTTTAACACGAATTATAAGATACAAATTCATACAACTTTTCAACACATGGATCTAAATTTTATCTTGTTTCTTTTATTTCACTATATTTTATTACATTCTTTATTCTGCTGAAATCGCATTTATGTCAACTGTCAATAAATATTGATGTGGCTAGTTACCTGGTGTCCTTGTAATTCATGTGTAATCCAGAAACTTTGTTGTTTTATTTTTGTACTCAAGAAATGTCTATTTGTCCAATAGCAAGATTTAACTGTGTTTGTTCATCTGTTAACTGCAGTGGTAGTTTGAAATTAGGGGTCTCGCATATGATGACTTCATAGGGAGATTGGATAAATTTCAGGGTCATAGAACGACCTGCAGCACAGTTTGAAATCAGAGAATATTTATTAAGCGACCAGCTGTATTGCTAATGTTTGATCATATTCATGTTCTTGAATGTTAACCACAGCATGGTGTAGTGGTATAACGTATGCCTCGCATGGGAAAGGTCATGAGTTTGTTCATCAGCCAGGTCATACCAAAGACTCGAAAAATAGTACTTAAGTGTCCTTGGTTGGCGCTCAGCATTTAGAGGAAAGTTCTATGTCTGGTTGGCCTGGTGTCGGTATAACGTGACGGGTGGAGTATCATATTATGTGTCTACAGAATAGTCTGAAGACAACGTCAAGATATAACTGAAAAATTGTTGAAAGTGATGCTAAACACCATACAACAACAATAAAAATCTTCTAGGTTATAATAATATCTGATATATCAAAGTACAAACTTGTAATATTCATAATAACATTTGATAGCTTGCAAGAAAACTTATGGGCTAGGTCATTTTCTTTTAAGCTGTTTCGTCCACAGCTCTTTATCTGTTAATATTGTCTGGTAATTTATCAACAACAGTACATACATGATATTTAAATGTTTTGGTAACATTTACCAATAAACCGAAAAATAATTTTTGTGAACTCTTTGAATATTGTAATTGGAATAAATTGATATATAAAATATTTACACATCTGATTGTTTCAAAGGAATTTTAATTATATTAAAGAAATATAGATTATTTTTTTTTAATAGAAAAAGTACCTAGGACAGTCAGTTTAACATCTTGTCTAATGAGAGATATAGTTTTAAAGATATGTATAGACCAGGCCAGTTCTTTAAACTAAATTTATCACAGGTCAATATGTATTTCTGAGTCAAAAGTTGAAGATGTTGTAATACTATGTTAAGCATTGTTTTCCACCAATGTTCAGTCATCTTGATAGTATGCTAGCGCTGCCGCACTGGCATATCATGCTGCAGACACATGGTGTGATACCCCTACCCTACCCAGTCGCATTATATTGACACTGGGATGACCAGACCTCGAACTATCCTCTAAATGCAGAGTACCGAGTAAGGAAGCATTTTTCAAGTGTTTGGTATGACCAGACTAGGGATCAATCACACAACTTTCTGCATGTGAGGCACAGATGCTTCATCACTAGACCATTGCTGCAGTTATTCATGTCAAAACATTTTCATTTGCTAAACAGTTTATACAGAAAAACATTTTTTTATCCAATATACTTGTAATAAATAGGTTAAATTAGAAAATGATTTTTACATGAGATAAATTGTTTTTTATAACAAGTACGCAGTGTTTTGTTAAACAGTTTATACAGTAAAACATCTTTTTTATCTCATATACTTCAAGTAATCAATAGGTTTGAACTAGCCAAATTGGTTGTAAATAATTTTTACATGAAATAAATCATTGTTACTGATCTCTGCCTTGCTGTGCAGAAGCTCTTCCAGGAAATATTTTTAAGTGGGTGGAGCCTAATGAAGAATTTTGTCAATCTTTGTATCAACAGGTTTTTTATATATATACTTATTTTTTATATACATACAGCTATTGAAATGTGGATTTTCTTTGTCACATGTGTCATACTATGTAAATATTTATCCAGAAGTTGTATTTCCGGTTTTAAGTTTACTAATCTCCAGTTTTGCATAGTAATTGAAATATTAAATCAGTCATGAAATTATGTTACCTTGATAAAAAGCTGCAGGTGTTGATTAGTTTATATCTTTTGGCAGCTAACAGTAATGTATTTGTTATAACTAAATGAACATAGCCCTGACTTAAAAAAATCAATAGAATGGAAATGCAAATATGCATTGCACAATTTATTAATTTTACTCATAAAATTCATTATATAATTTGCTTAAATTGGCACTCAGATTAAAATTTGTGCCATTGTAGTAGTAAATTTCATCAAAAACTAAGTGGAAAGAGAGCCATTTGAATAAATAAATGGGTCTGTTGGTTTAAATCAATCGTATTTTAAAATATAACATGAACACTGTGGTCCCATTATAATGCGGTCAGATATAATACGAAATCCATTATAATGTGATATTTGCTTGGCTCCCATTTTATTCAGCAGTAGGGGAAATGTCATTATTAAATTTATCCTTGCTATGTTTTGATTTGATCATCTCTGTTATTCTTTCCAATTAGCCTTGATTAGAACAAACTGTTATAACCTCTACCTAATGGTGGTTAACTGTATATTGAAAGGTATATACGAATAATAAAATACTGGCTCAATTTACATAGAGAAAAAGCTGAAATTGTGTTTTTTGAACACCATTAAAAATGTACAGAGACAAGAAATTGAAACAAACCAGAATGCAAAAAATTGGTCTTCAAAAGTGCTAAATTTTTTAGTGCCAAAGCAGCTTTGCAGAAATATAGATGTATCCGTAATCAGTTATTGCAAACTTGTTCATACCATTGTTAAGGAATAGGTTAAGAGATACTCTTTTTAAATCATTGGCAAGAAACTATTTTAATCCACACTTGTCTTTGTACAGAAATATTAAACATACTTACCAAATATCAGAATACTTGATGAAACTGAACAACAAGAGAACATAGACACATTATTGCCAAAATAAGATTGTCATCTCATAGTTTGTATATAGAAACCGGACGTCACAGGAACATAGATAGAAATGAAAGGAAATGTGTGCTTTGTAGCAAAAATGATATAGAAGATGAATATCACTTTATTTTAATCTGTCCTCATTATAATGATCTGTGCAATCAATATATTCCAAAATATTATATCAATAAATCTAGTATACTCAAATTCATTAATCTTCTGCAGTCAAACAAAAAGTCCGCTTAAACAAACTTGCATCATAAAATGCGAGAACAGATGCTTAATGAAAACGGCTAACTAGATAATATTTGTGATTATATTATAATTAGTCATATGTAAATAACAAGTCAACCAGCCATGTTATTCACTCTCACTATAATTACTATAACCACCATAATTATTACTGTTACTACCATATTTTCTAAAATGTTTATATGTAATATTGATATATGCATTTTTGCATATGCCTTATGTATTTGAATATGTTATTTATGGTGAAAAGCTTTTGTAATAGCCAAAATAAAAGAATGTTCTGTTCTGTTAAACGACAGTTTCAGTAATTGATTCATGCCAGCATTGAGTATCAACATTTTGTAATAATATGAGTGATTCAACAAATGCCGACACACACCAAACACGGAAGCCATTTGCAGACTGTTATTATCGAGTGATCACGAGATCAAGCAGCCAAGCACGAGTTTTTATATAGACCCCATTTTATACCTGGGTAACACGGAAATAACTGCTAATTTTCGTTTTATTTTTTTTTAATTATATACTTATCTAAGTGTATCTGTTGTAACCAAATATGTGTTATATCACATTACAATAGCGCTGTTTCATTTTGTGGACCCCAATATCCTCATTATAACGGGACCCGAGTGTAATATTATTTTAAAAAAAAAATAAGTAAATAAAAAATCAATTCCCCCCCTACCCCTCTTTAAGAAAAATTTCGATGAGAATCTAGCAATTAATTTACAATGTGACCTCTGGATCAAGCAAAATTTATCTAAACTAAAAATTCACGAGGTCATAATTATAAATGCCTATATAGCAGGGCTTCTAAATTCATTGTTTTTTAGGGTTTTGGACTGATTGATGCTGTTCAAAGCTGGTTTTCTTTTCAAGATTTAAAGACATTTCTTCGAATTACTTTTAGTATGGAGAATTTTTTTCAATTTTGCACATGAGGACTTTGAAGTAAGACATGTTTAAAACACTTGAAAAAAATATAGGTCACCATGCTCGTTTTTTTGCTACGACTAATTTTAAACTACACCATTTTATATTTTTTAAAGAAAAGACAGCAAAGAAGTGCAAGTTATAAATTATGTTTTTTTTACTAAAGTGATATATTTCAACAAAATATTGTTGTCATCCATGTAACAAAAGATAAAGTATCTAAAACGGAAAAATCATAATGCCTTTTTGGATTTCACTTTTCATACTATGAATTTCTTAAATTGCTATGAATATAAATTTGGCTGCAAATATTGCAATTTTACACTAATTCAAAAATAAAAACACGGAGAATTGTTTCAATCTTTCTAAAATGAAGCACTATAACAAGCCATATCAGAAAATAAAATAAAAAATATATGTGGCCATGCTTGTTACTAAGTTACAGTTCCAAATATTACATCCCCTTTTCATAAAATGGCCACTTATTCAATAATAAAAAGATTGGTGCATTTTCACACTAATTCAAATATAGAAAGTGCTACATATTACCTCCTCTTTTCATGAAATGGCCTAAAATTGTCAAATTGGTGAACATTATCAGATTCTGTTGTAAATTTTTATAAATGAAGTTCCATTGCAGAGGTCACTTTCATATTTGCAAATGATGTACTTCATTGCGATTATAATATTTTGAAGACACAATACAAGGCAGATCGTCTTGAAGTTTTTATGAAAAATAGAGAAAGTGACTGTTTTTTTTTTTAATTATATTTTCCTAATTTTCTTTATTTAATGTATTACATTGATTGTTAGTGCTCTTGATTTTCAAGAAAAGTCATAAGTGCTGAAATCAACCCATTCCCCACCCACTATTCTTTAACAGTTGTTCATTAAACTTACAAAAACATTTTCCCGCTGTTATGTTTTTATGCCCCCCAAAACTTTTGGGGTGGCATATAGTAATTGCAGCGTCTGTCCGTCCTTCCGTCTGGTATTTCATTTCCGACCTGTATCTTTGTCATGCATAAATGGATTTTGTTGATACTTAGTACAAATGATCAACATAACATGATGACGTGTCGCGAGTATGACCCACACCTGTACCTCAAAGGTCAAGGTCACTATTTGAGTGACAACATTTCGAGTTTGTGTGAGATTTTGTGTTTGGCCTGTAACTTTGTCATGTATAGATGGATTTTATAAATACTTGCTACAAATGATCAACATAACATGACGACATGTTGCACTTAATACCCAGACTCCCACTTCAAAGGTCAAGGTCAAAATTTAACTTTTGTTTTTACACTTTCAGTCATTTTGACATTTCTTGTTCGGTCTGTAACTTTGTCATCTATGGATAAATTTTAAAAACACTTGGCTCAGTTGATCAAAATGACATAATTAAGTGTCGCATGTAAGACCCAGAACCTTTCCTCAAAGGTCAAGGTCACACTTTCAATTACTCATGTGTGCACTGTACACCACTTCACGAAATGGAGGATGGAAAGAGTGTTGTAAAAAGTAGTAACTACCATCTGAATTGTTCAGGAAGCATATAATCGAGTGTAATTAAAGAAAAGATAATGAAATACATATGAAGTGACAACAGGGGTGCTAACTTGGAACCATTAGTATATATGCCATGGGGAGCTTAGACCATAATTATCATGTACAAACAGTATTATCAAATTGGTGAAGTTGATGTTGTGAGTGGGTGCAAGTTGGATTTTATCACATTTTCATGTATAATTATATTTTTTTTTCATTAATCTTCGTATTATATTGGTGGTCTGATGCCAAAGTGAACTAAGTCTCACAAAGGTCATTTTGAGAAAACTTGACTTAAAAATATTTTGAATTCCCCATTAAACATGATTGAAATTCATCATCCTCATCAGCAACTGTCCCAGGTGTCATACAGAGGAGCTTCTTTATACATTTCTTGCATTCTCTGAGATCTAAACTGCTTATTGTTATACAAAATTCAAAGTGCTTAAAGTTTTCATAAAAGAACTACCAAACAGGTTGCCGTTTCCATCTGGGCGAGAATTTGAATACACTTGAGGCGACTTCCACAGTGCATAAGTATACATTCATCTGGACATAGAAAAGTACTGCAGTCAACATTAAGTTCCTTAATATTGACACATTGTGGTAATTCTAGAATAACAGATTTGTTCTTGCCGACCTTCAAACTTTCAAACTGTCATTTCAAGTTTTAGTAAAGATGGGTGGTTCGATAAATGACTTAAAACTCCGAGGAGTCAATAAAGTTGCATTTACTTATATTTAAGAACTTTAACTTTGGCATACATTTTACAAAGCCTAAACTTTGTACCAAATGATTTTGGCTTAATTAAGATGTGTAACATTTTTACAAAGGCAAAATTGCGACTGAAGATGCAAATTTATAGCAGAAGGTTTTCCATATACATGGTACATATGTCCACGGACACCTTTGTAGCTTAAAGACAGAAAAATGATCAGCATGTTGACCAAATAAGTGCCAATACTTTTATTATTGTACAGTGTGCCAGGTGGAGCGAGTCCTTCCATAACTGTTTGTCATGAACTAGTTTGTAAAGGTATTTGCACGAAGCTGCAACAGATAATAGTTCCTAAACATCCAGATAGTATTTTGAGGATCACTTCATCTGGCAAATCTGTAAGCAAAAAAAATAAATAAATAGATCATAAAAGTCCCAAAAATATGAACATGTCAGCTTCAGCATGTCAGATCTTGTGACAATGCACATTCTTCAACGTTTGTTCCAGTGATTGGTTAGGAAATTAATGTGGGTTTTAGAGTGAAAGCAGAGTCAAATATAGCAAATTTAAATGAATCAGGGGCAGTAACTTTGGATAGATTAATAAGTTCATGCCAAAAATCGTAACTCAAAACAAAATTCTCAAGCTTACAAGCTCTGTGTCAATACAGTCAGAAGAAACGAAGGTGCTGGAAAGTAAACATGATGAAATATGGTAATTTTGTATATTAAAGAGCCAAATTTAATAACCATATAAGACTGATTTGAGCAGTTGAACTCATCAAAGATTTTCCTGTCCATTTGTTCATGTGTTCATCTGTCAGAGGTCAAATTGTTTGAAGCTGTTATGTATTTCTGGTTTTTACCTGTGAAAGATTTTGGATTTTAAGCTGTTTTCTGTATTTACCCATATACATATTTCTTTTTTTTATTTCGGGTTTTAACCTGTTGTATATTTCTGGCTTTAACCTATTATGGATTATTAGTAGCTTGGCCCTCTGCCACAACAGTTATCCCGAATAACAGATATAACAGATTTTTCCACTCACAACAACCTACAATACAACCCTTACTTTGTGATTCATAAAGATTTTTATTCCAGTGTATTGTTCATAGTTGCACAAGGATACATAGTATTTATGAATGAATATGTCTTAGCATGAGGAATTTGTCATAGCACAAGGATTATATGAACAGCATATTAATGTGATAGCACAATGAATGTACATAAGCACGTGATGAAAAATCTGTACCAGGTAAACCTTGTCCGGTATGTAAGAAATATCTGGCTTTAACCCGTTGTATATTTACACCTGTTGAAAATTTCTGGCTTTGTGTTATGGAGTGATACGTATTTTGGGGGGAGAGATGCCAATTAAAAACTGTTTGCATTATCTTGGATAAACAAAACACAAAATGATTACATAAAACATATTTATCTTTATTTTATACTTAATCTAGCTCCTATGAATTAGTTGTGATTGTTTGTTTGAATATTTAAACATGATTTGATAACAATGAGAGCTAACAGATGATGGGTAACCTAATCACTCTTTCCTAAGATGCTGGAAGGTTAACCAGTTCTCAAGCATACATATCACCTGCAAGTGACTGATAACTTTCCCCCATGAATCAGATAGGGAGACGGAGACAAATGAAAATGGGATGCAATTTCTTATATCATCCATCACAGAGAATGTGGCGAGGCAGGGATTCAAACTCTGACTCCTTGGTTGATAGTGAGATGTGCTACTGACTGAGCTACCTGTTATATCAGTTTTTTTTTATTTTATTTCTATTTCCTACTTGATATATCAATAATCTGGTTACAACAAAACCACATATACATATATATCACAGTTACTGACCCCTTCTGGCTATTATTTCTAACTATTCTCTCTACCTATGAATTTTCTTCAAGAATTTCCCATCTTGTTCTGATTTACCATTTACTATCTCTCATTTAGAATTGAACTAATCATAATGCCATTATCTCATTGCACCTTTATAAAAGTTCAGTGATAGGTTAATTCCATTTTACCCTCTTAATTAATTGACATTTGCACTCCTTATAGTTCTGAAACACCTCTTTGGTATAAACTGTTTGATAGAAGTCATAAAGATAAAGGTCATAGATGAGGGTTATAAAGATGCAAAGTTACCTGTTGATTCAGATCAAGGTCAATTAGGCTGTATTCATATAACAACAGTGATTTTACTGGAAGGTCAACCAGGTATCATTTACAAATTAAAATCATAAAGTAGAGTTTGATGAAACTGCATTTGTCTTTGATACAGAATTTCAGGTCACTAGGCCAAAGGTCAAGGTCACTGTTTATTTTCTCAAAGAAGTTAAGCAAATAGCAGCAATAATTGTGTTTGGAAGTCAGTCTACTATGCTAACTTCAGAGAATCGTAGTGTATGCTATAATGTATAAAAAGATTAAAATACTTTTTTATCTTTAATTATAATTATTATACAATGTATTATAGAGCATTATTTTAATAGAAAATGTTTAAAATTGTTAATAATTATGTTGAATAGTTTATTAATATGATTTTTTTTAATTCAAAATAATCCACAATGGTTCACAGCTATTTAGGTGTTGAATGTCCCAGAAGTTTTAAGATCAAATAATATAATTATATGTTGTTTAAAAAAAGAAGTAAAAAAAATAAAAAATGAAAATTCGTAAGTCCTCTACCAGTTTACATATTTAATAATAATCCTTACATTTGTGACTATGGGCCACTGAGTTCCATATGACTGTTGAAGTTGAAGATTTCATCTAATCAAATATGACTGACTGGATGCCATTTTGTTTTCTTTCATGAAGCAATTACAATATTATGTATATTGCACAAAGGCTGCTCCAAATAATGGGGTGGTTTTCTTAAAGCAATAATGCTAATTTTTTTTCACAAAAAAGTAAGATGAAATATGTCTCACTGAAAGCCATATTGGATTTCTTTCTTGACAAATGATTGTGCTTTGATACAAATCTTATTCAGTAAGTGATGCTGAAATAGGGACACTCTGTGGCCTGAATTGGTCAAAGTCACTCTTATTGCCAAGGTAGAGGATTTGAGCCCAGCTCAGTTCAAAATAGTTTGTGAGAAACTGAACAGAGTTAATTTTTACTCAGATTCATTTGTAGGTTTACTGTTACCAATAA
Organism: Panopea generosa; assembly: GCA_029582155.1. NCBI lineage: Eukaryota > Metazoa > Mollusca > Bivalvia > Adapedonta > Hiatellidae > Panopea > Panopea generosa. The sequence continues at coordinate 52,722,997 of CM055898.1, forward strand.
AACCGGATGCTATATATACATGTATCGGTATTTTGCTGTATGTTGAAATTGTCAACATAAACTCATTCTTCCCTCTGCTACTACTGGTGTAACTGAATGTAAAAATACAGTTAAACCAAGTTTTTTTCATCTAGTTTTTGTTATTTATTTGAAACTGGTAGGGGATAAGAATTGTTATGTAATATATTTCTGTACCATGTTTGTTGATGATTGTATTGTTATGTAATTTCTCTGTACCATGTTTGTTGGTGTATTGATTTGACCTGGGCTCAGGAGACTCTATAATGTTAAAAAAAAAAAAGAAAAAGAAAAAAAAAAAAAAAGAAAAAGAAAAAAAAATGAAAAAGAAGAAAAAAAAAAAGAAAAATGTGTAAATCCTCTACCAGATAACATATTTAAAAATAATCCTTACATTTGTGAATTTTGGACACTGAGTTCCATATCACAGTTGAAGTTGAAGATTTCATGTAATCAAATATGACTGACTGGAAGCCATTTTGTTTTCTTTCAAGAAGCAATTACAATATTATGTATATTGCACAAAGACTGCTCTAAATAATAGGGTGGTTTTCTTAAAGCAATAATGCTATTTTTTCACAAAAAAGAAAGATGAAATATGACTCACTGGAAGCCATATTGGTTTCTTTCTTGACAAATGATTGTGCTTTGATACACATCTAATTCAGTAAGTGATGCTGAAAAAGGGACACTCTGTGGCCTGAATTGGTCAAAGTTACTCTCACTGTCGAGGTAGAGGATTTGAGTCCAGCTCAGTCCAAAATAGTTTGTGAGAAACTGAACAGAGTTAATTTTTACTCAGATTCATTTGTAGGTTTACTGTTACCAATAAAACCGGATGCTATATATACATGTATCGGTATTTTGCTGTATGTTGAAATTGTCAACATAAACTCATTCTTCCCTTTGCTATTACTAGTGTAACTGACTGTAAAAATACAGTTAAACTTAAAGTTTTTTTCATCTAGTTTTTGTTATTTATTTGAAACTGGTAGGGGATAAGTATTGTTATGTAATATATTTCTGTACCATGTTTGTTGATGATTGTATTGTTATGTAATTTTTCTGTACCATGTTTGTTGATGTATTGATTTGACCTGGGCTCAGAAGACTCTTTAATGTTGTAAAAAAAAAAAAGAAAAAGGAAAAGGAAAAGAAAAAGAAAAAGAAGAAAAAAAAAAAAAGAAAAAGTGTAAATCCTCCACCAGTTGACATATTTAAAAATAATCTTTACATTTGTGACGTTTGGACACTGAGTTCCGTATCACTGTTGAAATTGAAGATTTCTTCTAATCAAATATGACTGACTGGAACCCATTTTGTTTTCTTTCATGAAGCAATAACATTATGTTTATTGCACAAAGACTGCTCTTGAAGATTTCTTCTAATCAAATATGACTGACTGGAACCCATTTTGTTTTCTTTCATAAAACAATTACATTATGTTTATTGCACAAAGACTGCTCTAAATAATAGGGTGGTTTTCTTAAAGCAATGATGCTATTTTTTTCACAAAGAAGAAAGATGAAATATGACTCACTGGAAGCCATATTGGTTTCTTTCTTGACAAATGATTGTGCTTTGATACAAATCTTATTCAGTAAGTGATGCTGAAATAGGGACATTCTGTGGCCTGAATTGGTCAAAGTTACTCTCACTGCCGAGGTAGAGGATTTGAGTCCAGCTCAGTCCAAAATAGTTTGTGAGAAACTGAACAGAGTTAATTTCTACTCAGATTCATTTGTAGGTTTACTGTTACCAATAAAACCGGATGCTATATACATATGTATCGGTATTTTGCTATATGTTGAAATTGTCAACTTAACTCATTCTTCCCTTTGCTACTACTTGTGTAACTGAAAGTAAAAATACAGTTAAACTTAAAAGTTTTTTTCATCTAGTTTTTGTAAGTTATTTGAAACTGGTAGGGGATAAGTATTGTTATGTAATATATTTCTGTACCTTGTTTGTTGATGTCTTATTTCTGTCTGATGTTTGTTGATGTATTGATTTGACCTGGGCTCAGAAGACTCTATAATGTTGTTTAAAAAGAAAAAGAAGAAAAAAAAAAAAAGAAATAAAAAAAAAAGAAAATGTGTAAATCCTCTACCAGTTTACATATTTAAAAATAATCTTTACATTTGTTATATTTGGCCACTGAGTTCCATATCACTGTTGAAGTTGAAGATTTCCTCTAATGAAATATGACTGACTTGAAGCCATTTTGTTTTCTTTCATGAAACAATTACAATATTATGTATATTGCACAAAGACTGCTCTAAATAATAGGGTGGTTTTCATTAAGCAATGATGCTATTTTTTTCACAAAAAAGAAAGATGAAATATGTCTAACTGGCAGCCATATTGGTTTTCTTTCTTGACAAATGATTGTGCTTTGATACAAATCTTATTCAGTAAGTGATGCTGAAATAGGGAAACTCTGTGGCCTGAATAGGTCAAAGTTACTCTCACTGCCGAGGTAGAGGATTTGAGTCCAGCTCAGTCCAAAATAGTTTGTGAGAAACTGAACAGAGTTAATTTCTACTCAGATTCATTCATAGGTTTACTGTTACCAATAAAACCGGATGCTATATAAATGTATCGGTATTTTGCTGTATGTTGAAATTGTCAGCATAAACTCATTCTTCCCTCTGCTACTACTTGTGTAACTGAATGTAAAAATACAGTAAAACTTAAAGTTTTTTTCATCTAGTTTTTGTAAGTTATTTGAAACTGGTAGGGGATAAGTATTGTTATGTAATATATTTCTGTACCTTGTTTGTTGATGTATTGTTATGTTATGTTTCTGTACCATGTTTGTTGATGTATTATTATGTTATATTTCTGTACCATGTTTGTTGATGTATTGACTTGACCAGGGATTTGGGAAACTCCATAATGTTGTATGTATTTTTTTATTTTATTCCAATAATGTTTAAATATTACTCCAGACTCCTCCCAAAATTATGTAAATCTGGCAAATACATTTTAAATACCTGATGGATGGGACCAATTTTCCCTCCAAGTTTTACAAAAATCAGCCAGTGCAACTATTATGATTTGAAGTGATTTCTTTAGCCATGGTCATGTCTGTTTTCTCCTTAAATTTGTAAAAAGATCAAAATATTTTTTTTGTTTGATATGTATAATTATCTTTAAAATGTACACTTTATATTTTATTTTGTTGCAAATGTAAACACACACACACACACACACACACACACACACACACACACACACAGACCAAAAAGACTTTTGATTGACAGCTATAAGACAGCTGTATATATTGTGGACATAATAAGGAAAATACTGAAAACGACATAGAAATGAAGTCATTATGTTGATAAGTGATCGCCATACAAGAACCTGATCTCATACAAGAAATTGATTGCTATACAAGAAAATAATCGCCATACAGAAAAAAAAAATCTACAATGTGATCAACATAATTGTGCAAATGTGATATGCATTCAAATTGTGGCCTATGTACAAAGTGATCTACAGTACCTACATACAAATTGATCTACAAAGAAAGTCTCCGAAACAGGAGGAATTACTGGAATGGAAGACACAGAGTTAATACAGTATATACAAAATGATCTACAAAGAAAGTCTCTGAAACAGGAGGAATTACTGGAATCCTTTGCTGATGATGGAAGGCACAGAGTTGATAAAAAGGTATGTTACAGTATAGCATTCTGTTTAACTGAACTGACTGAAGGCATACAATGCCACACAGGTTCACATTCATTGGTGCACATGAACTTGGTATCAGTGCTGACTTACATAATGAAAACAGACTGATAACTATGTACTTGGTATAAGTGCTGACTTACAAGAGGAAATAGACTGAAGGTTTAATTACTATGTCACATAGGTTCTTATGTACTTGGTATCAGTGCTGACTTACATAAGGAAAAACAGACTGATACCTATGTACTTGGTATAAGTGCTGACTTACAAGAGGAAATAGACTGAAGGTTTAATTACTATGTTACATAGGTTCTTATGTACTTGGTATCAGTGCTGACTTACATAAGGAAAACAGACTGATAACTATGTACTTGGTATAAGTGCTGACTTACAAGAGGAAATAGACTGAAGGTTTAATTACTATGTCACATAGGTTCTTATGTACTTGGTATCAGTGCTGACTTACATAAGGAAAAACAGACTGATACCTATGTACTTGGTATAAGTGCTGACTTACAAGAGGAAATAGACTGAAGGTTTAATTACTATGTTACATAGGTTCTTATGTACTTGGTATCAGTGCTGACTTACAAGAGGCAATACAGACTGAAGGCTTAATTACTATGTCACATAGGTTCTTATGTACTTGTACTTGGTATAAGTGCTGACTTACAAGAGGAAATACAGACTGAAGGCTAAATAACTGTCACATTGGTTCTGTTGTACTTGGTATGAGTGCTGACTCACTTGAGGAATTACAGACTGACAGAATACTTCTATGTTCACTTAATCAGGACTGTAAGTCTTTCAAATATTCTTACAGATTTTAATGTCATACCTAATAGTGAAGTAAGATATATACTCTTTTTGTTAAAATTGAAACTTCATGGTTGCTATTCAAGTTAAATTAAATTCAACAATCTAATGGAATTGTCACTACCAAACTGATAAACTACTTTGAACTTTTAAATTTTTAATACAACATTTCTTTTGTATATTTTCAGATTGACAACTTTCGTCACAGTCCAGGAACACATAATGACTGCCACAGCTTACAATAAAAATGTAAGAAAATTACAATTATTGTCTTAGTGCAACAAAGAAATTACTGACTATTTATGAAATGTCTAACAATATTTTGAAATGCTAGTATCTTAAGATTATCTCCTTTAATATTGTTGGAACTCTTATACTTAAGTGATCATTTAAATCAATTATAATTTTATTATGTCATCATACTTATTTTATAACTTTTGAAGAATAAAATGCATAAAACTGGCAAGATTTAATTAGTGTTTTAGAGCAAACTGGCAATTAAGACTTAATTGTGTTTTAGAGCATGCATTAAGTTGAACATACTGACAATTAGCTTGTGCAACTATCAAAATATAAGGAACCATGTCCCATTTCTATACCTAATTATGTATTTGATGTTGTGTTTTGTGATATTATCTTTAATTATCATCAAGCTAATAAATTGTTTCTTATTTTTCAGGCTATTTAAAACATTCCAGCTGACCAACATTATACAATATCAACATTGTACAGCAACAACATTGTATGAGATCTACATATGACATGACATCAACATTGTACGGCAACAAGTTGTATGAGATCTACATATGACATCAACATTGTACAGCAACAAGTTGTATGAGATCATCAACATTGTACGGCAACAATATTGTATGAGATCAACATTATGACATCCAACATTGTATTGCAACAACATTGTACGAGATCTACACAATATGACAACACTGAACAGCAACAACAAAGTTATATGAGGACAACAGTATATGAGACTTACACACATTAAAACTGTTAAAGAACAAACTATTGAATCATTTATAAGCTGTCAATCTGGACATCACAAGAGCTCTTTAAAATTGGACACTCACATATATCAAAACATACATACATACACACTCACAAACACATGCATATTTTCTTATAACATGTTTTTGAAAAGAAAAAAAAGCTTCAAAAAAATATTTAAAAAAAAAAATATATATATATATATATATATATAAAGGGCATAGAAAATAAGAAAAAAGCTCAAAAGAACAAAAAAAAATAAAAAAAATAAAAAAAAAGCTCAAAGAAAAGAATAAAAGCATAAAAAAGAATAAAAAAAGCTCTAAAAAAAAAAAAAAAAAAAGAAGCTCAATGTTTTTGTTATTTATCTGTTTATGTTATTGTATAATTGTTAACAAAAGGTCTACAAACTTCTGGAACAGCCCTTGAAATTATTGATAAGATAATATCATAAAAAATAATCAATGTTTTCTCTTTCAATGTAGTTATTTCGTAATTATAATTATTTTTTAAATTATGTTTCGGTAAATTTATTTGTGGAAACTGGATATTCTATTTTGTTATTGACAACAAAGTTGTATTTTTCTGTTATCCTCTGGAGTTAGTGAAGTTTCTTTTCTGTTGACATGATATGTCTCTGATAATGAGGTAATTAGGGTGGTTTTAAGTTAATTGCCTATGATGAATTTCAATAATAATGTTATTAAATGATTAAATTATAAAAGAAACAAAAAATATTTTTTGAAAACTTTTAAAATCTTCTACAATTGTGTGTTTTGCCATAAAACAAATCATGGTTTCCTTTCATATTTATATCTTCATTAATGACTTCCATCAGGGATTCGGCAGGTATTCTGCTACAAAACTCCCTGACATTTACTCACTAGTTGAAAATGCTATTTTAAAATATGTTTTGTGCTTCTGGACAAAATATAGATCTGAAAGAAAGCTTTGGTTAACTGACCATCTATTAGCCATCGATCTCTGCCTGGCCGATTTTCTCAAGAACCATCATTGAAGTTGACATATCAACAAATGTCTAACTCATCTGATCAGGGTCTACATTGTCAGACTCTTAGTCAGTTACTCTTATGCACCACTCATTCCAAGTAAGGACGGAAGAGTTTATTTCTTGCATATTGGACAAGGATTTTCGTGTATTTTTACCGGGTACAGATTTTCCATCCTACACCTCCATGCGCTATAGTCCTATCCTCCTTGCACCATATAGCACATATTCATTCATTAATACCTCACATCCTCTTATCTATCCTCGGCACGCAAAACGTCATATGAAATATTCATTAATAAACATTATGTACTACTATAAAAAAATAGACCAGAATAAAAAAAACTTTAAAAATCACAGTTACAGTTGTATGCATGAAAAAGTATCTTTCCTGGTGTTTTCGGTGCGGCTGGAGAAATTCACATTACATCTAAGTAAAATACCCAAAATTGTTTAAGTTTACTCCATGAACCTTTGAAAAAAAAACAACATTGATATACAAGCACAAGTGGGGAAAACTGATAATTTTTTTCCTTTGATAGACCTACATGATAAACTTCTAGTACAGGACATATGACAATAAATTAAATTGACTTGATTTTAAGCAACATGCTAAAAATGGATGTCCTTTACTGGACTGAGTTCAACACCTTTTTCAGGAATCTTTAATGCCTTACTACACAGTTGCAGCTCCATTTTGCCACAGTAACATGATTCTTGTGCTTAAGAAAAGTCCTATGTACGGTAATTTTGTTAAAAATATTTTCAAAATGGTTAGTCAGGGACTGCAACTTCTTACTGCAGATGAGTAGAGCAAAAGTTAGCATAGCATATACCACAATAACACATCTCTAAGTTGTTAAAAAATGTAACTTATATGATTTTATTTATGAGACATGTATAACCATTTATTTGTATATAACCTTTTATTTGTATATACATGTAATTTTAATTCCATTTTAGTATCCAAGATCCTCCACATACCAAAACAACAACTACCAGTTTGAGAGAGCTGTAGAGGCCTGTTGCTGCATTCAAAACAGCTTCCTACATATTGGTGAAAAACACATCATTAAACATGGGTAGATTGGAAAGTTGACTCAGAGATATTGCTGAAAACACCATTCAACATAGACATATTTGAGAACTGTGCAATCATAAAAGGTAATTATCAGAATAAGCAAAAAAAAGTTATGATTTTCATGCTATGTTGCTCTACAACTTGCCTAATAATTAACATTGTTAAAGTTTTTGGCCCAACCCTTTTGGCAGTTGGTATTATATAAAGCAATAAAATATATTTATACCCAAACCTCAGTTTGCATTGATTTTAAATATTTGTAAATTTACATAAAAATATATGAATAAATCTCTATTCACTAACTGTCATATTAAAGATTTTCATATGAACAAAGGAAAGTTTCATTTGCGCAGTATTTTTTGCAAATCTTAAAAAGGATATGAAAGTTTGTAAATTGATTTAAGTGAAACACTAAATGAATTTTCCAGTTTTCATCGTAACTTCAAATTTACACTAAGAAGTTCATAAACTTATCAAACGTGATCCTGAAATATACAATGTATACATATATATATATATATATCAGGCCTTCTAAAATTGCCGGTTTTTCGGTTTTTGAACCGATTTCTGAAGTTCAAAACCGGTTTACGTTTCAAAGTTTAATAAAAAATCGGTCCAAATATTTTCAAAGTTCAATAAAAAAATCGGTCCAGATATTTTCTATCGGTCGTATAAAATCTCATAAATTGCTCTTATCATGCCATACTGACCTGTGAAATACGCCTTGCGGCAATATCATTTGACCCAATAATCCGTTTCTTTTGTCACCTGCTGTGCGAAATGATGTCAATTTCGACTAAACCATTGACGGTATTAGGGGAGTTTATCGGAAGAGTCTATCGCTATGAAGCACGCCTCCGATGTGTGATCAGCGACCCATAGCGTTCTGTCGGTTCATCAAAAGACTGTGTTTGCGTCCGTAATTGCTAACCAAAGCTGAGACGGTCGGACCGAATATTGTTTGCGTCATTAAAATATTTGATAAAACGTGCAGCGTTACTTGTTTGTTTCATTTTTTTTTTAAAAATAATTTAATTATAAAATTGATGACATTAATTAATGAAAGTGAACCCGGACCAATTTTGTTTTGATTTGGGACAGGTTCGGAATGATTTATTTTGGTGGTTGAACCGTTACATTGGTTTCCACGGTGATTATTTCACGTAGGAACTTGCATCACTTCCTGTTCGATCGATCATTTTTAATATAATGAAAATTATTCAGTAACGCGGAAACATAATGTCAGTCATTAAAATGTACACATTGTGGTAAAGTATGTTATAAATAATACACAAATAAACTTGAAATCGTTCCTTATTAATAAATAAACGCAGAAAATACATGATGTTGCTGACATGGTGGGTGGGGGTATGCATACATGTAAAGGCATAATGTAAGGCAATTTAAGTGATTTTTTTTAAATAAGTGCGATTCTTACGGTAGTAAAAAACCTGGACCGATTTGCATTTTGGAATTTTAGAAGGCCTGATATATATATATATATATATATATATATATATATAAATGTATGTAAACTTGTCCACCCTGTCCAGATGTGTTGCATGTAATTCCATAGTATATAAATCATGGTCAACACCAAATTTATTGGTTTGGCAGAGGCCTTGATATTGTATCTATGGTTTGCATTGTAGCTAGGCGCACTCACCATAGTTTGGTCTGTCCATTTATGTCTTGGTTATTCACAAATAATTATCTTCATATAGATATATATATATATATATATATCATGGATTGTGAATGAACATCTGAAAAGATCCCAAAAATCGTAAATTCCGTTGTTGTTAATTTAATTATCTCCCTTTATATATATATATATATGTGTGTGTGTATATATATATATATATATATATATATATATATATACAAGCTATTGCAGTAGTGTTGCTACGCCTGTAGAGAGGTTGAGATTGTACTCATAAACTAGAATAAACTGATATCAATGTTTTTAATACTAGTAAATCTTATTATCAATGCTTTTTAGTCAGGGTTCAGAAGCCAGAAGATGTTCCCTGGAATCATTCAATGAAGGAAGTCATTGGGCAGTATGCTGATGTCAGGTAAACATTGATTATGACCTCCTCATATCTTAATACTAATTATTTAATATAAACATAAAGGGCGAAATAAACTCCTGCATCTGGTACAAATCACATTCTAAATTTGCCTGGGTAGCAACAGTACTGCTGATAATGAATGTTGTTCAATGACCTCAATGTGATCCAGGCAGGAATAGAACCCAATTTGAAATCTGCTTGAGTAGCATCAGTTCTACTGATAGTGAAAGTTGTTCAGTGACCTCAATGTGATCCTGGCTGGAATCAAACCCAATTTGAAATCTGCTTGAGTAGCATCAGTACTGCTGATAATGAAAGTTGCTCAATGACCTCAATATGATCCTGACGGGAATCAAACCCAATTTGAAATCTGCTTGGGTAGTATCAGTAATGCAGATAATGAATGTTGTTCAATGACAACAATGTGATCCTGGCGGGAATCCAACCCAATTTGAAATCTTCTTGGGTAGCATCATTTCTGCTGATAATGAAATTTGTTCAATTGCCTCAATGTGATCCTGGTGTAAATCTAACCCAATTTGAAATCTGCTTTTGTAGCATTAGTAATGCAGATAATGAAAGTTGTTCAATTACCTCAATGTGATCCTCGTGGGATCAAACCCAATTTGAAATCTGCCTGGGTAGCATCAGTACTGCTGATAAAGGAAGTAATTCATTGACAACTATGTGATCCTGGTGGGAATTGAACCAAATCTGAAATCTGCCTGGGTAGCATCAGTACTGCTGATAAAGGAAGTTGTTCAATGACAACAACGTGGTCCTGGTGGGATCAAACCAAATTTGAAATCCACCAAGGTAGAATCATTACTGCTGATAAAGGAAGTTGTCCAGTGACAACAATATGACCCTGGCGGGATCTAACCTGTTAACCAATCATTGGCTCAGCATACCTTAATAAACCTACTGCTTATATTAGATAATTGTTTGGCATGGTTTCAACTAGGCCAGATCGCGGTGGTGATCTAGTGGTGGAGAGATCCTTGGCTGCAGTGTGGCAGCGCTTAGAATACTGTCAACACCATTCAGATATGAATTAAAAATTGTTTAAAGTAACACTAAACAGCATATAGCAACAACAAGGACATACTCTTCTTACATTTGTACATTACAATCATTGTCATTTTTATGGTCGGCCTTGAAAAGATCTCTGTTATTGTTAACTCTACTTATTGTTTGTAAAAAGATGACATTGTTATTAGCTAGAAAAATATATATCTAATATTTATCAGTATTAAACATTAAATAGTGAAATTTCACACTTTTTCAACAGATCTACCTTCTTTTGCACAGGTGGTGTTCTATGTCCTGCTACATGTGCTGTGCTGTTATGCCACAATGTCCTAGAGTCCCATGCAGGTTTTATCTAAGAGATACAGGTGATGACGTCTAGCAATATTTGGTATGCATATACTGAAAGGTGATTGGTTTATTTTATATCAGACAGAATGGAGTTTTATGTTGATCTCTCCAACATCCAACTTATGTAGAAAAAATGTCTTACTCGGTGACACCACACATGGCTGAGGATCGGACACACAACCATCCTCCGATCATGCAGGGGTTGAAATTTCTTATAAAAGCTTCTTGTCCTCCCCTTTGCAGCATTTTTATTGTGTGCTTAAAATCAAAGAAATATTAAGGTCAAGTTTCTTAAATCTTAGTCGTCCTGACCAAATGTTCACTCGTCATGGCGAGGGGATGAGTGGAATTTTCCAGCCCTGTCATGCGGCCGATGCTCTACCACTGAACCATGCGCTCCACACACAAATTTCACTTTTGGACCTCATTAGTAAAGAAAACAAAAACATGAAACACAAGTATAAACACTGACTTTGTGAATCTTGAATGAAAGGTCCATATCAAGATAATGCCACCTGGTTAAACTTGAAGAATATAGTAGATTTTTGGCTTAAAATCATTTGAATATTTATTACAGAGGTAATGCAGTTTATGATAATTATGTATACCATATATACATGCAGCACATACACGGGTGTGCGGCCAAAAGCTAAGACTATCATTCATTTTAGCTCGTCTTTTTGATAGTTTTAGTTCAGCTCAGCCTTTTCTCTGGTTCTCAACAAACTATTGATGTACGTGTGACTAAGCTTCATAAACGCATTCATTTAATGTCATTCAAATAATGTATATAGCCAAGCTATAGAGTTTAAGGCTCAGGTTTAAGTTTTTTGTGTAGATTTGTTTTTTTTTTAATCTCTTTTGTTTTCCAGTAATAGACATTGATTCTGTAAACTGATCACCATGATGTTAAAAAAGTTCACATCACTGACCTTAATAGTTAATACTTGCATAATGTCTGGTTCAAGTTTTATTTTTAGCTCAACTTTTTCTGTTTTTCAACAAACTACATGTACTAATGTTATAGTGACTAAACTTCTTAAACACTTTTATATTATGTCGCAATGTAGATAGTAAAGTAACCTATATTCCCATATTTTGTACTCTATAATCTTGGATTGAAGTTTTTTGTATAGCTAGTTTCGTTTTAGCACTGTAGAATGGTAATTTTCACTACCTCATATGGGTAATATTTTATATATATTAATAACAAAACATCTTCTGTTGTAGAGTTCAATACACAGCGGAGTGAACTCATCCACAGTGATCTCGGAGTAAAAGATAAAGTTTGTTTCAAATCAGAAGTCTTAAATACAGGTTCCAATATTGAAAACATCGTGAGATTCCAGGATAAGCAAACGCTCCAATATGGACAGATTCCAACTGCCACCCTTTTCACACAGCATTAATATCAAACCAAGTGGTGTAGAAGTTGGTTGATGATTATCAAAACAATCTAAACCTGACAATAAACTTATGAAAATAAAATGATTGATTGAATGAATATTTAGCATAATTTTTATTCCATCGAGGGCTAACAGACGATCAGTTAACTTAACCACTGTTTCCTGGTATCCTGAAAGGTTAACCAGTTTTCGAGCACACCCCCATCTGTGGAATAAAATGATAGTTTTCCCACCTGTATCAGCAGTTAGAGACGAATGAATGATAATGAGACACAATGTCATATATCAATCATCACAGAGACTGTTGATGGGTGGAGATTCGAACTCGAGACCCCTGTTCCCAAGATGATAAATATTTTTCATGCTCAACTCAAATTCGTACTCAAAACACAATTTCTAGGAGTCGTATACAAACCCAATTTCAAGCTCAAACACTTGACTAGGTCTCTAATTTTAGAGTATTAATGGAGATTTGAGGTAGAAAATTATACGTATTTACGTTTATTTTGTTATGAGCTGAGTCATCTTTGAGTTGAGCCTGGAAAAAATATTTATAACCTCGGACCCTGGATTGAGTCGCACACGCTACGATAGTCACACACATTACATAGTCACACATGTTACATAGTCACACACGTTACATAGTCACACACATTACATAGTCACACATGTTGTGACTAAGCTAATCTAAAAATAAAATAATTCAATATTTTTATGAAGTCGCAATGTTTTATTTCGTATAAATCGATATTCACCTATACTCTAGTATTATGCAGCTACAATTTTCTGTACAATTAAACCGCAACATCAGACGAGTTCTCCCGATTGCATGTAATATGTTCATGTGCCTATCTTTAAATTTTGTTTCACGAAATTAGAAAAAAATAATTCAAAAGACCCATACATGAACTGTTTATGCCTTGTTAATATCGGTATCACTGTTTCAATTTGAACATAGAAAACAAGAGAACCAGAAATGCATTTCAGAAGGGGATAAAGTTATAGTTTTTTCCATAGTATTGTAGAAGTTTTTGATATATTCACCCCATAATTTGTTTGTGATGGCAGCCATCCTCAATAAACCATATTGATACAGATTGATGTATATTTTATGCATTATCTTACAGGCGTACGCTGCAGTTTAATAAAAAATGACCGTGTTGGTGTTTAATATTAATTAAAGAGTGGTTTAAAATCATTTGTTCTGTCTTGTGTATCAATATTAAATGAGTGTTTTATTATTGAAATTACCGGTATAAAAACAGAAAAGAGCTTATACTTTTTAGCTCGCTAGGCCGAAGTCCAATGAGAGCTATTGCCATGACCCCGGCGGAGTTTGTAGACACAAAGGTTAAACTTTTGCGTTTAAGTTTTAAATATCTATGCAACCACTCATTGGATGTGAATGAAACTTCCCATGTGTGTTCACCATCATCAATGGAGCACACACAGACAAGAATCATAACTCTGGATTGCATTTTGGCACAGTTATGGCCCTTTTTCAACTTAATTTTTCAGGTTAAAGTTTGTTTATCGGGCAAGATATCTGTGCAACCACTCATTGGATATAAATGAAACTTTGCGTGTGTATTCACCATCATCGTTGGAACACGCAGAAACAAGAACTGTAACTCTGGGTTGCATTTTGGCACAGTTATGGCCTTTTTTCGACTTAATTTTTCAGGTTAGTTGATATCTATGCAACCACTCATTGGATATGAATGAAACTCTGCATGTGTGTTCACCATCATCGATGGAACATACAAAAACAAAAATCATAACTCTGGGATGCATTTTGGCACAGATATGGCCCTTTTTCAACTTAATTTTTCAGGTTAAAGTTTTTTATATGGTAAGATATCTATGCAACCACTCATTGATTATGAATGAAACTTTGCATGTGTGTTCACCATCATCGATGGAACACACACACACAGACAAGAACCATAAGTTTTGGTGTTTGACTCCAATCTCAATCTTTGCGTGGGTGTTGAGTTTTATCCCATCGGCGCGCTTTGCTGTCTTCTGTTTAGCTTGACACAGGAAGTCTATCAGGGAGGAAGTCTTTGTAGTACAAGAAAGTACAAACTCCTAGGAGTGAGATGTCAGTTCAAGTCTGACCTTGGACAAACTGATAGGCTTCCATTAATTGTTCATATAAAAGCTTTTAATTGTGCAATGAAGTTGACTCGTTTTAAATGTTTGGTATAATATATGGCTTATTTATACAAATAATGCAAACATTAAGTAAATTTTTACTTATTTTTTTAACTGTTCATAAACAAACCATTTAATTTCCATTCAATGAGGTGTAGATTTAAATAAAAATAAAAATATTTAAGAACTTGCATACAATCATTCAGTCTGTATGAACTTTATCGAAACTGCACTTCATTTCTCTATGAAAATCAGTTGAAGTTGGGAAGTGCAAAAAAGTACCATTTTGGATTTCAATGAATATTTAGCATCATTTTTATGCCATCGAGGACTAACAGAGGATCAGTAAACCTAACAACCATTTCCTGGAATCCAGGAAGGTAAACCTGTACTTGAGCACACCCATCTCCATAAGTAATTGGTAACTTTACCACTTGAATCAGCAGTGAGAGACAAATGATAACGAGACACAATGTTGTATATCGATCATCACAGAGACTTGCCGGGCGGGGATTCAAACTCACGACCCCTGGATTGATAGTTAGACGCGTTACCGACAGCTAATCAATCGGGTCCAGCATGTGTACATGAAATATGCACATAATTGTTCTGAACAAAACACCATCTGCTGTAGTTGAAGTGTCATTGTATACATGTTACTACTGTCCACATATATGGTTACTAGCTGTTATGGTGCAAACAGTGGAGCATTTGTAAGCATGAGTACAAGCTCCTGCTAAGCTCACTAAGTTTTCACTGAATTTTTTTCTCCACAGTTAAAACTGCAGCTATGGTCTAAAGGTAGAGTTTCATCTTGCATGCAAAAGGTCATGGGCTTGATCTCCGAGCGGGTCATACCAAAGAATTGAAAAATTGTACTAAAGCTTCCTCTCTTGGGGTTCAGCATGAAGAGCTTAGCTGACCTGGGATCAGTATAATGTGTCTGTGTTGGGTATCATACCATGTGCCTGCAGCATGATACAAGTGTGGCAGTGCTCCAAAAACTGTCTCAAGTAGACACTGTCACGATATGAAATATGGTTGAATGTGACGCTGAACATTTATACAACTATTACAACAAATTCTCGACGGTTACAATGGCTTAGGCATCGCACGAGGCCCAGATCATTATATGACGACAATATTTGTATGAAATAAAATCTGGTTGGAGACTATAAAAAGGTACATAAATTATGCATCTTACTGCATTCTTATTCATTCTCAAATAATGCTAGCTACTGTCGTGACAATAGTAGTGTTCTTCCTGTCACATTACTTTATGCTATTTTTTAGCTTTATTGTGAAAAAAACTCCTAGTTTATATGCACTGATCTCTCGAGTCTGCTTGCTGGGTGAAATTACTCAGTGTTGTTTTTTGAGAGGCGTTGGGTCAAGCTGTGGATGGAACCGGCAACCTCTGATATGAGTTAGTGTGCTAACTGCAAATGCTTTTGTTTTTGTTATTTTCTAAACCTTATGAAGTAACAAAAATAAATGCGCAACATATCACATTAAAGAATCATATATCGGTGACCGTCTGATTGAGAAGATCCAATTCGTGATGCATAATTTTTAAATGTTGTAATTTGTTCTGGTCACAGGGACCGTAATCGTATATATTCTATATCCCTATATAACAAAGGCGGAAATGGCTGAGCCATAGGGATGTTTTGCTTGGTTAGAGCGTCTAGTACATGTTGCTAGTCTGGTACCTTGCCCAACTCCAGTACAAAAAGAAGTTTGACAGTGTCCTTGACTAACATGTTGCCAGAAACCCCCAAAGTTGTCGAAAAATGTTTCAAGCAGTCAACATCTCATTTTTAAAGTAAATTGTGATCAAGTTTATTAATTATACATAAAATTGATCGAATTAGGTACTTTTTTTTCTTAAAGGACAATATTAAGGACAATTATCAGATATTACGATTACGATAATAATAATTACTCCAGGTGGGTTTTTATACCCTATCATTGTAATGAATTTTTTTTAAAAAATCAGGCCAAGTGGAAAAAAAAACATGATTTTTTAATTGGGAGGCCACCGCATGTCGGCCTCTATAATAAGGTAAAAAGGCCCTGGCCTATATGAAATCCTTGTTGTCGCCTCATAAAAGGCGGGGTCTATATAGGACCCCACAATTGCTGCAACACCTATGCTAACGTTGTTGTATGTACAAAACATCCACAAGTCGGTCTCAAAAGGAAAAGATATACAATAGTATATAAGTTGAGTTACGAGGCATATATATGCGTATATATATAAAAGCACTATATGGGTTATATGTATATCTATATAGTAACTAAGTACGGGGTGTTCGGCAAAACCCCAGAACCAGGTTTGAAATTTTGACCCTAAAATAATAGTTGTAGGGACATTATCATCAATTTAATTTTATAGAAGGACATAACTATGAGTGTATTGATGGGTTAAGGGGTTTGACCTAGGGATGGTAAAGGGGGCAATTAGGGGTCATTTAGAGGTTATTCTGATACCTAAACCCAGTCTTAACTAAAAACTTGTTATCTTTGAAAAAAAAAGATGTTTATGGGTCCTGGGTTAAGGTCTTTAAGGACTTCCTATGCCAGAATAGTAAAAATTACAGAAAGTTATTGGGTTTTCTATGTCCCCAGGAATGGACAACCATAACCCAATCAAAAAAAAAATCACCAAAATATGGGTATATGAGGATATCCCAACCTCACAACACAAAGTTCCTAAAACTCAATTTAACCATGTAATTCAATGACATAAATATTTCTATATGACTTGGGTTAAATCTGAAGGTACCATTAAAAAGATAAATGGATAAGGACCACGAAAGTGATTTCCCCCTATTTTTCCCTATTTTTTTGACAGAGTTACTGTTCTTGAAAGTTAAGTGAAAAAAAATTTTTTTTTTGATGATTGTGTCTCTCAATAAGGGAATGATGATAATTATCTCAATAATTAGGAAGGTCCGAGATCTGTAATTAGGGGCAACCCTTGGGGTTTAGGTAGTGTTAGATAGGGGACATTTCACTATTAAATATTTGTCAAGCAAAAATGTTATGTTTTTTATGTTCAAAATGTTATATCTCAACATTGCGATGCTTGATCTTTATAAACTCTTTACCAATAAACGTATCTCATCCTACTTTACAATTAGACCTTGACCTTGTTCCCCAAGATCAAGGTCAACCTTCAATTTTCGTTCGAAACCAAGGATAAAAAAGCGTTCAGATAAAAAAAGTCTATCTAAACTTCAGATCGCGCCCTAGCAATTTATAGAAATTCATAGAACATACATAAAGGAACATTTATGAAAGATAGATTTTCCGATTTTTTTAAATGACTTTTTTTAGGGACAAAATCACTAAATTAATGAATTTCGGGTAATTTTCAGATGACTTTTGATGACCTGTCTAGGTCAATGGGTCTAATATTTTTTATATCATGTTGAAGGTCTTGAACAGATCTTTCAGAAAATGTATAGTTTTATAGTCTTGCGGCACGGCATGGTCAAAAATGGAAAAATCGTCCAAAATGCCGATTTTTGAAATCAGTAATATAGAAAAGTATAAGTGATTTTTTAAAATGGTAAGAACAAACTGCTGGCCTTTATTTGACGAGATCTAGCTAACAAAAAAAAATTCGACTCTAGGTTTAATATTCAATTTTTGCACGTGCACATGCTTCAGATTTATAAACAAAATTCAACGCTTCTTTGTCAGGCTTGTCAGTACCTTATCAATGATACCCAACTTGAAAAAAATGGATCGGAAATGGCCTCTCGGCTCAGGTTCGATCCTTTTTTGGCCCTCTGGCTTACCATAGGTCAGTTGGGGTTAAGGTTCTACTGGCTAAACGATTTGAGTTAGCCATATAGTTTAAAAACAAAAGTTGCCCAGTATTAAGTTTTCTACAACATATATGAAGATGAACCCATTGCATGTGGCTGGCTCTTAAAATGGCGCACGTGCCAGGGTGACCACCTTAGTTCTAGGCCCCAGGAATGACATTGACCGAGTGCCCATGGGTCAGTGGGGTAGGCAACCTTAAGATCTATTCAATACCTGCCCAACGACACCAAGATCATCAAATTCCGACAAGAAATGGCCTCTGGGCAAGGGGTTTGAACATGGCACCTTTAATCGACCAAATATGACGAGTTGAATTGCACGGATATGCATTAACAATTTTATATTCACTCTTTTTGCTGTAGCGCATGGGGTTCGAACATACATGGGTGGTTGTTGGTAGTCGTTCAATTCGTACAGGGGACATCTAGGTACACTCTGATTTTTGAAAAAATCACATACCGGAAAATATGATTTTTTCAAAATTTTGACCATGTTCCATGCATCCCTGGCACCTTATTCTTAGCACGATGGAGGTGATATTTACATCATTCCTTAGGGATTTCCAATGCCTACAGCCCCCATAAATCAAACGTATCATATACTACGGTTATTGACCTGTCCGTCAGGCTGAAATATACTCCAGAAAGTCCGAACGTTTTTTCGGCATGGGTTGACCAGTGTTACGTTAGTGCTTTAGGGTCATTTGAAATTAGGGGAAAAAAGGGGTTTTGGCCACTTCCGGACCAAAAATAGCTGTTTTTTATCAATTTCAATCCGTTCCCAAATCTTTATTAATTCACATAAACGGCTGATTTTGTTATCATTATTTAGAGAGACATGTCTATTCTCTGGATATTACAACCAATACTTTTCATACATTTGTTCTTGACCCGTGCGCCACGTGCACGCATGGTAAACACACCACATTTTAAGAAATTGTTTCTATAACCACAGGGCTGATTTATACTACATTATTTAACATATTTTTATCTACACAATCCGCACAAAAAAATTAAAGTATATAAAAAGAATTGACATTTTGAACTTTGACTTATTAATTAGGTCAAAGTTTGACCCCTTTTTTCATAATCCTTGGACTATCAATATGACCTTAGCTTGAGCTTAAGAAACAATAAATACACTTGTGGCCAACAGGTAAATCAACCCCTTTGCCACATATGGTAAGTTTTTTACCGAAAATCCCCACCCCAACCCCCCGCCGCTTTCCAACCTTAACTCACCTTAAATTTCCGTATAAACATCATTAAAGTTGACCCGAAATGACCTTGACATATAAATTCTAAGTTAGAAATCAAAAGTCTACGGAAGGACACAATCATCAACCCAGGGACACAGTTATCACTCAGAGGGATACAATAGACGATTTTCAGGGAAACAGTTATCCATCAGGAACAATATCATCAAAAGTCGAGGGACACAATCATCAAATTGAGGGACACTATCATCACTAACCAGTGTCCAGTGATATATATATTCAACAAGTATTTTAATTTATTTCTGGTCATCAATTAAAAACCCCAGAGGGACTGTACATTGTCATAAAAGGGGAATGACTAAGTCTTAGGGGGCTTGGATAGAGTGACGCGAGTTTGCATGTGAATTTCTGTTGTTGTTGTTGTTTTTGGTGGGGGGGGGGGTCCAGTTCACGAATGAATTTCAGTATATTTTCGTGAATTTTGTGTGTTCCACTTTTTGTTCATTCCTCAAGGGCGTAGGAGCATTTCAATTATTGGGGGTGGGGGCCAACCTCAGGAGAGAGTGAATAATGATGTATTTCTAGGCCAAAAAGTATATGCTGAACCTGAATATTGGTGGTGGCGCCCCCTTCCCCCCACATACGCCATGTTCCTACTATGTCTTCGGGAAAGCGAGTTCTATACAGGATCCCACAATTGATGCACCACATAATCGCTATATTTCCGCTTTTATGTACCAAACATCCACAAGTCGGTCTCAGAAGGAAATAGTATATAAGTTGAGTTACGAGGCATATATATGCATATATATAATATATGAGGTCTATATAAGACCCCACAATTGCTGCAACACCTACGCTTACGTTGTCGTATGTACCAAACATCCACAAGTCGGTCTCAGACGGAAATAGTATGTAAGTTGAGTTACGAGGCATATATATTTATAAAT
This sequence comes from Panopea generosa, assembly GCA_029582155.1. NCBI lineage: Eukaryota > Metazoa > Mollusca > Bivalvia > Adapedonta > Hiatellidae > Panopea > Panopea generosa. The sequence goes on from CM055898.1 coordinate 52,743,640, forward strand.
ATATATATGAAAGCACGCTATGGGTGTATCTATATAGTAACTAATTATGGGGCGTTCGACAAACCCAGGAACCAGGTTTGAAATTTTGACCTCATAACTAACAGTTTTCTTTATATATGATTTTCAACATGGATTCTTATTAATTTTTAGATCATCAATTTTTGACGTCCCAATTTATAACAGCAAAATCGCGAATTTTTCGACCTCAGTTGAGTTATATTAAATATATAGAATAGAAACATATATCACCACGTACTCATTTGACGGGTGTATAGATTTACAAATGCAAAATTTACGAAGAACTGGAGATATTAAAATTGACTGGAGTTGTAGCACAAAATATATGATTGCCAGACTGAAGATGATTCATGGAAAAACACAATCTGGAATTCAAAGTTCATAATGTATATCTAGAGCTGAAACGTTGAAATTCTTGCTTGAGGAGCTGGACACGTTAAGAGTTCAGATGACTCATTTTTTTAAGAATTTAACTATTTTTTAAATAAACAATAATTCATTCATTGTTGGTGATTGGTGCTCCTTATTAAAAGGCACTTTAAAGCGGTACATTCTTTTTTTTTTATGAAAAAATGGGGATAGATATTGAGCAGTGGAGATGTAAAATTGGTATTTTTTATGGGAAGTATGTGTCCATCAATAATCTATCAAAAAGTCAAACGTCAGAATATTAAGGTTTGTTTGTCAAGCTTTCATTATATGTTGTTCATGTTGATAACTTTTATGTTGATTTTATGCGGAGATGTGGAAAGGAATCCTGGACCACCACGTTACCAGTTTACAAAATTCCCTGTAAATGGCAATTTTCACTAGGATCATCGAATATTCAGTCAATTTTCACAGGGTCTAGCATTTTTTGCAAATGCGTTATTAAAACCGCTTGATAGCTACTGTTGGAAAGTATTGATATGGAATTGTATGCAGGAGATTATTTATATAGATACATAAAAGAATATCAAACACACCATATTCTTTTCCAAATCCCAATGAATTGCCTTCTTACTTAACATTTCAGAAATCTAACTAAGTTTTCCAATTTCCGAACCTACATTTTCGAATTAACACAAGCAGCGAGCCGTCCATCAGGCCTTGCAGACCTTTGATTTTAATATTGCAGCCATGTACACTATTCCTTTTGTGACATTTTGCCACTAACAAACTGCATTACTTTGTAGATTAATCTGCAAAAGTGTAGGTTTATTCTTTATTATGATATTAGCATTGTACATACACATAGCAAGACATCACTTTTCATAACAAGAGGCCCATGGGCCTTAACGGTCACCTGATTATCCTTGATGACATAAAGCTAAATGAACTTATTTTCCATATTTTGTCTTTCGGGAAGCGGCAAAAATCCAAACAAAGATTTTGAACATCTCACGATCTGCATCAACAAATGACAAAATGTATTCCTATACAGATTTAGTCAAGTAGTACCTACCGCAAGGGTCAAACAAACCATGACACCCGAGGACAGGAAATTCACAGTTTTTATGACGGACTCCTAGGCCTCATTAACTATGCTTGCAATTTGTTTTCTATTGCTTCCTATAATAAAAAAGATTTTTAAAGATTGCCTTAAATTTGACTGTTTTGGACCAAGGTTACAGAGGGAGTGGGACACTAAAAAAATACACCAAAACCATTAAAAAACTATTCAGTCATCAGAAATGATGGTTTTTGCCTGTTTCTCTTATATAGATTTAATAAAGTTACCCCACTCCCTGGGCAAAACTATGAGACAGGGGGACATGAAAGTCACAATTTTCATAAAGAATGTCAATAATCATACGCACCAATTGTTTCACAGTGCTTCTTATAATATATATTTTTAAAATTCTGATGTGGTACGATATAATTCTGATGTGGTTCGATGTCATTCTGATGTGGTTCGATGTCATTCTGTGGTTGTTTATCATTCGTCAGTGGTAACTTGTCTTTCGGCACTGATAATTTGTTATGCGGCAGTGGTAACTTGTCATTCGGCAGTGGTACTCTGTCATTCGGTAGTGGTAACTTGTACTTCGGCAGTGGTTGTTTTTCATTTGGCAGTGGTATCTTTTCATTCGGCAGTGCTAATTTAAAATGGTGTCTCCACCAGTCGCGCTTACACCAGTGATACGGTTGTTTACAATGGCCAATTTGAGAAGCATTCTAGTTTCACTCAACCTCAGTGGTGAAATTATACAAAGATTTATAGATCAAAATGTGAGTATACGTGTATCTAAATAATAAAAATAATTATATAAAGAAATAAACTTATTATTTAGAAGTTAAACTGGCACCAACAGTGACAGCATCTCTACGTGTTTGCAGAACAGATCTAAATATAAGTTTACACATGTTACTGATTCATGACATTATATCAGTAACTGCACGAAATCGGGATTAATAGTTTATATAGAAATTATCTGTGAAATATGCCGACCAACATGGGACTCGAACTCGCGACACCCGAATACTAGCAAGATGATGTACATAGGTCCTACCGACTTAACTTGGTTGCTTTCTGAACCAGTAACGGAATCAACACGTGTTGATTGTTTTTGCAATGATCTGAGGTTGTTATAATGTGTGTCGTAAATTTCTAAAAATGCTTCCTTCGAACTCGCACGCACATATGCACGCTTAATTTTATTTGTAATACTAAATGCATTAAAAAAATGAAAAATAACTGCATATCTTCATACTTCCGATTATATCATTTAAAATGTCTTGCGACCAAAGCCCTTCTACTATTTATAACCATTCACTGTAATAACTAATGTTCATATATACGAAGTTTGGAACTTTAAGATCATCGTCAACTTTCAATCTATATTTTCCCAGACAAAATAATGTGTAATGTGAAATCTACTTTCACTTTGTCAATAATTTCCTAATGATATAATCACCCAGTCCAACGTTACATTAGAGGCACCTACGCCGCATTTTCGGTGATAACTACACACGATAATGGTACTTCCTGTTATTTTTGTGCACGCGGTTGATCAGTGAGGTAAGAACACCCCTTTATTTTCATATTAATATTTCGTTTTTAAATCAAAGATGTTGCCGATACGAGCGGCATTGTATTTAAGTTTCAAGCGGGAATGTGTTTTTGAATGGGAACACGACCGTTTATTCAAACATTCGAGAAAAGTGACGGATTGAACCACTTTCGGATTGAAAACACGTGATTTACAGCTCAATTTATTACTTCGGAAGCATTTCTTGGACAACTTTATGTGTTTTACATTTGTTTTATATATCAACATAGCAAAGTATGTCATTAAAAAATACAAGTTGATATTATAAGGGTGCTTAACGCCAAAATTTGCTTAGTACTACGAAGCACTACAAAAAGTTTATGGAATTCAAGCAGTTGAAAGGGCAACATTCTTTCTATGGTTTACGGCTTTCAGACTTAAAGATGAGCACCGTTCAAGTCGGAAAGTTCAAATAACTGACACGTGTAACAATGAAAAAATTAAGGAAATAATTGATGGACGATACAAATGTGAGAATATTGCGGCAGAAGTCGACATAAGCACGGTGGCAGTTTATATAATTCTTATTAATCGTATCCGAATGCGTAAGATTTAAGTTCGGTGGGTGCCACAATGCCTAACTTCTGACCAAATACAGCACAGGGTAGATGTTGCCAAAATATTGTTAACACGGTATGGAATAGGGGGTGAAGCATTCTTGAATCATGTTGTAGCCACCGACGAGACGTGGATCCGTTCATATGAACCGGAAATCGGAATTAAAGCGTCAATCTTCAGAATGGCACACTCCAGTTTCTCCCAGGCATGCAGAGTTCAAGCAAAAACATGGTAATCTGAAGATGATGCTAATTTTTGCCTATGATGCTAAAGATATATTATCGTCACATCGCGTTCCCACTCTTAATCAAGAGTATTAGAGATATTTTCTATCGAAATTCCTACGTCCAACAATTCGCAAAAAGCGTACAGGATTTTTAACGGCACACCCAATTATCATTTTTACCGCCGAAGAACGTACACGTGTATATACTTCATTCCGATTCAATCGTATATCCTTGGCCTATTCCACCATCCTTCAGTATTTAATGTATGCAAAAATATTAATGCATAAACATGTATGGCCAAAAACATTTTTTCCTTTTTGTTGGAACATACATTTTTGGATATGAGAAGCTGTTTATAGACAGCACTGTAGGATAAAATAGTATGGGGAATCGACAGAGAAAAAAAATATTGTCATGGGTTTCGAACTCGGATTGCCCGAGTCAAAATCCATAGATAAACCTATCCGCTAATGCCGGTATATAAGAAGATCGGCTTTCTTCTTTCTCAATGTATACTTAACTTAATCGATGATGCCCTGAAATTTCCAGAGATTTCCACGGGTCAGGTCTAATTCAAATATCGGCGAAAATAGCAAGTTTAAATACATGTTATTGCAGAGAAACAAAGTTATTTTGCACCAGATATGATCCAGATAACCACATTTTATGCTAAATAATACAATTATACCAGTTTTTAATTGACTTGAAAGGTTAGAACTTACTGGTATAATACGATACATTATATTAAGCCAAACCTTCGCGAATGGAACACTAGCAATAGAACTATTTGTCGAGAAGAAGTTGTTTTAGCTCGGTGCAGAATTTGACATATACGCTATACCCATTCATATCTATTAAAACGTGAACTTGTTCCAGAGTGTGTGCCCTGTTTTGCACCGCTTACTGTTAAGTACATACTGATCGACCTCATCAGAATGACATCAAACTACATCCAAATGAAAAATGACCACATCAGAATGACATCGAACCACATAAGAATGTAAAGTAACCACGTCAGATGTGTCATCGAACCAAATTAGAATGACATCGAACTACATCAAAGTGTAAAATGACCACATCAGAATGACATTGAACCAAATCAGAATGACATCAAACTACATCAGAATGACACCGAACCACATCAGAATGATATCAAACCACATCAGATTAACACTGAACCACATCAGAATGACATCGAACCAAATCAGAATGACACAGAACAACATCAAAATGTAAAATGACCACATCAGAATGACATCGAACCAAATCAAAATGACATCGAACTACATCCGAATGACACCAAACCACATCAGAATGATATCGAACCACATCAGAATGATATCGAACCACATCAGAATGACACCGAACCACGTCAGAATGACATCGAACCAAATCAGAATGACATCGAACCAAATCAGAATTGCATTGAACAACATCAAAATGAAAAATGACCACATCAATACGACATCAAACCAAATCAGAATGACATTGTACCACATCAGAATGACACCGAACCACATCAGAATGATATTGAACCACATCAGAATGACATCAAACTACAACAGAATGACATCGAACCACATCAAAATGTAAAATGACCACATCAGAATGACATCGAACCACAACAGAATCCCATTGAACCACATCAAAATGTAAAATGACCACATCAGAATGATATCAAACTACACCCAAATGAAAAATGACCACATCAGAATGATATTGAACCACATCAGAATGTAAAGTAATCACGTCAGAATGTCATCGAACCAAATTAGAATGACATCAAACTACATCAAAATGTAAAAATAACCATATCAGAATGATATCGAACCAAATCAGAATGACATCGAACTACATCAAAATGTAAAATGACCACATCAGAATGACATCGAACTACATCAAAATGTAAAATGACCACATCAGAATGATATCAAACTACACCCAAATGAAAAATGACCACATCAGAATGACATCGAACCACAACAGAATGATATCGAACCACATCAGAATGACATTGAACTACATCAGAATGACATCGAACTACATCCAAATGAAAAATGGCTACATCAGAATGACATCTAACTACATCAAAGTGTAAAATGATCACATCAGAATGACATCAAACCACAACAGAATAACATCGAACGACATCAAAATGTAAAATGACTACATCAGAATGACATCGAACCACAGCAGAATGACATCGAACTACATCCAAATAAAAAATGACCGCATCAGAATGACATCGAACCACATCAGAATGTAAAGTAACCACGTCAGAATGACATTGAACCAAATTAGAATGACATCGAACTACATCAAAATGATATTGAACTACGTCATAATGTAAAGTGACCACCTCATAATGACATCAAACCAAATCAGAATGACATCTAACTACATCAAAATGTAAAATGACCATATCAGAATGACATCGAACCACATCAGAATGACATCGAACCAAATCAGAATGACATCGAACTACATCCAAATGAAAAATGGCTACATCAGAATGACATATAACTACATCAAAATGTAAAATGACCACATCAGAATGACATCGAACCTCAACAGAGTGACACCGAACTACATCAAACTGTAAAATGATCACATCAGAATGACATCAAACCACAACAGAATAACATCGAACTACATCAAAATGTAAAATGACTACATCAGAATGACATCGAACCACAACAGAATGACATCGAACTACATCCAAATGAAAAATGACCACATCAGAATGACATTGAACCACATCAGAATGTAAAGTAACCACGTCAGAATGACATTGAATCAAATTAGAATGATATCAAACTACATAAAAATGTAAAATGACCATATCAGAATGATATCAAACCAAATCAGAATGACATCGAACTACATCAAAATGTTAAATGACCACATCAGAATGACATCGAACTACATCATAATTTAATATGACCACATCAGAATGACATCGAACCACAACAGAATGGCATCGAACTACAACAGAATGACATCGAACTACACCATAATGTAAACTGACCACATCCGAATGAAAACTTACCACAGCAGACATCTGACCATATCAGAATGTAAATAAACCATCAAAGTCGTGTTTGGCGTTCCATAAAAATGTAGTAATGACTTTAATCTGCAATAGTTTCAATGCAGAATAAATCATCGAATATTAGGGGCAATCTATCTTTTAGAAAAAAATGAATATTATTAATTCAGATCTCTGTTCATTTTGCAAAAATCATGCTGATACAATAAAATATATATTCTGTGAATACAGGGTCACAAACATGTTCTGGGTCAATCTTACACACTTCAGCAACGAATGTGCCGTATCCTCATCCACGAATGTGCCGTATACTCAGCCTCGAATGCGCCGTATCCTCATCCCCGGATGTGCGGTATCCTCAGCCACGAACATGCGGTATCCTCATCCCCGAATGTGCCGTATACTCAGCCTCGAATGTGCCGTATACTCAGCCTGGAATGTGCCATATCCTCAGCCACAAATGTGCCGTATTCTCAGCCTCGAATGTGCCATATCCTCAGCCACGAATGCGCCGTATCCTCATCTCCGAATATGCCGTATCCCATCTCCGAATGTGCCGTATACTCAGCCTCGAAGGTGCCGTATTCTCAGCCTCGAATGTGCCGTATTCTCAGCCTCGAATGTGCCATATCCTCAGCCACAAATGTGCCGTACCAAGCCCACGAATGTGCCGTATCCTCATCCTCGAATTTGCCGTATCCTCAGCCATGAATGCGCCGTATCCTCATCCCGAATGTGCCGTATACTCAGCCTCGAAGGTGCCGTATTCTCAGCCTCGAATGTGCCGTATTCTCAGCCAGTATTGTGTCGTATCCTCATCCCCGAATAGGTCGTATCCTCATCCCTGAATGGGCCGTATCCTCAGCCTCGAATGTGCCGTGTCCTCAGTCTCGATTGTGCCGTGTCCTTAGCCTCGAATGTGCCGTGTTCCCAAACCACGAATGTGCCGTATCCTCAGCCTCGAATGAGCCGTATCCTCATCCCCGAATGGGCCGTATCCTCATCCCTGAATGGGCCGTATTCTCAGCCTCGAATGTGCCGTGTCTTCAGTCTCAATTGTGCCGTGTCCTCAGTCCACAAATGTGCCGTATCCTCAGCCTCGAATGTGCCGTATCCTCAGCCACGAATGCGCCGTATCCTCATCTCCGAATATGCCGTATCCTCATCGCCGAATGTGCCGTATCCTCTGCCTCGAATGTGCCGTATCATCATCCCTAAATGTGCCGTATCCCCAGCCCACGAATGTGCCGTATCCCCAGCCCACGTATGTGTCGTATCCTCAGCCACGATTGTGTCGTATCCTCACACTCAAATGTGCCGTATCTTCAGCCTAAAATGTGCCATTTCCTCAGCCTCGAATGTGCCGTATTCTCGGCCTCGAATGTGCCGTATCCTCAGCCTCGAATGTAACATGTCATCAACCTCGAATGTGCCGTATTCTCGGTCACGGATGTGCCTTATTCTCATCCCCAAATGTGCCGTATCCCCAGCACAAGAATGTGCCGTATCTCCAGCCCACGTATGTGCCGTATCCTCAGCCACAAATGTGTCGTATCCTCACAATCAAATGTGCCGTATCTTCAGCCTAAAATGTGCCGTATCTCCAGCCTCGAATGTGTCGTATCCTCACACCCAAATGTGCCGTATCTTCAGCCTCAAATGTGCCGTATCCTCATACTCAAATGTACCGTATCTTCAACCTCAAATGTGCCGTATCATCAGCCTCAAATGTACCGTATCCTCAGCCTCGAATGTGTCGTATCCTCACACTCAAATGTGCCGTATCTTCAGCCCCAAATGAGCCGTATCCTCAATCTCGAACGTGCCGTGTGCTCAGCCTCGAATGTGCCGTATCCTCGGCCTCGAATGTGCCGTATCCTCTGCCTCGAACGTGCAGTATCCTCAGCCTCGAATGTGCCGTATACTCGGTCATGAATGTGTCGTATCCTCGGCCACGAATGTGCCTTATTCTCAGCCCACGAATGTGTCGTATCCTCAGCCCACGAATGTGCCGTATCAGTTTCGAATGTGTCGTATCCTCAGCCTCGAACGTGCCGTATCCTCAGCCTCAAACGTGCCGTATTCCTAGCCCACAAATGTGTCGTATCCTCAGCCCACGAATGTGCCGTATCAGTTTCGAATGTGCCGTATCCTCAGCATTGAACGTGCCGTATACTTAGCCCACAAATGTGTCGTATCCTCGGCCACGAATGTGCCTAATTCTCAGCCACGAATGTACCGTATCCTCAGCTGCGAATATGCCGGATCCTCAGCCTCGAATGTACCAAAGTGGAAAGACCATCGGAATACAGCTGTGTTTCAATATAAAATCGTTTTGCATGTTAATGCTGTGTTATTGTTATGCTACTGGAATATATATATATATGTTCCTACTTATTATTACAACCACTTCAATAATGGGACCAAGGTAACATAAGACGTGGTAGTAATATGTAGAAGAAGAGAAACAACTCTTGGTGTCTTGAAGGCTGAGCTATAAAATGTTTTAGTAAAAAGAGAGCCATTAATGTAAAACAGTTCTGAAAGAGACGTTTCGTTTATCATTTAGAACTGTAATCGCTATTTTGACACCGAAATGGGACATTAGCAATCGCCTTTTTATGACCCCGTCCGTCATTCAAGGATTGTGGTGAATATGCATCCAGTGTTGTATGGAAGGGTATTACCGCCATATCTCTAAGTTTGCAATTTGTCGTTTGTTCTTTGTGCAATGGGTGTAAATGTTTCTTTCTTCTTAGTTCTTTATGGGAAATGAAACATTTCACCTTTTTGTCTATCCTACTACTAGTATATCCTATCACTGTAAAAGTTACATACGTCTTGTCTCTTTGTGTCAGATTAAACATTACTTGCTGCGTAAAATGTATTTTCAAAATGTGATGCATGTTTCGATATAATTTTATTCCAATGTTCACCCCCTTTGTAATGAGTGTAAGGAATGTATTTGGACAGGGTACCAGACTATTTCGACTGTGCTGCCGCTGAACGTCATCATTGTAATAAATCCCAACTTCCCGTTATAACGTTTAGTGGCGCTGCAAAATTACAGACAGGTCCTCTGTAAACAACCAAAGAAGTTGCGAATGGAAATATTTGCTGTAATCAGTCATCAGAATTCGCAACTCTAAATGCAGCCTTACAAATTTAGGTCAGCTACCACCATTGCGTATTCCATAGACTTAATTTTCACTATTTCTACAATTCGTGGACCAAAACGTCCTACATCATATTAAAGTACTATCCTAGACTCAAATTAAAATATCCCTAACATGGGGTAAAAATTACCACTTTTTACCCCCTGAAGTTGGGTACCCCCACTTTCAGCATGAAAAAAAAACAACAACTAAATTTCACCAATTTTACTTTCCATACAGTTTCCTAAATGTAATGAAATAACCTTACTATAAAAATATATCCCCTGAAAAAACACTATACTTTTTTCAACCAATCAGAGATCTCTTTTTATCAAGGAAACTGCATGGAGAGTAAAATTTGTGAAATTTACTTTTTTCATGCTGAAAGTGGGAGTACCAAACTTCAGGGGGCAAAAAGTGGTAAAAAGTTGTACTTTTAACCTCATTTTGGGGACATTTTAATTTAAGTTTAGGACAGTACTTTAATATGATATAGGACTTTTTGGTCCGCGAATGATAGAAATAGTGTAAATTGGGTCAAACGTTATAATGTTAGTCTATGGAAAACACAATGGTGATAGCTGACCATATGACCAACGATGAAAACAAAGCAATGTCGATTCCACTAGGGACCAGTTGTTATTCTTTCATATACGTCTGGCGGCACATGTGATCATAATTGACAATGCCAACTGTGTATTTCGCATTGTTATATATATATATGCCTAAATGTGTTGTTCAACATGCCTACTGTATAGTTTAACGTTTGCAACTCGAATCCTTTTGAAACACGTGATTATGCTGAACTCGTTATATTATGACAGGAAATATGTAACTTTTACAATGATAGGATATAGTAGAATAGACATATAGCAAAGTTACAAAGGTGAAATATTTCATTTCCGACAAAGAACTAAGAAGAAAGAATTTTTTACACCCCTTACACAAGGAACAAACGACAAATAACAAACGACAAATAACAAACTAAGAGTTATGGCGGGGATACCCTTCCATAATGTTACACCTGTCCACCCGTTCGTTAAATTGGTTTCAGGTGAAACACTTTTGAGAGCGCCTTTCTATTTAATTTATATTCTGTAACTTTGATAACACGGTCAATAAGCAAAACCATTTCATCTGTATCTTAGGTAAAGTAGGTAAAGTGGGTAGGAGCAATGTTTGTCCCCAGATTACGTCACTGGCCCCGAGTGTGTGCTTGGACACCTCACTAACCGATTTTGATTAGTCATTATAGCACGGGGAGGTAAGAAGACATGGGCTGTTTTAATAGAAATAGGCCTATTCTAATATATTGTCTTTTATTTCACATTTCATTAAATTAAATAAAGATTTAGATCTACGCTAAAACATATTTAAAATAATAATAATAATAATAAATAAATTAAAAAAAGAAAGAAAAGTACTCAGCATCTGCATTATATAATGCAGGTGTTAGTTGTAACTGATCCAAGTATGAGTGTCCTAGCACTAGTACTTATTGAGAAATAGTGTAAAAAATGAAAACTTAACGTTGGAGGTAAATGCAAAATTCAGCATCAAACAATGTCAATGGACCATGAAATGTAGGTCACAATTAGCATCTGTAGTATATAATATGATGCATTGTGTTAGTTGTATCTATGATCCAAGTATGAGTGTCCTAGCACTAGTACTTGTTGAGAAATAGCGTAAAAACGTAAACTTAACGTTGGAGGTAAATGCAAAATTCAGCAACAAACAATGTCAATGGACCATGAAATGTAGGTCATACTCAGCATCTGCAGTATATAATGTGATGCAGAGTGTTAGTTGTAACTATGATCAAAGTATGAGTGTCCTAGCACTTGTAAAACGAAAACTTAACGTTGGAGCTAAATATAAATGTTTGACGCCGTCGTCGCCGTCGACGGAAAAGCAACACCTTAACGTCGTCTCTCCTTCGTCGCGGTGAGACAAAAAACAGAATGACGATGCTAAGGTCGCCAAACAGTCTATTTTTAGAATGGGCATTTCGTTTCAAGTTTACCATTTAAATTTACATATCGATTTTGTCACGTTTTGGTAGATTTCACATATTAAAATACTCGGTTTATATTAATTAATGATAATGAGATGTTTTTTGTCCAATTATAATTATTTTATTTTTAAGACATTTACGGCGTTAGCCTGATAAACTCCCTTTAAAGTTGATCAGATTTTTATGATATCGGGATGGGCAGTTTTTTTTTTTCATTATTTGGATATCCGATCAGCTGTCTATAACTCTCTTGGGAGACGCAAAATAAAACACCTTTAAAAGGCTCCTTGGGGACTTGCAATCTGTCGCACTAGTCCACATCAGAAACAGAAAACAAATGCAATTTGTCTTTCTTAAAGGTTGACAACGCAATTTTGTTTCTTTTTCTGAAACTATGTGTCTGCATAATGCAAATATAAAATTAAGATAATCAAGTTCGTATTTGCATTCCGTTCCTGTTTTAGCAAATATCACAACTCTGTTAAAAGGCTTAAAGGATTCCTTTTTTAAAAAAGTGTGGTCATTTCTGACAAACAGTGCTAAATACATTAGATCGGTATGATAAAAAAATCCAAGTTAAAATAATCTTATATCTTTAAATATTTTTTCTCATATTTCTTATACAAACCACTAGCTATAATATAAAAAAAGTTAAAACTTTTTCAAATAGGAACTTTCAGACAGTTACATTTTGCAGACACTATTCATAGATCAAGCGCTCTAGATAAATGTTGCATTAAAATGTTTCAACATTGCCGTGTGTCCCTTTAACACAGGGGCTAGGCTATCGCCAGAGCTCACTTCCTCATTCAAACATTTTATAGATTGGCCGTCTATGTCGTCTACGCGAATGACGTGTAATGATATCTTCAGTTGGATTTAATTCTTTACCTGCTGCCGCGTTATTTTCTACCCGTATCAAACGGTACACATCGATTTGCGGCTGTACACACAGATAACCAAAATACTTGGTATGCATTTACTAGTATAGTATAATCTGATATATGTAGACGTTTAAGTCCTGGCGAGATTATAAAATACACACAATATGAACATACGTGACTAGCCGTTAACTTCATATATGGACAATCCGTAATTGTTTTGGACTTACTCATTCGATGAACCGATTACAAAATTGGAATACACTTAAGCAAGGTACGTTCTAGTCTCATTTAATCGCCGCAATAGAGGTAGAGGACGATGAAATAAAAAATATCAAATCGTTCGACGACGTGCTTTGATATGCACTATGTACGTTCGAAATGTCTTTGTTATTTTTTGTTTAGCGACATTGTGTCCTGTCAAACTGAGTGTCAGTATGTGTATGTTAACTTACTTAACCCGTGTGCTGTACAGTATGCGTGTGTTAACTTACTTAACCCGTGTGCTGTACAGTATGCGTGTGTTAACTTACTTAACCCGTGTGCTGTACAGTATGCGTGTGTTAACTTACTTAACCCGTGTTCTGTACAGTATGCGTGTGTTAACTTACTTAACCCGTGTGCTGTACAGTATGCGTGTGTTAACTTACTTAACCCGTGTGCTGTACAGTATGCGTGTGTTAACTTACTTAACCCATGTGCTGTACATTATGCGTATGTTAACTTACTTAACCCGTGTGCTGTACAGTATGCGTATGTTAACTTACTTAACCCGTGTGCTGTACAGTATGCGTATGTTAACTTACTTAACCCGTGTGCTGTACAGGTTTAGATAGTTTTATTCTGCTGCCCTCTGCTCATGCTCTCGTGGGGTCTTGGAAAATAAGTTTTATTCCAGACTCAAATTGTCAGAAATTTAAGATTCAAATAACATCTATGAAACAAACAATATACTATATTTATTTTCAGAAACAATCAGTTTTAATGAGTATTAATCAGACAATGTTGCGTGGTTACTTTATAACCCATTATTATATGTTTACAGGGTTTTACACAATGTTAGATGCTGAGTGTGAGTCTCCGAGTCTCAGACTGTTGATGAATTTAGACCCAGATGTGTTTGTACCCGTAAGAAATTTCACGGTTGGCTAATTTGGTGGCACGCCTGGTTATTAATCCAGGGTCCGAAGTTACAAAACAGAACTTTGTTCCATGCAAAACTCAACATTTCATACTGAACTCAAAAACTTAATAAACCAAATCATCATAACAAAATAAATGTGTGTAACTGTTTACCTTCAAATCAGCATTTATGATTTCAACTCAGGCCGAGTCACGTGTTTGCGCTCTAGTTATATGAATCCCGGAAATTGTGTTCGAGTATGACTTTGGGTTGAGCATGAAACCACGGAACCAGAGGTCTGGAGTTTTAATCCCCGCCCGGTCAGTGTCCGTGGATATATCTCATTGTCGTTCGTCTCTCATCACTGATTAAAGTGGGAAGCTATCAATTATAAATGCGCTAAATATTGATACAAACAAACTGAAACCAACAATAAATCAGCCCGTATCCAGAATACCGTCACTAGTTCAGTGAACGTCGGACCTGACAGGTGACATACCGATTATGTTCATTACAATAAGTGTCACATTCTTCATAAATAACTGACGTTATAATAAAATACGTTTTTGAATATTATTAACGATAACCGCTATGGTAGAAAAGGACACATACGTGTGTACATTTTATATGGTTAACATCAAACGCTTACAATCCGGAAAAGAATACTTATATAACAAACTCCGGGATATGGTACTTATAAAATAAACTCCGGGAAATGATACTTATATAATAAGTACCAATAACAATCAAGACGTATATAATTTCATTAATTAAAACAGAAAGTGCGTAATTGCTGACAAATTTGTACACGAGACTATTCATATCAAGGCTATTGTTTAGTATTTACTAAATTATTATAGCTCGATTGCAAAGAAAGCTCAAAGCTTATATGATCCGCTCTCCAGTCTGGTTAATATCCTTGTAGAATAAGTACTGAGTGTTTTTTTTATTGGTTTCGGGGTCGAGCTTGGGAACGAACCTAAAACCTCTCACGTGAGCGAACAACACTATATCCATTTCTACTCCAGGGTACAGGCAATCCTTTTTTTTCCAATATAACGCAAGTACGCATATTTATAAGTTAAATAGCACGTCACTGATGTGTTTATTTAATGTATACATAAGATAATAAAGGATAGTCGTGATCAGTAATTATGGGGTATTTGAATTTCATATCTATACATACATATATATATATTAAGCGATTGCGCTTGCTGCAAAAGTACTTTAGCACATACTTCCTTCATCACTTCACCCATCCTTATATCTGATAAGCCAACAAACAACTAGGAATTCAAATGACTGATGTTGGCACGGATTTAACAAAGGCATGAACACATATCAAATATTTTAAAGTAAAAGCATGGTGGCAATTCAATATAAATCGTAAACTTTACATCATCTCTATGGATCGTTCATCTTTAGAAATGATTGATACATTCTTTGTTAGACTGCATTTAGAGTATTGTAACACTATCTGGGGCAATTGTTCTAATTAAAAAAAAACACAAGACCTAGACAAAAGACCAATTTAAACAGCTCGTATAGTGACTAAATTAGTAAATTTGGACCTGAAACTCTTGTGCAAACACAAACATAATGATGTTTTGTGATAAATAATGAAACTCTCCCCTATCTTTCTTCGTTAGTTCCTTCTTTGGTTAGCAATCCATCGACTTAGTTTTTAGTTCCATTACTACTTTTAAGCAACATTTTAACCGTGACAAAACTAGATGTAACAGAATACTTCTTTTCGGGAATTACGAGAATGAATGAATGAATAGGGTTTTACGGCGTACCAACACATTATAGGTTATTCGACGCCAACAGGAAGGAAGATTTCAGGTTCACTCTACATGTACAAAAACAACAAATTAACTAACAGATTAAAAAAAAATACATCAACAAATGAATATGCAGAATGAACTTAGAACCTTGATACCTGCAGAACTATAGTGAACATGACAAGAAATGATAAAACGAGCTACGGGAGCACAGATTATACACGCACGATTACGTATTAACTGCAGCTCCCTTATCAACATTGAAGATTCACACAAGCTTCAAAAGCTTTTTTCTGTATCCTTTCCACATAATGTGATAGGTGTACAACTTTTTTGCTTCATTGTTAAATGAATGCTAAATATATGTACTAATGTTAATAGAATATTGTTTAAACTAAAACTGACATATATTTCATGAAAATATTGTTGAGCTTCCCCTTTATACTTGTGGGAGTATTGAAGGTATCTGTAAGTTCTGAGTTAAATGTCCACTACATGATAACATCTGGGCATTAAAAATCCATTTTGCGATACGTTCGTAAATAATCTAATGTTTGGTAACTTAAATCTGGCAAATGATGTCATTTTGTTATATATGAAGTGGTCAAAAATTTATCCTGTGGGTAAAAAAATTAAAATTTAAAGAAAGCCCAATTTATATAAACGGTCACGCAAGTCTTGCTTGAAGCATACCCCAGTTTCCCTGGTTTCTATATTCACTGCATGTGCATTGTCCTTTCTTTTTCATGCGAACTGTTAAATATTCATCCCTCTTTTATTTTCAACTTCTTAAACAAATTTATCAAAATGGCCTTTTGTAATACGTTTTTCTTCACTCGATTATTCATTGTGTTAGAAATGTACACATTTTCACAGCAATTAATTTGATTTTATTGTGACTAGATCATGCTTATCATACAAATACAATATTCAATAATCCAATTATAAAAAAAGCATACCCAGAATATTGCATTAGTTACTAAACTAGTCGTGGTGCGGTTTGGTTAATCGCAACTACTCAGATTAAGCAGTCTTTGCTACACTCCTATGATATAAATAACAATATAACACCAATATGCTATATAACCAGACGAGCGGTTTAGAATACTAAAAGAGCGGACTGGAAGGAAAGTCCTGTTGACATTTCTCATGTATACACACCAATTACAAATCCAATCTCCTCTCCAAGGAATTGGCAATGCAGCCATGTTTGCTATTTTCACCCTTCCAACGCCCATGCTTCTTCCAACACCTATAATTTACACCCGCGTTTGCTGCCATCGTGGCGCCCCCTGACCTTAGAGAATGAATACCTATGTTCGACTCTCCATTGACCTCTTTTAACCGCGACACGTGACATTCCCTAGTCCGTGTATAACTGAGTGTTTTTTTCTTAAAATAAGTTTACATTTAGTTTTTGATCTGTAACAAGGCTTGAATAAAAACGCATCTTCTGTAACTGATAAACCACATACTTCCAAGTAACGTTTCAACATTGCGTACGAGCATGCTATCGTATCGCCGTTCGACACGACAATTTCATCACCTTTGCAGTATTGTTCAGTCTTACTTTTCCTTATGAAAATAGAAAAATGATCATCGTAAAACTTTATATCATTACAATGTAAACTTGTCAACTCATCAAATCTTAAAAATCCTGAATATGCTAATACAATGTACTATCATACATAAATCTCTGATCACAAGAACATCATTACTTTCTGAATATTGTTCACATAATACAACTAGAGTTTCCGAAGTAAATGGTACCTTCTTGTTCACAGGTTAGGAAAGTGTCCTCTCCGAAGCTTCCAACAAATTTGTAACGAACAGATTATTAGTGGGGTCGGGTAAATTCTTCAAAGAGTGTGCCCACTTAATACTATACACAGTAGCAGAAATCACTGAACTTGACGTGCGCTTGTCCATTAATTCAGTTAGATATAGCGCAATATGGATGGGCGATGCTGGAATGGCAGATCCGCCATTTGAAGATATAAATTTGTCCCACTTATTAAAATAATTATAATACTCGCTGTTTGAACTGTTACTCTTTGATATCACAAGAAATTTCGTCATCTTAGACGGCAGTCCTTCGAATCTAGTGCTAGGTATATCACTCCTCTATATCTCATCGTCGATGCAGTTTTTCAAATTCAAGCCTGTACAAATATAGAAAAAGAAATATAAATGTCTCAACAAATAATCCTTTCATTCAGTATACCATATCTGACCCTGCCATACCTCTTTAGTTTGACATACAAAGTTAACGTGAGTATATTCAGGGTTTTTTTCTCACAACCTGTAAATAAATAGGCCGAAAACTTCCAAATAGGTCTTCTACCCCTTGCCACGTCTTGTCAGTTTACCAGGCTGAAAAACAAAGACATCATGTCTAGATAAATCGTATTGCAATAAGGCCAAAATGTAACGGTCTGCCATCAAGTATGCCATTTCTGTCCCTACCACGCCTTGTCAGTTTACCAGGCTGAAATACAAAGACATCGTGAACAACATCTGGTTTTATCTTGTCATCTGGGAACAATTACGGCCAGAATGGCATATCTCTTTCCCGATTTTTCGCACACACTCAACTGCTAGCGTGGCGGCGGAACAATCCAGTTATTTTTCCCGACCATTTGAAACTGAGTGCATCAATTCCTAATGTCCCCAGGCACCAATACTTTGAGTAAAATATCTTACATCTAGTATTATAATCACAAGCAAAACGGTCGCAAGTATATGGTCCCCATTTTTCTTCTAATATAAAGTAAATGTCATTTTTAACCGACCAATCATCGCTGTCTGTACAGCGGCTGAGGAAATCTGCCTCCGAGTTATCTGCCCGTGGCACCCATTTTAGCAATAAACTCATATTACTTTTTCTACACACATCGTCTACTTTAACTGCAATCTTTTGCAAATATGGTTTTCTACTACCGACCTGCAAATATGGTTTCTACGTTTTCTTGGTTTCGATAGTTTCTTGTTATCTGTCTTAACAATAACTTTCTGCCCTTCCAGGCTCTTAATTGAACTGTGCAAAACTCTATGCACTGCCTCTAGCTCTCTCCACGTGGAACTCAGACCACTTTCAGTCTTGGACCAACAACCTACCACTTGACTGTCTTCATTTCCGTCAATAAAACCTCCAAAGCCAGCTCCACTGGCATTGCACTCTGGTTGTCAGTTTGTTCATTCTCACTTTTCACCAAAGTTTGACCAAGCTTCTCTCTATTTAATGAACGAATATTTTCTCTCCAAAACATCATTTAATCGAACGCTTTGGAACTTACTATCCCCGGAGCCGCCCAGTTGGCACGACTTATAACACACTGGTACAGTGATCTTGTTCTCTGTCTTACCAATTGCCCTATTACATTCTGCATAGAAATCAGCTAACCAACTAAACATGCAACTTTTCTTACAGGAACTATGACTTCCCAGTTACTTACTTTACCTATCAATTCACGTAAGAGTATTTCTATTCTCCCCATACGCCCTTCGATCACTATAAATTAGCCTTCCAAGGTGTTCCAAAGATAACCCAACTATTGGCATGGCGTCCAATGACGCTAGAAGAAACCCAAAATCTACTAAATCTTGATGAATAAATTCCGATGCTTTTAATGCTTCGTTAAAAGAACCCTCTCCACCGAACCCATCATCAAGAAAAAGTACCACTTTATAACCAAGAGATCTCCATTTTTTTACTGCAACTCTCAATAGTTTTGTGAATGTAAATCCCGCTGTGGAGATTCCAAAGGAAAGAACAAATACATAGTAATGGGTTACGTTTTCAGTTTGCCAAGAAAAGCCCAGGTAAGTCCGATGACTTGGTAATATCATAATGTGATGATATGCTCCACTAATATCAAAAGTAAACCCATAATCTCCTTTTGGGAAAAGTCGTTTAGCAACTGATTTATCTTCGAGACAACACTTGTATTTAAAAAGCTCTAAATTTATATATCTGCATACTAAAACAAGGCTTACCTGACCTTCCGTAGGCAACTGTGAGTGGATTTACAATGTAAGGTGCCTCATTAACTTCGGAAATACAGCCCTTTGAGAGTTAGTTACTAATCTCACTCAAATGCAGGGTCATTCGGAGCTGAACTGTTGTTCTTTAAAAATGCAGTTCTAGGTACATTTTTAAATGGTAACTTGTAACCTTGACTTACCACATCTAACATATAGTCACTTGCATCTGCATCTTTCCAGTGTTTATAACAACTTTTCAACTTACCAACTGGTGTAATAACTGCTGAAACCGGCAATGTACTGGCTTTAATGCAGTTAAAATCTTCAACAATAGATTGCAACATATATCTACTTATCTGATTATCCTTATTGGCACTAATCTCCGGGTTCACTGTCCTACACTCCATTCGCCAGTGTCCTAGACACCCATTCCGGAAACATTCACCAGGTCGCTTTCCTTGTGTAGACTGGTTCCGTCCTTGTGAAGACTGGTTCCAACTCTGCCATGACTGGTTACATTGTTTCTGCGACGACGTTATAGTAGAAAACGAGTCCATGGGTGCGGAATCCCCGATACCGCTTTTCTTGTTTCGCTTTCCGGTCAGCTTTTATCTGAGCCCGATAAATATTTTTCACATCGTCGGAGTCTTCGGCTAAGGGATGCGCCTCATACTCCAAGTACTTCACGCCACCGATTATCTGATATAATCAGCTAACTTAATCAATTTTTGACGATGATTAACAATGTCAATACCTTCAGATATTTTAAGTTGCGCCGACTGCACCGGTTCACATGGAGAAGTTCAGAGGACAACACGTAGATAGCCGTCTGCTTCATTCAGTCTGTCCGACACTGCCACGTTGACTTTGTGTCGTTCCTCTTTGCCTTTCTTACGAAACGTGTAAGAGTTGCACGGTGTCCAATTCTGCTGAATTTTTGAAAGCTGAGACTGGAAAAGCTCCCTCTGCCTAGTCTGCAGTCATTCCTCGAAAGAAGACAGCTTGGAAGAAATAAGTTCTTCCATTCTGCTTAAAAGCTGGTTTTCTTTCGCCATGAGTGACTGCACTGAAAAACTAGATTTAAGGTGTACATAATTGTTCGGTAGAATGACAAAATAAATTTATACATGTAATAGCTCTCGTACGACTAACTCCGTGCGCAATGACAGACCAATACCACTGTTTGTACTGAGTACGTTACGCGATAAGACAAATATTTCACGCTATACTAACGAAACGCGTGAAATACCGTCATGGCTATCTATCGTATAAAACCGTTTTTCATTTTATTCCTCTGACATTATCACTCTGACCACATTTGTCAACTTTGCCTTCATTTCCCGTATCCACTTCTGCCAGAACTTAACATCAAGTGTAAGTTGTCTACAACCTTTACTTATTGTCTGCAATGCCATCGTCTTCCATGTCCACTTTTGCTAGTGCTTATCATCGAATGTATGTTGCCTACAACGTCCTGTAGATTCAATTACTTATCGTCTACAATGCCTTCGCCTCCCGTTCTCATTCTTGCTAGTACTTGACATCGAGTTTCCGTTGTTTACTCATTATACAGGGCTCCTTAACTTAACGTATACAATGCTTTCTATCTCGTGTACACTCATGCTAGAACTTAACATCGAATGTATGTTGTCTACAACTTCCTTTAGCTTCATTTACTTATCGTCTGCAATGTGTTCATCTCCCGTATTCCTTACCGTGAGTTTCTGTTGTCTACACATTCGCCAGGGCACGTTTATTTGTCGTCTGCAATGTTTTCATCTCCCGTGTTCTCTCTAGCTGGCGCCTTACCTTGAGTTTCTGTTGTCTACACATTCGCCAGGGCACGTTTATTTGTCGTCTGCAATGTTTACCTTGGCGCGCAGTTCAAGTTAAGAAATCCCTTTTTAATATATATAATATTATTTTGGTATGTTTCGATAGGTATCTCTCTATGCTGCTTATGGGTTTTTTTCAGTGAGCACATGTATATCCAAAACATGATATTATATTGGGTTCTGTGAGTTTATCTATAACATGATATATTAGAGATAATATTTTAGTCAGTTCTGTCAAATATTTTATTACATGTGTTATAATACAAACATATATAAATGAACATTCCATAACAACAAATAAATAACGTACGCCAATGGATTGATTACAAGGTAGCGCCTTGAATATCGAATGTTCGGAGCGTCGATACCGTAGTAAAAAGCGTGTTTGTTGCACTCTTCTGAACCCTTTGTTTTGAAAATTAGCCACAAAGTCCCACTTATGTCATGAGTTTTACTGATTGGTCAATGGAAACTGGCAAATCAGTTAATACATCTCTATTCAAGTTGCCAGTCAGCAAGCTTAAGCTGTTTGATATTTGAATTTCCTATCTGAGAACACTTTTCAATCAATGGTTTATAAATTTTATACGTAGACGTTTCATGTCTCACACACCATTTACTTTTGTGCTGTTCTACATATCTATAGAGACATGCACGTCTGGAACACTTAACATATTGTCAATGGTTCTAAAAGTGTCTTGTTTCAATCTGCTAGTCCAAATATGCAGGAATAAAACATTGGGTTGAGTAGATTACTTTTTCACAACCTTGATTGTTTGATGACACCCCTTCATTTTTGACAATTCTGCCCATTTGTTGCAGTATATCACTACGCATCTTTAAACTGTTATATCTTCATCCAACAGTATCCAATGTCATCCAAACTTGGCAGAACTCGTGGAAATGTTCCAATGTTTTCATTTGTACAAAGAAATATGACCATTTCGACATTTTCAACAAAAACAACACCCAACCGATTTACACACTTCCAATTTCTTGGGCGCGATAATGTTGAGACCTTCTAAATCTAGCCAACGTTTACCGTATAGGGCATTATAAATCTAAACATAATTATGTATTTTTAGGATTTGTCAATGATCTGTAATCTCTCTATGTGTTGGCTGTATTGTACCATACAAAATTATTCAAACCACTTCTGCAAGTAAGTCACGTATCCTTTGTTTAAACAATATAATAAATTAACTTGCATCACCAAAGTCTTCAGCAATCAAAGTATATCCAGATTCCAGTATTTATCGTATATGGCTAATTTTGCATCGTTTCGATTTTTCATTAAAAAAGTCTTGAAAGTCCATATATAGGTGTATACTCTTTAATTCTTCTTTAGAGATAGTAAAAATTACATGGACTATTTAAATCAACAGAAAATGAAGGAGGAAAAACTTATACGTGACAACATATGCATACACTTACAACATATTATGATTAACATTTTCCATATATTTACACACACACACACACACACACACACACACACATATATATATATATATATATATATATATATATATATTGTTATCACTGACAAAGGCACTGAACATCCCGTATTGTATTCACTCCTTGTCGAAACGAAATTTAGGGAATGCTTATTTAATGATCAAACTTCAGAGTATCGAATTTACTTGTTTTTACTCATGATAGAAATATGAGTTAAGTTGATCGACTGATACAAGCCACACAAGGTATAATATTTATATTGTATTGTCATAGTTTTGACAGTGATTACGGTATGCCATCTATACTTTTTTTCTTTTCATTGCATCCCACAAAACAGTGTGAAGAATAGAGTCAAAAGCACAATCTATGAAAATACAATAAAATCTTCCTTAACGTCTGTATAAACATTACCAAGATATTAATATTAAACTTACAGTATGTTATCTATGGCAGCCTAGTGTGTTCGAAAGCCCACCCGTGAATCAGACATCAAATCGTTTCGTTACACGAGACATTTTTCTCAACAAAAATGCTTTCGTGTTTTATTAACGGAAATTTCAACACTTAACTTGGACGACATGTTTAAATCTTTTGTATAATAAATTAGTGTACATTGAAACACAAACTGTTATCATTTCACGTTGAATACTATTTAAATAAGCGTGTTGTCAACGAAGAAACCAGGACTTAATTTCATCAATAATTTGAGAATCGGACTCAAACTCAAAATATTACATTTTTGCAAAATCCTGTTAACATAAAATATGGGTAAGAAATGTGACCCTGTGACATTTTCAGTTAAATAATAATAAAAACACTGTTTCTAAAATAAATATAGTAATGTGCGTACTTAATAGATATTAATTGAGTCTTACAGTTTTGACATTTTGAGTCCGAGTCTAAATCTAAGATTCAAAACATTGATGAATTTAGGTTCAGCTTACTCTTATCTGTACATATGTTCTTCTTCATCAGGTAAAAGGTCAGGAGTCCTCTTAGACTGTAAGGTTGAAAACAAATTAATTCCAATGGTATATGAATTTATGATTGTTGTATTTTCTTATGTCTTGCACCGAAGTACCCTTCCCTGGTCAGCAGACGAGATCCTCGCGTCCCCTTGCTGAAATCGACGTAGTAGCTTATTAAAGGTTATATCATGCTGTGAAACTGTCAAATCGTCTAAAAATACACGACACCATTTTTATTGGTCGATAGCAGCCACATGATGATCATCAAAATGTCCTATTTGTTCCAAACTTAGAATCAGAAATGCATCACGGGTATTTCATATTTACATGGTTTCTTATGCTATGTAACGACATTCCGAGTCGGGTTAAATTTTTATCAACTGTATTTTGATTGGTTAATCCACGGTCAGGGAACTCTGTCATAACGTAGAGTGATTCGCGTCGACAGTTTGTCACAGATTCACGTCGATTTGATGCTGGATAACACAGCATACTTTGATGTATAAAGTCAATTATTTACTGGATACAGCTATAGGTTTTAAACTTTTTACATGGTCGAGTTTCACCTAATATTAATTAGTATTTTCAATGTTCCAATCAACCATGTGTGAATCAGTAAATGTTTAAAACGCGAGAATTAATAAATCCTCGCTAAATATGTATGTAAAACGAAAGTAGAGATGAAATTGTCAATAAAAACATTAATCAATGCAAAATATCATTTATAACTGTTGTTTAAGTAATTTTGTTTTAAAAAAGATTTATAACTAATTGACTGTTTTACTTATACCATGTGAGAAAACCCGTTTGAAAAAAACTTCACGTGTCTTAGGTTTGTGTCGATGTCGATTTAAGGACTATGTACATGGCGAAATTGAGATTTGCCTTGATATTTCAAAATTCTAACAACTGCACAAATAGGCTGTGTTTCATTGAAATATTGATATTTTATTAATAAATAGAATGTAAAATACAAAAGGGGAGAGTAATATTAATACCAGTTGTGCACCACTACGCATATGGGAGACTTCAAAGGCCTAATATTCGCTACAGTTATTTGTAATACCGACGATGTTTACGCTGAAAACAAAGGAACATTTATGAAGGTTAAATATCCGTACAGATGCAATGAGGCTTACTTTTTCGAAATTAATCGTGTTTGTCAGTCACGGGAATACGCCTACTTTTAGTGTGGTCGAAAATGACGCCGCCATTTTCAAACTGCGACACAGTCACTTTAAATCATAATATCTTTTTATATGATTGGTGACATGGGCAATGCAATACCTCATTTCAAACAGTGGTTGTCCCCCATCAATATTCAATACTTCGATCTCGTTAGACACTTTTTGATTACATTTACTTGAACCGAAAACCGAGTCGTGTAATGAATTATTTTTCATTGCACACAAAAAGTTGTTGACGAGAGACTAATAACCCAAATCATCGATTTGTATAAATCCGCCGAATTTTAAAGTACTGTAAAGATCGTCATTTTTTCGGAATATTTGTTTCACTTGAAGTATATTTTACGACAGGAAGATATTTTGACTTCAATTTTGTGAGAAAATGCAATAGTTGACATTTTCTTACTAACATTTACTTACACGTGGCTGAACTATTTTTAACCAATTTACTGACTTCCGTATGTCCGGGACAATGTTATGGGTCTTACATGCGAACACGAAAAACTTAGAAACAACTGTCATCTCAGAAATTCATCAATTGCCGAACTTTTGGGAACTATAGGTAAGTTTTATTAAAGAAAACAAGTACAAACAGTATTTTATGAATGTTTTTGCAACTTTACGTTTGCTGATCTTTTATACAAAATGCATAAAATAGCATTTTGTTAGGATTGTTTACATTTTGTTTTGCGCGATGTTTAACTGAAGTTTCATGAAAAATCCCGTGCAAGCAAGCACATGTAGTTTAAAGACGTGTATGGTGTTCCGTTGTTGCGAACTTTGCTGATAATTAAGTATTTGCTGAAGTTTATTTGTTTTGAACTTTTCAAAATATGTTGCACGTTCTGGATTATGTAATAATCATTGAATAAGTGATGTGTATATACATTCTTGGATGCATTGTTTTGTGTTATTTTTAACAAAAAAACTGTAGAGTTTGTTGTACACTGTGCAATATAAAAGATACATGTGACATTTTATGACAACATGGATAATTAATTGTATGTTATAGTCATTGTGTAGCTGTCGGAATAGGTTTCATTCACATATTAATTTATAATGGGGAATAAAAGGGAAAAAAACACAACGAAAGAAATTCAACAAAGCTGGAGGGAGATATTGCCAAAAAGGGAACATAAAATGCCATGTTATGAAAAGGGAAGAGAAGTCGTTGTTACATGTTTCGAAGGAAACAACATCGTATGTACAGCCATACCATTTAATTAGAAAAATCTGTTCTAAAAATGGTAAAACATCAACAAAATTTATTGTTCGACGCACACCAGTTTTCAAAATGAAACGTATAAAACAATATAAACTTGGAAGTACAAGTCTTAAATTAAGATTATTTTTTTTATTTGCAAACAGTAAGGTTTGTTTTTAATGATAACAGTTAATTTGGTTGTTTTTGCAAAAGCAAAAAAAAAAAAATACAGCGGTAACAAATATGGTTGTCGGATTAGAGGAAACACAGGTATTTTTCAGCCTTATATAAATATCAAAAAAGTAATATTTTATGTGTTTTACTGCTACTGGAGTTTTAAATACACATACAATTGTATTCCTTACAGTTATCAGGGAGAAGGAGTACCAGGAGGAATGTGTGCACCAAATTTGTTGGAAGGCGAATCAGACACAAGTGGGGAAAAGATGCAAAGAAAACCGAATGGTTCAATGGTATAGTACTAGAAGTACTGAAAGGAAGAGACGGCACAAGTACAGCTGTATATGAAGTGCAGTATGACAACAAAAACGAACCATGTGAAGTTGAAAACCTGCATGCAGATTTTACAAATGGTTCTGTTTATTTCATTGATATATAATGTATAATATAAAATTTATTAACATTTGAACATAAAGACAATGTGCATGTAACTTGTAATCAGAGTGGTGAAAGAGGACAGTCTAGCTTACCATTTCAAAGTTGAATATCAAAGTGACATTGACCATCATTACCTCCAGCTGTAGTGTGTCTTAGTACTGTACAGCATTGTTGAATGTGAATTATCGTGCTTTCTAAAGTGTCGTCATCAGCATATGCAGTCGTACTCTTGTCTCGGTATTCTACAGCATCAGTGAGTGATTGTGAATTGTTGCGTTTGTTGTTTAGGAGTTATATACTGAAGTGTCGTCATCCGCATATGCAGTCATACTTTTGTCTCGGTATTCTACAGCATCAGTGATTGTGAATTGTCGTGGTTGCTGTTTAGAAGTTATATACTGAAGTGTCATCATCAGCAGTCATATCAGTATTCTACAGTAACAGTGAATATATGTATTTTTGCACATACGGTATAAAATATATATATCAATGTGATATCGTCATCTCCAGCTGTATCATATAAAATGAAATGAATATAAACTATGGACCAGTAATTGTTGTGAATTCGCTATTGAACTACAGTGCTGAGGAATATTGTCCTTTTTCACAGTTACACAGTATTTGCAAAAGTAATAAGGCAAATAACGACTATTTCATTCATAGAAGATCATTAGTTTTAGATGTACCCAAAGGAAGAAATAACATTACAGGTATAATTGGTAAAAGATGTAAAATTACAATAATGCCAATACTTGTTTTACTTATTTATCTGATATATTCTCGCTCACTATAAATCTGTTTTGGGGTATCACATTATTGTGAAATCAAGAATTGCTGTTATTACCTTATTATAACAATTTATATAAGTGATATAATATCATGTGCCAATCATAACATTTGAAAAAATAAATTGTTCTGTCATGTCATAAAGCCTTGTTGTGAATTTGATCATAAGAAAATCACCAATGGGTCACCATACAGTGTATTGGTGTGTAATAAGAACTACTTTTTTTATATTAATGGACACATTGGAAATGCTATAGTTTTGGATTGAGTGTGTCTACTTTTTTGAAAAATGTAAGCAAATGGAGATATTATTTAAAATTTTAGCACTGGTTGCACCTAGAACAATAATTAGACTTGATAATTACAATGTTATTTTATTAAATAATAGTAATTGAGTTTAAGACACCTTTTTCTTGTAGTGAACTTTATAAAAAATAAACACAAACTGTATTTTAATAAAAACACTTTTTACTAATACGTTATAATTTATGATATTGTTTACATACATATTATCACATGATAATACAATGTCTTATGTGAAACAACCGCATTTGGTCAAATTCATATTCACTACCCAACCCACTTTTTTTCTAATTTCGCCATGTACATAGTCCTTAAATGTCACGGATTCTTTTCCACAGGGTCACAGATTCTAGTCGACACTATTGGCAGGAATGGACATATATTTTGTCGAAGATTCCTCGCTGTATTGTGATCTGGATGAAGGCCTGTTAGTGATTAGATGTCCTTTCTCAGCCACCAATGAAACAGCTCAGATTTTCGAAAATAAAATATTTCATTTTACATTGAATGTCATGACTGTCAGTAGATTTCGCTAAGTCTGGCTAGAACGAACATTTTCATAGTGATACCATGTGGAAGTCGGTGTGTGTTTTAGAGGGAGGATGTAAAACTATAAAAAAAATCACAAACTATCAGACACTCGTTATGTAACGTTTAGGTAATCGAGTTTGAGTAAGAATTTGTCAATCTACCATTTGCAGGAACATGTATGTATTCAATAATTTCACAGCGTCTCGACGTAACGTAAAGTAAAACCAAAGCATTTGGCAAATTCCTCTATCCCCGTAGCAACGCCTAAGCTAAATCACAGTGATTATCATTTTGGTGGTTTTATGCCCCAGATATTCTCAATTTTTGCAAGGCTGAAGGGAAACTTCCGGCCATGTGAAAACATTGACCTGGTTCAAGTATTGCCTTGTGAACATGGGCTGCCATTTAGCCTGAGTTCAGATGACGTCGCACACATAAAAGCATGGCAGCGAGGTGACTTCGGGTCATTATTTGACCAGTTCTAGTGTATGGGCGCCGCGCACTCTGATTGATTGAGAGTTACGACGCAAACGGTAACGAACAGTCTGTACTGAAACGCCATGCTGCCCAGCAGCGAAGGTAGCCGTGGCAACAGACACTGACGTAAGCATGTCAACGTTCGGTTCCGGTCTTTGTCTCTCCAGGTTTACCGTTTACCAGGTCGCTGAGACTGTAAACAGTTCAGGTTTATCGGAAACGTGCCTCAGGTTGCTCATTCTATTTGCGACAGCACCATAACTGGAATGCGACCACTATGGCCGTTAACCCACCCACTATCATTTTATTGCGTCCGTTTTTTAGAAATCCGTTGTATATTGAAAACTGTGAAAAACTAAAAAAAAAATCAAATCGGCCTCTATTGCATGAATCGTATGACGTGGACTGAAACACCTGTCGACCGTATGTGCACGTGGAAAAAGTGGAAATGAATGTTATGGGCACTATGTACACGGTACATATGATATTATTCTCAACATCGCCAGGTTAGAAAATACATGTACATTGGACATGAAACACAGACAGAGCTACATCAGTTATAAAAAAAGAGGGACGTTTCTTTTTTTGCCGAGTAAGGCCTATATATAAGATATCATTACTACATCTGTTTTCCCTTCAAATGATCAGATAATCATATAAAACGTATAAAACACATGAATACAAGATTTATTTTTTAGTGAGGGTGGGTCAAATGTACGATATATTGACATGTTTGAATAAGCACATCTCCAGAATCCTAAGTATACTTGCGGGTATTCACATTACACTAACTATGTTTTCTCCTGCAGATCATGATAGTTTTTGTGCACATTTTGTTTTATTATTTCATAAAAAAAATGAATATAACGTTACCATATGTGTTGTTTTGCTTCCGTGTGTCGGTTCTAAATCCGTAACGAAACGACAATGCTCTAAAACTATATGCCGGACAGTGGCAGTAATGGCGTAGGGTTGAACTATCGACACTGAATCCGTGACATTAAAATAAGGATCGACACGCCTCCGTTACCCTGTCGTCACAAACCTGTGACATTTTAAAAATTTTAAACTTGAAGAAATATTCATAATCAGATGTTCAATTTGATCGTATTTTACTTATAATATACTACATTCCCCGGAATGTCAAATATATATACTTCATACGTTTGATTATATTAACATATCAGCGATTATGTCCCCGCTCTCGACTAGCAACTGTGACAAAATTAACAAAACAATAATACTGTCGACGTGAATCTGTGACAAACTATCAACGCGAATCACTCTACGTTGTGACAGATCTCCCTGACTGTGTAATCGATAACATGAATAACTAGTACACTATTCGAGCAGAGATCAGACCATTGTGGTGATTTATGACCAATGTTTAGAAAGTCGCACTAAAGATGATAAAAATATATTGTTTTGTTTGTTTTAAACGTATTGGTAGAGCTTTTGTAATCGCCTATTCGTTGGCGTTGGTATCTATGGAAGGGTATCACCGCTATAACTCTTAGTCTGAAATTTGTCGTTGTGTTCTTTGTGCAATTGGAGTAAATGTTTCTTTCTTCTTAGTTGGACTATTTCGACTGTGCTGCCGCTGAACGTCATCATTGTAAATAATCCTAACTTCCCATTATAACGTTCAGTGGCACTGCAAAATTACAGACAGATTCCCTGTAAACAACCCAAGAAGTTGCGAATGGAAATATTTGATGTAACTACAGCCTTACACATTTAGGTCAGCTACCACTATTGCGTTTTCCATAGACTTACATTATAACGTTTGACCTTATTTTCACTATTTCTACCATTCGCGGACCAAAAAGTTTAGTTTAAACTTATTTATTTTACTTCGATTGTGAAACAAGTTATCACAACTTAGGCAAATCACGCTGGAAGTCTTCCTGGTTAGAACCAGTACTAAGCACATGCGGAAAAGTATCTTGCTCAAGGACACCACACATAGCCGTGGCGGAGGATTGAACCCACGATTCTCCGATCATGGGTTCGGTGCTCTACCACAAGACTACGCGCTCCACCAAAAATTCCTACATCATAGTAAATTACTTTCCTAGACTCAAATAAAAATGTCCCCAAAATGGGGTCTAAAGTAAATTTCACCGATTTTACTTTCCACACAATTTCCTTGATAAAATGAATTTAGTCAGTCACAGAAACATAATTTTGATTATTTATTGACACAAACATAATAAACTTATATTTTATTGTGATCGTTTGCCCGTTTGACATTTTCATCCAACCAAAATTAAGCTTATTATAAAAATATATCCCCTGAACATCCCGTTACTTTTTTCAGCCGATCAGAGAGCTCCTCTCAATGGTGTTAGCTGACCATATGTTCCATATGACCAACGATGAAAACAAAACAATGCCAATTCCACTAGGGACCAGTCGTTCTTTTTAATATACGTCTAGCGGCACCTGTCGTTATAAGTGACAATGCCAACTGTGTATTTCGCATTGTTACATATTCTCAAGTGCGTTGTACAACATGCTTACTGCACAGTTTAACGTTTGCAATTCGAATCCTTTTGAAACACGTGGTTATGCTGAACTCGTTATATTATGACAGGAAGTATGTAACTTTTACAATGATAGGATATAGTAGGATAGACAAATAGCAAAGTTACAAAGATGAAATGGTTCATTTCCCACAAAGAACTAAGAAGAAAGAAACATTTACACCCATTGCACAAGGAACAAACGAGAAAATGCAAACTTAAGAGTTATGGCGATGATACCCTTCCACAGGTATCAACGTCCCACTTATAACATCCGCTAAATAACTTCTACAAACGTTGTATCTACCAAGTGACTCACTCAATCGAATGTTAATGCTTATCATGGGATTGAAATTCAGGTCTGCATATCAATTTCTTTAAATTATGATTTTTTAAAACGATTTAATTCAAACGTCCGCTCAATGAATCGAACAATCGTTGCTCGGTTCTTTATTATTTTACAAAAGGTCACTATCACTATACCTTTCATGATTGAAAGTCAACCCGCCATGTATTCATTGACATACAAAATGGCCCCTTTTCACTTTTTTTAAAATGAAAATTCAATTAAAATCCTCTTAATGACTCGTTTTCCTTTTAAATTTTAACATAATGTTTCTTATCACTAGACATTGCATAGCATGGATTGAAATTCAGATTCACGTGTATTAATCAGCGTAAACTTATGTTTTGTGTATGTTACAGATTTTTTTAATTTGTACACAATATTGCTTATCACAATACCTTACATGGGATATCAGACCAGCACACCTAACTTTATGTTTTTTACATTTCGCGTAAAATTAGACTAGACCTCGCACGGAATTGTATTCCAGTCTCACGCATAATGTTACACGAGCAATGCCCAACTATTGATATTAAAACTATGTTTTATGCAAACTCTACTAAAAAACTCGACTATATTTTTTTAAAATGGTTCACAATGCGGGTTATCACTAGATTGTATTTCAACAACGACTTAAAAGATTACGTGAGCTTTGCACTTTCGGCGGCGGGAAATGGACTCCTCCAAGGTAAAACATAGTTTTAATGTCAAGCAGCCAAGTTCACTGTTATTAACAATAAAAAAACATTTTGTGTGTTGGTACACGAAATGCCGGGAAGCTTTGGTTTTAAGGTTAATCGGGTCAACATCCCCATTATGTTTACCTGCCATGAATATACTATACCTAAACCATCTATATAGTTTTGCCTTAAAGTGTATTTGACATATATACATGATATATATTGTAATATGTGTTTATATGGCAATACAATATGTTTAGACTACTGTTATTGTTACGTACACTGCTAAAACAGCATGAATAAATGAATGAATGAATGAATGAATGAATGAATGAATGAATGAATAGGGTTTTACGGTGTACCAATACATTATAGGTTATACATGTATGACGCCAACAGGAAGAAAGATTACAGGTTTACTCTACATGTACAAAAACAACAAATAAACATACAGATTAAAAAAATACATCAACAAAAACATATGCAGATTGAACCTTGAACGTTGATACCAGCAGAACTGCGAAGTTTCAGCAAATTCTAACGTACTACTCGTCGCTTACGACATGCACGAGTCACAGTGATCATATTCTTGCCTTCACTCATATGGCTCTCTGAAAACCACACAGGGTTGGTAATTTACGACAATAATGAACATGACAAGTAATGATAAAATGCAAATGACACCCATTCGGAGGATTCCTACCCTTCTGCAGAGATCGACAGTGGCTCTATTCTTAGCCGGAACCACAAGGGCTTGCAAAATCAGTTTCCGAATAGTAACGTTATTAAGGGAATATTATATCAGGATTTTTCAAAATGTTAAAATTGACTAAAAACGTTTGTTTCCAATATACCATGCTTGTATAGATACTCACTGATCCCGTATTGCCAAACTAATAAATGGATAAAGGCTTTCTCAACTTAATCTGAATACGCGCCTGGGTTAGATTAAAAGAGATTTCCCGCTTAAAGCAACCTATCCACGAATGATTCACAACTTAATGTCCCGCATACCTTTTCTTTAATATGCAACCTGAGAGAGTGTAAGAGGATGTACTTCCAGGCTGAACCTTAATATTGGGAGACCCCCCCCCCCCCACACACACACACACACCACCCCAGCTCCTACGCCTATGTAATATATGATGATTTCTGTTCAATATATACCTTGGCAACATATTTTGTGGCGTATTAAATGAATCACGTGATTTCACTTTGATTGCATTTTGATTTTCAATTTGGTCCGATGTGCACGTAAGGGTGAGCCAGTGTGTGCTTTTTCGCACCCGTGAACAAATTGTAAGCGTTATTTTCCCACCCATGTGTAGTGTGCATTCTATGCAGCACCCGTGAACACGTGATGCGGGATCTGAAAACTCAAAATAATATTTGTTTTCAATTGTTGGGCATAAAGTGGTTGTTTTTTTTTGGTTTTTTTTCGGGGGGTGGGGGGTATTTTTTTAAATTCTTGCTAGGCTCCATACCTCTTTGGAAATTAGTTGTTGTAGAGAAATTTGCATAAAACATGAGTTTTAAAGTGGATTAACAAAACATGGAAAAGTTCAATCAAAAGAGATACAAGAAGCAAATTGTAGTCATAAATGTGTTGAATTATCATTTCATTATTTACATCTCGCTTAACAAAATCGTAGAGACCGCGGCGCCCGTGAATCCGTACGAAAATCTCACGGCCGCTTCCTGCCTCCGCAACGGGCAGGATACGGGCTCCGTAGATCCATCGCAGGCTAAATGTGAATTAAGCATTAGAAAGAGTCCGAATGACGATGCAAAGTTCATCAAACAGTATTTAAGTGCTGTCTATTTATAGAATTTGGATTTCGTTTCAAGTTTACCACTCCAATTTACATATCAATTTTGTCACGTTTTGGTAGATTTTATATAGTAATACTATCCATTTTATATTTATAAATGATAACGAAATGCCTTTTATAGGTTTGACTGTAATTTTATTTTTAAGACATTTATAGTGTTTTATAGCAATACACTACATTTAATTTCATTGATATGTTTGGATGGTATTCAGTCTGACAAAAGGAAAATTGAAAGAATGATTTAGGTCAATCGGGTCAAGGTCACCTTAACGAAAAATAGGAAACTTGATAGCTTAGGCTCAATAACTCTGGTTTCCTATAATCAGCTATGATATGTAAATTACATTTTGTGTATGTTTCTAATACGAAGCTTGTGTAAATCGGTTCAAGTTAATTGCACAGGAGTAAATACAGTGCATACGGTGTATTGTGACAATTTGTACAAGTCAGTAAAACAACAACATATTTTGTTTTGTTTTGGAGAGTGGAAACGTGAGTGTAGATATGTTGTTTTGGTTGGTATGATGACTGTGTAAATACAACAAGTATTAGATAAACTTGTTTGTAAATAATTCTTGAAGTGAGCAAGACTTAAATATAAAATATAAAATCCATTGTAATATTGTGGACTTTTCCTTAGGTTAGGTAAAATAAACATATTTTATTGTACAACTATCATAAATCGTTAAAATCTAAAACACTATTGTAAATCTCCGGTATATTTAAAGTTTATTGTGTTGTATGCTTGCGCGTATATTTGGTGCATGATACTTTGGTATAGTTGTGCGCATGTACTTTTGTGTCTTGTGTGCATATACTTGGGTGTCTTACGAGTTAAATTTATGTGCATAGACATAAAAAATATAAGTTGTATTTGTGTGCATAGACATAAAAATATAAGTTGTATTTGTGTGCATATACGTGGGTATGCTTGGAATATGTTTTGGTGACATTTCTGGTATATTTACATATGCTAAATGTCTTTGCATATAGTCTTTGAAATATAATTATTTGCATATAAACTAAGTGTTGATATTTTTAAAGAATGTTCTGCTAAATCCTTGTTATCTTCCAACACAGATTAAGTGATTGTCTTCATGCATTTATACATCATGTAGGATTGTCACTTGATTAAGGTACCTTAAATTTAGTCTTTGTTTATTTCGGACCCATATTTTTACAATAATACAGGCATTGCAAACAATTTAAGAAACTCCCACAACTCTATACAATTTCATTTGACCAGTTATAATACAAAATAACATCATTTGTGACAACAAGCGTACCGGCAACTCAAATTGGTCTCTGCATAATAAAGTGTCTAATGCAAGCATAGTGTATTTTGTGTGTTGCTTTTATTTTTTGCAGTTTTTTTTTTGTTTGTTTTTGTTTTTGTTTTTTGTTTTGAGGTATGAGGGCAGGTAGCTTCAATACGGGAAAATAGCGCCGTAATGATGAAAATGGCGGATAAGTCAAAACAATGCAAATTGTTAGTATGCATGTTTGTAAGTGTTCACTTAACAATTTTCTCACATTAGGGGAAAAAACATGTTGAACCCAAAAAGGACATAACCCAGTCCCACTCAATCCAGGGTATCGAGTTGTCAAGTAACCAAGACTTGGTTTATACTGCAGATGACATTTAACACTGATTTGGTCATTGATAGCTTATTATTGCTTGACTGGGCAGTGTGGATTTTCGCACACTATCAATATGTGGAGTTAAAATCACTGACCACAAATTGACGAAAGGATATCTATTTAAACATGCTAAAGTAATCATCATTGAAAAGGGATTTCTTAACTTGGGCTATGCGCCTAGGCTAAAATAGAAAACCTGCTTAAAATTACAACATATTTTGTGACCTATTATAAGAGTCATGAGATTTCATTTTGATTTCAGTTTGATATGTTATAAAGGATTATACGTAATAAAAATTATTTCATCTTATAAAGAGTCTAAATGACTACGTTTAAGTCGCCAAGCTGTATTTAAGTGTTGTCTATTTTTAGAATAGAGATTTCGTCTCAAGTTTACCAATACAATTTTGTTTTTGTCACGTTAGGTGGATTTTACGATTTTAAATACCAAAACATTCGGATTGTATTTATTAATAGTAATGAGATGCCTTTCATCTTAAATATTTTTAATGTTTAAGACTTTTGTAGCGCCTCTTTTACTGATATGTTCCCTTTAAAAGTTAGGCCACAGTTACGGAAGTTTTTACATGCAATGTGTATACGCAAAGGTGGCCATGTGAAAACTCTATTCATTCTGACAATGCATTAATGCACATCTGCAATATAAAGGCAACAAAAGCCATCCACATGCACCGCTATTATAGTTGCCTGTTTTATGGGTAGGTTTGTCACCGCTATTATAGTTCCCTGTTTTATGGGTAGGTTTGTCACCGCTATTATAGTTTCCTGTTTTATGGGTAGGTTTGTCACCGCTATTATAGTTCCCTGTTTTATGGGTAGGTTTGTGAGACATCCGTCATTTAGATGTGGACACCATCATTAAAGGCTACTCTTAAAGTTGACCTAATGTTGTGTTATAGCTAGCCTTGTCCCTTGTTCCTCAAACATTCAAGTTTTACTTGAAATTGTTCTCAACTCAAATTCATTACTGTTACCCTTATTACTCCATTTACATTGACCATTTTGCACATTCATGACATTGTTCTTTACCAATGAGTAAACATTCCTTTTGCCTTGCATTTAATGTGTATATAATGCATTCAAACTATCATTTGTATAAATGAGAAGTTTGAAATGAGGATAATATCAGCTTGAGACGTTTTATGAAACTAGTCCCACGTTTTTGAACTCTGCATGTGCAGAAAAAAATGAACATAGGAAGTAAAGTTTGATTGCTAAGTCAAACACCTCTCCAAATGGCTTGTTTAGATCAAGCTAACACTTGTTTTATATTCTGACGAAGTTCATTGCCAATTAATCATCTTATCAGTGTTATTTGTTAAATAAACAGCAGTTAATAACCAACAAATACAAAAATAAACATCTAGCCGATAGTGTGTTGAAATACTATGGAAATTGCTGAGGTAGTCCGATTGTTTGAATTAACCAAAAATATCAAAAACTTTATCAGTATTCTATTTCATCAACAATTGACTTAAAAACTGGATTAATTATTTACACGTTAGTTTATTTATTATAAAGTCAATATCAAAGAAATCACATGCATTTTTACTGGAACCAGTCTAAAGTCATGACCATTTAGCTGCTTTTCTTATATATAAGTATATACTAAAATATGTTTGTGTTACATGTTTTTTTTTTCAAAAAAGAGATTGGTTAGACATGTGTCTGTTAGAAATGCAAGCTTTGAAGATGGATCAATATTAAATTTGTATAAACATAATGACAGCCTTTCCTTTTATACATATAAAGCTGACAGTTGTCAGTTGACAAATGACTTATAGGTCCAGCTGGCTGTGTGCCCCATTTTCATTTATTATTTATATTGCTTTCTATTGATTTGTCACTCTTACTTACCTGCCTGTAACTTGCTGGCTGTCTTGCTTCCCTGCCCGTTCCTGCCTGCCACTTACTTGCCTGTAACCTGCTGCCTGCCTCTCTACCCTGCCCGCCACATACTTGCCTGTAACCTGTTGCCTGCCTCTCTACCCCGCCCGTCCCTGCCTGCCACATACTTGCCTGTAACCTGCTGCCTGCCTCTCTACCCTGACCATCCCTGCCTGCCACATACTTGCCTGTAACCTGCTGCCTGCCTCTCTACCCTGCCCATCCCTGCCTGCCATATACTTGCCTGTAACCTGCTGCCTGCCTCTCTACCCTGCCCATCCCTGCCTGCCACATACTTGCCTGTAACCTGCTGCCTGCCTCTCTACCCTGCCTCTCCCTGCCCGTCCCTTACTTGCATGTCTGTTACCTGCTGCCTGCCTCTCTACCCTGCCCATCCCTTACTTGCCTGCCTGTAACCTGCTGCCTGCCTCTCTACCCCGCCCGTCCCTGCCTGCCACTTACTTGCCTGCTGCCTGCCTCTCTACCCTGCCCCGTCCCTGCCTGCCACTTACTTGCCTGTCTGTTACCTGCTGCCTGCCTCTCTACCCTGCCCATCCCTTACTTGCCTGCCATTAACCTGCTGCCTGCCTCTCTTCCCTGCCTGTCCCTAACTTGCCTGCCTGTAACCTACTGCCTGCCTCTCTACCCTTCCCATCCCTTACTTGCCTGCCTGTAACCTACTGCCTGCCTCTCTACCCTGCCAGTCCCTTACTTGTCTGTTACTACTGTTACTTAGTTACTACTAAGATTCATGTATATGCATCTATATAATCCTTCACTTATTTGTCTCGATCATCATGTAACAATGCATTGAAAGAAAAGACACATGACCAAGAAAAAGAATGGACATTTAGCAGTTCAAGTGGATGGATATATCTGGATTACAATTGAGTGACCTTTGGCTGTCAGGTCCGACAGATACAGTGTACTTAAAACAACATTACTGATTTACAGTCCTCAACACTACAGCTAGAGCCAGGTCCAGTATTAACAAAACATCTCCACTCAACTATGCAATCATGCTCATCATTTAGACCAAATTAATTTAATAGAAAACTTAAATATACTTGTTACATTCTATTCTTCTGTCACCAACCGCGATTAAGCCTGGCTCTTGAAGTTTCACCACTAGATCACTTTGACCTAGGTTTCAGTTTCATTTTGGGGAATTAGCTTGATAGAGTTCTAGGTCACAGATCAGTAATAAAACTTTGCTTTGGTGACGCGGGGTCAGTTCAGTATGACATGAACTTAATTTAACACTTGTACCAGGATATTATACACAACTTAGAAGTTTCCAGTTTCAATCATTTAATAACATAACATCAATCCATTTATAAAAAACACACATAGATAGTTCTAAAATTATGGTTAACCAAAGTTCTTAGAAGTAAAACTAATGTTTTTTCTGATATCTAAACAACTTAATTAATTTTAGTCCGCCGACTAATATAAGTCTCAGATTTGCCAACTATTATTAATTGCTAAACTTAAAATCTCAACTCCTATGTACAATCTTCAATTCCTTAATTTTTTTTTTCCTCAAATTATTAAAAAAAATATCTTTCTTTATATCACAATTCCCTAAAATAGATTAGCCAATAAAATTAACTTTGAATATTTAACCAATAAAAATCATTTTAACAATAAACCAATAGATTCTAGTTTTACTAAGATTATGACCAAAAGCTGTTAATATGCTGAAAGTTACTAATTAGGACTTTCTTATCAAATATAATCAACATAATATAATGTAACAAAATATAACAAGCAAACATGCCAAGGAAATAAGCAATTATGTAATTCTCATGTCAACTCAAAATCAAATGATTATATCAATATCTGGAGGCTTTTCTCCAAAACAATAATGCTTAAATTTTATGACTGATTTACTAAGATTATAATATTTGATATGACAATGAAATGAAAAGTAAAATACCTTCTTAGACCTATTAACTCAAAATATGGTTGTTATTAACACCTCAAGGGTTTCCTTTTACAACATGGCTTGTATAATGATTGCTCTAATCGAACTTGTATAAACTGCATATTAACAAAATTCTCACCAAACAAAGCTCTACAAACATCAGACAAATATACCATTTTACAATAAACTTAACTGATAACTTTAAGCCTTAATAAAGTTAATTTTTTATGTATCTCGATAACCTGATAAATGGCAGGCCCGGTTAGCTCAGTTGGTTACTGAGGGCGCTTGACTGTCGATCCAGGGGTCGCAAATTCGAATCTCCCTAATGATTGATATATGACAATGATCACATTGTCATGTCATACCTGTCTCATCTCTAATCTAATCTAGGGAAAGTTAGCAATTACTTGCAGATGTGGGAGTGCTCAAGTACTGGTTAACCTGCCTAGAGTTTCAGGTTCTCAGCAAAGAGTGAATGGTTAAATTATCATCTGAATATATAATCCCTTTATGACATTATAATGATGGTAAATATTCAAGAATTTATTATCTTACCGGTACTTTTATTAAGTTTCTGGTATGAATCATCAGACAGTCCAAGATACTTGCGGTGTGCTCAAGCAGGAAGCTTGTCAACAGACAAATACAAAATAAATATTTGTATTGCATTTAATAAAAATTGTTTAAATGATATGCATGACACTAAATAATAATGAAATATTACGTTTCAGGTATATGTGTATTAAATTTTGTTGATGTTGAGGCTGTTTATTGTCTATTATGTATTATAATACAATGTGGAGGTACATATCAAAGGCATAAATCCTTGAATATAGCAGTTATAAAAAGGTACATTTGGTATTTATGAAACTTGCAATTTGTTCAGTGCAGGACTCTGCTATGCAATATTTGCACATTGGACAGGTTTGATTGGAGATAATTGCAGAAATAGGATCTATTTGTTGTTTTATCGAATATTTAGCATCATTTTTATGCCATGGAAAGCTAATGGAATGATCAGATAATCTTACCACTCTTTCCTTGGATCCTGGAACGTTAACCAGTAATCAAGCACACCTACTCCACAAGTTATTGATAGAGTCCCTCCTTTAATCAGCAGTTAGAGATGAATGACAATGAGATGCAGTGTCGTATACCAATAGTCATGGAGACTAGTCCTGTACTGATGGTCAGACACATTGCTGACTAAGCTAACTGGACACAGCAAATAGGATCAAATAATTTACATAAATGTGATGCCTTAGTATGGGGATTACTATTAACTACCTGCATTGCATGGACTATGTCATTTAATAGATAATATGGTTTAATTAAAAAAACATTTACTTATTCAGATGTTTGACATGTTCTGTGTTTAGGTCAGTTGTTTGGGCATCTTACTGTCATAAATTTGAAACTGCCCAGTCACTGTGATGACAGGTCGCGTAACTTTGTTCGAATCTATGTGGGGAAGTAGTTGGTGACTTGCAGATATATGGTGTATCTAGTACTGGTTAACTGCCTAGGGAATCCCAGGAATGATGAATATGTGGGGAAGTAGTTGGTGACCTGCAGATATACGGTGTATCTAGTACTGGTTAACTGCCTAGGGAATCCCAGGAATGATGAATATGTGGGGAAGTAGTTGGTGACTTGCGGATATACGGTGTATCTAGTACTGGTTAACTGCCTAGGGAATCCCAGGAATGATGAACATGTGGGGAAGTAGTTGGTGTCACCTACAGATATACGGTGTATCTAGTACTGGTTAACTGTCTAGGGAATCCCAGGAATGATGAACATGTGGGGAAGTAGTTGGTGACTTGCAGATATACGGTGTATCTAGTACTGGTTTACTGCCTAGGGAATCCCAGGAATGACAACATACTGCCGTTGTATAACTGAAATACTGTAAACAAAAAAGTCATAGCACCCCATACAAACAAACTTCAAAATCAGTTGAATTGTACATGAAATATAACTGGGGTACTAAATCATCTTGGTCAATGAATTTTGACCTACGGTATTCTAAACCGTTAGTAAAATTCTAGCACATCTGATTCTATTTATCTAATAATTATCTATTTTATAAAGTATAGCTAACATTTGTAGCCATGTATAATACAAAGCCAATTTCTGCACATAGCATTAGGATTTGTCAGTGATTTTTCTTTGTATTTTTCTGGTCCAATTACATACTTCAGATTGACAATCAGACAATGCAGTTCGTTGTAACACTGGTATGCTTGTCATTCTTGAAATAAATTACAGTAAAACTTCTATTAAAAAATTTAAGCGCATGAAGTATTCATAAAACTGCTTGTTTGCTGATCAGACGCCAAGATAAAGTAAGTTGTTTATATAAAGATAATTTTTTACATTTAAAATAATTTATGGAAGGAAGGTGAAAATTATTGCTGTGTGCACAATATACATGCCACTCACTCACCCTGTCATAGAGACATGCAATAAAGTAAGAGAAATAGAATTTCTTTTCATTTTAAAGATTTTAACACCAGCCATGCACTAAATAGCTAGTGCGAAATATTGCACGTCTCTAAGGAGACTTTTAATGATTATTTATTTTGTGTCTGCCAGCCGCTCAGATATCCAAATAATCAAAATGCTGTCTTTTCACATATTGTTTAATTAGGCAAGTGGTGATTATAGATGTGTAGGAGGTCATGTAGGTAGAAATTATCCTTCAATTTATAAAAAGCAGAACATATGATATAACATATCTTGATGCAGTCTACATTAGATATGTATATATAACAAATACATCGATATCTATATTACATATGTATTGAAACAGGACATGATATTTTGCTACAGTTTACATATATACTCAGACTGACTACCGGCTGAGCTACTAACCGGGTCTGGCCAGCACATCTGAAATATATTGTAGACCGACTACTGGCTGAGCTACCAACCGGGTCTGGCCAGCACATCTGAAATAAATTGTCTTGATGCCTGTCAATTTATATCAAATTAATGAGGAAGTAAAATGAATGAATAGATCTAAAATGCATCAATATTTACAAAGTGACTGCATGTTGAAATAAGGAAAATAATGACAGCTTGATTGTGTATTCCAATTAATTAAACATTATCAATTCACACTATACATTTTGAACTGCACCTTTTCTAAAACGAAAGGGTTGTGTCAGACAAGAAGTTGTTCTGGTTTGGGATGAGAAAGTGACATTCCTTTAATGATATAATGACCTTAAGTGGTGCACAGTATTTTCAGTTTTTATTGTTTTAATTAATATATGGCATTTCTTCCATACAAGACAAGTAATATTAGAAGTAAATTCACAGCAAGTTTAATTTGAGTTGATAATGGATGTTTACCAAATTTCATAATCAGAACATAGTTGTGTTTTTTCCTTGTCAACTTTTATTTAATCTATGTGTTAGGTAATTATTTAGATCATTACATGAACACCTCCAGCAGTGACCTTTCAGTCTTATCTGCAAATCATATAAATTATAATACATTTTGGGCATTCTTTATACTTATATCTTGTTGTGCTAAATTATGGGACTGCCCCAATACTACATGTATTGTTTTTATACTTGTGCTCATATCATATTTGTTAAATTTGTATGTAATGCCAGCCAATATCTATTGATAGCTATTTTGAATGTAGGACAAAACCCTTTGCCCAAACGCCCCTTGGTAAAACAAAAAAATCTGGCAAAAAAAGGCAGCTATATGGCTTAAGGTTGGCCTGGTATAATTTTTATGGCTTCTGTTATATGAATTTTCCAGTCAGAAGGATGGGTAAAGTGTTGACTTTAGCGCAGTCTGCTCTATAGTCTACAACAGCCATACAAATACATCTGACCATTTTCAACCGAATACGCAGGGACAAGTAACCAATCAGAACAACACTTGTCCATTTCTAGCTGCATTTAAATTTTAGAACACAGGCAGAATTATATTTTGTACCTGTGTTATGTGTAACTTTCATGCTATTTGTGATTGTATCACAACTGTTTATCTGAATCAAGAGGCCTCCCAGGGGGTCCTTGTTCCCAGGATCTCTTAAAGCAATGGCCATAGTAGGACTGTAATAGTATGACATGTAATGCTCCATCAGCTGCAATGGCTGGAGATATGGCATGGAAGCCTGTCTTTGCAAGAAAGTTAACTATTGTATCTACATATTGGATTCGACTGAATCTCATGCTGGTTACTCGTTTTAATAAACACATATTCACATATTGCTATAATACAAACGGTCATAGATGTAAAAATTGGGCATATAGAGTGAAAAATAATTTCTCAAGTATTGATTGCAATGATATAACTAATATGGATAATGTTTTAATAAAGTAAAACATGCTTAACCCTTTACTCCATAGATACTTATCACAGAAGGCCTTTGAAAACAGTGCAGGAAGAGTTCAGATTGCTCGTAACGAGCAATCTGAACACTTCCTGCACTGTTTTCCACTCTGTCAGTTAATATAAACATAATTCACCCAATAATTCAAAAGCCTTCTATATTAGAGGCGTCCAAAGGCATTTATATTAGAGGTGTCCAAAGGCATTTATATTAGAGGTGTCCAAAGGCGTCTATATGAAGTAAAGGGTTAATAGTGTGTATATGATTAAGTATAAAACTGATTGGTTAAATAGTGTTAATTTTGAACATTATAAGTAGAAGCAATACAGGTGGAAATAAGTTACGTACTTACAAACTATTTAAAAGCTCTTTTGAAAC
Organism: Panopea generosa; assembly: GCA_029582155.1. Classification (NCBI taxonomy): domain Eukaryota; kingdom Metazoa; phylum Mollusca; class Bivalvia; order Adapedonta; family Hiatellidae; genus Panopea; species Panopea generosa. Next base: position 52,788,436 of record CM055898.1, read on the forward strand.
TGAAAAGTATTGTACACTGATTTTACAATGTAGTCATAGATCAGCTTTATCAAGATTCCGATGTGGAGTTGCATCCATTCGATTAGAAACGGGTCGGTATGAACGACTTCCAGTTTGTGAGAGAGTATGTCCATTTTGTAAGGATGTGGTAGAAAATGAGACTCATGTAATTCTTACTTGTCCATTATATAATGATATAAGATTACAATTGATTGATTATGCTTCAATACTTAATCAAAATTTTAATGACTTTACAGATGAACAAAAGTTAGTTTATCTATTCAACAATCCAAATTTGATAAGGATATGTGCCAAAACCTGCTTTAAAATTTTACAAATAAGATCAAGTTATCTTTACCAATAGACATGTGTTGAATCTATGTTGTTTTACAGTGTATATATGTAAAAAATAAGTAATATGTTTTAATCTAGTATTGCTGTTTTATTTACACTTGAGCAATGGTTGTTAATCAGGTCATAGCAAATCTGATTTGAGATGATAATTGATTTCTTAAAATATTTTTTAATAAGCACTTATAGCGTTATCCTGGTGCAGTTTTCGTAATTTAAGAGTTTTAATAGGAAGTTTCTTTTAGTACATTTTTAGAGCATGGTGTTTCTATAGTTATAGGTGCATTTAGCTCAGGATTAACAACTTTAGCTCAAATTTTACCAACTATATAAATGTATTATATATAGTTTAATAATAAGAGTTGTTAATTAACAAACACTGTGTACATTATATGACTTATAACTGTTCTTTTGATTTTAGAAACTGTATAATTTTACAAGAGACAAGACATGGTGTATTGTATGATGTCTGTAATTTTATGTTATTGTAAATTGTATATACTATGATGAGACTTTAATAAACGATTTAACACATAATATTTGTCACCTTAAACTATATTACTAATGGAAAGTTAATTGCCTAGCCAAGCCAAGGTGCAAACATAAGCCATTGTATTACCTGTTTGCAAAGAGGTGTCATAGCTAAATTGAGACTGAAATCTCTGTTAAGCAGATGCTATCAATACAATTTGTAATTAAGTAAATTCTTGTTGTCATAATGGTTATCACACCTGAACTGGGTTTTCAGTATAAAATACAAGACGATGATGTTCAAAGATCATTCCATTTCTGCCTAAATACAATAAAGGATAATTTTGGAGATCTTACACATTGTCTTATACTATTCCAGGTATGTGAAATTTTTATATTATTCTTCTATTTTGCTTTGAATATGCTTGTTCTCGCATGTGTTTTATTACATTGTTTAAAATGCGAACATGTTGTAATTAAGAGTTTACTATCTATTATATATTATTCAACACATAATGTTGCTCAGTTGGGAAACTCTGCTACTAAAATATGTTCTGGACATTTTGGCTTTATTTTCAATGGTTATATATTATTCCTTTTAGATTTTTGAATGAATACTAGGTTCTTAAATGAATATTTGAACAAAGTAAATTATTAACATAACTACTTTTTCAAGACAACTTATAGTTAGATTTTTGGTGTTAACATTATTATTGGAGTTAACAATGATTTCTTTATCACACTGAAATTGGTAAATTGTTAACATAACTACGTTTCAAAGATAACATATATTTAGAATTTTGGTAAATCATATGCTAATGTTCTTAAGTATTGGTTAACCCACAGTTTGAAATATTTTAACGAATACAAACTTATTTTAATAATGCATTTTCATTTCATAGAATTATAAGCAAAAACTTGTTCGGTTAATTATAACTACCAGTATGATTTTTGGTCTATGATTTTGGTCAAATTGACATTTGTGTTAAATCACCTCTCACATTAAATAAAAAAAAGCGAGTTACCCCATAACTTCTATTAAATAAGGAGTATAAGTCAATTTACAATTTATGCTTTTATTGGGTAATTGGAATGATGGTGTAAATCATTAATGTTAAGGTGATATATGTGGGCAAACTCATTGGAACAGAGTAATCATCCTTGAGGCCCTCATTATGATAGTATTATATAATTATGCATACATGCATCTTTGAATGTTACAGAATATTGTGTTAATTACACGTCTGGATACTGTAAACAATTTAATAACTTGTATGTTGTAATATATCCATAATCTTAATAGTATAATATTATATTTGAATGTATGTTTTAACATGTATCATACCATTTCTACCTACATACAATAAAGGATATGTTTGGAGATCTAACACATTGTCTTATATTATTCCAGAAAAATTACCCATAAACCAAGAGCATAAAAAATAAGCTGTTTAAAAATAATCTTGATTATACAATTGATTGAGAGGCAAGCATTGTTGTCAAAAAGAAAGTTGAAAGTGGGACCATGTGTAACGGATAGAATGTTTGCCGCTCACTTTAGAGGTTGCAAGTTTGATCCCCAGCTTAACCCGATGTCTCTCAAAAACAACACTCAGTACTGTACTACCCAGGAAGTAGACTTGAGAGTGGTTCAGAGTAAGCTTTGAGCTTTCTTCGCAATTGAGCTAAAATAAATTAGTATAAACTAAATTCTAGTTTGAGGTGATCATATCATCATTCTGACCAATTCAAATAAATGTGAAGAGTAATAAATTGTAGTTTCCAATTGCTCATCTTCTTTTCATGTTTAATCATCACATTTTTCTTTGCTTCATTTCTGAGATTGATAGTTCAAACCATCCTCAGTTGAAAAACTTTATGTTAGGAAGTTCTGGTACTGAGCTGGATTCAAACCTACGACCTATATATATATATATACCTAACGGTTCAGAATTTTCAGTGCATTCGTTCAGTTTTGCGACTTTTTGTTATTGGAGTGTTACTTGAGGATTGTTCAGATTGGACCGAAAAAAATATTTTTATAACTGTTGAAAGCTATATCATACATGCTGTAAATACAATTTGTGAAACATGTTGTGATAAGTTGAAATTTTTAAATAAAAAGAAACATCAATAAAAAAAATCTTTGTTGCACACGAATTAAAGAAAACAATGAGCAACTAGGCCGTTAATAAAAACGAATTTGGTTGCCAAAAACCTTCTCTATATAAAATGGTAGTGTCCCCACTCCCATTCCTATCCAATATACAGTGAAAAGAAAAAGAAAGTATACATACAACGTCAACAGGTCAAGGAACAATAAATGTATTGCATATAAATTTTGTATATGTATATTTCATCATATTGTTGAATCAAAAAACAAACATTTAATTCATTTCAAAGCAAAACAATAATAAAAAAATCAGTTCATTTTCCATCACATGAATAAACTTAGCCAATAATGAAATAATTTTAAAAACCAAAATGTGTACTTTCTTTTTCTTTTCAGTGTAGTATAACTGATAAAGGATGTACATTATCTACTCAAGCAATAGTTTACATTGGTCTTGGATTGTTTTCAGGAAAATCTAAAATAAATGCCTTAAAAATTGATAAGAATTATATCATTTTCATTTTGCATTTGTTTTCTCTAAATTCCTTCAGAAATTGGGCTGCGTTCAGCAATGTTAAACAGCAAACACTTTTAAAACCTGGTTCCCTAAAATTGCTGCGTAGAGGTAGTGACCAGGAAAATATGGTAGTTATGTTGAACCTAACTAAACGCAGCTTTGGAATTTGTTACTCTATTTGTAAAATTGGACGGATAATCAAAACATAATTGTAGAAGTTTATATAAAATTAATGCATCAATAATTAAGGCTTATATTTCATACTGATGCATACATGGATATAAACGAAGGTTCCGCTTAGATATGTGGGCTGGCCGGACGTCGGCTTCACTCATATCTAAACATAAACAGATCTTAATCTGTTGTTAATATAAAATCTATTTTTATATTAAAATACAAACATAGAACATATTGTATAACAAAACATACATAACTTATTATAACGTATTATATATATATATGGTTTTTTTTTCGTAGTTACATTTAGAATATACGTATTGTTATTTTCAGATTTGATTCACGACATGCATGTGCTTGCATGGATGCATACATGGATGCGTGATGATTGAATGTGTATTGCAATGTCACCAAGAATATCTGATTTTTTTCAAATTTCAAGAATATTTTAGAAACGGGTCTGATAAAAACATCCTGTTTTTATAGGTAAAATTTTCTATACTTAAATAATTTGAATATGATTAAAAACTACAATTATTTGCCCTGCTGTTCAAGCATCCTGTACATGTGTGTGTTGTTTATTTTTTATATTACATTTTATAGATAAAGAATCCAGTTTTATAGATAATGCATCCAGTTTTATATATAAAACATCCTGTTTTATAGATGGGAGTGATGATTTGTAATGTGAATGGTTTTCTACATACAACACCTGCAGATTTAATAGTTAATTTATTTATTTTACTTTGATTGCCAAAAAAGTTCTTATAATATACAATTCACGCTCAAATATTCCTGGGTATAACCAGTACTGGCATATGCAGAAAAAGTGGCTTGCTCAAGGACACACCACACATTTGGAATGAATAATTTATCATTTAGAACTATGAAATAGAAATTAAGAATAAAACAATACAAATTATATACAAATGATAATCAAGTATTTAGAATTGGGCATTTGTCATTTAGAATTAAGAAATAGGAATAAAGTATTAAATTCAACATTTAGATTTTTTTAATCAATACATTTAGGAAATATACTAAATATGACTATGAACTATTCTTGTATTTGTATACAACAATAATCTAATGTTCCACAAATAAATAGCAAATCCTCACAATTTGTTATCAGATAAATGTTGGTGAATGCTAAGTCTAATACTTAACAAATGTTTTGAATTTTAGTCACAAAGAATTTATTTTAAGACTTATGTTACACAGTTGTACAATTTTGATTGATGTGAATGTACATGTATATGCATGAATATTGCATGTCATTTGCAGGTATCAAATCTTTTTTTTCTACAAAAATTACGTTGAGAGTACAGATCTTAAAGAATAAGATGTATTTGTGAATTTTGTGATTTGTTGTCATTTGGTAATTTTTTTTAAAAAATTCCCCAGACTTTTTGGTCTTGGTATAAAAAAAAGTACCAAAAATCAATACCTCCAAATAGGCAAAATAGGTTCTGAAGTGCAGGAAAACACAGGAAATGGCATCTTCAACTAAAGAAATTTTCTGGGTGAGCATGCCGCCAGACCACCCTAGAATTGGCCTCCCTGTTTTTTAAGTTCTAGCTACAGACCTGAAGTGGTCTTGAGACAAAAGCCACATAGAATCCTAAGATATAACTGAATACACCTTTTTTATCTGGTGTCGGTTTCACTAAACCTCTCAAATTGAGATTTCTTCAACTCATAAAATTAATATCAATTTGCCCGAATGATTACTTTACACATTTAATGACACATAATTGAAATCATAGGTAATTTAAACTCATTGGTAAGGGACAACATGCAAAATAATTAATGTAAATGAAGTTATAATATCATTTCAAAAAGTTGAGATGTTTATAGTGGAGCTGGAGCCAGACGTCCATTCCAAGAATAGATGAGAAAGTTTAAACTGCTGAATGTAATGTTAATATTTGAATTATAATTTCAGACTTGTAACCAGCAAAGATGACTCCAACTACCCCAGCTAACACAACAACACAAACAACCAGATCAACCCAACCAGAAACAACTACAACAGTAACAGCAGAAAACACTACAACAACAGCAGAAAACACTACAACAACAGCAGAAAACACTACAACAAAAACGACTTATTCAGTAGCAGTGAAGGCAACAACACAATCAAATGAAGCCAGTAAGTGTATCAGTATCCAAAATTAATTTAGTTTCTTTATTTTGGATCCCTACACTCTGAACAGTCCTGCACATGATATGTTTATCACTGTGTCCTAAATTAGATTTCCCACTTAAAATTGCAGCATTAAATAATGTGATTTCATTTTGGATTTTGATTTGATCCATTTTACATGTTTACATGTTATAAATTTCATCTTAGAAAACTGCTGAATGATGATGTGAAGGTTATCAATCAGTAATTTAGTGAAGTCTATTTTTAGAATGGGGAATTTTGAATTTATCATTCTAGCTTAGATATGGAGTTTGCCACATTTTTATGGAAATGACATACCAAACTATTTGGATTATATTTGTTAATGATAATGCGATGCTTTTAAAAATAATTTTATTTCAGAAATTTATAGCAGATTTTCCCTATATTTTCCCTTGTGTACCTTTGGTTTGGTGCAGTGCAAACAGAATTCAAGTAAAATCAATTCCAACTTTTTGGTGCTCAACCACTGGGCACGTGCTGTGGCATGTATGCCTATTATATATACAATAGTAGATCATATGATAGGTAGAATCATACATCTTACAAAACAACTTGGATTTGCTTGAGGATTTGCAGAGGCCTTGATATTGTATCTGGTTTGCATTGTAGCTAGACACACTCCCCGTAGTCTGGTCTGTACATATCTTGGTTATTCACAAATAATTATCTCCATATATATATATATATATATATATATATATATATATATATTATATATATGTGTGAACCTTAATCATATCATATTTATAAATGGAAATTTAACCCTGCAAATAAACATAATGATAAGCATATTAATGTGTTTGTAGATCATTGCATTATATAAATCCAATAATCACATCATAACTACATCATCCTGTTTTTAGATGGAACCTACCCTATCAGGGGTGTTTTGTAGTATGACAGCGTATGACCAATTACTACATCTACCTGTGTTAGACAACTAAGATCTTAACTATGAATACAATTTATAGAATGACATCATTTAAGATAAGCAACTTTGATTTATATCATTACTGAATCTTTTAAAAACCTCTAAATTTGTCAAAATAAAAATTGATTTGAAGCATGATGTGTTATAATACAGTCTATACAACTGCATGATGTGTTATAATACAGTCTATACAACTGTATGATGTGTTATAATTCAGTCTATACAACAACTGCATGATGTGTTATAATACAGTCTATACAACTGCATGATGTGTTATAATACAGTCTATACAACTGTATGATGTGTTATAATTCAGTCTACAACAACTGCATGATGTGTTATAATACAGTCTATACAACTGCATGATGTGTTATCATTCAGTCTATACAACAACTGCATGATGTGTTATAATACAGTCTATACAACTGCATGATGTGTTATCATTCAGTCTATACAACAACTGCATGATGTGTTATAATACAGCCTATACAACTGCATGATGTGTTATAATACAGTCTATACAACTGTATGATGTGTTATAATACAGTCTATACAACTGTATGATGTGTTATAATACAGTCTATACAACTGCATGATGTGTTATAATACAGTCTATACAACTGCATGATGTGTTATAATACAGTCTATACAACTGTATGATGTGTTATAATACAGTCTATACAACTGTATGATGCAGTCTATATAACTGCATGATGTGTTATAATACAGTCTATACAACTGCATGATGTGTTATAATACAGTCTATACAACTGTATGATGCAGTCTATACAACTGCATGATGTGTTATAATACAGTCTATACAACTGCATGATGTGTTATAATACAGTCTATACAACTGCATGATGTGTTATAATACAGTCTATACAACTGTATGATGTGTTATAATACAGTCTATACAACTGTATGATGTGTTATAATACAGTCTATACAACTGTATGATGCAGTCTATATAACTGCATGTGTTATAATACAGTCTATACAACTGTATGATGTGTTATAATACAGTCTATACAACTGTATGATGCAGTCTATATATCTGCATGTGTTATAATACAGTCTATACAATTGTATGATGTGTTATACTTCAGTCTATACAACTGTATGATGCGTTATAATACAGTCTATATAACTGCATGTGTTATAATACAGTCTATACAACTGCATGATGTGTTATAATACAGTCTATACAACTGTATGATGCGTTATAATACAGTCTATATAACTGCATGTGTTATAATACAGTCTATACAACTGTATGATATATTATAATACAGTCTATACAACTGTATGATGCGTTATAATACAGTCTATACAACTGTATGATGTGTTATAATACAGTCTATACAACTGCATGATGTGTTATAATACAGTCTATACAACTGCATGATGTGTTATAATACAGTCTATACAACTGTATGATGTGTTATAATACAGTCTATACAACTGTATGATGTGTTATAATACAGTCTATACAACTGTATGATGCAGTCTATATAACTGCATGTGTTATAATACAGTCTATACAACTGTATGATGTGTTATAATACAGGCTATACAACTGTATGATGTGTTATAATACAGTCTATACAACTGCATGATGTGTTATAATACAGTCTATACAACTGCATGATGCGTTATAATACAGTCTATACAACTGTATGATGCGTTATAATACAGTCTATACAACTGCATGATGTTATAATACAGTCTATACAACTGTATGATGTGTTATAATACAGTCTATACAACTGTATGATGTGTTATAATACAGTCTATACAACTGTATGATGCATTATAATACAGTCTATACAACTGCATGATGTGTTATAATACAGTCTATACAACTGCATGATGCGTTATAATACAGTCTATACAACTGCATGATGCGTTATAATACAGTCTATACAACTGTATGATGCGTTATAATACAGTCTATACAACTGCATGACGCGTTATAATACAGTCTATACAACTGTATGATGCGTTATAATACAGTCTATACAACTGCATGACGCGTTATAATACAGTCTATACAACTGTATGATGCGTTATAATACAGTCTATACAACTGCATGATGTTATAATACAGTCTATACAACTGTATGATGTGTTATAATACAGTCTATACAACTGTATGATGTGTTATAATACAGTCTATACAACTGTATGATGCATTATAATACAGTCTATACAACTGCATGATGTGTTATAATACAGTCTATACAACTGCATGATGCGTTATAATACAGTCTATACAACTGCATGATGCGTTATAATACAGTCTATACAACTGTATGATGCGTTATAATACAGTCTATACAACTGCATGACGCGTTATAATACAGTCTATACAACTGCATGTGTTATAATACAGTCTATACAACTGCATGATGCGTTATAATACAGTCTATACAACTGCATGATGCGTTATAATACAGTCTATACAACTGTATGATGCGTTATAATACAGTCTATACAACTGCATGACGCGTTATAATACAGTCTATACAACTGCATGACGCGTTATAATACAGTCTATACAACTGCATGATGTGTTATAATACAGTCTATACAACTGCATGATGCGTTATAATACAGTCTATACAACTGCATGATGCGTTATAATACAGTCTATACAACTGCATGATGCGTTATAATACAGTCTATACAACTGCATGATGTGTTATAATACAGTCTATACAACTGTATGATGCGTTATAATACAGTCTATACAACTGTATGATGTGTTATAATACAGTCTATACAACTGCATGATGTGTTATAATACAGTCTATACAACTGTATGATGTGTTATAATACAGTCTATACAACTGTATGATGCGTTATAATACAGTCTATACAACTGCATGATGTGTTATAATACAGTCTATACAACTGTATGATGTGTTATAATACAGTCTATACAACTGCATGATGTGTTATAATACAGTCTATACAACTGCATGATGTGTTATAATACAGTCTATACAACTGTACGATGTGTTATAATACAGTCTATACAACTGTATGATGTGTTATAATACAGTCTATACAACTGTATGATGCGTTATAATACAGTCTATACAACTGCATGATGCGTTATAATACAGTCTATACAACTGTATGATGCGTTATAATACAGTCTATACAACTGCATGATGCGTTATAATACAGTCTATACAACTGCATGATGCGTTATAATACAGTCTATACAACTGCATGATGTGTTATAATACAGTCTATACAACTGCATGATGTGTTATAATACAGTCTATACAACTGTACGATGTGTTATAATACAGTCTATACAACTGTATGATGTGTTATAATACAGTCTATACAACTGTATGATGCGTTATGATACAGTCTATACAACTGTATGATGCGTTATAATACAGTCTATACAACTGCATGATGTGTTATAATACAGTCTATACAACTGCATGATGTGTTATAATACAGTCTATACAACTGTATGATGTGTTATAATACAGTCTATACAACTGTATGATGCAGTCTATATAACTGCATGTGTTATAATACAGTCTATACAACTGTATTATGTGTTATAATACAGTCTATACAACTGTATGATGTGTTATAATACAGTCTATACAACTGTATGATGCGTTATAATACAGTCTATACAACTGTATGATGCAGTCTATATAACTGCATGTGTTGTAATACAGTCTATACAACTGTATGATGTGTTATAATACAGTCTATACAACTGTATGATGCGTTATAATACAGTCTATACAACTGCATGATGTGTTATAATACAGTCTATACAACTGTATGATGCGTTATAATACAGTCTATACAACTGCATGATGCGTTATAATACAGTCTATACAACTGTATGATGCGTTATAATACAGTCTATACAACTGTATGATGTGTTATAATACAGTCTATACAACTGTATGATGCAGTCTATATATCTGCATGTGTTATAATACAGTCTATACAATTGTATGATGTGTTATAATACAGTCTATACAACTGTATGATGTGTTATAATACAGTCTTTACAACTGTATGATGTGTTATAATACAGTCTATACAACTGTATGATGCGTTATAATACAGTCTATACAACTGCATGATGCGTTATAATACAGTCTCTACAACTGTATAAATATGATTATTGGTATATATTAAGAGAAGTTGTTACATGTTATGGATAGAGTGTTGACTGTGCACACCAGAATTTGAGGATTTGATCCTCAGCTCAACTGATGCCGCTATATAAAATAAAAAGCAACACAGAACTGGTTCTACCCAGAAAGTGGATTCGTAGCATTCCATATCAGCTCTAAGCTGTATTTACAATCATAAGTATCAACTAAACCATAAATATGATCGATTGTGTGTGAGTGTGTTGGGTGTTGTTTTTGTTTTTTTTTGGGGGGGGGGGGGGGGTAACTGTAAGTAAGTTATTATTAGAAGGTTCATTGGTGTGATATATAATTTAACTCTCACTGTTTAGAATCCATGTCTAAGGTGTTTTACATACAAGCCAGGCCTGGGCACAGTGATCACCTAATACGACAAGTATATTATATGTTAGCAACACCAGGGCACAGTGGTCGCCTAATCAGACAGGTATATTATATGTAAGCAACACATGGGCACAGTGGTCACCTAATCAGACAGGTATATTATATGTAAGCAACACATGGGCACAGTGGTCACCTAATAAGACAGGTATATTATATGTTAGTAACCTCTGGACACAGTGGTAACCTAATAAGACAGGTATATTTATGTTAGCAATACCTGGGTACAGTGGTTGCCTAATAAGACAGGTTTATTATATGTAAACAACACCTGGTCACAGTGGTCACCTAATAAGACAGATATGATTTTGGTCAGCAACACCTTGGCACAGTAGTCACTTAATTAGACAGGTGGTTTACATGTGACACCCGGGTACACTTGTCACCTAATTAGACAGGTATTTTACATATAAGCAACACCTAGGAACTGTGATCACCTAATCAGACAGGTGTTTTACATGTAAGAAACACCTGGGCACAGTGGTCACCTAATTAGACAGGTGTTTACATTTAAGCAACACCTGGGCACACATATCACCGCATTAGACAGGCATTTTACATGTTTATAAGGAACATCTAGGCACAGTGGTCACTTTGTAAGACCTGGGCCGGTGGTCACGTATATAATAAGACAGGTGTTTGACATGTAAGTGACACCTGGGCACAGTGGTCACCTTATTATATCATCATTAACAAATAATTGTCTTCTATTTCAGAATCTGATGCAGCCAGTATAGTTGGCGGAAGTGTCGCTGGACTGGTGGTAGTGGCAATCATCATCTTTATAGTCATATTGTATAGAAGGTAAATCACTCAGCTCAGCTACTAACAATTAACTAGAATAAAATATAATGAAATAGCCAATTATAATTTTCTATTAGCCACCAGTACCCTCGTTATAAATAACAGATAATGGAATTTGAAGGGAGAATAACCCAGTGCTATTCTTTTATCTTTATTTTTTTATTAACAAACAAACACGGAGAGAATTATTATGCCTTGGCAAATGAGCAATTACATGGAGAAAAAATTGCTGGCTTCTCTTTTATTTTATTGAGTGAACACTTTTTGTATGGTTGTTATTTCGACTAATCGAAGAATAAGAGAGCTATTCCATACACCCGGGCATCTGTGTCACACCTTGGTTAAAATTTTGCATGCAAGTCCATATCTCAGTAACCATTCCATGTATTGACTTGAAACTTTACACAAGACTTCCCAGTTATCAAACCTAGTTAGATAACTCTTGCATGAATATAATGAAAATTATGGCCCTTCTTTGACTTAGAAATTTTGGACAAAGTTTTGCATGCAAGCACCATCAAGTCCATATAACAACAACCATTCACTGTATTTGATTGAAACTTTACATATGGCTTTGTAGTCATGAAACCAACAAAATCAATCAATTGGGAAAACCAGAATATTTTGCAAATTATGGTCTTTGTCTGACTTAGAAATTGTATAACTCAGCAGCCACTGAATGTATTGGATTGAAACTTCATACAAGGTATTGCAGTTTAATAATAAGACCTACTTAATTTAGTAAGTTAGATTACTCTTGTTTGCCTTGATTTGTTATCAGTCTCAATCAAATGTGCACTTTTGTGACAAATATTCAAATATTCAAGTGCACTGTCTTATCAACAGCTCTTGTTTGTTTGTTTAAACATTTAGCATCAATTTTATGCCATCAATGGCTAACCGAGGATCAATTAACTTAATCACTCATGGGATCCTTGAAAGTTAAACAGTACTTGAGTACACCAATCTCCACAAGTAACTGATAACTTGCCCACTTTAATCAGTGGTGAGAGATGAGTGACAATTATATGCATTGTCATTTATCAATTATCACAGAGACTGTGGTGGGTCAGGGATTCGATCCCTCAATCGATAGTCAGAAGCACTATTGAGTTAACTGGACCTGACAAGAGTTAACAATGAAATGATGTGATACAATCAGTGTTCATGTCACAATCACATGAACATGCCAATATCAGTATTAAGGAATGAAATCTAATTGACACATCTAAAAACAAACAATATTTATTGTCTGATTGAAAACAGAGAAAGTATAGTTTATAATTACGCTATTAAGGTGACATTTAAAAAGTCATCACAAATGGGAGTATTGGTACTTCTTATTGGCATAATAGACCATATCTAGAACAGGTGTAGGTAGATAATGTACATAAGATTTATCTTCTGGTACTCATGAATATTCGGTGTATATCTGTCTAATTTTCAGTATTTTAATGCAAGTAGTGATATTACTGTTGATGAACTGATACCAATACACTATTAAATCTGCATCATATTACACTCACAAATAGCTACATGGAGAAGGCAATTAAATGCCTGAACATATTGGTGAAGATCAATGAGTGCCAGATAAAAGCTTACATAATATTTGTTTATAGTTTTTGAAAATTACTCATGCAGAAAGTAACTTGTATTGTCCAAACTGATTGTATATACATTTGTTTTCAACATTGAACTAAGCAGTGTAAATACATGTACTGTAACAATTGATAAAATCAGATTATGTTCACACATGACTGTGTGCAAGCTCTTGAACTTGAAAAAGTGAACATTTCCCAGCTCTTAAGAATGAGTGTCTGAGGTTTGTGCTAGTATTTCTTATGTTTTTATGACATTGTTAGACTGGGTTTTGGTGGATTTCCAGGAAATTGGTTGCTAATATCTCTGCTTAATAACCAATTGAAAAAAGTTGCAGATATAGATAAAGTGTCCCTTTAAGAAGATTGTGGGCATCAGCTGCAATATAGAAAATGTAAAGCAATGAAATGGGGATGATGAAAAGATGAAACACCACTGGGCACTCTGATGATGTTTTTGTAGTTGAAACAACACCATTGGGCACTCTGATGGTGTTTTTGTAGTTGAAACAACACTGCTTGTCACTCTGATGGTGTTTTTGTAGTTGAAACAACACCACTGGGCACTCTGATGGTGTTTTTGTAGTTGAAAAAACACCACTGGGCACCCTGATGGTGTTTTTGTAGTTGAAACAACACCACTGGGCACTTTTATGGTGTTTTTGTAGTTGAAACAACACTACTTGCCACTCTGATGGTGTTTTTGTAGTTGAAACAACACCACTCTGATGGTGCTTTTGTAGTTGTAACAACACCACTGGGCATTTGATGGTGTTTTTGTAGTTAGTGATTTTGTAGTTGAAACAACACCACTGGGCACTGTGGTGGTGTTTTTGTAGTTTAAAAAAACACTTGCCACTCTTTTTTTGTAGTTGAATCAACACCACTGGCCACTCTGATGGTGGTTTTGTAGTTAAAACAACACTATTGAGCACTTTGATTGTGTTTTTGTTGTTGAAACAACACCAATGGGCACTTTGATGGTGTTTTTGTAGTTGACACAACACCACTGGGAACTCTGATGGTGTTTTTGTAGTTGAAACAACACCACTCTGATGGTGTTTTTGTAGTTGAAACTTTTCAACATTGTTGTTTAGACTTCTTATTGTTTCGTAGTTTCAACTTTTAACCATCTTACTTTTATTGTTTTACACTTCCTTTATTTCAGTAGCCTGTGATGGCCCTAAGGTCGTTATAAGGTCATTATAAATTAATTGCTAGATTTTGCCATCTAAATTTTTCTTAAAAAAGGGGTGGAAGGAGGGTTTTATTTTTTATTTTACTTTTTTAAATTTTTTTTAATTTATTTATTATAAAAGCCGAATTTTGATTTTCATTGGGTGATGAAAAACATTAGGCCAGCTTAATGTTTGTGAAGCCTGAAGGGCTCCTCGGCAACATTAAACTAGCCTAATGTTTTTCATCACCAGATAAAAACTCAAAATTCGGCATTTAATCCTTATATTTACATTATATTCTCCAGCTATTTTAGATGAAAAAATAACGTTATTTTTGTAATTTTGATATTTAAAAAGCAAATTATATGCATTAAACCACAAAGCCAATGTCATGAAAGTAACGGCGATGTTGTCAACATACTCAATAGGACAACTTACGGCAAACTTCATGTGAAACTAACGGCGACGTGACGTCTCACCAGCAAAACAAAATCATGCAACCAATGAAATGCTGCAAGTGTTTTTCATTGGGAAATGAAATGCAGTAAATCTATATAGTTCATTTAGGCCGATTGCAGTGGGAATGCAAATATTTTTTATGAAAAGAGTCAGGGCGTAATGAAAATAGCGCGTAATCGGGGATGATAAACTAGCAATTAATTTATTGTGGCTTTAGAAGACACCACAAGTAAACCATTGGAGTTCAGATCTAGTTTTTAAAAATATTTTTTTTTACATAAATCTACATGCTTGCTCAAATTTACATACAAAATGTATGTCTAAATGCCTGCAATATCTGTTTATGCCTACAATATCTATTTATGACTACAATATCTGTTTAATAAATCATTGTTTTGTATACTTGTAGAAACCACAGACAGCCAAAGAAAAAAGAACGGCCTTTTCTGCCTAATAAGGAACAACTGGAGGAGATTGACAAGAGGAACAGAGATTATGTATCAGACAGAAAACTTTCTACATTAGAAGACTCCGGAAATATAACCCCTTTACATTACCAAAATTTGGATGAAACTGGTAATCCAAATGATGAAACAAATCCTGCCCTAGATCAAGATGGATACCTTAAAAAGATGCCAAAGCAAAACAGAAACAAAAAAGCACAAAAATATCAAACTAAAAATATTGAAATAATTGTTGATGAAAAAGGAGATGAAAATATTGAGTTGAAGGATGCCCCTGTGTATGGTAATGAAAATATTGCGGATAATGTTAGAAAGAATACAGAAAAGATAAACAAACACTCAAAACATGAGGCAAAAGGTATGGAAGCATCTAACAATTCCAACATACCTTTAAACAGAATGAATTCCATACCATCACATCCAGCTCCTCCTCTTCCTTGCGAAAATAACAATAACATTACAACAGTTCCAGAAAATTCTGTCATGGTGGATTCACATAGAGGTTATGTTGATAGTCGTTTGCTAGGAAATCCTGATAGTGATCAAGAGAATTATGAGAACTTGAAAGGTGGTCCACTTTTTGGTGTTAAACCAAAGAAAAGTAATAACAATGAGACCAAGCAGGGAGAGGATAAAGGATATGCTAACACCGCAGAAGAACAACAAAAATACCAAAATGTGATAAACAGTGACAGCAAGTATGTAAATGTTCAAGCTGAGAAAAAAACTGATGAAGAACATATGCTGGAGCTCTATGAAAATGTTGAAACAACAACCAGACCAAACCTTACTGTGCAAGAAGAACTGTATGAAAATCAGTAAGACTGTTAAATGCATTATCAAAGTACTTGGTTTGTGAAGGTACACGTCAGCAGTTATTAGATTATATATAGTTAAAGCTAAAATCCATCATTGAGAGAATAATACTTTCCATAAGAGAATGTCAATACTTTAACATCCATATTGAATGCCCCTCTGCCCAAGTTTATTTTAAACAAAATAAAAATTTAAAACATAACGAGTCTGATTCTTAGGTTGTTTTATCTTTTAAAATAGACAATGAATTCATTAAATCAATATTTTAACACTATTCTTTCAATGCATATCATAATAATTTTTTTAAACCATGTTAACAAATTGTAAATAAGTTTTTGGGGTCTCTAATAAGTGCTCTGAAGGGCTTTTAACAAAAGTTTTATGAGATGATAACCATACATGATTTGCTTTTGTATAAACTGATACTAATTAATACCCTGTTATCATTGTGTCATCCCGGAATTGACCAACAGTTTGGTAACTTAAATATACCAAAAAAGTCCTATTTTTAAATTTAACAATCGTGTAGCAATTATACAAGATTGGTTTATTTTCACTTAGTCATAAGCATTTCTACTCTGATGTCTACTTGTGGATAGAACAAATCCAGGGCCGAAAGCAAAACTATTCTAACTACATTTTCAACATTTTTCAGGAGAAGGAAAAAACCTTTTAATTTTTTTAATATAGGCCCAGTTAAAATAGTCTCTTCATCTACTGGTACTAAATCTTAAAATAAATAATAAACACATTCAGTTTTTAAGCATTTTCTGTTTATTATGATTTTATAACATGTTTGTTGACTTGAAATAGTTTTGCATTAAAAACTCTAATAATTTGAATACTTGATGAGTGCAAAACTATTCCAAGTCAAGTTGGAATAGTTTTGCAATAAACTACAGTCACAATGGGATAACTTGTTCACTGCAAAACTATTCTAAGTTTAGTTGGAATACTTTTTAAGCTAAAAACATTCTAAATTTTAGGAAGTATAATTAGAATATTATTGGAGTTGTGTTAGACGTTTAACAGTTAATAAATAACAAATATTTATTTGTATTTTATAGTCTCACAGTACCGGTAGTAAAACTTAATTATGACACTTTTTATGCCCCGCTGACTGATATCTTTAGTTTAAATAAACTGATTTAAACCAAATTTGGTGTGTAACTTCACATTCAGGTAATACAGGTCAAGTTCGTATTTCATTCCAATTTTTGATGGAGTTATGCCCCTTTTTGGACTTAAGATTATTGACAAATGTCAAGAAATTGGTTTTCACTAGATATCTCTTGAAGAATTGGATGGATTTGATTCATATTTGGTTGAAAGATGTATGGTGACAAACTACAGTTCAAGTTCAATTTCCCTTAAAATCCCTGCATATTAATAAGGTGTTCTGGGCTCTGATTGGCTGATAGTTTCCGACCTCTAAAGTCTTTATTTATGGACTGATTTTGAAGAAAATTCATATTTGGCTTTATATCAACATAACCCAGGTCAAGTTCGACAATGGATGGAATTGGAGCATATTATTTGGTGATCTGGACTATGATTGGCCGATGGTTTCCGACCTCTAAAATCTTTATTGATGGACCGATTTTGATGAAACTCGATATTTGGCTTTATTGATATCTACAATGTAGTTACAAAGCAGGAGCATCTGTGTCCCATGGACACATCTCTAGTTTTTGTACCTTTTTGACATAACAAAATTTTGTAAAGAATCATAATTTTATAAAATTCAGATTCATCAACAGTCACTGACAAAACTACATTATTCGTTGTTTTTTTTTTGTATAATTCAACAATATGAATATACTGTATCAAAAATCTTCAAAATAGTCTATTCCTAAAATAGTTTTGTGAAAACATGAAAATACACTTTTTTCATAATCATATAATTGAAATGGTGTGTAAATATTTATTGGTGTTTATATTAATTTGATTGTCAAAATTTAATAACGTATTTCATTGTTAGTTAATTTATGTATATATGCAGTTTTTAGGAAATAAAAGTATATAATAATAGTATATATCTTATTATATTAATTTTGTATGGATGTATTCAACCACACACACACAAACAACATTGACATTTATTGAAAGAAAAACAATCCATAGGCATTAGATTAACACTGATTGTGCCAGTGAAGCAAGTATAACATCCCCCCTCTCACAACTTTCAAACAAACTTTCATCTATAGGACTTGCTGTTAATCATTGAACAGCTAATTGATATTTATATAATGATCATAAGGCTTTTATAGTTTAAAACAGATAAATTATTTGTCTATATTCAGTATTATAGCAGAATGAAACACAGAACATAAACTAGCTCTAAAACCCAGAACTTTGTTTTATGATTTACTAAATTCAGATAGCCTCACTAGGAAAATTCATGAGGTAGAAGTAGATGAAACACATGATGGGTCTTTGGTATAATTCCACTTTTACACAAAGATAAAAGATCTGTGTATTTCTTCTAAGAGAGAAGTGGACTTTCTGTGTGAAGTCTTTCTAAAACAATGTCATTAGTATTTACTACTACTAAATTAAATGTCCTTCGCAAACACTAGGCCAGGTTCAATTGGTACATGCATCCGTCATAATCATATTGATAGATGACAGAGTTTGGATCATTTGATGTTAATTTGAATGTTCTTATATCACACCAGAAAACCATCTCTCATTCTGAATTGAGATCAAAGTTTTTTAAGAAACTAGCTACCTTCTTGAAATTGAAAAAATCAGATGTGTCCATTTCATTAACAATGTATGGATTCTTTAACCATGCAGCACTCATGGTAGCAGCCCACTGGGGTGGGGTATAAATTGAGATAACCTGACTGGCTGTTTCTATAGTGGCATGAACCGAGTCGTTTTCATTCTGAGTATGACCATTTTCAAGGTATTTTTGTTCCAACCCAAATTTATGCATAACACCACCTCCAGGCGCAATTATTTGAATAGAAAACAAACCACCGGTTACCATTTTCTGCCTTGTTCTTAATGAATTTGTAGACTTAACTTGCTATCTTGCATGCCCCCCTACCTTATATTGACCCATTCCAAACATTACAATATGCATCGCTAGTCCCAAGATGACCTTTTCCCCCACCAATATCCCCTTGACCATTTACAATGTCTCTATTTACATTATGACCTACTCCCTCCCTCACCAATTCCCTTGACCATTTACAATTTCTCTATCTACATTATGACCTACTCCCTCACCAATATTCCCTTGACCATTTACAATCTCTCTATTTACATTATGACCTACTCCCTCACCAATATCCCCTTGATCATTTACCATCTGCCTATCAACATTATGACCTACTCCCTCACCAATATCTCCTTGACCATTTACAATTTCTCTATCTACATTATGACTTACTCCCTCACCAATATTCCCTTGACCATTTACAATCTCTCTATTTACATTATGACCTACTCCCTCACCAATATCCCCTTGACCATTTACCATCTGCCTATCAACATTATGACCTACTCCCTCACCAATATCTCCTTGACCATTTACAATCTCTCTATCTACATTATGACTTACTCCCTCACCAATATCCCCTTGACCTCTCTATTTACATTATGACCTACTCCCTCACCAATATCCCCTTGATCATTTACCATCTGTCTATTTACAATATGACCTACTCCTTCACCAATATCCCATTGACCATTTACCATTTGCCTATCAACATTATGACCTATTCCCTCACCAATATCCCCTTAACCATTTACCATCTCCTTATCTATAATAGTACATACTCCCTCATGACAATACCCCCTTGACCATTTACCATCTCCCTATCTTCATTAACATTTTCTTCCTCACAATTATCCCATTGACCCTTTACAATCTTCCTATCTATATCACGACCTACTCCCACTCGAATACCGCTCTAACTGTTAACCATCTTCCCTTTTTACTCTTTAACCCCTATCAGTTTTGTAACCCTTTTCTTTGACAGTTTAACAGCTTTACTGACTGGTATCTTTTTAAGGAAAGATTGAGATCTAGTATCATCTTCTGATGTTACTATATCAGAATCAGACATGTCTTGGTGTATTTTTGTTTCAAAATCAATAAACAAGTATTCACTTCCAGAGATATCATATTCTGAGAAACAATAAAATTCTGAAATGCCTTCATTAGAATTACGAATTCTAGAAATAAAAGCTAAGGAAATATTGTCTTCATCATCAACATCATTATCATCAATATCACCACCTAATAAAATCTCTGTAAAATTTTCATCTAATAGTTTGTCTATAGACCTATTACATATAATAGAGTCTAGATCTGATAAATTGTTCAGTTGGTCAGATTCTTCTATGAAGGCATTCTTTTTCTCCTCTGCTATCTGAAGCACTCAAGAGTATTCACCATCACTTATTTTGTTAAATCTTTCAAATTCTGAATCAGACTGTGTTTCATTGTAATAGAAACATGAGTTACTTCATATTGAACCTCATCTTTGACTGGACTGAAACTGGCGGCTAAATGTTTAAAAAATAAACATATGTTGTCCAAACTGTTAAAGGTGGTTAGGACAGCAGTATCATCAGGGCATGCCATCCCAACATCAATTCTTGAATGGGGCTCAAACACATGAAACATTTTGACCCCTTTTATGAGAGCTACAGTGTAACATTTAACTGTTAAGAAAGAATACTGATGTAGTTCCTGCAGTGACTCTGCTAAGCTCATGAAGGGTTTGCTTATAGCATTGGTATAAACTAAACCAGCACATGATTGTTTGTGGCAGTTCTGTTACCAAAAGGTACTGCTCTTTCAGGCAATTAACAATTAAATTTTGGTATATGGCATCCCCTCTCGACAGAATTTCATCTAAGTCATGGTTATTCCAAGATGATGGTTGCCTCTGTTTGGCGCTAATCATAGCCACATAGCTGTTGTATCCCTTTGAGATTGTTTAAAACTCTTTCAAGCCTAATATTTTTACAGGTTATGTATTACCATATTACAGTTAAAGTAATAACAAAAAGCCATTTTCATAAAATATGTAGTTAGAACAGTTTTGCGCTCGGCCCTCAAAGTACTCAGTGTTACTTTTGAGAGGCCAGAGTGTTGATTCTTGGATCAAACCCCAAACCACTAATGTAACCAGCCAACACCCAATCTATTCTTTTTTTGTTTACATATTAAGCATAATTTTTATGCCATCGAGGGCTAACAGACAATCAGTTAACCTAACCACAGTTTCCTGGGATCCTTGAAAAATAACCAGTTCTCAAGCACACCCCATCTCAGCAAGTAACTGATAACTTTCCAACTTGAATCAGCAGTGAGAGATAAATGATAATGAGATGCAGTGTCGTATATAATTATCAATCATCACAGAGACTGTAGTCGAGCAGGAACTCGAACTCACGACCCCTGGATTGATAGACTGAGTTCTGAGGTCTTCTTCCACCAGTATTACTGGATATACAGTATATAACCTGGAATGTGTTGAAAATGGTGTTAAACCCCATTCCAAAAAAAATCTTCAGTATAAAAGTCGCATTCAATAATGCATTGCTAACTGAATATTTATACCAGTAATTTTTCCAGGCTTCAATCACCCTAGTCAATTCATACCAAAGATAATACCATGCATTAAAACAAATAATATTATTTCTAACAATCTTTTGTGGGTTTTTTTCTTTATAGCAAACTCAATTCATTTCATACAAATACAAGTGAAACAAGAGCTGTTGAAGAACAGAATGCTCAACTTTATAAATGTATCTCTAATTGTATCTTGTCATAGTACAGTGAAACTTTATAAATGTATCTCTAATTGTATCTTGTCAAAGTGCACTGAAACTTTATAAATGTATCTCTAACTGTATCTTGTCATAGTGCACTGAAACTTTATAAATGTATCTATAATTGTATCTTGTCATAGTGCACTGAAACTTTATAAATGTATCTCTAATTTTATCTTGTCATAGTGCACTGAAACTTTATAAATGTATCTCTAATTGTATCTTGTCAGAGTGCACTGAAACTTTATAAATGTATCTCTAATTGTATCTTGTCATAGTGCACTGAAACTTTGGATAAATGGATATATTACCAGTATTTACTGAAAATAAATTATTATACAGATAACTTTATTGCCAAAATACTAAGTAACCTGAATGTTCTAAGTACAAAAAGAGCCATTATAACTCCTGCCTATATTCAAGTATAATATAACCAATTTGGGTGTCCTGAATGGTAGTAAAGTTAATTTGATATAACTAAACAGTAGTTACATACCTTAGTTTAATTCATAATTAAACAGTAGTTACAGACTTTAGTCTAATTCATAATTAAACAGTAGTTACAGACCTTAGTCTAATTCATAATTAAACAGTAGTTACAGACCTTAGTCTTAGTCTATTTCATAATTAAACAGTAGTTACAGACCTTAGTCTAAGTCTAATTCATAATTAAACAGTAGTTACAGACCTGAGACTAATTCATAATTAAATAGTAGTTACAGACCTTAGTCTATTTCATAATTAAACAGTAGTTACAGACCTTAGTCTATTTCAGAATTAAACAGTAGTTACAGACCTTAGTCTATTTCATAATTAAACAGTAGTTACAGACCTTAGTCTATTCAAAATTATCTTGGCAAAATACTTAAACAGACATTGATTTAAAGAGGAGAGATTATTCTGCTTATTTAAAACAAAATTGAGCATATTTGCCCCCTTGATATATAGTGTCATAAATATTGTAAAGAAACAGATAAAGTTAAATTGTATAAACATTGGTTACAGAGCCATAATTTAGAAAGCCATCTTGCCAAAATACTTGAACCAAATAAGTATAGAAAAAGGACCACAATTCTGCTTAAACTAAAAATATTTGGAGTTATCCCTCTGTCTCCTTGAGTTGTAGTGAAGACAGATGAAGTGCCATGCTGTATAGTTAGTGCCATATCAGCTAACAACAAAACATCAACCTAAAAATGTTCTAAATATAAAAACAATTCCACTCATACCTAGCAAACCCAAATCAAGGTCCCTTAGTTATATTTCAGCAAGATTCTGTTTCATGCCAAGACTTGATCCGAATGCAACATCCTTATACAATCAAATCAATTAAACAGAAGTCCCCAAAACTCTGTGAAGGATTTCAAATCAAGACAAGGATTTAAAAAGGACATCAAAACAAAGACTAGGGTTTACTGGTACTCAATTAAATATTTCTCCTACATTCAATGAGAAAGGGATAACTCCAATTAATCAGAAATAACTGTGCATCTGTTTTAACAAAAGATTTTTCCTTATTCCAATAATAGTTTAGTGTCGACTATTGGTTATTTTGTCATTACAATACATGACCAGCAATTTCCAGATTTTCAATGAAAGGAGGAAGTAGATTTTACAGAAAGGTTACAAGTGCACCTGGAGTCTTGGTAACACTATACAATCATGTATTTACACTAGCTTATATTTACACTAGCTCTCATTTATGTGCAGACATTCTCCCCGAGTTTCGAGTTTTGATAACTGTTTTATAATTGTTGATTTGATGAAAAATGATAATGCATTACAGCAGGAAGTGGTTACAGTCTGATATTTTAATGTTTAAAAATTGTGTTTAACAACTCTTAAATGTATTTCACAACAATATTGATATATATTTTACTCATTTTCATACATAAAAAAATGTTTTACACCAATGCAGGTAATCATACCAAGTAGTACTCTGAAATGTCATATTTCAAAAAACTTTTAACTTTTTTTTCATAAAAACCTTAGTGTGTCACACTGGGTTTTTAATTTATCAGTAAAAAATGTTTAAAATAACAAATTGACATACAGTCAAACCTGTCTAAGCAGCTACTCAGGGGAAGATCAAAACTGACCTCTTAATGCAGGTGGCTGCTTAATACCATTTAAATAAAACTGAAATTATAAAAATAATAAATAGAAAATGCAGCTGTTTAAAGAAGTGGTTGCTTAACAGAGGTGATGACTAACATTTAGTCTATAATAACTGAAGAAATTACACCTCCATTGTGAAACTTAACAGTAACTTAATCAATACTTGCATCATGTAAATATATAAATTTTGGAAGTAGTGTTAAGTATTCAGTATCATTTTTATATCATGGCGGACAACAGACGTAGTGTCAAGTGAAAATTTATTAGATTGTTGAGTGTCCCTCTTAATACATTGGCTATGTTCATGACACTTAGAGTTTGTAGAACATATAGTTTGTATATCTATTACATTTATGGAATGTTCTTGGTAGCACTATGCTTTCTACAAAGTTTGAAACAAAGATTTTTAATGATAAAGATCCTGTGAGGTATATAAATCTGTATTGTAATGTCAGTTAAAGATCTATAGAGAAAAAGATGTGTTTGCTTAACAGAGGTGATGACCAACATTTAGTCTATAATAACTGATGTATTTACACCTCCATTGATCTGCCATACAGAAACACCTAGCTTTAGTATAAGTTACTATTTGTATTTTATAAAAGTATACAATGTATTTCACATTTAATAAAATAGTGATTTATTTATGATTGTAACTACTGTAAGAGAGCTGTACGTTTTCATACAAAAAAAAATCTTAACGTGATTATGATAAATGATCATATATTTACAATTGTATTTATAATATCTACAAAATTTACATACAGTTTGTTCCACCTTTTGGGATCAGTGAAATGGAATAACACCCTTTGCGAGTCATCGGCATGTGTATGTGTTGCATCAACTAGTATTATGCGCAAGTCAATACAACAGTTTTCAATACTAGTAACACTTATTTGCTACCAATTAACATATACCACTAATACCACTAGGTTTAACCAATGCTATTCAGATCCTAAGATAGGTGTTTGAGTACTACTAATTATAACATATACCACCAACACCACTAAATCTAACCAATGCTACTCAGATCCTAAGATAGGTGTTTGAGTACTATCAATTGTAACATACACCACCAATGCCACTATATCTAACCAATGCTACTCAGATCCTAAGATAGGTGTTTGAGTATTATCAATTAACATATACCACCAATGCCACTATATCTAACCAATGCTACTCAGATCCTAAGATAGGTGTTTGAGAACTACCAATTATAACATATACCACCAATACCACTAAATGTAACCAATGCTACTCAGATCCTAAGATAGATGTTTGAGTACTACCAATTTTAGCATATACCACCAATACCACTAAATGTAACCAATGCTACTCAGATCCTAAGATAGGTGTTTGAGTACTTACAATTATAACATATACCACCAATACCACTAAATGTAACCAATGCTATTCAGATCCTAAGATAGGTGTTTGAGTACTACCAATTATAACACATACCACCAATACCACTATAACTAACCAATGCTACTCAGATCCTATGATAGGTGTTTGAGTACTACTAATTATAACAAATTCCACCAACACCACTAAATCTAACCAATGCTACTCAGATCGTAAGACAGTGTTTGAGTACTACCAATTATAACATTTACCAAAAACACCACTTTATCTAACCAATGCTACTCAGATCCTAAGATAGGTGTTTGAGTACTTACAATTATAACATGTACCACCAATACCACTAGATTTAACTAATGCTACTCAGATCTTTAGATAGGTGTTTGAGTACTACTAATTATAACATATACCACCAACAACACTATATCTAACCAATGCTACTCAAATCCTAACATAGGTGTTTGAGTACTACCATTTATAACATATACCACGAATACCACTTAATGTAACCAATGCTACTCAGATCCTAAAATAGGTATTTGAGTACTTACAATTATAACATGTACCACCAATACCACTAGATTTAACTAATGCTACTCAGATCTTTAGATAGGTGTTTGAGTACTACTTATTATAACATATACCACCAACACCACTTAATCTAACCAATGCTACTCAAATCCTAAGATAGGTGTTTGATGCTACCATTTATAACATATACCACGAATACCACTTAATGTAACCAATGCTACTCAGATCCTAAGATAGGTGTTTGAGTACTATCAATTATAACATATACCAAAAACACCACTATATCTAACTAATGCTATTCAGATCCTAAGATAGGTGTTTGAGTACTACTGATTATAACATATATCACCAACACCACTATATCTAACCAATGCTACTAAGATCCTAAGGTAGGTGTTTGAGTACTACCAATTATAACATATATTACCAACACCACTATATCTAACCATTGCTAATCAGATCCTAAGATAGGTGTTTTAGTATTACCAATTAACATTACCACAAACACCACTATATCTAACCAATGCTACTTGATCCTAAGATAGGTGTTTGAGTACTTCCAATTAACATATACCACCAATGCCACTATATTTAACCATTGCTACTCAGATCCTAAGACAGGTGTTTGAGTACTACCAATTAACATATACCACCAATACCACTATATCTAACCAATGCTATTCAGATCCTAAGATAGGTGTTTGAGTACTACCAATTAACATATATCACCAATACCACAATAACTAACCAATGCTACTCAGATGCTTAGATAGGTGTTTGAGTACTACCAATTAACATATACCATCAATACCACTAGATATAACCAATGCTACTCAGGTCCTAAGACAGGTGTTTGAGTACTACCAATTAACATATATCACCAATGCCACTAGATCTAACCAATGCTACTCAGATCCTAAGACAGGTGTTTGAGTACTACCAATTAACATATACCACCAATACCACAAGATTTAACCAATGCTACTCAGATCCTTAGATAGTTGTTTAAGTACTACTTATTACAACATATACCACCAATACCACTATATCTAACTATTGCTACTCAGATCCTAAGATAGGTGTTTGAGTACTACCAATAAACATATACCACCAATACCACTAGATCTAACCAATGCTACTCAAATCCTAAGACAGGTGTTTGAGTACTACCAATTAACATCTACTGCCAATGCCACTAGATATAACCAATGCTACTCAGATCCTAAGACAGGTGTTTGAGTACTACCAATTAACATATACTGCCAATACCACTATATCTAACCAATGCTACTCAGATCCTAAGATAGGTGTTTGAGTACTACCAATTAACATATACCACCTATACCACTATATCTAACCAATGCTACTCAGATCCTAAGATAGGTGTTTGAGTACTATCAATTATAACATATACCATCAACACCACTAAATCTAACCAGTGCTACTCAGATCCTAAGATAGGTGTTTAAGTACTACTAATTATAACATATACCACCAATACCACTAAATCTAACCAATGCTTCCAAGATCCTAAGATAGTTGTTTGAGTATTATTAATTATAACATATATCACCAATGCCACTAGATCTAACCAATGCTACTCAGATCCTAAGACAGGTGTTTGAGTACTACCAATTAACATATACTGCCAATACCACTATATCTAACCAATGCTACTCAGATCCTAAGATAGGTGTTTGAGTACTACCAATTAACATATACCACCAATACCACTATATCTAACCAATGCTACTCAGATCCTAAGATAGGTGTTTCAGTACTATTACTTATAACATATACCAATAACACCACTATATCTAAGCAATACTACTCAGATCCTAAGATAGGTGCTTCAGAACTTACAATTATAACATATACCACCAATACCACTAGATTTAACCAATGCTACTCAGATCCTTAGATAGTTGTTTAAGTACTACTTATTATAACATATACCACCAATACCACTATATCTAACTATTGCTACTCAGATCCTAAGATAGGTGTTTGAGTACTACCAATAAACATATACCACCAATACCACTAGATCTAACCAATGCTACTCAGATCCTAAGATAGGTGTTTGAGTACTACCAATTAACATATACCACCAATACCACTATATCTAACCAATGCTACTCAGATCCTAAGATAGGTGTCGGAGTACTTCTAATTATAACATATACCAGCAACACAACTAAATCTAACCAGTGCTACTCAGATCCTAAGATAGGTGTTTGAGTACTACTAATTATAACATATACCACCAATACCACTAAACCTAACCAATGTTTCCAAGATCCTAAGATAGATGTTTGAGTACTACCAATTATAACATATATCACCAATACCACTAAATCTAACCAATGCTACTCAGATCCTAAGATAGGTGTTTGAGTACTACCAATTATAACATATATCACCAACACCACTATATCTAATCAATGCTATTCAGATCCTATTTATAATATCTATAAAATTTACATACAGTTTGTTCCACCTTTTGGGATCAGTGAAATGGAATAACACCCTTTGCGAGTCATCGGCATGTGTATGCGTTGCATCAACTAGTATTATGTGCAAGTCAATACAACAGTTTTCAATACCGGTAACACTTATTTGCTACCAATTAACATATACCACTAATACCACTAGGTCTAACCAATGCTACTCAGATCCTAAAAAAGGTGTCTGAGTACTATCAATTATAACATACAGTTGATACTCACCAACTCGAACTCTTATATTCCGAAATTCCGGTTATCTCAAATTTGAAGTTCGGTCATGCTTTTTATCCTTCTATTTCTATATTGATTAACTCCAGATACATCAAATTCCAGTAATTCAAATTATTCACTATTTCGAATCTGTTTTTCGGTCCAAACATCGTAATGTCTATTGATTTCTCACTCGTTATTTCGAATTTTTATCCCCACGTGAAGATGAAAGGCAAACCGTCGAAGGTGATAATTGTTGATCCCATACCTGTAATTTATCGCTTCATGTGTCTGTACTGGCAGGTAAGTTAATTGTGTCATCAAATTGTTATGATACAAACACAAGCGATACACACACTAATTAGACAAACAACGTCGAAGTGTTAGAAGACGTTTTTGCAATGTGCTATTTTTCGTCTTATTTTTTATTTGTAAAGTTGTTGTAACCATTGCTTGTATATAACCTGTGTTTCTATTTCAGTTGCCTATTCTTTTTATTTGATATTCATGTAAATAAAAAGTATAAAAATTAAAAGTATATTTTGTTTATCTATGATATCACACTAAAAAAATACAATTTTCACGCACTGTGCAAATAGACAATTAGCGTACACACGGATAACAACGCACAACATATGTTTGCGTAGAAGAAAATCACGCATGTAAACAGTAGAATTTACCACGATTTAAGATAAATCCACAGTACACATCAATATAAACACAGTTTATATCATATGTGTCAATATAACGACAACGCGTTATATTGAATAAAAAGCAACAAATAGAGGTATTTATATATATATATACAACATGTATATTTTCAACAATTTATGAAGTGGTTGGAGTAACGGTAAAAAGTTGAACAAAAATAGACTCCTGATAAATCGAAATTCGGATATTTGGAATTATTTCAACGGTCCCACGGAATTCGAAATAAAAAGTTTCGACTGTATACTTAAAACACCACTATATCTAACCAATGCTACTCAGATCCTAAGATAGGTGTTTGAGTACTACCAATTATAACATATACCAAAAACACCACTATATCTAAAATATACTACTCAGATCCTAAGATAGGTGCTTGAGTACTTACAATTATAACATATACCACCAATACCACTAGATTTAACCAATGCTACTCAGATTCTTAGATAGGTGTTTGAGTACTACCAATTATAACATATACCATCAACACCATTAAATCTAACCAATGCTACTCAGATTCTTAGATAGGTGTTTGAGTACTACCAATTATAACATATAACACCAACACCACTAAATCTAACCAATTCTACTCTGATCCTAAGATAGGTGTTTGAGTACTACCAATTAACATATACCACCAATACCTCTATTTATAACCATTGCTACTCAGATCCTAAGATAGGTTTTTGAGTACTACCAATTAACATATACCACCAATACCACTATATCTAACCAATGTTACTCAGATCCTAAGATAGGTGTTTGAGTACTACCAATTAACATATACCACCAATACCTCCATTTATAACCATTGCTACTCAGATCCTAAGATAGGTTTTTGAGTACTACCAATTAACATATACCACCAATACCACTATATCTAACCAATGTTACTCAGATCCTAAGATAGGTGTTTGAGTACTACCAATTAACATATACCACCAATACCACTATATCTAACCATTGCTACTCAGATCCTAAGATAGATGTTTGAGTACTACCAATCAACATATACCACCAATACCACTTGATCTAACCAATGCTACTCAGATCCTAAGATAGGTGTTTGAGTACTTCCAATTAACATATACCACCTATGCTACTAGATCTAACCAATGCTACTCAGAGTTATGAGCTCTACAGACAAGACCGAGAGGACAGACCAAAGGGCGGTGTTCTTACTCTTGTAAGAAATAGCCTTCCATCAGTGGAAACAGGACGGTCAGGAGAATCTGACACGGAATGTATCACTGTGGAGCTAATCCTGAAGGACAGGCATTTGACAGTCTGTAACCTCTACAGCCCGCCGAACAAAATGATCCAGCTCCCACTTCTCTCACATGATCAAAATAATTGGATCACGGTTGGAGACTTCAACAGCCATTCCCCAAGCTGGGGTTACAAGGATCTCAATGCAAAGGGTGAAGAAGTTGAAGACTGGATCATTACCAACCAAACTGTCCTCATCAACAAACCCAGTGACCCACCTACATTTTACTCAAGAGTTTGGCACACTACTAGTAGTCCAGATCTGGCTATTGCTACTGATGACATTCAGAAAATAACCGAGAGGGAGGTGTGCTCACAGCTAGGAGGCAGTGACCATAGGCCTGTCATCCTTACTATCCAAAGGCAAGTCAATAGAGAGGGTAAACTCCCCCCTAGTTGGAATTACAAAAAGGCCAACTGGGACTTGTTCAAGAAGCTTACAGATAGCAACACCTCCAATATCCAAGTTTCCAACCTGAATGTGGATAAAGCTTCAAATCTGTTTACCACAGCTGTCCTAAATGCAGCACACAAGTCTATTCCCAGAGGTCGCAGAAAGGACTACAAACCTTTCTGGAACGAGGAACTAGATGACCTGCATAAACAGCTAAGTGGTGCCAGAGAACAGATGGAGCTAGACCCATCGGTGAAAAACATTGCAAGTCATGACATGATGAGAGCCACTTTTGAGCAGAAGAAGACGGAATTGATTCAGGAGAGCTGGCAAGACAAGACCGCTTCTTTAAACTTTGAGAAGGACACAAAGAAGCTTTGGCAGCTCACTAATGTATTAAACGATGATAACCGCCAGCAAAGGAAAACAACTCTCCTAACAGGTGATGGCTGTTCCACAGGGAAGGCAGCTGCAAATATTTTTGCCAAAACATATGAAGCTGTAAGCACAGTGACATTACCACAGGAGAGGATCAGGGAAGTCAGGCAGGAGACCAGGGCTTTTCTGGTTGAGCAGAAAAATGAAGCAAGCCCCTCTATGTCAGATAGTATGACAATGCAAGAGCTAGAAGCAGCACTGAAGAAGCTGAAGAAGAAGAAGGCTCCAGGAGCAGATGGCATTACGAATGAAATGCTAAAACACCTTGGTTACAAGGCCAAAAGAACCCTGCTACACATCTTTAACCTCAGCTGGCACTCTGGTAAATTTCCATCCAAGTGGAAAGAAGCTCACATCAGACCCATCCCTAAGTCAGGAAAGGACAAGAGCAAACCTGAGAGCTACAGACCAATCAGCCTTCTCAGCTGCACTGGAAAGCTTCTAGAACGCATCGTCAACAAGAGACTACTCTGGCATCTTGAGTCGAATTCCCTCCTGGCACCCACTCAAACTGGATATCGGCAACATCGCAGTACAGAAGACCAGCTGTCTTACTTTACACAAGACATTGAAGATGCCTTCCAAGAAAAGAAGAAGGTACTGGCAGTTTTCTTTGATCTATCAAAGGCCTTTGACACCGTCTGGAAGGAAGGTCTACAGCTGAAGCTGCTACGTTTTGGTGTGTGCGGAAAAATGTACAAATGGCTAAATGATTTTCTCTTCAGGAGAACAGCAAGAGTCAAACTAGATGGAGCACTTAGCAACCTAGTGAAGATGAGAGAAGGTGTTCCTCAAGGTGGTGTCATCTCGCCCACCTTGTTTCTCGTTTACATAAACGACTTAGTGGCAGCCTTGCCTAGGCATGTCATGAACACCTTGCATGCTGACGACCTTGCTGTCTGGTGCTCAGAATCAAGTACAGCCACAGCAACCCACAGAATCCAAACAACTATACAAACTGTGTCTGACTGGACAAGCAAGTGGGCACTCAACATCAACAAGTTGAAAACAGTCACAACGCTTTTCTCACTCTCCACTTCAAAAGAGAAAGTAAAATTGAAGCTGGATGATCACCCAGTGCCTCAGGTTGAAACACCTACTTTTCTAGGTGCTACACTTGACTCCCGCCTCACATGGAAATCTCACATTGAAGCGGTAGAGAAAAGAGCCTACAAGAAACTCTCGCTCATGAAGAAGCTGGCAGGAACAAGCTGGGGGGCAAATGGGAAAATTTTACGCCAAGTTTACACCGGTGCCGTACGTCCCATTGCAGAATATGCCTCTTCTTCATGGATTACTGCCTCCAGAACCAGTAAAAGTAAACTGGACAAGGTCCAAAATGCAGGACTCAGGATAATCCTTGGGGCCATGAAAACCACTCCCATAAGAGAAATGGAGAAGACAGCTGACCTTGAACCACTAGAGGCTAGAAGAGAATACAAGGCTCTTGCACAGGCTGAGAAAGCGAAGAGACTCCCATCCCACCCCTTACACAAGAAACTTCAAAGCCTAACCAAGAACAGGCTTAAACGTCAAAGCCTCAACCACGTTGTAAAGAGCCTCCAAAAGAAAACGGCAGACATCCTGGAACCAGGTGGAGAAATGCTTCAACCAGAGCTGTGGGTTCAGAGAAATCTAACCCCACAGATAAGGTTAGAAGTGCCAGGGCTAGGGAAGAAAGGAGCACAATCACAGGCTCTACAAAAATCCCTCACACAGGAAATGATACATGAACGATATCCCCAACACTCTTGGATACATGCGTTCACAGATGGATCTGCAGAAAATGCTGTACGAAATGGAGGCAGTGGTGTCTTCATTAAGTTCCCCACCAGATCTCCAACATCTCTATCTTTTCCCGTTGGTGAGCGGAGCTCGAACTACAGAGCAGAGGTTCAAGCTCTCACTGCAGCCACCTGTCGCCTGATTGAGCTTGACGAACAGCAGCAAAATATTGCTCTTCTCACAGACTCTCTGTCAGCACTACAAGCTCTCTCATCAGGGTCCACTGACGAGGGTACCAGATTGCTACAGGAAAATATTAGAGTCCTGTCCCAGCACAGCAATGTGGTGCTTCAGTGGATCCCTGCTCACGTGGGCATACCCGGGAATGAGGCTGCGGACAGACTAGCCAAAGACGGGAGCAAACTTCCGCAGCCCCATCCTCCAGTTTCATACAGTGAGGCTAAGACACTCCTCAAAAGCAGCTTCAGAACAGACTGGCAAAATAGTAATGGAGGTTATAACCACAAGCAAGACCATATTCACCAGCTAAATAGGCGAGAACAAACCGTTATATTCCGCCTCAGAACTGGACATTGTGGTCTCCGAAAACATATGAAGAAAATGGGCCTGGTGGACACAGCCACATGCCAATGTGGTTCAGAGGAACAGACTCCTCACCACATTCTGCAAACCTGTGCCCACTTGGAAGACCTTCGTCAGGAAGCTTGGAGCGCAAACATTCCCTTCCACACAAAACTTTGGGGAAATGCCAATGACCTACACAGAACGGCGCAGTTCATCACTGCATCTGGACTGCGAATATAAGACGGCCATAAAGATGGAACGCAGAAGAAGAAGAAGAAGCTACTCAGATTCTAAGATAGGTGTTTGAGTACTACCAATTAACATTACCACCAACACCTATATCTAACCAATGCTACTCAGATCCTAAGATAGGTGTTTGAGTACTACCAATTAACATATATCACCAATGCCATTTGATCTAACCAACACCTATATCTAACCAATGCTACTCAGATCCTAAGATAGGTGTTTGAGTACTACCAATTAACATATATCACCAACACCTATATCTAACCAATGCTACTCAGATCCTAAGATAGGTGTTTGAGTACTACCAATTAACATATATCACCAATGCCATTTGATCTAACCAATGCTACTCATATCCTAAGATATGTGTTTGAGTACTACCAATTATAACATATACAACCAATGCCACTAAATCTAACCAATGCTACTCGATCCTAAGATAGGTGTTTGAGTACTATCAATTAACATTACCACCAACATCTATTTCTAACCAATGCTACTCAGATCATAAGATATGTGTTTGAGTACTACCAATTAACATATACCACCAGTGCCACTAGATCTAACCATTCTACTCAGACATTCAGAAAAGTTTTTCAGTACTACTTAATACTTTTGTTTCAAGGCATAAATAATTCTACCATTCCACTAATCATTCATTTAAATGTATAAAATCACCTTTACATGTATATATAAATACATATTTTAAGGGCAGTATCATTACAAGTTGATTTCATGGAGAGCTGATTAGTGTAGACTTGTAGATGTGTTTATAACATATGTATTTGATGGTTTTTTTATATATTGTGGAGATTTATCATATAATTTCACAATTTAAAACAGTTACAGTTTAAAAGTTTTCAATAATTTTCAGTCATTAAATAAAAAGAAACATTGTTCAATTCAGTGAAATATTGTTTTTGTTTCACTTGTCTACTTTGAAACTGGCATGTTAGTTTGTGACAATTCCACTTTTTGCTCACTCGACATAATAAATATGACATTTCACCGAAAACCATCAACTATTTGCATTATCTATATTGTTTATATTTATTGTCTTTTTCCTTCCATTTGTTTTATATTTTATTCATTAATATACATAACATATTAATGGAGCAGTTAAAGATTTCCATGATGATTAGATCTCACTGTTAGAAATAACATCATCAGTAAAATTATGACATTGTATCAATTTCAATGATCAGCACCCATAACCATCACCACTCACTATCATAATGACCATCATCCACACTGGTTATCATCATCACTCATCACCCATAATCATTATCACTCATCATAATGATCATCATCCACAATGGTAATCATCATCATCATCACCAATAATCATCACCACTCACAATCATAATGATCATCATCCACACTGGTAATCATCATCACTCATTACCCATAATCATCATCATCACTCATTACCCATAATCATCATCACTCACTACCATAATGACCATCATCCACACTGGTAATCATCATCACTCATCACCCATAATCATCATCACTCATCACCCATAATCATCATCATCACCAATAACCATCACCACTCACAATCATAATGACCATCATCCACACTGGTAATCATCATCACTCATTACCCATAATCATCATCATCACTCATTACCCATAATCATCATCACTCACTATCGAAATGACCATCATCCACACTGGTAATCATCATCATCATCACCAATAGTCATCATCACTCACTATCTTAATGATCATTAGCCACACTGGTAATCATCATCATCATCACCAATAATCATCATCACTCACAATCATAATGACCATCATCCACACTGGTAATCATCATCACTCATTACCCATAATCATCATCACTCATTACCCATAATCATCAACACTCACTATCATAATGATCATTAGCCACACTGGTAATCATCATCATCATCACCAACAAGCAACCTCGGAATAGTACACATGCTTCTGATTATCTACAGAACCACGGTGTCTGTCCTCCAGCAAGTAACCTCGGAATAGTACACATGCTTCTGATTATCTACAGAACCACGGTGTCTGTCCTCCAACAAGTAACCTCGGAATAGTACACATGCTACTGATTATCTATAGAACCACGGTGTCTGTCCTCCAGCAAGTAACCTCGGAATAGTACACATGCTACTGATTATCTACAGAACCACGGTGTCTGTCCTCCAACAAGTAACCTCGGAATAGTACACATGCTACTGATTATCTACAGAACCATGGTGTCCGTCCTGCAGCAAGTAACCTCGGAATAGTACACATGCTACTGATTATCTATAGAACCACGGTGTCTGTCTTCCAACAAGTAACCTTGGAATAGTACACATGCTACTGATTATCTATAGAACCACGGTGTCTGTCTTCCAACAAGTAACCTCGGAATAGTACACATGCTACTGATTATCTATAGAACCACGGTGTCTGTCCTCCAACAAGTAACCTCAGAATAGTACACATGCTACTGATTATCTACAGAACCATGGTGTCTGTCCTGCAGCAAGTAACTTCGGAATAGTACACATGCTACTGATTATCTATAGAACCACGGTGTCTGTCCTCCAACAAGTAACCTCGGAATAGTACACATGCTACTGATTATCTATAGAACCACGGTGTCTGTCTTCCAACAAGTGACCTCTGAATAGTACACTTGCTACTGATTATCTACAGAACCACGGTGTCTGTCCTCCAACAAGTAACCTCGGAATAGTACACATGCTTCTGATAATCTACAGAACCACGGTGTCTGTCTTCCAACAAGTAACCTCGGAATAGTACACATGCTACTGATTATCTATAGAACCACGGTGTCTGTCCTCCAACAAGTAACCTCGGAATAGTACACTTGCTACTGATTATCTACAGAACCACGGTGTCTGTCCTCCAGCAAGTAACCTCGGAATAGTACACATGCTACTGATTATCTACAAAACCACGGTGTCTGTCCTCCAACAAGTAACCTCGGAATAGTACACATGCTACCGATTATCTATAGAACCACAGTGTCTGTCCTCCAACAAGTAACCTCAGAATAGTACACATGCTACTGATTATCTACAGAACCATGGTGTCTGTCCTGCAGCAAGTAACCTCGGAATAGTACACATGCTACTGATTATCTATAGAACCACGGTGTCTGTCCTCCAACAAGTAACCTCGGAATAGTACACATGCTACTGATTATCTATAGAACCACGGTGTCTGTCCTCCAGCAAGTAACCTCAGAATAGTACACATGTTACTGATTATCTACAGAACCACGGTGTCTGTCCTCCAGCAAGTAACCTCGGAATAGTACACATGCTACTGATTATCTACAAAACCACGGTGTCTGTCCTCCAGCAAGTAACCTCGGAATAGTACACATGCTACTGATTATCTACAGAACCACCGTGTCTGTCCTCCAACAAGTAACCTCTGAATAGTACACATGCTACTGATTATCTACAAAACCACGGTGTCTGTCCTCCAACAAGTAACCTCGGAATAGTACACTTGCTACTGATTATCTACAGAACCACGGTGTCTGTCCTCCAGCAAGTAACCTCAGAATAGTACACATGCTACTGATTATCTACAGAACCACGGTGTCTGTCTTCCAACAAGTAACCTCGGAATAGTACACATGCTACTGATTATCTATAAAAAACCACGGTGTCTGTCCTCCAGCAAGTAACCTCGGAATAGTACACATGCTACTGATTATCTATAGAACCACGGTGTCTGTCCTCCAACAAGTAACCTCAGAATAGTACACATGCTACTGATTATCTACAAAACCACGGTGTCTGTCCTCCAACAAGTAACCTCGGAATAGTACACATGCTACTGATTATCTACAGAACCACGGTGTCTATCCTCCAGCAAGTAACCTCAGAATAGTACACATGCTACTGATTATCTATAGAACCACGGTGTCTGTCCTCCAACAAGTAACCTCGGAATAGTACACATGCTACCGATTATCTATAGAACCACAGTGTCTGTCCTCCAACAAGTAACCTCGGAATAGTACACTTGCTACTGATTATCTACAGAACCACGGTGTCTGTCCTCCAGCAAGTAACCTCGGAATAGTACACATGCTACTGATTATCTATAAAAAACCACGGTGTCTGTCCTCCAGCAAGTAACCTCAGAATAGTACACATGCTACTGATTATCTACAGAACCACAGTGTCTGTCCTCCAACAAGTAACCTCGGAATAGTACACATGCTACTGATTATCTACAGAACCACGGTGTCTGTCCTCCAGCAAGTAACCTCGGAATAGTACACATGCTACTGATTATCTACAGAACCACGGTGTCTGTCCTCCAGCAAGTAACCTCAGAATAGTACACATGCTACTGATTATCTACAGAACCACGGTGTCTGTCCTCCAGCAAGTAACCTCAGAATAGTACACATGCTACTGATTATCTATAGAACCACGGTGTCTGTCCTCCAGCAAGTAACCTCGGAATAGTACACATGCTACTGATTATCTACAGAACCATGGTGTCTGTCCTGCAGCAAGTAACCTCGGAATAGTACACATGCTACTGATTATCTATAGAACCACGGTGTCTGTCCTCCAGCAAGTAACCTCGGAATAGTACACATGCTACTGATTATCTACAGAACCACGGTGTCTGTCCTCCAGCAAGTAACCTCAGAATAGTACACATGCTACTGATTATCTACAGAACCACGGTGTCTGTCCTCCAGCAAGTAACCTCAGAATAGTACACATGCTACTGATTATCTATAGAACCACGGTGTCTGTCCTCCAGCAAGTAACCTCAGAATAGTACACATGCTACTGATTATCTACAGAACCATGGTGTCTGTCCTGCAGCAAGTAACCTCGGA
Source organism: Panopea generosa (assembly GCA_029582155.1). Lineage (NCBI taxonomy): Eukaryota > Metazoa > Mollusca > Bivalvia > Adapedonta > Hiatellidae > Panopea > Panopea generosa. The sequence goes on from CM055898.1 coordinate 52,827,848, forward strand.
ATAGTACACATGCTACTGATTATCTATAGAACCACGGTGTCTGTCCTCCAGCAAGTAACCTCGGAATAGTACACATGCTACTGATTATCTACAGAACCACGGTGTCTGTCCTCCAACAAGTAACCTCAGAATAGTACACATGCTACTGATTATCTACAGAACCACGGTGTCTGTCCTCCAGCAAGTAACCTCGGAATAGTACACATGCTACTGTTTATCTACAGAACCACAGTGTCTGTCCTCCAACAAGTAACCTCGGAATAGTACACATGCTACTGATTATCTACAGAACCACGGTGTCTGTCCTCCAGCAAGTAACCTCGGAATAGTACACATGCTACTGTTTATCTACAGAACCACAGTGTCTGTCCTCCAACAAGTAACCTCGGAATAGTACACATGCTACTGATTATCTACAGAACCACGGTGTCTGTTCTCCAACAAGTAACCTCGGAATAGTACACATGCTACTGATTATCTACAGAACCACGGTGTCTGTCCTCCAACAAGTAACCTCGGAATAGTACACATGCTACTGTTTATCTACAGAACCACAGTGTCTGTCCTCCAACAAGTAACCTCGGAATAGTACACATGCTACTGATTATCTACAGAACCACGGTGTCTGTCCTCCAGCAAGTAACCTCGGAATAGTACACATGCTACTGATTATCTATAAAAAACCACGGTGTCTGTCCTCCAGCAAGTAACCTCGGAATAGTACACATGCTACTGTTTATCTACAGAACCACAGTGTCCGTCCTCCAACAAGTAACCTCGGAATAGTACACATGCTACTGATTATCTACAGAACCATGGTGTCTGTCCTGCAGCAAGTAACCTCGGAATAGTACACATGCTACTGTTTATCTACAGAACCACGGTGTCTGTCCTCCAGCAAGTAACCTCGGAATAGTACACATGCTACCGATTATCTACAGAACCACGGTGTCTGTCCTCCAGCAAGTAACCTCGGAATAGTACACATGCTACTGATTATCTACAGAACCACGGTGTCTGTCCTCCAGCAAGTAACCTCGGAATAGTACACATGCTACTGATTATCTATAAAAAACCACGGTGTCTGTCCTCCAGCAAGTAACCTCAGAATAGTACACATGCTACTGATTATCTATAGAACCACGGTGTCTGTCCTCCAACAAGTAACCTCAGAATAGTACACATGCTACTGATTATCTATAGAACCACGGTGTCTGTCCTCCAGCAAGTAACCTCGGAATAGTACACATGCTACTGATTATCTCTAGAACCACGGTGTCCGTCCTCCAACAAGTAACCTCGGAATAGTACACATGCTACCGATTATCTATAGAACCACGGTGTCTGTCTTCCAACAAGTAACCTCGGAATAGTACACATGCTACTGATTATCTACAAAACCACGGTGTCTGTCCTCCAACAAGTAACCTCGGAATAGTACACATGCTACTGATTATCTACAGAACCACGGTGTCTGTCCTCCAATAAGTAACCTCGGAATAGTACACATGCTACTGATTATCTATAGAACCACGGTGTCTGACCTCCAATAAGTAACCTCGGAATAGTACACATGCTACTGATTATCTATAGAACCACGGTGTCTGACCTCCAATAAGTAATCTCGGAATAGTACACTTGCTACTGATTATCTATAGAACCACGGTGTCTGTCCTCCAATAAGTAACCTCGGAATAGTACACATGCTACTGATTATCTACAAAACCACGGTGTCTGTCCTCCAACAAGTAACCTCGGAATAGTACACATGCTACTGATTATCTACGGAACCACGGTGTCTGTCCTCCAATAAGTAACCTCGGAATAGTACACATGCTACTGATTATCTATAGAACCACGGTGTCTGACCTCCAATAAGTAACCTCGGAATAGTACACATGCTACTGATTATCTATAGAACCACGGTGTCTGACCTCCAATAAGTAACCTCGGAATAGTACACTTGCTACTGATTATCTATAGAACCATGGTGTCTGTCCTCCAACAAGCTACGGTCAAACTTTCCCGCTTTATGTCTTTTAAGACATAACTGGACTTGAACCTACAACCTCAGCTGTGGACTGTAAAAGATCTTGACACAATGCTCTAGCCATACTCGATCTCACACAACTCTGAAACACAGTGACATAAGTACAAGACTTTAGTGACCACACAAGTTATTTATTTTTTTTTTTTTTCAACTTATTCGTATTACACAGATTGTGAAAAAAGTTCTTACAACTTAGACAAATCACACTTGGAGTTTTCTTGAGTAGAAACATTACTGTTACTAAGCATATGTGGATAAAGTGTCTTGCTCAAGGACACTATACAAAGTTGTGGTGAAGGATCGTCCCATGAACCTCCAATCCTGGGTCTAATCCTCTATCACTGGATCACGCATTCCACATTATTTGTTTATTATTACAAACTGAGCATTAACCAGGCAACATTTATTATTATGTCAACACTCGGTTACACCTGAGAGGAGAGACTTAGGGTGTTTCTGTATATCATTATTTTATATATTAATCATTTCCCAAAACACTCACTCACAAAATAAGGGTAAATAAACAATTTATTATACATGTATTATACAGAAGCAAGAGTGCTTTCCCTTTCATCAGTGCTCTGTGATGGATGAATCTTACAGCCAAATTTAGCATAAAAACTGTTCATGATGTGTTCTATAAAATATGCCCTCTGTATTTTTATCAAACTGAAAGCTGCAAGTGTTAAATGTTTGTTTTATTTTAGTTCCTCATATTTCATAGAGAAAATATCGTTTACAAAAATATCACTAGAATAAGGGCTACAATTCATACCATGAAAATGTTGAAATATAACAGGAGTGCTCTCCCTTCAAATTTCATATTATAACCCATACAGTGAAACAAGATAGAGGAATAAGCAGAAACTGAATCCTCTAACTAATCCCTACAGGGGCATTCAACAGATGGGGGATCTTCTCTAAGTCTTATGTCAACAGACTCTGGCACACTTCAGGGATCAGTTTTGTTTATATGGCAGATTTAGAGACACTTTAATTATATTTAACATCTGGGTTAATCTTCTATTCTAGAAATAGTCTTGTAAATGATTGTTGATCACTTTTGAATGACAGAAAGGCTAAAGGTGAAATCAGTTAAAATAATGAGCATTTGTTTGCATTTTATAATGTAACGTCTATCAGTGAAGACACACAATATATGGAAATTAACTACATGATTGTATAAAATTAATGAAAACATGAATTAATTCACAGAAATTATCTAACAAATGAAAAATATGTTATAGACTTTGAAAGGAGTTTAAGGCCAATTGAACACATTTATATAATTATATGGCATCCGGTTTTGTTGGTGATGGAAGACCTGAGGTCTATGCACATAGGGCAGACACCATTTTCAACACATGACAGGTTATATAAATATATGGCATCCAGTAATGTTAGTGGAGAAAGACCTAAGTAGAACAAATGTCCTTAAACACAATTATTCAAAACAAGGTTATTTGGACTGAGATGGATTCAAACCAGTGACTTCAGTGGCAAAATGTATCTTAAAAATGTGCCTTAGAATGTTTGGCCAAGGAGGAGACCATGAAAAGAACCACTACTTTTCACCACTAACAAAATTTAATAAAGAGAATTTCTACATTTTATCCCCTAAGTAAATTTTGAAAGTCAATTATTTTCACAACAGAAATGAGTTCATCAAATTTTTTTTTCAAACATATGCTTCACAACCTAAAACAACCTTCACAACCTATAACAAGAGACCCAAAAATCATGAATCATAAAACAATCTCTCCCTGAGTCCCAACAAATTCATACAATATTATGTGGCACATATTGTCCCAAGCTGAATGGTGAAAGACAGCAGGTCCTCACCATTTTAAACTGTATGTTGATGATTGAATTGACACAAATGCGCTTATCCCACCCATTGCAAATAAATCATTTAAGTTCCTTGATGGATGCCGTTAATGAAGATGAAGATGATACATATCTTAGTTTCACTTCCTGAGACATGAAAACATCTATACTCTGTAATTTTATTGGATAGTCTGAAATGCTTGATAAATGTTTCAGAATATCTTAATAAAGGAAATCTTCACAGGAAGAAAAAAATATTTTAAATTCTCAGGTACAAAAAATTGCATAGACAAAAGACTCAAAAACTATCTTTTAGATACATCTGAAATATCTGACCAAATTCACAAAATGATGGGGTTTTTTTATTATTAAATTCTAAAACAACTTTCTCCCATTTTCTTATTAACCCTATGCCTCTCAGAGATGACTTTCCATGCCTGTATCGATAGCCTCTCAGAGACGACTTTTCAAGCCTGTATCAATAGCCTCTCAGAGACGACTTTCCACGCCTCTATCGATAGCCTCATGATCACGACAATTCACGCCCGTGCATTTCAATCGCAAAAATAACACACATAAACTTAATTTTCCGCGACAGGAAGTTTACATTTGTGTAAAGTAAGATTTCCCCAAGTAAAATTACCCATGACATCATAGTGTTACTATTTAAAGTTTTTATAAAAATAGCGTCCATTCGACCATACGGGTCAAGCGTGATCAAGTGAGGTCATAGCCCAATTGCATTATGTAAAGTGCTAGAATTTTCCATGATTTGTGCGGGAATCTAAAAATAAATCATACCTATGAACATCTTTAATTGCTTCTCTTCTGTCATGTTCACTATTGTGGTTAAATTATCAACCCCTGTGTGGTTCCAGGGAGCCATGAGTGATGGCAAGAATAGGATCACTGTGACTTATGGATGTCGTAAGAAGCGACAAATTGAGTAATATGATAGAATTTGCTGAAACTCTGCAGTTCTGCAGGTGTCAAGGTTCTAGGTTCATTCTGCATTTTCATTTGTTGATGTATTGTTTTTAATTGTATATGTAGAATCTTCCTTCTTGTTGGCGTAGAATAACCTTTATGTGTTGGTACGCTGTAAAACCCTATTCATTCTTCTGTCAGAAGATTAACAGAAAAGAAAGGTAAACACACACACTAGCAAATTAGCTAAAACATATAAATTTTAAAATTCAGCCAGACAGCATTTAAGGTCTTTTTGGACAATTTCAGGAAGAATATCTGAGAAGACCAGAAAATGTGTCTGTCTACACGAATGCCCCTGCTATTTGATTGGAGACAAATTTTGTACGGAAAATTAAGTAAAAAAAGGGGCATTATTCTTGTAAAATTTTACTGACGTTGACCTATATTTTATAATTATGCAGGTATGAACGTAATATTAGTTATTGATTGGAAACCAACTTTTTACCTCAGACATATGAATAAACAGACAGGGATAACACCTAATTCTTCCAATGGTGGGGGTCTAAAAAGACAGGTTTCAACTTAAATTATTAGTTGGAACATTTGAAAAATTCACTGGGATGGCAATATGCAGTCTCGGGTAACATGGTCTTGTATTGACAATTCAAGGGATATAACTCCAGCATCCAATTTGGCCAGTTCAAGAAGTACAAGATATTATGGTTATATAACTACTGTGTAAGTCTGTTGAAGACCAAAGGAAAATGTGGGTGCAACAGTGTACACAACAAAACCTTTACAGATCCACAATGAACGCAGGGTGACCAGAAGGTACATTAGTAATGTCAAAAATAGATGAGTAAAACAGAATTTCCTGTTTTACCATAGCATTCCTATGTAAAAACCAAAGTCCCTTTATTTTGAACTTACTGGAAATTTCTATTCATTGTATTATTGACACTGTTCCAGCTAATAAGATGATTTGAACAATTCATAAAATAGATGAAAAATGAAAATTTTGATGGTTTTCAAAACTATTCCTTTGCAAAAACAAAATCCCCTTAATTGGCCCCAATGGACTCTGCCCCTTCATGAACAATAAACAAACTTGAACCCCCTACACATAGGGATCATTTGATCAAATTTGGCTCATGGGCGATGCTCCCAGAAGAGTGTTAGTCTTTTCATAGGTTTGTGGGGGATAGTGTAGGATACAGATAGAAGCCCAATGCAAGTTTCTTCTGGTTCTTTAGCATGCTTGGTGTATATCACAGTCACACCGACCCTTGGTTTAAAGTCCCATCCGAACAACTGTAAGTTTTTTAGTTGGCAAGACTCTGAAATCAAACCGGCAACCCCGAGGCTAGAAGTCTCATGCTCTACCGACTGAGCTAATGCAGCTGGATTTGTTCTTGAGAAGATTTTTAGATGAAAATGTCCCAATGTTTAACTGATAAATCTCCAGAGCAGGACCAATTTTTACCCTAAAGCCTGGCTGAAACAGTTCTGAGAGAATGTAATTAAATGACACTATATGCTAAATATCAAAGCTCCAGGCCTTGTAGTTTTGGAAAAGAGGGTTTTCAAATTAAAATTTCTATATATTAAACTGATAAGACCCTAGGATCATGAGCAATTCTGAGAAAATATCATTAGGTAATATGATATGCATCATATCAAAGCTCCAACCCTTGTGGTTTTTGAAAAGAGTGTTTTTTTTAAAGCAGGGCTGAAAATGAGTCCAGGGTAATGTCTTAAGCAATTTTGAGAGAGTTTCACATAAGAATGCTTTGCACCAAATATGCCGAAGATCTGTCCAGCACTTTCAGAGAAGGCTGACCCTGTGCCTTTAACACAAGTGAGCTAAAACAAATACTAAAATTAACAAATAATTCAAATGACATCTTCTCTGAAACTCCTTTTTCAATGCTGATGAAATTTCATGTGCAACATGGTCCTTGGAGTCAACCTTCTCCAAGTTTGTGTGTAGGTCTGTGGAAACTATTTTTGATGGTCACCATGGGAATGCTAAATTTGCATGGAGTTTTACCGGTTTGTAGGGGGAATTTATAACAATGACAACTGCCAGAAGATTGCAGAGAGGTCACTTAAAATTTGTATTTTTTTGCTACTCAAAAAAAAACATGGCTGCTCTACTTAAAATAAACTAAATTGAGAATTTTAAACAGCATCTCCACTAAAACATGATTAAATAACATGATCCTCAATTAGGTCAACCACTATCAAGTTTGTATTTTTCATTTTTTTCAAATATTCAGGAGGGTTGCCACAGAGTCACTAAGTTTGCATTGAGTTACATAGTGAGATGTACGTAAATGACAACTGTTCTAAATCCTCTGAACTAGTTTTATTAACATTTTATGTTGATGTTGACTCCAAGATTTACATCTAAGACTCGGACAACACTAATAGCAAAATGGTCAACGGTACTAAAAATAATCTAAAATTGAGAACATTTCAAACCACTCCCATAAACCCCCTTATTTAATGTGGGTCCAATATTCCATGTGTGTGGTCCTTGGGTCAATCTTTTACAGCTCTTTGTAAACTATTTAAAATGGTTGGTAGCAGGCTGTAAAATTTGTAATTGTGTTGTCAGAGCCTGGCTAGCTCAGTAGGTAATGCATAGGACTGTCAATCTAGGAATTGTGTGTTCAAAACACCTGCCAGGCCATGGACATGGACTTTGTTCTATGGTTATGAGTGCTGCAACCTCTATTCCTACCAGACTTAACCATTTGCTTATTTGATAGAGAAAATATTACAGAATCTGAAAACATTGTTGTTTGGCCTTTCTTCATTAAATATGTTATCATGTTCGGTAAAACTTGTTCACATTGCCAAATAAAGCGAAATATAGTACCCATGGTGATGCTTGTCCAGTCAGGAAGCATTATATGGATCAATAAAACCAATAAAAGCAATCATGTTTCTGAAACAAATGGTGCGTTAGTGTTGAGAGATATTACCCAGGATACCTAGAGTTTGGCACTTATATAACCACTATCTCACTTTGATCTCAATAAATATGAACTCATTTACGACATCATGATTAGTGTATCAAACATTATTGGCAGCACTTGGAGATAAGAGATAATGTATTTTGGGAGGAGTTGGTTGGAGACTTTTTATCATAAGGTGATCTTTTAAATTCAGAGAACCATATATTTTGTTCCAATTGCATTTGATCTTTTATATTCTGTTTATGGTGATACTCCTTACATGCTCCTTACTCGAGATAATTAATGGATTGTTTATAGGAAAAGAATTTTCCCTTTTTTTCAATTCACTGGCAGTATGCTCTGATATGAACCTAGCGCTTACTTTGGGAATGAAGAGAAGCAGTATTTTGAACACATTACAGGTTATAGATTGTATCCAAATACTAGTATAATGGTAGAGAAAAACTTCTGAACGAATTCCAATATGACCTTCTGCAATTAACTGCAAAACATTCTCTGTCTGTTTGGACCAAGGTGGATGCAAACCCACAACCTCAGACCGTTAGCCATAAGGGACCCATACTCTGCTTACTCAACCAAGGTCTGCTTCTAAGGAAAGACTTTTCCCTCCATTATTCCATGGTTGAATGCTCCAGTTTTGGGGATCAACCTAATAAGTCAGTCTCACCATTGGTTCTATGCCTATCATTTTTTGCATAACTGTTATTACCACTCAACCTGAAGGTCTAAGTTATCTATGCCATGAGCACTAGTAAAAATCTTTAGGTGAATTTCAGTTAATGTACATTAAAGTACAAAAACCTTTTCCAAAAAATTATTTAAAAGAATTAATACTTATTTAATGATCTACAAACTGTCAGAAGTCGGTGTTGTCATATAGGGAAAAATAGCATATTGTCGGAGTTGGCAATATGTTGTCATATAGGGAAAAATAGCATATTGTCGGAGTTGGCAATTTGTTGTCATATAGGGAAAAATAGCATATTGTCGGAGTTGGCAATATGTTGTCATATAGGGAAAAATAGCATATTGTCGGAGTTGGCAATTTTTTGCTGGACAAACAGACGAACAAACAGGGGAACACTTAATGCCCCTTGTCCATTTTTCGGATGGCAGCCGGGCATAAAAATGTTTCATAACAGTTCTGGTGTAAAGGGAATAAGTTTAAATTAATCAGTGTTCTTGTTCAGACATGATTAGTAGGTAATGTCATTATAAAACAACATCTGATGTCTGACCAAGGACACTGATCAATTTAAATTATTTTTCTCTTACATCAATGATGAAACAGTTTTATTCGAAGAATGACGAATGGGGCTTTTTGTGTTACAACTGAACTTTAACTTACTCTGAAAAATGGAGGAGGTATAGGAGTAAGCCAGTGTTGAAGAATGGTTTGTTTTATCTTGCTGGTATGGTAGCATCTATGTCCCCCAGGTCACCTTCTCAGAAGCGAGGTAACTGTCTCAACTTTCAAATGAGTAGGTGCTAATTATTGTTTGTACAAAGAAGGACAATTACATAATTGAATATTGATAACTACATCAATTACAATTTGAAATGACTAACTCCTTAACATAATGTTCAAGGATCATTTAGCATTACATTATCTAGGTAATATGCAATTCTCATCCATACACACAATCTGATGCATATCCCCAACTAATGTTTTTCATATCATAACTGTATGATATATATATCTTGGCAGATGTATCACCAACTATATTCCCTTTTATATCTCACATCATAACTGTATGATAAATCTAGATGGATGTAATCAATCAGAACGTAATAATCATGGAGGATTATCAAATATTGATTAATGTCATTGTACCATTCAAACATCACAGAAACATGATAAATCTTTGCTGGCAAATTGATGATTTCTTGACAGAAAAATAGATAAGTTTGAAGTTTTGTATCTTAAATAAAACATGAAGCATTCCATGTGAAACAGAAACAAGAACATCAAATGGTCTCGTGTTGTGTGATCAGACTTTAATGTTCAACAGAAACAGACACATCAAATGGTCTTGTGTTGTGTGACCAGAATTTAATGTTCAACACAAACAAGAATATCCAATGGTCTCGTGTTGTGTGACCAGAATTTAATGTTCAACAGAAACAAGAACATCCAATGGTCTTGTGTTGTGTGACCAGAATTTAATGTTCAACAGAAACAAGAACATCCAATGGTCTCGTGTTGTGTGATCAGACTTTAATGTTCAACAGAAACAGACCGATCAAACGGTCTTGTGTTGTGTGACCAGAATGTAATGTTCAACAGAAACAAGAACATCAAATGGTCTCGTGTTGTGTGACCAGACTTTAATGTTCAACAGAAACAAGAACATCCAATGGTCTTGTGTTGTGTGACCAAAATTTAATGTTCAACAGAAACAAGAACATCCAATGGTCTCGTGTTGTGTGACCATACTTTAATGTTCAACAGAAACAAGAACATCCAATGGTTTCGTGTTGTGTGACCAGAATTTAATGTTCAACAGAAACAAGAACATACAATGGTCTCGTGTTGTGTGACCTGACTTTAATGTTCAACAGAAACAAGAACATCAAATGGTCTTGTGTTGTGTGACCAGACTTTAATGTTCAACAGAAACAAGAACATCCATTTATGGTCTTGTGTTGTGTGACCAGACTTAATGTACAACAGAAACAAGAACATCCAATGGTCTCGTGTTGTGTGACCAGACTTTAATGTTCGACAGAAACAAGAACATCCAATGGTCTCGTGTTGTGTGATTAGACTTTAATGTTCAACAGAAACAAGAACATCCAATGGTCTTGTGTTGTGTGACCTGACTTTAATGTTCAACAGAAACAAGAACATCAAATGGTCTCGTGTTGTGTGACCAGACTTTAATGTTCAACAGAAACAAGAACATCAAATGGTCTCGTGTGGTGTGACCAGATTTTAATGTTCAACAGAAACAAGAACATCAAATGGTCTAGTGTTGTGTGACCTGACTTTAATGTTCAACAGAAACAAGAACATCCAATGGTCTCGTGTTGTGTGACCGGACTTTAATGTTCAACAGAAACAAGAACATCCAATGGTCTCGTGTTGTGTGACCTGACTTTAATGTTCAACAGAAACAAGAACATCAAATGGTCTCGTGTTGTGTGACCAGACTTTAATGTTCAACAGAAACAAGAACATCAAATGGTCTCGTGTTGTGGGGTATATCCTCTCCTATGAAATGTTGTGATTGTCCCAAGCAACTTAACAAGTGGTCCAAGACGGACTGTGGTTGCACTGGTTAAGTGTCAGATATCCTTTCCAGCATGCGAGAAATCTCAAATCTGCCTTTGCAATGATCTTTTAGTATCACATAAATATAGCAGTTTCAGGCACGATATTAATTATACAAATTATCTGTTCTTTGCTATTTTCACCTGCCTACTCAGTACAGCATACTTTCATACTGACACACTCAAAAACCACAAAATAAAACCTAGTGATTGGAGGCTGCCTTTTCCAGGAAACCAGTTTATTTGCTTCAACAACTCAGATTTATTTATCTCCCATCACTTTTATCTTTCACAGAAAGATGTTTTATGATCATTTATCTTATCAACATTGCCACATCCTTCTAAAATTAAATAGTCCATATCACAGCCTGTTGTGTAACCTGCAGACTTCCTCCAGATTTTACTTATATTTTATATGGGTTTGGGGGCCTACATATTAAATATTAGTCTTCATGTAGTACCAAATAAAAAATAGATCTATCTGTCTGCCATGCAGTGATTAATTTGGCACATTACAATGTTACAGTATAAAGTATTTTATTGAACACCATTTTCAAGACATGAAAGGTTATAATTACATGGCATATCCTGTTTATTGGTGGAGGAAGACTTCAAAATGAATTTGAGTAGACTCACCATCCTTCTGCAAATGGCAAACTTTCTCACATAAAGATCTTTGAACGAGCAGGACTCAAACCTACGACCTTAGTTGTTAGAATAAGTGATCATGAGATGGCGCTTTAGACCACTTCACCATGGATGACCCAAGTATTACTGTTGCAATATAGAACATTATTTGTTATTCTGTAGAAGTAGTAATATAACAACCGTATTAAGTCTTTCTGTTACAATATAGAACATTATTAGTTATTCTGTAGCAGTAGTTATGTAACTATCATATCAAGTCTTACTGTTGCAATATAGAACACTATTTGTTATTCTGTAGCAGTAGTTATGTAACTACCATATAAAGTCTTACTGTTATAATATAGAACACTATTTGTTATTCTGTAGCTGTAGTTATGTAACTACCGTATTAAGTCTTTCTGTTACAATATAGAACATTATTTGTTATTCTGTAGCTGTAGTTATGTAACTACCGTATAAAGTCTTACTGTTACAATATAGAACACTATTTGTTATACTGTAGCTGTAGTTATGTAACTACCGTATAAAGTCTTACTGTTACAATATAGAACACTATTTGTTATACAATAGCTGTAGTTATGTAACTACCGTATAAAGTCTTACTGTTACAATATAGAACATTATTTGTTATTCTGTAGCAGTAGTTATGTAACTACCGTATAAAGTCTTACTGTTACAATATAGAACATTATTTGTTATTCTGTAGCAGTAGTTATGTAACTAACGTATAAAGTAATACTGTTACAATATAGAACATTATTTGTTATTCTGTAGCAGTAGTTATGTAACTAACGTATAAAGTCTTACTGTTACAATATAGAACACTATTTGTTATTCTGTAGCTGTAGTTATGTAACTACCGTATAAAGTCTTACTGTTACAATATAGAACACTATTTGTTATTCTGTAGCTGTAGTTATGTAACTACCGTATAAAGTCTTACTGTTACAATATAGAACACTACTTGTTATTCTGTAGCAGTAGTTATGTAACTAAAGTATTAAGTCTTACTGTTACAATATAGAACACTACTTGTTATTCTGTAGCAGTAGTTATGTTACTAACGTATAAAGTCTTACTGTTACAATATAGAACACTATTTGTTATTTTGTAGCAGTAGTTATATAACTAACCTATAAAGTCTTACTGTTACAATATAGAACACTATTTGTTATTCTGTAGCAGTAGTTATGTAACTAACGTATAAAGTCTTACTGTTACAATATAGAACACTATTTGTTATTCTGTAGCAGTAGTTATGTAACTAACGTATGAAGTCTTACTGTTACAATATAGAACACTATTTGTTATTCTGTAGCAGTAGTTATGTAACTAACGTATAAATTCTTACGTTTACAATATAGAACACTATTTGTTATTCTGTAGCTGTAGTTATGTAACTAACATATAAAGTCTTACTGTTACAATATAGAAAACTATTTGTTATTCTGTAGCAGTAGTTATGTAACTACCATATAAAGTCTTACTGTTACAATATAGAACATTATTTGTTATTCTGTAGCAGTAGTTATGTAACTACCGTATAAAGTCTTACTGTTACAATATAGAACACTACTTGTTATTCTGTAGCAGTAGTTATGTAACTAACGTATAAAGTCTTACTGTTACAATATAGAACACTATTTGTTATTCTGTAGCTGTAGTTATGTAACTACCGTATAAAGTCTTACTGTTACAATATAGAACACTACTTGTTATTCTGTAGCAGTAGTTATGTAACTAAAGTATTAAGTCTTACTGTTACAATATAGAACACTACTTGTTATTCTGTAGCAGTAGTTATGTTACTAACGTATAAAGTCTTACTGTTACAATATAGAACACTATTTGTTATTTTGTAGCAGTAGTTATATAACTAACCTATAAAGTCTTACTGTTACAATATAGAACACTATTTGTTATTCTGTAGCAGTAGTTATGTAACTAACGTATAAAGTCTTACTGTTACAATATAGAACACTATTTGTTATTCTGTAGCAGTAGTTATGTAACTAACGTATGAAGTCTTACTGTTACAATATAGAACACTATTTGTTATTCTGTAGCAGTAGTTATGTAACTAACGTATAAATTCTTACGTTTACAATATAGAACACTATTTGTTATTCTGTAGCTATAGTTATGTAACTAACATATAAAGTCTTACTGTTACAATATAGAAAACTATTTGTTATTCTGTAGCAGTAGTTATGTAACTACCGTATAAAGTCTTACTGTTACAATATAGAACATTATTTGTTATTCTGTAGCAGTAGTTATGTAACTACCGTATAAAGTCTTACAGTTACAATATAGAACATTATTTGTTATTCTGTAGCAGTAGTTATGTAACTAACGTATAAAGTCTTACTGTTACAATACAGAACACTTTTTGTTATTCTGTAGCAGTAGTTATGTAACTAACCTATAAAGTCTTACTGTTGCAATATAGAACACTATTTGTTATTCTGTAGCAGTAGTTATGTAACTACCATATAAAGTTTTACTGTTACAATATAGAACATTATTTGTTATTCTGTAGCTTTAGTTATGTAACTACCTTATATAAAGTCTTACTGTTATAATATACAACACTATTTGTTATTCTGTAGCAGTAGTTATGTCACTAACCTATAAAGTCTTACTGTTACAATATAGAACACTATTTGTTATTCTGTAGCTTTAGTTATGTAACTACTGTATATCAAGTCTTACTGTTACAATATAGCACACTATTTGTTATTCTGTAGCAGTAGTTATGTAACTAACGTATAAAGTCTTACTGTTACAATATAGAACACTATTTGTTATTCTGTAGCAGTAGTTATGTAACTACCATATAAAGTCTTACTGTTACAATATAGAACACTATTTGTTATTCTGTAGCAGTAGTTATGTAAGTAACATATAGAGTCTTACTGTTACAATATAGAACATTATTTGTTATTCTGTAGCAGTACTTATGAGACTACCGTATAAAATCTTACTGTTACAATATAGAACATTATTTGTTATTCTGTAGCAGTACTTATGAGACTACCGTATAAAGTCTTACTGTTACAATATAGAACATTATTTGTTATTCTGTAGCAGTAGTTATGTAACTACCGTATAAAGTCTTACTGTTACAATATAGAACACTATTTGTTATTCTGTAGCAGTAGTTATGTAACTAACGTATAAATTTTTACTGTTACAATATAGAACACTATTTGTTATTCTGTAGCAGAAGTTATGTAACTAACGTATAAAGTCTTACTGTTACAATATAGACCACTATTTGTTATTCTGTAGCAGTAGTTATGTAACTACCATATAAAGTCTTACTGTTACAATATAGAACACTATTTGTTATTCTGTAGCAGTAGTTATGTAACTACCGTATAAAGTCTTACTGTTACAATATAGAACATTATTTGTTATTCTGTAGCAGTAGTTTTGGAACCAACGTATAAAGTCTTACTGTTACAATATAGAACACTTTTTGTTATTCTGTAGCAGTAGTTATGTAACTAACCTATAAAGTCTTACTGTTACAATATAGAACACTATTTGTTATTCTGTAGCAGTAGTAATGTAACTACCATATAAAGTTTTACTGTTAAAATATAGAACACCATTAGTTATTCTGTAGCTTTAGTTATGTAACTAGCGTATATAAAGTCTTACTGTTACAATATAGAACACTATTTGTTATTCTGTAGCAGTAGTTATGTAACTAACGTATAAAGTCTTACTGTTACAATATAGAACACTATTTGTTATTCTGTAGCAGTAGTTATGTAACTAACGTATAAAGTCTTACTGTTACAATATAGAACACTATTTGTTATTCTGTAGCTGTAGTTATGTAACTACCGTATATAAAGTCTTACTGTTACAATATAGAACACTATTTGTTATTCTGTAGCAGTAGTTATGTAACTAACGTATAAAGTCTTACTGTTACAATATAGAACATTATTTGTTATTCTGTAGCAGTACTTATGAGACTACTGTATAAATTCTTACTGTTACAATATAGAACACTATTTGTTATTCTGTAGCAGTATCTATGTGACTACCGTATAAAGTCTTACTGTTACAATACAGAACATTATTTGTTATTCAGTAGTTATGTAACTACTTTAAAAAGTCTTACTGTTACAATATAGAACACTATTTGTTATTCTGTAGCAGTAGTTATGTAACTACCTTAAAAAGTCTTACTGTTACAATATAGAACACTATTTGTCATTCTGTAGCAGTAGTTATGTAAATACAGTATATAAAGTCTTACTGTTACAATATAGAACACTATTTGTTATTCTGTAGCAGTATTTATGTGACTACCGCATAAAGTCTTACTGTTACAATATAGAACATTATTTGTTATTCAGTAGTTATGTAACTACCTTAAAAAGTCTTACTGTTACAATATAGAACACTATTTGTCATTCTGTAGCAGTAGTTATGTAAATACCGTATATAAAGTCTTACTGTTACAATATAGAACACTACTTGTTATTCTGTAGCAGTAGTTATGTTACTAACGTATAAAGTCTTACTGTTACAATATAGAACACTATTTGTTATTCTGTAGCAGTAGTTATGTAACTAACCTATAAAGTCTTACTGTTCCAATATAGAACACTATTTGTTATTCTGTAGCAGTAGTTATGTAACTAACGTATAAAGTTTTACTGTTACAATATAGAACACTATTTGTTATTCTGTAGCAGTAGTTATGTAACTAACGTATAAAGTCTTACTGTTACAATATAGAACACTATTTGTTATTCTGTAGCAGTAGTTATGTAACTAACGTATGAAGTCTTACTGTTACAATATAGAACACTATTTGTTATTCTGTAGCAGTAGTTATGTAACTAACGTATGAAGTCTTACTGTTACAATATAGAACACTATTTGTTATTCTCTAGCAGTATTTATGTAACTACCGTATAAAGTCTAACTGTTACAATATAGAACACTATTTGTTATTCTGTAGCAGTAGTTATGTAACTTACGTATATAAAGTCTTACTGTTACAATATAGAACACTATTTGTTATTCTGTAGCAGTAGTTATGTAACTAACGTATGAAGTCATACTGTTACAATATAGAACACTATTTGTTATTCTGTAGCAGTAGTTATGTAACTAACGTATATAAAGTCTTACTGTAACAATATAGAACACTATTTGTTATTCTGTAGCAGTAGTTATGTAACTACCGTATAAAGTCTTACAGTTACAATATAGAACATTATTTGTTATTCTGTAGCAGTAGTTATGTAACTAACGTATAAAGTCTTACTGTTACAATATAGAACACTTTTTGTTATTCTGTAGCAGTAGTTATGTAACTAACGTATAAAGTCTTACTGTTACAATATAGAACACCATTTGTTATTTTGTAGCAGTATTTATGTAACTATCGTATCAAGTCTTACTGTTACAATATAGAACACTATTTGTTATTCTGTAGCTGTAGTTATGTAACTAACGTATATAAAGTCTTACTGTTACAATATAGAACACTATTTGTTATTCTGTAGCAGTAGTTATGTAACTAACGTATGAAGTCTTACTGTTACAATATAGAACACTATTTGTTATTCTGTAGCAGTAGTTATGTAACTACTGTATATCAAGTCTTACTGTTACAATATAGAACACTATTTACACTATTTGTTATTCTGTAGCTGTAGTTATGTAACTAACGTATAAAGTCTTACTGTTACAATATAGAACACTATTTGTTATTCTGTAGCAGTAGTTATGTAACTAACGTATAAAGTCTTAATGTTACAATATAGAACACTATTTGTTATTCTGTAGCTGTAGTTATGTAACTAATGTATAAAGTCTTACTGTTACAATATAGAACACTATTTGTTATTCTGTAGCTGTAGTTATGTAACTAACCTATAAAGTCTAACTGTTACAATATAGAACACTATTTGTTATTCTGTAGCAGTAGTTATGTAACTAATGTATAAAGTCTTACTGTTACAATATAGAACACTATTTGTTATTCTGTAGTTGTAGTTATGTAACTAACCTATAAAGTCTTACTGTTACAATATAGAACACTATTTGTTATTCTGTAGCAGTAGTTATGTAACTAACGTATAAAGTCTTACTGTTACAATATAGAACACTATTTGTTATTCTATAGCAGTATTTATGTAACTACCGTATAAAGTCTAACTGTTACAATATAGAACACTATTTGTTATTCTGTAGCTGTAGTTATGTAACTAACGTATATAAAGTCTTACTGTTACAATATAGAACACTATTTGTTATTCTGTAGCAGTAGTTATGTAACTAACGTATAAAGTCATACTGTTACAATATAGAACACTATTTGTTATTCTGTAGCAGTAGTTATGTAATTAACGTATAAAGTCATACTGTTACAATATAGAACACTATTTGTTATTCTGTAGCAGTAGTTATGTAACTAACGTATAAAGTCTTACTGTTACAATATAGAACACTATTTGTTATTCTGTAGCTGTAGTTATGTAACTAACGTATAAAGTCTTACTGTTACAATATAGAACACTATTTGTTATTCTGTAGCAGTAGTTATGTAACTAACGTATAAAGTCTTACTGTTACAATATAGAACACTATTTGTTATTTTGTAGCAGTATTTATGTAACTACCGTATGAAGTCTTACTGTTACAATATAGAACACTATTTGTTATTCTGTAGCTTTAGTTATGTAACTAGCGTATATAAAGTCTTACTGTTACAATATAGAACACTATTTGTTATTCTGTAGCAGTAGTTATGTAACTAACGTATAAAGTCTTACTGTTACAATATAGAACACTATTTGTTATTCTGTAGCAGTAGTTATGTAACTACCATATAAAGTCTTACTGTTACAATATAGAACACTATTTGTTATTCTGTAGCAGTAGTTATGTAACTACCGTATATAAAGTCTTACTGTTACAATATAGAACACTATTTGTTATTCTGTAGCAGTAGTTATGTAACTAACGTATAAAGTCTTACTGTTACAATATAGAACATTATTTGTTATTATGTAGCAGTACTTATGAGACTACTGTATAAAGTCTTACTGTTACAATATAGAACACTATTTGTTATTTTGTAGCAGTATCTATGTGACTACCGTATAAAGTCTTACTGTTACAATATAGAACATTATTTGTTATTCAGTAGTTATGTAACTACTTTAAAAAGTCTTACTGTTACAATATAGAACACTATTTGTTATTCTGTAGCAGTAGTTATGTAACTACCTTAAAAAGTCTTACTGTTACAATATAGAACACTATTTGTCATTCTGTAGCAGTAGTTATGTAAATACAGTATATTAAGTTTTACTGTTACAATATAGAACACTATTTGTTATTCTGTAGCTGTAGTTATGTAACTACCGTATAAAGTCTTACTGTTACAATATAGAACACTATTTGTTATTCTGTAGCAGTATTTATGTGACCACCGCATAAAGTCTTACTGTTACAATATAGAACATTATTTGTTATTCAGTAGTTATGTAACTACCTTAAAAAGTCTTACTGTTACAATATAGAACACTATTTGTCATTCTGTAGCAGTAGTTATGTAAATACCGTTAAAAAGTCTTACTGTTACAATATAGAACACTACTTGTTATTCTGTAGCAGTAGTTATGTTACTAACGTTTAAAGTCTTATTGTTACAATATAGAACACTATTTGTTATTCTGTAGCAGTAGTTATATAACTAACCTATAAAGTCTTACTGTTCCAATATAGAACACTATTTGTTATTCTGTAGCAGTAGTTATGTAACTAACGTATAAAGTCTTACTGTTACAATATAGAACACTATTTGTTATTCTGTAGCTGTAGTTATGTAACTAACGTATAAAGTCTTACTGTTACAATATAGAACACTATTTGTTATTCTGTAGCAGTAGTTATGTAACTAACGTATGCAGTCTTACTGTTACAATATAGAACACTATTTGTTATTCTGTAGCAGTAGTTATGTAACTAACGTATGAAGTCTTACTGTTACAATATAGAACACTATTTGTTATTCTGTAGCAGTAGTTATGTAACTAACGTATAAAGTCTTACTGTTACAATATAGAACACTATTTGTTATTCTGTAGCAGTAGTTATGTAACTAACGTATAAAGTCATACTGTTACAATATAGAACACTATTTGTTATTCTGTAGCAGTAGTTATGTAACTAACATATATAAAGTCTTACTGTAACAATATAGAACACTATTTGTTATTCTGTAGCAGTAGTTATGTAACTAACGTATAAAGTCATACTGTTACAATATAGAACACTATTTGTTATTCTGTAGCAGTAGTTATGTAACTAACGTATAAAGTTTTACTGTTACAATATAGAACACTATTTGTTATTCTGTAGCTTTAGTTATGTAACTACCGTATATAAAGTCTTACTGTTACAATATAGAACACTATTTGTTATTCTGTAGCTGTAGTTATGTAACTAACGTATATTAAGTCTTACTGTTACAATATAGAACACTATTTGTAATTCTGTAGCAGTAGTTATGTAACTAATGTATGAAGTCTTACTGTTACAATATAGAACACTATTTGTTATTCTGTAGCAGTAGTTATGTAACTAACGTATGAAATCTTACTGTTACAATATAGAACACTATTTGTTATTCTGTAGCAGTAATTATGTAACTAACGTATAATGTCTTACTGTTACAATATAAAACACTATTTGTTTTTCTGTAGCAGTAGTTATGTAACTAACATATAAAGTCTTACTGTTACAATATAGAACACTTTTTGTTATTCTGTAGCAGTAGTTATGTAACTAACGTATAAAGTCATACTGTTACAATATAGAACACTATTTGTTATTCTGTAGCAGTAGTTATGTAACTAACTTATAAAGTCTTACTGTTACAATATAGAACACTATTTGTTATTCTGTAGCTGTAGTTATGTAACTAACGTATAAAGTCTTACTGTTACAATATAGAACACTATTTGTTATTCTGTAGCAGTAGTTATGTAACTAACATATAAAGTCTTACTGTTACAATATAGAACAGTATTTGTTATTTTGTAGCAGTATTTATGTAACTACCATATAAAGTCTTACTGTTACAATATAGAACACTATTTGTTATTCTGTAGCTGTAGATATGTAACTAACGTATATAAAGTCTTACTGTTACAATATAGAACACTATTTGTTATTCTGTAGCAGTAGTTATGTAACTAACGTATAAAGTCATACTGTTACAATATAGAACACTATTTGTTATTCTGTAGCAGTAGTTATGTAACTAACGTATACAAAGTCTTACTGTTACAATATAGAACACTATTTGTTATTCTGTAGCAGTAGATATGTAACTAACGTATAAAGTCATACTGTTACAATAAAGAATAATATTTGTTATTCTGTAGCAGTAGTTATGTAACTAACGTATAAAGTCTTACTGTTACAATATAGAACACTATTTGTTATTCTGTAGCAGTAGTTATGTAACTAACGTATAAAGTCTTACTGTTACAATATAGAACACTATTTGTTATTCTGTAGCAGTAGTTATGTAACTAACGTATAAAGTCTTACTGTTACAATATAGAACACTATTTGTTATTCTGTAGCAGTAGTTATGTAAGTATCGTATAAATTCTTACTGTTACAATATAGAACACTATTTGTTATTCTGTAGCAGTAGTTATGTAACTACCGTATAAAGTCTTACTGTTACAATATAGAACACTATTTGTTATTTTGTAGCAGTAGTTATGTAACTAACGTATAAAGTCTTACTGTTACAATATAGAACACTTTTTGTTATTCTGTAGCAGTAGTTATGTAACTAACCTATAAAGTCTTACTGTAACAATATAGAACACTATTTGTTATTCTGTAGCAGTAGTTATGTAACTACCATATAAAGTTTTACTGTTACAATATAGAACGCTATTTGTTATTCTGTAGCTTTAGTTATGTAACTACCGTATATAAAGTCTTACTGTTACAATATAGAACACTATTTATTATTCTGTAGCAGTAGTTATGTAACTACCATATAAAGTCTTACTGTTACAATATAGAACACTATTTGTTATTCTGTAGCTGTACTTATGTAACTACCGTATATAAAGTCTTACTGTTACTATATAGAACACTATTTGTTATTCTGTAGCAGTAGTTATGTAACTACCGTATCAAGTCTTACTGTTACAATATAGAACACTATTTGTTATTCTGTAGCAGTAGTTATGTAACTACCGTATAAAGTCTTACTGTTACAATATAGAACACTATTTGTTATTCTGTAGCAGTAGTTATGTAACTACCGTAAAAAGTCTTACTGTTACAATATAGAACACTATTTGTTATTCTGTAGCAGTAGTTATGTAACTACCGTATAAAGTCTTACTGTTACAATATAGAACACTATTTGTTATTCTGTAGCAGTAGTTATGTAACTACCGTATAAAGTCTTACTGTTACAATATAGAACACTATTTGTTATTCTGTAGCAGTATCTATGTGACTACCGTATAAAGTCTTACTGTTACAATATAGAACATTATTTGTTATTCAGTAGTGATGTAACTACTTTAAAAAGTCTTACCGTTACAATATAGAACACTTTTTATTATTCTGTAGCAGTAGTTCTGTAACTACCTTAAAAAGTCTTACTGTTACAATATAGAACACTATTTGTCATTCTGTAGCAGTAGTTATGTAAATACGGTATAAAGTCTTACTGTTACAATATAGAACACTATTTGTTATTCTGTAGCTGTAGTTATGTAACTACCGTATTTAGTCTTACTGTTACAATATAGAACACTATTTGTTATTCTGTAGCAGTAGTTATGCAACTACCCTATAAAGTCTTACTGTTACAATATAGAACATTATTTGTTATTCTGTAGCTGTAGTTATGTAACTATCATATAAAGTCTGATTGTTACAATATAGAACACTATTTGTTATTCTGTAGCAGTAGTTATGTAACTACCGTATAAAGTCTTACTTTTACAATATAGAGCATTATTTGTTATTCTGTAGCAGTAGTTATGTAACTAACGTATAAAGTCTTACTGTTACAATATAGAACACTTTTTGTTATTCTGTAGCAGTAGTTATGTAACTAACATATAAAGTCTTACTGTAACAATATAGAACACTATTTGTTATTCTGTAGCAGTAGTTATGTAACTACCATATAAAGTTTTACTGTTACAATATAGAACACTATTTGTTATTCTGTAGCTTTAGTTATGTAACTACCATATATAAATTCTTACTGTTACAATATAGAACACTATTTGTTATTCTGTAGCAGTAGTTATGTAACTAACGTATAAAGTTTTACTGTTACAATATAGAACACTATTTGTTATTCTGTAGCAGTAGTTATGTAACTACCATATAAAGTCTTACTGTTACAATATAGAACACTATTTGTTATTCTGTAGCTGTAGTTATGTAACTACCGTATATAAAATCTTACTGTTACAATATAGAACACTATTTGTTATTCTGTAGCAGTAGTTATGTAACTAACGTATAAAGTCTTACTGTTACAATATAGAACATTATTTGTTATTCTGTAGCAGTACTTATGAGACTACCGTATAAAGTCTTACAGTTACAATATAGAACATTATTTGTTATTCTGTAGCAGTAGTTATGTAACTACCGTATAAAGTCTTACTGTTACAATATAGAACACTATTTGTTATTCTGTAGCAGTAGCTATGTAACTACCGTATAAAGTCTTACTGTTACAATATAGAACACTATTTGTTATTCTGTAGCAGTAGTTATGTAACTACCACAAAAAGTTTTACTGTTACAATATAGAACACTATTTGTTATTCTGTAGCAGTAGTTATATAACTACCGTATAAAGTCTTACTGTTACAATATAGAACACTATTTGTTATTCTGTAGCAGTAGTTATGTAACTACCGTATAAAGTCTTACTGTTAGAATATAGAACACTATTTGTTATTCTGTAGCAGTAGTTATGTAACTACCGTATAAAGTCTTACTGTTACAATATAGAACACTATTTGTTATTCTGTAGTAGTATTTATGTGACTACCGTATAAAGTCTTACTGTTACAATATAGAACATTATTTGTTATTCAGTAGTTATGTAACTACCTTAAAAAGTCTTACTGTTACAATATAGAACACTATTTATTATTCTGTAGCAGTAGTTATGTAAGTACCTTAAAAAGTCTGACTGTTACAATATAGAACACTATTTGTCATTCTGTAGCAGTAGTTATGTAAATACCGTATATAAAGTCTTACTGTTACAATATAGAACACTATTTGTTATTCTGTAGCTGTAGTTATGTAACTACCGTATAAAGTCTTACTGTTACAATATAGAACACTATTTGTTATTCTGTAGCAGTATTTATGTGACTACCGCATAAAGTCTTACTGTTACAATATAGAACATTATTTGTTATTCAGTAGTTATGTAACTACCTTAAAAAGTCTTACTGTTACAATATAGAACACTATTTGTTATTCTGTAGCAGTAGTTATGTAACTACCTTAAAAAGTCTTAATGTTACAACATAGAACACTATTTGTTATTCTGTAGCAGTATTTATGTAACTACCGTATAAAGTCTTACTGTGACAATAAAGAACATTATTTGTTATTCTGTAGCAGTAGTTATGTAACTACCTTAAAAAGTCTTACTGTTACAACATAGAACACTATTTGTTATTCTGTAGCAGTAGTTATGTAACTATGGTATAAAGTCTTACTGTGACAATATAGAACATTATTTGTTATTCTGTAGCAGTAGTTATGTAACTACCATATATAAAGTCTTATGGTGCATGATTATTAACTAGAAATTATTTTAAGGCAAAAAAATATATTTCTCCACCAATCGATTGTGAGTTATCTAGAAATGTTATTGTTGATGTTTTAAAACTGATTTTTAAGACTGGCGTAGGGAAAGCAAGAAAAACTGCAATGGCATCGAAAAGCAAAGTGGATAATGCACAATGAGGTTTCAAATTGACCATCGACAGTAAGTTTTGTCAAAACATGGTCGTTGGTAGTGGAGAAGATGCAAGCATGACTTTTCTTTCAGAAAATTGATAGGGCCTTCAAAACTCAGCCAAAAAGCACTGAACTGGAATGAAAAATTAATTCCAACATTGACTGGAATGCAACAGCAATATGCACAACTGGACCTCATACTGATCCTTCTCAGCAAACTACATTGAAATGTGAGATGGTTTAAGAGATGGCGTTTTTATTTAGAGAATGCAAAGAAGGGTCATAACTCAGTCGAATCTCCAAACCAGATCTCAAAAGAGATTATGCAAAACAAGACCTCTTTTACTGATCTCTTCCAGCAAGTTTCTGCAAAAACTGACCACAGATGGACACATAGTTTTAATTCCAAAAATGTTAAAGGATCTTTTATATTATAACACTGCTAAAAGCTATTGAATTGAAACACAAAACGAACATGCACAACTATACCTCACACTGATCATTCCCAGCAAGTTTCAGCTAAATCCCACCACAGATGTAGGAAGAGTTTTCCAGCTGAGATTTTGTGATAGATGCAAAGCATTCTTGAAAATGATGTCTTCCTGAGAGGGGGTGACATAATTGTATTAAAACTTTACTGAAATCACCAAGTTAATGACAAATTTATTAATCAACAACCAGAAGTTGTCATACTGGCCCAGTTCCCAGGTTCATATTATTAGGCTGGGGTATGCTTTTCACAATAGCCAAATTTGGTCAATAATGGCCCACTTCAAGTTCATATTGGCCAGATATTTCCACAATGGTCAAATTTGGTAAAAAATCGCCCAGTTCTAGTCCGTATTGGTGTCATTTGTCACAATGGTCAAATTTGGTCAATAATCACCCATTTTGTCCATATTGGTGTCATTTTTCACAATGGTCAAATTTGGTCAATAATCGCCCAGTTCTAGTCCGTATTGGTGTCATTTGTCACAATGGTCAAATTTGGTCAATAATCAACCATTTTGTCCATATTGGTGTCATTTTTCACAATGGTCAAATTTGGTCAATAATCGCCCAGTTCAAGTTCATATTGGCCTCATTTTTCACAATGGTCAAATTTGGTCAATAATCGCCCAGTTCAAGTTCATATTGGTGTCATTTTTCACAATGGTAAAATTTGGTCAAAAATCGCCCAGTTCAAGTTCATATTGGCCTTATTTTCCATAATGGCCAAATTTGGTCAATAATGGCTGAGTTCAAGTTCATATTGGCCTTATTTTTTCATGCTCGCCCAACCTGGTTCACCATCAATGTGGTCCCAGCAATTTGCCATTTATGAGGTGATTATTTTTTCTTTATATCAAGGATATTACAATAAAGCCAATTTAATATCCTGTAGAATGTGCAACTCAGTTTAGAAATTGATGTTGCATGTTGCAGTCTATTTATCACAAAATGTGCAGCAATCTATAATGTTATATCACATGTAGCCATAAAATGCGCAGCTACAATATCTACATGAGATGCAGAGATTTGCATGTTAAAGTGTAGTCACTGTCTAAAATGTTCTATTATTTTATTACATTTGCATGTTTTATAGGTTGAAGCTATGTATGCATGTCTGATATCGAACATTTAACAAACAATATTTAATTATACTTGATGTGGCACTGGTGTAATGAATACTGTATATGCAGTGTTTAGATGTTTATGCCATAGGTTGCAGGTATGGTATAGACAGACTGACACCCTCTGATGTCCTCTGTGGCTGAGTGGTCTTAGAGATGCTATTATTCAATTATCACTTACCTCTCACCATTGAGTTTGTGGGTTCAAGCCCAGGCCGGTTTCTCAAAAATACTTAAGTCTGCTATTTTACTTAAACTCTAATAGTGTAAAATTGAGCACACTATCGAGTTTAAGTAAAATAAGAGACTTAAGTTCTATTCCCAGCTCTATTCACATTTGTTTGAGAAAGTTTGCCAGTTATTTGGGTGGTGGGAACTTTCAAGTGTTGAAAATGACATTAAAACTCATTCCAATACCCTCTTAAAAATAACACCTAAGACTGGTTTTATCGTTGAAATGGACAATTCATAAAAGCTTTGAAGCTACATCGTATTTGCAATCAAGCTAAACCAAAACCTAAAATTAGATGTTATAGATTATTACAAATTTAAGTTATTGACAAAAATCAAATGGCTAATTTATCCAAAACCTTAATCTAATTATGTTATAAATCAAACTATAAGGCCATTATAAATTAATTGCTAGATTATCATCCAAATTTTTCTTTAAAAACGGGGATGGTGGGAGGATTTTATATTAAATTTTATCTTTAACATTTTTGATGTTTTTTTTTTTGTTTTGTATTTTTAAAAAAAAATTATTTTATGAATATAAAAAGGGTGGGGGTGGCATGAAAATTAGGGGGCGGGCAGGCGGGGATGATAATCTAGCAATTACTTTATTATGGCTTAAACTATGTAAATTTACTATTTCCAATATGCAATATGTAATCAAAGGCAATAACTCTGCAAAGATATTTTCAGTTTTGCTCATTTTAATAAGTTTTTGAATCCACATCCACAGTGTGACATTACCCTGGAGTGGAATGAAGTACTTCACTGCAAAGCTGACAAAGATTACTCAAAGATTTCCCACTGAATCTGAACTGAAGCTTACAACAGCCAACTGAAGCATACAACAGCCAACTGCAGGGCAGTATGAGTCAGTGTGACAATATATCAGATAATCAAATCAATGACATGTGTATTGGCTGGTCAATGTGGTCAGAGTGGTCAGAAAGATTGTTAAAAAGAAGCAGGATAAGCAATAGAAGCTGCACTTTGGTCAATTACCAGTCCCTGTCAATTAGCATGTAATCTCGTCTGTACTTGTGCCTGTAATTGATGGCTCCCCTGGGTGATAATCATTGGTGTGATTGATGGCATCACTCTACAGATTACATGTACATGTAGAAGGATCAGTAAGGATATGCTGATGGTGACTGAGTTAATATTGTATTTTTGTAATGGTCTGATAATATCACTCTCACATGCTCCCCCTACTAAGACATGGCAGTATTTCATAGGTGGTATATTGGGCTAGATTTTTAAAAGTTTGGTACAATGGATCAGACTCAGCAGTCTTCACAGAAAATTGCACTTTTGGTTCTTGCACTTCCACACATTGACTTCTTCCCATGTTCCATGTCTTGGATTCCCTTCTATTCTTTTGAAAACTTATTCTGGACAAGCAAATATAACTGAAAATAAAGTATAAAGGGGGAGATAACTCTGTTGTTATTCTAGATGAGCTGATTTTTTCTTTCTGCACTTTCATACATTAATTTATCTTTATCCATGTTCCAACCATAAATAAAGTACAACAGGGGAGATAAATAAAAACAGAATTGATGTGCTTTTACTCTTCCTCCATTCATGTTCCCAGTTAAGTACCATATTTTAAAATGCAAGCAAAAATATCCCCAAAACAGTACAAAGGGCAGATACCATAAACTCATGCAGATATGATACAGACAAACATAGATGATCAAAAACAATGATTTGGTAATGGACAAAAATCAAAGGGCCATAACTCTGAGATAAATTATGGAACCAAATCACAAATTTGATAGTGATGCATCCTAATAAGTTTCATACATTTCAGACAAGAACTTGTGGCAACATAGTGCAGACAAGAATTTGGAAATGGACAGAATCAAAGGGCCAACAAAAATTCAAAGAATGGTTTGAAAAAAAGTTTGGACAAATTAATGGAAAGACAGACATGATTAAAATTAAAACAATGTCTCCCTGTAAGGAGAGGGATATATTTGATCCCAGACCAGATTCATTTCACCAGTGCTACATGTTACAATATGCTCTCACTTGCACAATTCCTCCATGAAGTGCTACATTTAACTCAGTTTAGAAATTGATGTTGCATGTTGCAGTCTATTTATCACAAAATGTGCAGCAATCTATAATGTTATATCACATGTAGCCATAAAATGCGCAGCTACAATATCTACATGAGATGCAGAGATTTGCATGTTAAAGTGTAGTCACTGTCTAAAATGTTCTATTATTTTATTACATTTGCAAGTTTTATAGGTTGAAGCTATGTATGCATGTCTGATATCGAACATTTAACAAACAATATTTAATTATACTTTATTTGATGTGGCACTGGTGTAATGAATAGTGTTTAGATGTTTATGCCAAAGGTTGCAGGTATGGTATAGACAGACTGACACCCTCTGATGTCCTCTGTGGCTGAGTGGTCTTAAAGACGCTATTATTCAATTATCACTTACCTCTCACCATTGAGTTTGTGGGTTCAAGCCCAGGCCGGTTTCTCAAAAATACTTAAGTCTGCTATTTTACTTAAACTCTAATAGTGTAAAATTGAGCACACTATCGAGTTTAAGTAAAATAAGAGACTTAAGTTCTATTCCCAGCTCTATTCACATTTATTTGAGAAAGTTTGCCAGTTATTTGGGTGGTGGGAACTTTCAAGCGTTGAAAATGACATTAAAACCCATTCCAATACCCTCTTAAAAATAACACCTAAGACTGGTTTTATCGTTGAAATGGACAATTCATAAAAGCTTTGAAGCTACATCGTATTTGCAATCAAGCTAAACCAAAACCTAAAATTAGATGTTATAAATTATTACAAATTTAAGTTATTGACAAAAATCAAATGGCTAATTTATCCAAAACCTTAATCTAATTATGTTATAAATCAAACTATAAGGCCATTATAAATTAATTGCTAGATTATCATCCAAATTTTTTCTTTAAAAACGGGGATGGTGGGAGGATTTTATATTAAATTTTATTTTTAAAATTGTTGATGTTTTTTTTTGTTTTGTATTTTTAAAAAAAAATTATTTTATGAATATAAAAAGGGTGGGGGTGGCATGAAAATTAGGGGGCGGGCAGGCGGGGATGATAATCTAGCAATTACTTTATTATGGCTTAAACTATGTAAATTTACTATTTCCAATATGCAATATGTAATCAAAGGCAATAACTCTGCAAAGATATTTTCAGTTTTGCTCATTTTAATAAGTTTTTGAATCCACATCCACAGTGTGACATTACCCTGGAGTGGAATGAAGTACTTCACTGCAAAGCTGACAAAGATTACTCAAAGATTTCCCACTGAATCTGAACTGAAGCTTACAACAGCCAACTGAAGCATACAACAGCCAACTGCAGGGCAGTATGAGTCAGTGTGACAATATATCAGATAATCAAATCAATGACATGTGTATTGGCTGGTCAATGTGGTCAGAGTGGTCAGAAAGATTGTTAAAAAGAAGCAGGATAAGCAATAGAAGCTGCACTTTGGTCAATTACCAGTCCCTGTCAATTAGCATGTAATCTCGTCTGTACTTGTGCCTGTAATTGATGGCTCCCCTGGGTGATAATCATTGGTGTGATTGATGGCATCACTCTACAGATTACATGTACATGTAGAAGGATCAGTAAGGATATGCTGATGGTGACTGAGTTAATATTGTATTTTTATAATGGTCTGATAATATCACTCTCACATGCTCCCCCTACTAAGACATGGCAGTATTTCATAGGTGGTATATTGGGCTAGATTTTTAAAAGTTTGGTACAATGGATCAGACTCAGCAGTCTTCACAGAAAATTGCACTTTTGGTTCTTGCACTTCCACACATTGACTTCTTCCCATGTTCCATGTCTTGGATTCCCTTCTATTCTTTTGAAAACTTATTCTGGACAAGCAAATATAACTGAAAATAAAGTATAAAGGGGGAGATAACTCTGTTGTTATTCTAGATGAGTTGAATTTTTCTTTCTGCACTTTCATACATTAATTTATCTTTATCCATGTTCCAACCATAAATAAAATACAACAGGGGAGATAAATAAAAACAGAATTGATGTGCTTTTACTCTTCCTCCATTCATGTTCCGAGTTAAGTACCATATTTTAAAATGCAAGCAAAAATATCCCCAAAACAGTACAAAGGGCAGATACCATAAACTCATGCAGATATGATACAGACAAACATAGATGATCAAAAACAATGATTTGGTAATGGACAAAAATCAAAGGGCCATAACTCTGAGATAAATTATGGAACCAAATCACAAATTTGATAGTGATGCATCCTAATAAGTTTCATACATTTCAGACAAGAACTTGTGGCAACATAGTGCAGACAAGAATTTGGAAATGGACAGAATCAAAGGGCCAACAAAAATTCAAAGAATGGTTTGAAAAAAAGTTTGGACAAATTAATGGAAAGACAGACATGATTAAAATTAAAACAATGTCTCCCTGTAAGGAGAGGGATATATTTGATCCCAGACCAGATTCATTTCACCAGTGCTACATGTTACAATATGCTCTCACTTGCACAATTCCTCCATGAAGTGGTACATTTAACAGACTCACATTAATTCTATTACACTGTCAAAAGCTCTAGGGAAATGTTCAGTTTCTATAGTATCAATCTCAGTTATTCAATTACATGATATTGGGATATTAACAAGTAAATTGACAACAGAACTGATTGACATATTTATTTGGGTGTACATTATATAGTGGATATAGAGCTAAAGGTGTTTGAACCTCACAGAATGTATAGAAAAGTAAATATGTGGAACCAGTGACATTATGCAAGCAAAAGAAATATAAATGAATAATGAACCTGAACAGCACAATAAATGTATGAAGATCATAAATGTAGCAAGGTTTTGCAAATCTATATGATATATGTGAAAGCAACATCAATTCAATAAATCATTGACAGTAAAACAAATGTATAAGAACCCCTAAACAGCACAAAAAATGTATTAGGATTGCAAATGTAGTAAATCAGTTTTTTCAAACTTATATAATTTATGTGAAAGCGATATCAATTAAACAAACCAAAAGGAACCTGAGCAGCATAGTAAATGTATAAGGATTGTGAATCTATAAGTAGCTATGTGACGCAGTAAATCAGTTTTGGCAGATAATTTATAATTATATTTTATGTGAAAGCAATATTAATTCAATAAATCACTGACAAAAAAATAAATGTATAAGGAACCAAAGCAGCAGTGTAATAAATCAAGACAGTAAAATAAATGTATAAGGAACCTGGGCAGTAAAATAAATATAAAAGCAACCTGAGCATCAGTGTATTAAATTAAGACAGTAAAATAATTGTATAAGGAACCTGAACAGCAGTGTAATAAATCAAGACAGTAAAATAAATGTATAAGGAACCTGAGCAGTAAAATAAATGTATAATGAACCTGAGCAGCAGTGTTATAAATCAAGACAGTAAAATATAAATGTATAAGGAACCTGAGCAGTAAAATAAATGTATAAGGAACCTGAGCAGCAGTGTAATAAATCAAGACAGTAAAATAAATGTATATTTAGGAACCTGAGCAGTAAAATAAATGTATAAGGAACCTGAGTAGCACTGTGTAATAAATCAAGACAGTAAAATAAATGTATAAGGAACCTGAGCAGCAGTGTAATAAATCAAGACAGTAAAATAAATGTAGATTTTGGGGAGCAATAGCAATGCAATAAAGCAGAATAATAACGGATGTATAAATAGCCGACAGCAATACAATAAATCAGTTCAACTTATCTATGCAAGTCACTGGCATATTCAACAGTGGGAGATTCTGAAGTCGAGTGGGGGTCTCAAACTCATGACCCCTGAATTGGCTGTCAAACTCATTATCAACTGTGCTAGCCGATCAAGTGACCAAGTGCAGACAGAAGATAAACCTTGATAAACACATGGCAGCTAGAATAGATCACCATAAGCAATTAAAAGGTAAGCCAGAATAGCTGTCCTGAAGCAATGCTCAGGAAGCTAAAAAGGTGAAAAATGCTCAGGTGAGCGAAAAAACAAATCCTCATATTTCAAACAAGCACTATTAAACTGTCACTCAAGTAAACAATAGAAACAAACAAAAAGCCTAAAAAAAAATTTAAAAAAAAAAAAAAATTAAAATCCCCCACATTGCTAAGTCTCATCAAGAAAACAAATAGGTTACACAGTTTTACATGAACAGCTTGATCCAGATCCAGATCTCGAGTGGATTGGTAAATTGTTCCAATACAGTAGCGAGTCATGGCTATCAGACTATCAAGGAGAACTGTGAATGACTGGCAGTCGCTCAGATAAGGTATTTTACAGTACATTCGCCTGGGATCTAACTTATATTGATGGAGAGATGGAATTCACATAAACTTATAAACTTCGTTATTTATTCAAATGTATAAGAAAAGAGTTGTAACGTAGTTCTACAAAATGACTTGATTGTGCAGAGGAACATTTATTTGCTTGATAACATTCAATGGTTGATAACAGTTGTGATAAGACACCTCATTTTGGATGCTTTTTATAAGAGTGAGAGTAGTGGAACTGTTTTAAACGGAAATGTAAACAAACATTTTGTACGCATTATTCATTTAAACACTCACTATATATATAGAAAATGTGTCTCATGGAGTTATAGTTATTTGAACAGTTAAGCTTATGTGTCCTTGAAATATTTGTGTTAAAAATATTCTTTTATTCAAGATAGAAGTGAGAAAGAAATTCAGAAATATTTGCAGCAATAAAAACTTAATTTGAACTGTGCAAACTATGTAAGTTGAATACTAGTAACTGATTGTGTACTCATTAATTAGTTGCTGCTTACTTAGTTAATCTGTATGCGGCTAGTTTATGAATAATGGATTGTATTGATGACCACTTGACCAGATCTCCCTAACTGTATCACAAGTAATACTCAAGGCACCAAAATAAAGTGTGAAGGTTAGTTGTTAAATCTCATTCATTAATTAGCAAAGTAATATAGTATATTGCTTATAATACATTCATGTACTATCTTCACCCAGCTTTAATGGGTTCTCAAATCCATGATCCATTATATGAGGATAGAATATAAGCATGAATGTGCAATCTCACAGATTAAGAGTGCAGAAATTTGCCTACACATACATTATGATATGTTTCATCTATTAAGAATTTTCATCCAATATAATTATGCTAACCAGATGATAGAATGCTAATGTTGGGGAGAGCATCATCTTCAACACATTACAATCATGTTATTTATATATGTATATAATTTATTATGGCACCCTGTGTTATTGATGGTGGATACCCTCAGATTGAACCTTAGTAAAACCACTGTCCTAAACACTCAAGTAATTTGTAAACTTTCTCAGAAGTATCCTGACCAAGCTGGGATCCAACCCACTTACCTGAGTCAGTGAAGAGATGTAAATGTTCTTGAGATGGTACCCAGATCAAACATGCAGGACCTTCAGTGGGCAGAGATAACTAAAAATATCTATTCTGGTTTTTAGGTATAGGCCAGTGGAGAGTGCAATTAAATGCAGTTAACCCTTTACTTCATATAGACACCTTTGGACACCTCTAATACAGCCACCATATAGACACCTTATGAATTATTGGGTGAATTATGTTGATATTAACTGACAGAGTGGAAAACAGTGCAGGAAGTGTTCAGATTGCTCGTTACGAGCAATCTGAACTCTTCCTGCACTGTTTTCAAAGGCCTTCTGTGATTGGTATCTATGGAGTAAAGGGTTAAATGTATCTAAAACTCTATTTGACACTCACGGTCAGAAAATAAAATAAATAATTTAAAAATGTTATTGAAACAATTTAGAATAAATTTAATATTATCATTTCACAAGCAAACAGAGTTTTGATAATTTACTAGATGTTAAAAAATTCAACAGGAACACCTCAAACTACCTTAATAAACTCAATGTCAGATTTGGAGGGAGTTGCAGAGGGTCTCGACCTTTTCCCCACGGTTTCCTGAATATTAAAGAAAGTACAGTGCCAAATTGTCGACTGAACTTTGAATTTACTGTACCTTTCATTTCACCCCCCACCCCATGTTTACAAACCCATTGATCCTCCCTTGAATCCACCTAGCAACTTGCTGATTTTATAACTGCTATTATTTTAAATCATACAATTGACACCTTATAAAAACACATCAACGGTTTGGGAATCTGCTTTAATTGCAAAATTCTTTCATTTAGTTCAATATTAATTAGTTTGTTATTTCCCATGCTATCTGAAATTGAGTACCAGCACTAGTTGATTGCTTTGGATATCAATTAATGCACAAACCTGGAGGCTTGAAATATCATATGGATTGTTATGCTATAAACAATGGTATGCTTATTTTTCATGGATGTTAATTGAATATTTAATACATTTATGTATGTGTGTGGGTGGAACAATGAAATGGAATCTTTGCAGGGGGTTAGTTGTTGTATGGTGTTAAGCGTCACTTTCAACAATTTCTTCAGTAATATCCCAATGGTGTCTACTTGAGACAGTTTCATAGCGCTGTCACACGGAAATATCATGACACAGGCACATGGTAGGATACCCCACCCAGTCCAATTTTACTGACATCATGTCAAACCAGACCTAGAACTATCCTCTAAGCGATAAAGAGTTAATATCAATGAATGATCCCCAACAGCACCTCCAAGTAATAATCAGAATTTTGCATAATTTTCAGTTAATGATCAGTTAATCTGGCCTGACTCTTTCATGGGATTCTGAATGTTCGACCAGCACTCGAGCACACCCATCTGCGCTATAACTGATAACTTTCCCACTTGAATCAGCGGTGAGATATGAATGACAATGAGATGCAATGTCTTATGTCAATCATCACTGAAAGTGTGGCTGGGCAGGGATTCAAACTAAAGACCCATGGTTGATTAAAAGTCAGACACACTACCGACTAAAACAGAATGAACAGGGATGAATGAGAGCATTAGATAGAATGGAATAGGGTTTATTCAACTGTTGTCTTTAAAATACATAGTGATACTGATAATGTCAGTATGCTCAGGCTTAGGTCTGGTGGGTATTTATTTAAACTCAGAGTAGTTAAAAATATTTACTAAAAATCTCAAAGCTTATATGAATCATTTTCAAGTCCGCTTCCTTGGTAGAACCGGTACTGAGTGTTGTTTTTTATTAGTGGCACTGGATCGAGCATGGGATCGAAACCGCAACCTTTGGCATGAGCGGCAAACACTAGTTACTTCACTACCGTCTCACTCAAAAATTCTACAGTTAAATGCTTTGAAAGAAGCCCCATGTGACAATGGAACAAGAACCACAGTTTCCATCTCTGCCATTACCAGTTTAGCATCCTGGAACCAGAAGTAAAGTCAATGATTTGATAAAAAATTAAACAAATGTACACAAAACTCATTTTGAGGAAACTGGATCTCTCTGCAGAGACTGCCTATAATGATCCTTTAGATGTTTTAGACTGTTTACTCAGGAGGCCTTGTTGATCACAAACGATAACAAACAAGCAAGTCTGATATTGAACCTAGTCAGTATGCTTTAAAGGGACATACAGTACTTTTGATACATTTTCACTCTAAACTGTTTTTCAAATTATATTATCTGTATGATACAAACATTAAATCAACCCACCCCCAGAAATGGTTTAAAGCAACATTTTGTGCACATAATGTGTTCATCTTTGAAGCAAAAAGTTGAATGTGATTTAAGTTTTTATCAGTTTTATGATTGAAAAAAATAAAGTCTGTAAATATCACTTCACCATCGAAGCTTCAAGAAAACTTAATAATGTCTTTAGTATGAAGTTTCAGGTAATAATACTTTTAATAAATTTATATTAATTTAATTTTGCTTGATTATTAAAATAGCTCATTGCTTGCCTATATGAATAATCATTTCCTTGGTAGAACCAGTAAATGAGTGTTGAGCAACAGTGGAGTCGAGCCTGGTATAAAACCTGCGACTTCTGGCGCAAGTAGCCAACAGTTTATACACTTCTAATTATATTTTATAATGGCGTGCAGATAGATATGAAGCATGGATATGAGTAAGTGCTGATTTCAACATTGCTGTGTGTCTCTTTAAAAGTATTGCCTTATGTCCCTTTAACCCATTCTCCAGCTCTCATATCCAGACTATGTAGCCTTTTTGGCTAGTCAGGCACAATTATTTCCTTTCAAGACTAAGTTGAAATTTTGCAGATTAGCAGTTATGCAAATGTAGCCAACTACTGTACAGGTTACATTCTAAAATAAATAAATAATTACTTTAGAAGTCAGAAGTAATCAATAGTGAATTTGTTTCTCCATTTAACACAAACTGTTACCTATAAACTAATTACATTTTTTAGGAATTGGCAATTCATTTGTCAATGATTATTTAATTCACTTGAGAATTATGCTTCGAATATATCCAACTGCTATATATATACTGTATTTCTCCTAATCACTGCTTGTAACTGCCCTTATAGTTGTTTCCTCATCCATGGGCAAAGGGCGTGGGTATTATATTTTGCAGAAAACTATGTAAACAGAATGCAATGATTAGGCAAGTGCACGTTCATGGAATGCAAATGTTTAGTAAAATGCAGGAATGCAAATATAAACACAGTTGTTTGTTAAGACCAATTCATTATTTGATTTTGTCAGTTCAGTAATCAATTGACCTCACTGGCCAAGTGGCATTGTATGTCCAAGTAAATACAATGTAATACAAGTAGTGTTTAGCTAGATCATAAGCTTGTCTAAGGAAAAAGTCAGTCATGCAAACAATATCAACTGCTGATTGGATTGTCAACTTGTTTGATTGGCAGTCTGCATCAGGTCAGTTGCATCAAATCCTGTCTACACACGCACTTAGTTATGGTGCGGATATTACTGATTTACATGTTGAAAAGAACCAGTAAATAATGAATGATGATTGACACTGCAAACTGATTTATTAATCCACAGAAATACAGTACACCCTTCCACACACATTGGGGTATGATTACTCAGTTTTGGGAGGATGTGCTATGAAATAACCACAACCTGAAGATCCACATGGCATATTTTTTTCTGTAAATGAGACATGAACCTTGCAGTACCAGGTCAAGATAATGGATGCCTTGGATTCATATTTGTATTCTGGGTTAGGATTATTATCATCATAATTATCATCTTTATGTTTATTATTGTCACCTTTTCTAACTTTCATTCTAGTTGTCAATTTTCATTCCAGCTGTCAACAGGTCATAACATTATTCACAACAAATCTATTTTGGTATTCGTAGTTGTTTATCTACAAGTGTAATAGGGTAAACATATGTATTAAATGCTTTTTTCTCTGATGAAGCCTTGTAATTAATTGGACTTGATTATTTTTTTTAAGAATTTAAATCAGCAAACTTTCTAACATAGTCTTTGGACGAGTTTAGATCTTACACATCACATTAGTTATGAGAGTTTGAATAAACCAAGCAATCATTTCAGCCATGAGTAAAACCACCTTTCTTATACAAGAACTCTAAGCAAACTTTGGCCTGCGTTACCCACATTGGCAGTGGAGAGAGGCGAAATATCTTGAGCAAGTATTTCAGATCCTCC
The DNA here is from genome assembly GCA_029582155.1 of Panopea generosa. Taxonomy (NCBI): domain Eukaryota; kingdom Metazoa; phylum Mollusca; class Bivalvia; order Adapedonta; family Hiatellidae; genus Panopea; species Panopea generosa. Next base: position 52,866,052 of record CM055898.1, read on the forward strand.
AAATTCTGTATTGCCCACAAAGGACCCTTTTTGATAAGAAATGAACAGATGATCAATAACCTGTATCATTGAAATAAATCATCCAGAGAACTGCCAGCATTCAACTGCCTCTATTAGTTTTTGATATATAGTTTATGAGATATATTTAAGAGATTACCGACCATTTCTTGTTCATCTTTTCTAATAAAGATAAAACCTCATCAAACTTCAGCCTCCACAAACAGATATTATCATTTCGTCTTTTAAGTAAAATTACAATAATATTGAGAAAGATCTCAAGTTAAAATGATTTACTGAATCTTAAATTTCAAGATGGCCAACAGTAAGCCGACTACAAAGATTCAACTCCATTCATAATCAATGTCTGTCTGTACCATTTTATTTTTTTAACATTTCCATCAGCAATCAAAGAAGAATACAGAGCTATGGCATGGTAATAAAGACATATATACATATATTGTTAACATTTCTATTTCATCCTACGCAAAATACAGACCTAAAACATGGTAATAAAGCGAAATACTTTAAGATGTTTTAACTCTAATCTTACTGTAGGAGGGATTTAAATTACCTTTATGATCAACCCACCCATAAATGCATTTGGATTTAACTTCAGCACTTGATTTAGCCTTATTTATTTAAGCTCAATAGCATGAAGTTAGCTCACAGCTTTTGTGAATTGTTCTCTAAGTTTCCTGGGTAAACATTTGTACTCGGTGTTGTTTTCAACAGACCATTGGTCCGAGGCTCGGATCAAACCTGCCACTTCTGGCATGAGCAGCCAACTTCCTATTCAGTATCCACTACTGCACTGTCCCACTGTTACACTACCAGTCAATAGGTTACCATGAATCATGAACAGAATGATCAAAATCAAGCTGAGTAAGGGATAAATAGAATATATAGAACAGCTAGAACCACAAAGTTGCTCAAACTTTGTAAATTCCGCTTGGGTTTATAACATTTCCTATATGGCTACAAGAGCATGAAATATCCACTTAAGTGTTAAGCACTTACAGCAACCCTCGACGCTAATTGCATCGACAATAATTGGTCTTATTACTTGAAGCACAAAAACCACAACTTACTGTTGTTGAGCCAAATATTTGTGCAGTATTTCTACACTTATTTATTTTATTGCATGGATTCATTGTATTTTAGTATTCTTTTGCTCTGATGGAAATGTAAAAAATTCCTTTCCAATTTGTATTTGGCACTTACTAGCATGAAGTTAAAGAAACCATAACAGCGTTGGATTATTTTGATGTATTACATAGGAATTCCACAATCCTTAAATGTTTTGAACAGCCGCTGAATTGCCAAATACCGGAACTACATTTACAAAATTAATATTCACATATGAAACATAGTAAAACTTTGTATCAATTGCCACATGGTTAATGCCTGTCTTGCACCTTTTTCAGGAGGTTGTGGGTTTGAATATGTTAATACTTCCTACATCAGATTTTATCTGCATCAATTAAATATTTCCTACATCAGAGATTTATATCAATCTGTAAAATACTTCATACATCAGAGATTTATATCAATCTGTAAAATACTTCTTACATCAGAGATTTATATCAATCTGTAAAATACTTCTTACATCAGAGATTTATATCAATCTGATTTATATCAATCTGTAAAATACTTCCTTCATCAGAGATTTATATCAATCTGTAAAATACTTCATACATCAGAGATTTATATCAATCTGTAAAATACTTCCTTCATCAGAGATTTATATCAATCTGTAAAATACTTCATACATCAGAGATTTATATCAATCTGTAAAATACTTCATACATCAGAGATTTATATCAATCTGTAAAATACTTCATACATCAGAGATTTATATCAATCTGTAAAATACTTCTTACATCAGAGATTTATATCAATCTGTAAAATACTTCCTTCATCAGAGATTTATATCAATCTGTAAAATACTTCATACATCAGAGATTTATATCAATCTGTAAAATACTTCCTACATCAGAGATTTATATCAATCTGTAAAATACTTCATACATCAGAGATTTATATCAATCTGTAAAATACTTCATACATCAGAGATTTATATCAATCTGTAAAATACTTCCTTCATCAGAGATTTATATCAATCTGTAAAATACTTCATACATCAGAGATTTATATCAATCTGTAAAATACTTCATACATCAGAGATTTATATCAATCTGTAAAATACTTCATACATCAGAGATTTATATCAATCTGTAAAATACTTCTTACATCAGAGATTTATATCAATCTGTAAAATACTTCATACATCAGAGATTTATATCAATCTGATTTATATCAATCTGTAAAATACTTCCTACATCAGAGATTTATATCAATCTGTATATTACTTCATACATCAGAGAAACCACATCGTGGTCTTGTGGTAGAGTGTCTGCCACTCATGTGGAATGTTGTGGGTTCGATTCCCGACCTGGTCATACCAAAGACTTAAAAAATGGTACTAGAAGCTTCCTAGCTCGACTCTCAGCATTTAGAGGAGAGTTCTAGGTCTGGTTGGCCTTGTGTCAGTATAATGTGACTGGTTGGGTATTGTTCCATGTGTCTGTGGCATGATACTCCAGTGTAACAGCGCTCAGAATACTGTCTCAAGTAGACAGCCTTGTGATATGACTGAAAAATTATTGAAAGCGACGCTAAACACCAAACAATACAATACAATTATCTGAATCTGTTAAACACTTCATACATCAGAGTTTATCTGAATCTGTTAAACACTTCATACATCAGAGTTTATCTGAATCTGTTAAACACTTCATACATCAGAGTTTATCTGAATCTGTTAAACACTTCATACATTAGAGTTTATCTGAATCTGTTAAACACTTCATACATCAGAGTTTAAATACTTCATGCATTAGAGATTTCACATTTTAATTTTCAAAAGAAAATCTCCGGGAGGTCTCCCTGGACCATGCACACATGGGAAGGGGGTAACCCCAGGTAACTTCGATATCAGTTATGATGTCTTTGACTGCATGCCACTCCTAGTCAAAACAAAGTTCAAGGGCATAAGCAGTTCGAAAAACAAAATAATCATGATTGTGCGTGGAGGAATTACATGGACTGTAACACATCTCCTGGATATAAAGATTGAAAAACCCACCTGACAGCAACTATACACCTGTCAGAACCTATCTCTATATCTAACATTCCAAATTCCACCCTTACTAACACACATATATACAATTATACAGTCAATGACATGGTAGTCTTGTAATTCAGATACACAGCAATGTCAGCTACATGACTTTACAGATTTCCAGATCTCAGTTGTTATACTTACATTGTCCAGAATGCCACACACAAGCCTACAGGGGAGATAATATTCCATTGGTTTAGTAATGATACAATTAGGTCCACTGGCAGATTTAGATGGAGGAATTAGGTTTCGACATCTCCCTGTGATTTCCTGAATGTATTTCAGTGAAAATATAAACTTGGAACCCCTACCCAACCACCACTCTGGAAATTAGGGACTCCTTCGGAGATTTACAAACTCTGCTTTGGACCCCCAACCCCTGAATTCTTCCCAGCTTCCTATGTTGTATATTTCTATTTTCATATTTTCTGGGAGTTTGCAGATAAAATTTGACAGGCAGCAACTTGGTTAACTGTAAAAAAAAACAAAACATTTGGCTATCTCAACACTGTCAAAAAACAGGCATACTGGAATCACAAAAATACAAACTGGAATCACAAAAATACAAACTATCTACTCTTATCATAATATTATAATTATACAGTTAGTTTGAAAACAGCAATGTTGTAAATTCCCAGAGAAAAAGTGAAGATTTGTTTTCAAGCTCTATCTGCCTAATGGTTAGTCTGGTTAATTAAACTGGGTGTCTGTATAATCTTCATGCTCTGCTGTTTTATTTCTTCACTTTACTGTGTGTGACCAAGAGAGTTTTCTTACCTTTTTACTTAACTTATAAGATGCACTATTTTTTGCATCTTTCGTGTGTCCAAGAGTAATGTATAGCTGCGGTGGTCTAGTGGTAAAGCATGCTTGCTTTAAGACACAGAGGCACCTTGGTCTGAATCCCAGTGGAGTCACATCCCAGGAATTTGAAAATGCACTTCCACATTTTCACTGTGCCTTCTTTGACAGTATGTCATTCTTTGAGACGTCATGCCCAGTACACACAAAAGGTCTCACTATGTTATCCAGTAACTCAAATACTCATGAACAGAAACTCATTTGGAAAAAATATCTTCCCAACAGGAAGTTCCTATAGGAAGTTATCAATTCATGACTGCTGGAAGTATACAAGTAGACAGATAATTACATAACTTTTATAGCTGGCTATGCATGTCAATGTTACTATTTACAAAATTGATAATGCACATAAAGATCAGCTCACAATATGACCAAACATGAAAGAAACCATTAGACTATGACATAAGTCAGATTCAATGTTCCTCAGTCTCTTTCCTCTCTAGTATTTGACTTGTGCACTGTTAATTAGCCAATTAATTACACCGGATTTTGATTGATGGTTTCTTACCTAGCTATACTTTTTTTTTTACAACATTGGTCTGGTTCCAAAGTCTAACTTACTACAGGGAACCGTATGACCTATTTTGGCAATGGCAGCTGGTACCTGGCCAACAAATACACAATTCACACCACTGTTCATGTCTGCTTCAACCAGCAGATAATAATAGTTACAGGTAATGTCACTCTGGCTCACAATTAATACAGACAAAAATATAAATCACACAATAAATGGTATGCCAGATGATTTTTTGGAAGTATGAAAAGAAGTAGGAAAAAAAAAATACTATTCTACAATCTTCCCACAACTCATCAAACTGTGGCACTTCCTGAGTGTTTAATAATTACTGATAGTATGGATGCAGCAGAAAATTGCAAACAGCCTTTTGTGTTGGTGCAATAATCCAGAAAAGCTGTTTTCACCAGGACCAAACATTTCATAACCTATTTACCAAACGTTATACTAGGAATCAACTACTAATCTCTGATTAGCAAGCATGCAATAACCTTGACAACAACCTTACTCTATAATTTTGACCTCTGAATATTTAATGCAGGAACCTGATCCTTGCGCACCACATGCTTTCTCATTGTGCTTTAACAATGTGTGTGTATAAAATGACATGACATTTTCTTTAGTACTTTCAAAGTCACCATTTTAACTAATTTGACCTTTGAGCTCAAAATGCAACTTTGACATTTGCAATAGACATTGTTCTTGGACATAACAAACCTATCCATTTAAGAGGTCTTCACTGGTTTACTAGGATGCTAGGGCATTTAAACTATGTTCAGTTCCCTACCATGCTTTGTGGAAAAGTCAATAGGTGCTGCTGTGCATACAAAACCCAACTGACTCCAGTAGCTAAACTTGTCAAACTGCAGTTAATTCATTTACTAATGTAATTCTGGGGACATATTTTTAGTGTAAATGGATTACTGGTAATATTGTACTTGTGGAACAAGCACAATAATTAAAATCAAATACTATGGCGAAAAAAAAACTTTATTTTTGTTCAATTTGTTTTCATGAACATGCAGGTTTGCTGAACCCAAATTGTATAAGCCAATAAGATGTCATTTTGATGTATATGACACCCAACACCTATTTTACCAAAACCAACACTCTTAAAGAAGCCAATTTATGTTTAACATTTGTGTAGAGTTACATGGCATTTATTTAGTACATTCTGTATTAAATACATGACTTTGATTCGCTAGACAGTTGGCCGCTATTATGTGTGACATTAAATTACACGACGAAAAACTGTATTCTTGTACGCAAGACACAAAACACCTTCTCATAGAAGGTAACATTTGTGACTGGTTTAAGGAACTTTCAAAGTTATAGCCGAAATAATATTTTGATTCATATGACCTTTGACCTCTAAGTGTGTGTGACCTTGACTTTTGAAATAGGGACCTGTTTCTTGTGTATTACACACCTTCTTATTGTGCTAAACATGTTTATGTGGAGTCTTTAGTACTGTCCAACTATAGACAGATACAAGAATTAAATTTACTTGTATGACCAATGACCTGTGTTTGTGACTTTGATCTAGCAGATATGCTGACCTGATTCATGTGCAACACATCTCAATGTGCTAGCATTTGAGAAGAGTTTCTTGAAATAATGTCAAAGCAAAGCAGAGACAAATCTTTACAGTGGCATAAAACATATAGATGCATCCCCTCTGCTGTCATATCCCCCATTTAATAATTAAGATGATTTCATTCACATGTATAGAAAATGTTGTTTAAAGTAGTATAAAATGAATGATAAATTATAATGTATGAAAAAAAACGTCACTTGGGTAAACTATTACAAAAATGTTCTCTTTTCTTTAATTTACCTTTGAAAGTCAATTAATGCCTAATTCTTATCTTTTCTGTATAAGCAAATGCCACAGTGTCATAAACATGTTCATACCCTTCTACCAATACACCAGTTCCTGTACCAGATTGTAAAACTAGCAGCAATTTAAAACCTGTAAAACCATTATGCACGCAGACTGCTGATTACCATGAACATAAAAAAGGTAGAAATGCTGTATCAACTTCAAAGCAAGGTATTTTGGTAGAACCAGAAATACTTGACAATAATTGTTTCAACATGGACTTGGAGCTTCCTCAAGCAAAGAAAAGCCATTGTTACTTTGAACTGGAGAACATAATCAACTATCAGTTTCTGGCTGTCAGGTATTTTTCTGGAGTCATATATTCAATGGTATTTAAAACAAATTAAATTAATAACCCCCAATAGTCATTTCTTGATTTACCTAACTCAGTGTTAATAATATCTACAGGTCCTGATTAAGTCTGTAGAATGGTCCCAGTGTGTCCATGGGTCCCTGTAACATAGCAATGAGTTTAATCACTTTGATTGGTCAGTTGCTTCATGGAAAGTTTGAATGACAACACAGTTGATAGTAAGCATTCAGTAGCTATGGCTATTGTCTGAAGGACATGGATTTTTATTGGGGCTATACAACCCACCTGATTCAGGGAGATATCAGGTTCTGAGATAAACCATGTCTTGATCTGTTGTATTTGTTTGTTTGGGGCTTTATGCCATTTTTCAATGCATTTCAGTCATTTAAAGACAGTCAACTGACTTACAGTGAATATCACTGACAGAGACTACTGGGAAGTTAACCAGTGCTAGACACACTTGATTTAAATCAACACTTTGCATGATGTAAAAGATCTGCTTGATCAATTTAATCACTCTAAAAGACAATTAATTAATTCAACACCAGGTATAACAAACACAATCCCTGACAAGATGTGGCTGCTACTACTTAATTGAATTTTCTCTTTCATACATAGTGCATAAAGTGCAAACCTTGTAAGAGATATAAATCAAGATCGGAAATATGCAACACATGTGCAAGATCTCCAGTTTGTTTTATATATCTTACAGAATTATGTTGGAGCTTAAGTTCTAGATGAACATGTTCATATTGTTAGGTTTTTCTTCACAACTCTACTTTATCATAACTCGACTCTAGCTCTAGGTGTGCACTTCACTTTTTTCTTCTGTTTTTTTTTCTCCTTTATTTTTTTGAAGTACAGTCTTGGAAATCCGCCTGGCTCCACCAAGCCTGAATGCTTAAAACAATATCCTGAATATAACAACAAATGTATCAAATAATATCCCAATAACAAACCATAACCCTCTTATATTAGTCTCTTGTTAGTCTGCACTTATACTGCAAGGACAGTTTGTAGGCAAAAGTGGGAAATTAAGTTAGAATTTTAGCAATTATCCAGCATCTCAGAGGTGGTTAATGGAAGAGAAAAGGTCATGCCTATTACTTCCCCCATATCTATTTCACTAAAACTGAATTGCTATAATAGAAACATTAATGATGTGCATGATTGTATTAGGCCATTACAAATTAAGAGCAAGATTATCATCCAATTTTTTCTTAAAAAGGAGGATAGGGGGGATTTTTTTTTTTTTTAAAAATATGAAAATAAAAAGGGTCAGGGCAACATGAAAATTAGAGGACAGGTGGGGAGGATAATCTAGCAATTAATCTATTATGGCCTTAATGATGGTTTACAATTAAATCCCCATAACTTAATCTACCCTGGTTAGGAAATATTGTAGGAGTTGTTATTCTGTTTTCTGTAAATGTCAGCTAGGTTTTAGTATGCTAAAAAAACATAATTAATTTGCTACTTTAAGTCTGCTGAAGGTGTATAAACACAGATCCATGTGTATTTGTTTACCATTTAGATTGCATGAACTCACATACTCCTCCCCAGAACTTCCATGTTTGGCAGGTGGACTTTTTTTTCAAACTGCATACACTTCATGAAACTACTTGAAGCTTTTATATGGCAGTTGGGGCTCTGAGGAAGCTTTTATATGGCAGTTGGGGCCCTGAGGAAGCTTTTATATGGCAGTTGGGGCTCTGAGGAAGCTTTTATATGGCAGTTGGGGCTCTGAGGAAGCTTTTATATGGCAGTTGGGGCCCTGAGGAAGCTTTTATATGGCAGTTGGGGCTCTGAGGAAGCCAATCATTCACTTATCAAGCTATAGGCTATATACTATAGATTAACAAAGCGGCCTGTAACATACTTCTATAGACTATATACTACAGATTAACAAAACAGCCTGTAACATACTTCTATAGACTATATACTACAGATTAACAAAACAGCCTGTAACATACTTCTTACTGGGGTTTGAACACGTTTTCAACACAGAACAGGTCATATATGGCATATAAGTGGCATAACTGACCCTTAAGGCATAGTACCACCATTGGAAAAAAGAAGTGCTTCCGTGGGGTAGTCGCATAATGGCGGTTATAAATAATCCTCATTTTTTCTTCTTTAAAAATGCACTTTTGCAAACTGACAAACTTTCTGCAGACCTTGGCATTTAGAGATCAGTGGTCACTAGACCACAGCACCTTAGACCACTCTGCCAAAGAGGACCCTCAGGAATAAACATCAACACTGTTTGTAACTCTTTGAAACCGGGCATAACAAGATCACAGTTACATCAACATCTGCCTGGCAACACTAAAATTTCCAAGCTGTGAAAAAACATTCAACATTGCTACAATCTGCAAAAGTTGTATACAATAATTGATGCATGTTGCGAGATAAAATGTATGCACTTCAGATTCACGCTGCTACTTAAAAGATGCGCAGTCGATAAGCACAGTGCAATGTTGGGGTTCAAAACAATAGCATGTTATCTACATTTTAAGGAAAGAAGGAAATATGACCATTTTGCATTGAACTCTTGAAATATGTTTTGGCACTCTGCAGATTTTGCTGTAAATATTTTTATGTGGTGGGGATAACATAAACAAATGTTATTAATTTATAAGAATGATGACCTCAGTAATTTAACCTTTATCTCTGACCCTGCTATGAGAAAAAGTGATAACGGATTTAGGAAGACACATTTGAGACATAATTTACCGACAGACACATGATTAAAACAGTATGTACATGTACTAATGGACTATTAGAACATTATTGAAAAAGATATTAATGGACAGTAATTGTTTAATTGTGAATTGATTGGCACATCTCATGTCAATAATACATTGATGAACAGGCAACAGAGTCGCTTTATTTTATGGATTAATCTTTATGAATTATTGGGCCTGGTTAGCTCAGTCAGTAGCGCATCTGACTATCAAGCCAGGGGTCAGGAGGTCAAATCCCCACCCAGCCACAGCTCAGTCAGTAGTGCATCTGTCAATCCGGGGGTCAGGAGGTCAAATCCCCACCCAGCCACAGCTCAGTCAGAAGTGGTCAGGTTAACAGACCGTCTGTTAGTCCTTTATGTCATAAAATTGAAGCTAAAATTCAAACAAAGTGTATGTATTCAAATGAGACTGGAGCTGGTTCCTTACACTGAAAGTTGATCAATATTGTTCCAAATTAATCAGGTCAAAAGTACATAGAGTAGACAGTACACAGATAAATAAGAATCAAGAATGCTTCTATCAGAGCCAAATGGGTGTTGTTTGCAAAGATGAGACAGAAAATAAACAGTTCTACAGATTATGCATGAGCAGTCTGAGATCAGGAAAACTTATCAGTCTGGCAGTTTAACATCTGTTGTAAACAAGGAAGTGGCAGAAAGTAACACAAAACAATTAATAGCTAATTATGATTACACCTTTCATAAGACAATTTTTCTTTCTATTTTGAGGGGTAGATTATTCCAGCAGCAGTATTATAATTATGTAACATACATTTTACTTCAATTGTGAAATAAGTTGCTTAAACTTAAACAAATCAAACTTGAAGTCTTCATGGTGAAGTATCAAACCCATGACCCTCTGTTGTCTGTTGAAGTATCGAACCCATGACCCTCTGATGCCTGGTGAAGTATTGAACCCATGCCCCTCTGATGCCTGGTGAAGTATCGAACCAATGACCAGCTGATGCCTGGTGAAGTATCGAACCCATGACCCTCTGATGCCTGGTGAAGTATCAAACCCATGACCCTCTGTTGTCTGGTGAAGTATCGAATCCATGACCCTCTGATGCCTGGTGAAGTATCAAACCCTTGACTCTCTGTTGTCTGGTGAAGTATTGAACCCATGATCCTCTGATGCCTGGTGAAGAATTGAACCCATGCCCCTCTGATGCCTGGTGAAATATCGAATCCATGACCCTCTGATGCCTGGTGAAGAATTGAACCCATGACCCTCTGATGCCTGGTGAAGCATTGAACCCATGCCCCTCTGATGCCTGGTGAAGTATCGAACCAATGACCCTCTGATGCCTGGTAAAGTATCGAACCCATGCCCCTCTGATGCCTGGTGAAATATCGAATCCATGACCCTCTGATGCCTAGTGAAGAATTGAACCCATGACCCTCTGATACCTGGTGAAGTATTGAACCCATGCCCCTCTGATGCCTGGTGAAGTATCGAACCAATGACCCTCTGTTGTCTGGTGAAGTATCGAACCCATGACCCTATGATGCCTTGTAAAGTATTGAACCCATGCCACTCTGATGCCTGGTGAAGTATCGAACCAATGACCCTCTGTTGTCTGGTGAAGTATCAAAACCATGACCCTCTGATGCCTAGTGAAGTATTGAACCCATGACACTCTGATGCCTGGTGAAGTATCGAACCCATGACCCTCTGATGCCTGGTGAAGTATCAAACCCATGACCCTCTGATGCCTGGTGAAGTATTGAACCCATGACCCTCTGATGCCTAGTGAAGTATCGAACCCATGACCCTCTGATGCCTGGTGAAGTATCAAACCCATGACCCTCCGATGCCTAGTGAAGTATCAAACCCATGACCCTCTGATGCCTAGTGTAATATTGAACCCATGACCCTCTGATGCATGTAATTATTCCAATGGGTGCACTTTTATATCTTATGGGTCTTCCCAGTGGACTGATTGATTAATTGAATATTAAGCATCATTTTTATGCCATCAAGGGCTAACAGATGATCAGTTAACAACCACTGTTTCCTGGGATTAACCGGTACTCATACACACCTTATCTCTGCAAGTAACTGATAACTTTCCCACTTGAATAAGTGATGAGAGACGAATGAAAATGAGACACAATGTCGTATATCAATCATCACCCAGACTGTTGTCAGGTGGGGGATTTGAACTCACGACCCCAGAATTGTGGCATGATACTCCAGTGTGACAGCGCTTAAAATACTGTCTCAAGTGTCGTGATATGACTGAAAAATTGTTGAAAGCGACACTAAACACCATAGAATACAATACAATACAATTATCTGAATGTTGTTCAATGGACATCTTGTGTAGAACATGTTATTCCAATGGACATACTATTCTATTCTTATGGGTCTCTCCAGTGGAACATGTTGTTCAATGGACATCTTGTGAAGAACATGTTATTCCAATCGATGTACTATTCTATTCTTATGGATCTTCCCAGTAAAACATGTTCAATGGACATCTTGTGAAGACCATGTTATTCCAATGGACATACTATTCTATTCTTATGGATCTTCCCAATTGAACATGTTCAATGGACATCTCGTATAGAACATGTTATTCCAATGGATGTACTATTCTATTCTTATGGGTCTTCCCAGTGGAACATGTTAAATGGCCATCTTGTATAGAACATGTTATTCGAAAGGACATACTGTTCTATTCTAATGGGTCTTCCCAGTGGAACATGTTCAATGGACATCTCATGTTGAACATTTTATTCCAATGGACATACCATTCTATTCTTATGGGTATTCCCAGTGGAACATATTCAATGGACATCTCGTATAAACCATGTTATTCCAATGGGCATACTATTCTATTCTTATGGGTCTTCCCAGTAGAACATGTTCAATGGACATCTCGTGTAGAACATGTTATTCCAATGGGCATACTATTTTATTCTTATTGATCTTCCCAGTGGAACATGTTCAATGGACATCTCGTATAGACCATGTTATTCCAAAGGACATACTATTCTATTCTTATGGGTCTTCCCAGTGGAACATGTTCAATTGGCAGACATGGTGGAATAGAACCATTCCATTGGATCAGCATGCAGTGATACTATTGCAATAGAATAATGCATGGTGGAAAATACAATAATTATTCCAGCAAACATGGAGGAACAAGCTATACCATCACTTATGCACAATGAAATAGAATATTTCCATGATTTACTAACACAGTTGATAAAACTAACTATTTCAATGGGCATACAACATGCCATTCCTATTGGAATTGAGTGCCTTTGGTGTTTTTTATGTAAATATATGCACTTCACCAAAGCCTTTTTAAAATTTTAAATAGTTTTGGGGGCAAAGTTTGCATTAAGTCAATCTTTATGAACATGCAGATATGTATAGTAAAGATAAATTGTTATTAACTTTTATTACAGGCAATTTTGAACTGTTCAAACTGTTGAAGTAAGGCAGGCATCAGTGTGTTGGTGTTTTTTTCTTTTCAGTTTGTAATCAATTAAAGTGCGATAACCTCCTGGTAAACTAATTGGTAATGTTGACTCTATATAATGAAGTTGGTAAACTTTGATCTCTTATAATCAAGATTTTTAATACAGAATGTGAACTGCATTTAAGTAAATATACATGTAAAATATTTGCATTTTTTCCATGATACATTTAAAGGGAAGGGTTGCAAAGTTATACCTAATAACCAAGTCAATGCTTAAATAATAACCAAACCAATGTTTAAATAATTACATGTAGCTTCATTTTTATGCAATCAAGGGCTAACAGACAATCAGTTAACCTAACCACTCTTTCCTGGAAACGTGGAAGGTTAACCAATACTCAAGCACAACCATCTCAGCAATTAACTGATAACTTTACCACTTGAATCAGCAGTGAGAGAGTGATGACAACTAGATACAATGTCGTATCATCATGGACTGTGGATTCAAACTCCCAGCTCCTGGAATGATTATAGTCAGAGGCACTTCTGACTGAGCAAACTCCCAGCTCCTGGAATGATTATAGTCAGACACACTTCCGACTGAGCAAACTCCCAGCTCCTGGAATGATTATAGTCAGATGCACTTCCGACTGAGCAAACTCCCAACTCCTGAAATGATTGTAGTCAGACACACTTCCGACTGAGCTACCCAGGCTGGCATATCAAATCAAATGAGACGGGCAAAGTTACTAAGAAGGGTTGCAAAATTATAGGGTTATGAAGATGGTAATCTGAAGTTTTCTATGATTGTTCTGGGCTCAGTTAAGGATAAGGAGACTGTTAATAAATATTCTATAATTGGACAGATAACAAATTGGATGTTGGTTTTAAGATGTGAGCTAGATCACAAGAAATTAACTTTTCCCTCCTCCGCCAGTAATAATATGGCTTTCTGACAGTGTCATAAATTGTGCATTTTTTTTTATTTAAGAAACAGGAAAGTAAAGATACAAAAAGAAGCAAATTCTGTATCTAAAATCATCCACTTTCACCAATACAAGTATTTTTGAGTCCATCGCCAAGTGAATTACTGAGGCAATTAGATCCCTTTATGCATATTTAATGTCTACATTAGGCTAGCAACAATCAACATGGCCAAATTTAGACAAGTGTCAAGTGCTCCATTACATAAAAATAATTCTCTTAATTTGGAAAGAAACTACTGACACATAGTCAGATAAATGACACATAGTCAGATAACACAGTCAAATAACCCATAGTCAGATAACTGACACATAGTCAGATAACCTATAGTCAGATGACTGACACGTTGTCAGATAATTGACATATAGTCAAATAACTGACATATAGTCAGATAAACTATAGTCAGATAACTGACACAGTCAGATAACACAGTCAAATAACCCATAGTCATATAACTGACACATAGTCAGATAACCTATAGTCAGATAACTGACATATAGTCAGATAACACAGTCAAATAACCCATAGTCATATAACTGACACATAGTCAGATAACCTATAGTCAAATAACTGACATATAGTCAGATAACACAGTCAAATAACCCATAGTCAGATAACTGACACAGTCAGATAACCCAATAATATAGCTGACACATAGTCAGATAACCAATAGTCAGATAACTGACAGTCATATAACCTATAGTCAGATAACTGACACATAGTCAGATAACCAATAGTCAGATAACTGACACATAGTCAAATAACACATAGTCAGAAAACACATAGTCAGTAACAGACACATAGTCAGATAATTGACACATAGTCTGATAACCCAGTCAGATAACTGACACACAGTCAGATAACCAATAGTCAGATAAATGACACAGTCAGATAACCCATTTCCAAATAAAAAGGAAATGTAATTTTGCAATATCCTTTGTTATTTCAGTCACAGCACTGAAAATGAAGATAATGCTAGGATACACGTAAAACATCTATATACACATTGCAATACACCTTCCAAGGTTTGGAGTTTGGAGAATCAGGTACCTGATGATACTCAGACTTGATGTATGAGTATACACTGAGTATATGGATAATCTGGTACCTGATGATACTCAGACTTGATGTATGAGTATACACTGAGCATATGGAGAATCTGGTACCTGATGATACTCAGACTTAATGTATGAGTATACACTGAGTATATGGAGAATCTGGTACCTGATGATACTCAGACTTGATGTATGAGTATACACTGAGCATATGGAGAATCTGGTACCTGATGATACTCAGACTTGATGTATGAGTATACATTGAGTATATGGAGAAGCTGGTACCTGATGATACTCAGCCTTGATCTATGAGTATACATTGAGTATATGGAGAATCTGGTACCTGGTGATACTCAGACTTGATGTATGAGTATACATTGAGTATATGGAGAATCGGGTACCTGATGATACTCAGACTTGATGTATGAGTATACATTGAGTATATGGAGAATCGGATACCTGATGATACTCAGACTTGATGTATGAGTATTTCCTGAGTATATGGAGAATCAGGTACCTGATGATACTCAGACTTGATGTATGAGTATACATCGAGTATATGGAGAATCTGGTACCTGATGATACTCAGACTTGATGTATGAGTATACATTGAGTATATGGAGAATCTGGTACCTGATGATACTCGGACTTGATGTATGAGTATACATTGAGTATATGGAGAATCTGGTACCTGATGATACTCAGACTTGATGTATGAGTATACATTGAGTATATGGAGAATCAGGTACCTGATGATACTCAGACTTGATGTATGAGTATTTCCTGAGTATATGGAGAATCAGGTACCTGATGATACTCAGACTTGATGTATGAGTATACATCGAGTATATGGAGAATCAAGTACCTGATGATACTCAGCCTTGATGTATGAGTATACATTGAGTATATGGAGAATCTGGTACCTGATGATACTCAGACTTGATCTATGAGTATACATTGAGTATATGGAGAATCTGGTACCTGGTGATACTCAGACTTGATGTATGAGTATACACTGAGTATATGGAGAATCTGGTACCTGGTGATACTCAGACTTGATGTATGAGTATACATCAATTATATGGAGAATCGGGTACCTGATGATACTCAGACTTGATGTATATACATTGAGTATATGGAGAATCGGGTACCTGATGATACTCAGACTTGATGTATGAGTATACATTGATTATATGGAGAATCAGGTACCTGATGATACTCAGACTTGGTGTATGAGTATTTCCTGAGTATATGGAGAATCAGGTACCTGATGATACTCAGACTTGGTGTATGAGTATTTCCTGAGTATATGGAGAATCAGGTACCTGATGATACTCAGACTTGGTGTATGAGTATACATTGGGTCTATGGAGAATCAGGTACCTGATGATACTCAGACTTGGTGTATGAGTATACACTGAGTATATGGACAGTCTGGTACCTGATGATACTCAGACTTGATATGTTAGTATTCGGAGAATCTGGTACTTATCTAATGACACCTAGCAAGTTAATGATATTTTAGTATATGGAAATTCAGGTACCTTAAATGAATTATGTGCTTGTCGATTGGAAAGAGATTTATTTTCCTTGTTTACAACTCATACAGTGAATCAAACATCTCTGAGCCAACTGTATTAATAAAGTTACAATCAGCTGCCATTTTACAAAATAATATAATTATGAAGTAATGGAAAAAATTGACTCTTCTTTTTCCATGCTTCATACTGTGGTTAGTATGATATCAGTAAGTATCAAACAAACCAGCAATCAGCAAACACAATATTGTTCACATGGACAACATCACATTCTCATGCATGGGAAGAATTTCCAAGTCAGCATAAATTCACCTCCCTGAACTGGGCGGACATGAAATGAGAAAAAAAAAACAATCCTGCTCTGAATTGTTATCCTTCATTTTACACATCAATAAAGTGACAATTTGAGAATTACAAGGTCTGCGAAACAACACCCCAATGATTCTGTTTTTAATCATTCAGCAATTCTAATACATCAGAATCCTAAAAAATCTGCCCCAACAGATATCAGCTTAATTTCTTTCTATTGTATTGTTGTAACAGAGAAAAACAGGTGCATGTCAGGTGCATGTCATTAGAACTGAACATGCATTTGCAAACGTTTTAATATTATGCCGTGAGTACTTTATTTCTATTGTTTGAAACAGTATCATCAAGATTGCAGAACCCTACACCAGTTCCCAGACTCCACCCTTCATTAACTTCTCCTTTCAAGGGAGACAACCTTTAATTGTCTTCTGGCTGTTAGTTTTATATTATAAAAAAAAATATATTCTGCAAGTAAAGCAGCTCTCCCAAAGATGTTGTTTTGTTTGAGAGAGAGAGAGAGAGAGAGAGAGAGAGAGAGAGAGAGAGAGAGAGAGAGAGGGCGGGCGGGGAGGACAGAGACAGATATTTTTATAAGCACATAAAAATGTTGTTTATGTACATTAAATTGAAGATTTCATGTACTGGTATGGCAAATGGTCAAGTGGAAAGGGTTTTTAATTTCTGAATTTTAATTGTATGACCCAGACTTAAAAGAAAAAAATCCAACAAAAGTAATATTTTGAAATGCATACTGATACAACTACTGTGTTGACAATGGGGTCTTCAGATAAAACAGTCCCCTCCTATTCTCTTTATTTCAAGTAACCTACAAGGTGTGTTTGGTTGCCAGTAGAAAGCACTCACAGAATATATTTGTGATAGTGAGTATCATACAAAACATTTCCAGAAAATAAAACATGATCAAATTCTTCTTCTCAGCTATCATCTAAATGAGCACAATGACATACCAAGAGGTAGCTATATTTATCATTCCAGAATCTACCAATGGTTTTGTTTTGTAGAAAATTGCCAAACTTGTCGAGTCGGCACATACCAGCTCAATCAATCAAAGCATGTATACTACTGCAGATTACAGGTTGTACATATTGGTAATTAATGTCCAATCTTGTGACAAATTAGCAAATATATTACAACGTGTTACTGTTTACCAGCTGCCAAGAATCTTGTGTTGTTCATACAGTTGTATTAAAGATGATAGTTTATGGAGAAACAAGATATCAGTAGAATCAATGGATGCTTGCTGAACAAGTGCTTCATTGAGAAGTAGCAACATGATGAAAACAAAGGGCAATAACTCTGTGAAAAAACATCCAACCAAAACACTTACACAATACACGCATCTCCACTTGGTAGTGATGCATCCTAACAAATTTGATAAAATTCCAACCAGAATTTAAAAATGCACAAATGGACAGACAGAATGATGTACTTAAACAAATTGGTATTTAAATTACTTCTATGGGCCCAGCTGATTTATTGTGTGACCACATAAAAGCATTTTTTTAGCCACACAATTTATTTTCAGCTGTTTTTCTACAATCCAAAAAAAATTACTTACCCTAAATCCTAGACACTTAAATATCCATTTCAGTCTATTGTTGCTTTACACGGTTCACATAGGTTCAGTGTATTGTTGTTTGACCGTAATTACAAATGTTCAGTGTAATGTTGTTTTACACTGATCACAAAGGTTCAATGTATTGTTGCTTTACACTGATCACATAGGTTCAGTGTATTGTTGCTTTACATTGATCACATAGGTTCAGTGTATTGTTGTTTCATACTGATCACAAAGGTTCAGTGTATTGTTGTTTTACCCTAATTACAAATGTTCAGTGTAATGTTGTTTTACACTGATCACATAGGTTCAGTGTATTGTTACTTTACATTGATCACAAGGGTTCAGTGTATAGTTGTTTTACACTGATCACATAGGTTCAGTGTATTGTTGCTTTACACTGATCACAAAGGTTAAGTGTAATGTTGTTTTTCACTGATCACAAAGGTTCAGTGTATTGTTGCTTTACACTGATCACAAAGGTTAAGTGTAATGTTGTTTTTCAATGATCACAAAGGTTCAGTGTATTGTTGTTTTACACTGATCAAAAAAGTTCAGTGTATTGTTGCTTCACTGATCACATAGGCCCAGGGTACCATTGCTTTACACTGATCATATTGACGAACTATATTGCCAAAAGTTGGGCCTAACTGTATTCTTCACTGTTCTGAAATTAACATCATCATTTCTTTAGGTGTTATTCATGTGGGCTGTGAACCAGTAGCAATGATAAACAAGATAAACAAACACACATTAAATATAATGACTGAGTGACCATCTTTAACCTTTACAGATGCATGTGGAATTAATTGCTCACCAAAAATACCTATGCTACATAATTATCTAGAATATTTTGACATTACCATTAACATGAATTAAAAATATATAGGAAGATGATAAACAGGCAAGCTAATCAATTCGAGAAAATTTAATCTGACAATCTTTAACTATTTACATGATGATAAGGAATTGCAAAGCTGGATGTTGGTTTAGACAGCAACTCATGCCAAAGGTCACGGTTTGGGTCCGAGGCAAGTACAGGATTTAGTTGTTGTTTATGGTGTTGAGCAATGTTTTCAACAGTTTAAAAGTTCTAGCATGCCACAGACACACAGTGTAATACCCCACCCAGTCACATTATACTGACACTGGGCCAACCAATTTACTGAGTTGGAATTTTAATACATACGAGTCAGACTTTTTACCCCTAGATCACAGCTGCAGTTTACAGGTTTAAAAATTAGTATAAAGTAATTACAAAGAAAAAAAGAAGACTAAATTAGTAACATTATAGTCCTTATTATACTAGCAGCCTTCTGTTTCATCAAAATTTTACTCAAATATTCAAAAACTTAACTTAATTTTGACTGATTATTTATCTATTATAAAATTATAATCAAATGGAAACATTATGTAGTTTTACTAGAACCAGTCTATAATCATGATCATCAGGCTGCTTTGCTTAGATTTAAATTTTTAAGTATAATCTTGGTGAAACAGGAGCCTGGTCAGGTCTCCTAGACATGCTATATATTTAAATATATCCATATTCTGAGCCTAATTTTATTGTAAAATGGTATAACAGGTTAATTTGCCTGAAATGACTGCATTGCACACAGAAGGGGTTAATAATCTCATTCAACAAGGTTTTGAAGTACTCATAAATAAAGCTCAGCACTCAGGTGCCAATAATCACGTTTGTGCATCTAGCATGTTTGTAAAATACAGACAATATTGTAAACAATATCAATAGAAACAGCTTCAAATCTGCAGGGAATTATAAGCTATGCATGAAAGAACACATTATTGTGTGTGGCTCATTTCCAAGCCAGTAATTGGACTGGACATCCAATATTGGTCCTATCATTCCAGGCTGTTTTACTGACAGATGTGCCAATCTAGAGAAATGAAAATTGCATTCATTTTTTGCATCAACATATTTTTGCTGCAGAAAGGTATAATGAAAATGACTCTGTAGTTCTACTATTTCACCAGTTGTGTACTTCCATTACAAGTAGAACGACTGTTCAGATATTAGGTCAAGCTCCAAGACCCATTGTTAAATGCTAAGCAAATACTTGCCTCTTAATCGACCCATGTGCCAACATAAAATGATACATGCTAAGAAATTTGATCACTACAGCTGGCAGTTTCATACATCTCAATACTGAGTTGACAGTTTCATACATCACAATACTGAGTTGGCAGTTTCATACATCTCAATACTGAGTTGACAGTTTCATACATCTCAATACTGAGTTGGCAGTGTCATAAATCACAATGCTGAGTTGGCAGTTTCCTTCATCACAATACTGAGTTGGAAGTTTCATCTCTATACTAAGTTGGCAGTATCATACATCTCTATACCGAGTAAGCAGTTACATACATTTCTATACTGAGTTGGCAGTGTCATCAATCGCAATGCTGAGCTGGCAGTTTCATACATCTCAATATGGAGTTGGCAGTTTCATACATCTCTATGCTGAGTTGGCAGTTTCATACATCACAATACTGAATTGGCAGTTTCATACATCTCTATACTGAGTTGGCAGTTTCCTTCATCACAATACTGAGTTGGCAGTGTCATAAATCGCAATGCTGAGTTGGCAGTTTCATACATCTCAATACTGGGTTGGCAGTTTTCTTCATCACAATACTGAGTTGACATTTTCATACATCTCAATACTGAGTTGGCAATTTCATACATCTCTATACTGAGTTGGCAGTTTTCTTCATCTCAATATGGAGTTGGCAGTTTCATACATGTCTATATTGAGTTGGCAGTGTCATACATCTCTATACTGAGTTGGCAGTGTCATAAATCACAATGCTGAGTTGGCAGTTTCATACATCTCAATACTGTGTTGGCAGTTTCAAACATCTCTATACTGAGTTGGCAGTGTCATAAATTGCAAGGCTTAGTTGACAGTTTCATACATCTCTATACTGAGTTGGCAGTTTATTTCATCACAATACAGTGTTGGCAGTTTCAAACATCTCTATAGTGAGTTGGCAGTGTCATAAATTGCAATGCTTAGTTGACTGTTTCATACACCTCTATACTGAGTTGGCAGTTTCCTTCATCACAATGCTGTGTTGGCAGTTTCAAACATCTCAATACTGAGTTGGCAGTGTCATCAATTGCAATGCTTAGTTGACAGTTTCATACATCTCAATACTGAGTTGGCAGCTTCCTTCATCACAATACTGAGTTGGCAGTTTCATACATCACAATACTGAGTTGGCAGTTTCATATATCTCTATACTGAGTTGGCAGTTTCATACATTTCAATACTGAGTTGGCAGTTTTATACATCTCAATACTGAGTTGACAGTTTCATACATCTCAATACAGACTTGGCAGTTTCCTTCATCTCAATACTGAGTTGGCATTTTCTTAATCTCTATACTGAGTTGGCAGTTTCATACATCTCTATACTGAGTTGGCAGTGTCATACATCTCTATACTGAGTTGGCAGTGTCTTCAATTGCAATGCTTAGTTGGTTGTTTCATACATCTCTATACTGAGTTGGCAGTTTCCTTCATCACAATACTGGTTGGCAGTTTCAAACATCTCTATACTGAGTTGGCAGTGTCATAAATTTCAATGCTTAGTTAAAAGTTTCATACATCTCTATACTGAGTTGGCAGTTTCCTTCATAAAAATACTGTGTTGGCAGTTTCAAACATCTGTTTACTGAGTTGGCAGTGTCATTAATTGCAATGCTTAGTTGACAGTTTCATACATCTCTATACTGAGTTGGAAGTTTCTTTCATAACAATACTGTGTTGGCAGTTTCAAACATCTCTATAGTGAGTTGGCAGTGTCATAAATTGCAATGCTTAGTTGACAGTTTCATACATCTCTATACTGAGTTGGCAGTTTCCTTCATCACAATGCTGTGTTGGCAGTTTCAAACATCTCTATACTGAGTTGGCAGTGTCATTAATTGCAATGCTTAGTTGACAGTTTCATACATCTCAATACTGAGTTGGCAGCTTCCTTCATCACAATACTGAGTTGGCAGTTTCATACATCTCAATACTGAGTTGGCAGTTTCATACATCACAATACTGAGTTGACAGTTTCATATATCACAATACTGAGTTGGCAGTTTCATACATCTCTAAACTGAGTAATCAGTTTCATACATCTCAATACTGAGTTGGCAGTTTTATATAACTCTATACTGAGTTGGCAGTTACATACATTTTAATATAGAGTTGGCAGTTTTTAACATCTCTAAACTGAGTTGGCAGTGTCATACATTGCAATGCTGAGCTAGCAGTTTCATACATCTCTATACTGAGTAGGCAGTGTCATACATCTCTAAACTGAGTTGGCAGTGTCATACATTGCAATGCTGAGTTGGCAGTTTCATACATCTCTATACTGAGTTGTCAGTGTAATATATCTCTATACTGAGTTGGCAGTGTCTTCAATTGCAATGCTGAGTTGGCTATTTCATACATCTCTATACTGAGTTGGCAGTGTCATACATCTCTATACTGAGTTGGCAGTTTCCTTCATCACAATACTGTGTTAGCAGTTTCAAACATCTCTATACTGAGTTGGCAGTGTCATAAATTGCAATGCTTAGTTGACAGTTTCATACATTTCTTTACTGAGTTGGCAGTTTTTTTCATAACAATACTGTGTTGGCAGTTTCAAACATCTCTATACTGAGTTGGCAGTGTCATAAATTGCAATGCTTAGTTGAAAGTTTCAAAGTTTCATACATCTCTATACTGAGTTGGTAGTTTATTTCATCACAATACTGTGTTGACAGTTTCAAACATCTCTATACTGAGTTGGCAGTGTCATGAATTGCAATGCTTAGTTGACAGTTTCATATATCTCTATACTGAGTTGGCAGCTTCCTTCATCACAATACTGAGTTGGCAGTTTCATACATCACAATACTGAGTTGGCAGTTTCATATATCTCTATACTGAGTTGGCAATTTAATACATCTCAATACTGAGTTGGCAGTTTCATACATCTCAATACTGAGTTGACAGTTTCATACATCTCAATACAGAGTTGGCAGTTTCCTTCATCTCAATACTAAGTTGGTATTTTCTTAATCTCTATACTAAGTTGGCAGTTTCATACATCTCTATACTGAGTTGGCAGTGTCATACATCTCTATACTGAGTTGGCAGTGTCTTCAATTGCAATGCTGAGTTGGTTGTTTCATACATCTCTATACTGAGTTGGCAGTGTCATACATCTCTATACTGAGTTGGCAGTGTCATAAAGTTGGCAGTTGCATACATCTCTATACTGAGTTGGCAGTTTCAAACATCTCTATACTGAGTTGGCAGTGTCATCAATTGCAATGCTTAGTTGGAAGTTTCAAAGTTTCATACATCTCTATACTGAGTTGGCAGTTTCCTTCATAACAATACAGTGTTGGCAGTTTCAAACATCTCTATACTGAGTTGGCAGTGTCATAAATTGCAATGCTTAGTTGACAGTTTCATACATCTCTATACTGAGTTGGCAGTTTCTTTCATCACAATGCTGTGTTGGCAGTTTCAAACATCTCTATAGTGAGTTGGCAGTGTCATAAATTTCAATGCTTAGTTGACAGTTTCATACATCTCTATACTGAGTTGGCAGTTTCCTTCATCACAATGCTGTGTTGGCAGTTTCAAACATCTCTATACTGAGTTGGCAGTGTCATAAATTGCAATGCTTAGTTGACAGTTTCATACATCTCAATACTGAGTTGGCAGCTTCCTTCATCACAATACTGAGTTGGCAGTTTTATACATCACAATACTGAGTTGGCAGTTTCATATATCTCTATACTGAGTTGGCAGTTTTATACATCTCAATACTGAGTTGGCAGTTTCATACATCTCAATACTGAGTTGACAGTTTCATACATCTCAATATGGAGTTGGCAGTTTCCTTCATCTCAATACTGAGTTGGCATTTTCTTAAATCTCTATACTGAGTTGGCAGTTTCATACATCTCTATACTGAGTTGGCAGTGTCATACATTGCAATGCCGAGTAAGCAGTTTCAAACATCTCTATACTGAGTTGGCAGTTTCAAACATCTCTATACTGAGTTGGCAGTGTCATAAATTGCAATGCTGAGTTGACAGTTTTATACATCTCAATACTGAGTTGGCAGTGTCATACATTTCTATACTGAGTTGACAGTTTCATAAAACACAATGCTGAGTTAGCAGTTTAATACATCTTAATACTGAGTTGACAGCTTATACATCTCAATGCTGAGTTGGCAGTTTCATACATCTCAATATGGAGTTGGCAGTTTCCTTCATCACAATAATGAGTTGGCAGTTTCATACACCTATATACTGAGTTGGCAGTGTCATAAAACACAATGCTGAGTTAGCAGTTTCATACATCTTAATACTGAGTTGACAGCTTATACATCTGAATACTGAGTTGGCAGTTTCATACTTCTCAATACTGAGTTGACAGTTTCATACATCTCAATAGGGAGTTGGCAGTTTCCTTCATCTAAATACTGAGTTGGCATTTTCTTAAATCTCTATACTGAGTTGGCAGTGTTATAAATCGCAATGTTGAGTAGGCAATTTCATACATCTCTATACTGAGTTGGCAGTGTCATAAATCACAATGCTGAGTTGGCAGTTTCATACATCTCTATACTGAGTTGGCAGTTTTCTTCATAGCAATACTGAGTTGGCAGTTTCATACATCTGTATACTGAGTCGGCAGTGTCATACATGTTGATACTTAGTTTCATAAATATTGATTTTGCAGTATGACCCAATCCAAATTATGATTTTGCAATATGACTCAATCCAAATGAATTTGCAGTATGACCTAATCCAAATAATGATTTTGCAGTATGACCCAACCCAAATACAGATTTTGCAGTATAACCCAATCCAAATGAGTTTGCAGTATGACCCAATGCATATACAGATTTTGCAGTATGACCCAATCCAAATGATTTTGCAGTATGACCCAATCCAAATAATGATTTTGCAGTATGACCCAATCCAAACACTGATTTTGAAATATGACCCAATCCATATGATGATTTTGCAATATATCCCGATCCAAATGATTTTGCAGTATGGCCTGAACCAAATAATGATTTTGCAATATGACACAATCAAAATACAGACTAGGCCAAATACTGATTTGACAGGATGACACAAATCAAATGCTACCTTGACAGTATGGCGCAATCAAAGTACTGCCTTGGTACATGTAAGTATGGTACAAACCAAATACTACCTTAGCAGTTTTGTACAAAGACTTTGAATATTAAACAATCCAAATACTGACTCTTATTTCAAATATTGACTTTGCATGGCAGTAATAGTCTAGGGGCAAAGTGCCTGCCTTGCATGCAGTAGGTTGTGGGTTGAATCCCTGGCTGGTCAAATCATACCAAAGTTTTGAAAAATAGTACTATAAACTTGGTGCTCAGCATTTAGAGGAAAGTTCTAGGTCTGGTTGGCTGGGTGTCAGTATAATGTGATCAGGTGGGTTACCATACCATGTGTCTGTGGCATGATACTCCAGGGTGACAGTGCTTAAAAAACTGTCAAGTAGATACCATCACAAAATAACTAAAAAAAATTATTGAAAGCGAAGCTAAACACCATACAACAACAACTTGACTTTGCATTATGATTCTTCCAACTACTGGTAAATGTAAATGCATTCATTTTCAAAGTGGTAGTATTATGTCCATTTACTTGCATTACAGATATTGTTTAATCTATACAATTGCTGCTAAGGGCAATGGCAACATATATTTGCTTTTATTTATATGAATAACAGTATAAATCTTCATACCCTGGCATGTTCTATAAACTTTATACATTACAGTATGTTTCATGATTTACTGGTGTCATGATTAAGTACCACATTAGGCACCTTTCATGACATGGCTAGTGTATTAAATCAGTAATATACCGTGGTTCCCTGTAAACATATCATAATTTATGGTACCCAGCAGAACAGTATCTAGAATGTGTCTATTGACAAGAATGTCCCCTATTATCAGAAAACTATTTTTTTACTGAAAGTTAAGTGAGGGGAGGCCATAACTGCTGTAAAGTTTGATTGGTGTTGACAAATACTGGTACACCCCAAGTATTAATTAACAAGAGGGCCGATGTGGCCCTATATCTTTCACCTAAGTGACCTTGAGTCAATCAACTAAGTAAATTATATAATACATGTACACTCAAAATTCCAGAAAAACGAGATAGGCGAGTAGTTAGAATTTTGATTTGTTTTGAAGATATAACAGATGCCTAGAAGAGTTGTGTGATAACAATAGTATCCTTGTGCAGATATCTGGATTCCAGATATCGAAAGAAAGTTTTCACTATATATCCATATAAAGAAAACCAGCCTCCCCTCCTGGCGACTATGTTTTCCGACGAATCGCAATGGCTGGAACAAACTTGGTAGAGGTTCACCCATGGTAAATTTCAGTGAAATTACATTGAAATCAGGTCAGTAGATTCTGACAAGAAGGCTTTTGGAGTTTTTGCTATAGCTTATATAGTAAACTAACCCCACCCCCTGGCCACCATTTTTTGGACGAATCACTGATGTTTGATCAAACATGGTGAAGGGTTCTCCAAGGAACATTTCTGTGAAATTATTTTAAAATCAAGCCAGTAGTTTCTGACAAGAAGATTTTTTAAGTTTTTACTAATTAAACTTGCCCCGCACCCTGGCGGTCATGTTTTTTGATGAATCAACATGGCTTGAACAAACTTATTAGAGGGTCACCCAAGGAACATTTCTGTGAAGTTATATAAAAATTGGCCCAGTGGTTTCAGAGGAGAAGTTGTTAGGCGCTAAAAGTGAATGACGGACGACAGACGACGGACACCAGGCGATCACAAAAGCTCAACTGTGAGCCGGCTCAGGTAAGAAAAAAATACATAGAACCCCTAAGACAGTAATGTTGTTATTGATGGAAAATCAATTAATTACCTCAGACGGACGGACGGACGTTCTCACAAATGGGTATTTAAGTGGCTTCTTTGCGTCAATCGTATTACTTGTGTGGCTAAATTTTAGCCACGTAAGAGAAAAAAAGACACCTAAGAGCTGTTTATAAGTGTCTAGAACAGCCACTTAATGTTTTTTCAACAGCTTTTCAACTGACCATAAAAATTACTTACCCTCAACCCTACACTTAAATACCCATTTGTCTGCTGGACGGTCGGACGGACGGACGGACGTTCTGGTGGAAGTGATGTTGTGGGGTGCGGTTTTTATATGTTATAAAACATCTTTTTTTTCATAAAACAAAACAAAACCTATTTTCTTTCTAACCCTAATGCCACAAACCTTGAGATCCAACCCTAATGACACTACAAAAGAATGAAAAAAGGTGAAAAAAAAGTAAAAGAAAAATGTGAAAAAAATAAAATTAACCCAACAATGCCATTTAGACGGGTTTTCGCACTTGTGGGGTGAACATTGCACCCCGCAAATACCAAAAAAACCCACAATGCCATTCTGTACTGGCAACGCAACCCACAACTGCTGCTCCAGACGTACGGACGGACGGACAGACGTTCTGGTGGAAGTGATGTTGTGGGGTGCGGTTTTTATATGTTATAAAACATCTTTTTTTTCATAAAACAAAACAAAACCTATTTTCTTTCTAACCCTAATGCCACAAACCTTGAGATCCAACCCTAATGACACTACAAAAGAATGAAAAAAGGTGAAAAAAAAGTAAAAGAAAAATGTGAAAAAAATAAAATTAATCCCACAATGCCATTTAGATGGGTTTTCGCACTTGTGGGGTGAACATTGCACCCCACAAGTACCAAAAAACCCCACAATGCCATTCTGTACTGGCAACGCAACCCACAACTGCTGCTCCAGACGTACGAACGGACGGATAGAGTAGCACCAAATGCTCCTTCACCATTCTTCGAATGTCATAGGTATAATAATATTTTTCAATGATTATTTCATAGCCTCAATTTTACTGTCCAGATATACGGGGTAATAAACCAGTAATTATCTAGCTTTGTGGAATCTTTAAAAACCTATATATATGATTTCAGGAACTTACATGACTTTAATTGAAGTTCAATTGTCAATACGATCGTCCTTGGTCCTGTCCTTGAGTGGTCAAAGGCACCATTTTCATGATTTGGGTGGTGGGTTCGAGCCCAGCTTGGTCCAAACACTTTATTTAAGACAGTGTGCCAGTTATTTATTCTTGTGGAGAGATATATGTATGCATCCAGAAAGTTCCTTCATCAATAAAACTGATTGCCATATACATGTATATATAAAAATATAATGTGTTGAAAATGGTGTTAAACCTTATTCAATTTTCAATATAATAGTTTGGATGTTTTCTTCCCCTAGTTAGAATGTCCTGATAATTTCCCAATAACAATATACTAGTATTACATAAACAATACACCAGTATTACATAAACAGTACACCAGTATTACATAAACAATACATCAGTATTACATAATCAGTACACCAGTATTACATAAACGACCAACTATTTTGTCAATCAAACTTTTCTTTTGTGCCTCCTATAAGACAGCAGTGCTCCAGCTGTTGCAGGATCCATACAGGATTAAATATTTAACAAAGAAATAAAAGTGTCAACAGTTTTATGTGATACCAAAAACAGTACTACTAAAACATTGAGGTTTTGAGATGTTTGATACTTCCCCATTTACTTATCTTGTTTATCTTTGTTAGATTTATACTCCTATGATGCTGGCATTTTGAATAAATTAATAAGTTATCCTCAAAAAAAAGAAAAAAAAGACAAGAGGCCTATGGGCCTTAACAGTATCCTTGTTATCAAAAAACATTCACATAAGTCTATTCAGTCATAAGAAACAACAGTTTTTGTCAATTTCTCTAATATAGATTTTTGGTAAAGTGGGCCCCACCGAGGTCCCACCCCGCAGGGCCAAACCGAGAGACATGCAGTTCACAATTTTTATAAAAGATCCATTTACATCTTTAATCATGCTCACCATTTGTTTCCCAGTCTTCCTATATTAAGAAGATTTTCAAAGTTTACCTTGAATTTGACAGTTTTGGCCCTGCCCCTAAGGCCCTGGGGGGGAGGGGGGGGGGGATGACCATGCAATTCACATTTTTGTTTCACCCTTAGGTACCAAAGCTGCATACACCATTATTTTATTATGATTGAGCTTACGGTTCTTGAGAAGAAAACAAAAATGTCAATAATTTACAGACGCACGACAGACAAAAGGGGATCGCAAAAGATCCCTTGAGACAGAGTCTCCGGTGATCTAAAAAGGCTGTGATTTCAACACATCCATTTTCTCACATCTACACCCATGTTCTTGTCTCCACTACTTCAACACGTGTCACTGGCTAAGTGTCGCATGCCCCCCAAATGGTCTGTTGAAAATAACAATATATGTTATAATAGGTAGCGATGTATCCATGAATATCAAGAGTTATGGACTGACACTTCAGACTAGACATGCAATTTCATGTTTTTTTACATTAAAACATGACCTTGACCTTTGTATAACCTTGACCTTGACATCTGATGTAATGGTCTGGGTATTTCTACAGGTAAATGCAGGTGACACATCATCATCCATGTAAAACAAAGTTACAGACCAGAAATGAAATATCAAACAAACTGAAAGTGTGACCTGTAGGTAAGGTTCTGGGTCTTAACGTGACACATCATCATGTCATGTTGATCAGTTGATAAACTGAACCATGTGTTTTTGAAATCCATCCATGTATGATAAAGTTACAGGATAGACTTGAAATCTCAAACAGACTCAAAGTACTGTCATACAAACTCAAAGTGTGACCTAGATCTTTGAGGTACGGGTGTAGGTCTTATGTGTGATAAGTCATCGTGTCATCTTGATCAATTGAGCCAAATTAAAGACAAAGTTACAGACCAGAAACACAATATCAAACAAATTGAAAGTGTGACCTTGATGTTTGAGGAAAGGTTCTTGGTCTTACATGTGACACTTAATTATGTCATGATGATTAACTGAGCCAAGTGTTTTTGAAATTTATCCATAAGTGACAAAGTTACAGACCAGACACAAAATCTCAAACAGACTAGAGTGTTGTCAAACAAAGTTAAATTGTGACCTTGACCTTTGAAGTAAGAGTCTGGGTTTAAGTGTGACACGTCATCATGTTATGTTGATCATTTGTAGCAAGTATTTATAAAATCCATTTATGCATATCAAAGTTACAGGCCGGACATGAAATCTCACACAGACTTAAAGTGTTGTCAAACAAACTCAAAGTTTGACCTTGACCTTTAAAGTATGGGTTCGGTCTTATGCGTGACACATCATCATGTCATGCTGACGAATTGAGCCAAGTGTTTTTGAAATTCATCCATAGGTGACAAAGTTACAGACAGGACATGAAATCTCAATCAGAATGAAAGTGTCATCAAAGTTAATTTGTGACCTTGACTTTGTAGTGGGAGTCTGGGTGTATTGGTTTATGTGCGACATGTCATCATGTTATGTTGATCATTTGTAGCAAGTATTAAAAAAATCCATCTATGCATGACAATGTTACAGGCCGGACACGAAATCTCACACGGACTCAAAGTGTTGTTAAACAAACTCAAAGTGTGACCCTGACCTTTGAGGTACGGGTGTGGGTCTTACTCGCGACATGTCATCATTTTATGTTGATCATTTGTAGCAAGTATTTATAAAACCCAATTCTGCATGACAAAGTTACAGGCTAGACACGAAATCTCACACAGACTCAAAGGGTTGTCATACAAACTCAAAGTGTGACCTTGACCTTTGAGGTGCGGATGAGGGTCTTACTCGTGACATGTCATCATGTTATGTTGATCATTTGTAACAAGTATTTACAAAATCCATCTTTACATGATAAAGTTACAGGCTGGAAACGAAATACCACACAGACGGACGGACGGACAGACGGACACTGCGATTAAATTATGCCACCCTAAAATAAATGGGGGGGGTGGGGGGCATAAAATAAAAATGTCCTAATTTGGAGTCAGGTATGGAGTGCAATGGAGCATGTAGTCCAGTAGTAGAACATATTACTTAGAATTGGGAAGGTCAAAGGGTCAGGGGTTAACTATGTGTGGTGTCATTGAGCAAGACACTTTATCTGCATATGATTAGAACTGGTTCTACCCAGGAACACCTCAAGTATGATTTATTTAAGTTGCAAGAGCATATTTTTTTTCACAATCAAGGTAAAATGAATAAGTTTAAAATTGCAGGGAGATATAGAAACATCCATATCTGGTTATAGCTGCAAGCTGCATGTTGGTTCATCACGTGCAGCACTCTCACTCCAGCTCACTCGTCTAATGTTAGAGATTTAATGGCTTAAGTAATCTTCCTCATTGTTTTTGCACAATTTTATATGTGTTTGCATGGAATGTGTGGTACAATTTGTGTTACTTTCCTTTGCATTTTATAGTGTATTGGCATACTGTATCTTATATATAGAATCCGATAACGCAGGAAATAAAGTGTAACCTTGTTAACCCTCTTGCATTTTTTTTATTTAGTATTACATTAAAGGGAGTTTATCAGGAAAAAATGTAATAAATGTCTTAAAAAATATAATTATTTTTAGAATGGATGAAAAGCATCATATTATCACTAACAAATAAAATCTGTATCATTTGATATATAAAATCCACCAAAACGTGACAAAACAAATTCAAGCAATAAACTTGAAATAAAATCGCCATTCTAAAAATAGACAACACTTAAATACTGTTTAATGACCTTTACAGCTCATTAAAACTTTTTTGAAGATGAAACAATTTTTATTATATGAAAACCTGTAAAACAGATCAAATTAAAATCCAAATCATTTAATATGTCACAAAATTAAGTGGGAAATCTATTTTAATCTTTCTTAGGTCATAGGTCAAGTAAGGAAATCCCTTTCAAATCTATTATTTTGGCATATTTAAATAGATTTCCTGTTTGCAATACAGGGTCATTTAGTATATATAGGATATATTGGAAAAAATGTCTTAAAACATTTTTTAAAATTTTTAAAAATCCTGATAAATTCCCTTTAAAGTTACACTGTCTCCATTATTATGACAATTTTTTTTTTTTTACAATTATGAAGATTTTATCAATTGAGCATGCATTATTTAGGTATAAATGTAAATAGCACATGTTCTGTTTTCCATAGAATATTAACACTATTATATATCCAAATCAATTCAATGAAAATCAGCTGTACACATCTGAAGTGTTCATTACTTTTTGGCTTCCCTCCATAAATTATTTATCTGTTTTTTCTCTCTTAAATTACTTAGGTTTACCAAGGTACTTAACCAGTAAATGACTTATAAGCACTTCACATGAAATAATTCTTAAATGACAGAATATAATACAACAAAAGTGTAAAAAGGAAATTTAGTCATCAAACCTTATTACCTATGTGTATGCATGGATGTGACAGAGTCGATATATTTGTTTGTTTTTTGGGACAGATGTTTCTCTATCACTTCAATAGCAAAAGCTTCTTGCTGGGGTTGTTTTAATGATGCATATCAGTACACAATTATTCAGCAGCAAATACCGCAATTCTGATTATTTATGGATACAACCAGTACTTATTACATGATTGGAGTCACATAACAATATAGAATTAATTTTATGTGTTTTTCAGGCTGATTGAATGGTATCTAAAAGGATTGCCATTACAGCACCAAAATATACAGTAATGAGAAGAACTTAAAAACCGACATAGGATGTATATTATAAAGGTAGAGCTTTTAATTCATTATATTATTCTTCAGTTACTGCGGAAAATATAAAAATGTAGTAGTCAAACCTGTGTAAGCCATAACCTATATTGAGCACCCTATTGCCTTAAGCAGTCATATTTGCTTTTTCCCAGGTCTATGCTTTCGGAGCAAATTATCCTGTATTAAGAAACAATCTGCCTTAAAAGGCCATTTTGTTCCTTCTATTTACTGGCTGCTTTAGACAGGTTTGGCTGTATTTTCCTTCTTGTGTAGTGTGAATTTCAATTGTCATTCTTTTTACTTTTATAAATTCTTTGTTTTTTGTTATAATAGTTCATTAAGTACATAAAAACAAAAACATAACAAATGAAAAGCCATATTGTTTAATCAACAACAACAGTCACATGACATGACATTCCATAGCAAATCAATCAATCAATAAAACAGAGCTGAGCATTCCATCACTCCCATGCTGTCAGCCAATCAATGCTGCTGTACCTAATTGCATGTTCAGTGTAAAAGAAATTAAGTTTATAACCCTGGGGAAGGTTTACTTCAAATGGTCATGTATTACATGAAGGATGACTGATTTTGTATCAGACAGCCCAGTTAGGCAAACAAATCAATACATGAAGGATGACCAAGCTTATATCAGACATATCCTAGTTAGGCAACAAAACAATACATGAAGGATGATCAAGCTTATACCATAAATTCTAGTAAGGCAACAAAGCAATACATGAAGGATGATCAAGCTTATATTATACATCCTAGTTAGGCAACAAAGCAATAGATGAAGGATGACCAAGCTTATATCATACATCCTAGTTAGGCAACAAAGCAATACATGAAGGATGACCAAGCATATATCAGACATTCTAGTTAGGCAACAAAGCAATATATGAAGGATGGCCAAGCATATATCAGACATCCTAGTTAGGCAACAAAGCAATACATGAAGGATGATCAAGCTTATATCATACATTCTAGTTAGGTAACAAATCAATAGATGAAGGATGACCAAGCTTATATCAGACATCTTATTTAGGCAACAAAACAATACATGAAGGATGGCCAAGCATATATCAGACATCCTAGTTTGGCAACAAAGCAATACATGAATGATGACCAAGCTTATATCAGACATCCTTGTTAGGCAACAAAACAATACATGAAGGATGACCAAGCTTATATCAGACAGCCTAGCTAAGGAACAAAGCAATACATGAAGCATGACCAAGCATATATCAGGCATCCTAGTTAGGCAACAAAACAATACATGAAGGATGACCAAGCTTATATCAGACAGCCTAGCTAAGGAACAAAGCAATACATGAAGGATGGCCAAGCATATATTAGACATCCTAGTTAGGCAATAAAACAATACATGAAGGATAACAAAGCTTATATCAGACATCTCAGTAAGGCAACAAAGCAATACATGAAGGATGACCAATCTTATATCAGACATCCCAGTTAGGCAACAAAGCAATGCATGAAGGGTGACTAAGCTTATATCAGACATCCTAGTTAGGCAACACAGCAATAGATGAAAGATGACCAGGCTTATATCAGACATCCTAGTTTGGCTCCAAAACAATACATGAAGGATGACCAAGCTTATATCAGACAGCCTAGCTAAGGAACAAAGCAATACATGAAGGATGGCCAAGCATATATCAGGCATCCTAGTTAGGCAACAAAACAATACATGAAGGATGATCAAGCTTATATCATACATTCTAGTTAGGCAACACAGCAATAGATGAAGGATGACCAAGCTTATATCAGAAATTTTAGTTAGGCATCACAACAATACATGAAGCATGGCCAAGCATATATCAGACATCCTAGTTAGGCAACAAAGCAATACATAAAGGATGACCAAGCTTATAAAAGACAGCCTAGCTAAGGAACAAAGCAATACATGAAGGATGGCCAAGCATATATCAGACATCCTCTTTAGGCAACAAATCAATACAATCATGAAGGATGACCAAGCATATATCAGGCATCCTAGTTAGACAACAAAACAATACATGAAGGATGACCAAGCTTATATCAGACAGCCTAGCTAAGGAACAAAGCAATACATGAAGGATGGCCAAGCATATATCAGACATCCTCTTTAGGCAACAAAACAATACATGAAGGATGACCAAGCTTATATCAGACATCCTATTTAGGCAACAAAACAATACATGAAGGATGACCAAGCTTATATCAGACATCCTAGTTAGGCAACAAAGCAAAACATGAAGGATGACCAAGCTTATATCATACATTCTAGTTAGGCAACAAAACAATACATGAAGATGACCAGCTTATATCGACATCCCAGTTAGGCAACACAGCAATACATGAAAGATGACCAAACTTATATCAGACATTCTATTTAGGCAACAAAACAATATATAAAGATGACCAAGCTTATATCAGACATCCCAGTTAGGCAACAAAGCAATGCATGAAGGATGACCAAGCTTATATCAGACATCCCAGTTAGGCAACAAAACAATACAAAAAGATGACCAAGCTTATATCAGACAGCCTAGCTAAGGAACAAAGCAATACATGAATACATGAAGGATGGCCAAGCATATATCAGGCATCCTAGTTAGGCAACACATCAATACATGAAGGATGGCCAAGCATATATCAGGCATTCTAGTTAGGCAACAAAACAATACATGAAGGATGATCAAGATTATATCATACATTTTAGTTAGGCAACACAGCAATAGATGAAGGATGACCAAGCTTATATCAGAAATTTTAGTTAGGCATTACAACAATACATGAAGCATGGCCAAGCATATATCAGACATCCTAGTTAGGCAACAAAGCAATACATAAAGGATGACCAAGCTTATATCAGACAGCCTAGCTAAGGAACAAAGCAATACATGAAGGATGGCCAAGCATATATCAGACATCCTCTTTAGGCAACAAATCAATACATGAAGCATGACCAAGCATATATCAGGCATCCTAGTTAGGCAACAAAACAATACATGAAGGATGACCAAGCTTATATCAGAGAGCCTAGCTAAGGAACAATGCAATACATGAAGGATGGCCAAGCATATATCAGACATCCTCTTTAGGCAACAAAACAATACATGAAGGATGACCAAGCTTACATCAGACATCCTATTTAGGCAACAAAACAATACATGAAGGATGACCAAGCTTATATCAGACATCCTAGTTAGGCAACAAAGCAATACATGAAGGATGACCAAGCTTATATCAGACATCCTAGTTAGGCAACAAAACAATACATGAAGATGACCAGCTTATATCGACATCCCAGTTAGGCAACACAGTAATACATGAAAGATGACCAAACTTATATCAGACATTCTATTTAGGCAACAAAACAATATATAAAGATGACCAAGCTTATATCAGACATCCCAGTTAGGCAACAAAGCAATGCATGAAGGATGACCAAGCTTAAATCAGACATCCCAGTTAGGCAACAAAACAATACATGAACGATGACCAAGCATATATCAGACATCCTATTTAGGCAACAAAGCAAT
Source organism: Panopea generosa (assembly GCA_029582155.1). Taxonomy (NCBI): domain Eukaryota; kingdom Metazoa; phylum Mollusca; class Bivalvia; order Adapedonta; family Hiatellidae; genus Panopea; species Panopea generosa. The sequence goes on from CM055898.1 coordinate 52,902,770, forward strand.
AGATGAATGATGACCAAGCTTATATCAGACATCCTATTAAGGCAACAAAGCAATAGATGAAGGATGACCAAGCTTATATCAGACATCCCAGTTAGGCAACAAAACAAAACAAAAAGATGACCAAGCTTATATCAGACATCCGATTTAGACAACAAAGCAATAGATGAAGGATGACCAAGCTTATATCAGACATCCCAGTTAAGCAACAAAACAAAACAAAAAGATGACCAAGCTTATATCAGACACCCCAGTTAGGCAACAAAACAATACATGATGGATGACCAAGCAGACATCCCAGTTAGGCAACAAAACAATACAAGAAGATGACCAAGCTTATATCAGACATCCCAGTTAGGCAACAAAACAATACATGATGGATGACCAAGCTTATATCAGACATCCTAGTTAGGCAACACAGCAATACATAGAGGATGACTAAGCTTATATCAGACATCCCAGTTAGGCAACAAAACAATACAAGAATATGACCAAGCTTATATCAGATATCCCAGTTAGGCAACAAAACAATACATGATGGATGACCAAGCTTATATCAGACATCCCAGTTAGGCAACAAAGCAATGCATGAAGGATGACCAAGTATATATCAGACATCCCAGTTAGGCAACAAAACAATACATGAATGATGACAAAGCTTATATCAGACATCACAGTTAGGCAACAAAGCAATACATGAAGAATGACCAAGCTTATATCAGACATCCCAGCTAGGCAACAAAGCAATACATGAAGGATAACCAAGCTTATATCAGACATCTGATTTAGACAACAAAACAATAGATGAAGGATGACCAAGCTTATATCAGACATCCCAGTTAGGCAACAAAGCAATACATGAAGGATGACCAAGCTTATATCAGACATCACAGTTAGGCAACACAACAATACACGAACGATGACCAAGCTTATATCAGACATCCTATTTAGGCAACAAAACAATACATGAATGATGACCAAGCTTTATCAGACATCCCAGTTAGGCAACAATACAATACATGAATGATGACCAAGCTTATATCAGACATCCTATTTAGGCAACAAAGCAATAGATGAATGATGACCAAGCTTATATCAGACATCCTATTAAGGCAACAAAGCAATAGATGAAGGATGACCAAGCTTATATCAGACATCCTATTTAGGCAAAAAGATGACCAAGTTTATATCAGACATCCTATTTAGGCAACAAAGCAATAGATGAGGGAATCCAAGCTTATATAAGACATCCTAATTAGGCAACAAAGCAATAGATGAGGGATGACCAAGTTTATATCAGAAATCTCAGTTAGACAACAAAACAATTAATGAAGGATAATCAAGCTTATATCAGAATTTTATTATCTAGATATGTTTAGATTTAGATATGTAAAGGATGGGGAGGAAAGTAGATAAAGTTTTGCTTTATCTGCAGGGAAGGCTCAGTTTGAAAACAATTTAGTGCTTGCCAAAGTGTGTGCTTAATTATTTTCTCTACCACAATTTACAAATTTTAGACTATTAGGCTAAAAATGTTTTCCCTAGAACAATAATGCAATATTATAACACTCAGCCGAACATAGTTAACTTATTTAACTTGTGTTGGAAGTGCATAGTTACTCTTCATTGTTACATGTAGGATATAGTCACAAAGCAGCTCCAATACGCACCTGGTCACATGTTACAGACGCATGCTGCCATGCTGCGTGCAAGTGAATAATAAAAGTAAAGATTAAGAGTTATATAGCAATCGTTTTAATTCTCTTGCTGAACATTCCTTATAAATCAATATAAAAGCACTCTCTATCTTTGAATCCTAATTATTAACTGTAGTGTGATTACAGTTTTTCTGAACAAAATAAATGGCAAATATATGTTTTATGCATGTATAAGGCTTTCATTTTAATGAAGATGATTACATCTACGATATACACATCTCTTATACATACATTAATTGATACTTTTTTTTTTCTTTTTTGAATGGGGGGTTAATGCCATTTTCAACACATTTCAGGTGATATAAGGCATATCCAGTTTTATTGGTGGCGGAAGACCTCAGACTGAAACTGAGTGGAACCACTGTCCTTCCGAAAGTAACTGGCAAACTTTCTTACATAAAGTTTGGTGTGAGTGGGACTTAAACCTTTGACCTTATAAGTGGTAAGAGGTTAGTCATCTTGAGACAGTGTTTTAGACCCCTCGGCCACAGAGGACACCCATTTCATTGATAATGACTCTCTTCAACATCACAGCATTTGTATCAATTAATGAAAGAATTACAATCAAGATAAGAATTGGTTTAAAGAATATTTTCTGTTGTGTTTTTTTAAAAAAAGGTAAAGTTCTAACTTAAACTATGGGGCCCTCTATAAACTATTTTAACTATGTCTTTTACTTGTAAGGATAACAAAACTGAGATTTACATGCATGAAATATCTAAATTTACTCTCTCTGCACTAGATGTCCAATAGGTACATATAATTATGACAATGACAAATGGTTAACTCTCTCTACACTAGATGTCCAATTGTTACGTATAATTATGACAATGACAAATGAGTTACTCTCTCTACACTAAATGTCCAATAGTTACAAATAATTATGACAATGACAAATGAGTTACTCTCTCTACACTAGATGTCCAATAGTTACATATAATGATGACAATGACAAATGATTTACTCTCTCTACACTAGATGTCCAATAGTTACATTATAATTATGACAATGACAAATGATTTACTCTCTCTACACTAGATGTCCAATAGTTACATATAATTATGACAATGACAAATGATTTACTCTCTATACACTAGATGTCCAATAGTTACATTATAATTATGACAATGACAAATGATTTACTCTCTCTATACTAGATGTCCAATAGTTACATTATAATTATGACAATGACAAATGATTTACTCTCTCTACACTAGATGTCAAATAGTTACTTCCAGAATATCAAATATAGTTGTACTTAAATGCTTGTAATTATATGTAGGATATTTCTATTCCATCTATAATTTTTACTTCTATCTACAGACTCCGGGCATGGCTAGATCAGTCTGTCAATCCAGGGGTCACAAGTTTTATTCCCTGCCTGCCCATCATCTCTGTGATGACTGGCCATGAACTTTGTTCTACCGGCATGAATCTCACACCTCTGAATATGTGGGGAAGTTGTGAGTGGTAATAACCACATAGCAGATGATAATGAACGATGAACCATGAACAATGATTAGGTGTGCTTAATTATTACATAACTCACTGAAATACTGTAGAAAAATTGTGCAAAACTCAACAGCATGCGTCCCAGCATTCATTCCTTCAGTCAGAAAATCACTATGGTGACCTGGTCACATTTTGGCAGAATAAATGCTTTTTGTGGGGAAAGAACTCACTGACAGAAACTCACAATGTTGACCTGGTCACATTCTGGCAGAAAAAAATGCTTTTTGTGGGGAAAGAACTCACTGACAGGAAATCACAATGTTGACCTGGTCATATTTTGGCAGAAAAAATGCTTTTTTGTAGGGAAAAAACTCACTGACAGAAAATCACAATGTTGACCTGGTCATATTTTGGCAGAAAAAATGCTTTTTGAAGGGAAAAAACTCACTGACAGAAAATCACAATGTTGACCTGGTTATATTTAGACAGAAAAAATGCTTTTTGTAGTGAAAGAACTCACTGACAGAAAATCACAATGTTGACCTTATCACAATTTGGCAGAAAAAATGCTTTTTGTTGGGAAAGAACTCACCGATAGGAAATCATAACGTTTACCTGGTCACATTTTGGCAGAAAAAATGCTTTTTGTAGGAAAAAAAAACTCACTGACAGAAAATCACAATATTGACCTGGTCATATTTTGACAGAAAAAAAATGCTTTTTGTAGGGAAAGAACTCACTGACAGCAAATCACAATGTTGACCTGATCAGATTTTTATGGAAAAATGCTGTTTGTCGGGAAAAACTTACTGTCAGAAAAATCACTATTGTAACCTGGTCATATTTTGACAGAAAACAGAATGATGTTTATAGAAAAAAAATATAACCGTTACAAAAATCAGAATGATGACCTGATGATAACTTGTCATATAATAGTTCAGTGTCAGATAGAGGCTACTTGTCAACATATAGCTGTTGTCGAATTATATCTCTTAGTTCTTGGAAAATAGTTCTTTGTTGGAAACAAGCTCTTGCATATTTTTCTGATGTAAAAATAATATAATTTCTGTATCTTATGTTGTATCTTGTCATGGTTTAAAGCCCGAAAACTTTCTGCTTGACCAGGGAGAAATTGCAGGAGTGGTTATTGTGTAACAACTGTTTTCTGTACTGCTTGATAGATATATGTGTACGTGTTTACAATTTAGAGTGCATGAACTCCCAAGCTCCTCCCCAGAAATTCCTATTTTTGGCAATTGGATTTGAACTTCTTTTCAAACTGCATACAACAAACACTTTTTGGAAAATATTTTTTGCCAATTAAATGTAAAAACAATAACCTAGAAGAATACAAAATTATATGGCAACTGTGAAATTTTGAAAAAGGGTTCTCTGATTTGAATCATGTATATGAGAATTATATAAAACCTGCCCTGCTGAGGAGTCATCTCGCAGCTTTTATAATGGTTGTTTGGGTTTTATACCCATGATCAAGCCTAAAATAAGTACAAACTTTACCATGCACTTAAATATCTAACCCCACCCACGCTGACCTGGCAGCTGAACATAGAGTACAGCAGATCTTCAAGTTTAGGTAACAGATAACAGCAGTATGTACTGATAAGTCAATTAAATCAGACACACTCGCCATATATCACATCTAACTACCCTGGTTTATCAACACCTTCAGCAGGAGTGGAGGAATCAAAGTTGAACAAGATATCAGAAAGTTTACTCCACCCATCATCTGGTATACTGCAGGAGTCGAATTTTGTTTTTCTGTTACCAAATACCAAATAATATCATTCGAAGTCCCTCCAAGCTACATGGTGTTAGAGATAAAATGGGCATTAAACAAGAAAGTGCATTACCATTACGTTTAAATTAAGTGAGACAAAATCACTGTCTAGTGAATTAAATTATACAGTTCATTTTTTTGTCAAATGGCACCATATGCATAACAGTCTCAGAAGACCCCTTTGATTAATATAGTTACAGGGGAAACTTTAATCCATTTGATCAACACATTGCATGTTTTTGTATGGATTACCTGCTTGCACTGGCGAGGCGACACTGGCGAGGCAACCCTACCACTGGTGAGGCAACACTGGCGAGGCAACCCTACCACTGGCGAGGCAACCCTACCACTGGCCAGGCAACCCTACCACTGGCGAGGCAACCCTACCACTCGCCAATTCAGCATGGGGGACACTAGGGAGTTTGGACACATAGAATATATTAAAGCTCAAAGCTTTATAACATTAATCTTAAATTCATAACTTATAAAACATATACAATCATACACTGAAAGGGAACTCTTGTGAGATACACTGTGCATTTCCCTTGCTATTTTATGTCAATATAATGAATGCAATTTGCCTGGAGTTTTCCATATTATTACAAAGAAGCTAAATGATATTGGGCATCTGTTCATTTACCTTAATGGCCATTATTCATCATGGAATCCCTATTATTTAGTGATACAAATTTTATGACATTCAAATTAAGAGAAACAAATCATTTCCATTTATTCTGAGGTTTGATAATCTACCATTACCTGAAGCCACAAATATTTAATGTGTTTTTGTGGTCAAAACTGAAAACTAACTTCAATATTTCAGGCCTTTCAATTCCATTTTATCTGTTTAATTGCATACAATCACATCCTAGAAATATGGGACTGATACCAATTGTGTTTTCTAATGAGGTTTTATGGCAATAAATTTTATAGCGAAATTAAGCTCATTCATTGAAATTGGGATGTATACCAAACAAACATTTATATATGATGCCAACAGCCAATAACATTCCAGTATTAAAGAAATTAAGGCAACTAATAAATACAGAAATAAACACTAAAATATCAACAAATTGGCCCTGAAACCTTGATACTCCTAAGCAATGTTTTAACCACAAACTAATCCATTATTGAATGTGACCCTAATGATAACAGGTACTGTTTGTGTGAGTACAATTATTTCCCTTTAAAAAATGTTGTGTCTACTTGAGATAGTATTGTAAGTACAGCTGCGCTGGAGTATCCTGTCACAGACACATGATATGATACCATTACCCAGTGACATTATTCTAACACTGAGCTGACCAGACCAAGAACTATTTTTTAAATGCTGAGCACCACCCTCTAAATGAAATGGATGCTTATCACAAGCCTAGTATGATTTTAAACTTATTTATGTTGATTGTGAAACAAGAACTTACAACTAAGACAAATCAGTCTCTAAGTCTTTCTGAGTATTTAGTAATTTGCATTGGTGGATAAAGTGTCTTGCTCAAAAACACTTCACATAGCTGTGATGGAGGATCAAACCCATGACCCCCGATCTGATGCTCTACCACTGGACTACACCCTAGTGAGATATCTGACATCAGCCTGACCCTTGCTAAAACAATCATATAATTTAATCATTCTACATATATAATATAACAGTAATTATTTCATAAAATTGTTTACCATTTACACAACTTGACTAGATCAGTGATCGACTTATTTTTACATCAATTATAAAATATCTGACCATCATTTAAGACTTGAATAGTTGAAATATTGCATTCATTTTCATTTCTACTTGTTGGTGTTTTCATGCACAAAATATTTATGCATATTCTTTTTTAATTATTAATATATGCCTAATTTGATTATTACTTAAAAAAACATAATGCTTTGCATAAATGGTCATGGTTTAGTTCTATTATCTATAGCCACCATGAATACCATTATTCTGTTTTCCACTACCAACCATAAAGTATTTACCATCCTTTCTGCTTGTGTTTATTGTTTCTTCAGCATTAATTTATCAGGTATTGTGAAAACATGATAAAGACAGTCTGGATCAATAGATTCTTGCGCAAAGTTTGGCAGTTTAGTTTACCTAATGCAAACACTTGTGTGTATATAATTAAGTGCAAATTATTCCAGATAGATATTTAAGTTCTTGTGGTAATATTTATACAGCATAAGTGATAAGACCACTTGTATGTGTTAGTTTCATAAATCTCCGACAATTACAGGTTGTTATGCTGACAATTAGCAGTTGATATAGTAGTTATTACTACGGATATATTTTAGCCGGATTGGGAAGTATTCTCAGAGAATAGCTCCGAAGTCAGATCTTATATAAAAAACTTCCACCGACAACTAGTTCTTAGTACTGTTTTTCAGAGGCCATTGGGTCAAACCTGGTATCTAACCTGTGACCTCTGGTGTGAGAGTCTAACACTCTATCCACTCCACAACCAGCCCTCCTGTATATATAGTGCACAAGTTGATATATTGACAATTAATGGTATCAGCTGTTTTATACCTTCCACCTGAAGAGCTGCTGGTATTAGTGCAAGGTTAATGGGTTTGAGATATACCAGACATGGATTTAAGTACCAAGGTCCTTATAAATAAGAAATAAATATGTCAACACAGAGTCAGTGGGTGAAACAGACCTACCTTATAGCAGATTATTACACACAAATATATGACCCCCAACTCCTCTTTCTCAGATCTGGTGCATCTTTCAGTATTCATCACTCAGCTGGTAGAACAACATTTTTTCTTCCATCTGAAAGCAACTATATAATAAAAATAAAATAGCTATTTTCTATAAAACTATACTCTAGGTAAAATAAAGAAAAAACAACCGTTATTGCGTAGTGGTTGTGAACACACCCTACATGCCTGAGAATGAAGGTTCGATCCAAGACCAGGTCATTCTGTAAGGTTGATAAGAGAGCTATGATGGCCCTTATATCGTTCACCTGTGTCAGCCAACTTAATTAACTGATCATGTTATTCACTGGGCATTGCCAAGGGTCCTGTTACCATCGTGACCCTAATTTGGTCATCTGATTCTGTCAATGGTTTCAATGTTCATAAGTATAATACAAACATTATTAGTAGTGGATCATTCTTATCAAATTATTTTGAATTTTAAACATAGGTGGTGGAGAAAAAGATTTCTTCCCCTCCATAAAAATAGTCACACACATATATATTAGGAAAATAAGCGATGTCCCCTGGTGGCAATGTTTCTAAACGAATCAAGTTCATTTTAGATATTCTTCATATACTGATCATTTGTAGCAAATTATTTGAAATTTGACAACCAGTTTAAAAGAAGATTTCAAAGTTTTTCCTTTACATTGCCATGACAACCAGATGAAGTTTTTTTTAGTAGAGGACAATCCAAGAGTCATTCCTGTGGTGTTAGATTTAAATTGAAAGAGCTGATTCAGACAAGATTTCCTTTGTTGATGGACAGATGACGGATGAAGAGTGATGAGATCTAAAATGGTAGAATTGTTTTAGGGCTTGGATGGGGAGTCATACCATGTGTCTGCATGTGGTATATAACATTCTTCTCAAAAGAATCTTCAAACTTTAGGGGGAATTTTTCTATAAATGGAATTTAAACTGGTAATAAATTCATACAATTTTTTTATTCATTGTTTTTATTGTTTTTTTTTTAAATTAAACATTTTTTATCTTTATACCAGCCTTATGTCTCTGATCATTTCATAGCAATTTGATCCAATCAAACCATTACATGATTATAAGGTGCTTAACTACTGTGTTAACTACTAGTATCTGACTACACTTTATAGCCCCAGGAACATCAATAACAGAATATTTCAGATAAAATATACTGTTATCTTTAATTAGAAACAGGATACTTGGTCGGGCCAGATTTTACTGATATTGGAATACTTCTTATTTGATATGTATGTCTAGTTAGGATTATTGATTGTCCTTACTCTCATAATTTTAACACCCTACCATAGACATACATGAATAAATGTTTATTACACTTATACCTAAATATAGTTACAAAAATAGAATGTTTTTAACAAAATATATTGGGGCCTTGGGATTACGCCTCTGGAAATCGCCTTTTGGCTTTGGATTGAGCCATTAAACGCAATTCTTCACAAACTCCAGACATTATAAGAGGGAGGACACCCGCAGATTTATGAAAAGTATGGAAACACTTACAATAAACTAAAAACAATGAGCAACAATGGAAAATTTCAAAACTGGCTGTGCAGCGAAGACTTCACTGTTCATTTTGAAGAAATTACTCAAATTGTCTTGAATGTGGCCTTAGTCAGATTTTATTTGAGTAGGCTACAAGGAAAAATGATGATTTTGAATATGAGCCAGATACAATCAAGTCATACCAGTCCAGTATACATCAGTAGCTACAAGACCACGATTACCAATGGAATGTTATGAAGGACGATTTGTTTTTAGCATTCAAGAAGGAAGTCACTGAAATGAACTATACTTGGAAACAAGAGGCATGGGTGGACGCATTTACAGATGGCGAGATTAACATAATAAAACTTTAAAGACATGTTAATATGTTGTAAACCCATTTTGTTAATTCATTGTAATTGTTAATTAAAGGGAGTATCAATAAAAAACATAACACGCTTGGTAGTTATATCTCAACGTATTGAATTGGCGCTGTAGTTCAGTGGTAAAACATTCGCCTGTATATCTGTAGGTCTATTCCCCGACCTAACATATTTTTTGTCACACTTTCCTTTTGAATAAAAAAGAGACCAAAGTATATCACGGAAATTCAAAGCCATCAAAAACACATATATAGGTATAAATGTAATAAAAAAGTCATAGTATGGTAGTGGTGTGCCTCTTGGTCATATTGGCCTGCATGGTCTTCCATAATATGGAACACCAGGGCCAATATGACCAAGAGGCCTCTACCATACAATAACCTCTAACTACAGAGCCCCATTCTGAGGCAGGCATCTAATGTATCCAAGAGATCTTTAGTAAACAACATTCCATTGTAACTAATTTATTTTATATTGATTGTGAAACAGGTTCTTATAACTTCGACAAATCATGCTCAACATCTTCCTGGGTAGAACCAGTACTAAGCAAATATGGATAAAAGTGTCTGACTCAAGGACATGGCCACGGAGGGGCTACTGAACCCATGACTACTCACTCCCACACCCATCATAGGTCCAATGCCCTACCACTTCAATACAGGTATAACATTGAACAAAGGAAATAATAAGGAGAGTGGTAAACTTTATCATAGCAGAGCACATGGTCTATATTATGTCAAAGTAATGACCAAGGAAGACATCAAGATAATAACATTTTTGCATCCCATTCATTCATTCTAAAATTGAAGGCCAAATACAACACTTTGCCCAAATTAAGCGCCAAGAGAGTTCGTTTGAAATTGCCGGAGTTGAGAACTATGAATTAAAAGGGAATCAATTGCTCATCACAAAATCTTTTTGAATATCTCTGATTGTATTGAAGGGGAATGCGATGTATCAAGTTTAATCTAATGGGGTTCACTGTGTGGATGGTTGCAGCCCAGACCTGTATATGGTAACAAGTCTTACTAAAGATCTTCTGTCAGATTTCTATTGGAGGTGGAGCATGTGGTCTAGTGGCAGTGTATCAAACCAAGAGTTGGAGAGTCATGGGTTTAAACCTAAACATTTGATAGGTCAAAATTTGCAAGCATGTAGGGACACCTACTATACAGTCAAATAAAATCTCGACACTTATTTTATCTGTCATGGTTAACTTAATATCTATGGTTGAAATTTGGACTTTCCTAAGAATATTCTCAAAAATGGTTGGTGGATACGACCCTTGGTACTTGCAAGAACTTGTTTCACAATAAATGTTTAAGATTCCTGTTCAGCGTACACATGCATGTAGATACTCCAACAAACTAACTTGTGCACTGGTTTAATAAGAATGAACTATTAAGCGTTGACCTAGTTCGAGTAATTAATTGTTATACTAACCGAGATACCATTTTGCTTATTGAATCATTTTACCTTCATTAGGAAAAAACAAGCACAACTTTGACAAATCATTCTCAAAGTCTTACTGGGTCGAACCAGTACTAAGCACATGCGGATATAAGAGTGTCTTGCTCACAGACACTACACATAGCGATGGTGGAGGTTCGAACCCTGAATTCCCTGATCCTAGGTCTGATGCTCTAACACTGGACCATTCTCTCCATTTTACAACTACATGAAGTTGTTAAATTTTCATCATTCTTGACTTTATTAAATGTACCCATCAAGACACTGGAGCATGGTGATGTATGTCAAGTGTGGTCGGTTCTATCACATGCTAGACCTGATGGCCTCTAAAAATAACATCAAGTACTGGTTTTATCTAGAAAACTCAAGAGAATTACAAAAACTCTGATGTTATTTCACAATCAAACTAAAATAAATATAATTTTTAGATCACAAGAGGTTGTTAGAAATATATTCACAAAAACACAGTTACTACAGTCAGTTATGTTTCAAATTGTTTAAAATGAACTACAGCTGTATTCCACACCCCTTTCCTCAAGATCATCTAAGTTACATTGCCAAATTATGTTGCTGCTGCTGCTGCTTCTAATATTGTTGTTGCTGCTTTCATGCGACTGGTTTCATCATCTCGTATGTTATAAAAGATTTCTCCGAAATATTTCAAGAAGCAATAAAATATTTATGTTCAAATAAAAAGGATTAGGGATACTTGAAACATCTTCATTGATTGTATTAACTAAATAACACATTATACTGCTGGTGGTTAGTGGTAAAACAATTAAAGATGAATTATACCTGGGGTCTCCTCACTTTCATCAAAGTCAGGTTTGTTATGGAGCAGAGGTACCTTGTTTACAATATAAGAAGGGCATAGGTACATCTCAGGTTTTTAATTAATTGGTAGTAAAGATCAGTAACTAATAAATTGTAATGCTTGGATTATGGATCTGGATGTTAATAATTATCTTTTAAAGTGTTATAACCTCACATTTTTTTATAGAATATCTTTACCTGTTTTAAACATTAATGAAATATACCAAAGGAAATGGTGCCAATTTTCAGGTACACTTGGCACCTTTTTGCGCTAAGGAAATGTCCGTATCTAATGTTGAGAAAACTTGTGCCCAGACCTTTTTGCCTAAAATTACATTTGATTTACATGCACACTTTATAATGCAATATGTGTTTATATGGCAATAAAACATGTTAAAACACTTTTGGAACAGAACAGTCTGAAACAGCACATATAGCAGCTTCTAGTCAATGCACTTCATACAAAATAAAAACAAACAAATATTAAATGTACATTTCATATTTCTCCATTGACCAGCTTAGCTCCATCTGTAATACTGGTGGACTATCAATCCAGTAGCCGTGGGTTAAAATCCCCACCTGGTCATAGTCTCCATGATGACCAATATTATGACATAGAGTCACAGTCTTTCACCACTGGGAATGTTATCAGTTACTTGAAGATATGGGTGTATTCAAGTACTGGTAAGCCTTCCAGGATCCCAGGAATATGTGGTTAGGCTAATAGATCATCTGTTACCCCTCAATGGCATAAAAATGACCCTTGATATTCAAATTTTTCAATAGATGAGTTTGTATTCCTTTATGAAATACTTTTACAAATCAATTTTTATTATTTCACTATACAAAACATTTCTAGATAAGCTATAGATCCATACTATCTAGAACTATGATTCTGCTCTCTATCCATTTACATGGCAAGGTGAAGTACAACTATCTAATCCTCCTTACATACTAATTAAATAACGAACTCGAGAGGGCACCTGTTAACTGTAAATGGTTGTTATCTCACAAGTCTTGGAGGTAATTAGCGATTAAATCAGTTAATGATTTAGAGACATTTGAAGATGAAATATCAGTCATGAGTTATTACAGGCCTCCTCAGGGAAGACTGATAGTGACAAGTGGCGGTTTGGCAAGTTGTACAGTAGTAGTTTGTAAGTTTGGTAACTCCATCAGGAATGGAATATGTTGTTGGGCAGCATGATGTTAGTAAACTGTTATCAAAAGAACATACATGGTACATGTGGATGGGGACAGTAGAGCTGTTTGCTTTACCATTATTATCACAATCATGCAATTGGCCAAGAGAGCTTGAATGTGTGTGTAAATATTTGCTGTATTCATTGAAAATTGCTTCAGATAGCTAGAATTTTTTAAGGTCTGTTGTTATGATGTTTTCTGATAGGCTGGTTTCCGCTGGCTAATTATTGATAATGATGACATGAGGCAGGGTTATTTGGCATGTGAGCTATCAAAACAAATGGGTCGGAACAGTGCAAAAACACTGCTATTTCTCTTTGATACCAACTGTTAAGAAACACTGTGAACATTCGAAATTCTAAATTTATCAGATTTTTAATAAAAAAAATAAAAAGGGCTATATATAGTTCAACTGAAAGTCACTGAACTGTAATTGACACAAAGGGGATACACAAAACTAGGCTTCAGACTGATCCTTCCCAGTAAGTTTCAGTGAATTTAACTGATGGTTCAAGACAAGAATCGCGGACAAGATTCTTCATTTCAACATTAAAATTAGCTAGGGAAGTAACTTTGTTGACAATCTGAAATCTGAACAGTAAAGGGATATGCACAACTAGACCTCACATTGATCCTTCCCCCATCATCTGACAACAAATGTTGAAGGAGTTCTGATGACAAGATTTTTGACAGACAGGTGAACAGACAGAAAGCACCAAACTCATGTCTCCTGGAGAGGGGGAGGGGATACAAATTTTTACTGAAAATTTAGTAAAAAAGGGGCCATAACTATTTGGCTGGCATTGACAAATATTGGCTTGTATTTTATAATTACATGTGTGCAGGTACACGTGAAATATTAATCAATTCATAGACCACTTCCAAAGTAATTGATCAGAAACATAATGCTCACACAAATAGATAGGAATAACACTTGTGCAACATAATGCAGGTCTCTTTGGAACATTTTGATATGTTTTTACTTTACGTCTACTAATGCAACATGGACAGTAATGGACAGCACATCCTATAACAACATAAAAACAAGAAATGTCACTGATAAATATTGTATAGCCCCCAAATGGTCTGTAAAAAATAACAATAAATGATATGATAGGTAGCGATGTATCCATGAATATCAAGAGTAATGGCCTGATTTTTCAGGGGGTTGGTGGTGGGGGAATAAAAATAAGTTGACTAGTTATTTGTTATTGAGTTTGAAGATATTCATTCATCAGAAGTACTATACAATGCCCAGATACTTTTTGATCAACCTTCGTATTTATATTTTTTTCTTATGCTTGTTTACAGAGAGTATATCAAGAAAAAAACGTTTTAAATATCTTAAAAAAATAAGATTATTTTTAAAATGGATAAAAAAATAAAATCAGAATGATTTAGTATGTTAAATCAAACAAAATCAGAATGGTACACTTAAAACAAAATCCCCATTCTCTAAAAATAGACAGCACTGAAATACTGCTTGACAACATTCACATCATCATTTAGACTCTTTCTAAGATGAAACAATGCTTACTTAGTGTATGGATCATATTGAGATCAAAATGAAATCATGTGACTCATTTAATGCGTCACAAAATATGTTGCAATTTTAAGCAAGGAATTTAATTATAGTTCAACCTAGGCACATTGCTCAAGTAAGAAAATCCTTTTTCAGTATATTATATTGGCATGTTTAAATCAATATCCTTTTGGCAATGTGGGGTCAATGCTTAATTGGAAATAAATTAAAAAAATTGAAAAATCCTGATATATTCTCTTCAAACATTACCAACATGATGATAAGTTGGATTATTTCTATTACATCCTGATTAATAATAACAATAAAATAAGTTAAAATCAGAATAGTATAATTCGGTTTATAATAGAAGTTATATAAAATTTTGAAATACTTTTTTAATTAACCCCTACACTTTGATCATATCTACAGGTGAAATCTATATCTAGATTATTACATCCTGATTCAAATTGATCAACAGATTATCTCGGAACATCCCATCTGACTGCACAGCAAGTTTACCTGTAATATGATGTAATGTTAACCAAGGGTATCAATATCAATAAGGCATATACTTTTTATTGTATGAAATTTGATGGTTTTAAATAAAAACATAATTTAATACATTATTATCATATTGAATGTATTTTTTTTAACTATAAATTACGGCTAATACGTGTAGAAGACTTAAATTCTGGAACTGGTCTGCTTTTGTTGTCCGTTATATATACTTAGGCACTACTTTGCCTGTTTAAAAATACTTGTGTACAGCAAATCTTATATTTATTCCAAGCTGACTGTTGTCAAAATCATAATTTTAACAGCTGTTTGTTCCATAATCTTATTAAGGGAAAATCCCTTTCCGTTATCTCATATATAAGGTTCTCCGTGGTCGAGAGGTCTAAGACCCTGTCGTGTAATGACCACTTACCTTTAAGGTCTAGGTTTGAGTTCCGCTCAGACCAAAAACCTTTATGTGAGAAGGTCTGTCAGTTACTTGCAAAAAGACAGTGGCTCTACTCAGATTCATTCTGAGGTCTTCCACCACCGATAAAACTGGATATGCCATATATAACCTGTCTTTCTGTTGAAACTGACATTAAACCAAATTAAAAAAAAATTATAAGAAATTAATGAACATAGTCAAATGGCTGACATAGCTTACACATATGTAATCACCATAGTTTTTATATTGCAATTACCTATTATAATCCATCTCATACTAATGCCTTTATCTGTCATCCAATACCCTCAGCCTCGGTAGAGAGAGGTCTTGGTTGCAAGTTTTGAACACCTGTAATAACCACAAGTTGAAGAATGTTTATTTTTTCTTAATTCTTTTTAAAAAAAACAACAACAACAAAAACAGATATAATTCC
The DNA here is from genome assembly GCA_029582155.1 of Panopea generosa. Classification (NCBI taxonomy): domain Eukaryota; kingdom Metazoa; phylum Mollusca; class Bivalvia; order Adapedonta; family Hiatellidae; genus Panopea; species Panopea generosa. The sequence goes on from CM055898.1 coordinate 52,918,687, forward strand.
CTTGTTTTCAAACAATAAATTCCCTTCTTTCTTTTTTTTTTTGTGGGGGATCAAAGTCATCATCACATCAAAAGTATTTGAAAAAACATAAAGTGAAATTTGTAGACTTGTTTCACTTTTTATTAGTGGAAAATAAACAGGTTTGTAACGAAGAAAAACTACTTGTTTGTTTATCATCCATCATCCAAGTTCTGTCAGCTTTAAATACTTCAAACATCGTACAAATTCAAGCTTCATTGCATTGTGTAAATTGTACCTTTTCATCAATACTAATTTATTCACTCCGAGAGAGATAGAGTGGGATAGAGCCTTGTGCCCGCCTCATAAATATTCATGAGTTCAACAAGGTGCATCCAGCCTCAGTTTGTATCGTGTGTTACTATTTATATCTTCAGTGTTGATCAATGTGGTGTAACAACAGAAGAACCAGTCTACAGTTGAGTGAGTGGTGAAGGTGATCACAGTCTGGTAAATGATGGATAGCAGCTGTACTAAACTGACCACCATGGGGATTTATATCTGGATATATTTTACTTCTTTTCTCACAGGTGAGTTCAATATGGTTACTGTTTACATAATGAAGACAAGAAATATTATTTAAGAGATGGCTGTATTTACTTTAGTTGAGGAAGAATAAGAGTGTGTGTTTTTTTTATTTACAACATAAATGAAGCATACTTTTCACTTTCAAGTTTGCAGGAGGTATGTTTGCTGTACCCATGTCACTTTTGCAACATCATATTAGATATAAACCCATCCATTTATAGTCCAGATGGTTTGTGCTCATGTTATAAATTTTTATATAAAATCTGAAGAATGGTTGCAAACAGCGTACAAGACAGACAGTCACCATATTCGAAATTTAACTTGACAGGATAAATTATTTAAATGAATTATTAAAAATTGCATGGATCCTCTGCAGATGAGTGATCTAAAGTGCCATTTCCAGATCACTGACCCATCAACACTGAGGTTGTGGGTTCAAGCCCAGCTTCATCAAAATTCTTTATGTGCAAGTTACTTGCGGAGGAGCAGTGGTTTTACTTGGATTCATTCTAAGGTCTATACCTCCACAATTATATTAAACCTACAATGTGTGGAGTAACGACCTTAATAAAACCATATATAATAAATCGCATAGAGTTACATAGTGACATGGTGTACAGGGGAAGTGGTGTCAAGTTGACAGGGCTAACAGCAGATTAATAATGTGATCAATGTTTTATTACAACCAAACTGCTTCCTGATTAATCTTAAAATAAAGTGTACCATATATAACATGTGTTTTAGCTGTAACAGCGATATCAAAATGAAGAGAATCAAATTTATATATTTTTTTGTTTTGTTTTTATTTATATGAAAATCAAGAGATGTTTTAAAGATAAATGCAGCATGCACAAAATGACATGTTCATGTGTCGACGTGCTGTAAAACACCATTCATTTATTTATTTAAATATAAATAATTGAAATAAACATGGCCAAAGAAGGCCACAACATTAGGGTTAAACATACAACCCTCTATTTATCACAGAGGAGCAGAGGCAGATATACTGAAGTTTGCTGTTACCAGAACCGACCCATGTACAGCCTGTATAATCTGGTAGCCAAGTCGCAGCCCATACCGATTAGATGATTATCTTTGTGTTTATCTCTGACAGAACATAGACATTACCTAATGTAAAACAGCTCCTATGTTAGCCATTTCTACTGTCTCAAAATTTAACTTGAACCATTTCAAGGTTTGCTCATTCTGTATTTATATAATATTACAAACATTTTTCAAAGTTTTTTTTACTGTTAATATTAAAGTCACACACCCACACACGCCATGGTAAGATCTGCTCCTTGTCCAACATAAATATTAACCTCTCCCTCCCTAATTGGCAATTAGCTGCCTCCAGTGTGTACTGAGGTTGTACACAGGAGGTGTAATGTTTTACCACAGATTGCAATCATTACAACATACAAACTTTATCTTCTCTTATCTCCTACTGACAGGGCTTGTCCATTAAATCAGGATGAAAAATAAATCAACAAGCAGATGTTTTTCTTAAACAGTTGGCAAACTTGAATTTTTGGAAATTTGGTTCGGTTAAAGTTTTGAAATTGTTTAATGCCAGCTTTTTGTATCATTAATCCAACACTTCTGTCTGACATTCATGTGATGTTTGGTTATTATAGGTGTCAAACTTCTATTAGCAACATAAAGCAGAAAGTTGTCTAATATGTGTGAACCTGTTACACTAATGGAAACTCTCTTGGTCTCGGAAGCATATTATATAACCCTGCCTGCCTGCCTGCCTGCACCTTGTACCAAAATTAAAATCAAAGTTGATTATACATAAAAAAGATAATTATCTTTAGTACCAACTGATACTTATATATACTGAATGGAAGAGCTAACCAGCCATCTGATATTTTATGTACCTGACATTTTATGTATTTTCTCAAAAAGTATCCAAGCAATTTCCTTGAAATTTGGACTTGAATAAGAAAGAATGTTGCTATGTAAAAACAATGCACAATTATCTGTTCATGTTGAATACACATTTTGATAACACTACAATTATCTGTCATGTTGAATACACATTTTGATAACACTACAATTATCTGTTATGTTGAATACACATTTTGATAACACTACAATTATCTGTCATGTTGAATACACATTTTGACAACATTACAATTATCTGTCATGTTGAATACACATTTTGATAACACTACAATTATCTGTCATGTTGAATACACATTTTGATAACACTACAATTATCTGTCATGTTGAATACACATTTTGATAACACTACAATTATCTGTTATGTTGAATACACATTTTGATAACACTACAATTATCTGTTATGTTGAATACACATTTTGATAACACTACAATTATCTGTTATGTTGAATACACATTTTGATAACACTACAATTATCTGTCATGTTGAATACACATTTTGATAACACTACAATTATCTGTCATGTTGAATACACATTTTGATAACACTACAATTATCTGTTATGTTGAATACACATTTTGATAACACTACAATTATCTGTTATGTTGAATACACATTTTGATAACATTACAATTATCTGTTCATGTTGAATACATATTTTGATAACACTACAATTATCTGTCATGTTGAATACACATTTTGATAACACTACAATTATCTGTCATGTTGAATACACATTTTGATAACACTACAATTATCTGTCATGTTGAATACACATTTTGATAACACTACAATTATCTGTCATGTTGAATACACATTTTGATAACACTACAATTATCTGTCATGTTGAATACACATTTTGATAACACTACAATTATCTGTTCATGTTGATAACACTACAATTATCTGTCATGTTGAATACACATTTTGATAACACTACAATTATCTGTCATGTTGAATACACATTTTGATAACACTACAATTATCTGTTCACGTTGAATACACATTTTGATAACACTACAATTATCTGTCATGTTGAATACACATTTTGATAACACTACAATTATCTGTCATGTTGAATACACATTTTGATAACACTACAATTATCTGTCATGTTGAATACACATTTTGATAACACTACAATTATCTGTCATGTTGAATACACATTTTGATAACACTACAATTATCTGTTCACGTTGAATACACATTTTGATGACACTACTAAAAATTTTGAAGATAATGAAAATATAAAAATGGAAGGTTAGCTGTTCCATTTGACTGTAGCTTCATTTATTTAAAAAAAAAATGTCTAAATAAGATCATAGTCATGTTTTATTACAATACAGGTTAAATTGATGAAGAAATGTAATAGGTGATAACTAATTTCAATTGATGGTACTTTAAAACAGGTTACAGAGATAATGAGAAATCTAGATCTTACATACCTATTACAAGTTTCTGCCTTTTTTTATTTTTTGTATAAACTTAATGTTGTAATAAAGTACATTTAGGGCAGAATTCCTTTCATATATTTTTTATGACTAACCTAGGAATATAGAAAAACAAAACAATTCAATTCCCCCCAGCGTTCAGTGGATAATATATGCAATGTTTGTTATACCCTATGTCAGGGTAATGTAATTGGTTGAAATGTCATGTCATACTTGTGTCGTCAGTATTTTACTTCAATGCCGAAGGCTGCATGTGATCATTTAAATAACCAATCAGCACACAGTCTCAAGTATCACTTGAGGAGATACAACATAAAAATTGTTGAAAACCAGTGTAAAACACGAAACAATTAATTTCCTTTGAGGAGCAACAGTCCATTAACATTGTAGTGTTGTCCATCCATAAGTGATGGTAACAAGGCCATTATACAGGACATACAAACACCTCCAAGCAAGTCTGCAAGCAATTTTCTAACAATTAACTTTGGTTGACAAATTAACTTCAGTTGACAATATTTCAAAAGAAACATATGGTGCATAATTGATTGTATCTGTCACTACAGATTTAGAAGACTTTTCATGCATGCAGTTTTAACACCATCTGCCTCTGCTGCTCATTCATATTTTATCAATAATCTTCAAGTATTAAAAAACAGTAAATTGTATTATCAGTCATTTACAACAGTTGTTGAAGATGTCAAAATAAGACAAATTACTGCTATTTAAAGAAAGTTTTAAAAATGCTATCTTTGAGGACTTAAGAAAAGTGCATTTTTATGATTTTATAGTTAAAGTTATGATTTTTTTATACTTTTTTTCAAATTTAGTAGTTTTTTGTTATAACTGAGAGAACTGTTAAATTAAATGATTATTTATCAGATGAGTACAAAACTGCAGTAGTTGTATTAAAGACCTGTTGCAGTTACATGCTTATGTCCTGAGGCTGACAAATTATACTGCATATGCTTCTTAGAAATGAGTTTAACACTTTACTTAATCAGATTAAACAGGGCGTGGAAAGCTTACATTTTTTTTATTTGCATTTGGATATTAGTAAAAATATAAAAATACTAAAACAACTCCTTAGAAACATGTAATATGTCACACTATAAGTTTATTTGCTATGGAAATAACAGGTGACTGTGGGTCATGTTAGTGTTTTTGTGTCAATCATGACAGCCAGCTATCAATTATTAGTTACTCAAGTTCCACCAAGGACAACATTCAGATTTGTATTCAGATATCAACAGTGTCATGCAGCAGTTAAAACTGAGTTGTCTACCTTCTGAACATTTCTCATACTAATGTAATGGAACAAAAGTACTTGAGACACCTCTGAAGGGACAAGGCAACATGACATTCTCATGAAGCATGGGTTGAAGTTTAATTCTCTTCCATATCAACATAGAGAAAATCTGTTGAGGTAATGTAACAAAAAGACTGTTCTAGGTGAATTAATTTGGTAATTATGTAAACACTACACATTGTGTGACAATGTATTTTGACTTTACTAATAAATGTGGTAAATTTCACTTCAGATATTGACTTCGCGAGTTAAAGAAGGAATCAACAGTCAATCCCACTTTGAGTTGAAAAATAAAGAACCCATCCTCATCTCTGCCATTATAATGTTATGTTTATTCCATCCAATCCCAACTCAAACCCATCCTCATCTCTGCCATTATAATGTTATGTTTATTCCATCCCATCCCAACTCAAACCCATCCTCATCTCTACCATTATAATGTTATGTTTCTTCCATCCCATCCCAACTCAAACCCATCCTCATCTCTACCATTATAATGTTATGTTTATTCCATCCCATCCCATCCAAACCCATCCTCATCTCTACCATTATAATGTTATGTTTATTCCATCCCATCCAAACCCATCCTCATCTCTACCATTATAATGTTATGTTTATTCCATCCCATCCCATCCAAACCCTTCCTCATCTCTACCATTATAATGTTATGTTTATTCCATCCCATCCCATCCAAACCCATCCTCATCTCTGCCATTATAATGTTATGTTTATTCCATCCAATCCCAATTCAAACCCATCCTCATCTCTGCCATTATAATGTTATGTTTATTCCATCCCATCCCAACTCAAACCCATCCTCATCTCTACCATTATAATGTTATGTTTCTTCCATCCCATCCCAACTCAAACCCATCCTCATCTCTACCATTATAATGTTATGTTTATTCCATCCCATCCCATCCAAACCCATCCTCATCTCTACCATTATAATGTTATGTTTATTCCATCCCATCCAAACCCATCCTCATCTCTACCATTATAATGTTATGTTTATTCCATCCCATCCCATCCAAACCCTTCCTCATCTCTACCATTATAATGTTATGTTTATTCCATCCCATCCCATCCAAACCCATCCTCATCTCTACCATTATAATGTTATGTTTATTCCATCCCATCTCAACTCAAACCCATCCTTATCTCTACCATTATAATGTTATGTTTATTCCATCCTATCCCAACTCAAACCCATCCTTATCTCTACCATTATAATGTTATGTTTATTCCATCCCATCCAAACCCATCCTCATCTCTACCATTATAATGTTATGTTTATTCCATCCCATCCCATCCAAACCCATCCTCATCTCTACCATTATAATGTTATGTTTATTCCATCCCATCCAAACCCATCCTCATCTCTACCATTATAATGTTATGTTTATTCCATCCCATCCCATCCAAACCCTTCCTCATCTCTACCATTATAATGTTATGTTTATTCCATCCCATCCCATCCAAACCCATCCTCATCTCTACCATTATAATGTTATGTTTATTCCATCCCATCTCAACTCAAACCCATCCTTATCTCTACCATTATAATGTTATGTTTATTCCATCCTATCCCAACTCAAACCCATCCTTATCTCTACCATTATAATGTTATGTTTATTCCATCCCATCCAAACCCATCCTCATCTCTGCCATTATAATGTTATGTTTATTCCATCCAATCCCAATTCAAACCCATCCTCATCTCTGCCATTATAATGTTATGTTTATTCCATCCCATCCCAACTCAAACCCATCCTCATCTCTACCATTATAATGTTATGTTTCTTCCATCCCATCCCAACTCAAACCCATCCTCATCTCTACCATTATAATGTTATGTTTATTCCATCCCATCCCATCCAAACCCATCCTCATCTCTACCATTATAATGTTATGTTTATTCCATCCCATCCAAACCCATCCTCATCTCTACCATTATAATGTTATGTTTATTCCATCCCATCCCATCCAAACCCTTCCTCATCTCTACCATTATAATGTTATGTTTATTCCATCCCATCCCATCCAAACCCATCCTCATCTCTGCCATTATAATGTTATGTTTATTCCATCCAATCCCAATTCAAACCCATCCTCATCTCTGCCATTATAATGTTATGTTTATTCCATCCCATCCCAACTCAAACCCATCCTCATCTCTACCATTATAATGTTATGTTTCTTCCATCCCATCCCAACTCAAACCCATCCTCATCTCTACCATTATAATGTTATGTTTATTCCATCCCATCCCATCCAAACCCATCCTCATCTCTACCATTATAATGTTATGTTTATTCCATCCCATCCAAACCCATCCTCATCTCTACCATTATAATGTTATGTTTATTCCATCCCATCCCATCCAAACCCTTCCTCATCTCTACCATTATAATGTTATGTTTATTCCATCCCATCCCATCCAAACCCATCCTCATCTCTACCATTATAATGTTATGTTTATTCCATCCCATCTCAACTCAAACCCATCCTTATCTCTACCATTATAATGTTATGTTTATTCCATCCTATCCCAACTCAAACCCATCCTTATCTCTACCATTATAATGTTATGTTTATTCCATCCCATCCAAACCCATCCTCATCTCTACCATTATAATGTTATGTTTATTCCATCCCATCCCATCCAAACCCATCCTCATCTCTACCATTATAATGTTATGTTTATTCCATCCCATCCCAACTCAAACCCATCCTCATCTCTACCATTATAATGTTATGTTTATTCCATCCCATCCCATCCAAACCCATCCTCACCTCTACCATTATAATGTTATGTTTATTCCATCCCATCCCATCCAAACCTATCCTCATCTCTGCCATTATAATGTTACGTTTATTCCATCCCATCCCATCCAAACCCATCCTCATTTCTACCATTATAATGTTATGTTTATTCCATCCCATCCCAACTCAAACCCATCCTCATATCTACCATTATAATGTTATGTTTATTCCATCCCATCCCATCCAAACCTATCCTCATCTCTACCATTATAATGTTATGTTTATTCCATCCCATCCCAACTCAAACCCATCCTCATCTCTACCATTATAATGTTACATTTATTCCATCCCATCCCATCCCTACCCATCCTCATCTCTATCATTATAATGTTATGTTTATTCCATCCCATCCCAACTCAAACCCATCCTCATCTCTGCCATTATAATGTTATGTTTATTCCATCCCATCCCAACTCAAACCCATCCTTATCTCTGCCATTATAATGTTATGTTTATTCCATCCCATCCCATCCAAACCCATCCTCATCTCTGCCATTATAGTGTTATGTTTATTCCATCCCATCCCAACTCAAACCCATCCTCATCTCTACCATTATAATGTTATGTTTATTCCATCCCATCCCAACTCAAACCCATCCTCATCTCTACCATTATAATGTTACGTTTATTCCATCCCATCCCATCCAAATCCATCCTCATCTCTGCCATTATAATGTTATGTTTATTCCATCCCATCCAAACCCATCCTCATCTCTACCATTATAATGTTACATTTATTCCATCCCATCCCATCCAAACCCATCCTCATCTCTACCATTATAATGTTATGTTTATTCCATCCCATCCCATCCAAACCCATCCTCATCTCTACCATTATAATGTTATGTTTATTCCATCCCATCCCATCCAAACCCATCCTCATCTCTACCATTATAATGTTATGTTTATTCCATCCCATCCAAACTCAAACCTATCCTCATCTCTGCCATTATAATGTTATGTTTATTCCATCCCATCCCAACTCAAACCTATCCTCATCTCTGCCATTATAATGTTATGTTTATTCCATCCCATCCAAACCCATCCTCATCTCTACCATTATAATGTTATGTTTATTCCATCCCATCCCAATTCAAACCTCGTATGATGTTAATTGCAATTCTTCAGTTTAATCAATTAAAACTTGATTTGATTGTGGTGTAAGCTGGGATTTTCTTTGCTATGGTAGGAGTCTTAATTGGATTTTTCAAACTGTATTTAATCAAGAGTTCATGTGTTTTACAAATACTAAGTTGCAGTAACTTAATTTCAAACTTCTGTTTTGTAATTTACTAGGTTCACATATATTGATATTATCACAGAACTGATTGGTACAGCTGGAGTGTAATATTTTTTATATTTTCAAACATAGTGTAATATCACTACTAATTTGGCTGTAAGATGTCAACTTCCCAATTTGCCAGAACATTTTAATTTTAAATTAAATTGTCATGGTGATGAAATGACTTTATTTTCAGACATTACATCATACATTATGAATGGCGGAAATTAATATATACAAAATGTTACTTATAGACTGTAGGAAAACTGACAAACCAATTTTTGTCAACTTGTTTGATAAGTTTAATGTGGAACATGTGATCCATTGGTACAGCATCAGACCCATGACCGGAGGGTTGTGAGTTCAATCCTCCGTCACAGCTATATGTGGTGTCCTTGAGCAAGGTACTTTTTCTGAATATGCTTTGTACTGGTTCTATCCAGGAAGACTTTGAGCTTGATTAGTTTAAGTTGTAATAACTTGTTTCACAATCGATGTAAAATTGATAAGTTTAAACTAACTCAATCATTTAATAAGTTCAAAAATAAATGGATCCTATATCTCTATAATTAAACTGGATGCAATATATATAATACAAACATATATTATTATTTAAAAAAAGATCAATTAAAATGAAACTGATCTTATTCTCTTTATCAATTATAGGCATAGTACCACCATTGCAAAAAGGAAGTGCTTCCGTGGGGTAGTCGCATAATGGCGGTTTTTAAATAATCCTCATTTCTTCTTCTTTAAAAATGCGTTTTCCTTATTTTAATGCTCATTTTTTTATTTGAATGGCATTATTAATGTATTTTGAACATTTTGATAGTATGTCATGTTTGAATTGTGAATTTAGAAAAAAAAAAATTGATACTTGGAAATTGGGGTATGAATACATGATTTTCGGAAGTCTACTTTCACTTTGTCACCAATGTACACACTGAGCAGAAAAAAAAAATCTTATATGACACATGACCCCTACTTTTTTCATCATATTTTGATAGCGCAGAGGTTGACAAACAGTAAAATGTAGGTTTCACTTCTTTCATTTGGGTTTCTCTATGAATGACAAGCCTTCAAACTTTTATTATTTACTATAAAATAAAGAACAAAAATCAATGGTGGGATGACACCTCAATCATATCGATAATTTTGTGATGACTGTAAAGTGACTTCAAAGGGAAATAAAAACTTTATACTGTATTGTATAGATTTGTAACTCAACCTCTAACCTACTTCATGCGGTTAAAACAAATCTCGAAACTTTTTTTATTGTGCTTTTAAAACCTCATAGTAAAGTTAGCACTTTACAGAAAATAATTCAACTTTTGTAGTACATTGTTAAGAATACATACAACTCTATATAATATAGCAAAAACAGGCTTTGATGTCAAAGGTTGGTATTTAGTGTTATTGATGGTGATGTTATCAGCATTGCATCAAAACCACATAAATGGAGGAGTAAAAAATCACAATAAATCTGAGCAATTTTTCTGATGTGGTTGAATCATTTCAGACCGTCCTATTTTATATTACAGGTGACAAAGAAATGAAGAACAATAAACCTGTCCAAATGTACATCATTTTATGTCATTAACTCTTCAAACTTACTGTTCATGTTGATGATATCATTTACAAACAATGTAGCAGGGCCAGGATAGCTCGTATGTGGGTTCAATCCTCTGCCACGGCTATGTGTGGTGTCCTTGGGCAAGACACTTGACACTGTATGAACTGGTTCTACCCAGGGAGACACTGGACACTGTATGAACTGGTTCTACCCAGGGAGACACTGGACACTGTATGAACTGGTTCTACCCAGGGAGACACTGGACACTGTATGAACTGGTTCTACCCAGGGAGACTTTGAGAATGATTTGCTGTAAAAAGACAAAGTAAAATAAATAAGTTTAAATCAAATTAAATTAGACAACTACATGCATTATGCTATATTAAATGTTTAACATGAGCATCAATTTGTTTTCAAAATTAAGTGTGATTTTATTCAAATCTAGAGGGGGCGGGGATTGGTACCAGGTGGATTGACTTGTGTTACTGTCCTGAATGTTAAACAAAATCTGCTCATATTCGGACATTGCCATATCAATGTCAGTTGAACAGATAGATGCTTTCATCTTTGTTGGAACTATGTTAAACATACATCTCAACCAATCATACAAAGGCTGTATTAACAACGCAGCCTTCAACGCTGTAATTGAAAACTCAAATATTGAACCAACTATGAAATGAGATTAAATGAAAAACCGATAATTAAAGCTCTCCTATTTCATTAAGTATTGAGAGAGCGTGACGCTGTTAAATAGGGGAAGGCAGTTGTGAAAACAGACCAGGAACAAAACAGCTTGCAGCTTGTTTCATTGCCAGCCACTGAAAATATTATGTAAAAACATTTTTGTTCATAAAGTATTGCTCATTTTTAAACTCAGGTTTAAAGATTCAAGTAAAATATTAAAAAATGATGAATTTACTATTGCCACGCTGCACATTATTTGCTCAAAATAGCATTTAAAAATCAAGTTTGCATGTTCTATTCTTGGTTTCATGCAGTAAATAATCAGCATATTTAAAACTATAATTATGTTCAACGTCATCCAGTGTTGTGACCTACAGAATAGATGGAAAACTGTTTGAATAATTTTAAAACAAAGATGGTCGACTTATTTTTAGGTTTAGGGCATTTGATTCTGAGTTAGGAACAATGTAATATATATTTTTTTAAAAAAAATGTTTATAGTTTATATTAATCTATTTAAGCTTAACTGCAAAGTAAGCTCAGCGCTTATATGAACTGCTCTCTAGTTTGTCTCCTATGTAGAACTAGTACTGAGTGTTGTTTTTAAGAGGCAATCAGGTCAGACCCAGGATTGAACTTGCAACCTATGGCATGACTGTCCAACATTCTATCCACTCACTACCATTCCTGTTTCAAATAAATGGTTAAAGCTTTATTGAAAAAAATGAAACTTTATGGAAATATCCAAAAACTAGCATTTACGGTGTTACATTCAACACTTGCTTTGAATAGATCTGAAGTTATGGTCCAATTTTGTATGCTCCATCGCCTTGTTAATGAGGTCCAATTCTGTATGCTCCATCGCCTTGTAAATGAGGTTCAATTTTGTATGCTCCAGTGCCTTGTAAATGAGGTCCATTCTATATGCTTCATCGCTGTGCAAACAAAGACCAAAAATAATAAATATTCAATATTTGTAACATATTCTGCTGTTTTACCTGTCTGGATGCTGTATGGTTCAGTTCATAAACAAAGGACTGTGCACCACACAAAGGCTATACAACACATGTCACAGAAAATGAGGGTTTTTAAATCCGAATCCCATTACACGTGACAGGAAAACCAATCAAACCTGATGCTTAAAAGTTGGCTGATAACAATTTTATTCAGCAATAAATAGTTTTTTACTGAAAAAAATATTGATTTTGTTTGCAGGCAGGGTTTTCCATTGTTATAAGTGACTCTAATATTTTTTTTTTGTCAATTTGATTAAAAGATTTACAGTAATAATTAATTATAACATCATTACGTGTATTGATAAAAAAGGCATTTTTTTTATATTTTTATTGTGCACAGAGTTTGAATGAATTATCTGAAATACACAGTTCCTGTCATCAAAAGTAATTGGAATCACTTTTTAATTGGAATTTCATGTTCACCATATATAATGACAAACTGATATAAATCAGATTAAAAGAGATAAATGGTATTTTTGTAAGACAATGTGCTAAGCAAACAAGGGTAGTGACAGAGAATTAATGATTAAATATAATTTCAATCTAAAAACAAATAATAATTATTCTGTTTTACATTGATCAAGCAGTTGTCAGGTAGTAATTACATTACAGCGTGAGTTTTTTCTAACTTAAAGAGCTTATGTTGCGCGTATGAGTCCAGCTAAGTTCAAAATGGAGACATATTGTATATTTGTCTGAGTCTGCTAATATAATTTCTGTTCTTGGTTGCAATCTGTCATTCCAATTGATCCTTTAGTCAATATCATTGATAGAAGCTTTTTATTTAAATTGCACATTTCAAGGAAATTAAACATTTGTAAGAGATCATAATCCAGGCATGGATGTGGCAGTGATTGGACCAGGCACGGATGTGGCAGTGATTGGACCAGGCATGGGTGTGGCGGTGATTGGACCAGGCATTGGTGTTATAGAGGGCACATTGTTTGTTTTCCAAAACAGGCTCCAATAAATACAAAAACAAAATTTAATTCCAAACAATCATTATTTTTGGAACAAAATTTCATATCATTTATAATTCAGGGAACACCAAGATCATGTGGCGGTGAACATGACTTTCACGAATAAACTTTGTTTATCTCAATCCCATCAATTATTTACATGTTTTGGATTGTTGTTATGCAATACACGTCAAATGATCACATGAGGAAAGCACAAATTACACCGAAAAATCAACAATGACTGAAAGTGAAAAATGTTGAACATGATTTTCTCAATATTCTTACAGTTAGTGCAAAATAACTTAGCTCTTTAGTTTGAACTTGAAATGAATGTGCGCAGCAATAAATGTCTATTCTTCTGTTTGGCCTGGAACAACTTGGGAAAACAAGTTTTAATTAATACTTAATGCAGCAAAGAATCTCCAGCAAAAACTGATACAAGGAATGTGTTTAACAATTATTATCCAAGTCCCACTCATATGATGTAAATAGCATTGATGATATTTACCTTGAGTCACACAAAGTCATTAATTACCCCCAACCATTCTGTAGCAATTACACTCTTATACAAACCCCTACTTCCTGATCTGACTGGGACCCTGGTGAGATGGTATTATAATGATTACAATCATCCTAACCCAGCAGCATGGAAGAATTTTTATTAAATTCAAATCAAACTGCGATGATGACAAAATTAATGACACACTCGTAACCTCAATCCTTTGTCTTGGTGACTCTCTCAGCAAGTGCCTTAGAAAAATTGGATAAACTTGCAAATATTGAGTCACAGAGCCAATATTTGCTCACTTTGGGTTTAAAATAAGGCAAACATGTGTGAGTTTGTGAGTCAATGTTTACAAATCATTAGAATTTCAAAACCATGACTAATTTTAGACAAGATATTATGTCCATTTATAGATATTCAATAATTTTATTTCCGTTTAAATAATAAAATCTTGCTAATGATGTGAATCAATGGTATTGTATACTGCCTAATAATTACAGTGCGTTTAATAACAGATTGACCCCTATATTACATCAAACTCCCTTTATATGGTAAAATGCAGTACTAGTTGCACCCAGGATGCAGACTCAAAAGTGGTTCAAATAAGCTTGAAGCAATTTTCATATAAATATTCATTTAGCTCTATTTCTGAAAATTATACATCTTCATCCTAATGAATAAACAGGGTTTTATGGCGTACCAACACATTGTAGGTTATTCAACACCAACATAAAGGAAGATTCCAGGTCCACTCTTCATGTACATAAACAACAAATTAACATACAGATTAAAAAAATCATATCAACAAATGAATATGCAGAATAAACCTAGAATCAGCAAAATCTATAATATTACTTAAATTGTTGCTTCTTACGACATGCAGTGATCCTTTTCTTGCCATCACTCCTATGGTTCCCTGGAACCACACAGAGGTTGGTAATTTAATCACAATAATGAACATAACAATAGATGATAAACTGAACATTACACCCATTTGGAGGATTCCTACCCCTTTGCAGAGATCGATAATGATTCTATTCTTATACAGAACCGCACAGGTATCTATATCCTGTTATGAAATTAAAACACATATATACAAACAGTATATGTGCAGACCATTGATTTTGTTTCTATTTTGGAAAGGGGCATAACTCTTGTAAATGGATGAAAAGCATCATAAATTATATAATCATGGACCAATAAAAATTATATGACAAACAATGTAGTGTTGTTTTATTATGTGTTTATACAGATGTGTCAGTTTAATTTTTGTGATTAGAATTTTAATTTTTCAAAAGCAGTTATATGACAAAGTGTATATACATGAGTACAAGTGACATTAAATGCACATTCCCCCCTTTGATACTTATATCAAACAATGACTGATTCTGTGGTCACTAAAAAATTTATTTGTCCTTATATATAAATTCAGGTTTAGATAAGATTTTGTTCTTGATTAGTCGGTGCTCAGCTGTATCTATTTAGGTGCGACTGATATGAAAGAGTGAATTTAAATCCACAATGGTGTAACCCTTTACTTCATAAAGACGCCTTTGACACCTCAAACAAAGACGCCTTTGGACACCTCTAATATTAAAGGCTTTTGAATAATTGGGTGAATTATGTTTATATTAACTGACAGAGTGGAAAACAGTGCAGGAAGTGTTCAGATTGCTTGTTACGAGCAATCTGAACTCTTCCTGCACTGTTTTCAAAGGCCTTCTGTAATTGGTATCTATGGAGTAAAGGGTTAATGTTACCTGGTATATTCAGTTCCATAATGCACAGCTCTTTAGCAACTTTATATGCATGACAACCCAACCAGCCATGTCAATTATCCATTGGGTAGTCTATTTAATATATACATTTGATTCACTGCATAAAATCTGCATCTATGCTCTTTTTATTTATCTTGGTGAAAGCTCCAAATGGACTCAGAAGTACCAATTTCCTCAAAAGTGCAAATGAGCCCATAAAGTTTGTTCTGGAAACGTGACCTGCTCTTTCATAAAGATCTAAAAGGTTTCAAGGAGAAAACTAGGGCTTTACAAGTACTTGAGCAAATAATGGAATGGAAACTGGAAACGAAACAATTCAATGGGAAAATAAAGATCAACTTTTGAACTTGTGTATAATTATAGGGTGAATCAATGGAAGAACAAGCTGTTGCATGTACCTCCACTTCACTACGTGTATTTTGAATTGTTTTCATGCAATATACTTGAAAAATGATGCGCTTCTATTCAAATTTCAGGATGCCACATGAGTAGTGTTTATACAAGGTTATAGGTAGAACAGCTGCTCATGTGTACAATTTTTCTTTTGGAAATATTTCTATTGACAAGATATTTTTTTGTTATTGAAGTCCACCAGCAATCTATCCATATGACACCCCCCCCCCCCCCCCCCCCCCCACCCCTCTCTTTCTCTATCTCCCTCCCTCCTCCCTCCTCCCCATATGACCTGGCTATACAGTAAACACCTGTTGTAATGAGCCATAAAACACTGTATCAGTTTATAACAGTAAAACAGCACAATGTGTCTGCAACTGATATACTGTTTACACCACATCACTTTTGTTTAACAAACCTTAAAAACAAAAAAAAATACTTTTATTTGAAAGAACAAAGAATAAAGTAAGAACAGATGAGCAGGATTGCTGACAAACTTCAAATTTCACACACATCTTGACAACTTTCCCATTTGCTCTCCCTCTATCATTATATTTATTATCAAAATATTTCTGTTTTTCAAATTCATCTTTATCTATACCCTGTTTCTGTATTTATCAATGAACATACTTTATATTTTTGTATCAAAAACAGAACAACCACTTCCTGAACTTTGCAAATGATTTAACCTCAGCAATCTTCCTTATCTTGCCCCATTATCATTATCAACATCACAAGCGTGCCTTCTGCCAAAACATGTTTGAAGTTTTGTATTTTACAGTTATAAATAGCCTCAACACTAAATGTTCAGATAAGGAACCGTAAGAGACTCCCTGAAATCCGGCCCATCATTCATCCTCATTCTCTCACCAGCAACAACTTGTTCCAAACCACAGAAAGATATTAATTTCATTCATGACAGCATTATGTGAAAAGTTGAATGAATGAATGAGATGTGATAATGGTTCCAACACAAAACAGTTACTTGACAACTAACGGTTACTCGACAACTAATGGTTACTTGACAACTAGTGATAGCAGATTCCAGACTCACTCGCCATTTACAAAATCAACAAATATTAACACAGATGGGGGGAAAAGCACATCGACCAATGAACCTAGATCTTTGATACATGGAAAAAGTATGAATAAATACTAGTTTATTACTACACATATATCTTTATTCTTTAAGATAATGATCTGATGGTAAAAACCTGAATAAAAGTAATGTCGATGGGAATGCCACAACTCTTTTGAATATCTGGGGCATAAAAAAATCATAATGTAAACAAACATTAGAGAGAGAAAATTGAAAAAATTAAACCATAAAGATCATGTTTAAAGGGCGCGGTCTAGCTAGTTGTGGAGCATTGAAACCAGGATCAGTGGGTAGTAAGGTCACCAATCAGGAACAAGTATTTTGTATATGTGAGTGGGCCTTCATCTGCATATTGTACTGCTGTTCCAACCCTTGCGGAAGTTCTCATCAGTAACACTGTGCTACACTCGTATATAAAACTTAGCATACAACTTCTGTCATATCAAATTGAAATATCTTAGTAAAGTTGTTTTGCCAAGATTAAGTTCAAACTGAACATTTTATTTTAAAATTATTGTTACACAAATAATGTACTGCGTCCTGTTGTTAAAGTGTATGCTAGACGTGCTGTAGATTGTTGTACAAAAGGTTTTAGTAACCTTCTTGCTTACAATTCAGTATTACCTGGTGTAGTTATAATGCAACTGGGAGGGGTTATCATTGTAATGTGTCTGTAACATAATACTTCATACTTAATACTGTAATATGGCATCACCATAACACAGTTTCAAATTCTAGTTATAAGTTCTGGGTCAGTGATAATATGGCATTATCATAATACAGTCTCAAATACTAGCAGGGCAGAAGCATAGTGGATAAAGTGTTCACGCCAGAGGTTGCTGATTTGATCCCCAGTTCAATCTGATGCCTCTCAAAAAATAACCCTCAGTATCACTCAGAAAATGGACTTATTAAAGAGTGGTTCATATAAGCTTTGAGCTTTCTTTGCAATCAAGCTAAACTAGCAATACTAATTATACAAGTCCTGGGTCTTGTTATTTTATATTATTTACATATTATCAAAAAGATTGAATTTTTCAGAAAAATATAAATGTAATTACACAGTCACTGTTTCCACGATTTCAAGCAGTGAAAGATTGTGATGTGCTAATGGTATACCATATTTAACAAACATAAGTTAATGGATCTTTCTGCAACAGAGCCCTGATTATATATTGACTGAGAGATTACTTAAAATGACACTTACACGGCAACTACATGCAAAATAATCAAATAATCCATAATGTGATTTAACATACCGGTAATCATATTTCAAATCATCCCACAGCTTCTTATAAATAAATCAGCCCTGGTTACATACACCCAGGGATAATAACTGGTGCCATTTTCTGACACCTCCCAGATACCCTAAATCAAGTGGCTATGAGATTAATGATAATGACAGCTGCCTTAACATTGCATAATGATTACTCTGAAGTGTCTTCTTCCAGTGTAATTACCAATATTTATAAATTATTAGCAAGTTTTGTAATATAAACTTGTCAGACTATTTCCTTCTGACATGCTGGTGTTTGTGTAAACATTTTATCATTTATCTTCTCTCTATATCATTCATGTGTCACTACTTACTCATATAAAGCAGAGCAGTAGGTGTAGTGGATAGAACCAGCATCAAAAACAGCACTTAGTACTGGTTTTACCCATGAAGCGAACTCAAAAGCAGTTCAAACAAGCTCTAAGCTTACTTTACAACCGAGCTGAAATAAATAAATATAATTTAAACACCTTTTACAATCATGTCAAAACTTGGCTGAAAACAATTTGTAGGCACAGTTGTATGCCTATAGGAAGCTATGCCTCTGCTGATCACCTTTCAATGAAAACACCCAGTGCTGGTTCTACTCAGAGAAACAGAGAGTGATTCAGAAAAGCTCCGAGCTTACTTGCAATGAAATAAAAATTGATTACTGTAGTACAATGTATAAAAACTACAGTAGTTTTAATGAAAATCCAACCACAACTGTTAACAGTCAAATATTTATCATCTGTCAAATGGATCCTGTTTAATAATAGGTTTATGTTTGATATAAATTTATTTTCATTCACAGTTTGATGCAATAGGATGAATAATTATTAATTTTCTGTCTGGTTATTGTTAGATGTTTGAACTACATGACATTTTGTTGTGTGACACAGCAGAATAAAGACAATCGCAGAATATAATTAATTTCTGAGCTTATGGTATGATGGAACACCGTACATTTAACCTTTATGGTATTCTTCATTCCAGAAATGTCTGAGGACAAAGACGCATTCACCAAAATCTTTCGTATAAGGTGGTTCAAAGCAATCGAAAATTATGTTAACAGTATTGTTGTTGTGAATTATTATGACCTCAAAATTTTGCACATCATGTTAAAG
This sequence comes from Panopea generosa, assembly GCA_029582155.1. NCBI lineage: Eukaryota > Metazoa > Mollusca > Bivalvia > Adapedonta > Hiatellidae > Panopea > Panopea generosa. The sequence goes on from CM055898.1 coordinate 52,938,396, forward strand.
AAGAAAGATTTTTGCTGTAAACTATTGCGGACATTTAAGAGAAACTTGAACATTTTTGCACATCATATTAAACTAAAGAGATTGTTGCTGTGAATTATTTCGGATATTCAAGAGAAACTTGAAATTCTTGTACATTATGTTAAAGCAAAAAGATTGTTGCTGTGAATTATTTCGAATATTCAAGAGAAACTTAAAACTCTTGTACATTATGATAAAGCAAAAAGATTTTTGCTGTAAATTATTGCGGACATTCATGAAAAACTTCAAAATCTTGCACATTAATGTCAAAAGCAAATCGATTATTGCAGGCATTCACTTAAAATCTCAAAATCTTCACCAGTTGTCTGATGCACCAATGAAAATATAACATAAGCTGCACACATGGTCCAACTAACATAAAATAAGGCCAGATTATCATAATTATCTCTCTTTGAATTAAAAATGAGCGGATTATTGTAATTACTACAGTGTTAATTGGACATATGATGGCTGAATCAATTACCTCATGGATTCATGTGAGTGTGGAAATACCAGTACAAAACTGTTAAACTGCATCACACAGGTTTATGGGGATGTTTGATGGTTACAAAAGATGGCCATGTTAAATGGAAACTGATATATGCATTAGTTGTAGTTTAATTATGCAGACTTAGTACAGTCGTATATTTTAAGGAAGTCCAATTAGTGCAATTTGTCTGAATATGTTTGAATATCTAGCATCAGTTGTATGCGATCAAGGGTAAACAGAGGATCAGTAAACCTTACCACTCTTTCCTTGGATTCTTGAAGATTAACCAATTGTTCACCACGACATAAAGGAAGTTTGGAATTAAATATCTATGAAACATTTGGCAAATTGTCTATTTTGCACTATTGGCTACTTTAAAGCAAGTTTTGTTAACATATTAAAAAAAGGAAAATGCCCTGGATGTATTTTCTAGGTATAATTACCTGATTTATTATTATTGTCATGCAGTGTGCTGCACTTTTACAACTATAATTGAGTCAAGTGTTTCCTCTCTATATCAATCAGCCAATCAGAATCATTCACATCAACAGTGGTTCCATTTAATGTAAAGTACACTTAGTACCATCGTAATAAACAAAGGTTATAGCAATGATGAAAGTACAAAAATTTAAAAATAGCAGTAACACAGAGAAAATAAAATCAGCAGGTAAAACATACTTTGAAAGAATAATGTTTTAGGAATGCCTTGAAGATATTTATAAAGGTTTATTTTCTTTGCCACAAATAATTAAATTGAAAGTGTAGGCTGTAGAGTTCAGACAAGTGAACACATGCCTAGTAGAGGATTTTCTACTTGCCTTTCTGACAAGTGAACACATGCCTAGTACAGGATTTGCTACTTGCCTTTCAGGCAAGTGAACACATGCCTAGTACAGGATTTTCTACTTGCCTTTCAGACAAGTGAACACATGCCTAGTAGAGGATTTTCTACTTGCCTTTCTGACAAGTGAACACATGCCTAGTACAGGATTTGCTACTTGCCTTTCAGGCAAGTGAACACATGCCTAGTACAGGATTTTCTACTTGCCTTTCAGACAAGTGAACACATGCCTAGTAGAGGATTTTCTACTTGCCTTTAAGTTTTAAAGGCAGTATATCAGGAAAAATGAATATAAATGTCTAAAAATTATATTAATCTTAAAGTAAATATAAACCATTTCATCGTCATCAATAAATAAAATATGAATGATTTGATATATCACACACTCCTAAACATGACAATAAACAATAACTTAACTTAAACTGAAATGGGGCATTCTAAAAATAGATAACAAACAAACACTGCTGGATTACCTTCACTTTGTCTTTTGCACTCTTTCTTGAATGAAACCAATTCTACAGTATGTAACCTATATGATGGATCAAATTGAAATAAAATGAAACTTTGATACTCACTTTAAACATCACAAAATACATCACAATCTTAGGCTGAAAATCTATTTAAATCTAACCTTGGCGCATAGGCTTAAGTTAGGAAATCTTTTTTTCGATATATTATTTTGGCGTGTTTAAATAGATACCTTTTTGGCAATATGGGAGCAGTTAGTATAAAAATTAATTGGCACAATATTTTTTAAAAAAATGACGTTTTCCAATTTTGAAATTTTGATAAGCTTTCTTTATACTACAGTTGTGTACATATAGATCGTTATGAAATGTTCCTGAAGAAAAACAAGTGGAAATTATTTATTTTCAGTCACGCAATCCCAGGGAATCCACAATATTTACTCAAGTGGCTGTAGCAATGAGAGAATCAATCTAGAATGTCCAGACTTTCACAAAATGGCTATCAAACGACTTTTTTATGGAACGAAGAATGACACGCGATGTGCCGGACGAGGCAGGCAACATTCTGTAGATTGTTGTCAACCAACACATAACGACTGCCTGGTTGTCGACGATACAAAATATCCATTCCTTAATATGCTGTGTTCGGGACAGAGGAGATGCGATATTGAGGCCAAGAGTATATCATCAGGGGATTCTTGTCGTGCAAAGGCATACGGCCAGATGACAAACTACATGTCCATTATACATGATTGTATACCAGGTATTGTCCGTTATATATTCTATATCCGGAATATTCTATACTTTGTTCTATATTGATCATTCCTAACAAACAGCTTCATTACATCACTTTTCTTTATCATATATTTCAGTTTTATGCATGATTTTGTATTTATTAATTGTATATTTTTGTAAAGAAATATACTTGTTACCACATTTAACTAGTACAGCTAGGTATACATGTATGTCTAAATGGAAGTGTTTCTATAGATACTAGAAGAAGTATAAATGTTGGTCACCCTGACGTTAATCTAAAATCTAAAATTTAATTGTATTAACTTTACTACGTATTGGGAGAATTTATTATAATAGACAACTGGAACATTTTGATTGGCTGCCAAACTGATTGAAAATAACCAATTTTCAGCCAGTCATTACTCTCCAAAGATATTATTAACGTTTTTACTGAAATTATGTTTAAGTAACAATACGTCAATTTCCCTTTGAACGTAACAAGTTTTTAATTAAGGTTTTCTGAATTTTTTAAAAAGTAAGTTATATAATTATATATCAATTATCTATGAAATATCATCATTTATATACCCAATTGGCCAAACCAGTTTGTCAAAAATATTTTAGAAATGCTGTGACAATCGATAGCCATAACATTTGGGGGAGCTCTTTTCAGGCTGTATAATTATGATTTATATAATTATATTTCCAGACCTGAGGACCTTTCATTGCTGTAGACATTTTAATGTGTTTGACATTTTCAGACAGGACATGTGATAGCTGTAGACTGTATATGTCATATATTCAGACCAGGACATGTCATAGTGGTTGACTGTATAATTATGTTTAATATATTCAGATCATGACATGTCATAGCTGTAGACTGTTTATGTTTTATATATTCAGACCAGGACATGTCACAGCTGTGGATTGTATTTGTTTTATATATTCAGACCAGGACATGTCACAGCTGTAGACTGTACATGTTTTATATATTCAGATCAGGACATGTTGTAGCTGTAGACTGTTTATGTTTTATATTTTCAAAATATGGCATGCCATGTTTTATATATTCAGAAAGCTATAGACTGTATATGTTTTATATTTTAAGACCAGGACATGTCGTAGCTGTAGACTGTATATGTTTTATATTTTAAGACCAGGACATGTCATAGCTGTAAACTGTATGTTTTATATTTTAAGACCAGGACATGTCGTAGCTGTAGACTGTATATGTTCTATATTTTCAGACAAGGCCATGTCACAGCTGTAGACTGTATTGGTCGAATATTTTCAGATCAGAACATGTCATACCTGTAGACTGTATTGGTTGTATATTTTCAGACCAGGACATGTCTTACCCGTAAACTGTATTGGTTGTATATTTTCAGACCATGACATGTCATACCCGTCAACTGTATTGGTTGTTTATTTTCAGACCAGGACATGTCATACCCGTCAACTGTATCGTTTGTATATTTTCTGACCAGGACATGTCATACCTGTCAACTGTATTGGTTGTATATTTTCAGACCAGGACATGTCATACCTGTCAACTGTATTGGTTGTATATTTTCAGACCAGGACATGTCATACCTGTCAACTGTATTGGCTGTATATTTTCAGACCAGGACATGTCATACCCGTCAACTGTATTGGTTGTATATTTTCAGACCAGGACATGTCATACCGGTCAACTGTATTGGTTGTATATTTTCAGACCAGGACATGTCATACCCGTCAACTGTATTGGTTGTATATTTTCAGACCAGGACATGTCATACCTGTCAACTGTATTGTTTGTATATTTTCTGACCAGGACATGTCATACCCGTTAACTGTATTGTTTGTATATTTTCTGACCAGGACATGTCATACCTGTCAACTGTATTGGCTGTATATTTTCAGACCAGGACATGTCATACCTGTCAACTGTATTGGCTGTATATTTTCAGACCAGGACATGTCATACCTGTCAACTGTATTGGTTGTATATTTTCAGACCAGGACATGTCATACCTGTCAACTGTATTGGTTGTATATTTTCAGACCAGGACATTTCATACCTGTCAACTGTATTGGTTGTATATTTTCAGACCAGGACATGTCATACCTGTCAACTGTATTGTTTGTTTATTTTCAGACCAGGACATGTCATACCTGTCAACTGTATTGGTTGTATATTTTCAGACCAGGACATGTCACACCCATCAACTGTATTGGCTGTATATTTTCAGACCAGGACATGTCATACCTGTCAACTGTATTGTTTGTATATTTTCAGACCAGGACATTTCATACCTGTCAACTGTATTGTTTGTATATTTTCAGACCAGGACATGTCATACCTGTCAACTGTATTGGTTGTATATTTTAAGACCAGGACATGTCATACCTGTCAACTGTATTGGTTGTATATTTTAAGACCAGGACATGTCAATCCTGTAAACTGTATTGGTTTTATATTTTAAGACCAGGACATGTCGTAGCTGTAGACTGTATATGTTCTATATTTTCAGACAAGGCCATGTCACAGCTGTAGACTGTATTGGTCGAATATTTTCAGATCAGAACATGTCATACCTGTAGACTGTATTGGTTGTATATTTTCAGACCAGGACATGTCTTACCCGTAAACTGTATTGGTTGTATATTTTCAGACCATGACATGTCATACCCGTCAACTGTATTGGTTGTTTATTTTCAGACCAGGACATGTCATACCCGTCAACTGTATCGTTTGTATATTTTCTGACCAGGACATGTCATACCTGTCAACTGTATTGGTTGTATATTTTCAGACCAGGACATGTCATACCTGTCAACTGTATTGGTTGTATATTTTCAGACCAGGACATGTCATACCTGTCAACTGTATTGGCTGTATATTTTCAGACCAGGACATGTCATACCCGTCAACTGTATTGGTTGTATATTTTCAGACCAGGACATGTCATACCGGTCAACTGTATTGGTTGTATATTTTCAGACCAGGACATGTCATACCCGTCAACTGTATTGGTTGTATATTTTCAGACCAGGACATGTCATACCTGTCAACTGTATTGTTTGTATATTTTCTGACCAGGACATGTCATACCCGTTAACTGTATTGTTTGTATATTTTCTGACCAGGACATGTCATACCTGTCAACTGTATTGGCTGTATATTTTCAGACCAGGACATGTCATACCTGTCAACTGTATTGGCTGTATATTTTCAGACCAGGACATGTCATACCTGTCAACTGTATTGGTTGTATATTTTCAGACCAGGACATGTCATACCTGTCAACTGTATTGGTTGTATATTTTCAGACCAGGACATTTCATACCTGTCAACTGTATTGGTTGTATATTTTCAGACCAGGACATGTCATACCTGTCAACTGTATTGTTTGTTTATTTTCAGACCAGGACATGTCATACCTGTCAACTGTATTGGTTGTATATTTTCAGACCAGGACATGTCACACCCATCAACTGTATTGGCTGTATATTTTCAGACCAGGACATGTCATACCTGTCAACTGTATTGGTTGTATATTTTCAGACCAGGACATGTCATACCTGTCAACTGTATTGTTTGTATATTTTCAGACCAGGACATGTCATACCTGTCAACTGTATTGGTTGTATATTTTAAGACCAGGACATGTCATACCTGTCAACTGTATTGGTTGTATATTTTAAGACCAGGACATGTCAATCCTGTAAACTGTATTGGTTTTATATTTTCAGACCAGGACATGTCATACCTGTGTACAGACAGTCACAAGCAGGGTAAACTTCTCTATCTATCCAATGAGAATTATCCACATCCAATAAGTGCAGGAAATCAGCAATGTCAGTGCCTCATAAAGACAGGAAGCAAAGTTGGATTAGATATTCATGCCCTTGATATCATCATAACGCGGTCCGAGGCCACACAAGGTGAGATCTGCAAATTACAATTTAATACTTTTCAACCAAAATACTATACTATAGAATAGACATGTAGTAAATATCTTTCTTTCAATAAAAGAAAGAAAAAATGTATTACCAGATACAAATCACTAGAGACATAATTAATGTTTCCCCACAATGGTAATGTTCACTCTAATTGAAACAATTTTTTTACTGAATTACCATTTTTCTATGTCGTGAACTTCCCTTATACTGCAATGTTGTCAGGGTCAAGCTGCTTTATGTTAATATTCAAATATCTAACAGCTGAGAGCTGATATGGAACTCTATTGATTAATGTACATTATCACTATTTTGTGTGTATAATTCAAACTCACCATATAAGGCTGCGACTTGGATCTCGGCTTTGATTTCCTCTGAAAAAAACACCTCATGCTTGTTCATTATATACCCAGGAAATGGTTCCAGTTTGATTCATAGTTAAGCTATAAAATAAATTGGTATAAATGAAACCAATTTTAAAACATGAATGAAATTTTATGTATTATTAAGTGTACTTATATTTCAGTTGTGATATTTCAGTTAAATCTACTGAATATAATATATGACAATAATGTTTAAGCAGTATTGAATCATTCTTTTAAATGTAAATCATTTATATACAAAAGGGAACCAGTGTTACCAGGACATAGAGCTACGTGATGATGACGGGCACCGGAAAGAAATAACCTGTGGGCATCCTGGACTATATGCATTCAGGAATATCTACAACAGTGATGTAAGGTCAGTGACCTTGACATTGAATAACAGGGCCCCAAAATCTCAAGGCTATGTCTGGATTCAGGCAAAAGGTATGATTAATTTGTAACAAGTTTTCATAATTTTTTTAAATTATAATCATTTTCTTTTTATTTATTAACTTCAATTTTCATTGTCATTGCAATTATTTTACTGAAGATAATTCTGTTGGCATATTAATTGAAACTAAGTACAACTTCATGTATTTTAACAATTTTACTTATCACTGACGGCTTTTAAATTTCAATATAATCATATGTGATAAATTAAATGTTGCTGGTCATGCACACCATGCATATAATTATAAAATTTTGCAAGGATTCCTAAATCTAGTTGAGCAAGATTCAAACCGGGCATTCTCTTGGAGAGCTACCTTAATGCACCTTAGACCCTTAGGATAAAATGTCAAATAGATTGGATTATAGCATTTCAGAAATCATTTTGTTTTGATGTCCAAATTTTTTTACTTGAAATCTTAAGTACGAGGGGTAATCCAGAAGTTCGTGGATAAATTTAATAAAATCTATATTTATGCAAGTGCATAGCTATATTTTTCACAACTTAAGTATTTGTGTATTTGTCATCGATGTACGGTGTTTTAGTATATTTCTTATGTCAGTAATAATGTTATGGTACCCCTAGCAACATACATACATGATAAGTGCCGCAGCTCAAAATGTTGAACAATTCGACAGACAAATATGTGAATAATAACAATCATTTTCCCGTAACACTCGCGGTAAATCATATATTATTGAGGACACGGCATCAATGTCTGCAGGGCAATGTCATTCCAGCATTGCGCGCAGGTGTTAAGAGTTTAAATCAACTTCTATTGAAAATGTAGATGCATTCATATGCAAATAGTGCATCTAATGAAAAGGTAAAACAACGAACAGTAATACAGTTTAAGGCAATATTAGCAAAACACTTGATTCAGACGATAGATATGTATAATAGTAAAGCTCCGGGAAAGTTATTTGTACTGCATTTTGTAGTCTACAGATAACACAAACTGTACAGTGAGGAACGAGAAACAATAATGGATGATAACATATGTGGTCGCCCTGTGTCAAAATCGCGTCAATGTCACGTTAACGTGTTAAAAACTGCCTTAATAAGGATTGCCGTAATACAATTCATGAACTATGTTGCGAACTAAGAATAGGTTACAATACAGTGCACACGATAATTAAGAAAAAAATAGCATGCATTTAAGTGCTCGCTGGGTTCCCCAGTTGCTAAACGAGTATAAATGGAGCAACGAGTAAGAGTAGGAAAATTGCTTGTATAATAAATTGACGTCGCAACGACGTAACGTAAATCTGGCCTGCGGCAGATAGGCGCACATGACATATTTGAAATACATGTTACTGTTTTATTTGAAAATATATTTTCTTCATACTTTGCATACAATGTGCCGTTAGATTAAATATACTACATGTAAAACTCCACATAAATCTGACATGTCATGTTCATAATATAAGATTTGTCCACGAACTTCTGGATAACCCCTCGTATGTGCTGACTGGGCTCAGATTCATTTCTTTCTTCCAAAAACATGTCCAAATTCATGTTTATCATAAGCGAGTTTGAATAAATGTTCTTTGTCATTTTTACTGTGAAAACAAGTACCTTTGTAGGCCAAGATTGTGTCCAGACTTCAACCATCCTCTAGGTCTGCTATTGACAAAGTTTCTGGCAAGGTGCTCTACATTTAAGGACAGTTCAGTTTTAGACTTGAAAGTGATATTTTAGTTGTACTGCACCATTCATCAAGACTAGAAAGTAACCAAACCACATAATACTTAATTTGGAGCAGAGTGATAGTACAATAGAGTGTGGGCTGCTCAAGCCAGACATCACGAGTTCCATCCCAATGTGGAGTGTGAGCTGAAGTGATAGAGCATCGGAGGCAGGATCAGGGGATCATAGGTTTGATCCTGTGTCACGACCATGTGTACATGGTTGATCCTGTGTCACGACCGTGTGTGCAGATTTGATCCTGTGTCACGGCCATGTGTACATGGTTGATCCTGTGTCACAGCCATTTGTGGCAGGTTTGATCCTGTGTCACGGCCGTGTGTGCAGGTTTGATCCTGTGTCACGGCCGTGTGTGCAGGTTTGATCCTGTGTCACGGCCTTGTGTGCAGGTTTGAGCCTGTGTCACGGCCATGTGTGCAGGTTTGAGCCTGTGTCACGGCCATGTGTGCAGGTTTGATCCTGTGTCACGGCCATGTGTGCAGGTTTGATCCTGTGTCACGGCCATGTGTGCAGGTTTGATCCTGTGTCACGGCCTTGTGTGCAGGTTTGATCCTGTGTCACGGCCGTGTGTGCAGGTTTGATCCTGTGTCACGGCCGTGTGTGCAGGTTTGAGCCTGTGTCACGGCCGTGTGTGCAGGTTTGATCCTGTGTCACTGCCGTGTGTGCAGGTTTGATCCTGTGTCACTGCCGTGTGTGGCAGGTTAGATCCTGTGTCACGGCCGTGTGTGCAGGTTCGATCCTGTGTATCAAACCTGTGACACGGCTGTGCGTGCAGGTTTGATCCTGTGTCACGGCCGTGTGTGCAGGTTTGATCCTGTGTCACGGCCATGTGTGCAGGTTTGATCCTGTGTCACGGCCATGTGTGCATGGTTGATCCTGTGTCATGGCCGTGTGTGCATTGTTGATCCTGTGTCACGGCCATGTGTGCATGGTTGATCCTGTGTCATGGCCGTGTGTGCAGGTTTGATCCTGTGTCACGGCCGTGTGTGCATGGTTGATCCTGTGTCACGGCCATGTGTGCATGGTTTGATCCTGTGTCACGGCCATGTGTGCAGGTTTGATCCTGTGTCACGGCCATGTGTGCAGGTTTGATCCTGTGCCACGGCCATGTGTGCAGGTCTGATCCTGTGTCACTGCCATGTGTGCATGGTTGATCCTGAGTCATGGCCATTTGTGCAGGTTTTATCCTTTGTCATGGCCATGTGTGCAGGTTTGATCCTGTGTCACGGCCATGTGTGCAGGTTTGATCCTGTGTCACAGCCATGTGTGCATGGTTGATCCTGTGTCACAGCCGTGTGTGCATGGTTTGATCCTGTGTCACGGCCATGTGTGCAGGTTTGATCCTGTGTCACAACCATGTGTGCAGGTTTGATCCTGTGTCACGGCCATGTATGAGTGGTGTCCTTGAACATGAAACTTTCCCTGCATTATGCTTACTGGTTCTACCTAGGAAGACCTCGAGCATGATCTGTCTAAGTTATAAATCGAAGTATAATAAAGACCAAAAATTTAATGATCCCTCAAAAACATCACTTAATACTGGTTCTACTTAATGAACTGGACTATTCATATAAGCAATCAAGCTAAATTAAATTAGTTCAATTCATACATTAATTATAAAATGTTTACTGTAAATGGCTACTTTAAAAATCTTTTCTATCAGCAAGAGAAGATGATTTTGTCGAGATATTTTGTGGCAAAGAGATGAGGCGCCATCTTGGATATCCGGTTGATGATACAGAGAGTAGGACCATAAATGATAATGGGAAACCATCAACAAAAGACCCCTTTTTAGACAACGGAAGGACAGATGGGACAGCCAACATGACTCGTGGGGAAACGCCACACGTGGTCTCAGATATGGGTAAGACATATCAGTGTAATAACTGGGTCCTATTCTTGGCTCCACTTGCCAAAGACTCGTAGGGTTTATGGTATGGAAATATCTGTTGTGCATCATCTGTATACTTTTGATTTTGTTTATCAAATGATAGATTGATTGGATTTTAGAACTGTAAAGACATTTTTATTATTGATCCTAAATTCAAATTACTTTGGTATAGAAATCAAATGATAACTTTCACAAAATTGAATATAGCACAAATCAGAGCAAATAAAAAAAATGAGAATATTTTTAGATATATATACTCTTTATCAAACATATTTTCAAATACCAAATCATCTTATTAATATTACTATCGAAATATTTAATTTTTAATTTTGACCACTTAAAAAGTGATCTATTTATTCACTCTGTAATAGGTTTGAAGCAGGATGGGTAATCACTCAACAATCAATCCTACAATAACATTACCAATGTCTACAATAATTATAATCAAATAAACCTAAAGCTGTAATACTGACATGTTTTATTTTCATTATTTCCAGTGGCCTTGATAGTGGGTGTAGCTGTTGCTGTAGCAATGATCATAATCATTGGGCTGATTGGCATCATTATCCTCTGTGTCAGGTATGTGTTTGCTTTTACTGGAAAATGAATTTTAGATGAGGCATTTAAATTGGCAAATAAGAAACACTAAAAAACAACACCAGCAATCATTTTGGTGATGAATAATGGATTGTTTGTTTACACAGCAAGTTGAAGAGTTTAGACTTTCTGTTTTGAGAATACAAAGTACTGATTACTTCCTGATTAATTAGCCTTCAACTGTCTTGAATATAGTGCCTCTGAGTCAGTTTGTATTTATATGCCAATTAGCAGGTTCAGAACTGAGTTGTCTAGATCTCTGTGAAACATTTAATTTCCCCAATGGCATTCTTGTTTCAAGACAACATTCAACATCTTTTCATTTAAGATTATATTCCAGAGCAGGATAAAATTGAATATCATTTCAAAGTGAGATTTCTTTAAATGATTTTAATATGAATATTCCACCTTTTCTTCAATTAGTCATTACTTATACTTTGGACATCTGAATACCTAAGATAGTTGAAGTATCTATATAACTTCCTCTTCCTGAACAATCTGTTGAAATGTGTACATTTTGTATTTTGACAGCTTAAAGCATATTTCAAAAGAAGAACTATAATACAAACCTAAATTATTGAAAGCTGAACTTTTTTTGTTGCGGAGGTGGTGGAGAGAGTGGAGGGGGTATTTTCAATTAGAAAAATACCTACTAGTTTTCAAAAATTAGAGTAAATATTTACAGCTTTGCTTTCAAAGGGACTAAAGGCAGATTTACTTTTCCATGTCTTTATTCTCAATCCTGACTATCAGTACTCTGTAAAGGCTATGATATTATATTCAATTTATTTATTACAGTTGCATCTTGGGCATTATGCCTATCTACTTATAAAATCTGGGAGTAAAGATACAACCAGCATTTCCATTTGGGGTTAATTACCCTCTTATCAAAAATTATCTGGGGCTGTGTGTTAAACATTGATAAAAGAAATAAACAAAAGAAGATTGATGCAAAAATGTAAACATTCATAAGTATACATTATGCATCTTTAGAAAAAAGTACCTCATCAGAGGGGAGTAAAATCTAACACAAAATGTCCTCCTCATCCAAGACCTATTACTATTATACCAGCATACTTATCACATTCTACATTTAGAAGTGAGCAATTCTGATGAAGGTGCCCGTCAATTCAGCCATTCAATCAATCACTTCCCAGACCGCAGCAATTACCAGGAAGTTGTAATTTCCTTGTATTACCTTTTGTCTAACACAACTAATTTAACCACTTACACTATTACATCAAAGCCTCAACTGTGAAATAAAAGCCACAAGATGGCGTTGAGGTGAGTTTTATATACCTCTGTACAGGGTTCAAATCAGAAAGCTCTTTTTTATATTTAACAGTCACATCTGATTTGGCAAACTATTAGGTTATTGATAATACATTCAATTTGCCAAAATATAGTCTCAAAAAAATGTTTGTTATTTTTAAACTCCCAACTGAACAAAGTTTGAAATTTTAGGGAGGAGCTAATGTGAGGTCATGTACTCTTAATTGTAACAAAACACAATCATGGATCTCTGTTTATTTATTTATATACATTGGGACCCCTGTTGTTTAAAGCATGGTTAACTTAACCACCTGTTAAGTGAAATTTTGTAACTGCAATATTTTCTATACTTAACGATTTTATGGCAGTTTAAATGCATTTTTAGAAACAAAATGGCATATTTTCATAATATTCAATCAAATAATAACCTAAAATGCTGTCAAAAGTCCGGGGGGTGGGGGGTGGGGGGGGCGTTCTTTTTGTATGAGTAGAATTTAACCACCAGCGATAATATAGCTTCAGAAAGCTGCCGATTTATGGCGTATTTTTAAAGAATTGCTGACAGGTACAGAAAACAGCTGTTGTATGATTTCTATCTTGTTCTTTTTGTAACCATTCATTATCATTTAGAAAATGGGTATTTAAAAGAAACTACTGACTGTGAGGTAAACTGATTTGATATTTAAATGTAATTTACTAAATTAACACTTAACTTTCTGAGTTTCTATTTCAACCATTTTTTACCCATTTGAATATCATTAAAAAAGGATATTAAACAAGAATTTACTAATTTAGAGCCAAACAAAGTAAACAGTATGCTAGCCATTATCATTTTGTACTCTACAAATTTCTCTAAGAAATTTTTATTTCCCATTTGATTGTTTGTTTTTGTGCAGCTGCAATGTCAAAAAAGCATTAGATATGTGCAGGTCATGTCTCAACCAAGGCATTTTTTCTGTCCATGTGTATGTACACTGTTGATGATGTGAAACTAGACTAAATAGTCTATTCATATATACACCGCCATATACAGGCCTGAGTTTTTTATGCCCCACCATTGGGGGGCAATAAGCATTATCACTGTCTGTCTGTCCGTCTGTCCTTTTGTTTGCCATTTGTTTGTCCAAGGTAAAACATTGGTTTCTGATCATTAACTTTGACAGGGTTTATGTATTTAATTATGTATGGTTATAAAATACAAGCCAAGTGTAATTGGTCAAATTTTTACCAGAGTTAGGTCTCCTTTTAATCTTAATTTTCTGTAAAAAAAAATTGGTTTCACAATTCAAACATGACAATACTTTCAAAATGTTCCAATAACTTCAATAATGCCATTCAAATCACGATAATGAACATTTAAGTGAGAGTAATGCATTTTTAAACAAAATGAAACAAAGAATATAAAAATAATATGAATGCCATTATGCCATAATATACAACTACCCCATGGAAACACTTCCAAGCTCTCAATGGCGTTATACGTGTATATATGCAACAAATAAATACGCTTCTGTAAAACTTCAATTCTTTAACCCAGACTTTCCTCTTCCAAATAAAATTGTTGTCTTGGATTTGGCTCCATAAATATTCAGTTTGTAAAGATTTATACCAAATATAAAACAATGAATCAAGTTTCAAATTCAAATCAAGGAACCTATTGTTTTGTGAATTAGCATAAGTTTTCTACAGTCTCAGACATACTCTGGAAACAAACATTAACATGAAAACCATAAATTACAAGTATCATTGACATTGGTTTCAAATGTCGAAAGTCACTCCTCCATATCTATATATTGAAAAAATCAAATATGGATAACTTATTTTATGACAAACATTCATGACTGAACAAGATGCAGATATTATGGTTAACTACCCCAGTTACTGAAAGAAATGAAAATGTAGATATGGATAAATTATTATATGTTTAGCATTGGTTCATAATACTGAATGGAACAAGATGTAGATATGGATAAATTATTATATGTTAAGCATTGGTTCACAATACTGAATGGAACAAGATGTAGATATGGATAAATTATTATATGTTAAGCATTGGTTCATAATACTGAATGGAACAAGATGTAGATATGGATAAATAATTTTATGTTAAGCATTGGTTCATAATACTGAATGGAACAAGATGTAGATATGGATAAATTATTTTATGTTAAGCATTGGTTCATAATACTGAATGGAACAAGATGTAGATATGGATAAATTATTATATGTTAAGCATTGGTTCATAATACTGAATGGAACAAGATGTAGATATGGATAAATTATTATATGTTAAGCATTGGTTCATAATACTAAATGGAACAAAATGTAGATATGGATAAATAATTTTATATTTAGCATTGGTTCATAATACTGAATGGAACAAGATGTAGATATGGATAAATTATTTTATGTTAAGCATTGGTTCATAATACTGAATGGAACAAGATGTAGATATGGATAAATTATTATATGTTAAGCATTGGTTCATAATACTGAATGGAACAAGATATAGATATGGATAAATTATTTTATGTTAAGCATTGGTTCATAATACTGAATGGAACAAGATGTAGATATTATGGACACACTATTTTATGACTAAATTTGACCCCAATTATTCAATGGAAATATCTATACAGATGCATATGCAGATAAATCTGTTATGATAAGCAATGGTTCCAACTTGTGAAAGAGCAGGATGCAGTAATGACACACAGTAATAAGATGAGTTATCAGTTACCCAACAGCCAACGGAAACGTAAACCATATAATGATAACTGATCAAAGTTTCGCAAGATAACCTTCTGGTCATGTGATATAATCTCATACCTTAGGAGCTTGCTGGTAGTTGCCGATCTGCTTAATATGATACAAGAAGGCTATCCAAGATGAAATAAACATGTATAAAATATGGGTCTTAAAGATAAGGAAGTTATCTGATATTCCTTTACCTTTGTATACATTGGAAACATAAAAAATGTAAAACATAAAACTTGGCATTTATTTATTAAATATCAATGATGCACCTCTATAAAAACCTGGCCTCAACACCTTGCATTGCAAGATAGACTTTTTGAATGTTCAAGGTATTTCTAAAGATATTGGTGCAAGTCGCATGTAAGAATAGATTAAAGTTGTTGCCAGTCATATCAACTATGTACACATTTCTCTTTGATCCAAACGTTGCTTACTAACAAAAATAGATATTATCTATATACATGTAGTTTGATCATATATAATTTATTTAAATTCACATAAAAGTTTTATGTGAAAAAAATGTTTTTAAATGCATACATTAGTTTTATGCCAACAATATTGTTTGATTAAGAGATTCTGAACAAATTGAATATCTTGTTTTGACATTCAATTTTTATTAGACAGAATTTGTAAATTATTTTTTGCACATTTCTTTCATGTATAAATTTTATAGTTGTAAAATAAATCATGTTCAGATACAAAGTTAGATACCTCTATGACTTTATACAATGTTAGATACCTCTATGACTTTATACAATGTTTGCACAATTTGATAAGAGATTTTATTGCTGATTCTTCTCCTTTGATTGACTGTTCACTTTAAAATATTGACATGCAAACATTCCATGCATTTTCATTTATGATTTTCATTTGTAATTTGATTGATGGAATGAATTCTGTTTCTGTTTACCCCCCTTATTTATAAGTATTAAAGTAGAAAGAGTGAATATGGCGTTGTTTAGTGTGATATATTGTTTATTATATTGTTGTATTATATTGCTGTCCGGGCAATGGATATTGTCTGCTCCATTCATCTTGCAGCAAACACTGTATTTTATGGCTAATTAAAGTTAATAGAGTTTAGGTTCAATATTTCCAATTACCAGATTTACCTGTAGGCTATAGATGTTGGAGTATTCTAGAGACACCCAACATGCCTTTTGTAAATACCTCATACCATCAATATCCAAATAACTTTCCATCATAAATCACTCTAAAAGAATATGTTGAGTTGGTTGGAATATATCTGCAGATGATCTTTAAGGTGGTTGACTTCTGTGAATTGTACAGAGCTTTGACCGAGTAGAAGTTTGAAGTACCAAAATAACAAATAAGTTATTAGGTTCTATAGCAAATACACTGCTCGAGGTATTTTATGGTTTTTGTGTTAGTTGTTGAAGGATTAATGTACCTGATACCAGATTTAAATGTTTTCTTATTAATAGCCTTCAGTCCGGGCACTTCAACAGTAACATTTTTTTTCTGTTGGAGCTTGCAATGAATAAATTTGTTGTATAAATATCTTTAACCTTTTTTCTCATAGGCAGCAGCACAAAGTTAAAATTAATAAAAACATGTATGCAGAGCATCTAAAATAAGTTTTGGCTGCATATTTCACTGACAGTCTACAAAAAGAGAGCTAGTACTGTCCCAAGCATATAATAAAAACTTAAAAAATATCATAATATAGCTTAACAATAATTATTTGTTGTTTAATTTCAGGAGAAGTCATGACAGGAAGCGACCAATCCGACAGGAACCTCCACCATTCCCATCTCCCATGTTGAAAAACAAAGAAAATGACCATACAACGAGCACATACTGCAGATACGATTATGACGAAGATAAATACTGTTCCATAAAAAGAAGTCCAATGAGAATGACCAAGTTCTCCAGCATGGACATGTCTGCCGACCAAAAACTGAAAGAAGCCTTTTCACAGGGTGTGTCTGTGCCAGACAGCACCATTCAGAATGGATATAATAATTATGGACAGCAGTTGTCGCCCAGTCAGAATGAGCCACTTCTGGACAATAATGTTGAACCAGACACGGACACTGAAGACGAACTGATTATGCCAAAATCAGAGTACATTGCAATAGGTAAGGCCATACAGCCAAGATCTGTGGGAATGAGAGAAATAAATACATCAACCTTACCAGAAAAGAAAAAAGGTAAAAATAAAACTGTGACATTTTCACCAGTTGCCATGGTTACACCCCTACCATCAGGCTCAGAGGAATCAGTCCCAGAGGACATTCTGATAGATGACTTGAAAGGCAACTTCTTAGAGATGTACAGTAAAAGCTTACCAAATCGCTCATCTTCAAAATTTTCGCCCGACAAGACGAAAAAAATGCTTGTCATTGGTAACGGAACGCAAGACGACATGTGCTTATCACCAGTGCAACTGGAGGACTGTGAAAATGTCACAGAGGAAGACTTGTGGAAAGATTTCAACATAAAACTAAGTGACAATTTGCCTGAGCCGGAACCCAGCCCAGTGAAATCAGTGAAACCAACCATGAAACAGCTGGATCCCATTGAAGATCCGGATTACGATGAAAATCCATATGATAATTTGCCGTACATTAATATAGGTAGCTTACGGAGACACAATTCGCCAGATACCCATTACAACGATGTATACGCGAAACCTGTTAAGAACAATAATCATAAACTAATTAATCATAAACCAATTATAAGTCCAAAACCAACCATAAGCCAAAAACCGACAATAGATACAATACCTGAAGGTTTTTAGTCCAAGTTTATAGAAAAATTTGTACTGTGTACATCATATTATTGCTAACAAAAACTTTATATCTAAGCCTCTGTTTCCAAAATTACAAAACGTAAAACATATTTTTGTGTTGATGTATTTTTTGTCAGAATATTTGTTAACTTTTTTCATTGAAGACCTTTAAATAAAAAACTTCCCTGTCAATAAACTTAAGGTAAAAAAAAAAATTTTCACCATAATTATTTTTTTCTTTACAGGTATTGTTTGTGTGTGATGCTTCTTTTAGTCAGTGAATTTTGCATTTATGTAATTATTCAAAATAATGTACAGAGTGAGTAAATGATTCTTTACAACAAATATATTCATAAATACCGGTAATCATTTTTATATATTTGCTTCATAAAAATGAAATGCATAATTCAGCAATAAGTCTATGGAATGTTTGCATGTTCAATCCCAATTTTGGTGCAAGTTTTAACAATAATTATGCCTACCCCGAGTTTGCTTTTTGGTAAAGTAATAGATGTAAGCACTACTGAAGATTTTGAGAACTACTGCTACTGTTGCTTTCAATTTAAAATTGTTAATTTGTATATTTCTAAGATCTTACATTAAATTTTCATAAACTATATACATCAATATTAAAATGTGTAAGTACTGGTTTATTATCAATGTTTAAATTAAACCAAGCTAAATCAATAAAACAATAAACTGGTTTATGAATTGTAATCTAATAGCATCTGATTAATTTTGAAATTGCTTTTTTATGTATCTAAATTCTCAACAGTAACAGCATTTATTTCTGATTGCTTGCAAATTACAAGCGACAGACAGAAAAGATATCTGCTCATTTACAAAAACAATTTTCATACTGGTTTTACAGAACTTCTAAATACTCAATTCAGATCTATAAACACAAGCTTTATATGTATTGTAAGATTCTAATATTTGGAACAAAAGAAATAACGGACCAATATTTTGGCATAGACATACATGTGGTAATGCAAATTTGTGTAATCGTAATACATGTACATTAATATTGTATGACCAATCATAGTTATTTACTTATTGCAACCGTAACACCAAGATTTCATAAATATAATGTTATCTATAAAATAGTTGACAAAAATGACAATAGAAAAATATGATCAAAATACTTAAACTTTTAATGTTTATTTAACCTAATGTTTATAAAAACAATCATTGTTGAGTACATGTTAACTTGTGTAGAATTTTCACTCATTGTAATCATAACCTAAAGTTGTTTCAGAATCATATTTGAACTGAAGCGAGGATATTGTTGATTGATTGATTGAATATTTAGCGTCATTTTTATGCCATCAAGGGCTAACAGACGATCAGTTAACCTAACCACTGTTTCCTGTGATTAACCAGTACTTGAGCACACCCCATCTCCGCAAGTAGCTGATACCTTTCCCACTTGAATCAGTGGTGAGAGAAGAATGATAATGAGACACAATGTCATATCAATCATCACGGAGACTGTTGCCGTTGAAAACATATTCTAACACTCTAAATAAATTTCCTGTGATATCATTGGTTGACATGTAATTAAAGGACCTGCAGTTATTAAAAACTGAGTAACACTGGAACAGTGAAAAAAAACTGCAATTTAAATAACATTGCAACTTTATAATATGGAACTGAATTTTATTAAACTTAATAATATTGTGACTGAACTGATAACACTGGGACTAATTAAAAAGAAATAACAATAGTATTGAATAGTATGAGACTGAATAACATTGGAACTGATTTAAATATGGAACTGAAAAAACATTAGAATAGAATTATAAGTAAATTAATAACATTTAGATTGAATTAAACTCTGAAATTTTATTGGAGGTTGTAATACACCTATCTATTATTTCGGTAAAAGATAATGTAAACATTTAATGTTTAAACATAATTATTTCTAAAACATATATGGTTTATAATCAAGGAACTTTTGTCAAAAGGTTTCATCTGAGTGGGACAGAGTGCAATATTTTAACTACTAAACAATTTGTATTATATATTAATATACAGTTACTGATATTCATGTATATCTGATTTATGTAGTAATGTACTGAATATTGCATGTTTTAATTGATTTGAACTATGCTTGATTGCATTTGAATTATGCACATGTGAAACAAGCTTAGGAGCCTTAACATACACTTTATATAATCTGTCATAAATACATCACACATCAGTGACTGTCATAGTTTGATCATTTTGCATGATGAATGAAAATATTTAGTTTTTCAGGATATGTTTTGTTCATGTTTTTCTTCTGATTGTTTGTCTATAAACCGATTCAGCTTTTTGAAACTACGTCATTCTATTTTTAGATGGAACCTTCCCTATTAGGGGTGTTTGTAGTATGAAAGCCGATTTATCTGTTACATAAACTATAAAATAAACTAGATATAAATCATAAGTGTTTGTACCACTGTCTGTTCCGATAGCGTAGTGGTAACAGTTTGAACTGTCTAGCTAAATGTCGCGAGTTCGAGACGTACCTATGTTGAATTTTTATTTGCTATAAAAGTATCAGAGTGCCTTGATATATACTATTAACTGTGTTATGCTATTGTCTGTTAAAACAACTACAAAATTAATAAAATGCAACGATTTTTTGTTAAAATCAACCCTCGCGGAGAAAATTTACTTACAATGTTTTATTCATATGCACACGTACATATAATGTTAGCTGTAATCTGCAGCAGCAAGTCGGCACCGGCATCAGAGGCTCCTCGGAAGCCACAATCAGACAGAATTGTTTTAGATGGTTTTGAATTGGTGTGGTGAGACGCTACGCTATAAGTATCGCACAACAATTAATTTTGTACTGTTCTACATATAGAGACATGCGCTTCTTGAACACTGGATTCATTATCAATGGTTCTAAAAGTGCATTGTTCCCATAGATTGTCTTCTGTTGGGTTAATTATGCAAAAAAAAAACTTGAGGTTGACCAGGTTGCTTTTTCACAACATCGATGGTTTTACCAAACAGTTCCCAATGTCATCCAAACTTGGCAGATATAATAAAAATGATCCCATATGCAGAAATGACATTTTATGGGTTTTTTTAAAAAAATGCCAAACCGTTTTACAAAGCTCTTATTTCTTTGGCGTAAAAACCTTGATACCGTCCTGTAATAATGTAAGGGGCGTAATTCTTAAGTGAGACCTGTATACAGGCAATGTATATATAAGAGGTTGCTACCAACACTTACCAAATTAAAAAACACATTGAAACAGTACACTGGGTTACTTTTATGGAAACTAAATTAAAAAAAAAATCAACATAAATAAGGATCAAACTTGCGAAATTTGGGTTGACAGTTCAAACCATTACCACTAAGCTATCGGAACAGACAGTAGTACAACACACTTAATATTGATTTATAGTTTATTTTATAGTTTATGTACCCGGTAACAGATAAATCTGCTATCATACTACAAACACCCCTAATACGGAATGTTCCATCTAAAAACAGAATGACGTAGTTTCAAAATAGCTGAATCGGTTTATAGTATGAGTATATTTACAAAATATTGAATAGATGGAATGAAAAAATGAAACACATCAAATTGCTAATACATTTTTAACAATCGGTGTCTGTATATGTAAGGCTTTAAAGAGACACACTGCAATATTGAATGGAACCCGACTCGTGCTTGCGTATCAAAGCAATCTTTACACACCTTTAAACATAATTACATGGTAACCGTAACTGAGATGTCATCTCCAAGTACTCCTAGCTGAAACTTAATATTAAAAAAATTATAAAAACAATTTATACATGCTTAAGTTTTGAAAATATAAGTAAAAAATCTTCATAATATAAATTTTGGCATTTTTTCATTGGATTTTGTTTATCAAACAGATAAATCTGATGAAATAAAATCATTGTTACACTTTTGTTATATGTGATCACAAGTATGCAAATTACAATGCTTTTTAACCATTTAAAACAGTTACACCCCTTTTCAAAAAGAAAGGAAATTAAATTTTTGCACACATACTTGGGTATTTGACTAATTTCTTTTGTTTTGATGGAGAGTTAAAAGCTTATCACAATTGTTGTGTGTCTCTTTAATCTGCAATGGATGGTCAAATACCATCACCATTATTTAGTATAGGGGAGTGTGATCAAGTTATATTGTATAAAGTTACTCCAACAATCTGCTCAACAACCAGAGTTCCAATAACAACTCAAGTCTGCATGCCCTACTCTGATGATCAAATGTATACCTAGTTCTTTTAAAGGTTGTGTGAAAGGATATGCACTTCCTTGACTGCTTGTAACTTGGATCACGTTCCCATTGGCACTCAAGGAAACACACTCATCTGGTCTTCATTGAAATGAAAATCACCACATTATATATAACTATCTATGGGTTATATTGTTTACTGTCAGGGCTGGTATTGGGGGCCAAATTTAAGCCCAGGGTGTGTATTGTATTATCTTTTTTTTCCTCTCATCTATGTACTTATCACATAATAATAAAACATATACATGAACGTTTAAAATTGTACATAGCCATTCTAAAAGAATTATAAGAGACATTTTAAACATAAAATATGCATACCAATACAAAGTACAATTATTTGACATGATAAAGCTATATAAAATATTGCTAATCTTTATACTAAAAACTGCAATAAACCAAGTTTTTAATTAAAAAGCTGAAGAAGAAAAAGAGCACTATTGCGCATATTTAAAAATATCTTAAAAAAACGATTATCTCCTTTGATCAGATCAATTGAGAACTGATTAGCAATATTTTTATAAATGAAACAAAATATGGCAAATTATAAACAACAATAAGGCTTCCTGTACAGAATCTTGGCCTGAAGCCACTTATTAATATTATAAACAACAATAAGGCTTCCTGTACAGAATCTTGGCCTGAAGCCACTTATTAATATTATAAACAACAATAAGGCTTCCTGTACCAGAATCTTGGCCTGAAGCCACTATATTAATATTATAAACAACAATAAGGCTTCCTGTACCAGAATCTTGGCCTGAAGCCACTGTATCAATATTATAAACAACAATAAGGCTTCCTGTACCAGACTCTTGGCCTGAAGCCACTATATTAATATTATAAACAACAATAAGGCTTCCTATACCAGAATCTTGGCCTGAAGCCACTATATTAATATTATAAACAACAATAAGGCTTCCTGTACCAGAATCTTGGCCTGAAGCCACTGTATCAATATTATAAACAACAATAAGGCTTCCTGTACTAGACTCTTGGCCTGAAGCCACTATATTAATATTATAAACAACAATAAGGCTTCCTGTACCAGAACCTTGGCCTGAAGCCACTGTATCAATATTATAAACAACAATAAAGCTTCCTGTACTAGAATCTTGGCCTGAAGCCACTGTATCAATATTATAAACAACAATAAGGCTTCCTGTACTAGACTCTTGGCCTGAAGCCACTATATTAATATTATAAACAACAATAAGGCTTCCTGTACCAGAATCGTGGTCTGAAGCCACTGTATCAATATTATAAACAACAATAAGGCTTCCTGTACTAGACTTTTGGCCTGAAGCCACTATATTAATATTATAAACAACAATAAGGCTTCCTGTACTAGACTCTTGGCCTGAAGCCACTGTATCAATATTATAAACAACAATAAGGCTTCCTGTACTAGACTCTTGGCCTGAAGCCACTATATTAATATTATAAACAACAATAAGGCTTCCTATACCAGAATCTTGGCCTGAAGCCACTATATTAATATTATAAACAACAATAAGGCTTCCTGTACCAGAATCTTGGCCTGAAGCCACTGTATCAATATTATAAACAACAATAAGGCTTCCTGTACTAGACTCTTGGCCTGAAGCCACTATATTAATATTATAAACAACAATAAGGCTTCCTGTACCAGACTCTTGGCCTGAAGCCACTATATTAATATTATAAACAACAATAAGGCTTCCTGTACCAGAACCTTGGCCTGAAGCCACTGTATCAATTTTATAAACAACAATAAGGCTTCCTGTTCCAGACTCTTGGTCTGAAGCCACTATATTAATATTATAAACAACAATAAGGCTTCCTGTACAGAATCTTGGTCTGAAGCCACTGTATCAATATTATAAACAACAATAAGGCTTCCTGTACCAGACTCTTGGCCTGAAGCCACTGTATCAATATTATAAACAACAATAAGGCTTCCTGTACCAGACTCTTGGCCTGAAGCCACTGTATCAATATTATAAACAACAATAAGGCTTCCTGTACAGAATCTTGGTCTGAAGCCACTGTATCAATATTATAAACAACAATAAGGCTTCCTGTTCCAGACTCTTGGCCTGAAGCCACTATATCAATATTATAAACAACAATAAAGCTTCCTGTACCAGAATCTTGGCCTGAAGCCACTATATTAATATTATAAACAACAATAAGGCTTCCTGTACAGAATCTTGGTCTGAAGCCACTGTATCAATATTATAAACAACAATAAGGCTTCCTGTACCAGAATCTTGGCCTGAAGCCACTATATCAATATTATAAACAACAATAAGGCTTCCTGTACCAGACTCTTGGCCTGAAGCCACTGTATCAATATTACAAACAACAATAAGGCTTCCTGTACCAGAATCTTGGCCTGATGCCACTTTATTAATATTATAAACAACAATAAGGCTTCCTGTACAGAATCTTGGTCTGAAGCCACTGTATCAATATTATAAACAACAATAAGGCTTCCTGTTCCAGACTCTTGGCCTGAAGCCACTATATCAATATTATAAACAACAATAAAGCTTCCTGTACCAGAATCTTGTCCTGAAGCCACTATATTAATATTATAAACAACAATAAGGCTTCCTGTACAGAATCTTGGTCTGAAGCCACTGTATCAATATTATAAACAACAATAAGGCTTCCTGTACCAGACTCTTGGCCTGAAGCCACTATATTAATATTATAATCAACAATAAGGCTTCCTGTTCCAGACTCTTGGTCTGAAGCCACTATATTAATATTATAAACAACAATAAGGCTTCCTGTACCAGAATCTTGGCCTGAAGCCACTATATTAATATTATAAACAACAATAAGGCTTCCTGTACCAGACTCTTGGCCTGAAGCCACTATATTAATATTATAAACAACAATAAAGCTTCTTGTACCAGACTCTTGGCCTGAAGCCACTATATCAATATTATGAACAACAATAAGGTCCTGTACCACAGGGGTGGGGTGGGAGGTTGGGGTACTTGACAATGAAGCAGAAGTTATGTTCTATTAATATCTTGGTTTAAACAAACTTTAATATTGCATTACATGTTTTCATATACAAAAACATAAATTATACAAAGTTTTATAAATTTGAAAACAAGCTAAACAAAGATTATATTAATGCCACAATGACAATAATAGTAAAAGTGCCTATTGTTTCCATTAATTTTTTTCTATAACCATTTTACCCCTTTTAAAATTCCCATTTTTAGCAAATTAATGCCCAGCCCTCTAAAGACCCTGGTTCCATTCACTACAAGGGAGTGACAGCCCTGACTGTTATAGCAATTAAATGTTATTGGTTCTTATGGGTTTGTCATTGTTAATTGTAATTATGAATGATTCATACATATATGGTGAAATAAAGTTTACAGATGTGGTTCAATGTAATTGTGTTTTATCACATTTCAAAACATTGTATTATCATTGCTAAAGGTGTATCATATTCTGCTATGAAAATCTAACATTAAATTATTAATACTTGTGTCTAGTTGTTACTTTTCCTTTCATTACCACTGCCGAACTATTGACTGGGATGGGAGCAGGCGTGCACCGTAATTTTTAAAAAGTTGATCTGCCATTGGGATCTATAGTGTAGTACAATATAGATACTAGATCTATATGACAATATATACTAAAAAAGAGAATGTGACAAGTGCCTGTCAGTTGCATAGCTGATTTTAAAATGATGTGCAAGCCCACTACATTCTCGGTGATCTGGGGGACATGCCCCCACCCGGCCACCCATCCCCCCAAAATTTTTTTTTATGATGTATCTCCTGCATTTTAGGGGCATTTCAAGGATAAAGATCTATAATGATGCATTTGTGACTAATGTACAAGTCTGGGAGGTGTGGCATAAAGACAGCTACGCCACTGCCTGTGGTTCGGGTCAAACATGGTTCTGTATTTCACTGTATGATTCATGTCAACAAGGACTTGTTTCTATATAATTCCTTGGTGTCAACAGGTAAAGTACGGCAACAATAAGTAGATCTATTTTCAAAACAATAAAGGTCCATAATGGAACATGTTTGAAATTATCAGATAGATTATGGTGAATGGGGCGTCTACCTGTTTTTAGTGCTTGGTACGAAAAACTTTGAGGTACTATATTTAATGTTTTTTTGCATTTTAAAACTATATAAATTATAATACAGTATTACTTTAGTATTCCCTAGAATAACAGAACCACAAGAAATTAATCTGAACCTCTGTGGACGCTGTTGTCATAGGGGGAGTATATATATATAACGTAACCGTTTCGGAATCTTCCGTGCATCCAATCAGCTTCGCGACTTTTTGTTATCTGAGATAACCGAAAATTACCGAGGATTACTGGAGGATTGTTCAAATGAGACCAAACAAAACCTTTTTATAACTGTTGAAACCTATACCATACATGCTGTAAATACAATTTGTGAAACATGTGGCAATGTGTGGAAAATTTGAAATAAAAAGAAACAGCAATAAAAAATTACACGTGATTAACAAAACAGCCAGAAAGTGGTTGGTTTATAATAAGTTGATTTGCAACTAGACCGGACATGAAAAGCACATTTGGTTTCCCAAATTCTACTTTATACATATAAAATGGTATTTTCCCCACTCCCGTTCCTATCCAATATAGTATAACTGCCATGAATGTACTTATCTACTATCATCACATTTACGTTTCCAAAAATATCTAAAACAAATGTTTTAAAAATTTATTAGAATTATGTCATTTTCGTTATACATTTTTTTTTACGAATTCCTCAGAAACCTGGTGGTGGTGGGGTAGGAGTGGGTTCAGCGAAGTTAAAACATCAACAAAATTTTAACATGGCGAATGATAGTATCGTTATTTTGACCTCACTACATCTCGATATTGTATCTAATTTTTTTTTTTTTTTTTGGTTGCAATACACACTTCAATGTATATTGCAATGTCACCAAGCTTAACTGATTTTTTTTTCAAATTCCCAGAGTATTTTGGAAACTAAGCTATGTTTAGCACCGTTAAACAGCAAACAAGTGTAATATCTGGTGTCCATAATTTGTTGCGTTTTGTGTGCTAATTTGAGGTTTAGCCAGTATCCAGAAAAATATGTTGGCTAACGTTTTACCAAACACAGTTAGACAGAATAACGGATTCGATGAAAACATCCTGTTTTATAGATAAATATCCTGTTTTTAGATGGGAGTAATGATTTATAATGTGAATATTTTTCTTATATATACAACACGTGCAGATTTAACTGATTTATTTTACTTCAAATGCTTACAATCTATACAAATTATGTTCAAAGTCTTCCTATGTATAACCATTTCTAAGCATATGCGGAAAAGGTGTCTTGCTCAAGGAAAACACGCGTGGCCGTGGGAAGGAACGAACCCACCACCTTCCAATCCTTGGTTCCATTTACAATTATATTAGCATAAATCATTACCATTACCACAACCACTGTCACTACTACAACCACCATCACAACAACTACATTAACAACTGCCACAACCATTGCCACTGTCACTACCGCTACATCTACCCATACCATTACCATTATCACAAACACTATCACCACTACTTCAACCATCATAAACAATATCACAATCACAGCTACCACTACCATTACCACTACGTTAAACAGACATAAAGAATTAACCTATTCATTTGGCATGAAGTATGTATCATTTAGAACTAAGAAATTAAAATTAAGAATAAAACAGTATAGAAATTATATACAACATGTACAATGATAATCAAATATTTAGAATCAGGCATTTGGCATGAATGTTTGAACAAATCATTTAGAATTAAGAAATTGGAATAAAAAATTAAACATGCAATGAATATTTGAATTTTATCATCATAATACATTTAAAAGCTACTAAATATGATTATGTGTGCTGAGTAAAAAACAGTTGCTGATACGAAATGCAAACAAGTGCCGATGCTAACGGAAGTTGGAGCTTTGCGCATGTCTTGTATACAAGGGATATATGTCTCTGATAAAATTGATCAAATTCAGTACTTTTTTCCCGCTTTTTAAGGACAATATCCCTAGATCTGTAAAATTAGACCTTTGATCCCTGGATCTCTGAAAGTAACGGCCAATGTACCCCAGATCTCTGAAAATAAATGGCCACGTTCTCCAGATTTCCAAAACCTCTGGGAGAGCCTCATGAAATGGCTAAAAATATGCTTTGATATCATTTATGTTTTTATCTGGCTGTGATAGCTTACCAACTAGGCAGTACAGATGCCAAATAATATAGTTTAGTTGACCAAGATGTGACAGTGTTAAAAGATAAACGAACAACGTTCTTCGAGTTGATAAATATGCAGTGACCCCACAGGGGTTGTTCGAAGTTACTATGTATGTAGAATGTTAAAAATACAATGTAGATCTAATTATTCTAACATAATTTTTGTATTGAAGGTAACGTATTCATGACATAAAACAAATTGGTCCGACTCACTACTTGCAAAACTTCTTCCTTTGAACAGACGACACCATTGAATTGACAGCATCATGCGCATCTTTTCTGCGCAAGTGACACATATTTCCCGCCGTGAAACAATACACGAGACAAGAGGAATAACTCTATTTAACATGACTTAACAAAAACAACAAGATGTTATTTCCCATATTGATTAGAATTCTTTCGTAGAACAGTAGGTCTATTAATTATCACAGAAATTAAAAAAACAAAACATGAAGGAATCAAATAGAAAAATTGTAAATCTATTTATAGTTATGATTTTGATTTTATGAATGATGTTCAACTGGACGCCTGTTTTAAAAAGTATATTGTTCATTACTTTAAAGTCACTGCTTTAGTGACAAACACTCGGATATCAGGGAGCAAGGCATTGTATATTGAGTCTTTGCAGGAGTCAATGACCTAATAACGTAATAATGTAATTATGTCACTGCAGGAGGTAAATCTTTAAGTGCTTAATAAAAATGTTTGTTTTTTTAACGGTTGAACCAGAGACATAATGCGTCTATGTTTCTGGTTGAACAAATGTTACAGCAAAAGACGATTTCAAATTGGGGGAAATACTGAATGCAAATTCAGTGTGGCCCAAAACAAAAAAAAATATTAAGAAATATTAACATATTTTGCATCGACTTCTGATAGTCGTATTTACCGTTTTTATAAAACTCTCAGTATTTCTTGATTTAAGTTTAAAATAGACTTTTGAAATAAATAAAAACATTTCCCATGATACCCAGAATCATTATAAAAATATCATATTTTTGTGATATCTCAAAATGGTTTCTATTTTGATAAATAAAGTACTTAAACTAATACATAATTTATGGTTTTGGTAAGTTAAAAAAGGGAGTTAACTGCTTTTCTATATTAATTTTACCAGTCAACAAAAGTTATCTCCCTTTATATATTTATACGAACCTGTTGACTTAGAATGTCCTAAAAACCTGCGAATATCTCTAAACTGGTGATTATTTATTGCCTTTATACGTATGAATTGTGATACAATATACCTGACAGTTGTTTTTGAGGTATCAACGGATCGAACTGGGGATTGAACCAGCAACGTGAACGACGAACACTCTATCCACTAGACCACCAACCCACTTGAATTACAAATGTTGTTTTTCCTTCAAAAATGTATTACAATAATCATAAGTCTAAATATTATAGTTTTTTAATTACAAAAATACATCAACTACATGTATAAGGTCACTTTCCAATTGTGCTGAGTCAATGTACAATACTAAAATTCAATTCAATTGGGTATTTCTTTATTCCTCCATTCCTTCAATATTTGAATACACTTACACTTACACAAATGGTTAGATCAAGGAAGCAGACTCGAGAGCGGTTCATATAGCTCTGAGCTTACTTAGCCATCGAATTAAAATAAATGAGTATAAACGAACAATGCAATATTAGATTACTGTGCTAATCAAGCGCTGTTTCTCAGAAATAATTTGCACAATCAGCAACTTTAGTTCATAATTGTGTGATTATTTTACTGCACAAAACCTTGCAGCATTCTCCCCGGATCATCATACTTATCTTAGCATACAAAAAAGTATAGTTTTTGTGTTTAGCTCTGTGTGTGTGAAAGCACAAGTCTCAGCCAACAATCATGTAATGAGGTAGTATTACTAAAATTCATATGTTCTCATGGATGACCATGACCTCACCAGCATTGCTAAAAAAGTATGCAAATGGGGTAGTACTATTCAAAATTATGCAACATTCTTACGAATGACGTTGAACTTACCAAAATAGCCCCATAATTATGTAAATGGGGTAGTTCTACCAAAAATCATGCAACATAATTACAGATGACCTTGTTCTAACCAACATTACTCTATAATTATGTAATTGGGTAGTACTACTGTAAATCATGCAACATTCTTACGGATGACATTGACCTCACCAATATTGTTTCATAATTATGTAAACGGGGAAGAGCTACTAAAAACAAAGCAACATTCTTACGGATGATCTACTTCACCTTCTTTGCTCCATAATTATGTAAATTGGATAGTACTACTAAATATCATGCAACATTCTTACTTATGACCTCCTTACGGATGAACTTGACCTGACACCCTTGCTCCATAAATATCTAAATGGGGTTGTACTACTCAAAATCATGCAACATTCTTATGGATGATTTTGACCTCACCAACATTGCTACATAGTTATGTAAATTGGATACTTCTACTAAAAATCATGCAGGATTCTTACTAATGACCTTCTTACGGGTGACCTTGACCTTACACCCTTGCTCCATAAATATGTAAATGGGGTAGTACTACTCAAAATCATGTAACATTCTTATGGATGACTTTGACCTCATCAACATTGCTACATAATTATGTAAATGGGGTAGTACTACTCAAAATCATGTAACATTCTTACGGATGACTTTGACCTCACCAACATTGCTACATAATTATGTAAATGGGATAGTTCTACTAAAAATCATGCAACATTTTTAAGGGGGACCTTGACCTCACTAACAATACTCTATAAATATGCAAATGGGGTAGTACTACTTAAAATTATGCAACGTTCTTACAGATGACCTTGACTTCATCAACATTGTTCCACAATGATACAAAAACAATGTATTGTTGGGGTAATGTTTTAATGTAACAATACAGTCCTAATCCAACAATGGCATTCCGTACAGACAAAAAATCCCTTAAAGTAGTGTGAGTATGTATGGAAGAACGGACGACGCCATTTCAATATCCCAACCATTTTATTCGAAAAGCGGGGAATAATAATGATAATGAATACAACAAATAAACGACATGGTAATTACAATAAACACGAGCTGGACTATTCAATAGTGTTTTTTCCATCGTCATTTGTTAACCATTTGGACATAGAGATATGTATACCAACTTTAAATACAATCTTGATTTGAACAACTAAAAATAAATAAAAATACTAGTAATCGAAAGTTAAAACAAATGTGTTTATAATTGTTCTGAATGTGTATGCTCATATCCAACAAATGGGATTAACTGCGTTCACACCCAAGACCTAATAACCCTTAGGGCTGATTCGGCTGTCTAAAACTAAAAAATGTAGTCAATTAAAGTGAGTTTTAATACGCTGTTTCTGCAGTTTATTGTTTATAAATGGCATATACTGAGTTGGTTACATCTTTTTTAAAATGCATTCTGTATCATCATTTGATTAAAATACAAGACTATCTGATATGTGTTGTGTTAAATGCTATGTCCATTACTGGATATATACCATCTAGTATGTGTAGTGTTATATGCTACGTCTGTTGTTGGATATATACCATCTAGTATGTGTAGTGTTAAGGGCTAGGTCCGTTGTGTGATATATACCATCTAGTATGTGTAGTGTTAAATGCTACGTCTGTTGTTGGATATATACCATCTAGTATGTGTAGTGTTATATGCTACGTCTGTTGTTGGATATATACTATCAGGTTAGTGTAGTATTATATGCTACGTCTGTTGTTGGATATATACCATCTAGTATGTGAAGTGTTAAGTGTTACGTCCGTTGTGTGATATATATACCATCTAGTAATTGTAGTGTTAAGTGCTACTAGTAAGTATAGTGTTAAGTGCTACGTCCGTTGTTGGATATATACCATCTAGTAAGTGTAGTGTTAAGTGCTACGTCCGTTGTGTGATATATACCATCTAGTATGTGTAGTGTTATATGCTACGTCTGTTGTTGGATATATACCATCTAGTATGTGTAGTGTTATATGCTACGTCTGTTGTTGGATATATACCATCCAGTATGTGTAGTGTTAAATGCTACGTCTGTTGTTGGATATATACTATCAAGTTAGTGTAGTGTTATATGCTACGTCCGTTATGGGATATATACCATCTAGTCAGTGTAATGTTAAATGCTTCGTCCGTTGTGTCATATATACCATATAGTAAGTGTAGTGTTTGTTAAGTGCTACGTCCGTTGTTGGATATATACCATCTAGTATGCGTAGTGTTATACGCTATGTCCGTTACTAGATATATACCATCTAATATGTGTAGTGTTATAAGTTACGTCTGTTGTGTAGTATATAATATCTAGTATGTGTAATGTTTAATGATACGTCCGTTGTGTGATACATACCATCTAGTAAGTGTAGTGTTAAATGCTACGTCCGTTGTGTGATACATACCATCTAGTAAGTGTAGTGTTAAATGCTACGTCCGCTGTGTGATACATACCATCTAGTATGTGAAGTGTTAAATGCTACGTCCGCTGTGTGATACATACCATCTAGTATGTGTAGTGTGAAGTGCTACGTCCGTTGTTGGATATATACCATCTAGTAAGTGTAGTGTTAAATGCTACGTACATTATGAAATATATACCATCTTGTATGTGTACCGTTAAGGTCTACGTCTGTTGTGTGATATATACCATCTAGTATGTGTAGTGTTAAATGCTCCGTCCGTTGCGTGAATAAACCATATAGTATGTGTAGTGTTAAATGCTACGCCCATTGTGTGATATACAACATGCAGTAAGTGTAGTGTTAAATGCTACGCCCGTTGTGTGATATACACCATCTAGTATATGTAGTGTTAAATGCTACGTTCTTTGTGTGATATATACCATCTAGTAAGTGTAGTGTTAAATGCTACGTCCGTTGTTGGATATATACCATCTAGTATGTGTAGTTTTAAGGGCTACGTCCGTTGTGTGATATATATCATCTAGTCAGTGTAGTGTTAAGTGCAACGTCCATTGTTGGATATATACCATCTAGTAAGTGTAGTGTTAAGTGCAACGTCCGTTATTGGATATATACCATCTAGTAAGTGTAGTGATAAGTGCTACGTCCGCTGTGTGATATATACCATCTAGTATTTTTAGTGTTAAAAGCTACGTCTGTTGTGAGATATATACCATCTAGTAAGTGTAGTGTTAAATGTTACGTCCGTTGTGTGATATATACTATCTAGTAAGTGTAGTGTTAAATGCTACGTCCGTTGTGTGATATACACTATCTAGTATGTGTAGTGTTAAATGCTACGCCCATTGTGTGATATACAACATGTAGTAAGTGTAGTGTTAAATGCTACGCCCGTTGTGTGATATATACCATCTAGTATGTGTAGTGTTAAATGCTACGTTCTTTGTGTGATATATACCATCTAGTAAGTGTAATGTTAAATGCTACGTCCGTTGTGTGATATACACAAACTAGTAAGTGTAATGTTAAATGCTACGTCCGTTGTGTGATATATACCATCTAGTATGTGTAGTGTTAAATGCTACGTCCTTTGTGTGATATATACCATCTAGTAAGTGTAGTGTTAAGTGCTACGTCCGTTGTGTGATATATACCATCTAGGATGTGTAGTGTTAAATGCTACGTCCGTTGTTGGATATATACCATCTAGTAAGTGTAGTGTTAAGTGCTACGTCCGTTGTTGGATACATACCATCTAGTAAGTGTAGTGTTAAGTGCTACGTCCGTTGTGTAATATATACCATCTAGTAAGTGTAGGGTTAAGTGCTTCGCCCGTTGTTGGATATATACCATCTAGTAAGGTAGTGTTAAATGCAACGTCCGTTGTGTGATATATACCATCTAGTATGTGTAGTGTTAAGTGCTTCGTCCGTTGTTGGATATATACCATCTAGTATGTGTAGTGTTATATGCTACGTCAGTTGTTGGATATATACCATCTAGTATGTGTAGTGTTCTATGTTACGATCGTTGTGTG
This sequence comes from Panopea generosa, assembly GCA_029582155.1. Taxonomy (NCBI): domain Eukaryota; kingdom Metazoa; phylum Mollusca; class Bivalvia; order Adapedonta; family Hiatellidae; genus Panopea; species Panopea generosa. Next base: position 52,973,182 of record CM055898.1, read on the forward strand.
ATATATACCATCTAGTATGTGTAGTGTTAAAAGCTACGTCCGTTCTGTGATATATACCATCTAGTAAGTGTAGTGTTAAATGCAACGTCCGTTGTGTGATATATACCATCTAGTAAGTGTAGTGTTAAGTGCTTCGCCTGTTGTTGGATATATACCATCTAGTAAGTGTAGTGTTAAATGCAACGTCTGTTGTGTGATATATACCATCTAGTATGTGTAGTGTTCTACGTTACGTCCGTTGTGTGATATATACCATCTAGTATGTGTAGTGTTAAAAGCTACGTTCGTAATGTGATATATACCATCTAGTAAGTGTAGTGTTAAATGCTACGTCCGTTGTGTGATATATACCAACTAGTTAGTGTAGTGTTAAGTGCTTCGTCCGTTGTTGGATATATACCATCTAGTAAGTGTAGTGTTAAATGCAACGTCTGTTGTGTGATATATACCATCTAGTATGTGTAGTGTTAAGTGCTACGTCCGTTGTTGGATATATACCATCTAGTATGTGTAGTGTTATATGCTATGTCAGTTGTTGGATATATACCATCTAGTATGTGTAGTGTTCTATGTTACGTCCGTTGTGTGATATATACCATCTAGTATGTGTAGTGTTAAAAGCTACGTCCGTTTTGTGATATAAAACCATCTAGTAAGTGTAGTGTTAAATGCTACGTCCGTTGTGTGATATATACCATCTAGTAACTGTAGTGTTAAATGCTACGTCTGTTTTGAGATATATACCATCTAGTAAGTGTAGTGTTAAATGTTACGTCCGTTGTGTGATATACACCATCTAGTATGTGTAGTGTTAAATGCTACGTCCGTTGTGTGATATATACCATCTAGTAAATGTAGTGTTAAATGCTACGTCCGTTGTGTGATATATACCATCTAGTATCTGTAGTGTTAAATGCTACGTCCGTTGTTGGATATATACCAACTAGTAAGTGTAGTGTTAAGTGCTACGTCCGTTGTGTGATATATACCATCTAGTAAGTGAAGTGTTGAATGTGACGTCCGTTGTATGATATTTACCATCTAGTAAGTGTAGTGTTAAGTGCTACGTCTGTAATGTGATATATACCATTTAGTAAGTGTAGTGTTAAGTGCTTCGTCCGTTTTGTGATATAAACCATCTAGTAAGTGTAGTGTTAAGTGCTACGTCCGTTTTTTGTTAATACCATCTAGTATGTGTAGTGTTAAGGTCTACGTCCGTTGTTGATATATACCATCAAGTAAGTGTAGTGTTAAGTGTTACGCCGTTGTGGGATATATACATCTAGTGCGTGTAGTGTTAAGTGCTACGTCCGTTGTTGGATATGTACCGTTTAGTAAGTGTAGTGTTAAGTGCTACGTCCGTTGTGTGATATATACCATCTAGTAAGTAAAGTGTTAAGTGCTACGTCTGTTGTGTAATATATACCAATTTAGTAAGTAAAGTGTTAAGTGCTTCGCCCGTTGTTGGATATATACCATCTAGTAAGTGTAGTGTTAAGTGCTACGTCCGTCGTTGGATATGTACCATCTAGTAATTGTAGTGTTAAGTGCTATGTCCGTTGTTGGATATATACCATCTAGTAAGTGTAGTGTTGAGGGTTATATCCGTTGTGTGATATATACCATCTAGTAAGTGTAGTGTTAAATGCTACGTCAGTTGTGTGATATATACCATCTGGTAAGTGTAGTGTTAAATGCTACGTCTGTTGTGTGACATATACCATCTAGTATGTGTAGTGTTAAATGCTACGTCCGTTGTGTGAAATATACCATCTAGTAAGTGTAGTGTTTAATTGTACGTCCGTTGTGTGATATATACTATGTAGAATGTGTAGTGTTAAATGCTACGTCTGTTGTTGGATATATACCATCTAGTAAGTGAAGTGTTTAGTGCTACGTCCGTTGTTGGATATATACCATCTAGATAATGTAGTGTTAAGTGCTACATCCGTTGTTTGATATATACCATCTAGTTAGTGTAGTGTTAAGTGCTACGTCCGTTGTTGGATATATTCCATCTAGTAAGTGTAGTGTTAAGTGCTACGTCCGTTGTTGGATATATATATATACCATCTAGTAAGTGTAGTGTTAAGTGCTACGTCCGTTGATTGATATTTATCATCTAGTTAGTGTAGTGCTAAGTGCTACGTCCGTTGTTGGATATATACCATCTAGTAAGTGTAGTGTTAAATGCTACGTCTGTTGTTGGATATATACCATCTACATAGTGTATAGTTAAGTGCTACGTCCGTTGTTGGATATATACCATCTAGTTAGTGTAGTGTTATATGCTACGTCCGTTGTTGGATATTTACCATCTAGTAAGTGTAGTGTTAAATGCTACGTCTGTTGTTGGATATATACCATCAAGATAGTGTATAGTTAAGTGCTACGTCCGTTGTTTGATATATACCATCTAGTTAGTGTAGTGTTATATGCTACGTCCGTTGTTGGATATATACCATCTCGTATGTGTAGTGTTAAGTGCTACGTCCGTTGTGTGATATATACCATCTAGTAAGTGCAGTGTTAAGTGCTACGTCCGTCGTTGGATATATAAGCATGGTATTTAAGGAATAAAAGTACTGCTTAGTCTGATCACGACGACATAAGCAGGGTTATAAAAACGGTGGTTAAAATTGAAAACTGTTATTATATGTTACATTGGGGCCATATTGAACGTATAACCGGAACGTGTCATCGTATGTATGTATAGCTCATGTCTTAAACCCTGTCTGTTAAACACTTTGACGGTTCATTCGTAATTATCCTTGCATATGGGAAAGTAAATATGCAGAGGTAAAGGAGCAGCTGTTAATGTAATCATATTATATATAATATATAATTGTTGCTTTTATACAATATATTATACACCTTTTAGAACAAGAATACAGTTAATATGCTAACCACACTAACTGTAACCGAATAACGCACAGATCATGTGCGGGATGGTAGTGTAGTGGATGGAGTGATTGTCGCTTACACTAGAGGATCGATCCCCAGCTCAACCGGATGGTCTCTCATGAGCAACACTTAGTACTGGGTTACTGGAAGCAGAGTCGAGATATAAACTTTGAGCTTACTTCGCAATTGAGCTTAAATAAATAAGTATAACCGATGTGCTTTTTACACTTTTTTCAAATTGTCATCCTAAAAAGCAAAGTATATTATCGATAAAAATATGTGCTAATATAAGCATGTCTATAATAAAAGTTGGAAAGAATTGTTTCTTGTTGCAGGGATAAGTTTACTCGTATTTGTCATTGTTTGGTGTCAGCTGGGAGAAGAATAATATACTGTTTGTTTTGATGTTTTGTGCTGTGCTTTACTGTATTGAGCTGTACTGCGTCTCATTCTGCCGTGTTGTAATGCTCTGTACACAGCCAGTTCACATCGGTTTCTCTGCATCAAATGCATCAGCTCTCTAAAATATGTTGTAAATAATTGTATATCAAATCAATTTCCGTTTGTTATTTGTTTGTATTTTTTACTTCATGATATTTACCTTGCATGATTCGTTTCATCTAGGGCGTTGCCTTTGCCTCGTCTCGTCTTATCTAGTCTAATCTAATCTTATCTCGTCTAGCATTACCTCATCTGGTGTCGTCTCATCCAGCACTGCCTCATCTGGTGTCGTCTCATCCAGCACTTCCTCATCTGGTGTCGTCTCACCCAGCACTGCCTCACATGGTGTCGTCTCATCCAGCACTTCCTCATCTGGTGTCGTCTCATCCAGCACTTCCTCATCTGGTGTCGTCTTATCCAGCACTTCCTCATCTGGTGTTGTCTCACCCGGCACTGCCTCATCTGGTGTCGTCTCACCCAGCACTGCCTCATCTGGTGTCGTCTCATCCAGCACTTCCTCATCTGGTGTTGTCTCACCCAGCAATGACTCATCTGGTATCGCTTCAACTAGTTTTGCCTCATAGTATCGCTTCATCTCACCCGCATCAGACTATCTCGTCCCGCCACGAATCGCACCGCCACGCATCGCCTCGTCTCGACTAGCCTCATCTTGTTCGTTTCGCCTCTCTTCCTGCATTATGTCTCCACTAAAATATAAGAAAGTCATACATTTCTGATAATTTAGTGTTCAATGTGGTTTTTTTTGTTGTATTGAACTAGTTGCCAACATTATATTATGTGAGCCTCTACCGAGCAATATATCAGTTTTTCTAACAAGATTATATTACACTCGTGCGCCATAAACTACGTGATAAACTGCCATATCTTTGCATTGATCAGTTTGTCTTGGCAGGGTCTTGCATTGTATGACCCTGCCTTGCAGTGCACATTGTAATTGTAAACAAGTCAATTTTAATTATTATTTGCTCATACATTTGATAAAATATTAAGTTTTATTAAAATGTACTTGTTATTGAAAATTTACCCCATGAAAACACTCGTGGGATATTTCTAAATAGCGACACGCAGTCTGATTTACAAAATTTACCCCAAAAAACCGTTAAGATCATACGTGCGTTTCTATCTAAACACTAACATTGGATTTGTTTTGAAATAAACGAATGTGTTTGTTATGTTCAAGTTAAACCCTAGAAAATCAATCAAACTATTTATATCTTCTCAAATTCTTTTGAAAAAATGTACTCAACATGGGGATCAGAGAGAGGAAAGCATTTCTCAAAATAATATTATATTTAGAAAGATCAGGGCGGCTCCAAAATTTGACTTTGATAGAAGCAGGTTCAATATTTTAGAAGTGTAAAATCCAAATTTAACAGCATGCTGCTTGTCCCTTTTTGAACTCTCAGAGAGGTAGACCGAGGCTTCAGATAGCAATACCTGGGGTCAATGTCTTCACGTGGTACGTTTATAATGGTAGATACAATGATCAGATGATTGACGAATAATAATATTAACTAAGTATCGTCCCGTGATTCTTTTACAGAACGGTCTGCAGTCTAATATGTTCATGTTATTCTGCAGTGTATTGAGCGAATTGTGATTAGGACAAAACGTTCACAGATGTGTCGGCTGCATATATATTTGGAAAGTTAATATAAAATTTTGTTTATGCATCGTAAATTCCCATTACACCCCCAAAACGTCAAGTTTACTGTTCTCTTTGAAGAACTGTTTGGCAACTGAAATCCGTTGAATGTACTCAAACAGCTAACAGTAAAATACGACTATGAGACTCGTTAAAACATCACAGCTTCTCTTGTTGGCAGAAGGTTCACTTTTTGGTTAACCATAGCATCATAAATATGCTGTTCAACATACGAAATTAATTTCTGACATTTCTATGGCAGCTGTATTTGCTACGTTAGACATAAACATGGCATTTTAACGTTGTATATTAAACCGTTGGATCAATTAGATTCAATTAGTGATTATTATCGAACATAATGATTTAAACTTTTACAGTCAGCAATGACTGTTACACACTGTGTTTTATATACGGTTTGAAAATGATTGCCTTTTATTCATGAATTTTTGGTGAGTTACAGACATGGACATACGTTTCAATTGACAATATAGTTTGTACATGACAATTATAAGAATAAGAAACATTAGCAAAAGTAAAAAAAAAATGTAAAACTGGAAATTTCAGTTTTCAATCATAAAAACATGCTGGTTGTCAAATCACTGAAACTGACATGCTGACACTGTTGGCTTCGCAAAGAAACACCTTTAGTAATCACTCTGTGAAATAAAAAATATTTCACTGAAATCAATAAAACATTTAATATAAAATTACCTTACTGTGAGAATGAGCTGACAGGTAAAATTCTCTAGTCTTCAAACGTTACCAGCCGCGGGTTCAAGCACTGCAACTGCTATACGGCGTGTAGTGTTTTCAAGGAATACAATATATCCCTAAAATATGTATGATAAACACGTTGCAAGTGATACGCTGTATGTCAATAATGGAAAAATATTATCCAACATGTCGTTGTATTATATGTTTGTAACAGGGATATACCTTTTGTATTATATAGATATACATTTGGAATAATGCAGTTTTCTTATTGTACCATAACTACTACAAATATAACAATAAATGAGTAAATATTGAGCTATGGTAAATACATATACACATGTGACTATTTGATCATGCGTTCAGTTGAGTTTGGACAGTAAAACACAAGCTGAATGCGCAATGTTTGTAATAAAACGTTTACTTTATATAGTATAAATTCACAAATGATAGTGGCGTCATCATGTCCCGTAAAGGATTATCTCCCGTTAGTGATGGTAGGTAGATAGTTTGCACCCGAGCAACGATAACTCTGATTCTGCTAAGGTGGTACATGTATTTAACCATATTTCTGTCTATGAGTATGTCACAATGTTGGAAATTGCTAATGAGCTCTGCTAGTTTTTTTTTTAATAAGCAAAAATGTTGTTAGTGAATATACGGTAGATTTAGGTTGCGTTGTGATACACTGGAATTACCAATCGTGTGAACAATGACTAAACGGGTGTCATCAAATAGCTGACATTTGTGGAAAGGTAATATGATAGTGTAGATTGTTTCTTGATATTTTGATGAGTTAGGTTCTCAGAAACAATATACTTGTAGTTACTAACGGACACGTTAAAAATCTCTATATATACATATACACATGTACAACAAACAGCGCAAACTTAATTAGTTAGTGAGACTTATAGTCCATTTTGGTCATGTGTTTATAACCAGGTTAGTGTCACTAAATGGGAATATTGTTTCAGAGTTAAACAAGTAAAATGTCTTATGATTCAATATTACAATGAAGTAATGTCTAATCTTGTATTTGTTTTCTACTTACTGGCATGTTTTGGGAGAAATACAGCGAAAATAATTAAGATTCTAAATTAAACTGAATAAACTACAGCGACTACACTCTGTTATATTGCCAAAATACCGGTACATGGATACAAAAATTTGGCAACATTCTAATCTTTCTATAACTTATAAAGAACGATTATATTAACAAACAAACAAATAAAAACGACTGGCATTAACAATGCGCCAATAAATAAAATATTTGTAAACTTGAATTGTACTATTAAAGTACAACACGAAGCTACTTGAAAATGTTACTAATTAATTAGATTCAATTAGGCAGTAATCAAAACAAGAAATGAAAAAAATATATTAGACCTAACAGAAGACGTAGAGAAAAGAGCCACTAAATCATAATCAAAACATTGGATGCATGTTCTTGTGGTAGGTCATCAGGCCAAGGATCAGGAGGGGATCGTTGGTCCCATCCTCTATCGCAGCAATGTGTAGTGTCATTGGACAATGTACTTTATCCAGTAGTGTCATTGGACAAGGTATTTTATCCAGTAGTGTCACTGGGCTAGGTACTTTATCCAGTAGTGTCACTGGGCTAGGTACTTTATCCAGTAGTGTCATTAGACAAAGTACTTTATCCAGTAGTGTCATTGGACAATGTACTTTATCCAGTAGTGTCATTGGACAAGGTACTTTATCCAGTAGTGTCACTGGGCTAGGTACTTTATCCAATAGTGTCACTGGGCTAGGAATTTTATCCAGTAGTGTCACTGGGCTAGGTACTTTATCCAGAGTGTCACTGGGTTAGGTACTTTATCCAGTAGTGTCACTGGACAATGTACTTTATCCAGTAGTGTCACTGGACAAGGTACTTTATCCAGTAGTGTCACTGGGCTAGGTACTTTATCCAGTAGTGTCACTGGACAAGGTACTTTATCCAGTAGTGTCACTGGGCTAGGTACTTTATCCAGTAGTGTCACTGGACAAGGTACTTTATCTAGTAGTGTCACTGAGCAATGTACTTTATCCAGTAGTGTCATTGGACAAGGTACTTTATCCAGTAGTGTCATTGGACAAGGTACTGTGTCCAGTAGTGTCATTGGACAACGTCCTTTGTCTAGTAGTGTCATTGGACAATGTACTTTGTCCAGTAGTGTCATTGGACAATGTACTTTATCCAGTAGTGTCACTGGGCTAGGTACTTTATCCAGTAGTATCACTGGGCTATGCACTTTATCCAGTAGTGTCACTGGGCAAGGCACTTTATCCAGTAGTGTCACTGGGCTAGGTACTTTATCAAGTAGTGTCACTGGACAAGGTATTTTATCCAGTAGTGTCACTGGACAAGGTACTTTATCCAGTAGTGTCACTGGACAAGGTACTTTATGCAGTAGTGTCACTGGACAAGGTACTTTATCCAGTAGTGTCACTGGGCTAGGTACTTTATCCAGTAGTGTCACTGGGCTAGGCACTTTATCCAGTAGTGTCACTGGGCTAGGTACTTTATCCAGTAGTGTCACTGGACAAGGTATTTTATCAAGTAGTGTCACTGGACAAGGTACTTTATCCAGTAGTGTCACTGGGCTAGGTAATTTATCCAGTAGTGTCACTGGACAAGGTACTTTATCCAGTAGTGTCATTGGACAAGGTACTTTATGCAGTAGTGTCACTGGACAAGGTACTTCATCCAGTAGTGTCACTGGGCTAGGTACTTTATCCAGTAGTGTCACTGGACAAGGTACTTTATCCAGTAGTGTCACTGGGCAAGGTACTTAATCCAGTAGTGTCACTGGGCTAGGTACTTTATCCAGTAGTGTCACTCGGCAAGGTACTTTATCGACATATGCTTGGTATTTCTACTCAGGAACATTTCGAGCGAGATTTGTCAAAGTTGTAAGAACTTTTTTCAAAATCAGTGTAAAATAAATACATTGAAACAAAAATAGAACGTTCATAATTGTAACCAGTGAAGTTTAATCATACGGAGAAAGAGATATCACATACCGCCGCTAAGTGGGAGTGGGGAGGGGAGCTGAAGCATTGTTTACAGGTGCACACGATCTCGCTCTTCGCCCGTCGTCAACACTTCTTAATGATATTTTATAATGATTGTTATGCCAAGTCCTCCCTATTATCTATAGAAATGCACAGCTTTGAGAGAGAGATTGCATTTATTGACTACACCGCATTATGGGTAATAAACTCATGCACTTTAAAGGGACATACGGCAATGTTGAAATCAAGTTTTACTCTTTTTCACGCATTAAATAAATTTGAACATCCACTGACGTGTAACCATATGGAGAAAAATAATCTGAACCTCCCCTGACGTGTAACAACATGGGTAGATTAATCTGAACCTCCACTGACGTGTAATCATATGAAGAAAATAATCTGAGCCTCCACTGACGTGTAACTACATACAGGGATATCTGAACCTCCACTGATGTGTAACCATATGAAAAAATAATCTAAACCTCCACTGACGTGTAACCATATGGAGAAAATAATCATAACTTCCACTGACGTGTAACCTCATGGAGAGGTTAATCTGAACGTCATCTGACTTGTAACCATATGGAGAAAATAATCTGAACCTCCATTGCCGTGTAACCATATGGAGAGAATAATCTGAACCTCCACTGACGTATAACGATATGGAGAAATTAATCTAAACCTCCACTGACGTGTAACAATATGAAGAAAATAATCTGAACCTCCACTGACATGTAACCATATGGAGAGAATACTCTGAACATCCACTGACATATATTACCATATGGATTGAATAATCTGAACATCTATAGACGAGAAGCCATATGGAGAGATAATCCGAAATCCACTGACGTGTAACCATATGGAGAGAATAATATTAACATGCATTGGCGAATAACCATATGGAGAGAATAATCCGAACCTCCACTGACGTGTAACCATATAGAGATTTTAATCTGAACCTCCACTGACGTTTTACCATACGGAGAGAATAATCCGAACATCCACTGACATGTAACAATATGGAGAGAATAATCTGAACATTTACTGTCGTGTAACCATATGGAGAGAATAATCTGAATATAAACTGACGTGTAATCATATGGAGAGAATAATCTGAACATCCAATATCGTGTAACCATATGAAGAGAATAATCCTGACCTCCACTGACGTGTAACCATATGGAGAGAATAATCCGAACATCCACTGACGTGTATAACCCTATGGCTTGAATATTCCGAACATACACTGACGTGTAACCATATCGAGATAATAATATGAACATTCATTGGCGTATAACCATATGGAGAGAATAATCTGAACATCCACTGACAAGAAGCCATATGGAGAGAATAATCTGAACATCCACTGACGTGTAAATATATGGAAAGTATAATCTGAACATCCATCGATGTATAACCATATGGAGAGAATAATCTGAACATACATTGACGAGTACCCATATGGAGAGAATAATCTGAACATCCATGTGGAGAGAATAATCTTAAAATCCATTCGCGTATAACCATATGGAAAATAATCAGAACATCCACTGACGAGTAGCCATATGGAGAGAATAATCTGAACATCCACTGACGTGTAACCATATGGATAGAATAATCTGAACATCCACTCACGTGTAATTATATAGAGAGTATAATCTGAACGTCCATTGATGTATAACCATATCTGAACATCCACTGACGAGTAACCATATGGAGAAAATAATCTGAACTTCCACTGACGTATAACCATATGGAGAGAATAATCTTAACATCCAGTGACGTGTAACCATATGGAGAGAATGATCTGAATATAAACTGACGTGTAACCATACGGAGAAAATAATCCAAACATCCACTGACGTATATAACCATATGGAGGGGAAAATCTGAACATCCATTGACGTGTAACCATATTGAGAGAATAATCTAAACATCCACTGACGTATATAACCATATGGAGATAATAATCTAAATCTTCATTGACGTGTAACCATATAGAGAGAATCATCTGAACATCCACTGACGCATATAACCATATGGTGATAATAATCTGAATCTCCACTGACATGTAACCATATGGAGAGAATAATCTGAACATAAACTGACGTGTAACCATATGGAAAGAATAATCCGAACATCCATTGACGTGTTACAATATGAAGAGAATAATCCGAACATCCACTGACGTGAAACCATACGGAGAGAATAATATGAACCTCCATTGACGTGTTACCATATGGATAGAATAATCCGAACATCCATTGACGTGTAACCATATGAATAGAATAATCCGAACATCCACTGACGTGAAACCATATGGAGAGAATAATATGAACATCCATTGACGTGTTACAATATGGATAGAATAATCCGAACATCCATTGACATGAAACCATATGGAGAGAATAATCCGAACATCCACTGATGTGTAATCATATGGAGAGAATAATCTGAACATCCACTGACGATTATAATCATATGGAGAAAATAATCCGAACCTCCACTGACGTGTTACCATATGGAGAAAATAATCTGAACATCCATTGACGTGTAACTATATGGAGAGAATAATCCGAACATCCACTGACGTGTATAACCCTATGGCTTGAATATTCCGAACATACACTGATGTGTAATCATATGGAGAGAATAATCCGAACATCCACTGACGATTATAACCATATGGAGAAAATAATCCGAACCTCCACTGACGTGTTACCATATGGAAAAATAATCTGAACATCCATTGACGTGTAACCATATGGAGAGAATAATCCGAACATCCACTGACGTGTATAACCTTATGGCTTGAATATTCCGAACATACACTGACGTGTAACCATATCGAGATAATAATATGAACATTCATTGGCGTATAACCATATGGAGAGAATAATCTGAACATCCACTGACAAGAAGCCATATGGAGAGAATAATCTGAACATCCACTGACGTGTAAATATATGGAAAGTATAATCTGAACATCCATCGATGTATAACCATATGGAGAGAATAATCTGAACATACATTGACGAGTACCCATATGGAGAAAATAATCTGAACATCCATGTGGAGAGAATAATCTTAAAATCCATTCGCGTATAACCATATGGAAAATAATCAGAACATCCACTGACGAGTAGCCATATGGAGAGAATAATCTGAACATCCACTGACGTGTAACCATATGGATAGAATAATCTGAACATCCACTCACGTGTAACTATATGGAGAGTATAATCTGAACGTCCATTGATATATAACCATATCTGAACATCCACTGACGAGTAACCATATGGAGAAAAATAATCTGAACTTCCACTGACGTATAACCATATGGAGAGAATAATCTTAACATCCAGTGACGTGTAACCATATGGAGAGAATGATCTGAATATAAACTGACGTGTAACCATATGGAGAAAATAATCCAAACATCCACTGACGTATATAACCATATGGAGGGAAAAATCTGAACATCCATTGACGTGTAACCATATTGAGAGAATAATCTAAACATCCACTGACGTATATAACCATATGGAGATAATAATCTAAATCTTCATTGACGTGTAACCATATAGAGAGAATAATCTAAACATCCACTGACGTATATAACCATATGGTGATAATAATCTGAATCTCCACTGACATGTAACCATATGGAGAGAATAATCTGAACATAAACTGACGTGTAACCATATGGAAAGAATAATCCGAACATCCATTGACGTGTAACAATATGAAGAGAATAATCCGAACATCCACTGACGTGAAACCATATGGAGAGAATAATATGAACCTCCATTGACGTGTTACCATATGGATAGAATAATTGAACATCCATTGACGTGTAACCATATGAAGAGAATAATCCGAATATCCACTGACGTGAAAACATATGGAGAGAATAATATGAACATCCATTGACGTGTTACCATATGGATAGAATAATCCGAACATCCATTGACATGTAACCATATGGAGAGAATAATCCGAACATCCACTAATGTGTAATCATATGGAGAGAATAATCTGAACATCAACTGACGAATATAACCATATGGAGAAAATAATCCGAACCTCCACTGACATGTTACCATATGGAGAAAATAATCTGAACATCCATTGACGTGTTACCATATGGAGAGGATAATCTGAACATCCACTGACGTTTAACCACATGGAGAGAATAATCTGAACATCCACTGACGAATATAACCATATGAGGAGAATAATCTGAACCTCCACTGACGTAAAGCCATATGGAGAGAATAATCCGAACTTCCACTGACGTGTAATCATATGTAGAAAATAATCTGAACATCCATTGACGTGTTACCATATGGAGAGGATAATCTGAACATCCACTGACGTTTAACCACATGGAGAGAATAATCTGAACATCCACTGACGAATATAACCATATGAGGAGAATAATCTGAACCTCCACTGACGTAAAGCCATATGGAGAGAATAATCCGAGCTTCCACTGACGTGTAACCATATGGAGAGAATAATCTGAACATCCATTGACGTGTGACCATATGGAGATAATAATCCGAACATCCACTGACGTATATAACCTTATAAAGATAAGATTCTGAACATCCACTGACGTATATAACCATATGGAGAGAATAATCTGAACATCCACTGACGTGTAACCATATGGAAAGAATAATCTGAACATCCACTGACGTGTTACCATATGGAGAGAATAATATGAACATCCATTGACGTGTAACCATATGGAAAGAATAATCTGAACATCCACTGACGAATATAACAATATGGGGAAAATAATCCGAACCTCCACTGACGTGTAACCATATCGAGAGAATAATCTGAACCTCCATTGACGTGTAACCATATGGAGAGAATAATCTGAATCTCCACTTACGTATAACGATATGGAGAAATTAATCTAAACCTCCACTGACGTGTAACCATATGAAGAAAATAATCTGAACCTCCACTGACATGTAATTATATTGAGAGAATGATCTGAACATCTAATGACGTGTAACCATATGGAGAGAATAATCTGAGCATCCAAAGACGTGTTACCATATCGAAAGCATAATCTGAACATCCATTGACGCGTTACCACATGGAAAAAACAATTTCAATATCCACTGACGTATAACCATATGGAAAGAATAATCCGAACATCAACTGACTTGTAACCATATGGAGAGAATAATCTTAACATCCACTGACGTGAAACCATATGGAGAGAATTATCCGAACCTCCACTGACGTGTAATCGTATCGAGAGAATAATCTGAACATCCACTGACGTTTTACCATATGGAGAGAATAATCTGAACATACACTGACGTGTAACCATATGGATTGAATAATCTGAACATCCACAGACGAGAAGCCATATGGAGAGAAAAATTCGAAATCCACTGACGTGTAACCATATGGAAAGAATAATCTGAACATTAACTGTCGTGTAGCCATATGAAGAGAATAATCTGAACATAAACTGACGTGTAATCATATGGAGAGAATCATCTGAACATCCACTGACGTGTTACCATATGGAGAGAATAATCCAAACATTCACTGACATGTATAACCATATGAATTGAATATGCCGAACACTGAACATTCATTGACGTGTAACCACATGGAAAAAATGATTTGAATATCCACTGACGTGTATCCATATGGAGAGAATAATCCGAACATCCACTGACGTGTAACCATATGGAAAGAACAATCCGAACATCCACTGACGTGTAACCATATGGAGAGAACAATCCGAACATCCACTGACGTGTAGCATATGGAGAGTATATCTGAACATCCACTGACGTGTAACCATATCGAGAGAATAATCTGAACATCCACTGACGTATATTACCGTATGGATTGAATAATCTGAACATCCATAGACGAGAAGCCATATGGAGAGAATAATCCGAAATCCACTGGCGTGTAACCATATGGAGAGAATAATATTAACATGCATTGGCGAATAACCATATGGAGAGAATAATCTGAACATCCACTGACGAGTAGCCTTATGGAGAGAATAATCTGAATATCAACTGACGAGTAACCATATGGAGTGAATAATCCGAACCTCCACTGACGTGTAACCATATAGAGAGATTAATCTGAATCTCCACTGACGTTTTACCATACGGAGAGAATAATCCGAACATCCACTGACATGTAACAATATGGAGAGAATAATCTGAACATTAACTGTCGTGTAACCATATGAAGAGAATAATCTGAACATAAACTGACGTGTAATCATATGGAGAGAATAATCTGAACATCCACTATCGTGTTACCATATGGAGAGAATAATCCTGACCTCCACTGACGTGTAACTATATGGAGAGAATAATCCGAACATCAACTGACGTGTATGACCATGTGGCTTCAATATTCCGAACATACACTGACGTGTAACCATATCGAGATAATATTATGAACATTCATTGGCGTATAACCATATGGAGAGAATAATCTGAACATCCACTGACGAGTAGCCACATGGAGAGAATAATCTGAACATCGACTGACGTGAAATTATATGGAGAGTATAATCTGAACATCCATCTATGTATAACCATATGGAGAGAATAATCTGAACATCCACTGACGAGTAGCCATATAGAGAGAATAATCTGAACATCCATGTGGAGAGAATAATCTTAAAATCCATTGGCGTATAACCATATGGAAAATAATCTGAACATCAACTGACGAATAGCCATATGGAGAGAATAATTTGAACATCCACTGACGTGTAACCATATTGAGAGAATAATCTGAACATCCACTGACGTGTAATTATATGGAGAGTATAATCTGAACACCCATTGATGTAAAACCATATCTGAACATTCACTGACGAGTAGCCATATGGAGAAAATAATCTTAACATCTATTGATGTATAACCATATCTGAACATCCACTGACGAGTAGCCATATAGAGAGAATAATCTGAACCTCCACTGACGTATAACCATATGGAGAGAAGAATCGTAACATCCAGTGACGTGTAACCATATGGAGAAAATAATCCAAACATCCACTGACGTATATAACCGTATGGAGAGAAAAATCTGAACATCCATTGACGTGTAAACATTTTAAGAGAATAATCTAAACATCCACTGACGTATATAACCATATGGAGATAATAATCTGAATCTCCATTGACGTGTAACCATATAGAGAGAATAATCTAAACATCCACTGACGTATATAACCATATGGTGATAATAATCTGAATCTCCACTGACATGTAACCATATGGAGATAATAATCTGAACATAAACTGACGTGTAACCATATGGAAAGAATAATCCGAACATCCACTGACGTGTTACCATATGAAGAGAATAATCCGAACATGAACTGACGTGTACCATATGGAGAGAATAATATGAACATCCATTGACGTGTTACCATATGGATAGAATAATCCGAATATCCATTGACATGTAACCATATGGAGAGAATAATCCGAACATCCACTGATGTGTAACCATATGGAGAGAATAATATGAACATCCACTGACGAATATAACCATATGGAGAAAATAATCCGAACCTTCACTGACGTGTAACCATATGGAGAGAATATTCTGAACATCCACTGACGTGATACCATATGGTGGAATACTCTGAACATCCACTTACGTGTAACCACATGGAGAGAATAATCTGAACATCCACTGACGAATATAACCATATGGAGAGAATAATCTGAACCTCCACTGACGTATAACCATATGGAGAGAATAATCCGAACTTCTACTGACGTGTAACCATATGGAGAGAATAATCTGAACATTCATTGACGTGTAACCATATGGAGATAATAATCCGAACATCCACTGACGTATATAACCTTATGAAGATAAGATTCTGAGCATCCACTGACGTATATAACCATATGGAGAGAATAATCTGAACATCCACTGACGTGTAACCATATGGAGAGAATAATCTGAACATCCACTGACGTGTTACCATATGGAGAGAATTACTTTTAAGTATTACTATTTAAAGTGCTATATCTTTTTAACCATTTATCCTCCGTAGCGAAGACTACAGAAATTAAAAGAATATCTATTTTAACTCGTTTTAATTTCAAATTTTCAGTTTACATCATTTTACAGATGGATCCTTTATTTAAAAAAAAAAATGGATGTGACATGGTGTATATTAATTTGAGCTTATTTCCTGATTAAGGCATAAACCGAAAGTTTGAGGGAAAAGAACGAGTTGAAATAGCCGTTGTTTTGAAATGTTATATTTAAGAAAATAGTATCATGTTTTTAAAATAAATAGTGGCGCCACGTCAGGTTTGGAAAAAAAAATCTTAAAGACGTTTGCTATAGTTTTTGTCATTTTACCTACAGATAAAATTTGATGAAACTTCCTGTTTTTTGATGTTTGATTAGTAAATATCAGAAATAAAAAAATGCGAAATATCTTACAGGTTTTGTTTTTGCTTTCCCCCTTAAAAACAACTTACCCGTCTTTGAATTGTGTCTGTGTACATGTATGTTTTACAAGAACTACCACAACTAAATTAAAACTAATACATGGATACATACAGGTGATAAAAAATGTCCTGGAAAGTTAACCGTTTGGGATTTTTAGAATAATCATTTCGGCCGAGCGTCAATTTTTTGTAATTTTGAAATGATTTTTTTTTATTATTTTATTTTTATTTTAGTTTTCTTCAGAATAGTTATCAAAGAATACTTTGTGAGATTTTAGGCAAATTGTATCGTTAAAATATTGGTGATTTTTATGTAAAAAATGCATAAATTATGTCACTCAGCCGAAGTGATTTGTTTTTAAAAAAATATATAATGGTTAAATTCAAGCTTAAAAGTAACTTTTGTAGGATATGTTTTATTATCTGTATGCATCCATGTATTTGTTTTAGTTAAATAATATATGTAAACAATTTTGATCTTTTTATGTATCTTTGTAAGACATTCGTTTTAAGACGTGTTGTTGGTGAGTCAATAACAATATAAATGTTTATCCATTAGAAAAAAGTAGCAAAAAATATAAAAATCGTCCTTGAGATAAAAAAAAATGACTTTCCTTTCTATAATAACGTATACAATTTATTAGAATTGCATATTCATTACATGTTTTGTCTTATGTGATCAAATATATGTGAAACAGAATATCTTTCAACCATTTAGAAGTTATATCAAGTTTCATAATAAGGACAAAATTAAGAATCTGCGAATATTCTAAATTCATTACTGCAGTACATAAAAATTATGTAATTTATAGAAATAAAGTTAAATACGAAATGTATATAAATTACCGCATATCTCTTTAATGAAAATGAACAAGATAAACAGACTTTTAGAATATCCCAAACAAAATAATTGGAACTAATGAACCATACATGCTGTAAGATAGTAACAGATACAGAGGAGATGTAAGCTGATTTACCAATTTTCGATTAATTATTCGCTCCTGATAATAAGTATTCGTATATCGCGGAATACAGGCATTATCCGTCATAAATCATTACATTCAATATTCTGATGCTAGTATTGTGAAGCGTAATTGTGGAGACAAAGTATCACCATGGAAACAGGAAATACTTCCACATAATGGCGATAATAAGTTCCTGCATATCTAAAAATGCATTGCCCTGATTTTAGTTCTCTTCTTTTATTTGAATGGCATTATTGGTGTATTTTTAACATTTTGAAAGCATTGTCATGTTTGAATTGTGAATTTAGAAAAAAAAATGATGCTTGGAAATTGGGGAATGAATACATGATTTCTGATGTCTAGTTTCACTTTGCCAACAATGTACACACCGAACAGGAAAAAATCTCTTTCATGCAACTTGACCACTACTTTTCTCATCATATTTCGTTAGCGCAGAGGTTGACACACATTAAAATGCAAGTATTCTTTTATTGGGTCTCTCTATGAATGACCAGAATTTTAGACCAAAAATCAACGGTGGGCTTACACCTACAGCTGGTGTGAAGTTAGGCAAGTTTCATGTCCACCTGTGTAACACACACGGAGTTCATTCTCATTGAAATCAAATCAACTTTAGCTCCAATACTCTACGTACTTTGCGTATTGGAGCTAAAGTTGATCTGATTTTAATGAGATTGGTGCGTAGTTCTATAGGGCGAGTATCTTTTTACATTTGAATGTCGTTTATACAAGGACTTAAGGTCTCTATATTTAACGAGTTATTATCTTATCACCCCAGGTATGTTTGAATATTTTGAATTGGTACATATTGTCCACATCAAGCGTTTAAACAGAAAAATGAGTATAATATTATGATCAATAGTAAATCAAATGAAATAAAATCATAAAAGTATACACTGTTAAAATATAATATATCCTCCCTTGACCATTGTTATAGTAATTGATGAATAAATCCTTTTAAGATATGTTAGCACACTGATACCAAAGTGGTGCTGTGTTTGTAATACTATCAATATGACATATAAGTATGTTACAGCCCAATATTTACGTCTGAAATCAGTAATTTAATGTATGTTTATAATAACAATATTTTGAAATGTTTGATCACGGGTCAAAACGACATATTTCAGATAATGTTGTACACTGCACTCTATTGCGAAAAAAAGGATGTTCTGTTTTATAGCATCGTGTAGTAATAGTTAAACGACAATTCTGATTTATTTCCGTCTTATCATATATGTTCACAAGATACCTACACTAAATTACAATACCCCAGATTGTAGGCTTTTTTGGGAAGGGGCATAACTCAGGTTTACAAAAAACTTCATCAGCATGACTTGATACACGGTGTTCATCTATAACTAAAAGTAAAAAACACATTCTTCATCTGGGAATTTTATCAATATAGTAGACTGAAAAAAACACACAACAAATATCAACTTTTATTTTCAAAGAGTGTTTACTTTTTACTATGGCAAGCCAAGCGTTGTTGAATTGTGTTTTTGGATATGTGTATTGTTGAACTTATATTGCCAATCTAATATTTATATTGCGGATTTGATATGATATGTATGTGTTCTTAATTCTATACATATATCAGTGATTATAAATGTATATTCCGTGAACAAGATTCATTGTCGTATGTCCCTTTAAAGTAAAGTAAATTGACAGATGCAGCAATTTAGTGTAAATTTCATTTTTCCAATGAGGTAATGCTATTTTCTCAGCATGTGCAGGCGCTCGGAATATTATCGAGCGTTCGCTGATGCTGCTACTGATAACAGATTATAGAAACAAATCCGCTGTGGAACCAGTCTATACCCTTCCTGTCAAGGTTGTAGCTACACGATCATCAATGGATAACAGCAGCACGTAAGATGTTTGCCAGATGTTTTATATACGTAATGGTGAAAACATCAATTATCTGGGCTGCAACAAAATGATGCAAAAACTTAAACAATGCAACGCAATTAAGTGTTGAAATGGCTTTAAAAGCAAATAGATTATTGTTTCAATCATCGATCAGGTTTTTTCTTTCTAAAATATGCTTGTGTTTTAAACTACAAAAATGTTTGTCGAACAGGAGACAAAGCAATTAAAGGATACAACCGCGACAAAGGTATAAACGTAATCTACATAACAAAATAAGTACATTACATATATACAGCAGAAGCGACAACAGGGTCGCCGATTTGGCACGGTGAGTAAAACTTCCCGCCACTGCGGAGCTCAACCCTGATGTACCAATCCTCGTTCTTCCCAAACAACGTCAGTACAACTCTGTACTTGGTCTTTGCAAATTGATAAAAGTAGCGGTGGCTTAGAATAATTGTTATAATTTCAATTTCAAAAGATAATCTTCTAGATGTTTCTGCGATTCTGTAGTAGCACATTTTATTACGATAATGTCGTGCATGGAAACATATATTTTCTTGATAATAAAAGATTGGAACATGAAGAAAGCCGACTGTTTAAATTGTTTGAATTTATACTGTATACACACACTACTTATTGTACATCGCTCTTTTGCTTCCTGTAATAAAGGGTTGGAAAGAAACGAAACAAGAATATTTGTTGAGGTTCTCTTATTTAAATTACCATTGCTGATGAATGTTGTTTTTTTATGTGTAAAGATATCATAATAAACTATAACGAAACAGAACTTAAACAAAATAGGGATGTACAATAATGAATACAATGGTATGAACATATAACAAGGTACACAGTGTGCTGTAACTCATGCTACAAACAATTGTAGCCCAGTTTATTTGTGTTTGCCATTCCTGGTTTTATATGCACGTGGGTCTATACAAATTTTAATGTATATTAATAAGCAATTAACCAATAAATGCTATGATAAATCATTATACTTTGAAGTATATAATAATTTACAAGTACTTACCATTATATTAGGAGTTACCATGGTCTAATTTTTATGATCAGCGGGTGCACTTTTCGCCATTTATAATGATTGTTTTTTTTCAAAAACGTTTGCAGGTGACCGGTATAATACATGCTTTATCGCTTGTGAGACTATGGATCCAAGAAAAATACGAACACACTAGTAAAATACACACAGAAACACGGACTTGTTTGTTATGTATGAATTTACTAAAGTGTAATAGGTTAAAACAAATATACCATTGGTATTCTCGTGTTTTTATGTGTAGCGTGCAGTAAGACTGCGAGTAGAAAACCTATTGTTGTATAATGTGTCTGGCTTTAAAATTTATTGTGGCATTCATGCGCATTGTTGTGTGCTGACACTTTCTGTATGACCTAGGAATACTGTGTTTTTGCATTTTGTGAAAAAAAAGATAGTGTATGAAGTTGTCTTAAAGTGTGTAAAATGGCGATTTTATGTAACTTGTGATTATATATATTAAATATGATATTGATTGAAAAGCCAAACAGCTCATTTAAATGCTTAAAATTTCCAAATTTCCATAAATAACTCAGTGCCACGTGGTAGCACCCACTGAGTATATCACATCTCCACCCAATTCAATTAACAGTTTCGACGAGCACCAATTAACATATTAATTAATTCTATTGACAACAGGGTGCTGTAAATAAGGTAGAAAACATTCTGTGGCTCAAATTATATATACTTTTGTTATGCTTGATTTTATAGTTATGTTTGGCAATCATATGTATTATATACATTAGTAATAAATTATTATTTAATTAAATTCATCCTCCTTACTCGGCTAGATTGGCAATTATTTTTAGTTTTAAGTTCAATCCTTCAAAACACACACTCAAGAAAAGAAAAATAACAGAGTCGGGTTTTCATTGTGTTTTTTCGCAAACACCCTTTACGCCTCCGTTATACTGGATTATGCAGTATTCTACTGTTGGGCACCAGCAAATCCATGGAACAGAATATAGAAATGCTGAGACGTGAATGGCTGTATCGTAAATTGTAGATTATAATGCGTCCAAAATGTTCTTTGCGCTTTATATTCTTTGGCTATGACTATTTTCATATCATGTTTGATTGGCTAAATTTTACTACATAACCTTCTAAACTCTGACTAAAAATAAGTTTTCCCATATTTCAGTATTTCGCCACGTGTAGCTACTCTGCAAAATCAACTTGGTTATATTAAGATGACTATATTGAACAAAGTTTTTTATCTAAAGTAAACAGGTGTGGTACACTGAACTCATTAACAAGTGAGGTACATTGTACCCATCGCTCCTATAGTTTTCTATCTCTCAAAACTATTTTGCGAATGAAGTAAGTTGTGGGTCATGATACCCGTACTCAACATTCCTCATCTAGTGACGAACTGTACCAACTATATCGTATATCATACAAACGCTTGTTCAATTCATTATATATATGATAAATGGTCTATAACAGACGTGTAGAGTTTGTGGCTCAGTGTTCTTGGAAGTGCCTATTCCTTATATAACTCATTTACAAACATGTAAAATTGCAATTTCGTGAAAAAATACCAGTGTATGTGTATTAATTAGTAGTAAAAATAACTGACGGTGTGTATACAAATTCATTGTAAAATCTTCAAGATTTTGGATAAAATCGCAGAGTTGCATTACATTTTTTTTTTTTGAACACCCCTTGTATTTCCTTACATTTCCAGGTTTTGAAAATGCTTTTGAAAACCAATATGGATATTACACAATCTAGCAAAGATTTCTTCTGCTGCATGCGCCATGAGATGAGATACGGCAAATAAAACAACTTAGAACAGTAAGCTGTAAGACTTGGAGCTGTTTTCGTCATTTAAATAAAACCATTGACATACTGGTTCACAGATGCTTTCAGTTTATTCTGCAGGAATCTCTAGTGTCATTGTTATATATCTATGGATAGATATGCCATCGGTAATCGAAATAACACTAGATGGTGACGTTTTTATTGTTAGTAACTTAGATATGCAATACATATTGATATCCCTATGGTCCTGTCTAAACACAATAATAATCCATCAAAGACTTGCAACTCTTACGGGGAAAATATTTTTTTATATATCAAAAACAAACGGGAACGAATTTGTACAACAGAGAGACTCGCCTTCGTAGCTATATTATCGAGTCCAGTCAAATACTTGAAGATATCTTTTTAAATAATTTGAGTTTTATCTTAATTGGCCTGGTGCAAGAACGTCTATCGCTCCGTCCACTATCCACGTGGTATTTTTTGTCCAAGTAAATACAATGTAGTGTCTACTAAACACTGTTTTATTTGTCTAAATAAAAAATGGCAACTCAGCAACAAATACCGACCGCTAATTGGATATCCGACTTGTTTGACTGTCAACCCGCGTCAGGTTAGGTCATTCGAAATGTAAAGATGCAAGTCCCAAAACAAACCAGACCTTCTTGCCTTATTTATTTCAATGTCCATTGTATACTTTTAATATGTAAATATATTGGCAATAAAATATGTTTAAACTAAACTACAAAATAGACGTATAATTCAAAGGAAACAGTTACCACAGCAGAACATATATTTAACCAAAGAAGTGAATATCTTTTTATCTATATACATTTAGCGTTACGGAGTCCCTCAATTAACCGGGTGGCATTATATTAACACGATCAATGCTTCATAACGAACTCCAAAATTTCCAAATGTATGTAAAATAGAAAAACGCAGCATTCACATGATGCAGTCGCCGGTCACAACGACACAAACAAAATTAATACGTGGTACAATTTGGCTTCTTTAAACACAGTCCGAATGAGAGACTCGAGATATGACCGCTATATTTGGTTGAATCAATACAGTGGACGGCTAATGGTGTCAAAACGGTAAATTTTTGTCCTAAATAAGTAAAAGTGAAATCCTCTGCTTTTGGAGTTTTGTCACACGTTTAAAAATGTTGAGACACATATAGCACACTTTAATCAATGCAGGAGATGTATTTGGGTTTTTTTTCGTTATATCCATTTTTTTTAAGTAAAGTACGTTCAAGTCATCCTACACTCTGACAAAATAGCCCCTGAAACAAATACAAAAGTATTATTATGTAACTTAGGAAATAAAGTCTTAAACTTTCATATGGGATGATTAATATTGGAAAAAGTACAGCCAAACTTTACATAAACACAAATGAAATGCAAAGTTTATATTTTTAATCCCCCTGAAACAAATACAAAAGTATTATTATGTAACTTAGGAAATAAAGTCTTAAACTTTCATATGGGATGATTAATATTGGAAAAAGTACAGCCAAACTTTACATAAACACAAATGAAATGCAAAGTTTATATTTTTAATCGAACTACTTCTGCACCCTCTTACACAATGCCTTTCTCCGTGTGTATCTCCTCCTGAAATCCAACAATAGTGCCAAAATGACTTTATAGTCATGCAATGACATCAATATTAATCAGGTCAAAATTTGACGAATTTATTTGCTCTCATTTGTTAACATAAAACAAACTGAATAGCGAAAAGAATTATTCACAATCTTTCACTTTTTTTCGTAGTTTTATATATAATGAAGAAATTCCACAAGTTCGTTGTAATGATTGGAAATGTTGTTTCTTAAGATATACAGAACTGGTGACTTCAGTGCTGAGTGTATAATGTAATCCACAAAAATCAGTATAAAATAACTACATTTCTAGTGTTAAAATTAAGACTTGTTTAAAATTTTACTGTGGCCAAACCAGCCATAAACTGATTTAGGCTGGTACTGGCTTTAACATAACATGGTAGGCTATTCCAATTTCTAATTGTTCTTGGGAAGAACGAGTTCTGACGATATAGGGTCCGAGAAAAAGATACATGAAAATTTAGATATTTTTATTGGGATTAGATGGTGTTGATCTACAGCAACTAGGTTGTTTTTTATTTTAGAAAGCTGGATTAGTGATGATTTTATTCTTCTTTGATGGAGGGTTTGCCAGTTTAAGATTTGATACATTTGAGTGACAAAACTTGTGAAGTCGTAATTATTGTGTACATATCTAGCTGCTGCCCTATGTATTGTTTCTACTTTGTATGTTTGTGTCTTTTGCCAGGAATGCCAAATGGACGAACAGTATTCTATTTGTGGTCTAACATAGGTGCTGTATGCTGTTTCTTTTTTTTTTTTTTATTTGTATATTACGTTTAATGAATTTAGTGTTAGTGAAGGGAGTTGTTTGATTTTGATGTTATGTTGTCTATATGGATTGAGAAATTAAAATCGTGGCTGAGTGTGACACCTAGGTATTTTGCATTTTTTGTTGTTTTAAGTTCTGAATTGTGTAATTTATAGGGGAATAAGACGGTATTTTTTTCTTTTTTGTTATTCTTATGACTTCACATTTATCTGCATTGAATTCCATAGACCATTTTTCTTCCCAATTTTCTAGGATGTTAGGATCATTTTGGAGAATTTGTGGATCAGACATTTTGAGTGAGTCTGATTTAGTGTTTATTCCTAGATTTAAAAAAAATGTAGTTTAGGAGATTATGATCAACTTTATCAAATGCTTTACTGAAGTCTATTACTATAAGATCAGTTTATTTTCCGAGCTCTTAATTATCAAATATTTCTTGGGTAAAGCCTATTAGTGTGGATTCACAGCTATATTTTGATCGGAAACCATGTTGAAAAGGACTGAAAAGATTGTTATTGTCGAAACGGGTCATGATATTTGATACTAGTATTATGTTCTATTAGTTTAGATGCAATGCACGTGAGTGATATTGATCTATAACTACAGAGTTTACATTACAGGGCCCTTTTGTATATTGTAGCGACTATTGCTGAGCGCCAGTCTTGTGGGACAATTCCTGTTTCTAGCAATGATTTATAGATGATAGTTGCGATAGGTGCAATTTCTTGGTGTAGTTCTTTGAGTAGCCATGGTGAGTGTTCATCTGGACCTGATGCTTTATTTGGGTTTAGGTTTTTAAGAAGAGTTTGAACACCGTCTTGTGTAATACATATTGCAGACATTTGATTTATATTTTTAGGACTTGTGCCATTTTTTAATAGATTAATTTCGGTCATGTATTTAAGTTTTAGTGGTTTGGGTTTGGAGAAAACAGATTCAAATTGTTTATTTAGAATATTGGCTTTTTGTACTGGGTTGGTCAGTATTATTCCATCAGCTTTGAGAGGTGAAATACCGCAGTGTTCAGTTTTTTTATGTTTAATATAGATATAGAAGTTTTTCTTTTCGGCTTTATCTTGGAATTGGGAATATGACTGACTCTAGGTATTCCCAGTGAGATTTTCTCATTTTCATTTGGATTGACTGTTTGGGAGTTTTTTACTTATTTTTCATGTTTTCTTGATTTGGGCTTACAGGTACTCTAGTTTTTTTTATTCATTTTGTTATATAATTTGTCTCGTTTGTGTATTAGTCTTTTAATTTCATGTGTAAGCCATGGTAGGTCATTTCTTTGTTTGCTCATTTAGTAGGTATATGGATGGATGATAATCTATTTATTTCCAATTTGAAGGAGTCCCAGAGATGTTTGGGTTTGAGTGTTTTTAAAAGTATTATTGTAGTATGATGTTAAGTCCTTTTTTAATTTAGAAGAGTTTCCTTTTTTGGCCAGCATGGCGACAATGAAAGAATTCTGATTCGGTAAGTTGTAAGTAAATCATGTGTTCAGGATGGAATGGTAGTCGGTATTTATTTATTTATTTCCGTTTTAAATTACAGTACCATTAACATAATAAGTATAATTCATGCCAAATTAAAGATTTGGGTACATTTTACAAACGGTGTAAATGTGTTGATTTCAGCAGACGCTGAATTTTGACAGGTCACCGTGACACGGTAAACAGGATAAATGAACTCGATTAGAAACGAGAAAGTTGCACAATGATTTTTACATCATTGTGTGTGTGTAATACAAACAGCGTGTTGTAATATGACAAGGTAGGCCTTCGTGCTTCATTTTGTTTCTTTTCTGATTTTCTTTTCGATTCACTTTTCTTTCTCTTGCACATACGATTTCTGTGTGTTGTCTTCCTTTACAGTCATTCTCAAATATTCCAGTGACAATATCACACACCATAGATATATTCAAATAATC
Source organism: Panopea generosa (assembly GCA_029582155.1). NCBI lineage: Eukaryota > Metazoa > Mollusca > Bivalvia > Adapedonta > Hiatellidae > Panopea > Panopea generosa. The sequence goes on from CM055898.1 coordinate 53,000,422, forward strand.
GCAAAAGAGTTTGTTCACCAAGAGACATACAGGTTTACCCTTTTTTATTTGTTGTCTCATGAGATAATGGACACCAAGTAAAATATCCAAATTGTCCGTCGTCTGTCGTCTGTTAGCGGCACTTTCTCTGAAACCACTAGGACAATAAAACTGAAACTTCACATGGATATTTCTATTGCAAATGAAACTATACATAATATTTAAAAAAAAAAATTCGATCTGAAATTCAAGATGGCCGCCATTACTAAAAATAGTCCAAAACTTAAAAACTCTTCTTCTCATGACAGCCCAAAGATTTTCAAAATGTTCATGTAGTAATGATGACCAACTATAGTGATGTTATATTTGTTCAAATGGTGTCCCTAGGATTAAAAATGACCCCACTCCGAGGGTTCAATTAGGGGACACATGTCATTGTAATATATATATTTTTTTTAAATGGAAATGACTTTACCTATATCTTCACAGAAGCATTGTTTGATGAAGGAGGTTCAGTTTTGTTAAAATGACTGGGTTCCACAGTCTTAAGGGGTTAGGAGGTGCCCTAAAAGGGTAAAAATTGGGGAAATCGTTTTCTTTAAAACCAGTAAGTCAGATTTGTTCATATTTGGCATAAATTATCCCTGTGTGTAGGGGGTTGGTTGCAGATAAGAATTTAGGGGCTAAAATTTATAGGAGCCCTGTAAGGGGACTTAGAAATTTACATAGGGATACTATGGGAAAACAGAAATTCTCTATTATTTATCTATTCTGAAATAATTTGCCAGTTAAACTGAATCTTCACATGGAAGCTTTTTTTGCATAGATTTTTAACGATCTGAAATTCAAGATGGCCGCCGTTACTAAAAATAGTCCAAAAACTTAAAAAATTTTCTGCTCTTGAACGGCCCAACAAATTTTCAAAATGTTTATGTAGAAATGATAACCAATTGTAGTGTTGTTAGATTTGTTCAAATGGTATCCCTAGGGTTAAAAATTATTCCGCTCCGAGGGTTCAATTAGGGGACACATGTCATCAAATAATTTATTTTTTTAAAATGGAAATGGTTTTGCCTATATCTTCACAGAAGCATTGTTTGGTGAAAGTGGTTCAATTTTATAAAAATGACTAGGTTCCACTGTTTAAAGGGGTCAGGAGGGCCTCCAAAAGGGTAAAATTGGGAATTACAAAAACTGTTTTCTTAAGAACCGGTATGTCAGATTTGTTCATATTTTGCATAAATTATTCCTATGTGTAGGGGTTTGATTGCAGATAAGAATTTAGGGGCTAAAACTTATAGGGACCCTGTAAGGGGACTTATAATTTTACATAGGGATATTATGGGAAAACAGAAAATTCTGTCTTTTTTTTCATCTCTTTGGGCAAAATGATTGTACAATTTGAGTTCTGAAGTCTCATCTAGTAATAGGAAATAAGATTTGGCTCAATAAGGAGAATCAACTTTCCATAAGGGGCCAGGGTGGGAATTTCAAAAAGTGCTATGGACACTATGAGTCAGTAGAGCGTCCTCAGGCCCTCTCGGTCCTCTTGTTCAATATTAACTTCTATATTCAAAAATACAGAAGCCCTAAGTTACCGAATTATCTTAGTCGCTGCTGTATAAGACTACTTATCTGTCATGGTTGAGGTTATGGGTTTGAGCCTAGCTTGGTCCCGAAACTTCATGTTAGAAACTTTGCCAGTTATTTGCAGAAGGAGAATTCTGCCTTCTATTCACTACCTTCTCAAATAAAACTGAATATGCCATATATATTACCAGTCATTTATGGAAAATGGATCAAGTCCCATTCAAAAGGAATTAGAGCTGAGCCTGGTTAGCTCAATTGGTTGGTGTCTGACTATCAATCTAAGGGTGTTGAGTTTGAATCCCCCGAAATAATGGTTAGATTAACTGATCTTATGTTTATAAGAGTTACGTAGTTATTGTGATGGGATACAGGATTAGAAAAATATTGCAAAGCACAGTTCTGTTTGCCGTTTTCTTTAAATATTTATTTTTTTATTTTATTTATCTCCACAGTTTAGAAATTCAACCATATTCGGATGTTGATGAAGATCTGACAGTTGAAGATCCATGTTTGGGTGATTCGAAAGTGCAGGAAAAAGAATATCAAATATATTGGAGCTTGGCTAAACAGTTTATATTTCAGAATTGATACTGTTTTACAGATTAGGTAATAAGTTATCAACTAGTGATAGTGCAGGCCAATATCGATATGCTTTGATCATACGCATGAGCTTTCATGTTGAGTATAGATACACATATTAATCTTCTCAAGAACCGAATACCAAAATTTGTTCATATTTGGTATAAATGATTCCTATGAGAAGGGATTTCAAGTGTTTGAAAATAAAAGGACTAGGGTCTATAGGTGCACAGGAAGCGGGCTTGTTTTACATAGCAATACTATGGGAAAACAGAATTTTCTATTTTTCTCATATTTTACGTAGTAATTCAATTATCTTGATGTCTAGATTTCTGTTGTTTTCCTCATTTTTTAGATATTAATTACTTTTCATTATATTGATATCAGGAGCCTTGTTAAGTCGTTACAATTGAGATTGGGTCTTTTAAAGGGTATGTAATAGCCACAAGTGGTCAGCAAGGACCCGTAAAAGGATAAAATTTAGAAATTTAAAAAATCTTCTCAAAAATCTGATTAGTCAAATTTATTCATATTTAGTTTAATGATCCTTACTAATAGGGATTTTAACTTTGTTTAAATAAAGCTGATATAGTTAACAGAAGCCCAGTAAAGAGAGTTTGCTTTGTATTTGGGAACACTTTGCGGAAAACAGAAAATTATCTTTATTCAATTCAATTTAAGTTACATTTGAGAGATCTCGAGGTTGAACATAATGTTAAGTTATTACAGTAGTTCTAATAAAAGGGATTTATATTCAAAAGAGGTCAGCAAGGCCCCAAAAGGGATAGAATTGTTAAATTTCAGAAATATTCTTCAGAATTGCTTCTTGATTTTTACATAGGAATACTTATATGTGAAAACAGTAAATTTTCTTTTTAGCTTCACTATTCGAAGAATAAGGAGGGCTATTCTACTCGCTCAAGTGTCGCAGTTGAATGCACGGCTGTAACTCACCAATCACTCAATGTATTTCCTTAAAACTTCATACAAGACATCTCAGTCAGCAAACCAATAACAATAACTAGGTTAGATAACTCGTGCTTGAATATAATGCAAATTATGACCCTTGCTTAACTCAAATATGCTGGTTAAAATTTTGCTTGCAAGTACCATCGACCTCATAGCTCACCATTCACTCAATGTATTTGATTGAAACTTCACACAAAACTTCCCAGTCATCACACTTACCACCATAACTAAATTAGATAACTCTTGCTTAAATATAATGCAAATGATGGCCCTTGTTTGACTTAGAAATTCTGGTTTAAGGTTTTGCATGCAAGTACCATCAAGTCCATATCTCACCATCCACTCAACGCATTTGATAGAAACTTTATGTAAAGCTTAATTTGCAGTTATGATTTGCAGTGGGATAGCTCTTGTCAGATTTATTTTGCAAATTATGGCCCTTTTTCACTTAGAAACTATTATTTATGTTTAATTCTCAGCAAACACTACTGCATGCTTTGGATTGAAACTTCATATAAGGTTTTGCAGTTAAAAGAGACCTCTCAGATAAGTAAGTGAGACAACTCTTGTTAACTTGGATAGGTCAACAGTCGCAATCAAAGTTGACAGTTTTCTGACAGATAATTTTAATAGTCAAAAGCACTACGTTATTGACTGCTCTTAAGTGATTATTTTAATTATATCGAAATGTGAAGTATTATGTAGTTGCTACAGTTGAGACTAGGTCCTTTATTACAGTACTGGGTATTTATTACCCAAAAAGGGTACAATTGTGAAATTTACAAAATTATCTTTTCGTGATCTTGATCAGTTTTTAGCTTTGCCAAAGGCCAGCAGGGCTTATGTCATGGTAAATTGTGTGACGTCCGTACTTCCGCTAAACTTTTTCTTGTAGACGCGATATTTTCCAGTGAAACTTAACTTGCATAGCAGTTTTATAACCAAAAGATCTAGGACGAGTTAATGAATTAGCGTGATTCGACCTCAAATGCCCCCATCATAGGGCTTATAAGCACATTTTAAGTAAAAACTATAAAAAAACCAACAGTTTATCTGAAAGTTCAAGGCCTAGACCTTAAATATGTAACATGTAGCATCTGTTGTCAGTAGAGCGATTCAGGTCCTCTTGGGCCACTTGTTTGTCTATCACCCATCTGGCCATCAATGATTTCTTTAAACATCTTCTCTGAAACCATGGACTCCATTGTATTAATTAATGACTGATATAGTTGTCATTAATCAATAAAATCAACTTGTGCATGTAATCATCTTGAAAGACGACAAATGAACACATGCGAACTTCATTGGAATTGACATAATCTTATTTTATTCAGCGAAATCTTTCATCTTAACCTGACTGTTTTACTTTTAACCATTTATAGTCTGGTGTAATTAATAATCTTTTTAACACCAATTGCGGTACTAAACCTGATTGACTTGTCATTTAACTGTTTGTATATACTGTAGCTTATATTTGTGTGTGTATGTTTCCTGTAATCTTTATAGTCATATGTAAAAATAAATAATTAAAAGTACAAAACTGCTTTTCCGTCACCCTCTAGATGATATGAGCCAAAGGCACAATGTTAGCATTTCTGATCACCCTGTCCGGTCTAGTTGCTTAATATATCACAGCCTCAACACCAGACTTACATAATCATTTAATCATAGTATTGCAAAATTTCATGGACTTTCTAAACTGTCTCGATATAACTGAAAAATTGATGAAAGCTTCGATAAACACCATACAACAACAAATGACAATGAGGCGTAATGTTGTATATCAATCATCGTGGAGACTAGCCGGATGGGGATTCAAACTCACGATCCAGATTTGATAGTCAGACTTACTACCTACTGGGCAAATAACAGGGACAGGCTACCTTAGTAAACTTGAAATGTTGTTGAGATTGCAATTTTGCACATTCTCTCGGTCGTTCATTTTGTTTTACGAACTTGATTCTCCTACCTCTGGATTTGCGGTAAAGTAGTTGGCAGTGACTTGGAATGGTCACTGGTATTGGTTAACAGTTTTGTAAATCCTCGGAACGGTGATTAAATGCGCTGAACGCCGTTACATCAGTAAGATAGTGTTGACGAAAGTTGTATAATTATCCCATACAAACACTCGACAGTAAATAACACAAGTAAACTTGGTGTAAAATAAAATAATTATTAGACCTAGACTACAATAAAAATGCTGCTTTTTGATGAGTTGCACCGTTGCATTGATAACTGAAATAGTGTGTGGCATCATTGCATTGATTACTGAAATAGTGTGTGACATCATTTTCATTGATTACTGAAATAGTGTTTGATAACATACATTATTAATCCTAAAACATTGATATTTTTATTTAATATATTATTTTACACGTTATTTATCGCTTACTTACGATGAATGTGCACTACAAGCATTCATACTTACCGAACACCTCATCATTTGGCATATGGGGAATCGGCGGAGTGTTCCGAGTGTCTGCACTATTCTGCTCGTTTTTATAGATTTTACTAGTACAGCGTTAGGCACTGGGTATACAAGACATAATTGTGTGAAATCGATAGTCGCAAGTTTTATTAATGAAATTTAATATAATATTATCCGTTTAAAGCATATGTTTCAGAATTGTATTAAATGTATAAATGCACTGTTATTTATTACAAAATATAAGATATTGATTATTATATTAAATTAAATATATAACGGGCATTTTTAGATATAAGCCATGCAAAACCAACTGTGCCCAGTCAGTCATCTGAAGAAACATATTTTTTAACAGTTTATGTTTATTTTGCACGTAAGTTAATAACAATATAGTGATGTATAATATATGATTTTTTAAATTCACAACTTTATTAGAAATTATAAATAAACGGATTTTTCACAACAATTCAAAATTTCTTAGTGCCGATTTCAGTGAATTTCGGCAAAAAAAAACAACGTTTTTTCCTGATTTTCCTTAAAATTTGCTTACTGATTCAGGATAGTTTACTAAAGGTTTTGAGCTGAGTTTTGGCCTTCTCGCTGTTAAACTTTTTTTGTATCTTGTTTTAATTTTTGGACAATTTTAGCCATAAAAAGAATCGTCAATTTTTTCTAAACGTCTCGTGAAAACTACGACTTAATTGGATCCAGAAGATAAAGCCTTGACATAATCACTTTCATTGTATATATTGGCGGAATGGAAAACTTGTACACAATCCATCGCAATTAATATTAATTTAATAATTTTATTTTTGAAAAAAAAGTAACATAATTTATTATTTTCCGGCCAAAAAAATTTTTTTTCTGATTTTTTTTCAATTTTGCCTGTCGCTGGAGAAGATGTTGATCTACCTGCTGATGTTTTCGGAATTTTTCTCGCTATAAGGACAGATTTTTTAAATCATTTTGTTTAAAAGTGAAATTTTAGGTGTAAATTGTGGACTTCAGATTCGATTTACGCGGTGCAATGTTAAATATGCTTCCCGAAAAGAAATTGGTGGTATAAAAGGAATCTCTGTCTTATCTGTTATTGGAGGAAAATGACAAATTGACCGATCTTTCAGTTAAAACTACTATTTTCACGACTTTTAGAAGGCATGTGTTTGTCACCAGTTTTCTGTCAAAATGTTAAATTTGTGACGTCATTTTGACAAATATCACTCCGCGAGTCGCTGGCGTTCCTGCTGTTAACAGGGCTTTTTCTCCTTTATATTTATATTTGTTTTCCTCTGTCAAGGGATTTTACCAAAAGTATTGGATTTAAATTTATTTAATATGAATTCATCAACATTTATTTTATTAAAACTCAATGTTTATGATTAATTTTTATTATTTTGACACGTATATAATTAGACATGTTTACATAATTATCAAGCTATAATATATTTGTATATAAAACAATAAAAAAAATAACAAGTAATATATATATATATATATATATATATAATAAATATAACCAAACAAAAACAATGGCATATGTCTGAATCAATATTCAGTTCTATGCCATTGTACGACGTATCCGATGCCAAACAGTTTTTATAGATTATGCATAATAACATTAATATAATAGTTATATAGATACCATATACTGTACAACTTCCCGTGGGATAGTTATATATATATATATATATATACCATTTAATATACAACTTCCCGTGGGATAGTCATATAGATACCATATACCGCTCATTAATATAATAGTTATATAGATACAACTTCCCGTGGGATAGTTATATAGATACCATATAACGTACAACTTCCCTTGGGATAGTTAAATAGATACCATATAACGTACAACTTCCCGTGGGATAGTTATATAGATACCATATAACGTACAACTTCCCGTGGGATAGTTTAATCATTAGGCTATCACAGTGAACGAACAAACAGAAACATGCAATATTGTACCTGAATTAAACCAGATACGGCACTTCTACAGGAAGAGAAACAGATTAGAATGAGAAGAAAAAAACAGATAATAATATTCGCTGCATATTGTTTTGCTATAATTCAAACGATTCGTTTTACACTTGAAAGACTTATAATCGCTGTAGTAACTTTGAAGTTTTCACTGTTACGCATATAAAACATCTGGCGAACAAATGTGAACTGAATCTAGGTTCCTTATGATTTCCGCAAGGATAGACCATATTTCAATTTTTGACAGTAAAGATAAATTCCCAAAGTTCTTCTGACTTACCGTTTCTCTTGGACTCGGTATCATACACTCGCAGCAATATCTTTGCTTTATTTATATGCATAAACTGGATAATATCAAAGTAACATCGAATGAAGAGATGTATTGCCGAAACGAAAAAACTCGTAGTTATCATTTATCAGCACAATAAACAATTTGAAGTCGGTCAATAAAAGCTGGCTCGTCTGTTCGTCAAGTTAAACAAGATGTTCTGACATTGTTAATGTCATACATCATGTAAAAAGTTAATCAAGCCGAGAAATGTTTTAAACGTTCTTACGTGCATAATCTTTTTAAACTTGGTTTAGAAAATTTAGAAATCGTATGTCCAACAGAGGACGTGGCATTTAAAGGACATGTCCACCATAAACATAATCACTGCATAGAGCAGTTATAACTAGTGATATACATACCTACAGAAGACATTCCAACCTGGGCTATGTTATTGTTTTATTATCATAAAACCATTGGACATTCAATCATAAGGCATACAGATAACACAGCAATAAATGTAAAACTATTTATATAAATATGTAGTCCAAACTTCTAATACTGTAGTATTTTCGGTCAACTTGTTTTTTTATATAGATGCTCATGCATAAAATCGTTAAGAACCTGTATGTACTGAGGAGAGACGATATTCCGGTGGGTTCAGAAATGTTAATTACCATCTCCGACATGTTCACCCACCTTTTCCCTTTTAATGTCTCCCTGACTTCAGTTATAAAATGTTTCGTTACTCTTTTCAAAAATTTCATAAACATTGCTAGTTTACGTACAATCATTTTGAATAAATGATATATTGTTTCCAGTAGAGTATTGTGTATTTCATACGTATCCCTCAGAATTAACGGAGATTCCAGATAAAATGAAATTCGTCAGAAAAAAAAGTCTCAGGTTTGCGAGAAACTGATGAACGAGGACACTATTAGATGAATTCCAAGTATCACTGAACGAAGACTTTATTAGAAACTAAATTAAAATGGAATTTTTTAATGCGAAATTGATCGAAACGCTGTCCTTACAACTGTTTTTCGTACCAATTTCAACAACTATTTTTGATGCAACATATAATTTCTTAAATGTATTTATTTCCACACCAAACATCACATATATTGTATGTAGAACGATGTAAAGCAGTGTATATAAACCAGTCATTATTAGACATAATAAAAGGGTAACCGAATAAATTTATTTTTATCTGGCAGGTAGCCAAATAAACTTCAATTTCAGATTACTTGAATTTCTTTCTATATTTTTGTATGAGAGGTGTCTATGATAAAAATAATATATTGTGGACTTAGATTATGGCGTTTTTAATTTGTTGAGTACCATTAATATGTCATGAAAACAAACGAATATTATTTTCTTTTGTTTATTCATTTATTAAAATACATAACAAATAAACATAACTGATTTTTATTTTTTTATTAGAAGTTTAGTTCTGCTAGGTCAATCCTATGTTTTATTAAAGCGTTACTTGCTTATTCAACAGGATAAACAGAACGCAACGAAAACGCGTTTTCTTATTGTTACCTAATAAACTTTGTAGGGAAAGGCACTAACCTTATTATCACTAAGTAGATGTATTCGGCAGGAAAACGCAACAATGGCTTGACAGAGCCTCGCCATTCTTGCGTTATCTTAGCAGAACCAAATAAACATGTAAGTAAAGACACTAACCCTGTATTCACTATATAGATATATTCGGCATGAAAACGCAACAATGACTTGGCAGAGCCACGTCATTCTAGCGTTTTCTTAGCATTACCTTATAAATTTCGTAGGAGAAGGCACAAACCTTAAATACTCTATATAGATAGATTCGGCACGAAATTGCAACAATGGCTTGGCAGAGCTGCGCCATTCCTGCGTTTTCCTATCGTTATCTAATAAACTTTGTAGGGTAAGACACTAACCTTATATTCTCTATATAGATAGATTCGGCACGAAAACGCAACAATGGCTTGGCAGAGACTCGCCATTCTTGCGTTTTCTTAGCGTTACCTAATAAAGTTTGTAGGAAAAGGCACTAAACTTATATTCTCTTTATAGATAGATGCGACACGAAAACGCAACAATGGCTTGGCAGAGCCTCGCCATTCTTGCGTTTTCCTATCGTTACCTTATAAACTTTGTAGGGAAAGGCACTAACCTTATATTCTCTTTATAGATAGATGCGACACGAAAACACAACAATGGCTTGGCAGACACTCGCCATTCTTGCGTTTTCCTATCGTTACCTATTAAAATTTGTAGGGAAAGGCACTAACCTTATATTCTCTTTATAGATAGATGCGGCACGTAAACGCAATAAATGCTTGGCAGAAACTTGCCATTTTTGCGTTTTCCTAGCGTTACCTAATAAAGTTTGTAGGGAAATGCACTAACCTTATATTCTCTTTATAGATAGATGCGGCACGAAAACGCAACAATGGCTTGGCAGAGACTCGCCATTCTAGCGTTTGCCTATCGTTACTTAATAAAGTTTGTAGGGAAAGGCACTTACCTTATATTCTCTTTATAGATAGATGCGTCACGAAAACGCAACAATGGCTTGGCAGAGACTCGCCATTCTTGCGTTTTCCTATCGTTACCTAATAAAGTTTGTAGGGAAAGGCACTAAACTTGTATTCTCTTTATAGATAGATGCGGCACGAAAACGCAACAATGGCTTGGCAGAGACTCGCTATTCTTGCGTTTTCCTATCGTTACCTAATAAAGTTTGTAAGGAAAGGCACTAACCTTATATTCTCTTTATAGATAGATGCTGCACGAAAACGCAACAATGGCTTGGCAGAGACTCGCCATTCTAGTGTTTGTCTATCGTTAACTCATAAAGTTTGTAGGGAAAGGCACTTACCTTATATTCTCTTTATAGATAGATGCGTCACGAAAACGCAACAATGGCTTGGCAGAGACTCGCCATTCTTGCGTTTTCCTATCGTTACCTAATAAAGTTTGTAGGGAAAGGCACTAAACTTATATTCTCTTTATAGATAGATGCGGCACAAAAACGCAACAATGGCTTGGCAGAGACTCGCCATTCTTGCGTTTTCCTATCGTTACCTAATAAAGTTTGTAGGGAAAGGCACTAACCTTATATTCTCTTTATAGATAGATGCGACACGAAAACGCAACAATGGCTTGGCAGAGACTCGTCATTCTTGTGTTTTCCTATCGTTACCTAATAAAGTTTGTAGGGAAAGGCCTTAACCTTATATTCTCTTTATAGATAGATGCGGCACGAAAACACAACAATGGCTTGGCAGAGACTTGCCATTCTTGCGTTTTCCTGTCGTTACCTAATAAAGTTTGTAGGGAAATGCACTAACCTTATATTCTCTTTATAGATAGATGCGGCACGAAAACGCCATAATGGCTTGGCAGAGACTCGCCATTCTTGCGTTTTCCTATCGTTACCTAATAAAGTTTGTAGAGAAAGGCACTAACCTTATATTCTCTTTATAGATAGATGCGGCATGAAAACGCAACAATGGCTTGGCAGAGACTCGCCATTCTTGCGTTTTCCTATCGTTACCTAATAAAGTTTGTAGGGAAAGGCACTAAACTTATATTCTCTTTATAGATAGATGCGGCACGAAAACGCCATAATGGCTTGGCAGAGACTCGCCATTCTTGCGTTTTCCTATCGTTACCTAATAAAGTTTGTAGGGAAAGGCACAAACCTTATATTCTCTTTATAGATAGATGCAGCAAGAAAACGCAACAATGGCTTGGCAGAGACTCACCATTCTTGCGTTTTCTTAGCTTTACCTTATAAACTTTGTAGAGAAAGGCACTAACCTTATATTCTCTTTATAGATAGATGCGGCAAGAAAACGCAACAATGGCTTGGCAGAGACTCGCCATTCTTGCGTTTTCCTATCGTTACCTAATAAAGTTTGTAGGGAAAGGCACTAGACTTATATTCTCTTTATAGATAGATGCTGCACGAAAACGCAACAATGGCTTGGCAGAGATTCGCCATTCTTGTGTTTTCCTATCGTTACTTAATAAAGTTTGTAGGGAAAGGCACTAGACTTATATTCTCTTTATAGATAGATGCGACACGAAAACGCAACAATGGCTTGGCAGAGACTCGCAATTCTTGCGTTTTCCTATCGTTACCTTATAAAGTTTGTAGGGAAAGGCACTTACCTTATATTCTCTTTATAGATAGATGCTGTACGAAAACGCAACAATGGCTTGGCAGACACTCGCCATTCTTGCGTTTTATAAGCGTTTCCTTATAAACTTTGTAGGGAAAGGCACAAACCTTATATTCTCTTTATAGATAAATGCGACACGAAAACGCAACAATGGCTTGGCAGACACTCGCCATTCTTGCGTTTTCTAAGCGTTACCTTATAAACTTTGTAGGGAAAGGCACTAACCTTATATTCTCTTTATAGATAAATGCGACACGAAAACAGAACATTGGCTTGGCAGAAACTCGCCATTCTTGCATTTTCTTAGTGTAGCCTTATAAACTTTGTAGGGAAAGGCACTAACCTTGTATACTCTATGCATGATTTAACACATAAACCACATTATTGATTAACATGTTAAAACAAAACAAAAAAGCATGAGGTATTTACTGCATTCATTACGTTACATAAAAACACATTTTTATTTTGCTTTCCTTTAAACGACAAAACATTGTAACGTCTTTTGTGCACGCACTTAGCATCACGACGAATCCAAAAACATCAGCATTGTTACACGAATGAGCAAACGTTGATGCGTTACAGATGCTCGCGTTGGTACGAAAATTGCCGTATGCTTTATATTTTTAATATCCGTAGTATTAATGAAGGATAAAATTTGGCAATATCTCGATAAACGCACGCGCCACTTGTTTAAAATGATTGCTTCGATATATCTAACGTATTTTATATGTGTTTTGGTATAATGTTTTACTTATCTCATTATCTTACAACGTACTTCGGATACACGTGATGATGTTTTCTATGGAGGTAACGGTTTTCTCAATAAGCTGCCTTGGTGAGAGAAAAATGTATAAGTGTTTTAATATGTGATTTGTGTATGTTTTAATGCGAGTTATGATTGAGCTATACTGTTGTTTCTAAATATCTATATATTATCTTATTGAACTTATTCACTAAGTTAGTAATAATAGTTCCAATATGTTTTATACGTGGTCGTTGCATTCTACCTGTTGTAAAAAGAGGTATTACAAGCTATGAACAGTGTTTAGACTATGACTGTATGCAATGTTCTCTCTTTCATATCTGTTTTCATAATAAGCAATTTTCTGTCTAAACGTTTTATAGCGGATGAAAGTGAAAGTATTTATGAGGTTCGAGGTATAAAAACAAGGAATGCATAATTGATCCAGGGATAAGAAGTTGCTACGTTTTCTATATGAAGCTATAATATACTATGTAGGCGGCATAGAACGGATTATGTATTCTAAGGTTATTTTATAATATTCCAGTAAACGAAAGAAAGTAGATCAGGCTACTGAACTTGTCTGAGATATTTCGGCTAATTGATTTTGCTGAATAGTGGGGAAATTAAACATTTAGTTCATAATGTTCAAAACTGTACTAGCTTTCTTTGTGGAACACGATGTTGTTAAATATCATTTCTGGGAAATAATTAAAAGAAAATAAACACTGTAAATGTATTTATAATATTATTAAAGATATAAATTTCAAACGCATAATAATTGACTCACGTGATACAAATATAGAACGTTTTACAATACATAAAACATTTATTATTGAAAATTAATCACAACGAGTTTGTGGTTAACTAGCAAACGCTACAGAATAAAAAAAAATACTGCATATACATAACATCAGGTGGAAAAACTATTATAGAAGATGTCACAGAAACGATTTACAGGAGCTAAACTAGTGATACTTGGCAGTTCAGGCGTTGGAAAAACAGGTATGAATTTTATTGTCTGTTGCAATGTGTTTTATATTGTGCTTAATAATAGCTGACAACGATATAATTGCACAATTACATATTTTTCTCAATTATTGCTCAATCCAGAAACTTAGCGTTAACTTTTTTTATAAATATACATTTGTGTAACCATATTGATTGTGAATATTGTTCACATGTGATGAATACGTACTCGTATATACTTCTATTTTTTTTATAAATATAACCATATTATTCATATATGATGAATACGTACTCGTATATGATTTACTTATCGATTACAAATGTATCTTATACACATTAAGTACGTATAATTTATGATTTACTTATCGATTACAAATGTATCCTATACACATTTAGTACGTATAATTTATGTTTTACTTGTCGATTAGAGAATGTGTATAATTTACATATCGATTACATCATGTGCATAATTTTACCTGTAGATTAGATTGTGTGTAAATTTTCATATCGATTATATTATGTGAATCATTTCACATTTTATTATGTGTATAATTCTACATGTACATTATATCATGTTTAAATAGACTACACGTATCTTTTAAATATTGATTACACATGATTTGTTTTACATATTGAGCATTCACATTTATACAATTTACATATTGATTAGATTGTGTGCATGATGTATTAACATAATGGTCATGTACGTGGTTAATAAGTATCACTATATAAATGTACATACGGTCATCATAATGTTCTTCAACAACACATTTCTTCATACTTACTCAGTGACACTCAGAAGAGGTTTTGAATTAATCCTAGTGTGCAATAACCTTAAGGTATTCATGATGTTGTCTTACATATAAGATGTGCTTTATTGCCATGTGATATAACATTAAGGTATAGTTGTATATATATGTATACAGGTGACTTATAAGTCCATTTGGTCGGGTGTTTTCTCTTAAGCTACATATTTACATGTTATGTTATACATTTACACATGTCACAAAAACAAAAAATGTTCTTACTTATTCGCTTATAGTGTTAAATACAGTTCCGAAATACTCGTATATAAAGGTATTTTTACGTTTGATACTCCCATCTAATACACAATATAATTATCCAAATGAATATACGAGATATCATATTGATAAAGTTTATGTATTCAAACTATTCTTTATTCGGTATCCTTGGCAATTGTTGCATATAGACAACTATCAAGAACGTCTTTGTTGCTAAGCTTCACTTTAAATACTAGTCTTTTTAATTCAATTTTTCATGGGTATAAAATGCACACTTGATAACCGGAGTGGTTCTGCGGAGTGTGCGTTTTGATGAATTTCCTGCAAGTATAAGGGTATATAAATATGATAATGAAAAAGAACAGATGCAACGAAGCCTAACATTGACAGTTCAAAGTAAGCATAATAACGATAAAATAGTTGTATACGGAGTCAATGATATAAACATAAGAATGCTTACAGATACTTTTCATACTTAACATTTCCGTGTTGGAATTCCAAGAACGTGTTTACAAGGCTGTTTGTCGATGACGACAATTGGCAGGTCGAAAGTCCAAGGTGCACGTTTACAGAGAAAACATTATCAAACACATTCTTAAAGTAAGTACTAGAGTACTGGCTTCTCGCATTTCATTTTACGTATCTATAAACGGACGAGCCAATTCTGACTCATGAAACATACGGCAATTTTGACAGATGAATATTAAGTTAATGCCTTTTCGGAAAATTATATTTGCCATTTTCTGCAAATAAAAAATTAAAGCTAGTACATTAGAAAAAGCCGCTATAAATGTATATAAAGATAAAACTACTTTTTTAAATTTTAATAAATAATGATATATCAAATACACCAAAATGTGACAAAAACGATATTTTGATCGGAGTGATAAAATTAAAACAAAATCCCCATTCTGAATAATAGACAGCATAATAGTACATACACTGCTTTACCATCTTCACATCGTCATTAGGATTCTGTTTAAGATGAAACAAATATGTAAACCGGTATGACGAATTACATCGAAATAAAAAATAAAATCACATGACTAATTTGAAAACATCACAAATTTAATCGGGGAATCTATTTTAGTCTAAGGTGGACTCGTAGGCCAAGTTAAGAAACCCCTTTCCAGTATATTATTTTGGTATGTTTGAATATATTTCCTTTTGGGGGAGTGCGTATACGAATATGTGGGCATGATAAGTTGGAAAAACATTTAAGTCAAGTTTATTTTATTTACAAATTCTGATATACTTCCTCTAGAATTCTCAATTATGCACGAGCACCATTATTTGTTCGTTTTAAAAGATGCATAACGACTCGGGTAAATGGTAGAAGGACATTCATGGTTATCCATGTCAAAACTGTAGACACTATTTTGTCATTGGTTTGTATCGGTTTTATGGGGGAGGGTCAGAAAACATATAGGCTACTTACATCAAACAGTACCTGTTCTATAAAATTGTCAAAGACTTCTTTACTATAAATGTCCAGTTTGTCACATTTGGATACTAATATCTATTCTTTTTTCAGCATTTGCTGTTCGCTACATAACGAAACGGTACATCGGAGATTATGATCGTGATAAAGGTATGTATAATTAAATCTAAAATTGCGATAATTCAGGTGATATACTTCTATTAGCTTAACTTACCGATACGTATGAGTTTGTTGGGGTTTTTTTGCTTTTGAAAATTATCAAAAGAAAAAATTGCTTGCAGTAGCCCATCCAAAGATAAATTATATATGGCCATCATTAAATCATAGCTGCATTTAATTGGTCACTGACGTATTCAACAGGAAGAAAATCTGGCGAGAAGGAAGGGCATGTGTCGGTATTCACGAAATACTTGCTAAATGACATACTGTTCAATCAAGATTTTATGAATATAAAACTCAACTCAGAGCACAGACTCAAGCATTAAAACCACGCCCAGTGAGTTTATCTGAAAACTAAGCCACGCGTGCTAATTGTAAACGTGTCATCTTCAATTAATTTTCTTTAAATACCCACTAATGTCTACAATGCGTTTCATACAGTCTATAATTATATTTATTTCAAAAATAGCTGCACTTTCCTGATAACCGTAATGCTCAATGACGATGACTGTCGTTGTTGGGAATACACTCGCGAATAATGTTGAAGAGAAATATCTAAGTAAATTATATTGGACACAATAGTTTTCAATGTCATGCGAATATATAGAGGTAGTACATGGTATGATACTTGTAGGTAAACATGATATATATATAGCCATGGCGTGCGTTTCACAAAATATTCTGAGTTAAAAATCGCCGAAATCAATTTGACAATTTCTTCGTTGTTTGAACAAAGTTTGATCGGCGTTTAAATTATTGTATTTCAAGATAATTAATCATTTTCAGAACTCTGACTTGGTCTTGTTGTTATCATATTTGGAAGTCTGACTTGGTCTTGTTGTTATTATATTTAGAACTCTGACTTGGTCTTGTTGTTATTATTTTTGGAACTCTGGCTTGGTCTTATTTGGAACTCTGACTTGGTCTTGTTGTAATTATATTTGGAACTCTGAATTGGTCTTGTTGTTATTATATTTTGAACTCTGACTTGGTCTTGTTGTTATTATATTTGGAACTCTGAATTGGTCGTGTTGTTATTATATTTGGAAATCTGACTTGGTCTTGTTGTAATTATATTTGGAACTCTGAATTGGTCTTGTTGTTATTATATTTTGAACTCTGACTTGGTCTTGTTGTTATTATATTTGGAACTCTGAATTGGTCGTGTTGTTATTATATTTGGAAATCTGACTTGGTCTTGTTGTAATTATATTTGGAATTCTGAATTGGTCTTGTTGTTATTATATTTTGAACTCTGACTTGGTATTGTTGTTATTATATTTGGAACTCTGACTTGGTCTTGTTGTTATTATATTTAGAACTCTGACTTGGTCTTGTTGTTATTATTTTTGGAACTCTGGCTTGGTTTTATTTGGGACTTGGTCTTGTTGTAATTATATTTGGAACTCTGAATTGGTCTTGTTGTTATTATATTTTGAACTCTGACTTGGTCTTGTTGTTATTATATTTGGAACTCTGATTTTCGTGTTGTTATTATATTTGGAACTCTGACTTGGTCTTGTTGTAATTATATTTGGAACTCTGAATTGGTCTTGTTGTTACTATTTTGAACTCTGACTTGGTCTTGTTGTTATTATATTTGGAATTCTGACTTGGTCTTGTTGTTAATATATTTAGAACTCTGACTTGGTCTTGTTGTTATTATTTTTGGAACTCTGGCTTGGTCTTATTTGGGACTTGGTCTTGTTGTAATTATATTTGGAACTCTGAATTGGTCTTGTTGTTATTATATTTTGAACTCTGACTTGGTCTTGTTGTTATTATATTTGGAACTCTGAATTGGTCGTGTTGTTATTATATTTGGAAATCTGACTTGGTCTTGTTGTAATTATATTTGGAACTCTGAATTGGTCTTGTTGTTATTATATTTTGAACTCTGACTTGGTCTTGTTGTTATTATTTTTGGAACTCTGACTTGGTCGTGTTATTATTATATTTGGAACTCTGAATTGGTATTGTTGTTATTATGTTTTTAACTCTGACTTGGTCTTGTTGTAATTATATTTGGAACTCTGACTTGGTCTTGTTGTTATTATATTTGGAACTCTGACGTAGTCGTGTTGTTATTATATTTGGAACTCTGACTTGGTCGTGACTTGGTCGTGATGTTATTATATATGGAACTCTGTCTTGGTCGTGACTTGGTCGTGTTGTTATTATATTTTTAACTCTGACTTGGTCTTGTTGTTATTACATTTGTAACTTGAACTCTGACTTGGTCTTGTTGTTATTATATTTGGAACTCTGGCATCATAGAACTCATTCAATGTTCCTAAAAAGCAGAGTACCGATTTACGAATGTCTTGCAGAGCTGTGGTGTAGTTATCATTGCTGTTTATGGACAGACGCAATAAAACCGAGTCTCCTATTTATTTCTTAGCTGCGGTCTGTGTTTTACCAATCCTATTCTATTCCAATATTATTGTAAGTCTTAGTTGCGATCTGTGTTTTACAATCCTATTCTATTACAATATTATTGTAAGTCTTAGCTGCGATCTGTGTTTTACCATCCTATTCTATTCCAATATTATTGTAAATCTTCGCTGCGATCTGTGTTTTACCATCCTATTCTATTCCAATATTATTGTAAATCTTAGCTGCGATCTGTGTTTTACAATCCTATTCTATTCCAATATTATTGTAAATCTTAGCTGCGATCTGTGTTTTACAATCCTATTCTATTTCAATATTATTGTAAATCTTAGCTGCGATCTGTGTTTTATCATCCTATTCTATTCCAATATGATTGTAAATCTTAGCTGCGATCTGTGTTTTACAATCCTGTTCTGTTTCAATATTATTGTAAATCTTAGCTGCGATCTGTATTTTACAATCCTATTCTATTCCAATATTATTGTAAATCTTAGCTGCGATCTGTGTTTTACAATCCTATTCTATTTCAATATTATTGTAAATCAATATTATTGTAAATCGTAGCTGCGATCTGTGTTTTACAATTCTATTCTATTCCAATATTATTGTAAATTAATCTGTGTATGTCATTTGTCTAATTCACTTGTCGTTTTAAATTGTACAACAAATAATATGTTCGTGTGAAAATGCACAATGGACCTCGAGGCTCACAGTAATGGGACATGTTAGGAGGAGTTAAGTCAATGTTTTGGATCTACCAATAATCTAAATTGGAGTAAGTTCAGTATTAATGGATATTTAGACATGCTGAAAAATTGTTAGTTTTTTGCTAAAGAACGCCACACCAACAGCATTACATGGAGCGACAGTGTTGTGGATAGAGTGCTGGTCGCTCATGCCAGAGGTTGCGGGTTCAATCCCCAGCATAAACCGATACATCTGAAAAACGACACTCAGTACTGATTCTACTAAGGAAGATGGTTCGAGAGCTGTTCGTATAAGTTTTGATTTTCTTTTCGTAATCGAGTTAAAATTAATTGTAGGTTAAAAATATTTTATTTCGTATACAAATGAACATAAAAAGATAACAAATATATAACATGCAAATGGATTGAACTACAAGTTATATTAACATAAGTTACAGTTATTTCCAATACTGAATCAATGAGTAGAATGGGTATAAAGCCTTGCAACGGTTAGTTGCAGAGCCGTCATTGAACTATTCACTTTAACAATAGTACATGAACAGTAGCAAACTATTTACTTGAACAAAGAGCATGAACAGTAGCGAACTGATTACTTGAATAAAAAGCATAACAGTGGCGAACTATTTACTAGAACAAAGAGCATGAACAGTGGTGAATATTCACTTGATTCATAGTACATGAACAGTAGCAAACTATTTACTTGAACAAAGAGCATGAACAGTAGCAAATTATTTACTTGATCAAAGAGCATCAGCAGTGGTGAACTATTTACTTGAACTATTTACTTGAACAAAGAGCATGGACAGTTGCAAACTATTTGCTTGAACAAAGAGCATAAACAGTAGCGGACTATTTACTTGAACAAAGAGCATGAACAGTGGCGAATATTCACTTGATTCATAGTACATGAACAGTAGCAAATTATTTACTTGAACAAAGAGCATGAACAGTAGCAAAGTATTTACTTGAACAAAGAGCATTAACAGTGGCGAATATTCACTTGATTCATAGTACATGAACAGTAGCAAACTATTTACTTGAACAAAGAGCATGAACAGTAGCAAATTATTTACTTGATCAAAGAGCATCAGCAGTGGCGAACTATTTACTTGAACTATTTACTTGAACAAAGAGCATGGACAGTAGCAAACTATTTGCTTGAACAAAGAGTATAAACAGTAGCGGACTATTTACTTGAACAAAGAGCATGAACAGTGGCGAATATTCACTTGATTCATAGTACATGAACAGTAGCAAATTATTTACTTGAACAAAGAGTATCAACAGTGGCGAACTATTTACTTGAACAAAGAGTATCAACAGTGGCGAACTATTTACTTGAACTATTTACTTGGACAAAGAGCATGAACAGAAGCAAACTATTTGCTTGAACAAAGAGCATCAACAGTGGCAAACTATTTGCTTGAACAAAAAGCATCAACAGTAGCAAACTGTTCACTTGAACAAAAAGCATGAACAGTAGCGGACTTTTTACTTGAACAAAGAGCATGAACAGTGGCAAACTATTTACTTGAACAAAGAGCATGAACAGTGACAAATATTCACTTGAACAATAGTACATGAAGAGTAGCGAACTATTTACTTGAACAATAGTACATGAAGAGTAGCGAACTATTTACTCGAACAAAGAGCATGAACAGTTGCAAACTATTTACTTGAACAAAGAACACGAACAGTGGCGAACTATTTACATGAACAAAGAACTCGAACAGTGGCGAACTATTTACATGAACAAAGAACACGAACAGTGGCGAATTATTTACTTGAACATAGATCATGAACAAAAGGGAACTATTCACTTGAACAAACGAAAATGAACAATAGTGTTCAGATATCTTGTACACATACTATGACTCCTAACTTCAAATTCCTTCTTGAGTTGCACTTCACAGCGGTTATACCCTATTTATTGTTATTTCTAAAAAACAATAACGTTTTATTAATATCTATAAAATCAGCATATTAACTTGATGTGAACCTAAACCTAACTAGACAGGTGTATCTGTTTGTGCCAACCACATCGTTTGTATGTATAAATATACTGTACTTATTAAGCTTACTGCAGTATACTATACCGTTGTGCTCTATATCCATTGGAAATATTACATAACAATATGACCCATATCTGGCCGATCCATTACTTTGTCTAACAGCAATTTACATTCGGCTGTTTCGATCTTGGATTCGATCTTCCAACTCGTCTTCTAATTCGACAATTTTCCAGTTTCACTAAACATCTCAACTTGAGATTTTCATCAACTTGAATTTTTGAAAAATTATAACTTCATTCCCACTGGTATTTTGTGAGTAAAGATGTGTTCCTATATTACTTCTGTGTGGTCTTTTAACATGTGATGAGTTGGAGAAATTGAGATTTGTTTGAGTTGAGGAAAATCTCAGTTTGAGATTGTTAGTTAGACCGGCCCCGAGACATTGTGATTTGGCGGATGTGTCCTGGGAATGCTACGTCCTGTGTAGGAAATATGTTACTACGTAGAAAAAATAAAATAAGGACAATTGAAACAGACAAAAAATACAACACTGTTCACCGATAGCAATGGTCAGTGATAGCCGTTAGGGATAGTCAGTGACAACAATCGCTAAGAAGTTTCAACTTGCCACCTCGCTCTTTCCTTCTCCCGACATCATATGACAAACCGAGACGGTGAAAGTAAAATCTTACGAGTAATGTACTTTTGTATTTTTAAAGAAAAAAACAAGGATGAAGATTTATTTATTTAAATAAAATATTTTAAATAAGGGCGTGCTTAACAAAAATGAAATACTTAATAACGAAATATTACCAGTTGTACACATAATTTCTTTAAAACAATTTTTTTTTATGATATCAAGTCTTGTTTGTTTTTCCTATTTTGCGTCAAACGATATCAAAATGCCTCTTCAAATTCGCTAACCATTATATGGAAATACCTTTTGAAATATATGCCTGGTTGATAGTAGTTTCTAAGCATGATACGTTTCTAAGTAGAATTCCAACGTAGGTATCATATTTAGTTAATGGGAGATGCCAAAATTTAGAATTATCACGTTATTTCAAGTGGTATGATTGTATTGAAATTATTGTTTTGTTTCAGTTTTAACATGGAATCAATTAACAAGTTTGATGTTCTTATTCTCAATCATTAATTACTGTTTTAGCAGACTGTAAAAACTGTCCAGCTCTCCTCGCTACGGACCGGTACACAGCAATAACAATCTAGCACGCTGATTGTTCAGTTGCTTCAGTGCATATTAAATGACGTCACGGTTTGGTAAACGTGCATTGCGGGATAGGCAGGGAATTCCTTGCTTTTATATTTAATTTTGGGCATAACAGACCTTAAGATGTCAGGTACTGGAATAGACTAATATTTTAATATATGATAACATATGTTTTGTTAATAGTTTGATATTCGCTGTTGGCTTGACACAAGATACGAAAAAATAGTTATAGTTGACATGAGATATAACACAATAAACGTTTGCTATGTATAGCTATTGACCAGTATGATTTGATTTGTGTATTGCTACATAATGAACATGGTGAAAGAAATGTATGAACACAAACAGTTTTAAAATAATAAAGAATACATAGAACTAACAAGATAAGAGCAAACACATCCAACAGGAGACGAAGTATTCAAAAGATACTGCTATCACCGCAGCACAAGCCTGATTTTAAATGTCTTAATCCAGACAGGATGTCAATCAATTACCGCTAGCAAATGATGGACTTTGCTATTGAAGTTTGTT
The DNA here is from genome assembly GCA_029582155.1 of Panopea generosa. NCBI lineage: Eukaryota > Metazoa > Mollusca > Bivalvia > Adapedonta > Hiatellidae > Panopea > Panopea generosa. Next base: position 53,023,601 of record CM055898.1, read on the forward strand.
AATAAAGCAAATTGGGAGATGAGGTTGGTGGGTGGAGGTTAGTGGTAGGTTGTTCAACCATACATTCTCAAACAAAAATCAGAAATGAGACTTCGTGGAATAATGAAAACACGATAAGACAATTATAAGTTATAACAGTATTTTAATTATTTAATTTGCACTATACAAACTCGTTATAATGAAAACAACAGTTATTAATATTAATTAGAAATTACATAATTCACACGTCATAATCTACAAAAGCACGCATATCTTGAAGGCTTACTTAAGATTCACTGATAAGAATTTGCTAATTAACATAAAGTAACAATTAATATATATTTTAAATAAATTTTACTGAGTTGGAACTTATATTTGTATCATATAATGCTAGTCTTATGGCATTTCATTATTTTGACGTTCCATTTATAAACAGCAAACTAAGATAATAAACCGACATGAAAGTAATGGTAATACATTTTCATTTAGTACTTTTACCATAGCATAAAGCAACAGCTAATGATATATGTGATAATGCGTACACCGCAATAACCGCAATAACGCATATAAAACGCACTGGATCCTTTTCATAAATCAGTTCAACCTATTTGTAAACATTTCATTTTCTCCAAACACAAACAATTTTATAGGAAAGCAGTCATTAAACAGTCATTTTGTGCAACAAAAAGTATTTTTGTTGCAGTTCAAACACAAAATTAAAAGCATTTCGTATGAAGAACATTCAAAATATGTCTGACTTTTATTAAAGTAAGCAGCAACTTTCGTTATTAAAAGTGCTGCAATGGTTAATACGCTATCTTCTTCCAAGCAGTTGTCACCCAAAACATATCTGTAAAAACATTCCGTACAGTTTGGCACTGCGAATACGTCGTATATGCACTGGTAATGAAAACTTTGAAACCCGTTCAAAAAGAACTATTGCAACATCTCACTGAACGCGGTTATAAAGAAAACAATGTGAAACTTGATATTTCGAAAGCAAGGAAAAAGGACCGAAAAGAAACACTTTCATATACTTCAAAAACAAATAAAACCTCTGATCGTATTCCTTTTGTAGCAACATATCATCCTAATCTGCCAAAACTTCGATCTGTCATCGACAAGCATTGGCCCACAATAGAATCTTCAGACAGACTCAGTCGTTTGTTTCCCAGGAAACCGATTATAGCATACAGACGGCCTCAGAATCTGCGTGACTTACTTGTACGAGCAAAGATAAAAAGCTCTGGTGAAGGTTCTGTTGTTGGAAAATCTGGTCCTTGTGGCTTAGCACGTTGTCAAACATGTAAAATTATGCCAGAAACATCTACAATTAAACAAACTTCTACGGGAGTCAGTATTTCCATTAAGTGTCACGCTACTTGTAAAACGGCTAACGCCGTATATGTAATAACATGTTCTAAATGTAGTAAACAGTACATCGGCGAAACTAAACTGTCGTTAACACACCAGCGTGTAAATCTGCATAGATCAGATTGGAAACTACGCAGGTTCATTCGCTCGCCCGTCTCTGAACATTTCAATAGTGACGGGCATTCGTTTGCCGATGTGATTTTACACTGCATTGATCATGATCCAGATTGGACTGACAAGCAACGCAAAGATCGTGAAACTTATTGGATTAGAAGATTCAATACCCTTTATCCATTAGGTATAAACAAAAGCGATGGTTCTGCATAATTCGGTATGTTTGGATATACTGTATTTTATATACATACGTTCCAATAAAACTGTACTTCATTTCTCTTATTGGTGTATGCGGCGCAATCTTTTTTTTTTTTTTTTAATAATACCAGTTGTATTTTTGACGTTTAAAATAAATGTCGTCGTTTTATAAACTTACGACGTCATAGCGCTAAAGATTACACGATGTTGTGTGACGTCACGTCAGAGTGACGTTTTCTTTAATAACAACTTTGCGCTTCACATTTTACTCAGCACAGTTTGAATTTTACCAGCGTATTTCACTGAAAACACGGTATTTTTCTTATAAATTTCACAATTTGTTTTATATTTTTGTGAAGTATATGCGCGCCTTAAGGCGCACATCATAATTTGTGAACGTTTTCACAATTTTATTAATTTTTATTGTGATTTTTTCACACTTCCATGTTTTTATCATCGTAATCGTTTAACATCATAACATTATCATCATTCATATTTTCATTTTCATCCCCTGAAGAAGGAATAATATATATTCCGAAAGGGCTCGGGTTTTTTAAAATAAATTTAAAGAATTCAGTATTGTTTGGGTTTTTTAAAATAAATTTAAAGAATTCAGTATTGTTTGGGTGTATTAATTAATTTTTAAAAAATTAATTTATTATCTCTCCCATATATATATTGTTTGGGTGTGTTAATTAATTTTTAATAGAATTCAGTATTGTTTGGGTGTGTTAATTATTTTTTAATAATTAATTTATTATCTCTCCCATATATATATATATAATCATTTGTGAATAACCAAGACATAAATGTACAGACTACGGCAAGTGCGCCTAGCTACAATGCAAACCATAGATACAATATCAAAGTGAATTGAATTATCTCCTTTATATATGTATATAAAGGGAGATAATTAGATTCACAACAACGATATTTATGATTTCTGGGATCTTTTCAGATGCTCATTCACAATGCACGATATATATATATGGAGATAATTATTTGTGAATAACCAAGACATAAATGTACAGACATACAATAACCTTAAATAATGAGTATATTTATATAAGATATTGAAAATACTTTATGCACGATGACAAGAATCTAGTATAAAAATAATGTTTGTATCTGAATGTAGAATTTTAAAAGTGTTGAAAAAATGAAAGCTTTTTATTTCCACACAACGTCAATTAGACAGAAGACCTTGGAATATTCTGTTATTGCAAAAAAATATATACTCAAGATAAATAAAAATTTCTTGAGAAAAGATAAGGATTCGTGAAGTCAATACAAAATACAAAACATACCATACAAAAACAATACGTAATACCGCTTTTCATAGGTTTGTAAACGATGAATTATAATGCAATTGCGTTAAATGTTTGTGATTTAAGTCATAAATGTTTGGTATTAAAACCAATTTATTACAAGTGATAATGGAGATGAAAAACATGTTTTTACCATTACAATTAAATGTGTATTTAGTTAATGGTTTTATCTGTATTTTGATTATAAAAAAAAACAAATTGAAGTGCACGAATGGTTTCTTCGCGGTATCTAAATATTTAATCAGCCAATCAACGTCGAGAAACGTGTACTATATTCGCATTCTTTATCAGTGAAGAGTATGTAGTCTTGATATCCGGTTGAATAAATCAAGGTGCTCGTGCAAAGTTAACACTGTTTGGATTTAAATGAATAAAGTTTTCATAGGTTATACTCACCACTATAAAATATAACCATACATTGTAAATCAACAGTATAAGATATAACCGTGCATTGTAAATCGACAGTGTAAACTATAACCAATCATTGTAAATCATCACTATTAAATATAACCATGCATTGTATATCAACACTATGAAATATCACCATACATTGTAAATCTACACTATGAAATATCACCATACATTGTAAATCAACACTATTAAAAATCACCATACATTGTAAATTAACACTATCAAATATAACCATACATTTGAAATCAACAGTGTAAAATATAACAATGCATTGCAAATCAACGGTGTAAAATATAACCAATCATTGTAAATCAACACTATCAAATAAAACCATACATTGGAAATCAACAGTGTAAAATATAACCATGCATTGTAAATCAACAGTGTAAATATAATCAATCATTGTAAATCAACACTATCAAATATAACCATACATTGGAAATTAACAGTGTAAAATATAACCATACATTGGAAATCAACAGTGTAAAATATAACCATGCATTGTAAGTCAACACTATGAAATATAACCATACATTGGAAATTAACAGTGTAAAATATAACCATACATTGGACATCAACAGTGTAAAATATAACCATGCATTGTAAGTCAACACTATGAAATATAACCATACATTGTAAATCAACAGTGTAAAATATAACCATGCATTGAAAATTAACAGTGTAAAATATAACCATACATTGTAAGTCAACACTATCAAATATAACCATACATTGGAAATCAACAGTGTAAAATATAACCATGCATTGAAAATCAACAGTGTAAAAATATAACCATACATTGGAAATTAACAGTGTAAAATATAACCATGCATTGAAAATCAACAGTGTAAAATATAACCATACATTGGAAATCAACAGTGTAAAATATAACCATACATTGGAAATCAACAGAGTAAAATATAACCATACATTGGAAATCAACAGTGTAAAATATAACCATACATTGGAAATCAACAGTGTAAAATATAACCATGCATTGAAAATCAACAGTGTAAAATATAACCATGCATTGTAAATCAACAGTGTAAAATATAACCAATCATTGGAAATCAACAGTGTAAAATATAACCATGCATTGGAAATCAACAGTGTAAAATATAACCATACATTGGAAATCAACAGTGTAAAATATAACCATACATTGAAAATCAACAGTGTAAAATATAACCATGCATTGAAAATCAACAGTGTAAAATATAACCATACATTGGAAATCAACAGTGTAAAATATAACCATACATTGGAAATCAACAGTGTAAAATATAACCATACATTGGAAATCAACAGTGTAAAATATAACCATACATTGGAAATCAACAGTGTAAAATATAACCATGCATTGGAAATCAACAGTGTAAAATATAACCATGCATTGGAAATCAACAGTGTAAAATACAACCATGCATTGAAAATCAACAGTGTAAAATATAACCATACATTGGAAATCAACAGTGTAAAATATAACCATGCATTGTAAATCAACAGTGTAAAAATATAACCATACATTGGAAATCAACAGTGTAAAATATAACCATGCATTGAAAATCAACAGTGTAAAATATAACCATGCATTGAAAATCAACAGTGTAAAATATAACCATGCATTGAAAATCAACAGTGTAAATATAACCAATCATTGTAAATCAACACTATCAAATATAACCATACATTGGAAATTAACAGTGTAAAATATAACCATACATTGTAAGTCATCACTATCAAATATAACCATACATTAGAAATCAACAGTGTAAAATATAACCATGCATTGAAAATCAACAGTGTAACTTATAACCAATCATTGTAAATCAATACTATGAAATATAACCATACATTGTATATCAAAACTATCAAATATAACCATACATTGGAAATTAACAGTGTAAAATATAACCATATATTGGAAATCAACAGTGTAAAATATAACCATGCAATGTAAATCAACAGTGTAAAATTTAACCAATCATTGTAAATCAACACTATCAAATATAACCATACATTGGAAATCAACAGTGTAAAATATAACCATGCATTGTAAATCAACAGTGTAAAATATAACCATACATTGGAAATCAATAGTGTAAAATATAACCATGCATTGTAAATCAACAGTGTAAAATATAACCAATCATTGTAAATCAACACTATGAAATATAACCATATATTGGAAATTAACAGTGTAAAATATAACCATACATTGGAAATCAACAGTGTAACATATAACTAATCATTGTAAATCAACACTATGAAATATAACCATACATTGTAAATCAACACTATGAAATATCACCATACATTGGAAATCAACAGTGTAAAATATAACCATGCATTGTAAATCAACAGTGTAAAATATAACCAATCATTGTAAATCAACACTATCAAATATAACCATACATTGGAAATCAACAGTGTAAAATATAACCATGCATTGTAAATCAACAGTGTAAAATATAACCAATCATTGTAAATCAACACTATGAAATATCACCATACATTGGAAATCAACAGTGTAAAATATAACCATGCATTGTAAATCAACAGTGTAAAATATAACCAATCATTGTAAATCAACACTATCAAATATAACCATACATTGGAAATCAACAGTGTAAAATATAACCATGCATTGTAAATCAACAGTGTAAAATATAACCAATTATTGTAAATCAACACTATGAAATATAACCATACATTGGAAATTAACAGTGTAAAATATAACCATACATTGGAAATCAACAGTGTAACATATAACTAATCATTGTAAATCAACACTATGAAATATAACCATACATTGTAAATCAACACTATGAAATATCACCATACATTGGAAATCAACAGTGTAAAATATAACCATGCATTGTAAATCAACACTATGAAATATCACCATTCATTGGAAACTAACAGTGTAAAATATAACCATACATTGCAAATCAACACTGTAAAAATATAACCATGCATTGTAAATCAACAGTGTAACATATAACCAATCATTGCAAATCAACACTATCAGATATAACCATACATTGGAAATCAACAGTGTAAAATATAACCATGCATTTTAAATCAACAGTGTAACATATAACCAATCATTGTAAATCAACGCTATCAAATATAACCATACATTGCAAATTAACAGAGTAAAATATAACCATGCATTGTTAATATATAACCATGCATTGCAAATCAACGGTGTAAAATTTAACCATGCATTGGAAATCAACACTTTACACTAAAATATATTTGTACTAATAAAAGTGTTAACTATGTTATATTGAGTACTGTGTGAGCTAAAATATTTTAAATAACAGAACGCAGCCAAATAAACCGACTCTGTGTTATTTAGTCTGTACATATTGGTAATGAAACATGCAACACACACTCAATTTTTCTACACGTAATCTGTTGTTTTTAGCGAACGCATAGACATTATCACATTTCATAACCATGTGTGGGCGATGTAGACATTGTTATCAACTGATTTATTGTGTATACGTCTAACATTATATGCATTCTGCTATACAACATGGTTATCAGAATAGTATACGTTACATAGAATTCCATACACCGAACACTTTGATAAATTTGGTCTTCATAAAGCGCAGTTGTATTTGCTTCCAATATGTGACTCCTGCTTTACTATTAGTAATTAGTTTGGCTTATATATGAAGCAGCAAAAGTGTCCATTTCCTGTATTAGTAAAAACGTTTGGGGTCATCAATAGATAAGTATATAACTTAATGAATAACAATCTGCTCCTGTTAACCTTAAATACATACATTTACATCTACAATCAACATCTAGTGTTTTTAATGTCTTGGTCTAATTAAATCACTCTTGCCACGGTAATCATTGTATTTCGAATTTTGTACCTTTGCTTTGTGTTTGTCATATTTTGAATACACGTCTATATTGTCAAGGGGCAACTCGTAGCACATTTTTAATGGTGAACATCAAAAACGATGGATATTATGTGAACATAAGCATTTATCAAACACGATGGATATTATGTGAACATAAATATTTATCAAACACGATGGATATTGTGTGAACATAAGTATTTACCAAACACGATGGATATTATGTTCAACTAGATATGTGCCATTCCAGTAAATGAGCAGCAGCACGTACAAACGTATCTGAAATATCAGTTACCTCCACCATACTCCTTGTTAACTCATGCATCATCTCCCATTGTGGAAATTCGAACTTTCAGTAAACTCCAAATTAATTCAGGCTTTTCGTATCGTTATATATAGCATTCGATTTCAAATTATCTGCAATATTGTTTTAAACTATTGCAAATACATGTATACTTATTTTAGTGAAACGAATTTTTTTTCGGAAATAATTCAATTTTTTCGAAAGTTTCTGTTGTTATAATATTATGTCATATTGAATATTTAAACTATCAGTAAATATTTTATGTATGATTGGTGGTCATGTGTAAGAGTTTAAGGAGATATTCAACACCCATCTTAGGCTTTTAAAATGTTGTCAATATCTATTGATGGAAGATATTATAAGCATGGACTTTATTCTTCAGTTATAGTTTAAATAGTTATTCAACATCCAAATTAGCTTTAAAACATGACAGTGTCCAATAGTTATTGGAGTCAGTTAATATTATTAGTAAAGACTTTGTTCTTTAGTTATAGTTTAAATAGTTATTCAACACCCATATTAGCTTTAAAACATGACAGTGTCCAATAGTTATTGGAGTCAGTTAATATTATTAGTAAAGACTTTGTTCTTTAGTTATAGTTTAAATAGTTATTCAACACCCATATTAGCTTTAAAAAATGACAGTGTCCAATAGTTATTGGAGTAAGTTAATATTATTAGTAAAGACTTTGTTCTTTAGTTATAGTTTAAATAGTTATTCAACACCCATATTAGCTTTAAAACATGACAGTGTCCAATAGTTATTGGAGTCAGTTAATATTATTAGTAAAGACTTTGTTCTTTAGTTATAGTTTAAATAGTTATTCAACACCCATATTAGCTTTAAAACATGACAGTGTCCAATAGTTATTGGAGTAAGTTAATATTATTAGTAAAGACTTTGTTCTTTAGTTATAGTTTAAATAGCTATTCAACACCCAAATTAGCTTTAAAACATGACTGTGTCCAATAGTTATTGGAGTCAGTTAATATTATTAGTAAAGACTTTGTTCTTTAGTTATAGTTTAAATAGCTATTCAACACCCATATTAGCTTTAAAACATGACAGTGTCCAATAGTTATTGGAGTAAGTTAATATTATTAGTAAAGACTTTGTTCTTTTGTTATAGTTTAAATAGTTATTCAACACCCATATTAGCTTTAAAACATGACAGTGTCCAATAGTTATTGGAGTAAGTTAATATTATTAGTAAAGACTTTATTCTTCAGTTATAGTTTAAATAGTTATTCAACATCCATATTAGCTTTAAAACATGACAGTGTCCAATAGTTATTGGAGTAAGTTAATATTATTAGTAAAGACTGTGTTCTTTAGTTATAGTTTAAATAGCTATTCAACACCCACATTAGCTTTAAAACATGACAGTGTCCAATAGTTATTGGAGTCAGTTAATATTATTAGTAAAGACTTTGTTCTTTAGTTATAGTTTAAATAGTTATTCAACATCCATATTAGCTTTAAAACATGACAGTGTCCAATAGTTATTGGAGTAAGTTAATATTATTAGTAAAGACTTTGTTCTTTAGTTATAGTTTAAATAGCTATTCAACACCCAAATTAGCTTTAAAACATGACAGTGTCCAATAGTTATTGGAATCAGTTAATATTATTAGTAAAGACTTTGTTCTTTAGTTATAGTTTAAATAGTTATTCAACATCCATATTAGCTTTAAAACATGACAGTGTCCAATAGTTATTGGAGTAAGTTAATATTATTAGTAAAGACTTTGTTCTTTAGTTATAGTTCAAATAGCTATTCAACACCCACATTAGCTTTAAAACATGACAGTGTCCAATAGTTATTGGAGTCAGTTAATATTATTAGTAAAGACATTGTTCTTTAGTTATAGTTTAAATAGTTATTCAACATCCATATTAGCTTAAAAACATGACAGTGTCCAATAGTTATTGGAGTCAGTTAATATTATTAGTAAAGACTTTGTTCTTTAGTTATAGTTCAAATAGCTATTAAACACCCAAATTAGCTTTAAAACATGACAGTGTCCAATAGTTATTGGAGTCAGTTAATATTATTAGTAAAGACTTTGTTCTTTAGTTATAGTTCAAATAGCTATTAAACACCCAAATTAGCTTTAAAACATGACAGTGTCCAATAGTTATTGGAGTCAGTTAATATTATTAGTAAAGACTTTGTTCTTTAGTTATAGTTTAAATAGTTATTCAACATCCATATTAGCTTAAAAACATGACAGTGTCCAATAGTTATTGGAGTAAGTTAATATTATTAGTAAAGACTTTGTTCTTTAGTTATAGTTTAAATAGTTATTCAACATCCATATTAGCTTTAAAACATGACAGTGTCCAATAGTTATTGGAGTCAGTTAATATTATTAGTAAAGACTTTGTTCTTTAGTTATAGTTCAAATAGCTATTCAACACCCACATTAGCTTTAAAACATGACAGTGTCCAATAGTTATTGGAGTCAGTTAATATTATTAGTAAAGACTTTGTTCTTTAGTTATAGTTTAAATAGTTATTCAACATCCATATTAGCTTAAAAACATGACAGTGTCCAATAGTTATTGGAGTCAGTTAATATTATTAGTAAAGACTTTGTTCTTTAGTTATAGTTCAAATAGCTATTAAACACCCAAATTAGCTTTAAAACATGACAGTGTCCAAAAGTTATTGGAGTCAGTTAATATTATTAGTAAAGACTTTGTTCTTTAGTTATAGTTTAAATAGTTATTCAACATCCATATTAGCTTAAAAACATGACAGTGTCCAATAGTTATTGGAGTCAGTTAATATTATTAGTAAAGACTTTGTTCTTTAGTTATAGTTTAAATAGTTATTCAACATCCATATTAGCTTTAAAACATGACAGTGTCCAATAGTTATTGGAGTAAGTTAATATTATTAGTAAAGACTTTGTTCTTTAGTTATAGTTCAAATAGCTATTCAACACCCACATTAGCTTTAAAACATGACAGTGTCCAATAGTTATTGGAGTCAGTTAATATTATTAGTAAAGACTTTGTTCTTTAGTTATAGTTTAAATAGTTATTCAACATCCATATTAGCTTAAAAACATGACAGTGTCCAATAGTTATTGCAGTCAGTTAATATTATTAGTAAAACTTTGTTCTTTAGTTATAGTTCAAATAGCTATTAAACACCCAAATTAGCTTTAAAACATGACAGTGTCCAATAGTTATTGGAGTCAGTTAATATTATTAGTAAAGACTTTGTTCTTTAGTTATAGTTCAAATAGCTATTAAACACCCAAATTAGCTTTAAAACATGACAGTGTCCAATAGTTATTGGAGTCAGTTAATATTATTAGTAAAGACTTTGTTCTTTAGTTATAGTTTAAATAGTTATTCAACATCCATATTAGCTTAAAAACATGACAGTGTCCAATAGTTATTGGAGTCAGTTAATATTATTAGTAAAGACTTTGTTCTTTAGTTATAGTTTAAATAGTTATTCAACATCCATATTAGCTTTAAAACATGACAGTGTCCAATAGTTATTGGAGTAAGTTAATATTATTAGTAAAGACTTTGTTCTTTAGTTATAGTTCAAATAGCTATTCAACACCCACATTAGCTTTAAAACATGACAGTGTCCAATAGTTATTGGAGTCAGTTAATATTATTAGTAAAGACTTTGTTCTTTAGTTATAGTTTAAATAGCTATTCAACACCCATATTAGCTTTAAAACATGACAGTGTCCAATAGTTATTGGAGTAAGTTAATATTATTAGTAAAGACTTTGTTCTTTTGTTATAGTTTAAATAGTTATTCAACACCCATATTAGCTTTAAAACATGACAGTGTCCAATAGTTATTGAAGTAAGTTAATATTATTAGTAAAGACTTTATTCTTCAGTTATAGTTTAAATAGTTATTCAACATCCATATTAGCTTTAAAACATGACAGTGTCCAATAGTTATTGGAGTAAGTTAATATTATTAGTAAAGACTGTGTTCTTTAGTTATAGTTTAAATAGCTATTCAACACCCAAATTAGCTTTAAAACATGACAGTGTCCAATAGTTATTGGAGTCAGTTAATATTATTAGTAAAGACTTTGTTCTTTAGTTATAGTTTAAATAGTTATTCAGCATCCATATTACCTTTAAAACATGACAGTGTCCAATAGTTATTGGAGTAAGTTAATATTATTAGTAAAGACTTTGTTCTTTAGTTATAGTTTAAATAGCTATTCAACACCCAAATTAGCTTTAAAACATGACAGTGTCCAATAGTTAATGGAGTCAGTTAATATTATTAGTAAAGACTTTGTTCTTTAGTTATAGTTTAAATAGTTATTCAACATCCATATTAGCTTTAAAACATGACAGTGTCCAATAGTTATTGGAGTAAGTTAATATTATTAGTAAAGACTTTGTTCTTTAGTTATAGTTCAAATAGCTATTCAACACCCACATTAGCTTTAAAACATGACAGTGTCCAATAGTTATTGGAGTCAGTTAATATTATTAGTAAAGACTTTGTTCTTTAGTTATAGTTTAAATAGTTATTCAACATCCATATTAGCTTAAAAACATGACAGTGTCCAATAGTTATTGGAGTCAGTTAATATTATTAGTAAAGACTTTGTTCTTTAGTTATAGTTTAAATAGTTATTCAACATCCATATTAGCTTAAAAACATGACAGTGTCCAATAGTTATTGGAGTCAGTTAATATTATTAGTAAAGACTTTGTTCTTTAGTTATAGTTTAAATAGTTATTCAACATCCATATTAGCTTTAAAACATGACAGTGTCCAATAGTTATTGGAGTAAGTTAATATTATTAGTAAAGACTTTGTTCTTTAGTTATAGTTCAAATAGCTATTCAACACCCACATTAGCTTTATAACATGACAGTGTCCAATAGTTATTGGAGTCAGTTAATATTATTAGTAAAGACTTTGTTCTTTAGTTATAGTTTAAATAGTTATTCAACATCCATATTAGCTTAAAAACATGACAGTGTCCAATAGTTATTGGAGTCAGTTAATATTATTAGTAAAGACTTTGTTCTTTAGTTATAGTTCAAATAGCTATTAAACACCCAAATTAGCTTTAAAACATGACAGTGTCCAATAGTTATTGGAGTCAGTTAATATTATTAGTAAAGACTTTGTTCTTTAGTTATAGTTTAAATAGTTATTCAACATCCATATTAGCTTAAAAACATGACAGTGTCCAATAGTTATTGGAGTCAGTTAATATTATTAGTAAAGACTTTGTTCTTTAGTTATAGTTTAAATAGTTATTCAACATCCATATTAGCTTTAAAACATGACAGTGTCCAATAGTTATTGGAGTAAGTTAATATTATTAGTAAAGACTTTGTTCTTTAGTTATAGTTCAAATAGCTATTCAACACCCACATTAGCTTTAAAACATGACAGTGTCCAATAGTTATTGGAGTCAGTTAATATTATTAGTAAAGACTTTGTTCTTTAGTTATAGTTTAAATGGTTATTCAACATCCATATTAGCTTAAAAACATGACAGTGTCCAATAGTTATTGGAGTCAGTTAATATTATTAGTAAAGACTTTGTTCTTTAGTTATAGTTCAAATAGCTATTAAACACCCAAATTAGCTTTAAAACATGACAGTGTCCAATAGTTATTGGAGTCAGTTAATATTATTAGTAAAGACTTTGTTCTTTAGTTATAGTTCAAATAGCTATTAAACACCCAAATTAGCTTTAAAACATGACAGTGTCCAATAGTTATTGGAGTCAGTTAATATTATTAGTAAAGACTTTGTTCTTTAGTTATAGTTCAAATAGCTATTAAACACCCAAATTAGCTTTAAAACATGACAGTGTCCAATAGTTATTGGAGTCAGTTAATATTATTAGTAAAGACTTTGTTCTTTAGTTATAGTTCAAATAGCTATTAAACACCCAAATTAGCTTTAAAACATGACTGTGTCCAGATGTTTATTGACCTAAGGTTATGAAATGCGTGCTAGTGTGGACATGCAATATTATCAGATAAGAGGAAACAAAAAAACGCACATCAGACATGAAAAACAGACTCAGTTTAATTGATTCTGTTAATGAGAACGTTTTCGCGTAGCTATTATATGTTCAGTATTGGTTATACGTGCGGTTTGTAAGTGTGCTGTTATGGTTGAGGTCGTTTGAATGCTTTGTCTAATGCTGTACAAATATATCTTATTAAGATTTTAATCAGCAGTCTGGCTGTTGTAAAAGTCGCCTTTAACTTTGACTCACTGTTGTTATTTATTTCTTAGTCTTTAGATCATGGAACTAGTTCGGTGTTGTTGTTTGTTTGTTTTTTTGCTGTTGTTTTTTTTATAAAAGAAGATCGCTCAAGCTACTGCTAGAGGACATGAGAAAGATTGAAGTTCGTTTCATGAACAGGTGCTATAAAACTGTAATTATTTTCTCTTGAACAAGTTAGGTATTTGTCGTTTAATCAAATAATAATGTATTCATTACAAGTAAACTAATATTCCTTACCGGTACATCAATTTAGACTTAATATAAAATCAGAAACATTTTTGTTTGAGATAATTGAAGAACATGTTAAAAAGGAAAAAAAAAATATCAGCATGTTCTTGTTTTTTAAATGCATTTTAAGTTCCTTTCAACATTTATTTATTATAAAGATATACAAAAGCAAATATAAAAAAAAGAGTCAATAAAAAGCATTGATTATTTCCGATCCACGTGAACCTTTCCCTGTAATAGTAAACAAAAACAAAATCATAAACAACATTGTCTAGCGTTGAAGCTGCAGCATGACTTATAGTCAGCTGTACAGTGTGCCACAGAGCTAGTCTTATAGAAATATTTTGGCTACCCAATACATGTTGGTGGTTAATAGTTCATAAAAGTTAATTAAATGCATTAGGCGATACAGGATACAACTATCTGCTGCCAACGATACGTGCCATGTTAGTTTAAGTATTGTCTTCCTTGTAGTAAATGTATATGTAAAGACTGTATAATGGTAGTTTTATTGGAGGAACCACCATCCTTCCGCAAGAAACCGGCACATTTTCTTACATAACGTTTTTGGAGCGAGTAGGACTCGAACCTACGGCTTTAGCGGTGAGAAGTAAGTGATCTTGAGACGGCGCTTTGGAAAACTCGGCAATGGAGAACACTATCAAATAATGAAATGTTTTAGTGTAGATGCATCACTACATACAGCCATTCACATTTTATTCGGATAGCATCGGGTCTCTGACTGTTTTAGAATTCATCTGTATTTAAAAAAACGCCTATTCCAGAGTAATAGAATTCTACTGAATTAGAAAATCGACATATACCGACGCCATTCCAACATTCTCAGTGTAACCTGATTTGACATTTGATTGCGAAACGATCACCAGAACATAAATATTTATGTTTTTCAGAGATTATACAGTAGGTATTTATTCAATAAAAATTCTGCAGTATTTTCAATCGTATGTTTACTTTTTAATGAGTGGTTCTGTTTGATAACAGATATATAAGAAAGTTTCTCTTTATCTTTATGCAATCAGTGTCACCTATATCTGCACCGGAGAATGTTTGTATTATAATTGATACAAGATTCTCTTGGAAGCATGGGACAAGGATATATTTGTATCATACTTGATACAAGATTCTCTTGGAAGCATGGGACACGGATATATTTGTATCATACTTGATACAAGGTTCTTTTGGAAGCATGGGCCACGGGGGAATATTTGTATCATACTTGATACAACGTTCTCTTGGAAGCATGGGACACGGATATATTTGTATCATACTTGATACAAGGTTCTTTTGGAAGCATGGGCCACGGGGGAATATTTGTATCATACTTGATACAACGTTCTCTTGGAAGCATGGGCCACGGGGGAATATTTGTATCATACTTGATACAACGTTCTCTTGGAAGCATGGGACACGGGGAATATTTGTATCATACTTGATACAACGTTCTCTTGGAAGCATGGGCCACGGGGGAATATTTGTATCATACTTGATACAACGTTCTCTTGGAAGCATGGGACACGGGGGTATATTTGTATCATACTTGATACAATGTTCTCTTGGAAGCATGGGACACGGGGGAATATTTGTATCATACTTGATACAACATTCTCATGGAAGCATGGGACACGGGGGTATATTTTTATCATACTTGATACAATGTTCTCTTTGAAGCATGTGACACGGGGGAATATTTGTATCATACTTGATACAAGGTTGAAACAAGGTTCTTTTGGAAGCATGGGCCACGGGGGAATATTTGTATCATACTTGATACAAGGTTCTTTTGGAAGCATGGGCCACGGGGAATATTTGTATCTTACTTGATACAACGTTCTCTTGGAAGCATGGGCCACGGGGGAATATTTTTATCATACTTGATACAAGGTTCTTTTGGAAGCATGGGCCACGGGGGAATATTTGTATCATACTTGATACAAGGTTCTTTTGGAAGCATGGGCCACGGGGGAATATTTATATCAAACTTGATACAACGTTCTCTTGGAAGCATGGGCCACGGGGGAATATTTGTATCATACTTGATACAACGTTCTCTTGGAAGCATGGGCCACGGGGGATATTTGTATCATACTTGATACAAGGTTCTTTTGGAAGCATGGGACACGGGGGAATAGTTTTATCATACTTGATACAAGGTTCTTTTGGAAGCATGGGACACGGGGGAATATTTGTATCATACTTGATACAACGTTCTCTTGGAAGCATGGGCCACGGGGAATATTTGTATCATATTTGATACAAGGTTCTTTTGGAAGCATTGGACACGGGGAATATTTGTATCATACTTGATACAAGATTCTCTTGGAAGCATGGGACACGGATATATTTGTATCATACTTGATACAAGGTTCTTTTGGAAGCATGGGCCACGGGGGAATATTTGTATCATACTTGATACAACGTTCTCTTGGAAGCATGGGACACGGATATATTTGTATCATACTTGATACAAGGTTCTTTTGGAAGCATGGGCCACGGGGGAATATTTGTATCATACTTGATACAACGTTCTCTTGGAAGCATGGGCCACGGGGAATATTTGTATCATACTTGATACAACGTTCTCTTGGAAGCATGGGCCACGGGGGATATTTGTATCATACTTGATACAAGGTTCTTTTGGAAGCATGGGACACGGGGGAATAGTTTTATCATACTTGATACAAGGTTCTTTTGGAAGCATGGGACACGGGGGAATATTTGTATCATACTTGATACAACGTTCTCTTGGAAGCATGGGCCACGGGGAATATTTGTATCATACTTGATACAAGGTTCTTTTGGAAGCATGGGACACGGGGAATATTTGTATCATACTTGATACAACGTTCTCTTGGAAGCATGGGCCACGGGGGAATATTTGTATTATAATTGATACAAGGTTCTTTTGGAAGCATGGGCCACGGGGAAATATTTGTATCAAACTTGATACAACGTTCTCTTGGAAGCATGGACCACGGGGGAATATTTGTATCATACTTGATACAACGTTCTCTTGGAAGCATGGGACACGGGGGATATTTGTATCATACTTGATACAAGGTTCTTTTGGAAGCATGTGACACGGGGAATATTTTTATCATACTTGATACAACGTTCTCTTGGAAGCATGGGCTACGGGGGAATATTTGTATCATACTTGATACAACGTTCTCTTGGAAGCATGGGCCACGGGGGAATATTTTTATCATACTTGATACAAGGTTCTTTTGGAAGCATAGGACACGGGGAATATTTGTATCATACTTGATACAACGTTTTCTTAGAAGCATGGGCAACGGGGGAATATTTGTATCATACTTGATACAACGTTTTCTTGGAAGCATGGACCACGGGGAATATTTGTATCATACTTGGTACAAGGTTCTTTTGGAAGCATAGGCTACGGGGGAATATTTGTATCATACTTGGTACAAGGTTCTTTTGGAAGCATGGGCCACGGGGGAATATTTGTATCATACTTGATACAACGTTCTTTTGGAAGCATGGGCCACGGGGGAATATTTGTATCATACATTTTCTTACATAACGTTTTTGGAGCGAGTAGGACTCGAACCTACGGCTTTAGCGGTGAGAAGTAAGTGATCTTGAGACGGCGCTTTGGAAAACTCGGCAATGGAGAACACTATCAAATAATGAAATGTTTTAGTGTAGATGCATCACTACATACAGCCATTCACATTTTATTCGGATAGCATCGGGTCTCTGACTGTTTTAGAATTCATCTGTATTTAAAAAAACGCCTATTCCAGAGTAATAGAATTCTACTGAATTAGAAAATCGACATATACCGACGCCATTCCAACATTCTCAGTGTAACCTGATTTGACATTTGATTGCGAAACGATCACCAGAACATAAATATTTATGTTTTTCAGAGATTATACAGTAGGTATTTATTCAATAAAAATTCTGCAGTATTTTCAATCGTATGTTTACTTTTTAATGAGTGTTTCTGTTTGATAACAGATATATAAGAAAATTTCTCTTTATCTTTATGCAATCAGTGTCACCTATATCTGCACCGGAGAATGTTTGTATTATAATTGATACAAGATTCTCTTGGAAGCATGGGACAAGGATATATTTGTATCATACTTGATACAAGATTCTCTTGGAAGCATGGGCCACGGGGGAATATTTGTATCATACTTGATACAACGTTCTCTTGGAAGCATGGGACACGGATATATTTGTATCATACTTGATACAAGGTTCTTTTGGAAGCATGGACCACGGGGAATATTTGTATCATACTTGATACAACGTTCTCTTGGAAGCATGGGCCACGGGGAATATTTGTATCATACTTGATACAAGGTTCTTTTGGAAGCATGGGACACGGGGAATATTTGTATCATACTTGATACAACGTTCTCTTGGAAGCATGGGCCACGGGGGAATATTTGTATTATAATTGATACAAGGTTCTTTTGGAAGCATGGGCCACGGGGAAATATTTGTATCAAACTTGATACAACGTTCTCTTGGAAGCATGGACCACGGGGGAATATTTGTATCATACTTGATACAACGTTCTCTTGGAAGCATGGGACACGGGGGATATTTGTATCATACTTGATACAAGGTTCTTTTGGAAGCATGTGACACGGGGAATATTTTTATCATACTTGATACAACGTTCTCTTGGAAGCATGGGCTACGGGGGAATATTTGTATCATACTTGATACAACGTTCTCTTGGATGCATGGGCCATGGGGGAATATTTTTATCATACTTGATACAAGGTTCTTTTGGAAGCATAGGACACGGGGAATATTTGTATCATACTTGATACAACGTTTTCTTAGAAGCATGGGCCACGGGGGAATATTTGTATCATACTTGATACAACGTTTTCTTGGAAGCATGGACCACGGGGAATATTTGTATCATACTTGGTACAAGGTTCTTTTGGAAGCATAGGCCACGGGGGAATATTTGTATCATACTTGGTACAAGGTTCTTTTGGAAGCATGGGCCACGGGGGAATATTTGTATCATACTTGATACAACGTTCTTTTGGAAGCATGGGCCACGGGGGAATATTTGTATCATACTTGATACAACGTTCTCTTGGAAGCATGGGCCACGGGGGGTATTTGTATCATAGTTGATACAAGGTTCTTTTGGAAGCATGGGCCACGGGGGAATATTTGTATCATACTTGATACAACGTTCTCTTGGAAGCATGGGCCACGGGGGAATATTTGTATCATACTTGATACAACGTTCTCTTGGAAGCATGGGCCACGGGGAATATTTTTATCATACTTGATACAATGTTCTCTTGGAAGCATGGGACACGGATATTGTTAGCCAAAATAATAATCCGGGCGACGGAAAACACAAGACGCCCATTTATTGCCAAAACTATTGTTCCGTAAAGAAGGTTCTGAATGCATGTTTTGTCAATGGCAGCGTTCCGCAATACTTGTTCATTCTTATATATGAAGCGTCAAATCAATCAAATGAGTGATGAAATTGTTTTATATCTTAATATTTTCTCTCTTTTTTAAAATTTAATCAATGGTCTGAGAGAGAGAGAGAGAGAGAGAGAGAGAGAGAGAGAGAGAGAGAGAGAGAGATAGAGAGGTGAACATTGGTCTAGTTTAAGTTAGTTCGTACCACATTTGATAAAAAGTGCTTATGCCAAAGGAAAAAGGACACACTTATGTATACAAATGGTTTTGACTGTCGACTGTTTTGTAACTTTTAAACACTAAAAAGTTGAATTTTTTGCATTCAATGTTTTTGTGCATTTTAATATTATCTATGTGCCTTTGACGCCATGTAAGCGAATGATAATACCAATTTTCGAATATATACATGTGTAATTAAGAAGAGTTCAAGACCAAATTTTATTCAATTTCTTAGTCTGTAGAACGGACCCAGATCTCCTGATTGGGTCCGTTAAATAGCAACGTTGGGAAAGCCCATATAAGCATGCTGATTGGTCAGTTGCTTCAGGAACAGTTCTAATAACGTCACTGTTTAGTGTTCAATTGCTATTTTGGGATAGGCATAGAATATCCTGAATTTCATCGGGGTTAATAGACCTGATTCGGGGATATCAGCTTCTGTGGTAGACTAGCAACTTCTGCAATAAAATAAGAAATTATGTTACATTGTACTTAATGAATAATAATCAGTTAGTAGGAATGGAAACCTTACAATCAGATTCCATCATCACAGATAGTGTTTCGTGGTTATTACTGGCTGCCGGACTCAGCGAATGTTGTTGGTAGGAAATGATTTATTCCACTTATGTCACGCATCCTGAAAGGTCCTTTGATGGCAACCAATATCGCCCATTTTTCTTTATCAATTTATAAAAACGAGACGATTGAAATAAAAATAACTCCGTTGTTTTTATATGTTCTATCTTGTTATTTAATTGCTCCACCATTTCGTGGGTATAAAGAACCATCCTCCCTTTCAAGTACAATCTTGTGTTGAAGAAGTTATAAAATTAGTAACAGTATTTTATGTCGAGAAAAACGACCTACATTATTTATCCGATAATTTCGCCCGTCTTTATTACGGATTTTAAGCTTGTTTTTAGCATTCGTTGTGCTATATCTGTATATAACTGCAATCGCATATACAGTAGTTCGTTGTGTTATATCTGTATATAACTGCACACGTATATACAATAGTTCGTTGTGCTATACCTGTATATAACTGCACACGTATATACAATAGTTCGTTGTGCTATACCTGTATATAACTGCACACGTATATACAATAGTTCGTTGTGCTATATCTGTTTATAACTGCACTCGCATATACAATAGTTCGTTGTGTTATATCTGTATATAACTGCACTCGCATATACAATAGTTCGTTGTGTTATATCTGTATATAACTGCACTCGCATATACAATAGTTCGTTGTGTTATATCTGTATATAACTGCACTCGTATTTACAATAGTTCGTTGTGCTATACCTGTATATAACTGCATTCGTATATACAATAGTTCGTTGTGTTATACCTGTATATAACTGCACTCGTATATACAATAGTTCGTTGTGTTATACCTGTATATAACTGCACTCGTATATACAATAGTTTGTTGTGCTATACCTGTATATAACTGCATTCGTATATACAATAGTTCTGTCAAAGAACGGAAGAAAAAAACTGATTGATATATAAAAAGGTATGCATGTTAACTGTATAATAAATTTAAAATATATATTGTTCACACTGTAAGTAAGTTGTTTTGCACTCATACACCTTATACGTGATAAATGATATAACCGCCAATTAAGAAAAAATAGTTCAGCCAAAGAAACATTAAATGATACATGGATTGATGTGACATAAATCTGGATGCGATGCATAAGTGTTAATAATAATTCAGTTCTATGGACTGAGATTATAATATTGATTTAAGTTTTTTAAAGTAATTCGCAATTTAAAAAATACATTGGTTGACAAATGATTCAATGTGTTAAAACATTACATGTGATATATAATCCCGATTACCAAAGGTATGGGTTTTAAAACAACATATATTTAAAGAGCTTTCGTTTTTCAAAATGTCTATACAACTATCTATCTGTACATGCCCATGCGTTATACCTGCAACTACACGGTCTGCACTCTCCTCACAAACAATCGATGGAAGTTTCAAGCAATGTGAGATAAAACAAACAGCGTGCTAACAGTTATACCTATAATACCTCTTAATGGTATTGTTATGGTACGCATAATACACTTTCATTTCTATTAGGATAATTATGTTATACAAAAAGACTTGAACTTATGAACAAAGTATTACGGATGTGCTATTACTGTAAGCGATAAATACGTTTCCTTAATATAAAACATGACGAAAATCCTATCAGTAGTAGAATCAAAATAAACACTTGATGCTGTTGATGACGCAGGTGCTATAACCGTAAGCGTTAAAACAATAGTAATACAGCTAACATCCCTTAATGATACAATTAATCTGATGATAATGCTGCAGGATCATGACATTTTTGTGTGATTATTTTGCATGAAAACATACACAATAATTCAACGATGTTTGATGAGAAAACGTGCAGAAATTATTTTTGTAGAGAGCGCATGCTGTTTCAAAAATTCAAAATATATACAAACGTGTAAGATATATAAGACAAGAGTTGGAATAGATACTTTGAACAATATTTTTCTCATGTATAAATATTACACTGGTGTGGTGCAATCGATTAACGGATTAAGGTTTAAGATATAACTAGAAAGATTAATTGTATTTTAATTTGGTGGTTGGTATGAAAGCAGAAGGTCCAATAGTTGTAGAAAAGTAGATACTTATAAAAACAAGATGAAAACAATCTTAACATTACCTAAGAATATATCAACTAGGAAAAGAAGTAAACACTTTTGAAGTACACAACTCAGCTTGTTTGGATAAGTTCTGTTGATTAACACACTACACGTGCATTGGTGTTGATTTAATTGCGATCTATAATGGAAAAATACTCGTCATAATTGATTGTTATTAAATTGAGGATAATTATGTATAAGACATGAAGCCTTGAACAAAGTATTGTGAATATTTACTGTTTAATTACAAGAAATACATTTATTTTCCTAAAAGAAAACAACGCAAAACACATCAGAAATAGATTATTCAAAACGAGCACTCGGTGCTATGGATGACGCAGTGTTGAATCATTTGTAATATCTTTTATACAGTCTAACGCCTCTTCATGAAATATATTCTCTAATGATGACACAGCAAGGTCATCACTGTTTTATATACTGAGTATGACACAAGAAAGCACGTGACTGACAGAATGAAATATATGCGAGTGCGTGCGTGCGTGCGTGCGTGCGTGCGTGCGTGCGTGCGTGCGTGCGTGCGTGCGTGCGTGCGTGCGTGCGTGCGTGCGTGTGTTGAAGAGAGAACTTGCTCCTTTCAGATTTCAAAACTAGTATTAACATTTAACATTTATTAGCAAGTAGTTGAAATAGATACGTTGGAAATATATTTTGTTAATAATCATTTAACCGTTTTGACGCTAACAATTGCAATATAATGGGCTGTGATGTAATTAATAGAGGAGTTAATTGTATTTTAATTGACTGGTTGTTACGGAAGCAGGTGGGTCATTAGAAACTTATAGAAAATGTGGTATAACCGGACTTGACGTCATCTAAGTACATATATTTTACTAGCAATAGAGGTAAAAGTTATAACACCAGTCAGTAATGACAACGAGAACGTTAAATAAAAAAACAAGTAATTATATGCCCAACATGATATTAATTGGTTGATACGACCAACAGGAGGCGTATCATTCAAAGGAAAACGACAACAAACCAATCTGGCTGAAGTACACAATCTGCCCAATTGTAAGATCTGATGACGACCTAGACAAATTCTTCTTCTAGATTAACTGCAATGGGGGTGTGGATTCGGCCATAGTAATCTTTGTATATTGGTGTATAAGTAAAAATAGTCCCGGTATCGTCCCTGATTTCTTAAACTTTTGAAAATCATTTACAAGTATTAAAAAATCATAGGCGCAACAATTATGGAATTTTCGTCGTAACAATTATAAACGCGTGATACTCGCACATGATAATTGAATACCAACTAAATATAGATTTTCTTCGGTTAAAATAGACTTCTTCTTCTTCTTGACAGCAAGCCTCTAATTGGCTGGCGGACGGGTCGTCTGAACGTGACTTCCTATGCGACGTCCTCAGATCCCATAGTTGAGCGTTTTTTAATGAGATTGACACAAAACCAACATCAAGATTTATCATGATAAAACAATACATGCTCATACAAAAAGAAAATACAGCAGGGGTCACTGAATTGGAACAGCCAGTAGCGCACCTCCCCACTAGGGAACTTAAATATAGTTAACAGGTGCGAGATTATTTCGACGATGAAAAAAAACATTTATCAAAAGGCAAAACCAGTATAACAGTTCAACAGTGCCAATTATATGTAAATAGTATAACATAGCACTGAAAGGATAATATAAAATTAACGTATATCTAAATTCACCTGTGTCTAGGCAAATGGCAAGAAATTTGAAAAATATATGGACACAAGTAAAACACCATAATACATTTTTTCATTAAATGTTGTTTTAAATGTTGACTGATGTGAAATCTACATATATTTCATTTATTTCTGTCCCCTGGATAAATACCCACATATATGTTATTGAGTTAATGCCTCACTCGAGAACTATTTTGATATAACTTGGTTATTTTTGTACACACTTAAATATATCTCCTAGACATATTATTAAGTTATAAAGAGATAATGATGTTGCTATTGACAATTTAATCCACATATTCTAGGTTTTGGCGGTAAAATGTAAATAGGAGACAAGATATGTCTGAATACAGCATGCCTCGCGTTGAGACTGTCGGCAACAAAAGTTGAGATTCTAATAAAGTTAATGTTTTCATGTTTGATAAAGTGGTTCCTGTAGAATTTTATAATTATGATGATAAAACGTTGTTCACTGACAGCATCTCTAATAGGTTTATGTTACAAAGCATGTACTTGATAACGTCGATAAAAATAGATGTTCATACACAATTCACATTAAAATCCATTTTGGAAAATAAATCTCATCATCTAAACATTGATTGTCGAAGAAAAATTCAATTAAATTCGCTATTAAATTTTAGTGGAAATATAACCTTCGTTTAAACGTCAATTAGTTTTGATTTAACAATCTTGAGAAGATATCCTTCGAAATTAAAGACGATTATGATTATTTAAATGGGTATGAAATATACATATACTTTTTTTCTGCCAAATATATATTTTTACAAAATATAGGTATTACATGTTTCCAAGTGTATTTCTAGTTTATTGAATTGATAGATTTCAACAAAAATGTGATAAATGGATCACATGGAAACACAGAATACAGTCATGAAAATAAATTGGCAGACTCAGTTTTATCGAATCCGATCATGAGAGTCTACTATTCCATATTCCAGTACAGTTTCTAATAGTAACCGGTCTACTATTCCATATTCCAGTACAGTTTCTGATATTAACCGGTCTACTATTCCATATTCCAGTACAGTTTCTGATAGTAATCGGTCTACTATTCCATATTCCAGTATGATAGTAACTGGTCTACTATTCCATAATCAGTACAGTTTCTGATAGTAACTGGTCTACTATTCCATATTCCAATACAGTTTCTGATAGTTACCGGTCTACTATTCCATATTCCGAAACAGTTTCTGATAGTAACCAGTCTACTATTCCATATTCCAGTACAGTTTCTGATAGTAACCGATCTACTATTCCATATTCCAGTACAGTTTCTGATAGTAACCGGTCTACTATTCCATATTCCAATACAGTTTCTGATAGTAACCTGTCTACTATTCCATATTCCAGTACAGTTTCTGATATTAACCGGTCTACTATTCCATATTCCAGTACAGTTTCTGATAGTAACTGGTCTACTATTCCATATTCCAGTACAGTTTCTGATAGAAACCGTTCTACTATTCCATATTCCAGTACAGTCTGTGATATTAACCGGTCTACTATTCTATATTCCAGTACAGTTTCTGATAGTAACTGGTCTACTATTCCATATTCCAGTACAGTTTCTGATAGAAACCGGTCTACTATTCCATATTCCAGTACAGTCTGTGATATTAACCGGTCTACTATTCTATATTCCAGTACAGTTTCTGATAGTAACCTGTCTACTATTCCATATTCCAGTACAGTTTCTGATATTAACCGGTAAACTATTCCATATTCCAGTATGATAGTAACTGGTCTACTATTCCATAATCAGTACAGTTTCTGATAGTAACTGGTCTACTATTCCATATTCCAATACAGTTTCTGATAGTTACCGGTCTACTATTCCATATTCCGAAACAGTTTCTGATAGTAACCAGTCTACTATTCCATATTCCAGTACAGTTTCTGATAGTAACCGATCTACTATTCCATATTCCAGTACAGTTTCTGATAGTAACCGGTCTACTATTCCATATTCCAATACAGTTTCTGATAGTAACCTGTCTACTATTCCATATTCCAGTACAGTTTCTGATATTAACCGGTCTACTATTCCATATTCCAGTACAGTTTCTGATAGTAACTGGTCTACTATTCCATATTCCAGTACAGTTTCTGATAGAAACCGTTCTACTATTCCATATTCCAGTACAGTCTGTGATATTAACCGGTCTACTATTCTATATTCCAGTACAGTTTCTGATAGTAACTGGTCTACTATTCCATATTCCAGTACAGTTTCTGATAGAAACCGGTCTACTATTCCATATTCCAGTACAGTCTGTGATATTAACCGGTCTACTATTCTATATTCCAGTACAGTTTCTGATAGTAACCTGTCTACTATTCCATATTCAAGTACAGTTTCTGATAGAAATTGGTCTACTATTCCATATTCCAGTACAGTTTCTGATAGTTACCGGTAAACTATTCCATATTCCAGTACAGTTTCTGATAGTAACTGGTCTACTATTCCATATTCCAGTACAGTTTCTGATAGTTACTATCAGGTAAACTATTCCATATTCCAGTACAGTTTCTGATAGTAACCGGTAAACTATTCCATATTCCAGTACAGTTTCTGACAGTTACTGGTAAACTATACAGTTTCTGATAGTAACTGGTCTACTATTCCATATTCCAGTACAGTTTCTGATAGTTACTATCAGGTAAACTATTCAATATTCTAGTACAGTTTCTGATAAAAAACGGTCTACTATTCCATATTCCAGTACAGTCTGTGATATTAACCGGTCTTCTATTCTATATTCCAGTACAGTTTCTGATAGTCATCAGTCTACTATTCCATATTCCAGTACAGTTTCTGATATTAACCAGTCTACTATTCTATATTCCATTACAGTTTCTGATAGCAATCGATCTACTATTCCATATTCAAGTACAGTTTCTGATAGAAACTGGTCTACTATTCCATATTCCATAACAGTTTCTGATAGTAACCGGTAAACTATTCCATATTCCAGTACAGTTTCTGATAGTAACTGGTCTACTATTCAATATTCCAGTACAGTTTCTGATAGTAACCGGTAAACTATTCCATATTCCAGTACAGTTTCTGATAGTAACTGGTCTACTATTCAATATTCCAGTACAGTTTCTGATAGTTACTATCAGGTAAACTATTCCATATTCGAGTACAGTTTCTGATAGTAACCGGTAAACTATTCCATATTCCAGTACAGTTTCTGATAGTAACTGGTCTACTATTCAATATTCCAGTACAGTTTCTGATAGTTACTATCAGGTAAACTATTCCATATTCCAGTAATGTTTCTGATAGTAACCAATACACTATTCCATATTCCAGTACAGTTTCTGATAGTAACTTGTAAACTATTCCATATTCCAGTACAGTTTCTGACAGTAACCAGTAAACTATACAGTTTCTGATAGTAACTGATCTACTATTCCAGTACAGTTTCTGATAGTTACTATCAGGTAAACTATTCCATTTTCAAGTACAGTTTCTGATAGAAACCGGTCTACTATTCCATATTCGAGTACAGTTTCTGATAGTAACCGGTAAACTATTCCATATTCCAGTACATTTTCGGATAGTAACTGGTCTACTATGCCATATTCCAGTTCAGTTTCTGATAGTTACTATCAGGTAAACTATTCCATATTCCAGTACAGTTTTTGATAGTAACCTGTCTACTATTCCATATTCCAGTGCAGTTTCTGATAGTAACCAGTCTACTATTCCATATTCCAGTACAGTTTCTGATAGTAACCGGTCTACTATTCCATATTCCAGTACAGTTTCTGATAGTTACTATCAGGTAAACTATTCCATTTTCCAGTACAGTTTCTGATAGTAACCGGTCTACTATTCCATATTCAAATACAGTTTCTGATAGTAACCGGTCTACTTTCCATATTTCAGTACAGTTTCTGATAGTAACCGGTCTACTATTCCATATTCCAGTACAGTTTCTGATAGTTACAGGTCTACTATTCCTTATTCCAGTACAATTTCTGATAATAACCAGTATACTATTCCATATTCCAGTACAGTCCAGTACAGTTTCTGATAGTAACCAGTCTACTATTCCATATTCCAGTACAGTTTCTGATAGTAACCGGTCTACTATTCGTTATTCCAGTACAGTTTCTGATAGTAACCGGTGTACTATTCCATATTCCAGTACAGTTTCTGATATTAATCGGTCTACTATTCCATATGCTGAGCTTCATGATTACAAGCAATCAGAGATAAAAACAACACTGATCCAGTGAACTGTCACAGCACATAAAACAACACTGATCTGGTGAACTTTCACAGCACGTAAAACAATACTGATCCGGTGGACTGTCACAGCACGTAAAAAAACACTGATTCCGTGGACTGTCACAGCACGTAAAACAACACTGATTCCGTGGACTGTCACAGCACGTAAAACAACACTGATCCGGTGGACTGTCTCCACAACACAAATCCGTTGGACTGTCGCCACATGTAAAACAACACTGATTCCGTGGACTGTCACTGCATGTAAAACAACAACGATCCGGTGGACTTTCACCACATGTAAAACAACACTGATCCGGTGGACTGTCACCGCATGTAAAACAGCAACGATCCGGTTGACTGTCATCGCATGTAAAACAACAATGAACCGGTGAACTACCACAGCATGTAAAACAACACTGATCCGGTAGACTGTCACCGCATGTAAAACAACACTGATCCGGTGGACTGTCACCGCATGTAAAACAACAACGATCCGGTTGACTGTCATCGCATGTAAAACAACAATGATCCTGTGAACTACCACAGCATGTAAAACAACACTGATCCGGTGGACTGTCACAGCATGTAAAACAACACTGATCCGGTGGACTGTCACCGCATGTAAAACAACACTGATCCGGTGGACTGTCACCGCATGTAAAACAACACTGATCCGGTGGACTGTCACAGCACGTAAAACAACACTGATCCGGTGGACTGTCACCGCATGTAAAACAACACTGATCCGGTGGACTTTCACCACATGTAAAACAACACTTATCCGGTGGACTGTCACCGCATGTAAAACAACACTGATCCGGTGGACTGTCACCGCATGTAAAACAACACTGATCCGGTGGACTGTCACAGCACGTAAAACAACACTGATCCGGTGGACTGTCACCGCACGTAAAACAACACTGATCCGGTGGACTGTCACAGCACGTAAAAAAACACTGATCCGGTGGACTGTCATCTGGACGTGTTGTCATTTCTATGTACATTGTGTACTATGCAAGATTGATACATCTCATGTTGGACGTGTTGCCATTTCAATGTACATTGTGTACTATCTATGATATATCTACTGTTGGACATGTTGCCATTTCTATGTACATTGTGTACTATGCATGACACATCTCCTGTTGGACATGCTGTCATTTCTATTTACATTGTGTACTCTCCATGATACATCTTCTGTTAGACATCTTGTCATTTCTATGTGCATTGTGTACTATCTATGATACATGTCCTGTTGGACATGTTGCCATTTCTATGTACATTGTGTACTATGCATGATACATGGACAAGTTGCCATTTCTATGTACATTGTGTACTATCCATGATACATTTCTTGCTGGACATGTTGTCATTTCTATGTACATTGTGTACTCTCCATGATACATCTCCTGTCGGACATGTTGTCATTTCTATGTACATTGTGTACTATGCATGATTGATACATCTCATGTTGGACGTGTTGCCATTTCTATGTACATTTTGTACTATCTATGATTCATCTCCTGTTGGACATGTTGCCATTTCTATGTACATTGTGTACAATGCATGATACATATCCTGTTGGACGTGTTGCCATTTCTATATACATTTTGCACTATACATGATTGATACATCTCATGTTGGACGTGTTGCCATTTCTATGTACATTGTGTACTATCCATGATACATCTCCTGTTGGACATGTCATATCTATGTACATTGTGTACTATCCATGATACATCTCCTGTTGGACATGTTGTCATTTCTATATACATTGTGTACTTACCATGATACATCTCCTGTTGGACATATTGTCATTTCTATGTACATTGTGTACTATCCATGTTACATTTCCTGTTGGACATGTTGCCATTTCTATGTATATTGTGTACTATGCATGATACATCTCCTGTTGGACATGTTTCCATTTATATGTACATTGTGTACTATCCATGATACATCTCCTGTTGGACGTGTTGTCATTTCTATTTACATTGTGTACTATCCATGATACATCTCCTGTTGGGCGTGTTGCCATTTCTATGTACACTGTGTACTATCCATGATACATCTCCTGTTGGGCATGTTGTCATTT
Source organism: Panopea generosa (assembly GCA_029582155.1). NCBI lineage: Eukaryota > Metazoa > Mollusca > Bivalvia > Adapedonta > Hiatellidae > Panopea > Panopea generosa. Next base: position 53,054,092 of record CM055898.1, read on the forward strand.
CTATGTACATTGCATACTATCCATGATACATCTCCTGTTGGACGTGTTGACATTTCAATGTACATTGTGTACTATCCATAATACATCTCCTGTTGGACGTGTTGTCATTTCTATGTACATTGTGTACTATCCATGATACATCTCCTGTTGGACATGTTGTCATTTCTATGTACATTGTGTACTATGCATGATACATCTCCTGTTGGACATGTTGCCATTTCTATGTACATTGTGTACTATCCATGATACATCTCCTGTTGGGCATGTTGTCCTTTCTATGTACATTGCATACTATCCATGATACATCTCCTGTTGGCCGTGTTGTCATTTCTATGTACATTGTGTACTATGCATGATTGATACATCTCATGTTGGACGTGTTGCCATTTCTATGTACGTTGTGTACTATCTATGATACATCTCCTGTTGGACATGTTGCCATTTCTATGTACATTGTGTACTATACATGATACATCTCCTGTTAGACATGTTGTCATTTCTATGTACATTGTTTACTATCTATGAAACATTTTCTGTTGGACATGTTGCCATTTCAATGTACAATGTGTACTATCCATGATACATCTCCTGTTGGACATGTTGTCATTTCTATGTACATTTTGTACTATGCATGATACATTATCCTGTTGGACATGCTGTAATTTCTATGTACATTGTGTACTATGCATGACAAATCTCCTGTTGGACATGCTGTCATTTCTATTTACATTGTGTACTATCCATGATACATCTCCTGTTGGACATGTTGTCATTTCTATGTACATTATGTACTATGCATGAAACATCTCCTGTTGGACATGCTGTCATTTCTATGTACAATGTGTACTATCCATGATAAATCTCTTGTTGGACTTCTTGCCATTTCCATGTACATTGTGTACTCTCCATGATACATATTCTGTTGGACATCTTGTCATTTCTATGTGCATTGTGTACTATCTATGATACATCTCCTGTTTGACATGTTGCCATTTCTATGTACAATGTGTACTATCCATGATACATCTCCTGTTGTACATGTTGTCATTTCTATGTACATTGTGTACTATGCATGATACATCTCCTGTTGGACATGTTGCCATTTCTATGTACATTGTGTACTATGCATGATACATCTCCTGTTGGACATGTTGTCATTTCTATTTACATTGTGTACTATCCATGATACATCTTCTGTTGGACATGTCATATCTATGTACATTGTGTACTATCCATCATACATCTCCTGTTGGACATGTCATTTCTATGTACATTGTGTACTATGCATGATACATCTCCTGTTGGACATGTCATTTCTATGTTCATTGTGTACTATCCATGATACATTTCCTTTTGGACATGTTGCCATTTCTATGTATATTGTGTACTATGCATGATACATCTCCTGTTGGACATGTTTCTATTTCTATGTACATTGTGTACTATCCATGATACATATTCTGTTGGACATGTTGTCATTTCTATGTACATTGTGTACTATCCATGATACATCTCCTGTTGGACGTGTTGTCATTTCTGTGTACATTGTGTACTATGCATGATACATCTCCTGTTGGGCATGTTGCCATTTCTATGTACATTGTGTACTATCCATGATACATCACCTGTTGGGCATGTTGTCATTTCTATGTACATTGTATACTATCCATGATACATCTCCTGTTGGACGTGTTGTCATTTCTATGTATATTGTGTACTATGCATGACTGATACATCTCATGTTGGACGTGTTGCCATTGCTATGTACGTTGTGTACTATTTATGATACATCTCCTGTTGGACATGTTGTCATTTCTATGTACATTGTGTACTATACATGATACATTTCCTATTGGACATGTTGTCATTTCTATGTACATTGTGTACTATCTATGAAACATCTCCTGTTGGACATGTTGTCATTTCTATGTACAATGTATACTATCCATGATACATCTCCTGTTGGACATGTTGTCATTTCTATGTACATTGTGTACTATGCATGATACATATCCTGTTGGACATGCTGTCATTTCTATTAACATTGTGTACTATGAATGATACATCTCCTGTTGGACATGCTGTCATTTCTATGTACATTGTGTACTATCCATGATACATCTCTTGTTGGAATTGTTGCCATTTCCATGTACATTGTGTACTCTCCATGATACATATTCTGTTGGACCTCTTGTCATTTCTATATGCATTGTGTACTATCCATGATACATCTCCTGTTGGACATGTTGTCATTTGTATGTACATTGTGTACTTTGCATGATACATCTCCTGTTAGATATGTTGCCATTTCTATATACATTGTGTACTCTGCATATTACATCTCCTGTTGGACATTTTGTCATTTTTATTTACATTGTGTACAATGCATGATACATCTCTTGTTGGACTTATTGCCATTTCCATGTACATTGAGTACTCTCCATGATAAAACTCTTGTTGGACGTGTTAATATTTCTATGTACATTGTGTACTATATATCATACATCTCATGATGGACGTGTTGCCATTTCTATATACATTGTGTATTATCTATAATACATCTCCTGTTGGACATGTTGCCATTTCTATGTACATTGTGTACTATACATGATACATCTCCTGTTGGACGTTTTGCCATTTGTATGTGCATTGTGTACTATCTATGATACATTTTCTGTTGGACATGTTGCCATTTCTATGTACATTGTGTACTATACATGATACATCTCCTGTTGGACATGTTGCCATTTCTATGTATATTGTGCACTATCAATGATACATCTCTTGTTGGATATGTTGCCATTTCTATGTACATTGTGTACTATGCATGATACATCTCCTGTTGGACATGTTGTCATTTCTATTTACATTGTGTACTATCCATGATACATCTTCTGTTGGACATGTCATATCTATGTACATTGTGTACTATCCATCATACATCTCCTGTTGGACATGTCATTTCTATGTACATTGTGTACTATGCATGATACATCTCCTGTTGGACATGTCATTTCTATGTTCATTGTGTACTATCCATGATACATTTCCTTTTGGACATGTTGCCATTTCTATGTATATTGTGTACTATGCATGATACATCTCCTGTTGGACATGTTTCCATTTCTATGTACATTGTGTACTATCCATGATACATATTCTGTTGGACATGTTGTCATTTCTATGTACATTTTGTACTATCCATGATACATCTCCTGTTGGACGTGTTGTCATTTCTGTGTACATTGTGTACTATGCATGATACATCTCCTGTTGGGCATGTTGCCATTTCTATGTACATTGTGTACTATCCATGATACATCACCTGTTGGGCATGTTGTCATTTCTATGTACATTGTATACTATCCATGATACATCTCCTGTTGGACGTGTTGTCATTTCTATGTACATTGTGTACTATGCATGACTGATACATCTCATGTTGGACGTGTTGCCATTGCTATGTACGTTGTGTACTATTTATGATACATCTCCTGTTGGACATGTTGTCATTTCTATGTACATTGTGTACTATACATGATACATTTCCTATTGGACATGTTGTCATTTCTATGTACATTGTGTACTATCTATGAAACATCTCCTGTTGGACATGTTGTCATTTCTATGTACAATGTATACTATCCATGATACATCTCCTGTTGGACATGTTGTCATTTCTATGTACATTGTGTACTATGCATGATACATATCCTGTTGGACATGCTGTCATTTCTATTAACATTGTGTACTATGAATGATACATCTCCTGTTGGACATGCTGTCATTTCTATGTACATTGTGTACTATCCATGATACATCTCTTGTTGGAATTGTTGCCATTTCCATGTACATTGTGTACTCTCCATGATACATATTCTGTTGGACCTCTTGTCATTTCTATGTGCATTGTGTACTATCCATGATACATCTCCTGTTGGACATGTTGTCATTTGTATGTACATTGTGTACTTTGCATGATACATCTCCTGTTAGATATGTTGCCATTTCTATATACATTGTGTACTCTGCATATTACATCTCCTGTTGGACATTTTGTCATTTTTATTTACATTGTGTACAATGCATGATACATCTCTTGTTGGACTTATTGCCATTTCCATGTACATTGAGTACTCTCCATGATAAAACTCTTGTTGGACGTGTTGACATTTCTATGTACATTGTGTACTATATATCATACATCTCATGATGGACGTGTTGCCATTTCTATATACATTGTGTATTATCTATAATACATCTCCTGTTGGACATGTTGCCATTTCTATGTACATTGTGTACTATACATGATACATCTCCTGTTGGACGTTTTGCCATTTGTATGTGCATTGTGTACTATCTATGATACATTTTCTGTTGGACATGTTGCCATTTCTATGTACATTGTGTACTATACATGATACATCTCCTGTTGGACATGTTGCCATTTCTATGTATATTGCGCACTATCCATGATACATCTCTTGTTGGATATGTTGCCATTTCTATATACATTGTATACTATGCATGATACATCTCCTGTTGGACATCTTGTCATTTCTATGTACATTGTGTACTATGCATGATACATCTGCTGTTGGACATGTTGCCATTTCTATGTACATTGTGTACTATGCATGATACATCTCATGTTGGACATGTTTTTATTCCTATGTACATTGTGTTCTATCGATGATACATCTCCTGTTGGACACATTGCCATTTCTATGTACATTGTGTACTATGCATGGTACATCTCTTGTTGGACATGTCATTTCTATGTACATTGTGTACTATGCATGATACATCTCATGTTGGACATGTTGTTATTCCAATGTACATTGTGTTCTATCGATGATACATCTCCTGTTGGACATGTTGCCATTTCTATGTACATTGTGTACTATGCATGGTACATCTCCTGTTGGACAGGTCGCCATTTCTATGTACGTTGTGTACTATGCATGATACATCCCTTGTTGGACGTGTTGTTATTCCTATGTACATTGTGTACTAAACATGATACATCTCATGTTGGACATGTTGCCATTTCTATGTTCATTGTATACTATCCATGATACATCTCCTGTTGGACATATTGTTATTCCTATGTACATTGTGTACTATCAATGATACATCTCCTGTTTGACATGTTATTATTTCTATGTACATTGTGTACTATGCATGATACAACTCCTGTTGGACATGTTGTCATTTCTATGTACATCGTGTACTATGCATGATACATCTCCTGTTCGACATGCTGTCATTCTATGTACATTGTGTACTATCTAAGATACATATCCTGTTGGACTTGTTGCCATTTTAATGTACATTGTGTACTATGCATGATACATCTCCTGTTGGACGTGTTGTCATTTCTATGTACATTGTGTACTATGCATGATATATCTCCTGTTGGACGTGTTGTCATTTCTATGTACATTGTGTACTATACATTATACATCTCCTGTTGGACATGTTGTCTTTTCTATGTACATTGTGCACTATGCATGATACATCTCCTTTTGGACATGTCGCCATTTCTACTTTTCATTGTGTACTATCCATGATACATCTCTTGTTGGACATGTTGTCATGTCTATGTACATTGTGTACTATGCATCATAAATCTCATGTTTGAGTATTTGCCATTTCTATGTACATTGTGTACTATGCATGTACATCTTATGTTTGATATGTTGCCTTTTCTATGTACATTGAGTACTATACTTGATACATCTCCTGTTGGACATGTTGTCATGTCTATGTACATTGTGTACTATGCATGATACATCTCCTGTTGGACATGTTGCCATTTCTATGTACATTGTGTACTATGCATGATACATGGACATGTTGCCATTTCTATGTACATTGTGTACTATCCATGATACATCTCTTGTTGGACATGTTGTCATTTCTATGTACATTGTGTACTATACTTGATACATCTCCTGTTGGACATGTTGTCATGTCTATGTACATTGTGTACTATGCATGATACATCTCCTGTTGGACATGTTGCCATTTCTATGTACATTGTGTACTATGCATGATACATGGACATGGTGCCATTTCTATGCACATTGTGTACTATCCATGATACATCTTTTGTTGGACATGTTGTTATTTCTATGTACATTGTGTACTCTCAATGATACGTTTCCTGTTGTACATGTTGTCATTTCTATGTACATTGTGTCCTATGCATGATACATCTCCTGTTGGACGTGTTGTCATTTTTATGTACATTGTGTACTGTGCATGATTGATACATCTCATGTTGGACTTGTTGCCATTTCTATGTACATTGTGTGCTATCTATGATACATCTCCTGATGGACATGTTACCTTTTCTATGTACATTGTGTACTATGCAAAATACATCTCCTGTTGGACGTGTTGTCATTTCTATGCACATTGTGTACTATGCATGATTGATACATCTCATGTTGGACGTGTTGCCATTTTTATGTACATTGTGTACTATCCATGATACATCTCCTGTTGGACATGTCATATCAATGTACATTGTGTACTATCCATGATACATCTCCTGTTGGACATGTCATTTCTATGTACATTGTGTACTATCCATGATACTACTCCTGTTGGACATGTCATTTCTATGTACATTGTGTACTATCCATGATACATTTTCTGTTGGACATATTGCCATTTTTATGTACATTGTGTATAATCAATGATACATCTCCTGTTGGACGTGTTGTCATTTCGATGTACATTGTGTACTATGCATGATACATCTCCTGTTGGACATGTTGTAATTTCTATGTACATTGTGTACTATGCATGATACATCTCCTGTTGGACATGTTGCCATTTCTATGTACATTGTGAACTCTGCATGATACATCTCATGTTGGACATGTTGCCATTTCTATGTACATTGTGTACTATGCATGGTACATCTCCTGTTGGACATGTTGCCATTTCTATGTACATTGTATACTATCCATGATACATCTCCTGTTGGACGTGTTGTCATTTCTATGTACATTGTATACTATGCATGATACATCTCCTGTTGGACATGTTGCCATTTCTATGTACATTGTGTACTCTCCATGATACATTTGTTGGACATGTTGCCATTTCTATGTACATTGTGTACTATGCATGATACATTTCCTGTTGGACATGTTGCAATTTCTATGTACATTGTGTACAATCCAAGATACATCTCCTGTTGGACGTGTTGTCATTTCTATGTCCATTGTGTACTCTGCATGATACATCTCCTGTTGGACGTGTTGCAATTTCTATGTACATTGTGTACTATCCAAGATACATCTCCTGTTGGACGTGTTGTCATTTCTATGTACATTGCGTACTATCCATGAAACATCTACTGTTGGACATGTTGTCATTTCTATGTACATTTTGTACTATGCATGATTGATACATCTTATGTTGGATGTGTTGCCATTTCTATGTACATTGTGTACTATCTATGATACATCTCCTGTTGGACATGTTGCCATTTCTATGTACATTGTGTACTATCAATGATACATTTCCTGTTGGACATGTATTCATTTCTATGTACATTGTGTACTATCTATGAAACATCTCCTGTTGGACATGTCGCCATTTCTATGTTCAATGTGTACTATCCATGATACATCTCCTTTTGGACATATTGTCATTTCTATGTACATTGTGTACTATGCATGATAAATCTCTTGTTGGACATGTTGTCATTTCTATTTACATCGTGTATTATGCATGACACATCTCCTGTTGGACATGCTGTCATTTCTATTTACATTGTGTACTATCAATGATACATCTCCTGTTGGACATGTTGTCATTTCTATGTAAATTGTGTACTATCCATGATACATCTCTTGTTGGACATGTTGCCATTTCCATGTACATTGTGTACTCTCCATGACACATCTTCTGTTGGACATCTTGTCATTTCTATGTACATTGTGTACTATCTATGATACATCTTTTGTTGGACATGTTGCCATTTCTATGTACAATGTGTACTATTAATGATACATCTCCTGTTGGACATGTTGTCATTTCTATGTACATTGTGTACTATGCTTGATATATCTCCTGTTGGACATGTTGTCATTTCTATATACATTGTGTACTATGCATATTACATGTCCTGTTGGACATGTTGTCATTTCAATTTACATTGTGTACTATGCATGATACATGAACATGTTGCCATTTTCAAGTACATTGAGTACTCTCCATGATACAACTCCTGTTTGACATGTTGCCATTTCTATGTACATTGTGTACTATACATGATACATCTACTGTTGGACATGTTGCCATTTCTATGTACATTTTGTACTCTCCATGATACATCGACTGTTGGACATGTTGCCATTTCTATGTACATTGTGCACTATCCATGATACATCTCTTGTTGGATATGTTGCCATTTCTATGTACATTGTGTACTCTACATGATACATCTCCTGTTGGACATGTTGCCATTTCTATGTACATTTTGTACTATCCATGATACATCTACTGTTGGACATATTGCCATTTCTATGTACATTGTGCACTATCCATGATACATCTCTTGTTGGACATGTTGTCATTTCTATTTCCATTGTGTACTATGCATATTACATCTCCTGTTGGACATGTTGCTATTTCTATATACATTGTGTACTATACATGATACATCTCCTGTTGGACATGTTGCCATTTCTATGTACATTTTGTACTATCCATGATACATCTCCTGTTGGACATGTTGCCATTTCTATGTACATTGTGCACTATCCATGATACATCTCTTGTTGGACATGTTGTCATTTCTATTTCCATTGTGCTATGCATGACACATCTCCTGTTGGACATGCTGTCATTTCTATGTACATTGTGTGCTATACATGATACTTCTCCTGTTGGACATGTTGCCATTTCTATGTACATTTTGTACTATCCATGATACATCTACTGTTGGACATGTTGTCATTTCTATGTACATTGTGCACTATCCATGATACATCTCTTGTTGGACATGTTGTCATTTCTATTTACATTGTGTACTATGCATGACACATCTCCTGTTGGACATTCTGTCATTTCTATTTACATTGTGTACTATGCACGATTCATCTCCTGTTGGACATGTTGTCATTTCTATGTACATTGTGTACTTTCCATGATATATCTCTTGTTGGACATGTTGCCATTTCCATGTACATTGTGTACTCTCCATGATACATCTTCTGTTGGACATCTTGTCATTTCTATGTACATTGTGTACTATCTATGATACATCTCCTGTTGGAAATGTTGCCATTTCTATGTACATTGTGTACTATCAATGATACATCTCCTGTTGGACATGTTGTCATTTCTATGTACATTGTGTACATTGCATGATACATCTCCTGTTGGACATGTTGTCATTTCTATGTACATTGTTTACTATGCATATTACATCTCCTGTTGGACATGTTGTCATTTCTATTTACATTGTGTACTAATCATGATACATGGACATGTTGCCATTTCCATGTACATTGAGTACTCTCCATGATACAACTCCTGTTGGACTTGTTGACATTTCTATGTACATTGTGTACTCTCTATGATACATCTCCTGTTGGACATGTTGTCATTTCTATGTACATTGTGTACTATGCATGATACATCTCATGTTGGACATGTTGTTATTCCTATGTACATTGTGTTCTATCGATGATACATCTCCTGTTGGACATGTTGCCATTTATATGTACATTGTGTACTATGCATGATACATCTCCTGTTGGACATGTTGTCTTTTATAATTACATTGTGTAATATCCATGATACATATGCTGTTGGACATGTCGCCATTTCTATGTACATTGTGTACTATGCATGATACAGCTCATGTTGGACATGTTGCCAATTCTATGTACATTGTGTACTATCCATGATACATCTCCTGTTGGACATATTGTTATTCATATGTACATTGTGTACTATCAATGATACATCTCCTTTTGGACATGTTATTATTCCTATGTACATTGTGTACTATGCATGATACATCTCCTGTTGGACATGTTGTCATTTCTATGTACATCGTGTACTATCCATGATACATCTCCTGTTGGACATGTTGCCATTTCTATGTACATTGTATACTATCCATGATACATCTCATGTTGGACGTGTTGTCATTTCAAAGTACATTTTGTACTATGTTGCCATTTCTGTGTACATTGTGTACTATGCATGCTAATCTTCTGTTGGACATGTTGCCATTTCTGTGTACATTGTGTACTATCCATGATACATCTCCTGTTGGACATATTGTCATTTCTATGTACATTGTGTACTATGCATGATACATCTCCTGTTGGACATATTATCATTTTTATGTAGTGTGTACTCTCCATGATACATCTCCTGTTGGAGATATTGTCATTTCTTCGTACATTGTGTACTATCCATGATACATCTTCTGTTGGACATTTTGTCATTTCTACTTACATTGTGTATTATCCATGATACATCTTCTGTTGGACATTTTGTCATTTCTACTTTTCATTGTGTACTATGCATGATACATGGACATATTGCCATTTCTATGTACATTGTGTACTATCCAACATACATCTCCTGTTGGACGTGTAGCCATTTCTATGTACATTGTGTACTAACAATGATACATCTCCTGTTGGACATGTTGTCATTTCTAAGTACATTGTGTACTATGCATGATACATCTCCTGTTGGACATGTTGCCATTTCTATGTACATTGTGTACTATCCATGATACATCTCCTGTTGGACATATTGTCATTTATATGTACATTGTGTCCTATCCATGATACATCTCCTGTTGGACATGTTGTCATTTCTATGTATATTGTGTACTATGCATGATACATCTCCTGTTGGACATGTTGCCATTTCTACTTTTCATTGTGTACTATCCATGATACATCTCTTGTTTGACATATTGTCATTCCTGTATTTTGATAAACGTATTTTTATCTAACGAAACACAACCTTTAAATAATAATATATGATAGTAGGATTCTCTGGAAGCACGGAACGCATAAAAACTAGCAATCCCGGAAACCACGACCTCTGGCGTGCACGGCCAAGACTCCGTTACTGGAGACTCTATTAACTGCATTACCATTGCCCTATTGCTTGAATTTGGAAATATCCTTTGCATTAGCTTACATGCGTATTATAAAAAAGTTTATTTTTCTAACACCATAAAGTGTGAACACTGCTAACCAATGTCTAAATATTCTCCAACAATTTTTTCTATATCATATATTAGGTCAGATGATTTAAAAAGTTCTATCGCAGACTTAAACACCTATTGGGAACTCAGCATTACTTTCAATTAAACGAAAAATTACTTACTCTTTTCATAATTTCAGGATAAAAGAGAACCTTAATAAGGATAAATCACAAACGGGAGGTAACCTCTAGATAGTAAGTTGATTTAAGACCAAAGCTCGCCACTGATATTGTATTCTGGAATTATTTATCAATTCGGTGTAAGAGTTACGCAGCTACAGAGACGAAATGGTTTTGATGGTTCTTTAGATGGAACATTCAAATATAATATACGAGTGGCGTCCGCATTCAATAAAACGATGGGATTAAGGTGCATTCAGTTCAAAAGATTGAATGAAAGCAAATATAACAATCTGTGAATTCATTCAATACCAGTCAAGTGTAAGTAGCACTTCTTGACCTATTGGATGAAGAACGATATTCTCTTTGCTTTCTTGTATTCACAGCGAAATAAGTTAACGTTCCTAATGCTGAACAAACTTTTACACAAGAGGGCAGAGGCAGTTGTTTGAACTGTAACGTATGTATTGGTTTTAAAACTAAAGTCAGCACCATTGTTTATTGTTGTTTATTGTTGTAAGAAAATTATATATGAAGTGGTGGTTTTTGTTTCCTTTAAACAGCTTACGGTTATATCCACTGTTCGATGATTGTTGTTTTGATTTTCAGCCTCAGCAGCGGACTAGATCGTTAAGGACGACTTACTATAGTTTTTCATGCACACCAACTAAAATTGGTCTCTAATATTGTATCCAATATATGAAATATGCATAATGGTATAAAATAATTGTTTTTAACAATTTAACCTGAATATGAAATGTATAGAAATCTTAACATTTATACAAATATGTTCATTTAATATAAAAACGTTAATTTTGCAACTGCAGTTGATTTAATGATGTATACTTTAAGAGCTTTGTTTTTCTCAAATAACATAGTAAAGAGTATTTTTTTATTTTGATTGTCATTAGAATAGGTATCATAGAGTATTTTGTTAAGTTTTAAGCAAAATGTATCGATACATTATATCAAAATATTAAAATTACCGCTATATTTTATTACCAAATTGAAAAGCAATTGACACTCTGCCGAAGTTTCTTAAAAAAAACTTAAACAGTTAAAATCAAGCTTATACTTACTATTTCCATGAAATTAATATTATATGCATGCATATATGTAATAGGTTAATTAAATAGTAGATGTAAACAAGTAAAAATATGTTTTTCGCTTTTCGCATTGCTTGTTAAATCTACATTATTTCGCCAACTTTCAAGGAAGGGTATGCTTATGAGGCGGTAAAACCAAACGATCTGTACGGTAGCATGTGTTTTTTATTTCTGATATTGCATGAACATACATTAAACTTAAATAATGGAAAGTATCATAAAATTCTTTCCATAGAAAAAAAAGTGACAAAAACGATAGCAATCGTCTTTAAGTAAAATGCACTCTGTTGTCAACAATGTATATTATTGTTTGTATGCTCTCCTGTATGATTTGGATGAAATAAAGATATATATATATATTAAAATATGAAATATTTAAAAAGCATTAAAAGTACTTGTCCTGTTGCACTTTTTCCATCATGTGCATTCGTATTTGAAATACATTTTATAAAGAAACTAACCTGACAAATATGTATAGAAGAAAATACGACTGTTTTGAAAACCTGACTAGTGCTCATACATGTTTTACAAATGTTCCGAACAAATGTCATGTAAACAGCGCACATCAAAAAGCAAAAGCTTAACATAAACTGCAATATAAGCAATGTTCAATAGTCACAACGCATGTATAATACATGCGTACCTAAATAACTGCTATTGGACTTCTTTATTTTTGCTAACATGAAATGGTCCTTGCCGCAAAATTTAACTTTTAGGTTTCAAGTTTCTTTATTTGCAACTCAGCAAATATTTGTCTTTGTTAAATACAAAGAAATATAGAACCATGTCAAAGATAAATAATATGAAAACATACACATATAAACATATATAAAACAGGTTGGAATTATTCAAATAATCAAGAAAAAAATATTAGGAAACCTCTCGCAGACACCAACATCATTAAAATGCGGGGTGTATATACGGAATAATAAACTTTTGGCTCTCAAAAAATAAGTCTGTACTGGTTATACCATGGAAGCTGCAGGCTGTAAGTTTTCTTCATAATCGATCTTAACAGTCAGTGCCCATACGGTCATTTTAGTATGCAGCCCTGCTCACTTAACGACATCATAGCAACGGTGAAAATAGTCCACTTTCAGCACCCAAAGCTTCGATAAGTCTATTTTGGTCGCCATTTTTTAGGGTAAAATGTGGGGAAAATTGATTGTTTTTGTTCTCATGGGTCTCGACTGTAAATGAATTAGTACAGCTAAACTAAACTTTTGAGAATTGTCTTATAACAAACATAATCTATAAACTATATTTTATACACGTAACCACTTGCATTTATTTCTTATAAATTTTATCAGAATTTAGTTTAATAAATCTTTCGTTACAAATCGTTGAGATCGATGCATTGCATCGTCATGCTAATCTCGACAACGTGGATCTAAAGGCATGATTACATTTCTATGGTGTTCCAATGCCTACTCTCTCGGAATACCGATATAAAGAGATAGGGGTAGTGAAAATCAATGTTAATGTATCTCACAGACATATGTTTTAATTATCATAAGTCTGATAACACCAAAATGTCTGCAGCAATGCCAATTGGAACACACTGCAACGTGTACTCAGATGTATAATCTTTTCTATTCCTGAAAGGAACTGTTCTGAGTATATGGGTTTTTACATGAACTTGTGGTCTGCTATGTTTGTTAAGTGCAATGTTGTCGGATGTCACCTGTCGCATTTATCGTTGGTCGTTTTATAATTTATGATCAAAGTTGGGGGTGGGGAACCATGTTTAAACTCCCCCAGTAGTGGTTTAGCTACTAGCCGTTTCAATGTGTTTCTTTGCTTATAGTATCAATAGACAAAATTCGTTTATTGGTTTATTTCATGTTTATTGTTATCGATTCACCGTTAGCAGTCATGTTCGACATGCTTGCAATATGCGATTTTATCCGAGCCAGTCTAAAACGTGATCACCTTTTACTTAGATTAAAGTTTAAGATGTTGATGAAACCAAAGTCTAGTATCCTTTCAGAGCTTTCACTTCTTGTCCTAATTTTTGGTTTGGTTTTGTTATAGTAAGTTCCGTGGCTATGACATTAATTGTTTATGTTGTTGTCATTATTTTTGGTTTGGTTTTGTTATAGTAAGTTCCGTGGCTATGTTACATTGATTGTTTATTTTGTTGTCATTATTTTAGGTTCTTTGGCACCATATTGTCCATTCGATATGGCTTGAAAAAAGTAATACTGCTTAAGTCCGTTCCAGGTGGTTGGGGTTGGGAGTGTTTACATACCTTATTACTTTTCATTAACAGTCTTAATAAATTCCAAGTCTGTTCGGGTGGGGTCCTGGTAGCGTTCTATGTTTCTTCCAAAGGATCTCTTTAATATTATATTGTACTGCAATTTCACGATATATAAATAGGATTAATTAATACGTGATCAGTGGCAATTATTACTTTATCTGTTTGCACCAGAATATAATTATCAGCAGCACAAACATCAATAAAGTCAACATGTTTATTACAGTGCATCTAATTACCTATGACTAAATTCCATAGCCAATGGTGCATGTCACATTAGAAATACGGAATGCTCAACAATTAAAATTGATGAAAGATTACAATGTCGTTGAGTGTTTATTTTATTTGTGGAAAAGGTTTAAAAATGATCCGTTTAAAACATATTAGAGGTGTATGTTATTTGCTTGCTTTTACGATGATTTGGATCGGAATCCCAAGTTAATGCTTATCACTGAACACGTGCCAATAGACAATTGTTGTTGTTTTTTCAGAGCAGTTATGTTATTCTATGTGCATAGTTTTGTGAAGTATATTCATGAAAAATAATTAAAAGGCATTAAGCGTAACCTTTACTGACATGGTACGTGCCAGATTGTTTTCTTTATTTACTTTCAATTGCCAAAGGCTTTAGGTTATAGAAATTACTTTTAGTAATAAAGACTGAAAACAGAGTCTATATGTAATAATAATTATATGTAAAACTACAGAACAGTATGAGCACATCATTTATACCACTGTCATTGTCTTTAATAACAACAACAGAACCAAAGCCATAGCGCTTCCTAGCAAGCAGACGATGACACAATTTTAAATCGGTCAATAGCGGTCACAAGTACTTGTTACTAGAATTCAGAAACAAATATATATTTATATATAATTTTATGTATTATGTCAGTGTTCTTGCCGATTCTCTTATGGTCATGTTAAGATTACTGATCCTCCGTAAGTAACTGGCTAAGTTTTTTCCAATTACTTGCGGAATGACAGTGGTTCTTCTAAGTTTCATTCTGAGGTCTTCATCCAACAATAAATCTGGATAAACAATAAATAACCTGGCATGTGTTGAAAATGACGTTAAATTTCATTTAAAACAGACAGCTACAGAAATAAGAAGAAAACCCAATGTTGGTATACACCTATAGTAGAAGATTTTTAGTAACGGCGGTGTACGACAGCAGTATTATATAAGCACCTGTGTTATGTAAGTTTGTAAACAACGTCAGTTTATCAGCATTGGGATATGTTTGATTGACAACTATTGAAAAAATCCATCCCGTATGTATAAAAATAATTTATTTTACTCTTGATAATTGCATATATTTCCCCTTTTTAATCATCTGAGGTAAACAACGACGTCTGAAATAACAGAGTATATACTATAAAAAAAAGAATTTATTCTATCCGCTAATTGATTCTTTTAAACAACATTATCGCCTGGATTCTTCAGGGAGAAAAAATACCGAGATTAGACCATTTTGAAAACATTATTATGTTAGGAAAAAGTATTAAGCAGGGAAATGGGGAGTATGAATACGGTATATTGTTTTTAGAAGAATACGTTCTCATTTTTATCAACTAAACGAAAAAAAATAATCTTGGATGTATTTTTATCAACTGTGTACACTGAACGGGAAAAAAATCTTAGATGTACATGACAACCTACTTTTCTAATTGTATCATGACATTTTCTGCAGATTACAAACTTACATAGATAGTTCAACCTTTTTACTTTCTTTATCTTATTCATCTCATCTACTTGATTCGTTTCAATAAGTTAAACCTGTTTTACACGGGTATATTTTGGACACAGTTTCTTTAAATACTTTTCTGGCACTGCCAATAATACTTTGCAATGATCCTTATGAATGAATCCTTTATTTTCCTGTTTTGTATTGCTGCCCAATATCGATAGAGTCACTTTTCGAAATAACTAATTAGTGCCTCGTATATCGGACACATCATTAAATTGGCAATGTCTGACAGTAGCGTTATATCAGGGTCTATGTTTTAACATGTTTGTAAACAAACTATCATTCAATCATTATGGGGTTATTATTTGATTGACAACTTTTGAAATAAGTTTCTATATTTAAAAATATACTCCCGATATTTAACCATCTTGTCCTTTATTTTAATTATCTAAGGTAAACAGACGTCTGAAATAGCAGACGATAAAAAGCGCGGGGATCATTATTAAATAGCATCAGCGCCCGAATACTTTAGAGATGATAGGCAGCTGATCATGTACCACACACATAGAACACATTTATAAGGTATATAACTTAATATTCGAAGTTCTCTTATATTACCAGTATAATTCTTCTGTCATATTTACGCTGGTTTCACAATTAATATCAGGTATAATAATAGTGAGCTAATTTAGTTCTAGTGTCAACTGACACAGGGGAACCAAGATGATTTGACGGACGTTCACGTCAAATTGAGGCTAAATGTTCTCAATTCAGGAGTATTTTGCTCTATAACTTTTGCCAAACATAACCGATTTTAATATATAGACATATAGACATATAGACATATTTTATTGACTTAAACTTTACAGTTTCTCATCATTATACATACAATTGACAATATTTTTGCTCATGACAGATATAAGCATTATAAACATTAAATTTTGCAAAAGTATAAAATGTTTAGTATATAGACGTGTCTGTTAAACAAAATATATTAAGTAACAAAAAACATATGATTTACCCATATAATCTTAGTATTTTACCCACCCAATTATAATAAAGTAATTCAGCTTATTTATTAAAAACACATACATAACATTTGACATAACTTTCGTGAGAATGTACTATTAATTCATTAATTTAAAATAAAGTTCGGAATAGAGCGTCTAATTTTTAAAGCTTTCGATATGTATTTGCTAAGTTTAGTAAGTTCAATTTTGTTTGAAGATTGTAGCAAGTTTACAAATTTGACCATACTTGGTCTTCTAATATAATATTTTTTTATAAACTTATTTCTAATATCAGTATACATAGAACACAATAAAACAAAATGAAACTCGTCTTCAATATCGTGTCTGTTACAAATTTGGCATTTACGTTCGTTTCTATCTAATCTGTCCCTGGAATATCTACCAGTTTCGATTCTAAGTGAATGAGAAGAAAGTCGTAATTTAGTTAAAAAGCTGCATGAGGTTTTAGTACACAATAAATCAAGATAGTTTTCATAACCAAAAGTTGGTTTTACATTTCTGTATAAAACGTTGAGAACCCTATTTGAAATGAGATCTGCATTCCAGTTTTGAATAAAACAGTCTACTACTCTTTGGCGAAATATTGAAATAAAAGTATTACTAATACCATTCGTTGGTTCATCCCAATCATACATAAACCCATAGTTATGTAACATACATTTTACATTTAACAACCAATTTATTTTCCCATTTTACAGTCTTCATATGTACTCTTATATACACAATTTAAAACACATTATCCGACTTTAATAGCCTTTCCAGTATTTGATTATCCTTATAAATCTTGATATAAAAAGCGGATAGCGGCCAAGTTCTCCATAGACACCTGCATTGCTCATTGTTAACTTAACCCCTAAAATATTCTTACAGAACTTTAAATGTATTCTCTCGATATCCTTGGACTTGGTGAATCCCCATACCTCACTCCCATAACTAAGAATAGATGTAACAAAAGCATCAAATAATTGCGAAGATGTTTTTGGACGAATTTCAAATTTTCTTATATTTGAAGTTAAAAGATTCATTGCTTTTAATGCTTTACCGCAAAGATATTGTTGATTCAATGTAAAAGTACCCGTATAATTAAATACAACACCTAGATAATTAAAATCATCTACAATATCCAATAACTTTTCATTATAGTGGAAACGTTCAGATTCTTTTAATCTACCTCTTTTGCGAAAAACCACGACTTTTATCTTTTCGGTATTTACTTGGAGACCCCAAATATCGCAATAATCATGTAATCTATCAATACTTCTTTGCAGATCCTCCGGGCTTGAACCTATGAGAATCATGTCGTCAGCAAAAAGCAATAATATTAAAGTAATATCGTCCAAAGACATTCCACAGTTTACTCTATTTTGTAAAAAAAGCTCAATGTCCTCCATGAACAGAGCAAACATGATCGGTGACATTATTTCTCCTTGCTTTAAACCTACTGAAATATTGAAAAAGTCCGAACAAGATCCGCTTAATTTAACACAAGATTTAACGGAATGATACATTGATCGAATAATCCTAAGTATTTCCCCTTAACGCATAATTTAAATAATTTAAACCACATTGCTTGTCTATAAATTGAATCAAAGGCTTTTTTAAGATCAACAAAAGCGCAATATAGACGATTTTTATTGTTAAGAACTTTATCGATAATACATCGGAGTATAAATATAGCATCTCTGGTGGATTTCCCCTTTCTAAAACCAAATTGAGCATCTGATATAATATTATTTTCATCACACCATTTATTTACTCGCTCATTTAAAACACTTGTGAAAAGTTTGCCCATACAACTAACTAGAGTTATTCCCCGGTAATTATTAACTTTATCTTTGTCACCCTTTTTGTGTAGTGGAATAATACAACCCTTAGTCCATTCATCTGGAAAACACCCAGTATCAAATATAATATTAGAAATGTCTGCTAGATGAGACGATAGTATATCGCAAGTTGATATAAAATATTCATTAAGCATATTATCTCCAGCGACCTACTTTTTCTTTAACGCTCGGATCGCGACCTCAACTTCTCGGACACTTATACGTCTATCCAGTTCTTCGAAAACTGGGTCGTCCTGATTGAAATCATGGGTTTGGTTAAAAGTTTCGGCATCATCGGAAATAGTAACAGGTATATCTTTGAAAAGATTTACAAAATATGTATTAAAATCATGTAAAGAAATATCTGGGGGAGTTTGTTTTCTTTTGATAAAACGTCTCCAAAATTCACGTCTGGAAAAACGCATACTTTCCAACTCTTTCTTTTGTTTATATTTAAAAGCACGTTTCTTTTTTTTTCAATAAGTTTTTATAAGCAATCTTGTTATCAACAAGTAACGTTCTGTTCACATCTGACTTATTTAGATTAAAAGTATATAATGCTTCTTTATACCGCTTTTTAGCTTGAATACACTCCTTATCAAACCGCCGCGTTGTATCACTGTTCTGAATGTTAAACTTTGACCCCGAAACATTGTATTTCCTTTTAAAAAGCGGATCGGCCATTTCGCGGATTGTATTCGTAAATTTTACAATAAGATTATTAATACTTAACGGACTATTTTTATCGACAGTATTTAAAAAATTATTGAACTGTGGTAATTTGCCTATTATTCTTCTGCGAAAGGCATCTATATGTTCATTTTCCCATTAAGTACTTTCCGCAAACTTTGCGCAATGATCACTGTCAAGACTAACCGGACATTTAATTGTAAATGATAACGGTGCGTGGTCGCTGAACTCATTGAAATTCTCAATTTTGAAATTGCTCACTGATCGAAAATCGCGTTCCCTTACTAAAAGATAATCTATCACACTACACCCGTGCCTGTTAACATATGTATGAGAGCCATTACCAAAGTCACAACCTATTCTACCATTGGCTATTCTTAATGAGGTAGCTTTACACAAATCTAATAATTTATTTCCCTGTGAGTTAATAACGGTATGTTGTGATGATCGCTGCAATGGATTATCTGGTATGTAATCTAACGAGTCTAAATCTTCTACAATACTATCGCATATAATGTAATCGTTTCTGTTTGACACCCTTGCATTATAATCACCTGCTATAAATAGCCTACCTAGTGACTCGAAATCGTGAACATCGTTTTGCAGTAATTCAAATAAATCGACATCAAATATGTTTGCCGCCGGCGAGTCATCTCCCCACATATACACACCACATAAATAAGTATCGTAATCGCTACAAAAGGAATCTTTATCTAACTTTAACCAAATAATTGTATGTTATGATTTCTTATAATTGATACACCTGTTTTAATAATGTTTTTTTTATATAAATAGCAATACCACCACTATTACGCTTTTCCCTCTTGTGTCTGAATTTCCTATAAAAATTATAGCATTTATAACCTGGCAGGTCAATGTCACTGTCCTCTGAAGTCCACGATTCTGATAATATTATGATATCGTTTTTACACAAAATATTTACGAAATCAGCATTCTCCTTCTTAAGATCACTCAGTCCATTACAAATCCAAACTAGTATCTTGAGTTCATTCTCTGCGTTTCCCTAGTCAGCCTTGATTGGTTTCCCGTCAATGTATAGGGTGTCGTAACTTATCCATGCGCGTCGCCCTTCCTGTTTAGCGTTCTTCAGCATGGGTGACAGCTTACGTCGCTTCGCGACCACTCAGAGGAAAAATTGTTCATGCATATAAAAATCGCTGCCTTCCAATTTGAATCGTTGACGTCGAACCATCTCTCTATCAGGTAATAGATTGAACTTACACACAACTTTACGCTTGTAACCGGGCGCGGGGGCGCCGATCCTGTGTACCCTTTCTAATTTCATATTGTCAGCAACGTCTTTAGCTATTTGTAATTTATCATGCATAAACTGACGAAATTAAACTTCTGTTTCTTCTGCTTTCTCATTTGGGGATTCTGGGATGTTGCCAATAATTATGTTATTTCGCATTGACTGTGACTGGAGATGAATAATAGAGTCTTTCAGTTTTTTATTTTCATGATCCATTTGGGAGAGTTTTATCTTTTTAATACAAAGAATGACAGCGGAAAGCAGAATAGTGCCACAAATCCTGGATTAATTTACTTTCACACTTTAATTAATTACACTTTAATCATTCTGTTTGATCATGGAAACAGTTGGAGACATTGTGTTTTGGGCGATTAAGTTCCAATCAAAAGCTGCAGTTCTAAGCGTTTTTTATGTCATATTTTGTCGAGATTGTCTCCAAATGTATTTAAATTAACTTAGCCCCGACTGTTACCCTCCCTCCCTCTCTTACATATATATGTATATTGTCAGCTACCAACATTGAGAGGTGCTGTCTGATTAGCTGAAAAATGTATAGGGATGTTCAGGACATATAGTTTTATAGTAAGCTTATTTCTGGTTGGATGAAAATGTCAAGCTGGCAAATGATCACAATAAAATATAAGTTTATTATGTTTGTGTCAATAAAAAATTAAAATTATGTTTCTGTGACTGACTAAATCTATTTTATTAAGGAGACTGTATGGAAAGTAAAATTGGTGAAATTTAGTTTTTTTTCATGCTGAAAGTGGGGGTACCCAACTTCAGGGGGCAAAAAGTGGTAAAATGTGCGAACGTTATAATGTAAGTCTGTGGAAAACGCAATGGTGGTAGCTGACCATATATACCGATGGCAGCAAAATAACTACAACAAAAATGCAATTACCTAAATATATGTACAGTATGGACAGTGTATATTTAATAGTACAGAAATAACGGCTTAATAAAATATATTTAGAACTATGTTTATTTTTCTTTATTTGAAACTTCGAGCCTGTCTTCTGGAACAGCCAAATTGATATTTACACAGGCACCTTCTGGCTGTTCCAGTTACAAACAAGCGTTTCGATTGATGACTGATACGTTCAGACCTTCGATATAATTACCTTTAAAAAATATACTTATCACAGGTATCAAGAACTAAAAACAACTTTAGAATCGTTCAAATGATTACCGCTATCGCAAGAGATGAATTTTCATGTTTAGAAAGGTAAGTTATACACTTTGGGCAGTTCTTATCTCCTCTTCTCTGAATGCGCTCTCAAAAAGTATTTAATAACATCAAGTGTTTGGAAACAGAGCTGTGTCTGCGCAGCATGAAACAAATTCATTATGAGATAAATAGATAAAGATACAACGTTTATATCCGAAGTGCATCGGTGGTGAAAATAACGAAATTATCTACGTGGCCACCCTGAGATTGGCATGCTCACTCGTGGCTACGCGACTTGTGACCATAGAGGTGTAACGATTCATCGATGGACCGATGGATCGCGATTCACCTTTCTGCCGATGTGTGTATTGGGTATTAAATGAAACTTCCAATAGATCGCGATGCAATGCGTTCTTTCAACATACGATGCATCGGTACGATTGTCAAATATCGGGCATCGCAATTCCATTCTCGATGAAACATAAAAACTTACTTATAAAAACTAACAAACAAAAAAGAACGTTTTTTTTTTAAAAAAAGCAAGACGAATTTTCGGATATAACTGGTTTAACATGTGACGAATATTACGGACAGCATCTCCTTCACGTCAGGTACTATCCCACTATGTTTATTTCATCATAGTCACTCTCGCAGTTACGCAATTTGGTTAGTTCTGTTGTTCTCTGTTAATAAATACACTTTTAAGTTGCAAACGAGCACAGTTATTACATAGACCTTATTAAACAATCATGGTGATTGCATAAGATACAATTCAAAAATAAGTATCGTGATGCGCATTGCAACTCGACTTAAATATTGTAATACGCATCGCCATTTATTTTTACAGGCAAAACGTATCGTGATACATATTGTTCTGAAAATGAAGTATCGCGATACGCATCGCAGATGAAAGTAAATGGCAATGCACAGCCCTAGACCATACCACTCCAGCAGACACCCGATGAAATGAAATGATAGTTCATTATTACAACCAACAGTTATTCTCCTTAAACTGGAAAAAAACGCAGCTTAAAATGAAATCAAGTTTATTTCCTAATATTTGATTGGAAGTGTGAATGTGCATACATTTGTCCTTCACGGATCCAGTGCTCCTGAAAGGGGTTTTGTTAGACGTATCATTCTCCCTGTCATATATATACAGTATGCAGTATATATATACAGTATATATGTATGGTGTTTATCGTCGCTTTCAATAATTGTTCAGTTACATCGCGACGGGTTCCACTTGAGACAGTATTCTAAGCATTGCCACACTGGAGTATCATGCCACAGACACAAGGTACATTATACTGACACCAAGTCGACCAAACCTGCAACGTGTCTCTAAATGATGAATGCCAAGCGAAGAAGCTTTAATACCATTCAAAGTATTTTGGTATGACCCGGTCGGGAATCGACCCCATGACCTTCCGCATGCAAGGCGGACTCCCTACCCCTATACCACCGCTGCGGTCTATAGACATGAAATACAATGATCTAAGCACGTGCACAGTCTGACAGGTGAGTGTTTAATATCATAGTGAATACACCTTTAACACGTCTTACTCAAAATAATGTTTATTTGTCTTCGTTTGAAACGTTATGTTTATCTCTGGAACAGCCAAATTGATATTTACACAGACACCTCCAGGCTGTCCCATTAACAAACACGCGCCTCGACCGATGACTGATATAAATCAACTATTTATTCAGACTTAAGGTTTTGTGTAATTACAGTTAGAAACGACCAATATATTCATCAGATAAATAGAGACTCAACTGATTGCGGTGACTCGCAAGAGATGAGATTACACAGTGTTTATATATGTAGCATAGTTTAGTTTTTCTTTAAATGCACTCACAAAAATAGTTGTATTCATAACATGAAATAAACTCAGAATAAGATCAATTGATAAAGTTACAAACTATATCCGCGGAGTTTATTGGTAGTGAAATAAAAAAAAATATCAATCTTCAGAACAGAATGGTCGCTCCAGGACGGAATGGTCGCTCCAGAACGGAACGGTCGCTCCAGAACGTAGTTTTCGATCCAGATCGGAGTGATCGTTCAAGAACGGAATGGTCGTTCCAGAACGGAATGGTCGCTCCAGAACGGCACGGTCGCTCCAGAACGGAGTTTTCGCTCCAGAACGGAGTGATCGTTCAAGAACGGAATGGTCGCTCCAAAACTGAATGGTCGCTCCAGAACGGAACGGTCGCTCCAGGACGTGGTTTTCGCTCCAGAACGGAGTGATCGTTCAAGAACGAAATGGTCGCTCCAAAACTGAATGGTCGCTCCAGAACGGAACGGTCGCTCCAGGACGTGGTTTTCGCTCCAGAACGGAGTGATCGTTTAAGAACGGAATGGTCGTTCCAGAACGGAGTGATCGCTCAAGAAGGGAATGGTTGCTTCATTAACGAGCATAGAACAATACTATCAGTTGATTGCTAAATAAGTAATTAGTAACAAACGAATCGACCTGAACAGATTTTCATAATCTTATATAAACATGAAGTAAAATATGGTATTTAACTTTTATATTTGTGTATGTGTGCCTGCGTTCTATTTTAAATCAAGAACTTCTTGTCAACATAATTATCATTCCAGTCAGATCCGGTTATTTTCAAATTAATTCAAATATATTTTGTTAAAACACATAGTAGATCTAAGTTTTAATCAAATCCCAACGTTCGTTACATTTTTGAGCTCAATTTTGTTAAAATTGCACGGGATAAATCTAATAATACTAAGTTTTCAACCTATCAAAAATATTATTCAACTGCATTGATTTTACAATTTTGACAGACGTATTAAAATTTAGCGTATATACTTATTTCTTTAAAATAAATCTTACAGTCATGCCAGCGTTCTATTAATGCAAAAACTATTTCTAATTCAACATGTTTTATCCAATCAGGGTTGCGTTAATTTACCCAAATATTGTAAACATATTTCATAAAAACACACGTGTATCGCACCTTTATTATATAAGACAGTGTATTAAACAAGACGTGGATGAATAGATTCTATAGTATTTGAATATTATATTTGCCGTCTCCTGACACATAAAAAACATTTTTTTACAGACGTGCCGAAGTACTTATATGTGAATGGTTAAGACAAGAAAGTAAACTAAACACAGGGGCTAGTCACACAGTAGTGTATAGTATATGGGAATCGGACAGAATTATTTTTAATTAAAGCGTTGAGTTTGGGTGGCTGTGAATGTTTGCGACAATGCCCTTGTCTTTATTGTTCTATATATAGGGATATAGAATATATATTGCCACTAGCCCATGTGAAATATATAGTATGACGATAGCCACAATGAGTACAGTTTTGAAATGGGTCCTTCAAAACGTACATTTCAAAATGAATGCTAACAAGAGGGCCACCCGGTCTCGACACTATTTACTGCAACACATAAAATATATTTTCATTATACAGTTTGCTAAAGCCCCAGTCACACTGCAATACGACAGATTGACGACTTCTGACAACCAAAAAAAAGCAGCGATCAACGACATCCACTGCCGTAACTTCGAAAATTGCAAGAACTGTTATTGGGTGATTAGTTGCCGATTGCTTGTACGACAGGTTGCCGAGTGTCGTACGAAAATGGTACGATTATCAAAAATTGTTAAATAATGATGGCCGACCGCCCGTGATATTGTCGGCAACTGCTCGGCGATTTATCGGCGATAATCGAAAACTGGTTGCGGATTTGTGGTCGATGTTCGTATGGCGGTCGGCAATCTTTTAAAAATTATTAACAACCTCATGTCTTGGTGTTATAAATATAGGAGGAATCTCTCAGTATTCCACAAGCTGTTGAAGAGGCAACATATTAACATGCCGGGTTCTTCCGTTTCCACCAAGACACCTACAGATGCTGGGATTTATGTTGTAACAGGAAGATAATTCTTGCCCTTGCCCTTACCCTTGGCCTTCTTGGAAACACCCTTGGGGATAATTGTATCATGTGGCTTCAAATTTGAAATTTTTCAAACAACACTAAAAGTTTCGCTGGGCAAACAACGAAAGAATAATCGCAGATTATGGCGCGCACCTTTTTTACATTGTAATGTCACGTTGGCCCGCGGTATGTTGAAACATGTTCGCAGAGAATTTGGCGAACGTTCGCCGAGATGCTGCCGGTTGATCGCCGAGTGGTTGTTGTTGGGCGAACGTTTGGCGAATGGTCGGAGATTGGTCGTTAATTTTTCGCCATTTGGTTGGCGATCAGTTGCTCGCAACCAGTGAAAACCAGTCCAAGAACTATCGCCTGCTATCTGACAAACAATTAAAGACAAGAAAAACCTTCTATCGATCAGTTTGATCCACATAAGGTTTCCGATGCAGCAGCGGCAATCTCCAACAGACCAAAATGCGCATAACGCTGACAACCTATTACAGACTGTCAACAACCTATCTACAACCAGTGATTGTCGGAAGTCGGGAATCGGTCGTATCTCTAGTTTAACTAGGTTTAACATCACCATTTCTGTTGTTGAAACAGCTTAATATTCTTTCGGGGCCATGTGTAAACCACGGTACAAATAACACCCGTATGCCTCTAAGATACGATATATTAAAAAATAGACTCTGCACCAAAACTCTGTATTGTGGTATGCGTTGAGTAACCTATTGTAAGAACATATTCGATCAAAACACACAACATGTGACCATGGTTTTGCAAAGATAATAATAGCAGTAGTACTAATAGTAGTATTAGTTGTAGTAATAGTAGTAGTAGCAGTATCAGTATTAGTAATAGTAGTAGTTGTTGTAGAAATAGTAGTAGTAGCAGTAGAAGTAGTAGTTGTTGTTGTAGTTGTAGTAGTAGTTGTTGTTGTAATAGTAGTAGTAGTAGCAGTATAAATAATAGTAGTAGTAGTAGTAGTGGTGGTTGTTGTTGTAGTAATAGTAGTAGTAGTAGCAGCAGCAGCAATAGTAGCAGTAGTAGCAGCAGCAATAGTAGTAGTAGTAGTAGTTGTTGTTGTTGTTGTTGTTGTTGTAGTAGTAGGTGTAGTAGTTGTTGTAGTAATAGTAGTAGCAGCAGCAGTAGCAGCAATAGTAGTAGTAGTAGTAGTAGTAGCAGCAGCAGCAGCAGCAGTAGTAGTAGTAGTAAAAGTAAAAGTAAAAGTAGTAGTAGTAGTAGTATTAGTAGTAGTAGAAGTAGTATATGAAGAAGTATTCCTGACGTCATATAAATAAATCCATCAACAATGACAATGAATGTAATGTGTAATAAACCGCATTGTACCTGTTCTTGCCGTCATAATATTGCACCATTGCAATCTGACAAGTATTGCGATAACGTTCCTGTGTGGTAATTCTTGTGTCATATATTCAACGGCGAGGATGCCAGGAAATTTGATGAATGACATAATAAAAACAATTTACAGTTTATCAGCATTAATCGTGAAATAAACACCCCAGAAACCATCTATTTTTATAAACCCGACTCGAAACTGCGAGAGCAATGCTGTGTTACGTGGTGTTTTACTTCGATATAAATGATAAATTCCTCAGACATTCAAGATTTTTAGACATTTGGGTATGTATGTAAAGAAATATTTGATTATTCATGATTCAATCAATTACATTTTTTTATTAATTCATCCTATACGAAAACATTAACGTACGTGACAGAAAATAATGTGATTTAAAATACGTGTGCGAGTGCTTTCTAAGCCGTTTTCGATATTTTAGACAAACGTAAAAAATGCCAATAAGATATAGCAACCTTTAATATCATGTTTGCTCGGATGCAACACAAAAAATAACCATGCTTAAATTGTTAAAACGTAACGAGTCAACCTGTTTACCTATGATCGTATAGTGATGTCTATGTATTGCTATCTGAAACTGCATGTTTGTGGAAAGGTTGCTCTAAAACCAGTAGTGTCGGGTTAGTTTTGAAAATGTTAGTAAAAATTTGGAATTTTATCATTTTTTATCACACCGATAAAACTGAAGAATTGTAAATATAC
Source organism: Panopea generosa (assembly GCA_029582155.1). NCBI lineage: Eukaryota > Metazoa > Mollusca > Bivalvia > Adapedonta > Hiatellidae > Panopea > Panopea generosa. The sequence continues at coordinate 53,082,519 of CM055898.1, forward strand.
ATATAACACATTTTGTAAATATACATGTCACCCAAATTGTAAATATAAATATCACACATTTTGTAAATATACATATCACACATTTTTAAAAATATGCATATCACACAATTTGTAAATATACATATCACCTAATTTGTAAATATACATATCACACAATTTGTAAATATATATTTCATACATTTTGTAAATATACATATCAAACATTTTGTAAATATACCTATCACCCAATTTGTAAAAATACCTATTAAAAATTTTGTAAATATACATATCACACATTTTGTAAATATACATAAAATCACCCAATTCGTAAATATACATATCATACAATTTGTAAATATACATATCACCCAATTTGTAAATATACATATCACCCAATTTGTATATATATATTTCATACATTTTGTAAATATACATATCAAACATTTTGTAAATATACCTATCACCCAATTTGTAAAAATACCTATTAAAAATTTTGTAAATATACATATCACACATTTTGTAAATATACATATAATCACACAATTCAAAAATATACATATCACCCAATTTGTAAATGTTTATTTCATACATTTCGTAAATATACATTTCACACATTTTGTAAATATACATATCAAACATTTTGAAAATATACATATCACACAATTAGTAAATATACATATCACACAATTTGTAAATATACATATCACCCAATTTGTAAATATACATGTCACCCACATTGTTAATATACATATCACCCAATTTGTAAATATACATATCACACAATTTGTAAATATACATATCACACAATTTGTAAATATACAGATCATCTAATTTGTAAATATATATGTCACCCAAATTGTAAATATAAATATCACACATTTTGTAAATATACATATCACACATTTTTAAAAATATACATATCACACAATTTGTAAATATAGATATCACACATTTTGTAAATATACATATCACACATTTTGTAAATATACATATCACCCATTTTGTAAATATACACATCACACAATTTGTAAATATACATATCACCCAATTTGCAAATATACATTTCACATATTTTGTAAATATACACATCACCCAATTTGTAAATATACATATTACTCATTTTGTAAATATACAAATCACTCAATTTGTACATATCACCCAATTTGTAAATATACATATCACCCAATTTGTAAATATACATATCACACATTTTGTAAATATACATATCACAATTTTGTAAACATACATATCACCCAAATTGTAAATATACATATCACATATTTTGTAAATATACATATCACCCAATTTGTAAATATACATATCACAATTTTGTAAACATACATATCACCCAATTTGTAAATATACATATCACCCAATATGTAAATATACATATCACACAATTTGTAAATATACATATCACCCAATTTGTAAATATACATATCACCCAATTTGTAAATATACATATCACCCAATTTGTAAATATACATGTCACCCAAATTGTAAATATACATATCAAACATTTTGTAAATATACCTATCACCCAATTTCTAAAAATACATATCACCCAATTTGTAAATATACATATCACACATTTTGTAAATATACATATAATCACCCAATTTGTAAATATACATATCACCCAATTTGTAAATATACATATCACCCAATTTGTATCAATATATTTCATACATTTTGTAAATATACATATCAAACATTTTGTAAATATACCTATCACCCAGTTTGTAAAATACCTATTAAAAATTTTGTAAATATACATATCACATATTTTGTAAATATACATATAATCACCCAATTGGTAAATATACATATCACCAAATTTGTAAATGTTTATTTCATACATTTTGTAAATATACATTTTACACATTTTGTAAATATACATATCAAACATTTTGTAAATATACATATCACACAATTTGTAAATATACATATCACCAAATTTGTAAATATACATGTCACCCAATTTGTAAATATACATGTCACCCAAATTGTAAATATACATATCACCCAATTTGTAAATATACATATCACACAATTTGTAAATATACATATCACACAATTTGTAAATATACATATCATCCAATTTGTAAATATACATGTCACCCAAATTGTAAATATAAATATCACACATTTTGTAAATATACATATCAAACATTTTTAAAAATATACATATCACACAATTTGTAAATATAGATATCACACATTTTGTAAATATACATGTCACACATTTTGTAAATATACATATCACTCATTTTGTATATATACACATCACACAATTTGTAAATATACATATCACCCAATTTGTAAAGATACATTTCACATATTTTGTAAATATACATATCACCCAATTTGTAAATATACATATTACTCATTTTGTAAATATACATATCACTCAATTTGTACATATCATCCGATTTGTAAATATACATATCACCCAATTTGTAAATAAAAAATATCACACATTTTGTAAATATACATATCACCAAATTTGAAAATATACATCTCACCCAATTTGTAAATATACATATCACACAATTTGTAAATATACATATCACACAATTTGTAAATATATATATCACCCAATTTGTAAATATACATATCACCCAATTTGTAAATATACATATCATCCAATTTGTAAATATACTTATCACACATTTTGTAAATATACTTATCAAACATTTTGTAAATTTACATATCAAACATTTTGTAAAAATACATATCACCCTATTTGTAAATATACATATCACCCAATTTGTAAATATACATATCAAACATTTTGTAAATATACATATCACCCAAATTGTAAATATACATATCACCCAATTTGTAAATATAAATTTCACACATTTTATAAATATACATTTCACACATTTTGTAAATATGCATTCCACACATTTTGTAATGATACATATCACCCAATTTGTAAATAAACATATCACCCAATTTGTAAATATATATACCACCCAATTTGTAAATATACATATCATCCAGTATGTAAATATACTTATCACACATTTTGTAAATATACTTATCACACATTTTGTAAATATACATATCACCCAATTTGTAAATATACATATCACACATTTTGTAATTATACATATCACCCAATTTGTAAATATATATATATATCACTCAATTTGTTAATATACATATCATCCAATTTGTAAATATACATATTAGCCAATTTGTAAATAAATATATCACCCAATTTGTAAATATACCTATCATCCAATTTGTTAATAAACATATCACCCAATTTGTAAATATACATATCACCCAATTTGTAAATAAACATATCACCCAATTTGTAAATAAACATATCACACAATTTGTAAATAAACATATCACCCAATTTGTAAACATACATACCACCCAGTTTGTAAATATACAAATCACCCAATTTGTAAACATACATATCACATATTTTGTAAATATACATATCACCGAATTTGTAAATATACATTTCACACATTTTGTAAATATACATATCACCGAATTTGTAAATATACATTTCACACATTTTGTAAATATACATATCACCGAATTTGTAAATATACATTTCACACATTTTGTAAATATACATATCACCCAATTTGTAAATATACATTTCACACATTTTGTAAATATACATATCACCCAATTTGTAAATATACATATCACCCATTTTGTAAATATACATATCACCCAATTTGAAAATATACATATCATCCATTTTGTAAACATACCTATCACCCAATTTGTAAATATACATATCACCCAATTTGTAAATATACATATCACCCATTTTGTAAATATACATATCACACAATTTGTAATTATACATATCACCCAATTTGTAAATATATATATCACCCAATTTGTAAATATACATATCACCCAATTTGTAAATATATATATCACACAATTTGTAAATATACATATCAAACATTTTGTAAATATACATTTCACACATTTTGTAAATATACATATCACCTAATTTGTAAATATATATATCATACATTTTTTAAATATACATTTCACACATTTTGTAAATATTCATATCACACAATTTGTAATTATACATATCACCCAATTTGTAAATATATATATCACCCAATTTGTAAATATACATATCAAACATTTTGTAAATATACATTTCACATATTTTGTAAATATACATATCACCCAATTTGTAAATATATATATCATACATTTTGTAAATATACATTTCACACATTTTGTAAATATACATATCACACAATTTGTAAATATACATTTCACACATTTTGTAAATATACATATAACCCAATTTGTAAATATACATATCACCCAATTTGTAAATATACATTTCACACATTTTGTAAATATACATATCACCCAATTTGTAAATATACATATCACCCATTTTGTAAATATACATATCACACAATTTGAAAATATACATATCATCCATTTTGTAAACATACATATCACCCAATTTGAAAATATACATATCACCCAATTTGTAAATATATATATCACCCAATTTGTAAATATACATATCACCCAATTTGCAAATATACATATCACCCATTTTGTAAATATACATATCACACAATTTGTAATTATACATATCACCCAATTTGTAAATATACATATCACCCAATTTGTAAATATACATATAATCACCCAATTTGTAAATATACATATCACCCAATTTGTAAATATACATATCACCCAATTTGTATAAATATATTTCATACATTTTGTAAATATACATATCAAACATTTTGTAAATATACCTATCACCCAGTTTGTAAAATACCTATTAAAAATTTTGTAAATATACATATCACATATTTTGTAAATATACATATAATCACCCAATTCGTAAATATACATATCACCAAATTTGTAAATGTTTCTTTCATACATTTCGTAAATATACATTTTACACATTTTGTAAATATACATATCAAACATTTTGTAAATATACATATCACACAATTTGTAAACATACATATCACCCAATTTGTAAATATACATGTCACCCAATTTGTAAATATACATGTCACCCAAATTGTAAATATACATATCACCCAATTTGTAAATATACATATCACACAATTTGTAAATATACATATCACACAATTTGTAAATATACATATCACCCAATTTGAAAATATACATATCATCTATTTTGTAAACATACATATCACCTTATTTGAAAATATACATATCACCCAATTTGTAAATATACATATCACACAATTCGTAATTATACATATCACCCAATTTGTAAATATACATATCACCCAATTTGTAAATATACATATCACCCAATTTGTAATTATACATATCACCCAATTTGTAAATATATATATCACCCAATTTGTAAATATACATATCACCCAATTTGTAAATATATATATCACACAATTTGTAAATATACATATCAAACATTTTGTAAATATACATTTCACACATTTTGTAAATATACATATCACCTAATTTGTAAATATATATATCATACATTTTGTAAATATACATTTCACACATTTTGTAAATATTCATATCACACAATTTGTAATTATACATATCACCCAATTTGTAAATATATATATCACCCAATTTGTAAATATACATATCAAACATTTTGTAAATATACATTTCACACATTTTGTAAATATACATATCACCCAATTTGTAAATATATATATCATACATTTTGTAAATATACATTTCACACATTTTGTAAATATACATATCACACAATTTGTAAATATACATTTCACACATTTTGTAAATATACATATCACCCAATTTGTAAATATACATTTCACACATTTTGTAAATATACATATCACCCAATTTGTAAACATACATATCACCCATTTTATAAATATACATATCACCCAATTTGAAAATATACATATCATCCATTTTGTAAACATACATATCACCCAATTTGAAAATATACATATCACCCAATTTGTAAATATACATATCACCCAATTTGTAAATATACATATCACCCATTTTGTAAATATACATATCACACAATTTGTAATTATACATATCACCCAATTTGTAAATATACATATCACCCAATTTGTAAATATACATATCACCCAATTTGTAAATATATATATCACACAATTTGTAAATATACATATCAAACATTTTGTAAATATACATTTCACACATTTTGTAAATATACATATCACCTAATTTGTAAATATATATATCATACATTTTGTAAATATACATTTCACACATTTTGTAAATATTCATATCACACAATTTGTAATTATACATATCACCCAATTTGTAAATATATATATCACCCAATTTGTAAATATACATATCAAACATTTTGTAAATATACATTTCACACATTTTGTAAAAATACATATCACCCAATTTGTAAATATACATATCAAACATTTTGTAAATATACATTTCACACATTTTGTAAATATACATCTCACCCAATTTGTAAATATACATATCACACAATTTGTAAATATACATTTCACACATTTTGTAAATATACATATCACCCAATTTGTAAATATATATATATCACCCAATTTGTAAATATACATATCACACAATTTGTAAATATACATATCACACAATTTGTAAATATACATATCACCCAATTGGAAAATATACATATCACCCAATTTGTAAATAAACATATCATCCAGTTTGTAAATATACAAATCACCCAATTTGTAAATATACATATCACCCTATTTGTAAATATACATATCACCCAATTTGTAAATATACATATCAAACATTTTGTAAATATACATATCACACAATTTGTAATTATACATATCACCCAATTTGTAAATATATATATCACCCAATTTGTAAATATACATATCATCCAATTTGTAAATATACATATCACCCAATTTGTAAATATACATATCACACAATTTGTAAATATACATATCACACAATTTGTAATTATACATATCACCCAATTTGTAAATATACATATCACCCAATTTGTAAATATACATATCACCCAATTTGTAAATATACATTTCACACATTTTGTAAATATACATATCACCCATTTTTAAATATACATATCACCCAATTTGAAAATATACATATCATCCATTTTGTAAACATACATATCACCCAATTTGAAAATATACATATCACCCAATTTGTAAATATATATATCACCCAATTTGTAAATATACATATCACCCATTTTGTAAATATACATATCACACAATTTGTAATTATACATATCACCCAATTTGTAAATATACATATCACCCAATTTGTAAATATACATATCACCCAATTTGTAAATATATATATCACACAATTTGTAAATATACATATCAAACATTTTGTAAATATACATTTCACACATTTTGTAAATATACATATCACCCAATTTGTAAATATATATATCATACATTTTGTAAATATACATTTCACACATTTTGTAAATATATATATCATACATTTTGTAAATATACATTTCACACATTTTGTAAATATTCATATCACACAATTTGTAATTATACATATCACCCAATTTGTAAATATATATATCACCCAATTTGTAAATATACATATCAAACATTTTGTAAATATACATTTCACACATTTTGTAAATATACATATCACCCAATTTGTAAATATACATATCAAACATTTTGTAAATATACATTTCACACATTTTGTAAATATACATCTCACCCAATTTGTAAATATACATATCACACAATTTGTAAATATACATTTCACACATTTTGTAAATATACATATCACCCAATTTGTAAATATATATATATCACCCAATTTGTAAATATACATATCACACAATTTGTAAATATACATATCACACAATTTGTAAATATACATATCACCCAATTGGAAAATATACATATCACCCAATTTGTAAATGAACATATCACCCAGTTTGTAAATATACAAATCACCCAATTTGTAAATATACATATCACCCAATTTGTAAATATACATATCACCCAATTTGTAAATATACATATCAAACATTTTGTAAATATACATATCACACAATTTGTAATTATACATATCACCCAATTTGTAAATATATATATCACCTAATTTGTAAATATACATATCATCCAATTTGTAAATATACATGTCACCCATTTTGTAAATAAACATATCATCCAATTTGTAAATGTTTATTTCATACATTTCGTAAATATACAATTTACACATTTTGTAAATATACATATCACACAATTTGTAAATATACATATCACCCAATTTGTAAATATATATATCACCCAATTTGTAAATATACATATCATCCAATTTGTAAATATACATATCACCCAATTTGTAAATATACATATCACCCAATTTGTAAATATACATATCATCCAATTTGTTAATATACATGTCACCCATTTTGTAAATAAACATATCATCCAATTTGTAAATGTTTATTTCATACATTTCGTAAATATACAATTTACACATTTTGTAAATATACATATCACACAATTTGTAAATATACATATCACCCAATTTGTAAATATACATATCACCCAATTTGTAAATATACATGTCACCCATTTTGTAAATATACAAATCACCCAATTTGTAAATAAACATATCACCCAATTTGAAAATATACATATCACACAATTTGTAAATATACTTATCACACACTTTGTAAATATACTTATCACACATTTTTTAAATATACAAATCACCCAATTTGTAAATATACATATCACACATTTTGTAATTATACATATCACCCAATTTGTAAATATACATATCAAACATTTTGTAAATATACATAACACCCAATTTTTAAATATATATTTCACACATTTTGTAGTATACATTTCACATATTTTGTAAATATACAAATCACCCAATTTGTAAATATATATATATCACCCAATTTGAAAAGATACATTTCACCCAATTTGTAAATATACATATCACACATTTTGTAAATATACATATCACACATTTTGTAAATATATACATATCACCCAATTTGTAAATATATATATATCACCCAATTTGTAAATATACATATCATCCAATTTGTAAATATACATATCATCCAATTTGTAAATATACATATCACCCAATTTGTAAATATACTTATCACACAATTTGTAAATATTTATCAAAATTATGTTTTGTTCCAAAATAGAAACAAAATTAAAAGATTGCATACCGTTGTTTTTATTTTCATATTTGCATCATGCAGATCTCAAACGAACTCTGTCTCCGAAACGACTTAAGTAAAAACATTTGCATATCATACCAAACCTCATTACGGAAATGGCATCTGTAATAAGCAAAATATGTTTCTATTATTTCAACAGTGGCATTGAATTGTTGATAAGGATACACTATTCGGAATGAATAATCACTAGATAATGGTCTCGCCAAACGGTTTCAGCATATCTAAGGAGGATAGTCGTGGTTAATATTAAATTCAATACATATCACCACAACAAAGGGGAAATCTTATTGTTCTTTAAATCGTTTTATCAGAACTGCCTTTATCTTTACAGAAATGCTGTATACACACAAGTTGTCTTCATCAAGGGACGATAACACGCTGGAGATCCTGGATACATCTTCACAGGTATTGACGAGTTGTCTTTCTTATTTTTTTATTTTTTTTATTTTTGGGGGGTGGGGGGGGGGGGATTTCCTCTAAGAATAAAAAATGTAAATATATTATACCCTGTAAAATAAGGATATATATATATATATATATAAACCAATATTCAAAGGACATGACCCCCCAAAGAAACATGAGCGCAATTAATTAGTAAAGGACGGTTTCTATACGACTTTTTGTCAGTCTATTCCGTGGATAGAATTTGATGAAACCAAGTATGTATAAAGCTTCATATATGTTTGGGCAATATCAGAATAAAAGGATTTAACATAGAAAAGTGACACCCGGGGTAACAATGCTCCATAGCAAAGTACCCCGCTGGGAGCATAAACCTGGTCAACGGGTACACCCAACCTCGCTCTTCGTCCGTCGTCACATCACGTGACAAGACATTGTAACTAAATGTCTCCCCAGACTAGTCTTATTAAAAACACTGCATCATGCACTACTGATGTATGTACCGTGAATGACATATCTTACAATATTCAAAGTACAACAGGTACAAAACTAATTATGTCAACTATTATTGAAATGTAGTAATAGGCCTGTTGTCTACCAATAATAAAATGTTCCACATATAGGGTGTGAAATCGAACATAACCAATAATGTCTGATAAAGGAATCCATTGTAAAACACAGAGGGCAACCAAATGAGACAATAGCAGACTCCGTTTTATTGAGTCGGTCCATGAGGTGTAATGGAACATGCAACATCTCTCATGCCCCTGGTACCGGGTTTAAGCGTGAGGTGTAATGGAACATGCAACATCTCTCATGCCGCTGGTACCGGGTTTAAGCGTGAGGTGTAATGGAACATGCAACATCTCTCATGCCGCTGGTACCGGGTTTAAGCGGTCTGCTATTCTCACACAACACTAAATGTAAGAATGGTATAAACTATATATATTCAGTTTTGTACTAAGCCCGTGACATCTTTTCTCATTTTTCATACTGCGTTGACAAGCAACGGAAGGTATGTTAATCCTTTACAAGTGTCTATGGTATATACTGAACGAAACAGCTAACCCGACACTTGGCATTCTATGTATTTGACATTTTATATATTTTCTTAAAAAGTATCTAAGCCATCTCCTTGAAATTTGAACTTGAATAAGGAAAGAACGTTGCTATGTAAAATCAATACATAATTGTCTGTTACATGTCTGTTAATGTCGTATACTTATTTAGACAAAGCTACTCAATATTTTGATGAAGATATCGGAAATACCAAAGTGATTGGTTAGCTTTTCCGTTCAGTATATATAGTTGTAAATTGTTAATATCTTAAAGATTTGTATGTATTACAGCCATCCATGGAAAATCTGGAAAAACACATGAAATGGGGCGACGGGTTCATATTTCTGTATTCTGTGACAGACAAAGCCAGTCTTACTTATCTTGTCAATGTCAAGGACATTCTAGAGAAGGTCAAAGGTCGCGATTGTCCGCTTGTGCTTGTGGGAAATAAATTTGACCTTGTATCGGCGAGAGAAATAACAGAAGAGGATTTTCAGGAAATGGCGGGAAATTTCGAGTGCCCAAAATTTGAAGTTTCTGTAGCAGACGAATGCACTGGCGTGATGGAGGCGATGGAAGAAATACTGTGTCAGGTTAAGAGAGACTTCATAAAGAACTTGAACACCGGAAATATGGCATCAATTGAAAATAAACCCAAATCAAAACTTTACAGCATGAAGAAGGCGTTCAAAAAACGTATAAATAGAAGCCATAGTGATACATTTTGAAGCATAGATAATACATGTCACACACAAACACACAATTGCCATAAATAAACATGAATAGTATGATAACTGTATTATATGTAATATTGTGTATTCTTCATGTGTTCATGAAATATATGTAGTTTTTCTTCTGTCTTGGAGGAAAGCATTAGAATACATGAAAGAAATCAACGAAAAAGTACTTTCGTTAACCTTACCTCGTCTACGCTATTTCCCGCGTCTTCTGTGTATCCAAGCGAAAACTGTCACCCATATTCCTGAATTTAATTATGCACACGACTGAAATCTTCTGCACGAGTGTTATATGTACAAAAAAATAAAGAATATATCATTTTTCCAAACGGTTATGTTTTATAACGTGGCATTAAATAGTCACAAAAAGTATACTTTGATATGATATGATAAAATATAGATCTAATAAAGAAATATGGCTGTTTGTATGATGGATGACATGTTTCATTTTAAATGATGTGATACGGATTTTTACATGTGCGTTTACTGGCCAATTTGAAACAGTTCTTTTGAAAAATGTAAAAAGAAAACTCATAAAGTGATCTTGATATATATGTTATACCAAAAGACAAAGCCGCCTTCAAACCCGTCTGCTATAAGATTATTCTGAATAAGGTAAATATATATATATATATACATGTATATGTCTATATGTTGGAGTGTGTTTTCAAAACCAGCGTTTGCTCGACGTTGATATAAGAATACATACACTGCTAAATAAAATATCCTATACTGTATATGCAAATGTGTCAATTTATTTCGTCTGCGATAGTGATAGACACTTGTTTGTAAATAGAAATAACTAAATACAGATTTGTCTTCATATGTTTGTGATTAGAAAAAAAACCTGAAAATCAGAATAAATATGCCAAACAAAAGACGTAATATTTATAGGATCCAGACGCCATACCAGCAAGAATACAAGCAATGTATAGCATTATCGTCAGCACATGTACCGGGATCCAGACGCCATACCAGCAAGAATACAAGCAATGTATAGCATTATCGTCAGCACATGTACCGGGATCCAGACGCCATACCAGCAAGAATACAAGCAATGTATAGCATTATCGTCAGCACATGTACCGGGATCCAGATGCCATACCAGCAAGAATACAAGCAATGTATAGCATTATCGTCAGCACATGTACCGGGATCCAGACGCCATACCAGCAAGAATACAAACAATGTATAGCATTGTCGTCAGCACATGTACCGGGGTCCAGATGCCATATCAGCAAGAATACAAACATTGTATAGCATTGTCGTCAGCACATGTACCGGGGTCCAGACGCCATACCAGCAAGAATACAAGCAATGTATAGCATTATCGTCAGCACATGTACTGGGGTCCAGACGCCATACCAGCAAGAATACAAGCAATGTATAGCATTATCGTCAGCACATGTACTGGGGTCCAGACGCCATACCAGCAAGAATACAAGCAATGTATAGCATTATCGTCAGCACATGTACCGGGATCCAGACGCCATACCAGCAAGAATACAAGCAATGTATAGCATTGTCGTCAGCACATGTACTTGGGTCCAGACGCCATACCAGCAAGAATACAAGCAATGTATAGCATTATCGTCAGCACATGTACCGGGATCCAGACGCCATACCAGCAAGAATACAAACAATGTATAGCATTATCGTCAGCACATGTACCGGGGTCCAGATGCCATATCAGCAAGAATACAAACAATGTATAGCATTGTCGTCAGCACATGTACCGGGGTCCAGACGCCATACCAGCAAGAATACAAGCAATGTATAGCATTATCGTCAGCACATGTACTGGGGTCCAGACGCCATACCAGCAAGAATACAAGCAATGTATAGCATTATTGTCAGCACATGTACTGGGGTCCAGACGCCATACCAGCAAGAATACAAGCAATGTATAGCATTATCGTCAGCACATGTACCGGGATCCAGACGCCATACCAGCAAGAATACAAGCAATGTATAGCATTGTCGTCAGCACATGTACTTGGGTCCAGACGCCATACCAGCAAGAATACAAGCAATGTATAGCATTATCGTCAGCACATGTACCGGGATCCAGACGCCATACCAGCAAGAATACAAGCAATGTATAGCATAATCGTCAGCACATGTACCGGGGTCCAGACGCCATACCAGCAAGAATACAAGCAATGTATAGCATTGTCGTCAGCACATGTACCGGGGTCCAGACGCCATACCAGCAAGAATACAAGCAATGTATAGCATTATCGTCAGCACATGTACTGGGATCCAGACGCCATACCAGCAAGAATACAAGCAATGTATATCATTATCGTCAGCACATGTACCGGGATCCAGATGCCATATCAGCAAGAATACAAGCAATGTATAGCATTGTCGTCAGCACATGTACTGGGGTCCAGACGCCATACCAGCAAGAATACAAGCAATGTATAGCATTATCGTCAGCACATGTACCGAGTCCAGATGCCATATCAGCAAGAATACAAGCAATGTATAGCATTATCGTCAGCACATGTACCGGGGTCCAGACGCCATACCAGCAAGAATACAAGCAATGTATAGCATTGTCGTCAGCACATGTACCGGGGTCCAGACGCCATACCAGCAAGAATACAAGCAATGTATAGCACTGTCGTCAGCACATGTACCGGGATCCAGACGCCATACCAGCAAGAATACAAGCAATGTATAGCATTATCGTCAGCACATGTACCGGGATCCAGACGCCACACCTGCAAGAATACAAGCAATGTATAGCATTATCGTCAGCACATGTACCGGGGTCCAGATGCCATATCAGCAAGAATACAAGCAATGTATAGCATTATCGTCAGCACATGTACCTGGGTCCAGACGCCATACCAGCAAGAATACAAACAATGTATAGCATTGTCGTCAGCACATGTACCGGGGTCCAGATGCCATACCAGCAAGAATACAAGCAATGTATAGCATTGTCGTCAGCACATGTACCGGGGTCCAGATGCCATACCAGCAAGAATACAAGCAATGTATAGCATTATCGACAGCACATGTACTGGGGTCCAGACGCCATACCAGCAAGAATACAAGCAATGTATAGCATTATCGTCAGCACATGTACTGGGGTCCAGATGCCATACCAGCAAGAATACAAGCAATGTATAGCATTATCGTCAGCACATGTACTGGGGTCCAGATGCCATACCAGCAAAAAAATACAAGCAATGTATAGCATTATCGTCAGCACATGTACTGGGGTCCAGACGCCATACCAGCAAGAATACAAACAATGTATAGCATTATCGTCAGCACATGTACTGGGGTCCAGATGCCATACCAGCAAGAATACAAGCAATGTATAGCATTATCGTTAGCACATGTACCGGGATCCAGACGCCACACCAGCAAGAATACAAGCAATGTATAGCATTATTGTCAGCACATGTACTGGGGTCCAGACGCCATACCAGCAAGAATACAAGCAATGTATAGCATTATCGTCAGCACATGTACCGAGATCCAGATGCCATACCAGCAAGAATACAAGCAATGTATAGCATTATCGTCAGCACATGTACTGGGGTCCGTTTCATAGTCCATAGTCATATATGCCACAGGGCCTACATGTGACCTATATAAGGCATATCTATATATCATATATCTATGATAGTGAAATATTGACACCAAAATACCATCCTATGTTTATCGAACAAAAAAACAAGTATGCATTGTATAACCATTATACCTTAAGTAAGTTATACCATACAGGACATGTGTTTTATATGTCCAGCATATATGTTGCTGTATTGTGTAAATGTCTCTGCTTTGTTGGATATATTAGCCGAGCCATGGTGACGTACACGGATCATCTGTAAATAACCAACAAAACCTCTTCTTCGGCTGGGAGTCCAATATGTGTAAATCGTCATCATCAAGCACCCAATCAAACACGTCAGCGTTCTGACTGATTCGTGCTGGGTTGTTGGACTTTGGAATGGTTATGTAACCTTTCTGCACACTCCATCGTATTAAAACTTGGGCTTGTGATTTGCCGTACCGGGCAGCAATTTCCTTCAACCACGTTTCATTAAACATTTCGCCTTTAGCCATAGGGCAGTAACCCATGACAGCTATGTTTCTATTGCGACAGTAGGCCACGGTTTCTTCCTTTCGTTGCCAAGAATTTAACTCGATTTGATTGACCACAGGTCTTGGTAGCCCTGCTTCTTCAAGAGCATGTAAATGGTGTGGTGCAAAGTTTGAAACCCCCAGGGAGCGGATCTTGCCCGTCTGCTGTAACTGCAACATGACCCTGTACGTCTCAATGTTCTTGCCGCCTGCAGGAGTGTGGATGAGATACAAATCGATGTATTCTAGACCCATATTCTTCAGACTATTCTCAACGTGTCGTCTGCAAAGTTCGGCGCCATTATTCCAGAGTTTCGAAACAACAAATATGTCCTCTCTAGGAACACCACTACACCTGATTGCTTTCCCGACGTCCTCTTCATTTCTATAAAAACAAATGAAATTGTCATTTCGCTAAGAAGACAATGTTTAAAATGTTTAAAATCTTGTTAGTTGTACCATTATTATCATACATTTTGGTTAACTTAGATCGACTGATTTCTAAAGAATTTATTTAAGACAGATCAATAAAATGTCTTCTACCCATGCTTCCAACAGCTGCCTGATGAAATACGTTCAGTTGGGAGGAAGCCGGATAGCAATACAGTGTTGATGTTTAATACCGAAGAAACATACACACTAATGTTAACCTCACATTTCTTATTCAGACATGGTCGTACAGGTCTTCGTAATTATTATCTGTTGTCAGACTATATACAATGATACAACTGTGTTGGTCTGCAGACGTCTCTACAGTGGTTGGTTGCGGTACATGGGTAGTTAGACTTTGTTGCGTTATTTTTCAAACTTTCTGGACTAGATTCTTCATATGTGCCAGTGTGTCTGTCAGACGACAGTTGTGTATATCTCAATAACCCATCGTTCTTGTCATTTTAACGATATTGTAATTTCTTTAAAGTGTATTTAAGTACAGAAACCAGGAAACACTATATATATATATATATATATATATATATATATATATATATATATATATATATAAAAGAAACTTTCACTAAGTTTGAATGTGAATATTTTGTAAACATTTAACTAAATTTGACTGAAATCTTCTGCTTGTTGTATAATTATGTCTCATCAATCTATGAAATAGCTAAATTGGACAGAAATTATCAACTTTATTGTTTGATTTGAATTTAAAACAGGAAGGGGTGGATTTCAAAATCGGGTTATCAGTAGCGTGTGTGGCCGCCGCGTGCGATAATGACTGTTTGACATCGACGTCGCATTGAGAGCACAAGCTTGTTTATGTCAGCCTGTGGGATAAATAAAAAGATAATATCCCACAGGCTGACATAAACAAGCTTGATGACATGTCCAGTCTGACTAGTAAAATGGGTGAAAGATGATAATTATATATGTCCAGCCCGACTTGTAAAATGGGTGAAGGATGCCATATACATGTATGTCCAGTCCGACTGGTAAAATGGGTGAAGGATGCCATATATGTCCAGTCCGACTGGTAAAATGGGTGAAGGATGCTATATATGTCCAGTCCGACTGGTAAAATGGGTGAAGGATGTTATATATGTCCAGCCCGACTGGTAAAATGGGTGAAGGATGCCAAATATGTCCAGTCCGACTGGTAAAATGGGTGAATGATGCTATATATGTCCAGCCCGACTGGTAAAATGGGTGAAGGATGCTATATATGTCCTGTCTGACTGGTAAAATGGGTGAAGGATGCTATATATATCCAGTCCGACTGGTAAAATGGGTGAATGATGCTATATATGTCCAGCCCGACTGGTAAAATGGATGAAAGATGCTATATATGTCCTGGCTGACTGGTAAAATGGGTGAAAGATGATATATATGTCCAGTCCGACTGGTAAAATTGAAGGATGCTATATATGTCCAGCCCGATTGGTAAAATGGGTGAAGGATGATATATATGTCCTGTCTGACTGGTAAAATGGGTGAAGGATGCTATATATGTCCTGTCTGACTGGTAAAATGGGTGAAGGATGCTATATATGTCCAGCCCGACTGGTAAAATGGGTGAAGGATGCTATATATGTCCTGTCTGACTGGTAAAATGGGTGAAGGATGCTATATATGTCCAGTCCGACTGGTAAAATGGGTGAAGGATGCTATATATGTCCTGTCTGACTGGTAAAATGGGTGAAGGATGCTATATATGTCCAGTCCGACTAGTAAAATGGGTGAAGGATGCTATATATGTCCAGCCCGATTGGTAAAATGGGTGAAGGATACTATATATGTCCTGTCTGACTGGTAAAATGGGTGAATGATGCTATATATGTCCAGCCCGACTGGTAAAATGGGTGAAGGATGTTATATATGTCCTGTCTGACTGGTAAAATGGGTGAAGGATGCTATATATGTCCAGTCCGACTGGTAAAATGGGTGAAGGATGCTATATATGTCCTGTCTGACTGGTAAAATGGGTGAAGGATGCTATATATGTCCAGCCCGATTGGTAAAATGGGTGAAGGATACTATATATGTCAAGTCCGACTGGTAAAATGGGTGAAGGATGATATATATGTCCAGTCTGACTGATAAAATGGGTGAAGGATGCTATATATGTCCAGTCCGACTGGTAAAATGGGTGAAGGATCCTATATATGTCAAGCCCGACTGGTAAATTGGGTGAAGGATACTATATATGTCCTGTCTGACTGGTAAAATGGGTGAAGGATGCTATATATGTCCAGCCCGACTGGTAAAATGGGTGAAGGATGCTATATATGTCCTGTCTGACTGGTAAAATGGGTGAAGGATGCTATATATGTCCAGCCCGACTAGTAAAATGGGTGAAGGATGCTATATATGTCCTGTCTGACTGGTAAAATGGGTGAAGGATGCTATATATGTCCAGTCCGACTGGTAAAATGGGTGAATGATGCCATATATGTCCAGTCCGACTGGTAAAATGGGTAAATGATGCTATATATGTCCAGCCCGACTGGTAAAATGGGTGAATGATGCTATATATGCCCAGTCCGACTGGTAAAATGGGTGAAGGATGCTATATATGTCCAGTCTGACTGGTAAAATGGGTGAAGGATGCTATATATGTCCAGTCCGACTGGTAAAATGGGTGAAGGATGCTATATATGTCCAGTCCGACTGGTAAAATGGGTGAAATATGCTAAATAAGTCCAGTCTGACTGGTAAAATGGGTGAAGGATGCTATATATGTCCAGTCCGACTAGTAAAATGGGTGAATGATGCTATATATGTCCAGTCCGACTGGTAAAATGGGTGAAGGATGCTATATATGTCCTGTCTGACTGGTAAAATGGGTGAAGGATGCTATATATGTCAAGTCCGACTGGTAAAATGGGTGAAGGATGCTATATATGTCCAGCCCGACTGGTAAAATGGGTAAAGGATGCTATATATGTCCTGTCTGACTGGTAAAATGGGTGAAGGATGCTATATATGTCCAGCCCGACTGATAAAACGGGTGAAGGATGCTATATATGTCCTGTCTGACTGGTAAAATGGGTGAAGGATGCTATATATGTCCTGTCTGACTGGTAAAATGGGTGAAGGATGCTATATATGTCCAGCCCGACTGGTAAAATGGGTGAAGGATGCTATATATGTCCTGTCTGACTGGTAAAATGGGTGAAGGATGCTATATATGTCCAGCCCGACTGGTAAAATGGGTGAAGGATGCTATATATGTCCAGTCCGATTGGTAAAATGGGTGAATGATGCCAAATATGTCCAGCCCGACTGGTAAAATGGGTGAAGGATGCTATATATGTATATGTCCGGTCCGACTGGTAAAATGGGTGAAGGATGCTATATATGTCCAGTCCGACTGGTAAAATGGGTGAATGATGCTGTATATATCCCGTCCGACTGGTAAAATGGGTGAATGATGCTATATATGTCCCGTCCGACTGATAAAATGGGTGAAGGATGCTATAAATGTCCAGTCTGACTGATAAAATGAGTGAAGGATGCTATATATGTCCCGTCCGACTGGTAAAATGGGTGAATGATGCTATATATGTCCCGTCCGACTGATAAAATGGGTGAAGGATGCTATAAATGTCCAGTCTGACTGATAAAATGAGTGAAGGATGCTATATATGTCCAGTCCGACTGGTAAAATGGGTGAATGATGCTATATATGTCCAGTCCGACTGGTAAAATAAAACCTCGGGTCAGTCAACTCGCATATTCGGTTTAATCTTACTTATTAGGCATCGATTGTGAAACAATTGATGACAACTTTACAACTCACGCTACAACTCTTCCTGGTTAGAACCAGTAGGTAAGCATATGTAGGAAAGTGTTCTGCTCATGGACACCACACATAGCCTTTGGGGAGGATCGAACAAACCGGACTAAAATAAAGATTGTTTCCGCAGAGTAATTTGATTTGAACTATTGTGCTGTTTGCACAAATACAATATTAATCCATTTACAATATATGCCCATAATGTTACATGAAGTAAATAAACTAGTATTCGGTTTGGGACATCGTTCTAGACTGGCCTGTGTCTATTTCTGTAATCTAATCCACACGACATGATCGAAAATGGAACACAGTCTAAAAATGTCCATGCCACTAATAGTGAGGTCTGCGATAAACTTACTGGTAATATTCGGCGGCATCCAGAAGTCTATATCCATTCTGTAGTGCTGACAGTATCCCAGCTTCGCTGCACATATTCATGCCAAGTCCAAACATCGGCATGTGGTAGCCGTCCCGGAGTTGTATTCGACTGTTCAAACTTTCTGCGACTTCAGCCATATTTCGACTTTGATGAAGACCAGACGAATACTGCTGGTTAGACTGGAATTTAATTTTAAAATGTGTTTAAAATATAACTCATTATCACTACTGTGAACGCTCTGCCAAACACTTAACTATAAACGGCACAGTGCCTAAACATCGCTTTCTAATTACACATTTGTTCAAAACTAAAGGTCAAATTTTAGAGATAGTTAAAAAAAAATAGGGTTGCCTCTCAACAACCTCTAAGTATTGTTTTCCGAAATACAAAAATCCCCAGTATTTAACAAACGCATGCAATGTATATAGGAAGACAGGATTTGGACATATAACTACCTTTCTATAGCAAAAGCTCTGTTGAATATGTCTTACAAATATACTGAAAAGACAAAGAAACGCCGAGTTATTTCCAAAGCCACATTATCAAACTATTGTAAGTGATATTTACGGATTTAAAATATGCATGTAAAGGTATTTCATTAATGAATCTGTCAATTAAACTTATCCTATTGACAAAATATACAAATTCCAAAACTGTAAATAGCGCTTACAATAGTTTGACAATGTGACTCTGAAATTCACCCGGCGTTTCCGGGCTTTGTCCATTCAATACATATACCAGAGAAAATAAGCCAGCACACTTTGTGCTACCTTGGTCTCATATATCTGCCACACCATGTCCCCAGTACAGGGCATTGGCGCGACAATGGATCTGGACCGCCATCCACCCTGCAGAGATTTCCTGAATATTTAAGAGACAATAGTGATCCGTCTATGCAGCTACCAACTCCAAGTCAACGTTTAATATCAGTCGAAGGTCCTCGGCTGAGAATTTTCGTTGGTTAGTAATGACAGGCTATAACATTTCCGTCCATACTAGTATTTTGTTTTATCATTGTATTTTGTAAATATACATCGTATAAGTATAGTCTTACAAATATGTTATATCGAGACTTAATGTGCTATATTTGTAGCTAACAACTTTTACTATATCGCGTATCGCCGGCAAGAAGGTTCTGTACCTGCATAATAAATATAGAAACTAGGTCGAACAATTCGATGTTCATGCATAAATCAAAGTTTGAAATGTGACCTCAAGTTTATCAATTCAAATGTATGAACACCGTGAAATGAAAATATAACTAAGTGGTGAATATGGCATGACGGACGTTGCAATATTCAATATTTTTTTTTATTTGTATTCAATATTCATACATTAACCAACAAGCAGATCCTATCAATAAGGTTAACTAGCAAGCTATCCTAGGAATAAGGTAAACCGACAAATTATCCTAGGACTAAGGCTAACCGACAAGCTATCCTAGGAATAAGTCTAACCGAAAAACTATCCTAGGAATAAGGCTAACCGACAAGCTATCCTAGGAATAAAGTTAACCAACAAACTATCCTAGGAATAAGGTTAACCAACAAGCAGATCCTAGCAATAAGGTTAACTAGCAAGCTATCCTAGGAAAATGGTTTACCGATAAGCAGATCATAGGAATAAGGTTAACCAACAAGCTATCAAAAGAATAAAGTTAACCAACGAGCAGATCCTAGCAATGATGTTAACTAGCAAGCTATCCTAGGAATAAGGTTAACCGACAAATTATCCTAGGACTAAGGCTGACTGACAAGCTATCCTAGGAATAAGGCTAAGAATAAGGCTAACCAACAAGATATCCTAGGAATAAGGCTAACCAACAAGCTATCCTAGGAATAAGGTTAACCGACAAGCTATCCTATGAATAAGGCTAACTGACAAGCTATCCTAGGAATAAGGTTAACCAACAAACTATCCTAGGAATAAAGTTAACCAACAAGCTATCCTGAGAATAAGGTTAACCAACAAGCTATCCTAGAAATAAGGTTAACTGACAAGCAGATCCTAGGAATAAGGTTAACCAACAGGCTATCCTAGAAATAAGGTTAACTGACAAGCAGATCCTAGGAATACGGTTAGCCAACAAACTATCCTAGGAATAAGGTAAACCAACAAGCTATCCTGAGAATAAGGTTAACCAACAACCTATCCTAGGAATAAGGTTAACTGACAAGCTATCCTATGAATAAGGCTTACTGACAAGCTATCCTAGGAATAAGGTTAACCAACAAACTATCCTAGGAATAAAGTTAACCAACAAGTTATCCTGAGAATAAGGTTAACTTACAAGCAGACCCTAGGAATAAGGTTAACCAACAAGCTATCCTAGAAATAAGGTTAACTGACAAGCAGATCCTAGGAATAAGGTTAGCCAACAAACTATCCTAGGAATAAGGTTAACCAACAAGCTATCCTGAGAATAAGGTTAACCAACAACCTATCCTAGGAATAAGGTTAACTGACGAGCAGATCCTAGGAATAAGGTTAGCCAACAAACTATCCTAGGAATAAGGTTAACCAACAAGCTATCCTGAGAATAAGGTTAACCAACAACCTATCCTGAGAATAAGGTTAACCAACAATCTATCCTAGGAATAAGGTTAACTGACGAGCAGATCCTAGGAATAAGGTTAGCCAACAAACTATCCTAGGAATAAGGTTAACCAACAAGCTATCCTGAGAATAAGGTTAACCAACAACCTATCCTAGGAATAAGGTTAAATGACATGCAGATCCTAGGAATAAGGTTAACCGACAAACTATGTTAACCGACAAGTTATCCTAGGAATAAGACTAACTGACAAGCTATCCTAGGAATAAGGTTAAATAACAAGCGGATCCTAGGAATAAGTTTAAATAACAAGCGGATCCTAGGAACTACATATATCTCTGCCGCATTTAAATAAATGACATACTGTTGAAAATGTCGTAACCTCTCTCATAATAATGTCAAACAAAACAACGTCACACATTGCGTTTATAAATATGACCATTTAACGTGTTTAAAGATAGTCAAACACCAATTATTAACTCCATTGGCGATCTTCGGATATATACTCATATACTGGTATTCATGACTTACCTTATGTTTCCTTGTATATAAAATGTAACATGTCATGGAGAGGCAGATGGTGACAAACAAAAACGCATCTTCACAATTTCAATGTCCAATTTAAATATGTAATTGAGTATAAAACATCGAAATTTATAACGATAGATGGGCGACAGACGCAACTCACCGTAAAGTTTACTTGGTGTATCTGTCCAAGCTGACTTGACCTAAATGTATATGCGTGTATCGTTTGGACACTATGTTATCTCACTAGTGGATCCAGAGTGTGTGCAACCCCGGTGCCAGTCTTACAATGATGTGCGCACTCCCACCCCTTAAAGGCCCAATTATATATTACGCCCTCCTTATCATTTAAAATTCTGTATGCATTTGCCAAATCATGGTTACGCCTAAAACCACCCACAAACACACACACACAAGTACTGAAAAGTTTACAAAGATGTTACAACGCTGTTACAACGCAGAGCCATATGCGGCAGTAAGCCATAAATATGGTTTACTGCCGCAGTTTATATGGCTTATTGCAGCAACATGCTTAGTGCTCAGGAAGGGGTAACACAGTGCTACATATGTGTATTTTGTATGGCTTAATGCAGCAGTTGTTTTGATATTTTCATAGATGTGTTAACAAAATGATACTGTCAAATAACAAATTAACGGTCATTTGACAGTAATTATATTAAAATTCGTAGGCAGTTGATTTTCTTTGCAAAAGACGAGAAATACTTCCAGTAATTGGAAATTTTATCTTAAGATTACTTTTCAAGAACTTTTCCAACTTTTATTATACAGTAGTATTTTTTAACTCAAATAATAATGAAGTATATTTCGTTGATAATTTTCTTCTTTTATATCATTTTGCGGCATAGTTTTGTATGTCATAGTTTGTGTGTTTACCGGCGCAATAAGCCATACGAACATTTTCTGTTGGAATTTTTCATATGACTTACTGTGTTGGGTACTTTTATGGCTCACTGCACTGCCCCGATGTGCAAGCAAACGAATTGAGCTTATTTTTATACGCCCGTTTTGAAAAAAAACGGGACGTATTATGTGATGGCGCGTGCGTGCGTCCGTCCGTCCGTCGTACTTCGTGTCCGGAGCAGAACATAAAAACCGTTCGAGGTATTGACTTGAACCTTTGCATATAAATAGATGACAATTAGACGATGTACAGAGCGCAAAAACCAAGTCGATAGGTTAAAGGTCAAGGTCATCAAATTTGATTTAATGTTCAAATCTGTCGTACTTCGTGTCCGGAACAGAACATAAAAATCGTTTGAGGTATAGAGTTGAAACTTGGTATATAGATACATGATGATAAAACGATGTGCACAGCGCAATGATCCGGTTGGTAGGTCAAAGGTCAAGGTTACAAATTGAGAAACTGTCTGTCACTTTTTGTGTGTCCACAGCATAACTTAAAAACTGTTGAAGGTATTGATTTGAAACTTGGAATATAGGTAGGTGGCGATGAGTTAATGTGCAGATTGCAACACTGGTCACCTCTGCAAAAACCCTCACCCCACTTAACCCCCAGACCCCCCCCCCCCCCCCACACACACACAAATATCCCCCTCAATTGTTTTTCAACAAGACGATGTCAAGAAACCCCACTCACTTACCACAATCCCCTCCCCCACCCCTCCCCCTCCCCCCCCCCCCAAAAAAAATTCCCCTCCTGTTTGGAAACCGAATTTTTTTTTCTCCACACCCCCATCTCAATTTTCCCTCATTCAATCTAAACCTTCGGGCGTATAATGCCCCGCTTGGCGGGGCTCTTGTTAAAAAAATTACACAGTGTAAAATTTAGTATACAATTTGTAAAACAATCATATTTATGTAAACTTGAAGCTACTTTTGCCCACTTGAGTTACGTATTAATCCTGTATGTAATGTACAGGTCGGTCAGAGCAATATATAGTACACTTTATAGGCCAGGGTTCACCGAGATCGTCAGTGAAGTAAAAATATATACGTATGTAGGTAATGGTACGTTCTCACCGCTTATCTGAGTACCTCGATCAAACTCGATCATGCGGTCGTGAAATAATCTCCCTCGGTCTGCAGGGGGGGTGGAGCGGTCTACCTTGGTCGGTAGCGTTCGGGGTTTCAACACGGATTTTTTTTCCGTGTAGCGCTCGAGAAGCCAGACGGTCTGGAAGCGGTGTGATATACGTCTTGTACCGCTCGTAAACTCATGTATACTCGTGTACAAGATCTAGTTTATCCGGATGACATCTAGTCACATATTTTTATCAATCTGTCTATATAATGCCTGCAGTTCAACTTCCATAATGTTGCTTCTTCGAAAGTGTTTTGTCAACTAAATACCGAACAAATTACTACAGTTTTATACCTAGTCTGCTGCTATCGTGCCCGATGGTACATGATCGGGTATAGGTCGGGTAGATGTCGGGTAGAGGTCGAGAAAAGGTCGGACTGGTCGTGTTAATCATGTAGACATCGGGAAGGGATCTGGAAAAGTCGTGAAGAAGTCGAGTAGAAGGAGGATGTGTGTCGGCAAGTGGTCTTGAAGTGGTCTGGAAGGGTATTGAGTTGATATAATATGGTCCACTAGAGGTTTGGCATGGGTCCCTTTCCGTCGTGTAGATCCCCGACCAAACATCTTGTCAATCTTGGTCGCCGAATATGGCCGGTCGGGGAGATCGAGCTAGTCAGATCGGCGGTGAGAACTAGGCAGTTTGACATATGACATGGTCAATTTCGGTCGACTGATGTCGTAACTTTCCTTTTCAGCCCTTGCAGTCCCCCCCCCCCCCCCCCCCCCCCCCCCCCTCTTCCAAAATGCAATGAAAGTAAGGTACATAAGCCTTTCAAATATATCCATGTACAGTCATTGCATTAAATGCACGGTCTTAAAGAAACTTTACTTATAGTATCACTAGAATACCCACGGCGGGCGGGCAGCGTCCAAAAGTTTTCAGCCCTCAAACTTAAGCAATTCTTAGCCAATCTTCACCAAACTTGATCAGAATGTTTGTGGGCATATTATCTCGGCCAATTTTGATAACAAGACACTCTGGAGTTATGACACTTAAATTGCCAAATTTTGACAAAATTAGCACTGTGCGCTCTCTAACTTGGAAAGTCTTTATTCGATCTTCATCAACTTTGGTCAAAATGTTAATAGCCATAACATTTTGGTGAAGTTTGATAATTAGCCAGATCGTTCGAGTCACTTTGAAGTTATGACCCTTTAATTGCTAAATTGTGATCAAATTAGTAGTATCCACGAAGTTGTCTGCTCTCTTACTTGAGCAGTTCTTACCCAATCTTCATCAAACTTGGTCAGAATGGGTATGGGCATAACATCTCGGATAAGTTTGATAACAAACCAGATTGCCCAAGTTATATTGGAGTAATGACCCTTTATTTGCCCCATAAAATGTTTTCAGTAAAAGTGAATTTACCACAAACTTTTGACTGGCGTATTGTGTGACATTTTGTAAACATAAAAGAAACAACAGTGCGTTTTTCTCGCAAAACATATGTCTCCATCCGACACAAGCTACCAGTGGAATCGCAATCATTAAAATCCGGCAAGGAGGTTTTGAGAAGCCGGAACAAACTGACTCTGAGAAAAATAGCCGGAGCGAAACGTGCCGAGGATATGCACAATAAGGCTTGATAACAATCGCTGCTGGTAAGTTTCATCAAAATACTGCAAGAGGCTATGGAGGAAGTCTGGACAGGAATCTCTATGTACAATATATGTATAAATATCAAAAAGGGTCATTACTCAGTGAAAAATCATCCGACCGGAACATGCTGACGATAGGCACAGCTAGGCTTGGCGTCAATCACTCCTGTGAAGTTTCATCAAAAGACAGTAAGGGGTTTTGGAGATGAATCTTGAACAAGGATCTTACAAGTATAAGTACTTATACTTACTCGAGTACAGAAGCAAAAATAAGTACTTTTTATACTTGAAAAATAATTTCTATAAAAAAATATATAACAGGAATTTTTTAGCAAGAAAAAAGAAAAGGGTAACAAGATTCTTTGATAAATAGTTTCTTTAATTTAATCATTAAATAGGGATCTTTTTAACTACAGAGTACAGGTAGAGAGTAGCTGGTAAAAGCCTTTTTTCTTCATTGTTTACCCACAATGTGTCTTTTGAGAGAATTGTTTAGGTCTATTTATGCACTACATACCAAATATTCCAAGTGACCCCAACGCCAGGGTCAAAGCACCCTGTGATAAATGGCAGAATATCTTTGTTAAGCATTTGTTACACGCAGTATACCCAGTTGTAAAAAGAAAATAATAGCATACTGCCGCATGTCGTCGATAGTTTCTAATAACTGCAGCATTAAGCTATTTTAAAAAATCATATGACGTACTGCAGCAATCATTTTTCAAATATCGACATAAGTGCGGCAATAAGCCATATGTATGGCTTACTGCCGCATATGGCTCAGTGCGTTGTAACAACGCCCCCTTACCTTACACGAAACCTTACAAACCATATATCCGCCGCTGGGTCTGTAGCTGACCAGTAATACAGATTAAATATACACCGATGATGTATGACCTTTATGTGTCCTCTCGCTTAAACTACTCCATCATGCATTACAAAGTAGAGCGTCATTAAAGAGACACACTGCATTTTAATATAATAACTGACAAAAATGTGTATCAGTAACATTGGTGAAACTTCTGGCTCTGCTGATGCGCAGTCCGGTGTCTCCCAAAGTTTTCTACTGAATCGGTCGATTGGCTGCTGTTTGGCCTGCTTTAGATTCTTCGCAGATGACTGTGTCCTGTATCTGCAGGGTAGGCCTTCATATTGTAAAGTCTACCGGAGGACGTTGACAGCTTGAGAATAACCGCGGTTGGTGCAATTTAACACGTCTAAATGTCACCATATACGGGTCAAACACCACCAACCTAATTCCAAATGGATTCCGTATAGAAGCCGTATACCTGCTCCAGGAAAGAAACCAAAATCTAAAAGTCAACGACAACAGAAGACAAACTGTCATGCTCCGAAGATAAACTAAAATACGTCAAAAAAAGAACTCGCAAATCAACTATAACAAAAATCCACACAAAAAAACTTCTAATACATATGACAAGCGTTCTCATATAAGGAGACTCCATTCTGTCAGGCGTTAACCAGAAGGGACTTCTGGGAAATGTCCTTGTACATCCCTTCCCCGGTGCGACTGCTGAAACATAACAATGTTCAACCTGCGACAATGTACAAGCGTTGTTATCTATGTGGGTGGTAACAATGCTGCCAAATCAACTGGTACTCGAGTATTTTGAGGAAATATATGGCCAACTAAATAAACTCAAACTGTGAATCCAGGTTGTATGGTCTACCTGTAATCTGTGCCCACGAGGAGATGTACAAACAAATCCCCCAGTGAAACACGTGGAGCTGTCTACATAGAAGTGAACCGCGGATTGTATGACCGTTATAATGACCTGCGGAAACACTTCTATGGTAAACGTGCCTCAATCTGGAGTGAAGGGACTACTGGGCTAAATAGATGATCACATACACATAGTTGAGAATTTCAAGTACTTGGTCTATTTAACTACATCTAAACCCGATAATTTGCCAAATTATTAATTCTGTTCATGTTTTTTTATCAACATTTAGTAGAGAAATGCACGATTCTTATCCTTCAATACAAGTCCTCGAAAATAGTAACAGTTTTTGACAGGATACTCGTATATCTCCGAAGAGCAAAATGTACGTACAAAATAGCAAAGTCCACAACCCCAGCCTACATCAATGAAATTGTTTTACTTCAGACAAACAAATAAAAATGGACCTGTAACACGGTCAAATTATACCTAAACCGAACAAAGACTGAATATTTAAACAAAGTTTGTCATACTCTGGTCCAATAATACGGAATAATATACCAGAAAATATTTAAAAAAAAACGCTTCTGTAATGTCATACCAAAGTAATCTAATGAGATGGATGGGAAATGTGTGTACATATTCATGTAAATTGTGACATATAATTGTTTTACATAAACTTTACAGTATGAATCCATTTTGAATTTTAACATGTATTGGTATCTTGAATTGAATGCGTGTGTGTGTGAATCTCATGTGGGATAAGAAATGTCGTAGCATTGTTTTCACTGACTATTTCACGTACATGTATATGTGTATTTCGTTTTGTATATCTTGTAAATCGCCCACGGAGGATTGGTTTTAAACTAAATGTGTAATCCTCTATAAATCTTATCTTAGTTAGTCTATCCTGGTTCCCGATATCTCCCTTCCCAAATGAAAAAGCAGGGAATTCTATGCCTGTCCCACCATTCATCGCTATTTAACACTTTGAAACTGTAACGCCATCCAACTTTCCCTGAACCAACTGACAAATCATCGTTGTATACCCACGCGTAATCCATTCCGATACTCTCCCTTTATGGATGGAGAGTATCTGAGTTGAAACCCATGGGTCTCCGACGATGC
Source organism: Panopea generosa (assembly GCA_029582155.1). Taxonomy (NCBI): domain Eukaryota; kingdom Metazoa; phylum Mollusca; class Bivalvia; order Adapedonta; family Hiatellidae; genus Panopea; species Panopea generosa. Next base: position 53,112,198 of record CM055898.1, read on the forward strand.
TGACAAATCAACGTGCTTAAAGCTCATTGCTATGTAACAAGAGGCAAAGCATGGTCCGGTGCCTATTGTTTATGCTATGTAACAAGAGGGAAAGCATGGTCCGGTGCCTATTGTTTATGCTATGTAACAAGAGGGGAAGCATGGTCCGGTGCCTATTGTTTATGCTATGTAACAAGAGGGAAAGCATGGTCCGGTGCCTATTGTTTATGCTATGTAACAAGAGGGAAAGCATGGTCCGGTGCCTATTGTTTATGCTATGTAACAAGAGGGGAAGCATGGTCCGGTGCATATTATTTATGCTATGTAACAAGAGGGGAAGCATGGTCCGGTGCATATTGTTTATGCTATGTAACAAGAGGGGAAGCATGGTCCGGTGCCTATTGTTTATGCTATGTAATAAGAGGGAAATCATGGTCCGGTGCCTATTGTTTATGCTATGTAACAAGAGGGAAAGCATGGTCCGGTGCCTATTGTTTATGCTATGTAACAAGAGGGAAGCATGGTCCGGTGCATATTGTTTATGCTATGTAACAAGAGGGGAAGCATGGTCCGGTGCATATTGTTTATGCTATGTAACAAGAGGGGAAGCATGGTCCGGTGCCTATTGTTTATGCTATGTAACAAGAGGGGAAGCATGGTCCGGTGCCTATTGTTTATGCTATGTAACAAGAGGGAAAGCACGGTCCGGTGCCTATTATTTATGCTATGTAACAAGAGGGGAAGCATGGTCCGGTGCCTATTGTTTATGCTATGTAACAAGAGGGGAAGCATGGTTCGGTGCCTATTGTTTATGCTATGTAACAAGAGGGGAAGCATGGTCCGGTGCCTATTGTTTATGCTATGTAACAAGAGGGGAAGCATGGTCCGGTGCCTATTGTTTATGCTATTTTCCAACACAAAAAAATTACTATGAACTTCCATCAGGATATTTTTCAAAGAACAAACATGTTATCAGATTCTTCTTTTTTAAAATAGATCTAATGACCTTGATCTTGTTTAAAATGCCCATAAAACACGGGAAACCATTCTTTTGATATTAGTAAGCTTGTTATCAGAAAATCTCAAGTTATTGAACACAAGCCACAGGTTTTACGTTTAACAGTATCCTTGACCTTGAACTCAGTGACTTTCACGTGCCTGTTCATAAAATTTCATCAAACTGTTTTGCATGAATTAAACTGAGAAATGAGCACATGTTTGAGAATGAAATATCGAGTTATTTCCCTTCCACTATAGGGAAACTGCTGCATCCTGTCGACCTTCCTCATTCTAGTTGTATAAAAGACTACTTGTGATTTTGTTTTAAATACGGCACTTTGTTGATAAAAATATTCTGATCATTGTCTGGTGCACTACGAGTTACCATATGTAAATAGTCTTGTGTCTGGTGCACTACGAGTTACCATATGTAAATAGTATTGTGTCTGGTGCACTACCAGTTACCATATGTAAATAGTCATGCGCCTTTTCTGTTAAAAACATATTTTTGTCTAAAATGACTTAAAATGTTGAAAAATGCATTTTGCACATGTACATAATGTTGGATCAGTTACATCTGAAGTGCATTACAGCGGCACAATTGGTAGTGTTGATCGCTCATGTTGCAGGTTCGATCCCTAGCTAGACCCGATTGTTTCTTAAACGAACACTCAAAACTGGTTCTACCCAGCAGGTGAACTCCCAGAGCAGTTCATATAGCGCTGACCTTTCTTCAATCAAGCTAAATTAATTAGTATAAATAATTACATGATAATAAATCTCATTGTCAAGTTTATGTAAAAACAATGAGTGAGTCAGTTTAAGGTTTTATTTATCCTCACAGCTTTGCTCAAGGCATTTTGGCAAGAAATCTTAAGTATTCAAGTCCTGAGAGTCGCCATTTTATTTGTTTAACAGACGATCAGTTACCCAACCACTCTTTCCTTTAAACCAGTATACGAGAACACCCATCTCCTCAAACAAGACATTTTTGTGATATTTTCCACTTGAATCAGAAGTGAGTGACGAATGACAGTGAGACACAATGACATATACCACATCATTGAGACTGTGGCCGGGTGGGGATTCAAACTCCGACTCTTGGAGTGATTTTCAGATGCGTTACCGACCGAGCTAACCAGGTCCAGCACTAGTGTATCTTCAATGTTTGAAAACAGATTACATACTCAGCAATTATTGAAAGAAAATCGTAGCAAATTCAATTGAAAACAATAGATGCATTACAGGGTTCCCCTCGGATAGCATGTACAATAAATGAGATGGGGTGCTAAAGATTTGACATACGTGCATGTACAACAGCCAGCCTATTTGAAAAATCATGGTAAAAAATCGGTTGATAAGTGGCCATAATATAAAATGGTGAATTTTTCAGATTCAATTATTTTACCAATTTTACCAGATTAAACATTTCTCCAAATATGGAATGTATATATGTTTATATGTTGCATGTGTGTTTGGTGAAGATCTAATGACAAATGCAAACACAACCTAAACGTTAAAGGCAATGGACAAAAGATATTCAGAATTTTTCATTTTGGCTCAAGTAAGCTAAAACTTTTAACAATTCAAAGGTACATTTTACATCATCTCTTTTATTAATTGTCACATTGGAATAGATAAAATACTGGACTAATATTTCTGTACTTTTCATGTCCACTGGGCCAGCAGAAGTGTACCTGATCTAGGGTCATACGATTGTGGGTTTGATCCCCTGTCATTGTCACACGTTTTGTTTTTTTAGCAAGACACTTATCCGCATATGACAAGTACTGGTTCTGCCCAAGACAACATGCAGGGAGAGCTGTAAGAACTGTAAAATAAATAAGTTCAAAACCAGGTATATCAGAATAACACCGAAGGCCATGATCTGATGCCAATACCACATAATACATACTTTGCAACTTAAGGGACACAACTCAGATGGTACTACTCGGATTTAGCCAGCTCAATAACTAGCTTACGGTTATAACATCTATTTAGATGTGGTGAAGATCTAACTAAATATGCCCAAGGCCTTGGACATTATTTATCTGACAAGTGTGACATTGACCTTTAAGCCATCAGCTTTATCCCTAAATCCGGTATAGGATAAAAATGTCATGGGTAAGTAGTAGAGCACTGGACCCGGCATTGGAGGATCGTTGGTTCAATAATTCACCACGGCTGTATGTAGTGTCCTTGATCAAGACACTTTATCTGCATATGTTAAGATCTGGTTCTACCCAGGAAGACTTCCGAGTGTAATTTGTCTAGGTTTTAAACAACTGGTTCTACCCAGGAAGACTTCCGAGTGTAATTTGTCTAGGTTTAAAACAACTGGTTCTACCCAGGAAGACTTCCGAGTGTAATTTGTCTAGGTTTAAAACAACTGGTTCTACCCAGGAAGACTTCCGAGTGTAATTTGTCTAGGTTTAAAACAACTAGTTCTACCCAGGAAGACTTCCGAGTGTAATTTGTCTAGGTTTAAAACAACTGGTTCTACCCAGGAAAATTTCTGCGTGTAATTTGTCTAGGTTTAAAACAACTGGTTCTACCCAGGAAGACTTCCGAGTGTAATTTGTCTAGGTTAAAAACAACTGCTTCTACCCAGGAAGACTTCCGAGTGTAATTTGTCTAGGTTTAAAACAACTGGTTCTACCCAGGAAGACTTCCGAGTGTAATTTGTCTAGGTTTAAAACAACTTGTTCTACCCAGGAAAACTTATGCGTGTAATTTGTCTAGGTTTAAAACAACTGGTTCTACCCAGGAAAACTTCCGAGTGTAATTTGTCTAGGTTTAAAACAACTGGTTCTACCCAGGAAGACTTCCGAGTGTAATTTGTCTAGGTTTAAAACAACTGGTTCTACCCAGGAAGACTTCCGAGTGTAATTTGTCTAGGTTTAAAACAACTGGTTCTACCCAGGAAAACTTCCGCGTGTAATTTGTCTAGGTTTAAAACAACTGGTTCTACCCAGGAAGACTTCTGAGTGTAATTTGTCTAGGTTTAAAACAACTGGTTCTACCCAGGAAGACTTCCGAGTGTTATTTGTCTAGGTTTAAAACAACTTGTTCTACCCAGGAAGACTTCCGAGTGTAATTTGTCTAGGTTTAAAACAACTGGTTCTACCCAGGAAGACTTCCGAGTGTAATTTGTCTAGGTTTAAAACAACTGGTTCTACCCAGGAAAACTTCCGAGTGTAATTTGTCTAGGTTTAAAACAACTGGTTCTACCCAGGAAGACTTCCGAGTGTAATTTGTCTAGGTTTAAAACAACTGGTTCTACCCAGGAAGACTTCCGAGTGTAATTTGTCTAGGTTTAAAACAACTGGTTCTACCCAGGAAAACTTCCGCGTGTAATTTGTCTAGGTTTAAAACAACTGGTTCTACCCAGGAAGACTTCTGAGTGTAATTTGTCTAGGTTTAAAACAACTGGTTCTACCCAGGAAGACTTCCGAGTGTTATTTGTCTAGGTTTAAAACAACTTGTTCTACTCAGGAAGACTTCCGAGTGTAATTTGTCTAGGTTTAAAACAACTGGTTCTACCCAGAAAGACTTCCGAGTGTTATTTGTCTAGGTTTAAAACAACTTGTTCTACCCAGGAAGACTTCCGCGTGTAATTTGTCTAGGTTTAAAACAACTGGTTCTACCCAGGAAAACTTCTGCGTGTAATTTGTCTAGGTTTAAAACAACTGGTTCTACCCAGGAAGACTTCCGAGTGTAATTTGTCTAGGTTTAAAACAACTGGTTCTACCCAGGAAAACTTCCGAGTGTAATTTGTCTAGGTTTAAAACAACTGGTTCTACCCAGGAAAACTTCTGCGTGTAATTTGTCTAGGTTTAAAACAACTGGTTCTACCCAGGAAGACTTCCGAGTGTAATTTGTCTAGGTTTAAAACAACTGGTTCTACCCAGGAAGACTTCCGAGTGTTATTTGTCTAGGTTTTAAACAACTGTTTCTACCCAGGAAGACTTCCGAGTGTAATTTGTCTAGGTTTAAAACAACTGGTTCTACCCAGGAATACTTCCGAGCGTAATTTGTCTTGGTTTAAAACAACTGGTTCTACCCAGGAAAACTTCTGCGTGTAATTTGTCTAGGTTTAAAACAACTGGTTCTACCCAGGAAGACTTCCGAGTGTTATTTGTCTAGGTTTAAAACAACTGGTTCTACCCAGGAAGACTTCCGAGTGTAATTTGTCTAGGTTTAAAACAACTGGTTCTACCCAGGAAGACTTCCGAGTGTAATTTGTCTAGGTTTAAACAACTGGTTCTACCCAGGAAGACTTCCGAGCGTAATTTGTCTTGGTTTAAAGCAACTTGTTCTACCCTGGAAAACTTCGTGTAATTTGTCTAGGTTTAAAACAACTGGTTCTACCCAGGAAGACTTCCGAGTGTTATTTGTCTAGGTTTAAAACAACTGGTTCTACCCAGGAAAACTTCTGCGTGTAATTTGTCTAGGTTTAAAACAACTGGTTCTACCCAGGAAAACTTCTGAGGGTTATTTGTCTAGGTTTAAAACAACTGGTTCTACCCAGGAAAACTTCTGCGTGTAATTTGTCTAGGTTTAAAACAACTGGTTCTACCTAGGAAGACTTCCGATTGTAATTTGTCTAGGTTTAAAACAACTGATTCTACCCAGGAAGATTTAAGAGTATGATTTGTCCAAGTTGTAATAACTTTTTCCACATTCAATGTAAATAAATAAGTTTAAAACAAAACTGGAAGGAAGATATAACAACACAATTTACATTCTGCAGTTTATTATTATACTGTTGGATGGATTCATTTAACAAAGGCACACGTGATGGACGTTTCATTAATTGGCCAATTAGTAAGTTTAACTGATGTTGCTTGTTTCAGGATCATACGACTGTACATGAAAAAGTCAGTGCAAACTTCTAAGACATGTTTTCTGCCCACTGTCATATTGCCAAATATTAGGGAAAAAAACAACATTAATTAAAAATAAATTATATTGCTTTTATTTTTAATTGTTACTGAAATGAATTATATAATCATATTGCTTTTGTTTTTCAATTGCATGAAAACAACAGTAATATGACCCCAATGTAAGAAGAAGCAATAAACTCCCGAATGAAGCAACAAGAATTAAACTCCATTTTACACAACCAGAGTTACTTTTTTTTGTCTTTCTAAAAAGTGCACTAGAATCAACAGACACCTCATTGTAAAAAATACAAAAATATTATTTCATTAAAAGAAAAATACAAGTTATGTATGAAAATAGACAAGCAACAATTATGGTTAACAGTAAATATGTATGTATGTTTGTGTGCATGCATAACAACTTATATCTAGTATCTATCAATTAGATTTTGGTTTAAAACCAGTTATGCCACTGTGGATTGTTTGAACCAAGGGAGATTACTTATACAAAAAAATAAAATGGTTTGTCTCCCTTTATATTCCAAAGAAACCACAAGCTTTACAGATAAATAAAAATAAACAAAGAAAAGTTGTCGTCTCGTATTATGTATATAACTAAATTCATTGTAAACGACAGTTTTTTTTTGTTTACATTTTAAAGGTAACAATTTATTAATTAATGTATATAAAATATTGATAAAAATGGTAAATATTGAATAACAAATATCAAGATTACTTAATTATATTCTGTGGTTTTGTATAGCTTTGTTAAAAACATACTAACCCAACCAATAAGTGGGTCACTTTCTGTGATATAGAATTATGGTTCAACACTCAACAATAATAAAAGGTGATGGAAAAAAAAATATTCTTGGTAAAAATGTCCAATTATATGTAAACTTTTGAATACAAATTTCCCTATAACATAATTGCATCGTTTTTCCACTTGCTGTCAGAACATCTCTGTCACCATTTACAGCACAGGTTAGTAAACTGGTTTTATGAGTGCGACAATAATGACAAGTAGACTGGTTTTATGAGTGTGACAATAATGACATTCTTTAAAAAGTTTTGAAAAAAAAAGAAGTTTAATTCCTCCTTTTTTTAAAACTTATTATTACTTTCAAGTGGCTGCTTTACATGCAACAGGTATTAAGTAGAAAATACAATACAACAAAACAAACTGTACAGAAAATTTGCATAATCAATTATTATTCAACACATTTCATATTTCTGTACTTCTCAAAAGTGACACAAGCTTATCTCTATCAATAAAATATATAACGTATCACTAATTTGTTTTCTACATCCAAATACTATGATCAAAGCTATTTTTAAATTGTTTGGGATGAAGTATCCAATGAAATCAACACATCAAAATGGCAAACTAAAACAATGTATGGGAGTTGACACAAACTTGGACAAACAAGTAAACTTCAGCTATACATGTGTATTTGTACTATAACTTTTATAAATTCCAATTTATTCTCCATCCCTGCCAAGTTGTGACAGCCATATTTCATATAAATTCATTGGCAATGGCTACATATTTTATACAAGTAGCAGACTGCATGTAGATATTTTAAATGTTTCCGATGGTTCAGAATATAAAACAACATAGAAACAAATGTAAGAAATAAAACAAATAGCTTCACACGTATATGAAATGCCGCGAAAATAATAGCCACAAGAAACGACACTTTTTTGTCCAAGTATATATAATGTGTATATACAATGTGTAGAGATTTTTGTAATTATAGGAAATTGGGTGGGTGTTAACAGATATTAGGTAAAAACATATCAATACACATAAATAATTAATATTAAGGCAAACCTTTCATCTAAATCAATAATTTTTTATTAAATTTATTCTTTTCAGAACATCTGTAATGGACCACATGTTGGAGGATACTGGGAATAAAGTATACAATTTTCAAAGGCACATTATTATTATTTACTGTTTACAGTTATAGATAAAACGATACTGTAAATAACAGGGGACTCCATTTAACCTAATATACATGTTTATCCATACCTAAATGTATTGAATCTCTTTGCAATTGAAAATATTAGGCACTCTTATAACTTATACCAATTATAAATTTCATTGTTTTTGAAACTATTTCATAAACATTCTGTTTTATTTAATGGAAACTAGATGTAACATCGAGTTTATTAACAAGAGTTGTCAGAAGACAACAAAGCTTGCCTCTGAGTGTCTAAGTCCAAAAAGGGCCATAACTGTGCCAAAATGCAATCCAGAGTTATGATTCTTATCTGTGTGTCTTCCATTGAAGATGGTGAACACATATGCAAAGTTTCATTCACATCCAATGAGTGGTTGCATAGATATCTTAAACTTAAACGCAAATATTTAACCTGGGTGTCTACAGACGACACCGACGATGACAGGGTCATGGCAATAGCTCTCCTTGGAGTTCGTCCTGGCGAGCTAAAAAGTTAGGTTTGTCAATATATTATATCAACTATACAATTTACAGAGACAGTCTTGCAAAATCAACAATGAAAATACTGAAGTTGCAGAAAACAAGTATAGACTGCGCAAACGCAAAAATACAGAGTTGCTATAAACTGAAAGTCTTGAAGATAGACAAGGAGATACTTTGTGGGGTTAAAAAGTACGATGGAAACTGCAGATACTGAAGTTGTGGTGAAAAGAAAATCAAAATGGTTGACTTAGTTTATAAGAGAATTATCTTTATTTATTTCAGTTCAATTGCAAAGTAAGCTCAGATTTTTTTTCGAATGTCTCGAGTCTCCGAGATTCCTGGGTAGACCCAGTACAAATTTGTACTGTTGCCTGAATAGAGAATAATATTTCTGCTGTTTCAACCATATCTGTCGCACGATTTATATCAAATTAACATCATTTACATGTACTCGAATATAAGTAAATAAACTAATTATACAACCATTACTGCGCAACATTTCAAAAATCTAAACCATCAAAATCACAGATCTATTACACAAAAGCTTGATCACGTACTTTAAATTGTTTTCTAATCTTTCTTCTACCCAATTACTGCAGGGACAAAGACCTATATAAAAATTACAAGGACAGAGCTGATTACCGTCAACCTGCTCAATCTCTATAATGGACTCTTCCATCCTTGCTTTTTGACTATTCCATTATCATTTCGAAGGGATGTTTATTAGAATTTGCTGAGAGCCAAAACAATGAAGACCCTGATCAGACAAGTTACTCTCATGCTGATTCAGATCAACATCGCATAAATGATATATTGTAACACTGAGGTGAACAACCACCTACCAGTGATGGATCAACACTGTTCAACAATAGAAGGCAATGGTTACTACCAATAATTAGGTAATAAATGCTTATATTTCACAAATTCACAAAGCACAGTTTGACAGCATCCCTTAGAAGAAGATAACTTTATGGCTACAAGTAAATAGTATAAGGAATAAACAGGTATTGTCCATCAAAAAGAAACAAGAGCAAAAACTCTGCATAGAATTACATCAGAGTGACACATGTCTACTCTGATGTTAATCATGTATGCAAAGTTTCAAGTTAACCAGCTGAAAACTGTGGAAGTAGTTTCTGTACAAGCTGCTGACATCTTGACCGACAGACAGACCAACAAACATATCACCCTTTCAAACGCACAACCTACAAGTGTATCAGTGCATTTGACGTATATACATATATATATATATATATATATATATATATATATGCATATAGTTAGTTATAACAAGTTGGTTAGTATAGTCCACTTAGATTTATCTCCTTTAAATATGATCGTTCTAGGAATTGGAGCAACATGGTAAAAAAAAAAAAGAAGATTTTTAATAGTTACGTATTTTTATAGAGAGATATTCCGCATCTCACACAGAGCAAACACATGGGGCGGTAAACTTTAGCACTTTTATGGATATGGTATATTACAATATGTACAATACGATATATTATGAACTCATGACATGGCCATTTTTACTCCTTATATTCTACTTTGATCTTGCCATATCTATTACAAACCGGGGTTACACCAAGACAATAATCAACTGGCTGTTCACAGGACAGCTTAACCCCTTTCATTTATAAATACGTCCACCTGGGTATATCTATTCACATAACTGTACCTCTGACTGCAGTAGTATACATTTATATATAAGCTTTTCCTGTTGTCAAACATGGTAATGGGTTTGTGAAGACCTAAATGGTACTAGATTGTAACGGTTTGTGTAAAAGTTGATATCAACAAATTTGTAATGGGCGGTTTTGTAATAAATGATGTCAAGAGTCAAACAGAACTCAGTGTTAGTCCAGTAAAAAATATAAAAAACAAGAAATGTCACTGTTTAGTGTCACATGCCCCCCAACATGTCATGATGTTATGTTGATCATTTGTAGCAAGTATCATTAAAATTCATCTATGCATGACAAAGTAACAGGCCAGAAACGAAATCTCACATAAACTCAAAGTATTGTCAAACAAACTCAAATTGTGACCTTGACCTTTGAGGTACGGGTGTGGGTCTTACTCGCGACACGTCGTCATGTTATGTTGATAATTTGTATCAACTATCAACAAAATCCATCTATGCATGACAAAGGTACAGGCCGGAAACGAAATACCGGACAGAAGGATGGACGGATGGATGGAAGCTGCGATTACTATATGCCACCCAAAAAATGGTCTGGGGGGCATAAAAAACATTGGCACACCAACTGACCAACAACAAGTGTGTAACTGACAGTTAACAGGTCAAAGGGCATGCATGCCTCGACATGTCAATCAAAATAAAAAAACTCAGTTTCTAAGACTGATATAAAGCTTTGTAAAACCAACCAATCTTCTATTCTTCTCATAACAATTACTGGACTGGACCATGAATTCTCCCATCAAATAACCCTTAAACACATTTATGATCCACCTTGACAACAGATAAAAACTATACACTAACAAAACAAATATTTTGCTCTCTCAAATCCTGGGTGGTACATTGTAAAATATTGGCACATTTATTAATTAATCAACACTCAATAATATTTTTGCATTTGATACAAGTACTAATATATACTATAAAAACCCTATATACCTCACTCACTCTGTCATTGCACTCTTGCCAATTAACAGTAATAAAGTTTTGTAATTGATAATCAAAGACAGATGAAATCTTTAAACAGTACTAAACAAATTTTAATTAAATATACGAGAAATATATCCCAGGATTGCTACAGCTCCCGTGATTTTTTTGGCAGAAAAACTATTCAAAGATTTTTCAAGGGCATTTCACGATTTTCAAATAGTATATCTCAAAGACATTTAATGGAGAAAAAGCAGTGTTTTGAATAATTCATGGTGTTTCTTGTCAATTTTAAGCATATTCCACAACCAAATTCACTTTTTAAGAATTCCACGAGTTTTCAAGGAGTACCCAGTGATTGCAAGGACTGGTGACCAGGTGTTCAGAATCATGCTTTTAATCATGTGAATAGGCCCGATCACAAGGTTCATCAGATTAACCTCAACTGATCTCAGGATGGGGTTAAACACCATTTTCAACACAGTTCAGGTTATATATTGCATATTCAGTTTTATTGGTGGAGGAAGACCTCAGAATGAATCTGGAAAGAAGCACCGTCCTTCCGTAAGTAACTCACATTAAGTTACTGGATTGAGCAGTTAGTGGATAATTCGACCCTATCACCTTAGCAGTGAGAGGTAAGTGATCTTAGGACGGCCATGAAGAACCTATCTCAACAAAAATAATATAAAAAATGATGAATTTCCATTACAAACATTTAATCTTATGTATCTATTTTTTTTATTGCTCAATTTACAAATTTGATATTGATAAAAAGTAAGTTATTTCTCTCGGACATCTTTTGAACTGAACATACTATATGTGATTTAATGAATTATTAAATAATATTCTATAAGTGTCAACAAATGTTGTTTGTGCATGTTCAAGTTTTACGATCAATAAGACGACAAACGTAATTAGACAACACTTCACGAGTGTATATCAAATGGCGAGGCATATTTACAATGAAGAATGAACAATCCAAGATGCCCCTTGCACAGCGGACATATACAGCTTGAGATCAATTTTATACAAAAATACAGACAAATTTGATCGCATGACCAGACAAAAACCGATTACGACCAATGGGTGAAATATACTCAATGCGCACCCACTGGAAATAAATCAATTCACAAGGTACTTATTAACTAATGCTACAGAGTAAACCGATTCCTCTATTGCTAAAAAAAAGAAAATAAAACCACTATTTGGACAAAGATTGGTGTCTACATCATTAGCAAAGGCAAGATATCTATTCTGTAGTTGCACAGTAAAACAAATACACTAAAACACTTTAGTAACGCAACATTTAGGCTAAACTGCTGAAAATACTTTTTAAAAATCTCATTTCATCGAATGACAAATCTATCAATTTTCAACATCATGTGATAATTTAACTGGAATCTGCGAGAAAGAAATATACATTTCATTCGTTCAAAGCAGATCACCCTCGAGTTTATATTCACAAATATTCACTTTATGATATAACCAGTGTCACTTTGAATACAAGCCAGACAATAAGTAAAAATGTGCACCTTGCATTTCCGAATTTTAAATGCTATCTGCACTTACTTAGAAACTGATTTTGTGTTTTGGTCAGCGTGACCAATCGAAGAGCATTTTATTGAATTCCTGCATGAAAAAATTGTTTTCCTGTAATGACCACGTGTTAGATGTGGTTTCGGTTTATTAAGTCAGATGCCTTTTATGGTTTAATACTTATGATTTTTAAAACTTGTATACCATAATGTAGAATTTTTGTGATAAAATCTGACAGTAGGGTGTAAAATAAAATACATCTATGAAATAAAGACTTAATTCTAAAAGTATTGCGTAATTAAAGTCTTAAAGTGCATGTATAACATATTCCACACAAATGTGGGTTTTTGATACAAAATCACTTAGTCATTGAACTCCATTGCATAGTTGTCTTTTATTAAAATAATTAATATGACACACATATGGTTAATTTCACACCCAGAAAATGTTATGTAACATTTTCTTAAAACAAAAAAAGAGTGTTGCTTTTTACCATTACATTCATAAATATAAAAACCATCTCATAACGGATGATAAGTTATAAGAGACGTGCACCTTTCGATTTTAAATTTCAAATATCAAATAAAATATGAAAGCATAAATAATGATAAAAGATCGCAAAATAAAAATCAATTACTAAATAAAAAAAATTAAATTTGTGTAACAAACAATCCAGCAGTTTAGGGTATTATACTTTGGGGGGTAAAATAACAATAGTTTGTTACCAACAACCTGGAAATTATACAATCTGTAAACGGCTAGAACTTAGGTGAAACTAGGTGAAATAAAAAACATTTCAAATAAACTGACAAATTTATGGAAGCCACAAAAATCAGTATACACACTCAAAACGAGAAAGAAAAAAAATTAAAATAATTTTTATATTTTATCACTAAAATTCAACTGTCTGCCCTTGATCATCTGTATCTGAACAGATTTTAAATGATAGAATAAGCAACACAAACTCTGAACTTTGCCATGTAAAACATCCTGAAAAAAGGTTTCATTTAAATTTCCTGGCATCATTCAAAGACATGTGACAGACATGACCTTGACCTTTGACAAATGTGACCAGGTCTGGAAGACGGGTGTGTCCACAACCCAACAGCACTTGTTCATAGCGGTAACACACATTTAACTCTATCCAAACATCGTAGAAGATACAACACTTTTGATCTCAGGTCCTCTGTAAACATTGCACCAGGCCATTACAGACCAATACAAGCAGTCAGTACATGTTAGTGTAAGCAAGTGTAGCACGGGAATATTACTGGAGGGTTTGAACTGCCCACTGACGTTCAAACTGTGACGTTATCCCGTTTTCAACTATACTGCCTTTGTGCCTACCCCTGAGCCATCGCAAGTTTTCTGTGCTGGGAGGTTTCTCTGTACAATCGCTCTTAACAGTTTTCCCCGTGAAGCCCCGTCTCGATCATGAGGTTGCAACACAGGTAGCCTAGCCACAGGGATCAACAGTGAAGCATTTATCTTGGGTTCACACCAAGATTGTTCACGTCTCATGTATAATCAAACACGTTTTACATATATTAGAACATGCTCAGTCTTTGACAAGTTTATAAATGTGGTGCTGAGTGCCGTGTTCACTCGTTGATACCTCAAACACATACGCAGTACATAGTAAAGTCTCCTGGGTGTCACGGTTACTGACAACCTGTAAATGGAAAACATCAATTGTAATTCACAGTTGGTTTAAACATATTTTATTCATTCAAATGTACATATATACACATAAGTTTAGGTATAAATATGGATTAGAACGGAAGATAAAATCTTATAAAGTTCTTTTCCATGACATATATCAATTGTGAATTCACAGTTGTAGGAAGGTCTTCAACATGACTAATGGACATACTCTGGAAATATGGGTGTCGCATTTGGTTTTCCTTAAAACTAGACTTTGGTAAAAACAACTTTTATCTTCATTTAACATGGTCAGCTTGGGTGACATGAATAAAACTGACCAGACTAGTTCTGGGTATTATTTATTGTGTACTTCAATAAATCTTGACCATCAACAAACAAAATGAAATGAAAGTAAGGTCCAAACAATATGTGGGTAGATTCCAATCAATTAAGTGTAATTAATTGCTTTAGCCAATAAGACTAATAATGTATTACCATTTCTATTTTACAAGTATGTTTTTTTAAAAAGACTATCCTTCCTGTAGGATTAGTGACCAATAAAATATATTCTCCCTTAGTAAATCGTCATTTGCCATTATAAAATTAGGATAATTTTAACCATTTTCATTGGTTTGTATTTTAAAATGTCTATTGACAACACTTTGGTGTTTGCAAAACATTACATCTGCAAAAAAATCCCAATTAGTGGACTGGTTAACACTTATTTACTATTATAAATTACTTAAAAACTCTTATTTGTTTCCAAGAAACATGCATCAGATTGTCAAGAACATTCTGGCACAGTGAAAACACACTTGCCACTGTTGAACTAGCGTTTACAAATTCTTTCTCTCCCGACTGTAACTTGACAATGGGAGCAGACGAGTGGTATGATATACACCCCGTTATATTCAAATCAAACATTTTATCCCTACAATGTTTAATAACTCTTCCATAATAATTATGTTCATTCTGTATGTACAAGCTTTTAACAGAATTATTTCTTATTTTACTATCGCCATCTTGAAATTTACATTTAATTATTTTGTTTTTAATACTTAGAATTGCTGAAATATTCTAATGCGCATGTTTTTTAAGCTTTTGTTAGCCCAACTGGATTTTCTTTTTCTAAATTTTCCCACAGAAAACCAGAATGGCCAGGATTACCAACCCAACATGACATGTATGTACCAACCTGTAATATTGTAAAGTTTTCTAGCACACTATTCATCATGTATTTTTCTGGCAAATGTTTGAGTTTATGTATAAAGTTGATCATATATTCACACATGGGTGATCGGTGTATTCTATACACAAATCTTCCATTTTCAAACCTCGGGTACTCCGTCTGCAATAGAAAAAACAAATGAATTAATGAACGAGGTTTATTGCCAATTTCAAAACATTACAGGTTAAACCAAGGGGGGGGGGGGGGGGGGGGGGGGGGAATCTCTGAATGAATTCTGGTAGAACCACATTTTTCTCTCGTAAACTGTTTGAACTGTAAACAAAGCTTCAGAACACAGAATTAATTGTAAGACATTGTAATGCAAAAATTGTAAGTGTTGTCCTAACATGACAATATTGTTCAATTGTATATGTTTAACATCCCCTTCCACACCAACCTAGTAACTGCACTATATACATACACTGAACTTTTAATTACTGTTAATCCTGTGTAAGTCGTCACCTTTATTGAGAAGCCACTTTCCTTAAGAAGGCACATTTGCTATTTCACATTTCTATGTTTTCAGAGAAACTGAACCTAAATTAAGCAATAACCTTTCTTTAAAGGCCACTTTTGCTCCTTCCCTTGACTGGCTTCTTAAGACAGATAAGAATGTATTTCCTATTTAACATACATGACATAAAACAAAATTATTTATTAAGCTTGTGAACAGTTAACCTCCACTTTTGCTGTTACAGTTTATCAAACTTGAGGTACTCTTAAATTTAAACAGTTGAACTTGAACATCAAATCAAATTTTCAAGATTCATAAAAAAATTCTTATTTCAATATGCTAACCTGATAATTAAACACAATATGGAATATGAATAAAAACTAAAGCTTTATGATTGGACACACCATCATTTTCAACACATTACAGGTCATTTATGATCCAGCTCTTGGTGGAGGAAGAGTGTGAAATGTATCAGAGTAAAACCAACATCCTTCCTGGCAAACTTCCTCACATGAAGTTTTTTCACCAGAGCTGGGCAAAATGAACAAAATTTAATAAAATCTCACCTCTACTTTTTCTACGACTTGTTTACCAAATGAACACACTTTTGTGGAACATGTTATTGTCATGTTCTCACTCGCTTCGTACTGACTCGTAACACCATAAAAAGCACCGGATTCATCCTGGACATTTGTGTTGATGTCCGCCTGAAATTTCATAAAAAAGCAACTGATTTTGATTTGCTTTGAAAATGTCAGTGTTTTTTAAGTTCAACAGGCATAAAAGTTAAACATTGTATAAAATTCATTATATTCAAATGAGTTCCTTTAAGTATTCTAATATGGTTTTGCCGAGGAAGAATAAGTTTAAACAGTCATACTAAGTTGGCATGGTCACAAATCTTTTACATTACTATATAAGTCTGAGAAGCTTGTTGAGTTTCGACATCATTGGAATCACATTGGGATTACTACGACTCTTGCGTGTCGTAAGAAAACATAGCATTCGTAGCATTTATTATGTGACAGCTCCCAGGACGTTAACTGATGACGCTGAATATTCAAACAAATCAACATATTTCACTTGTGTACTTAGGTGTAATTTCTTAATATCAAACAGAGAACATGCCTGAATACAGTTCCCGTTTCCTTCCTGATTTTTTTTCTGTGCATGAATACTTTAAACCTAATTTCATTAAACATTAAACGCTTGAAAGTCAACCATCTTTAGAAACCAATCGTGTTATACTTACCCAAAATTTAACTAAGAAGAAAGCAGGTTGTGGACCTTTATCATAGAGTTCTTTCAAACCACCCTTCTTCTCCGGAAATTTATCATATATTTGTCTTATATCCACAGCCTGTTGGAGGGAAATAGTAGCATTAAAATGTATGGAAAGGCAACAGGGAAATAGCAAGGTACAATGAAATCAGTAATTGTTCATACCAACAATCTCGCATGTATATTAGTACATGTATTAAGGGAAGCTGTTTTATAATCAGTAATTGTTCATACCAACAATCTCGCATGTATATTAGTACATGTATTAAGGGAAGCTGTTTTATAATCATTAATTGTTCATACCAACAATCTCGCATGTATATTAGTACATGTGTTAAGGGAAGCTGTTTTATAATCAGTAATTGTTCATACCAACAATCTCGCATGTATATTAGTACATGTGTTAAGGGAAGTTGTTTTATAATCGGTGCTGGTCAAAATTCTTTTTTTAAAAAAGAATTTCAATACCAATTTCAACACTTTTCAGGGATCATTCATATTTTTATAGAAAGTGGGACTATTGTGTAAGGGATGCAGTGTTGGCCGCTAAAGCCATAGGTTGTGGGTTCGATCCCAACTTGACCAATGCCTATAAAAAACAACTCAGTACCGGTTCTACCCAGGATGAAAACTTGAGCAGTTCATGTTAACTTTGAACTTTCTTTGCAATAAAAAATCTCCACTATGTACAATTAATGAATCTACATTTGATGAATCTTCCAGTCTGCAGTATAACCATCACTAATCCTCAATAAATGAAGGATGACAACTTCTATAAATAATGTTACTTCTTAATCTCTCAAAATATGTTACAATATAAACTGTTCTTACCTCTAACAATGGATCTGAATAGCCAGCATTTGAGCTTATATGTACAAATAAGTGTTTGTGGTACTGAAACAGAAATAGATGTACATATAAGTGTTTATGGTACTGAAACCGAAATAGATGTACCAATAAGTGTTTATGGTACTGAAAGTTTGGAAATTGCACACACAAGTATTTGTGGTACTGAAATACAAAGCACTGAACTACAATCTATTCAACTTTAATTAAGTCTATCTCTATGGCAGAAAAGTTCTAGTTTTTGACCAACTGCTATGGTATACTAGTGACTAACATTGTTCCAATCACCAATACAAGTAAGTTGATCCTTATGGTGTTTAGTATCACTTTCAAAAATGTTTAGGACATGGCTTTGAGACAGTTTGCTTCATATGCAAACAAAAATGATTAAGTATGTCCTCACTTTGAAAATCAAGTGTATAAATACTCTGTAAGAGACTAAAATTGCAGCTTTAAATACAACATTTTACAATTATAAAGCTGGCACATACTGAATCTGCATCTCTCTGTTGTTCTAAAAATGCTGAGAATTCCACAAGTCTTATTTTAGGTCCAGCTATACTTCTGCCCTGCCATGACGGAGTTATTTCACTGTTCATAGAAGTTGGTGGCTTTGTGTCAAGGCTATAACCCGGTGCACCATACGGGGGTTTTACACTGGAAAAAAATTACAAGTTTAATATCAAATGATATCTCGGACGATGTGTATTTGGAAACAACAGTACATCTATTATTAAAATATCACACATACAATAAAATTAATCACATGTTAAATGGACTCACAGTGAATATGATTCTCTTTCTGTTCTGTTTAGTGTTTCATGTTATACTCAATAACAACAGCATGTGTTGCAACAACTTACAAATTGGTCTCACTGAAGATATGACCGTAACTGATGTTGCAGAAAACATCCCCACCACCCCGGGTAAACGTTTTGAAAAGTTAATAACAGAAATTAAAAGTTTCCTAGATAATATATATATATTAAGGTACTGACAAATCCTGCTATAGATTGTCATGTTTAAGCGAATGATCCTATATTCAATTATTGCAATAATTCTATCTAAGGCTGTCAGATAACAGTCAAATAAACAAGTAACAATTTAATTCCTATATTTTACTGAAAAAAGTCATCATTCAACTTTAATGAGCACAAATTTAGAAAATGGACGATTTGCCCCATTAACCTTCTTTTTATAGGTTAAAAGTCAGTTTATAAGCTTATAACTAGAATGTGTTTGGTGACACAAATGCCTCCACTACTGATCGAAATCTATTTTTTACTTAAATTTAAATCTAAAAAGGGCCATTTCTCCTGTAAAATTAGACCAATGTTCCCAAATATGAACTACATTCTGTATTTCACAATTATACATCTACTCCCCAAATATTACTTAAATACACAGTTCCTATCATAACTTATCGATCAGAAACCAATTTTGTTACCTTGGATACTCAGATGTTCTAACAAACAGATGGGCAGGGAAAACACATAATGCCCCGTCACCATGTATCCAATGGTTGGGCATAAAAGCTGGTACTAGAAACTAAACACAAATTTTTTTATCTAAAATACCAAATGTTTACAAAATTACTGAAAATAAACTTACTCTCCCTGAGCATTTGGATGCTGCCAAAACTGAAAAATAAAATTACAATCAAACATTAAATTGATAGTTAAAATATAATCATCAAACTTATTTTGAATAAACAACATTTTCTTGCAAATTGTAGATGGACCACAGAACATTAATCAATCCAATGACCTCTCTGCGAAAGATATTCAAAGTAATTGTTTTTTAATTATTTTTAACTCATGTTTCTGTTTTTATAACAGAAGTATCAATATGATTTACAATGTATAACTGACATAACAACAATGTATAACTGACATGACAACAATTATAACTGACATGACAACCATGTATAACTGACATGACAGCAGTTAAACTCAGACTAAAGTTTACTTCACCAAAATATCTTCATGTACAGTATAATGAAAGTGGAACACAATTTCATTCAAACAAAAAGCATTAAAACTGGGAATAATTCTGAGCTGTTTGAAATTGTCCTGGCTTATGAATATGTAAAGTGAAGATGAATTATATGTAAAGTGAAGATGAATTATATGTAAAGTGAAGATGAATTATATGTAAAGTGAAGATGAATTATATGTTACGTGAAGATGAATTATATGTAAAGTGAAGATGAATTATATGTAAAGTGAAGATGAATTATATGTAAAGTGAAGATGAATTATATGTTAAGTGAAGATGAATTATATGTAAAGTGAAGATGAATTATATGTTAAGTGAAGATCAATTATATATCAAGTGAAGAAGAATGATTTGTAATGCGTAAATCAATCATATGTAATGGGAAAATCAATTAAATGGAATGTGAAGATCAATTATATGAAATGTGAAGATCAATTATATGTAATGGGAAGATCAATCATATGTAAAATGATGAACAACTATATGAAAATGAAGAACAACTATTTGTAATGGGAAGATCAATTATATGTCAAGTGAAGATCAATTATATGGAATGTGAAAATCAATTATATGTAAAGTGAAGATCAATTATATGTAATGTGAAGAACACTTATATGTAAAGTGAAGATCAATTAAATGTAAAGTGAAGAACAATTATATGTCCAGTGAAGAACACTTATATGTAAAGTGAAGATCAATTATTTGTAATGTGAAGAATAATTATATGGAATGTGAAGATCAATTATATGTAATGTGGAGAACAATTAAATGGAATGGGAAGAACAATTACATGCAATGTGAAGATCAATTACATGTAATGTGAAGAACAATTATATGGCAAGTGAAGATCAATTACATGTAATGTGAAGAACAATTATATGTAATGTGAAAATCAATTATATGTAATGTGAAGATCAATTATTTTATGTAATGTGAAGATCAATTATATGTTCTGTGAAGATCAATTATATGTAATGTGAAGATCAATTATATGTTCTGTGAAGAACAATTATATGTAATGTGAAGATCAATTATATGTAATGTGAAGATCAATTATATGTTCTGTGAAGAACAATTATATGTAATGGGAAGATCAATTACATGTTAAGTGAAGATCAATTATATGTAAAGTGAAGATCAATTATATGTAAAGTGAAAATCAATTATATGTAAAGTGAAGATCAATTATATGTAATGTGAAGAACAATTATATGTAATGTGAAGATCAATTATATGTAATGTGAAGATCAATTATATGTTCTGTGAAGATCAATTATATGTAATGGGAAGATCAATTATATGTTATGGGAAGATCAATTGCATGTAATGGGAAGATCAATTATATGTAATGTGAAGAACAATTACATGTATTGGGTAGATCAATCACATGTAATGGGTAAATCAATTACATGTAACGGGAAGAACAATTACATGTAATGGAAAGATCAATTGCATGTAATGGGAAGATCAATTATATGTAATGTGAAGATCAATTATATGTAATGTTAAGATCAATTATATGTAATGAGAAGATCAATTATATGTAATGTTAAGAACAATTTTATGTAATAGGAAGATCAATTACATGTAATGGGAAGATCAAAAAATGTAATGGGAAGATCAATTACATGTTATGGCTAGATTAATTACATGTAATGGGAAGATCAATTATATGTAATGTGAAGATCAATTATATGTAATGTGAAGAACAATTACATGTAATAGGAAGATCAATTATATGTAAAGTGAAGATCAATTATATGTCACGTGAAGAACAATTATATGTAATGGGAAGATCAATTACATGTAATGTGTAGATTAATTACATGAAATAGGAAGATCAATTATATGTAATGGGAAGAACAAGTATATGTTATTGGAAGATCAATTACATGTAATGTGAAGAACAATTATATGTAATGTAAAGAACAATTATATGTAATGGGAAGATCAAATATATGTAATGGGAAGATCAATTATATGAGAACATATTAAGATTGAAGGCATTAGTTTTTGCTGTTCATGCGGTAATTTTTACCAAATAGAAGGCGTGGTAGCGGACAAGGGGAGATAATGTAGATAACAACATCAACATGCCTGGTAAACAACAACATTAGTAGCGTAACAATATCCAATATAAACAGAACACACTTTCTCTAGGAAGCGTTGCTTTAATGAAACAAAATGAGGTTTTTTTATGGTTTTCTTCTTCTTCAGTTTTGAATAAAAAAAGAATATTATTTTGTTTCATAAATAAGATTTAAAGGGTAAAGCATAACGACTGAACCAAATGAACAAAGAACATTAAACAACATTCAGATCGATTCGACTTTATCAGTCAGATGATCATAAAAGCATGTGTTCTTCCCTATGGAAACTACTAATGTACGAACAAATTGTGATGTCAATTAAAATGGCGAGTGTTACAAATAAAACAGGGTCCCAGGTGAATTATGATGATACCCACACACCCAAAGACGGTCACATCATCAACTTACATTTGGTGGTGCCCCGGGATACCCTGGGCGGACGGATGAAGGATTGAAACCAGGTGGTAAACCCGGTAGCCCAACGGCTTTACTGTGTATGGCGCTGGCAGACACAATCTGCGCAGACGACATGGCCGCCATACTTTGTAGCGCCTTGTCTTTCGCTGCCTGATCCTGGAAATTGGAAAAGTTCTCCTGTGGAAGGAGACAGAAAAGTGAGTATGGGGGGAAAAAAATCTTCCAGTTGCCATAGCAACCGTTTTAAACATTATACAATATACAACTAGCAATCAAACCTATACAAGGGAGGTAATCAGTGTTTCCAGTGTGTACTTTTTTATAGTGAAAGATGAATTAAACAACCAATTTTCATTTCTATATAAAAACTTGATCTTTAATTTTTATTCATTATCAAATAAGAAAATGTTTTTGTTCCATAAAAACTCTTCCAGTTAAAATAAAAGGTGTGTGCTTAGTCAAATACACAGTTAAAATAATATACGCATATTCTGAATATATGTCTGTGTAACACTGCTGTTTCCTTTGTAGAGGTTTGGCCACGTTTTACAACTGCCATTATTAAAGAGGTACATTCCAGAATTCAACGAAAATAACAGGCGAAAAAATTATTACTGAAAAAATCTTGCATATATATTCTTTTTCTCTGTTTTCATTCAAAAAACTTTTTTTATCAAAGCTACATATATGGTGTATCTTTTACCAATGTCATTTGACATACAAAATATGTAAATTGTAACATTCTTAAAACAGGGATTAATCCAAATTGTAAGAAAGATTGATTAAGCTTTTAATACCAAAAATAATAAAAAATAATCTGTTTAGATACATATATTGATATGAAACTTGGAATGTATCTCTCTACACATCAAGTCACATGGGTAAAACATCTGAAAAAAGCTTTTTTGAACTTTTCTATACAGAAAAGATAGGTGGCAATCTAAGTTAGAAGGTAGATCCATATTAACCTAAAGCAAATTCATTATTTCTCCTTCCTACTCAAGAGTTAAGCATGCAAGTCTCCGCTTAGTCAGTCAAACATGTGCGATTGCCCATCATGCACTAAAATTTAAATGATATTTGTTTGCATGCAACAAATTTAATATATAAAATTTCATAAAAGAGCAATTTTGTATGTTAAGTTACCATATTTTATGTTTAATCATTTAACAAATAAATTCATAACAATATTGTGTGAAAATCAGTGATGTAAGATTTACATTTCTAATCATGTCTAAATAATAAATGCTATGTTCAAAAATCATCCTGATAAAAATATTGGGTCAGCAGGTGGGTCTATATTTACATGTAACAATAATAGACCAAAGAAATTGCAACTAGCATATTGGTTACCGTAGCGCTGACCTATTAAATAGTAATACCATAACATCTGTTTATCTAACCAGTAACTTCCACCATATTTACCATACGATGTTTCTAGGTCAAATTTATAAAGCATCACAGCAGAAAGATTTACAATTGCAAACGTTGAATTGACAAATTTCGTATTTATTTCAAGACGATATAAAGTTCCCCTGCAGTAAACACTATAAACACTTTGAGCAAAGTTTTTAGACTACCGATAGCACAGGACACTAGAACCAGTTCTTTTTCTTTTTTTTTCACATCAAAAAAATGTACGGTCAGGACCTTTGAATATATGTAGGTCAGTTACAGTTCAATTTGTAATTAAAAAATTAAAATATAAAGAAAATTACACAAACTCCTTTAGCACTCAATCTTGTTCCAGTTTCATCTATTTTAATGAAGAACAGGCCATTACAAAATCATATATTAAATATAAGCCATGCGGAGACTTAACCTTTACTTCATAAAGACCCCTTTGGACGCCTCTAATATCAAAAGCATTAATTCACCTCGTATCAGCAATAGGTGAATTATGTTTATATTAACTGACAGAGTGGAAAACAGTGCAGGAAGTGTTCAGATTGCTCATTACGAGCTCTTCCTCTGAACTCTTCCTGCACTGTTTTCAAAGACCTTCTGTGATTGGTGCAGGAAAACGTGTATCTATGGAGTAAAGGGTTAAGTTGTGCATGCTGATATTTATTCACAATCATTTCAGTGCAGCTTAATTGATATTGCATTAAACAGACCAACATATAAAAAAGTAAAAACTACAGCATATTATTTCTCACAAGGTGTTATTTCTATACTATAGTGGTTCTCACAATATGTAATTATTATGCTGAGGTAGTTGTAACAAATACTACCATGTCCATGCACATATTCAAATATATATCCATGCATATTAATATTCAAGTAGTTCACACAGGTTTTCATAACAAAGGTGAACTTCCTAATTTACTTGTACACGCAGAGATTCTTGCAATGGCGGTGTTGGCGTAAAAATGCATCTGATAAACAACATTAAACATGCTGGTATGATGCCACACTGCATAACAACAAAATTTAATGATAAGAATCGTTTCATGCTCCATCTAGTTCAGATACAGCCAATTTGCACAAACTTGGAATCATGCAGAAGAAAATCCCATTGAGGGTAAACAATTGTAAAACAGCAATGCACTGCTGCTTTCCTCATATACGGTTCTGTCCTCACCTGTAAATCATGTTTTATGGATATTTCTACTATCAAGTACCTTGAAATTGCACTCTCGAGGCCCGCTGTACATTTACATGTCCATGCTGTACAGCTTCCTCTGTGTTCTGTACAATTAACAATTACATACTGTACAGTTATCTCTGAATATTGTACAAGTTACCTCTGTGTACTGTACTGTAACTTATTAGTACAGTTAGTTACCTCTGTGTACTGTACAAGTTAGCTCTGTGTACTGTTTTGTAACTTATAAATACTGTACAGTTAGTTACCTCTGCACTTCTGCATACTGTACACGTTTACTGAACAGTTTCATCTGGGAGAAAAGCTTGGTCCATGAAAAGGCACGACTTTTAAGGTTATGGTTAAAATTACCAGAGAGTATCGGACAACTGCATTGATGTGGCATCTTTTCTCTTTTTAAACAGTTTGAAATACGTATCTTAAGACCAATTATTTTTTCTTCAATATCATTGCAAGGTTTCTTTTTGGTTGATTTGCACCATTCCGAGTACTACAATTTTCGAACAGATGATTTTTATCAGACTTTTTGTATTTGTAAAACTTTCATGTAAATCCATTATATTGCAACAAAAATTATTTAGTAGGACACAGGCCAATTCCAATATGGAATATATCTCTTTCACATGGCAATACTCACACTTTTGAGTACTACAGGGAACCAGTGGTCTACTCAACACTGATTCTCAGTTTTATGCAAGTCTTCATTTAGTTATGGAGTACCAAAGGGAACCAGTGGTCTTATTTCAGATTGGTTTCCAGTTTCTCAAAAGTCTTTGTTCAGCTATACAGAGTATCACTGGGAACAAAATTAAATGAAGTCTATTGGTTCCTAGTTTGTTCAGTCTTTATTTATATATGGGACTGTCGCATCTTACAATGCATTATTCACACATTTGTTTATAATCTTTTTGGTACACATTCCATACCCAATAATTATACACAAATTGATTAGGGGTAAATTACCAACATACAAGGGGAGATAAGTAGTGGCAAGAAGCAGGTCTACATACTATTCTAGCACCAACTTACCATGCGCGAGTGTTTCACACAAACTATAACTGCTACTTATTCGGAACTTTACAACTTAATGCCAAAAAAATTGGAAACATAAATCAGCTAAGTGAAGAAAAACTCTACCAAGCTGCATAAATGAAGCATGTTTTTTCTTTCTTTCTGACACCTACTTTTAATGTTGACTGAACTTCCTTGGCCTTGCGTCTGGCTAGAACCTGAATATGACTAGAAACCTGTTTCCGTGTTCTTGTTTTACCCGTGCGCACTTTGATGTAACGTGCAATCAACTCATTTCGTCCTGAAAGTTAACGTAACTCTTAATTAACAATATATCAATTTTTGTTGTCACCTACTTTAAACGTGGCTTGAACTTCTTTGGTTGTCCGTCTAGCTAAGACCTGTATATGGCTAGAAACTTGTTTCCGGGTCCGAGTTTTTCCCGTGCGTAATTTGATGTAACGTGCTATCAACTCATTACGGCCTGAAATTCAATTAACGAAAACATCAATTGTGTGCACCTACTTTAAATGTGGCTTGTACTTCTTTCGTTTTCCGTCTAGCTAGGACTTGTAAATGACTAGAAACCTGCTTTCTCGTGCGTGTTTTACCCGTGCGTAATTTGATGTAGCGAGCAACCAGCTCATTTCTCCCTGAAAGATGAAATAGCTTAGCGTCATAAAAGCAAAGTATTTCAAGCATAACTGACCAATGTAACAGCTTATTTCAACTTCCTGAAATTGAAATATAGAAATAATTCTACAATCCTAATGCCTTCCTGGAAAGGAAAAGAAACTTAATCAGTTAGTATTTTTCTATGGCTAAAGCTAGGAGACTGACTGTTATTTTGTTAAAGCCCCATTAAACTTCCAAAAGATACACTGTTTTATTATAACAAAAATGGACTGAAATTTAAAGTGCTATTGACTGCTTTTTTGTTAAAAAAAAGTGCAAAATAAAACACTTTAACGGAAATTTGTACTATTAAAATAGCTGAGTGCTTATTAGGTATACAGAATTTACACATTTTCGGACAATTCTCCACCAATGTTTTTACGTAAACAAATCATTGACGTAATACACGTAATGCACATATTTTGATTCACAAAATCAGAGATGGTAAGGAAGCTGATTTTTTAGCAGAAACCAACTCACAATTACTGGAACAAATGTGTGTCATATTTCATTTGCATACTTTCTCAGCGGTCAAATAAACATGTAATCTAAAATCATAATTATGACTATTTTGGAAGTTAAATGAGCCTTTAATTTTGGAACATTAACTATTCTTCTTTCTCTGAAAAAAAAGAGTCTATTATTATGTTCTTATTAACTAAAACGAAACAACTTGAATATGCTACATAAAATTATATATATCAAAACCTCTTTATCAAGCAAAAAGAGATAATTATATTTGATTTGAAAAAACTTTTCGGAAGTGGTGAAAAAAGAGAATGATTTCAGTAATGGGAGAACAGAATACCAGTGTAATGTACATCCCTTAGTCCCAATTATGGGTGTCATGTGTCACATAACAGAACAATAGCATCAACACAGCAGCCTATATCAATGTTCAATAAAACAACACATGTTTCAATGTCAGTGTGAGACTTATTTCACATGTACAGATGTAATCATTAATGATGGCTATCAATTAAAACACGATTTACGATCATCAGATGAAAGTTTTATAAAAACGCAAAACACTAAAGTTATTTTTCCCACAATACAATTAATGATGCCTTACAATTCACACTGGTGCATTCAATGAAAAGCCTGCAGTCAGGTAATAATCTTATGTCCGGATTTATAGTAAAGAAAGTAATTCTGAATAGGTTGTAATTATACTGATTTATTTAAGATTGATTGCAAAGTGGGCTTGAGCTTTGTGAATCTATCACAAATCTGTTTCCTATGTAGAACCAGTACAGGTGTTGTTTTAAAAGGTATAGGAATTGAGGCTGGCAACAAACTTGCAACCTCTGGCATGATTGGCCAAAACACTATCAACTACACTACCATAAAGCTTATGTCGTAAATTTTCAAGTTTCTCTACTATCTTTCTGACTTGTACTACAACCTTTCATTTTTATTATAATCTTTATTGCCCAATGAATCATCTTAAAATTCCCAAATAAGAAAAACAATGAAAACCATTGCCAGGCGACCAAACTGACCTCACCACACTTAATATATGTAAATGCACAAAATAACATTACATTCATGTTCAGTTGTTCATCCATTCATTAAAAAAGCACAATTACGGGAAGAACATTGAAAAATAAAAATTACATTTATTCAACACCTTTTTTAGTAAAGGAAGAGTGTACTCAACAGACCACAAACTAATATATCACAGTACTTATAGTTAATACTAAAGTAAATTATAGAAATTCAACTACAAAGAACTGACAATTCTTTAAGTGGGTTCCATCTTTTTTGTTATCCTGGATTGTTTATACAATATTTTAAATTGTGTATTAACTTTTTTTCTTATCTTTCAAAATCAATTAGGTTATCATATTAAGAATACAGCCTTGTTTGACTTTGGCATTATAGCGACAGTAAATATTGACACGGGACATTACTCCACTATTCAATATATTTTGTTTGTCATGTGCCCCTTATCAAGCATTTTTATTTTATTTGATAACTTCTACACGCCTAGTTATTAGATTTTTTTTGCAATAATCAATCTCTAGTGCTATTAAAACAAATAACCATTCGTTGGAAAAGAATGAAATTGAAATTAAAATTGCAGAAAAATCAAATTAGATTTGAACATTTAACTGTTTTTTACTCTTTTATCATAACATTTTCATAACATTTTAGTTAAAAAAATATTCTTTCCATTCTTTTAATTTTGTTTAATGCCATTTTCAACACATGCCAGGGTATATGTGGAATATTGAGTTATATTGATGGAGGAAGACCTCAGAATGAATCTGAGTAGAACACTTGCAAGTAACTGGCAAACTATCTCACATAAAGATTTCAGACAGAGCTAGGTTCAAACCCACAACCTCAGCCGTGAGAGGTTATTGTTTGTTGGACAACTACCTCTCGACCGCTCAGCCATACGACCCTTAAATAATTCACAAAGAGAGCAGCACAAATTTGGTCAGATAGTCAAATGTGTGTTCATTTATCCGTGACCTCGGCAGTGAGATGCAAGAGATCTTAAGCTTGTACTACCCGGCACCAGAGGACCTTAGCAAAAACATTTATATTTGTATTCTGGTCTGGTGATGTAACAATAAAAAATTCAACTCTTGTAATGTTATGGATTTATATACCTATGATGCTGGCACAGTTACCTCAGTTGGTAGCACATCTATCAATCCAGGGGTCCCGAATTTGAATACCCTCTCGGCTACAGACTATTGATAAACAACATTGCATCTCATTGTCTTTCATCTTTCGCCGCTGATTCAAGTGGTAAAGTTATCAGTTACTTGAGGAGATGGTTGTGCTCGAGTACTGCTTAACATTCAAGGATCCCATGAAAGCGGGGTGAGGTCAACTGATCGTATGTAAGCCCTCAATGGCATAAAGAATGAAACTTAATATTGAAATAAAATTCTTCATAGCAATAAGATATTTAAGCGGTTGTCATGTAATGTTATCTTGGTTTCATGTTCACTAACCCTACCAGCGCACCTGCAGACAGCACTAATCAATAGGTCTGACCCATTGACAGATTATATATAAATGATGCAGTATGTAAGCCCCTTGCTTATTGATTACCTGTCTGTTACAAGATTCATCTCTTCTGGACACAGTCTTACATGTATGTTTATCAAAATAAAATAAAAATTGTATGCAACAACAGAAAACATGCTATATAACAACCTCAACCAGAAAGAACAAGGATATATATCTAATTCAGCACATTACATGTTTATAACACATGGCATCCAGTCCTAAGAATGAATATGAGTAAAACCTAACCGTTTTAACTGGCAAATATTGTCAATAAATAAATTTTGGACCAAACTGGGTTCAAACACACAACCTCAGCGATAAGAAGTGATCATAAGATGGTGTCAGACCTCTTGGCCATGTAGGACCAGCCAGCGTTCTATGATTGCAATCTGAAGAATGATTTATCTTAAGTTTCAAATATATTATCTACCCTTTCCCTATGTCTAGGACAACTCCACATTGGACAACTCTGATGTTTAGTTTATCTTTATCTTTAAATCATCATTATCTTCTCTATTTTTTACTTTACAGATCTCTATATTTAACTTTTATCTGATTTAAAATTGGTAAAACCCATTCATACAGAGACAGGTAAAAAGTTCCTCCGTTTTACAAAGTAGCATTTTTATACAATAATAGGAATAACACAATCGACACAAATTTATCTCTCTGTAACCTAAAAAGCTTCTTTCTTCGCAATAGATTATGATTTAAATGATATGAAAACAGTGTTGAATCACTAATAAATCTACCTTTTTAGCATTTGTTGACTTAAATCTAGAACCAAAATCGTGACAGCAAACACCTCAGGGATATCTTGACCATCAGATTACTATTGGACAAGCCTTTTGTGATCCTGATCATACAAAACATTTGAAAAGCCACAATTTTTATCTGATCCTTTTAACCTAAACAAGGTTACTGATGAAAAAGATAAAATGTAAAAAAACACCCAATGACTATAGGGCAACATCACAAACATAATGGTTTGAAATGGTTCCTAGCTCTTTAATCCTTTACTGTGGACTAAGATTTGTTAGTCAAATGGTTCCCAGCTCTTTGATCCTTTACAGTGAACTGTGATCTGTCAATCAACTGGTTCCCAGCTCTTTGATCCCTAAATTGCACATGATGATATGTCAGTCAGTTGGTCAATCTGGTGACAGCAGAAAGGGGTTTCACTTAATCGCTATTAAATACAGTATTAGAGTTACCTTTAACCTTAATAAATTGAATTTTAATTTTCTGCTTCAGTAAATATCAAATTATCAAATGCACTTTGCTACTTCAATTCATTACACCTACTATAAAACTTATTGTAGAACTGAAAGAAAGTTTACAAACCAGGAAATTGACCAGCCATTTTAATTTTTAGTGAAAAGAAACACACATCTCTCTGTATATCATGCAGGTTTTAACTGACAAGCCATTTGAAAAGCAGCATCATTCATTAACAGGTTTTTTAATTTTTCTGAAATTCTTTGAATAATGCTTACGGAAACTGAAACAAAATGAAAAGGGCAAATAAATCAGTTTATTATATTATATATATATATACAGCAACAAAAATTGTGTAAACATGCTAAGTGGTTCTATAGTGGATAGGGAAGGAGGTGATCACTGAAGGTGTGGATTTGATCCCAGACTCAGACCAATGCATCCCAAAAACAACGCTCAGTTCTGGTTTTACCAAAAAACAAATGGACTCGGAAATTTCATAAAATATCAGAGATTACTTCACAATCAAGCTTAAATAAATTAGCCTAACTAACCTGATGGTACCTGTGCATGTGAGTCTAACCAATGAGATGGTACCCCTGCATGCCTGCAAACAACTATGCTAGTATCACAATACAGACGTACAAGCAAATATGATTAAATTATAGTTATTTTATTTATTATCCTATGATGGTATCCATTTCTCATCTTATGATGGTACCCATTTCTTATCTTATGATGGTACCCATGCATAAAGTCAGACAAAATTTAGATCCAGAAGAAGTCTATTACCAACAAAATTAAACACAACTTGGTCTGGCCCTATTAACAGCTAGAATTCTGCTTGTTAGTTGGTAATTTAGATGATTTCATTAAGAACACAAAGTGACGAATTCTTTCTGTCTTTGGTTCCATCTACCTGACACGGATCAGTCTCACATGGTGACCAGAATGCTCGACCTCCCAATCTTGACCATTAGCTTGTTATATATAACTCTTCCACTCATGTATACTGACTGAGAGGCAAAACCATATAGATTTTGATCTGACTAACTGTCAGACTGAGTCCTACATTATGTAAGGTACGTAATGAACTCAAAGACTGCTTTCTATACCAGAGAGATCATCTCAGTTCCATGTACACTTCATTCAATGGCATGTATGAACAGTTGTCTACATGGAGAGATTTATAATGACACCTGCCCCAGATGTTAGTGGCGTGATACACACTATAAGCCATGTCACATAAATCTTTAAGTAAATGAATGGTCGCATTTTACACAACGCTGTTACAATCATCATGTTAATATTTTTGTATTTAATCAAAATAAAACACAACCTAAAAAAAACAAGAAATGTCACTGGTAAGTGGTGCATGCCCCCCAAATAGTCGTTGAAAAATAACAATATAATTATGTTATAATAGGTAGTATTCATGAATATAAAGAGAAATGGACTGATGTTTCAGACTAGACATGCAATTTCATGTTTTTTACATTAAAGGGTGACCTTGACCTTTGTGTAACCTTGACCTTGACATCTGATGTAACGGTCTGGGTATTTCAACAGTTAAATGATGCTGAAACATAATCATGACATGCTGATCACTTGTGTCAAGCTATTTTAAAATCCCTAAATGTAAGACAAAGTTACAGATCATTGTTGATAAATTGAGCCAAGTGTTTTTGAAATCCATCCATGTATGATAAAGTAAAAGTACGGACTTGAAATCTCAAACAGATTCAAAGTGTTGTCATACATACTAAAAGTGTTACCGTGACCTTTGAGGTATGGGTCTAGGTCTTACTTATGACACATCATGATGTCATCTTGATAAATTGAGCCAAGTTAAAGGCAAAGTCACAGACCAGACACACAATATCAAACAAATTGAAAGTGTGACTTTGATCTTTGAGGAAAGGTTCTGGGTCTTACATGCGACACTTAATTATGTCATGTTGATCAAGTGAGCCAAGTGTTTTTAAAATTTATCCATAGATGACAGACTTGACAAGAAATGTCAAAATGACTGAAAGTGTTGTCAAACAAAGTTAAATTGTGACCTTGACCTTTGAAATGGGAGTTTGGGTATTAAGTGCAGCATGTCATGTTATGTTGATCTTTTATAACAAGTATTTATAAAAATCCATCTATGCATGACAAAGTTGAAGGCCGGACACGAAATCTCACACGGACTCAAAGTGTTGTCAAACTCAAATTGTGACCTTGACCTTTGAGGTACGGGTGAGGGTCTTACTCGCGACACGTCTTCATGTTATGTTGATCAATTGTAGCAAGTATCATTAAAATCCATCCATGCATGACAAAGTTACAGACTGGACACAATCTCAGACTCAAAGTGTTGTTAAACAAACTCAAATTGATCTTGACCTTTGAGGTACAGGTGTGGGTCTTACTTGTGACATGTCGGCATGTTATGTGGATCATTTGTAGCAAGTATTTATAAAATCCATCTATGCATGACAAAGTTACAGGCCGGACACGAAATCTCACACAAACTCGGAAGTGTTGTCAAACAAACACGAATAGTGACCTTGACCGTTGAGTTAAGGGTTTGGGTCTTACTTGCGACATGTTGTCATGATATGTTGATCATTTGTAGCAAGTATCATTAAAATCCATCTATGCATGACAAAGTTACAAGGCCAGACACGAAATCTCACACAGACTCAAATTGTATTCAAACAAACTCAAATTGTGACCTTGACCTTTGAGGTATGGGTGTGGGTCTGACTCGCGACCATCATCAAGTTATGTTGATCATTTGTACCAAGTATCAACAAAATCCATTTATGCATGACAAAGATACTGGCTGGAAACGAAATACCGGACAGAAGGATGAACGGACGAACGCTGTGACTACTATATGCCATCCCTCCAAAAAAAAACAGTATGAAAAAAAAAAAAAAATAACAGCATATCAGGGTATTACGTCAGACTGTCTGTATATGCTGGAATAACCCAGATATATATATAATATATAAACATGCAATAAACCCCAGTAATTGCACACACAATACTACACGTTCAGGTATATACATACAGACATATGAACCTGCTGTCTCGCCTGGCAATTATAACAGAGATATCACCAAGTACAT
The DNA here is from genome assembly GCA_029582155.1 of Panopea generosa. Taxonomy (NCBI): domain Eukaryota; kingdom Metazoa; phylum Mollusca; class Bivalvia; order Adapedonta; family Hiatellidae; genus Panopea; species Panopea generosa. Next base: position 53,146,296 of record CM055898.1, read on the forward strand.
TGTATACATCTATTATACTGTTCATAGGTCATAGTCTGCATATATAGCCCTGTATATAGTGTTGGTGTACTATCCCAGATGGAGTGTAATAAGTCAACATGGGTACCAAGGAACAAGCAGGAAGTTTGCCAAGTGAAACTACTGGTCGCTTAAGACTGAAGATGAAGATGCAGGTTTGATTCCAGGCTTGGTCCAATGGCCTCCCCAAAACAACAACCCAAGTCTGATTCTACCAAAGAAATGGTCTCTAAGTTTCATTTTAGCTATGAACTAATATTTCACTATTGAACTATCAGATAATAGCCAGGGACCCGTCGTAATGATTGGAAACCACCAATGCAAATGTATATCATTGTAAGTACATGTTGCAATGTGAGAAAATTTTCAGTAGTTGTTTGAGACTGGCGAAGGAGCCTGTGATGCATTGAATGAAAGGGTAATGCATATCGCAAGAGGTGACAGAACAAGCTCTGATGCAATGGATGGCAGGAAAAGTTGTGAGCACTGAAGTTACATTGAAGTGACTGACATGACAGCTGGAATGGCTGAAACAACCTGCCATATTGCAATGTTATGTTATTTTACAATGACTGACATGACGGGTTACAAAGCTGCAATGGCTGAAACAACCTGTCATATTGCAATGTTATATTGTTTTGCAATGACTGACATGACAGGTTTCAAAGCTGCAATGGCTGAAACAACCTGTCATATTGCAGTGTAGCAATGTTATGTTGTTTTGCAATGACTGACATGACAGGTTACAAAGCTGCAATGGCTGAAACAACCTGTCATATTGCAATGTTATACTGTTTTGCAATGACTGACATGACAGGTTACAAAGCTGCAATGACGGGTTACAAAGGTAGCATTGTTATGTGCCATGGGTCAAAGATAAATCTATGTTACAATTATAGATGTAAGGACAGTTTATGTTGACTAGCATAGCAAGTAATGAAGTTGACACAATACATTACATTGCCATAAGTGATGGCATACATTATTTTACAATGAGTGAAAAATTGAGTTGTATTGCAATGGATGGCCAAAAAAAGTTAATTTGAAAATAGATGATAGATAAGTTTATGTTGCAATGTGAGCTGGAGTCATGTTTTATTTATTATATAATAGAAGTAGAACTTGTGTGTGATTTTGATACAATGCAAGTTAAAATCATGTATCATAGAATTATATGACACAATAAGAGTTAAATAATATGCACATGTGAGTACACAAAAAAACTAGCAAGAAGATACTCAATTAGCTGCTGCAAGACTAAACATAAGCTTCAAAATATAAACACTTTCCACGACCAACAGCAGAAAACAACAACAACTTTGAGAACTGGGAAACTCATGGATGACAGTGACTGTTTTACAAACCAGGCCTGGGTTTTTGCCGACCCTAAAACACAAAAATACTGAGGTAATTGGCATAATCATACAATTACAAGGGGTAATTATTCCCATAACAACCAGTGAGATAAGCAGCCATTGTATTTTGATACCATTATCTATAGAAACTATTATATTAACAGCTAATATATACACATAGAAGTAATTACAACAATATGTTATTAGGTAAGACAAAAAAAAGAAAGAAAAAAAGTTTTCAAAGCAAGTGCTTAAATGAGCGGAGTGGTAGTGCAGTGGATAGTGTTGGTCACTCACGCCATAGGTTGGTGGTTCAATCTGAAGTTTGACCCTCTCAAAAAACACTCAGTTCTGGTTCTACACAGGAAGTAGACTTGAGAGTGGTCTATATAAACTTTAAGTTTAGTGGTCTATATGAACGTTAAGTTTAGTGGTCTATATAAACTTTAAGTTTAGTGGTCTATATGAACTTTTAAGTTTAGTGGTCTATATGAACTTTTAAGTTTAGTGGTCTATATGAACTTTAAGTTTAGTGGTCTATATAAACTTTAAGTTTATATAAACTTTAAGTTTAGTGGTCTATATGAACGTTAAGTTTAGTGGTCTATATGAACTTTTAAGTTTAGAGGTCTATATGAACTTTAAAGTTTGCATCACAATCGAGCTACAATAAATTAGTAAGAACTAAGTGTTGATTGATTCTAGTACCAGTATCTATACCAACAATTTATAACAGCTGATATAATATAATCAGAAATAATCACAACATAACAAATACAACATCTGAACCACTCCTGCAGTGACAGATTAAAGTTTACAGAAAACAGAAGACCAGTTCTGTATTCTGATACTACACAAAACTATAACATAAACAGAGAAATAATCACAACAATACTAAGCAGAAAAAAGTTCTCAAAGTCCATATCAAGCTCTTCAGAGACTGGCAGAAAAGTGTTCTATAGACTAGCCAATATATAAATTAACTAAAATACAGGCAATGCAGATGAAGTTTTAAGATTAAATTTTCAAACAGTTCATCCCTGGGATGACCATTCAAAGCTCTCCAGAAATTGTATTCTTATAAATAAAGAGTATTTTGACAGCCAATATAACTATACTAACAGAAAAAACCACAATAGTAAATACAGAAAAAACGAAAACTGCAGAAGTTTTTTTTTATCAGTTCACCCCACCGGTGACCTATTAAAGCTCTTCAGATAGTGGCAGCACTGTTTACACAGGTGAGGTCGTAGTATAGGTGTACAGGTATATACCAGAACGAAGTATAGTCTAAACCTGGCTTATTACTCAGCTAGATGATTCATCCAAGATCTAGATTTTTTTGGCCAATATTTCAAGGTAAGGTAAGCAGACAACTCAACAGTCAGTGTGTACTGTACGGCTTTAGTTTAGGTTATACCGACTTCATAATTAATGTTTTTATGTGTGTGAAATCTGAACGTCAGTTGTTGCGCAATAACAATAGAATAATTATGATTTTTCACCTAAACTGAAAACACAGAATAGGGTTTAACATTAATTTCTAACACATTACAGATTATATAAATGGCGACCAGTTTTATTTGTAGTCTAGAGGATGGACCCATGTGCATTAATTTGATTAAAACAAACATCCTTCTCATGGATTGAACCCAGGACCTCGTTGGTTACAGACAACCCAGTGATCCTCCAATATTGAAGCAGACAATGTCAGCCTTTTATAATTAATTCTAATCCAATACCATATATATCTGTATGTTATTCTTTTAATAAGATTCAACACAATTTTCAACACATGACAGGTTATAATGGCATTTCCAGTTTAATCGTTGGAGGAAGATCGCGGAATGTATCTTAGCAGATCAACCATCCTTCTGCAAATAACTGGCAAACTTTCTCACATAATTTTTTTTGACAAAGTGGGACTCGAACCCACGTCTTCAGCAACGCGAGGTAAATGAACTTGAGATGGCGCCCAAGATAACTCTGCCACTCAGAGACACAAAGGCCAGGTTGGTATTTGAATTCATGACCCACAGATTGATATTCAATCACAAGTTACAGATGGGGGTGTCAAAATTAAGTAATGGGTGTTTATAAGACAAATGGGCGTCTTAATAGGATTAATACAGTAGTTTGTACCAGTACCATAGCAACAGGGTATACAAAATATCCGGAACATGATAATGTGGTAATGATGACTTATAAACACACACAGGTGACATTCTGATAAATCCCAGGATGCATTAGTTGTAAGATGATGGGATTGTTCTGAGGATGGGTTAGCCATCTAATTCTTGTCACCCCATCTGTTCTTATAAGATGGAAATTATATTTTAGATACAATTGACATTTACAGTCACATAGGGTCAGCAACTCTAAAGGAGATGACAATAAAAACAAGAATACACGAGAGTAGTGTCATGTATTATGAAGATGTCATATAAATAAGTATATATGGCTGGGATAGAGCCTAGCTTCATTTGCATAACACAGATCTGATTCTGTCTCATAAATCTGATCAAAGGTGTTTTTTTTATAAAACACAAAGTTCACTTGATTGTAAAGTGCATGTTTTTTCATACCTGTGTGATTTTCTGACGAATGTGAAGGTGTGCCCAAGTTAGTTATAAATAACCAATTGCAACTACATGTATATGATTATCAGATTTAATGTAAACAAACTTAGTACAATTTCCTGAATATACCTTTCCTGTTTATAACTGCATAAATTCATGAATGAAAGATTTAAATTACACCTTTTCCATAATGCATTAATCCAGTATAAAGCAAGCTTGTAATGAATCGCGATTTCAAAGTATTAATAATTTTCTTTACAGTTTTTTTAAAAAGTTTTTTATGTTCAAACCTGCCAAATCAAGAAATCTCAGTACCAAGATAGCCATGAGACATAGAACCACAGGAGAGACAGATCCAGACCAAACATGATTTCAAAAAAAACTATTTTAGCAAATATGGTGAAAATATGCTGTGCACATACTGGATAGTGAAAAACGCCTACTTGAACACCTTCCCCTAAAATTTCAAGAAGTAATCATTACCCCCACCTAGCTCAACATATCAAAAAGTTGTCGAAATTTAGAGTCTGCATTGACTAGAAATCCTTGTACTGCCTGTAAAAGAGTTATTTTTTAGTGACAAAGTGTTGCAATGATTAGTGCAATTCATGTACATGTCACCTGATGCAGTCATACTATGACACATGGTGTAGAAAGAGATGAAGTGTTATGACAGTCAATCATTCAGCCATCAGTTGAGTGCTGGTGAGGTATATTAAATACTTGGTGAAGTAACAAATGAACCATGAGAAACATTACCAGAGACATCATGTGACAATAGACACATTAGTTATGTAACTAGATAAGATGGATATTGGTGCAGTGGATTGATTTATGTTGACTTCTCCGCAGAGCCATTCCTTGAAAACAGGGCCATTCCTTGACAACAAGGGTTACTCCTTGACAACTGAGTTATTCCTTGACAACAGAGCCATTTCTTGACAATATAGCCATTCCCTGACAACAAAGCAACTCCTTGACAACAGAGCTATTCCTTGACAAAAGATCCATTCATTTCAAAGAGCTATCCACTGATGATAACAGAGCAATCCAATGACAACAGATCTATCCGACGCTAATGATGACATATTAAAACATTAACAAGTTATTTCAGAGCAAAAATGGGACAAAAAGAAATGTTCAATGGTAACTAAGGTATTATATATACAAAATAATGATAAATCTGTCTTTTAACCCAAACATGAGCCCCCTAATAATTTTCTGTCCTTCAATGCATTCGAATCAAGCCAAGTGTAAGTGTCAGATACTAAAATTAACATAAAACATGATCCAGAAGATTTAAGTACAATAACAGTTTGTACTAGGACCGAGACCAAACGGTTTATGCTAAAATTACAAAATTAACCGCATCTGGCAACTAGCTGGCAAGTGTCAAAAACGCATAGGCTATATGCATTTTACATCCAGTCTAATACAGCAATATGGCACATTTATGTGTACTGCCATATTAAATGAAGAGTGTGTATAATTTATCAATTCAGGGATTTTATTTTATTTTTTTTAAAATCATTAACACATGTTTTATATTTAGTTTTGTATTTGCCATGGCTGTCATGCTCACAGTCACTCAGTGTGTACAGAGTGAATGCGATGCTTTTTTACATTAAGGAGATTAAGAAAATAACGTGGTGTGGTGTCTTGGTTCATTGATATAAATCTCACACATTCATCTCATCTCTCACTGAGGTTACTATGCCAAAGATACATGACATGATGCGTATGTGGTTGGCGGGGCTTCCATCTGAGTTGCCTGGAAGATAAACTGTAACGTTACTGTGTCTGATAGTCTAGCCAGTCTAGAACATGATATCTCCCGAATCTGTCTCATAACTCCCAATTAAAAAGCAGGCAATTCTATGCCTGTCCCAGAATTCATAGCAACTGAACAATTACTAACCTATGTGTCATTCAAGCAGTTGACCAATCAGCATGCTGAAATGTGGCTTTCTGAACATTGCTATTTAACGGACCCTATAGGAAGAGCTGTGTCCAGTTCTACAGATTGTCTGATAACTCCACTATCACACTTATCAACAGTATTTCAGATATTTAATGAAGGTGAGTACATCTAATCAATATTGGTGAGATATGTGGTTAACGGGTTAACCAGTGCTAGACACACCGTATCTATGCAAGTCACTCACTACTACTTCCCCACACATCCAGAGGTGGGAGACTCATGACCGTTGAACAAATTTCATGACCAAACAACAAAGATACTGTGGTCAGGTTGTAATTCACTCACGTCTGATTGGCAGTCAGACATGTTACCGACTGAGCTAGCTGGACGCAGCAAACGTCTTGAGTTCTGAATTATTATTATTGTTAATGCTGAAAATGTCTGACAGAGTACATCACTGAATTCCTTCCCCAGTGAGGATTTTTTATCTTCAACACCCAGACCAGTCTGTCTTCACAGGCTCTGAAATAACCCTTTGTGACAAATGGAACTGCTACTAAGACCGTAATACAGAGAATGTCATAGAACAGATCCCCAACAGACCCCTTTTTAACCCAATGTCTTGGACAGCCCAGCCCAGTCTTTGCAAACCCCTTTTCAACCCATCTCCAAAAAACAACCTCATCTCCACAGACCCAATGCCTGAGACAATAATCTATATCATTTATGCCAAACACTACTCTGTCATTCCAGACCCTTGAATAACATAAACAAGAAGTTGTTAATTAATTCAATTAAGCTGTCTTAATCACACATAATATACTTAATACTACAGAAAACTTCAGAAGACAGAAACAAGTACAAAATGTTACTCATCCCTAACAGACAAACAAGAATCACTTTACACCTGTACACCGAATATAATTGAACAACGCAATTACACGTTACCAAAACAATATACGCGTCTGTTCTACTACCAACACTTGTGTAAGGTTTTTCAACTGCCTACATAAAAAATAATAATATAAAAACATTTCAATTGTTGCCAGATGAAAGAGATTTGGCTCATTAAACACACAAACATGAAGTAACCGCCATGAATAAGGTCACACGACTAATCTCGTATATAATCTTTCTTCAAATCTTTTTTGTACACACCATTTTTCCACGAATGAACGAGCACACCCCGGTCATGATTTCATAATACCACCTTCCCAAACCTATATGTGTTATAGAGTATAACGCTTTTACAATACAAACAATTGCAATCATTCTGAACTTGTGAAGATTTCCTCAATCCTGCCATATTTCACGTTCCTCAAATAGAGTATAACTAATAAAACCAGGGCAAATATTTATAAATGTAACTTTGTAGGTTTATTTGGGTTTAGAATCAATGAGGCAAAAAATTTGACATAAATTTGATTTCAATATATTGTTCTGACTAATTTGTAAGGTTTTTAAACAAAAGGTTTATACATATGGTTTTACGATCTGATTTATATATAAACAATGTTTAGATAATCTTATCAAGTAAGTAATGTTGACTATTACTAACAAAACATAACTGTATAAATAATTACAAATGACCAACATTGGCACATTCATTATTGAACCAAAATTGAAAGATTGTGTTTGCTCTCTCTTGTCAAAGAACAGCTCCCTGAAAAGTGTTTATCCCTCAAAACCTTAAACATTTTCTAAAAAATAACATTCACTCAGGAACTCAAAACATTTTTCCTCCCTTAAGATTGGAAACTTTTAAAAAGTTTTTGCCCCACACAGCTCGAAAACTTTTCCTTTAGGTAGATAAGACTCGAAGCATTTCATTGACGCAAAGAAAATATATCCAAATATGTTGCTTTTTTGGATATAACTCATGTACAGTGGTTTTACAAAAGATGACATCAGTTTTTATATATGTAAATTACTATTTTCCCACCTATCAACCAACCTTTCACAAGGAGTGTCCGGAGAGCACAAACAAACATTTTTTAATGTTAGTCCAGTTTGCTATATCTTAATGGCCAACTAAACCGCTGGAAAAAGTTTCAACTACCTAAGCAGAATTTCACCAACATACTGTTTTTCACACTTAAGATTAATAATTCAGGCCAAAATAAAAATAACATTGTTTGCTGTTTCCATACTCAAATACCCATGTAAATAAAGTATCCTACCCCATCCCCCACTCCCATTTTTTTTATCCGATTTCCAAATAATCCTTCTTTGTTGCTGTATTGTTTTCGTTCGATGAATTACAAATAATTCCAAAAAATTTTATTTATTTCAAACTAACCTGCCTGCACTTGATGAAAGCTTTGTCCAGGAAACAGGAAACATAGAATGTTTATTGATGGCCTTATTGCAATATTTGTACTTTTTTATATGAAGACATGCACACATCAAGTTTTTCACTACTGACATATTATATTGACAAGCAGTAAAAAAATGAAATCAATAACAGAGAAATCAAATAAAAGTACAATTAATGATAGCAAAATAATTTTTCACAATTCTTATCTCCAGCATTATATATCAATTTGAAATCACACATGAAGATTTGGCCAACGTCTGAAATAGCCCATTACTACACATCGTTTTTTCCCAATTGAGGCAAAAAAAATCCTAAAAAGGAAAAAAAAAATTTTCTTACATTAGAATTAGAGGATAAAAACCACAACTGGATATGAAGTATAATATCTGATAATAAGTGGTTAGAACATGGTCTAGACAGTGTTACACTTTATTTTCCAGTTTGCTGAAGCCTTAAAAAAATCCCAATTTCCCCTCAATCAAGCTATTTTTTCCCAAACTCGAAGGCTTTGGCCTCTTCCCAATTTGCAGAAACAAGACTCTTAATATGTCAAACTCAAAACCATGACAAAGTAAAATCACTAATACTCACCATACATTTTTCCCTCATCAGAAAGAATAATTTTGCGACGGCCACATGGAGGGTAGATAGCAAGAGCCTCTTGAAAACTTTGTTCAATATCGGGGCTCCATACACCCTCAGCATCATTTCCAAGCTCGTCATCACCTAAATCATCGTCTTCGTTCTCCGTCTTGGGTGGAACGCCACTGTTAGGAGCCCCCGATGGAGGTGGCTCCATATTCACCCAAGGCTTGGACATGATAACTTGCTCTCCAGGTTTCGGTACTCCGTTGTTGTTGTTATTCTGGATGGAAGAGGGTTCAAGGTTCCCCCATGTTGTGGACATGATATGTGGGGAAAATGGTAAAATCCTGAAATGTAATATTAAACATATATTTTTGAATATAATCAACAATATTGACGTAACCAATTATTCTATAGGTATTATAAAGTATATAACTATTATATACATATATATATATATACAAAAATGTACAGACCAGACTACATTTAGGGCACCTAGCTACAGTGCAAACCATAGACACAATACTAAGGCATCAGCCAAACCAATACATTTGGTGTCGACCATGACTTATATAAAATGGATTTACATGCAACACATCTGGACTGGACGGACAATTAACATACATGAACTGATAGCTTTATACGAGTAGGATCCAGTTAAGGATTCATGACTACTCACATGCTATATAAAGGACAGATTTATAAACCCGTTGGATCATAGAGATACAGTGAATTTATATATATTTAATTTCATAAAGGGACATAATAAAATTCACAACAGAACTTACGATTTTTGGGATCTTTTCAGATGCAAATTCACTATACATATATACTACTTGTTTTAAGCTGTCACATTTGCTATTCCCCTTTTAATGTTTTCAGAGCAAATTAACCTGTATTAAGCAACATCCCGAATTAAAAGGCCACTTTTGATCCTTCCCTTGACTGGCTGCTTAAATACAGGTTTGACAGTATTTATATAAATGACATTTATAAAAATCCATAAGGAAAAACTGTTAGTTTCAACAAAATTTTAATTAAATTTCAATTTCGCACACTAGATGTGACACGCTTTTGGAGACCATACCGCTGGTAAATTATAAATGATATTTCATTGAAGCAATTATTCTCTACATTTGGAAAAAAATAATGAAATGCATTGCTTCAACTTTTTTTAACTAACAGATGTATGTATATCGCATATACCCAACATGCGGCTAATACACAATGATTATATTTCCTGCAAATTATATTTCAAGAGATATTAAGATATCAAAAAATAAAAGAACAAAGGTGTTCAATGACCAGTATTAAACTATTCTTTCTTCTTGGTGGTTTCTACTCAGATTCATTCTGAGGTAGTAACTGATTTCAGATTGCACTGTCAACTACTCAGAGAACCCTGATCATTATTGATGATTATTAAAAATAACAACAAGCCAAGTAGAGCTTACTTAAAACAAACTCAAAGATCATTTTAACATCAAGCACGACTGAAAATTATTATTTATTAAATCAAAAGTCTAAAATTACCCATGTGAATACAATTGGTCAATTATAACTGATGACATGATGTTTATTTTAACACTAACTTTATTGTTAATAATAATGTATTCTAGTTCGATGGCGAAATAAGCTCAGAATTTATATGAATCGCTCTCAGGTCTGTACACAGCTTTTTTTTTTAGAGGTCATAGGTTGGAGACTATGACCAAACCTGCAACCTCTCCAATGAGCAGCCAACACTCTATCCACTGTACTATCACCCCCTTTCTGTATTATTTACTTAACAAGTAAAGCACATTACGATTACTGTATATGATAGTATATTGAGTAAACAGCCGTACAAAAGCCAACATACATGATTATGCATGTATGAAAAAACAGAACCACCAGGTTCCATTTATTATTAACTTCATTATAATACAATGACATAATGTTAGCTCAGTTTGAATGCAGCTTGGGAGCTCATACAAATTTTTCTCTTGTAAGTTTCAGAACCAGCATCCAGTGCAGTGTTTTTTTTCACCATTTTGGGAAGATGACCCATACCCTTGGAATTAGGAATTTTAGCGGCATTTTCATTAACATTGGGAATTTTTTTTGCATTAAATATATTTATATATTTATAAAAAGTGTACACTTGCTAATCAGGCTATTTAATTAAATAATCAATGTCATACCAAATTCAGAATGGGGAAAACTTTCTTTATTTTATCAAGGAAGTATGGCAAGTTTCAATTTACATTTTTGAAGCTTTCAATTGGGAATTTTTACCATTCAATTGGGAAAAAAAGATACTATTTGCCATTGGGAATATGACCCAATAACGGCTATAAAAATGGCCGAAAAAAAAACACTGCAGTGATACCGCTTTTGAGAGGTCATGGGGTGGAGCCCTCGAGATATAACTAGCAAGCTCCCGAATGACCTGCCAATACTATTCACTGTACCACCGGTAAATCCCCAGGGATGAAACAGGCAACCCCTCAAATGAGCCGCCAACACTCTATTCACTGTACCACTAGTAGAGCCAACAGTGATTAGTGTTGGCAGCTCATTCAAGAGGTTGCCAGTTTGGTCCCAGGGGATTTACTGGTGGCACAGTGATTAGTGTTGGCAGCTCATTCAAGAGGTTGCCAGTTTGGTCCCAGGGGATTTACCGGTGGTACAGTGAATAGTGTACGCAGCTCATTCAAGAGGTTGCCAGTTTGGTCCCAGGGGATTTACCGGTGGCACAGTGATTAGTGTTGGCAGCCCCTGGGACCAAACTGGCAACCTCTTGAATGAGCTGCCAACACTAATCACTGTGCCACCGGTAAATCCCCTGGGACCAAACTGGCAACCTCTTGAAGGAGCTGCCAACACTAATCACTGTGCCACCGGTAAATCCCCTGGGACCAAACTGGCAACCTCTTGAATGAGCTGCCAACACTAATCACTGTACCACCAGTAAATCCCCTGGGACCAAACTGGCAACCTCTTGAATAAGCTGCCAACACTATTCACTGTACCACCGGTAAATCCCCTGGGACCAAACTGGCAACCTCTTAAATGAGCTGCCAACATTATTCACTGTGCCAGTGGTAGAGCCCCCGGGATCAAACTGACAACCTCTCGATTGACCTGCCAACACTCTATTCACTGTACCAGTGGTAGAACCCCCGGAATCAAACTGGCAACCTCTCATATGAGTTGCCAACACTCCATCCACTGTACCACTAGTAGAGCCCCCAGGATCAAACTGGCAACCTTCCGAATAAGCTGCCAACACTATATTCACTGTACCACCGGTAGAGTCCCCAGGATCACACTGGCAACTTTTCCAAATAGCCGTCAACACCCTATTCACTGCACCACCGGTAAATCCACTGGGATCAAACTGGCAACCTATCGAATGAGTCGCCAACTCTTTATTCACTTTACCACCGGTACAGCCCCAGGATCAAACTGGCAACCTCTCGAATGAGACGCCAACACTCTATTCACTGTGCCACTAGTACAGCCCCAGGATCAAACTGGCAACCTCTCAATGAGCCGCCAACACTCTATTCACTCCACCCCTCCTTATCATTAACTTGACAAGTAACACTCCAGATCCGACACCACAACCACTGATTAAAATCTACAGCTACAAAAATGATAAATGTCTGATTACACCCTGCTACCATTATTACCACATGCAAAACACTTTTAAAAACAGATTATAAAATTAAACGGAAATTGAAAAACCTCACAAATTTGTGAAATGCACATTTATATGTAATTTTGGTTGATCACTCGATATTTGATATTAGATTTGTTGTTGTCAGATTAATTTTAAAGGATATTGAATAATGCATAACCTATGACTTTATTGCCGATGGATCCTGCCAAAACAATACATATATTGCTCGGAAACGAACTACAACATATAATATGCCATACTTATTGGCTTGATATTAGAATTTATTTCAGAGGATTTTGAACTACTGATTATCATAAACAATGGCAGCTTTTTTTTGCCTTTCCTAACTTTACTTTCCTTGTTTTGGGCATTTTTCATAACTGAACGAAACCAATGTTCTATTTAGTGGTTTTAAACTCAGTTTGATCTTCATTGGGTGACAAAATCTCGCAATTACTTAATTGCCCGTAGATAAAATCAAATTGTCCATATAAGACAATTTTGAACCCTTAAAACAAATTTATGTCTTTATAGCTTATGAGCTTACATAAGCCATTTAATGAATTAAATTATTTCAATTAATTTATTTCATTTAGTTTATACTTATTTATGCCTGTTTGCAATGAAATCTCAGAGCTTATATGAATCGCTCTTGAGTCTGCTTCCTGGGTAGAACCAGTACTGAGTGTTGTTTTATGAGAGGCATCGGGTCGCGCTGGGGATTGAACCCACAACCTCTAGCATGACAGCCAACACTCTATCCACTATACTGCTATTTTGAGTGAGAAGGTAGGGCACAACTAAATATTTTTATTTTAAGGACAGCAGTGCTCTGCACATAAAATGACATTTATTTAGAACAATGCATTTTGCAAACGGCCCAAGTAATCAAATTTTGTATGTATGTGTGTGTAGAATACCATTAAAAATGCTGCTGTTATTAATGTACCTTATATTCCCTTATTAACGCCCCCGGGGGCATTACATTTTACAAGGTGGGGAACGTTTATTAAAGATAAAAAAAACAACAAATTCAACAACAGTTAAAAATACAATAAAACCAATAAAGCCCTGGAAAAACCCTTAAATCCAGTTTAAATCCCCGAAAAAGTGATTCAGAATTATTTAAGAGTGAATGAAATAATCAACATAGGATGAAAAAAAAGCTGAAAATCTGTATGAAACTACTTGTCAGCATGCTGGAATATCCAAATTTATGGTCAGTGCACTCTTCACTTTCAATCACTTGGACTCTTGCTCATCAACGTAGAACAATGAGCTTTCAGCGTACACAGACTAACCGCATCAGAAAGACTTTTGTAATGTTTTAATCAACAGACAGCATTTTTACTAGTTTTAAACGGCAAATATGGGGAAGTGTACATTCAACCAAAAGTGGTTAAGTGACGAAAGATATAAATAATGGGCTAGAGAGTTCAAAGGTGATAAACTCTACTAATTCTTGTCTGTGTAACAAAATAATCGATCTGGGAAAGATGGGCGAATACGCACTCAACTCGCATATACGTTTTATTTTTTACAAAGTGAGAGCATTAATTCTGACGTATACAATAAGTATATAAATTGTACATTTAGTAAATATGCTATTTATGAATGTATAGTTACTATACTTTTGCTGAGTATATAGTATGGTATTCAAACTACCAATTCCCGTGCTTGCCCACTCTCTCGTTGATAATAACAGCTAAAACATAATGTTACATAACCAAGAAATAATTGTTCAGTTATTAAAGAACACCATGCTATAATTTTGTGCATAAATTAACAGCTTGAAGGTTATTGATCAAACTGAGATTGAAAAATTTAAGTGTCTTTATGACAATTTCAGTTATTTATAATGATGTAATTTAACCAATTAAACGTCTGTGTCTAAAAACAGACTCATTTAGAAGGCTGTCTGGTATCTTTAACAGAGAACAATCATGACCGTTTTTTAAATATTTTTACACCGCTAGAAGTAAAAGTTGTTACTTTATTATAAAAAGAAATTTTGTCATAAAACTGAATTATTTCTTTTTGAAAATGTTTAACATGAAAATGATGGATTGATTCATGACATCAGGGGTGAATTCAAAATGGCGGGTGCACCTTCTCTACTATATTCTTTATAGAGTATTCATCACAAAGTAAACATGTCTATTTCTAGCAGTGTAAATTTGAAATACTTGACATTCTCTGGTGCACAATGAGGAGTTTTCCATTTTATTAAAGGAAAATACAATATCGAGAGAAATCAATGACCAAAATAATTCTCTATAAAACCATTCATGTTTAACATAAAAAGCTTTGGAAAGGCATTTCCAAAACTACTCATTTGATATTTTTCAGCAAAAAGGTATGTTGTTTAATATATGTACTCTTTTTCTAAAGGAAATAAAAGTTTTAAATCAGATTTTGAATTTTCAACGCAAAAGTGTCAGAGTTCGGCATTAAAATATTTACTAATAGAAAAAGATGTCATTTTCACACAAATCATTAATAACTTTACGACACATGCCTGACAAAACCAGGCAGTGTCACTGGCACCCCCATGACATATTATTATGCGGTTAGCAAACCCCAAAGTTCAAGCATATTACAAAATGGAAACCTTAACATACAAAATGCAAATTTCTCCATGCACCAGAGACATAAAGTTGTGATATTAATAAACGTAAAATGTCAAACCTAAAAAACAATATGTGAATGTTAAATGTGCACAAAGCAACAGCAACTTACATTGTACAATAAATCTGTGCTATTAAAAATCTCAAAAAGGAGCTGCAACAAACGGAACAGTGGAACGTTTACATTAAAACTTAAAACACATGTAAAACATACATAGAATGTTACAGGTCTATATTAAAAAAGCATCTAAACTACTGACATTCATTGGCGTAATGTACATTATCTGGTTGTCTCGTTTATGTCATATGGCTGATAACAGAGCATCAGACAAGAGAATGAACATAAAAATAAAGTACTGGTTCCACACTGGAAATTGGCTATGCAGGGTACCAATGACAGTTTTGAAACATGGTTATATTAGTGTTTAAAAGACTTTTTACATTGGTATTGTAATTAAGCAAATGAAAATTATCCCCACCCACCCACCTTTTTTTGGTTATCCTATCTTCATTTTTGTGAAGTTATCTATGGAAAATATACAAAATATTAGTAACAGACTGCGAGTTTATAATATATTTAAGCATATCTATAATACATACATGTAGGCTTAAATTCTAGAAAATTAGTGTCCTCAATTAAGACTCAATTAATTTAAGAGCAAAAACAATTAACTAGACGATAAATTTTCATTTATGTTAGATTAATATGTAGATCAAGATGTGTTTAATACCATTTCAACAGATGAACGATTGGTTACATAATATATATATATATATATGGAATATCCACTTTTACTAGCTGAGGAACACCTCAATATGAATAGGAATAGAACAACCACTTCCACAGTTAACTTGTGACTTCTGACTATGTTACTGTGGTCATGGAATACACTAACAACATTGCCCAATACCAAAGTGCACCCTAATACACTTTGTTCTAAATTGCATATTTTAAATCTTTGTCATGGAATACACACAAGTGCACTTGTGAAATGATAAACATCTGTCATAAACACCATCTTGCTTCATGGACCATAAATTTACTAAATATCATCAATTACAATATGACCACAAAATCTGTTATAATCAATCTAAAATTGCTATGGCAATCATAATAAAGGCATTATTTGTTTTTAAAGCTAGTGTTAGAATATAATATATTAAGACACTTTCAAACTGCATTAGCAATTTTATAGTAATATGGTGCAACTTTTAAACTACAAGAAAAATCAATCAATGTGAAGATCCAACATTAATTTTTTGGAGAAAGAAATATACCCAAAGTTACGGAATAGGCCAGTTATAGTTCTTACAACTTCATTTTATTAGATAATCAATATTCTATATTGGCTTTCATTCTGTATAACCATATTTTTAACAATTGAAGTAATTAATACACAAATATTAAGTAACATTTCATAAATCAATTCTGTAATAAACACCAATTTGTGTGGCAAAATTCAATTAGCACATGGTAGGTACTATTTATTGGCATGACATCAGTCATTACACAACATACATATCACTCATATACCCAAAGAGACCAAGACATCCATATTTATTGGTAAACAGTGAACAATGCGATCAGCTGTTACTGACCCCATGACCTCGAAGTATACGTTGCACTTTGTATAAATAACACACCTTTGCAGGTGTAAAAAAAACACCTGAATTATAAATTACTCATTAGAAACACATTTTCTTATCGAAAACAACAAAGCTTATGAATGTAAAATTAATTTTGCTGAATATCGCCATTGAATCTTTAGTGCCTACAGCACTGCTTTCTTCCAGCTTACCCTCGTCAAATTCACCGTTCGCCCGAAAAGCAGGCACGGCGCAATTTCGGCTACAAAACTCCGGAAAGTGGGTCATAGTCCCAGCTGAATATATACACATTATATTCACTTCTAAAATAATATCCTTTATCGAATAAAACTTGATTAAATCCTTTGTGGGTTATATTTAACCTCTGAAACAATGTGAGGATATTTCCGACACAACATCAGGCCGGAAGTCGAGTCTAAAAGTATGGCAAATATTTCAGAGATTTGAAAAATCATGCAGACATTTTGAGTGTCCGAGGCGGTTTTTCGGCGATTTAACACTTGATTGTCTGGGTTTTGAGCTGAAACATGATAGTACTCACCTTGTCAATATATCCAAATACTAATAAAACAAATTAAGTTTTTAAATAGTAAAATTTAAGCGAAAAACTACTCACACTAAGGTATGTCAGGAATGATACAAAGAATCTAGACAACGTACATGCTTCATGCGCACAGCCGCCGCGCAGGGGTGGACCAGGTGTAAACATAGACGAATTTTGATTGGCTGGTTCACTCGAATGTGTCGGTAAATGTCGTCATTCACTGCTAAAAATAGGTGTCTATTTCCAACACACAACCTGTACAGTTTTTGTGTAATAAGAAAACGTACACATGAGTCATATGTGTATCAAGAACGGCTTAATCAAAGAAAGATAAATTTGTATTCAATATACGCTCTTGTTAGTCCCAGTATATTCTGTCTTCTATGTTTTTGCAATGCTCACGTGCGCGTAAATCATCGCAAACGTTTAATGTTTTTTCTCCGATGTTATAATTCTATTATAACAGTGATAGGAACTACCCATTTGAAAAACAGAAGATAACCTTATTGAATGTTCGAGCAATTGTATGACATAATCTAAATCTTTTTTCACCATACCTCGATCCGCACAAACCAGAGACATATAAACGACAGTTACTTAATTAAACGAATGTTTATATATCTGAGATGACAGAAACAAACCTGATAAGTTCAGGCAGTGACTTAATCTCTGGTTCAGGACATCGCTTTAATAGTAACTGAAAGTTTAGACAAGCTGGTTAAGACTATATAGGCGTTGCTTATATTTTTTGAAAAACACAACATGTTGAACAATACACAGCGACACGTGCAGTAGCTAATTAAGTCACCTGCACATGTACATGCAGTGTATAAATATGCAATTAAGTCATTGCTGTGTAGAGATGTTAATTTTCAAAACGTTTTGTATCTTTTTATATAATTATATAATATATATTTTGAATTGAAAAGAATGGACATGAAAAATATCAATTCGGAATCCGACATGTTAAACAAATTTGAATAAGTGACCAACCTTCATATGTATACATGTACATTGTTCGGTTTAAACATATTTCATTTTTAAAAGTAGCATACATACCAATACCATACATACAATAACATTGCAGGATTAAAACGGAAGCAAACTGAGAGTTTCGGATTGATACATTTATACTGTATTCAAGCCTATATATTATCTAAACTGTATATAATACCAGGTGGCAGATTGATACATATATACTGTATTGAAGCATATACTAACTAAACTATATATAATACCAGTAGGAAGGAAAGAAAGTAAATAAAATAGGTTGTACATTTAATTATTCGTAGTTTTTTTCTGTATATGGAATACCATATCTGTATATTGTGTTACAGACTAAAGATACATATATAGGCATAATACGGTGACTAATAGCGGACATGTATAGAACTAAAAATATAAGGCTGACAAAATGTAGCTGGCAAGAAAACTGTATTGATTCGACGTAAAATAAAGAATCAGAGTATCACATTTCCCCAGAATTATAGTAAAAAATATCACAGCACTTACGAGGAAGTAATGTGTGCCCTGGGGTGTTTAAATAAAACAATAACCGTAAATAAAACATCTGACAGGATGTTTTTAATCTTATTAAAACTTATCTGTCAATATTATTGTATTATCACGCCTTATAACGGCGAGCGCATGTCAATGTCACCTGAACAAGAAGTCTCAATTTGCCGCAAGGGCTCCCTACAAGAATACATACAGTCCATTGTCAAGAAAAAAATAACACCTTCCATATTCAAGTAATCTGTAGCTACTAATACAATAGCGCTACTAATAAACTTACGAAAACTCGTAAAAAAAACCACAACAACATGAAAGTGTGTGCAAAATCACTAGATTGTTGATGTGTTTTTGTTTTTTTATGTTGTTTTCAGATGTTCGAGAAATACGTTTTCCCACATAAAAATGGAAAACGTAAATGCTTAACTGAACATTATATAATTACTCTATAAAAAACAAGAAGGTAGAATACACCAACAGTGATCAAGTGAACATGGAAATGGTTTTTTCTATATATATATATATATTGTCCACGTGATGTAAGGAAAATTTTGTATTTTTAGGGAAATTACCGATTTTTTGCAACATGTGACAGAGAATATCAACATGTCGTGCTAACGTTTTGTTAGCAGTATAACTTATATTTGTTATGCATTCCAACATTTTTAGATTTAAAAGAAAGAAAATAATTATAAAGTTGGAATTAAAAACATTTCAATAAAGTGATTGTTTCATGTTTCTTCTGTAAAATTCGTATAACCATAGTGCATTTTTTTTTGTATTCTTCATATTTATGTCATTGGCTAAATATATATACTAGAGGAATAATACATGACGAATAAATTAAAAATAAAGCTGACGAGAAATGTATTATTCGAAGTATAATTAAAACAAAAGAGCTAGATTGGGCCTTACACACCACCCAATCAGACAGAACAGTATCTTTTATTAACAATTTTCCACAGTGTCGGAGTAAAGAAATATCACATCAACCACGAGGAAGTAATGTGTGCCCTGTGGTGTTAAAACAAAACGATAACCGTAAATAAAACATCTGACAGGATCTTTTTAATCTAATTAGAACTTATCTGTCAATATTATTGTATTATCACGACTTGTACAACGTCAATCACGATCGCATGTCAATGTCACCTGAACAAGAAGTTTAATTTGGCCGCAAGGGCTCCCTAAAAGGATACTTGTATACAGATCATAGAACAGAAAAAATACCACCCAGGGTAAAATCTTGTGATAATCTGTACGATGGATATCATCGCAACGGAGCTACTCATGAACTTGTGAAAATTCGTAAAAACAACACATGTAAATCTGTGCAAAATCACAAAATTATTGCTGATGATTTTTGTCAGATGTCTGGGAAATATGTATTCCCACAACAGCGAAAACCGTCAATGTAAAAGCTTATGTACATATATATATATATATATATAGAGTGTAGTTTAGTTTAAACATGCTTATTTTACTTCGATTGTAAAACAAGTTCCTACAACTTAGGCAAACCACGCTCGAAGTTTTTCTGGGTAGAACCGGTACTATGCATATACGGATAAACTTGTTCAAGGACATCGCGTATAGCCGTGACCAAGGACCGAACCAACGACCCTCGATGCTTTTTCATTGAACCACGTGCTCCACATGTATATAATTAGGCCTTCCCTAGGAAAACAAGGGCCCAGCGTCTTTTCAGATTGAGTAAAATGTGTATGAAAAGCGATATTCTCAAGTTTTCAAATTGATTGGTCCATCATTGTCTTGGTAATTCTAGGAATTGGCCGTATTTGCAACATGTGATAGAGAATATCAGTATTTTGTGGTAACGTTTTGATAGAACCAAGAACATCTATATATGATATAAATTCTAACATTTTAAAGTAAAGTAGCACATTCACGCTGTTTCAGTAGGAGGTGTTCTACAATTTAGATGTGGCTTTTATATCCGTATTTTCGCACACGTAAACCAAAATTAAACGAAAGCAAATGATTTGTTTACATTTTAATGGCAATAAAAATACTCTTTCATATATAACTATACTGTTTATAACACTGAACAAAAGTGTAATAACACTATAACTGACTTTTCCACATGAGGTTCAGTGTTATCCAATTTGAGATCTGGCCCTGAGGTAATAACATATTTTTTCATGCTCAACTCAAATTCGTACTCAAAACACAATTTCTAGGAGTCGCATACAAACCCAATTCAAAGCGCAAATACTTGACTAGGTGTAGAATTTTAGAGTATTAATGGAGATTTGAGGTAGAAAATTATACGTATTCACGTTTATTTTGTTATAATGAGCTGAGTCATCTTTGAGTTGAGCCTGGAAAAAATATTTATAACCTCGGACCCAGGCTGGCTTTCAAGCCTTGTATTTCTCCCAAATATGTGAAAATAACAGGATTTTAGTGATGCAACAGTCAGGGACTCCTGTAGATAGTGGTCAATGACAACACCTTAGTGATGTGACATGCTCTCATATTGATAGTGGTTAATGACAGCACATTAGTGATGCAACAGTCAGGGACTCCTGTTGATAGTGGTCAATGACAACACCTTAGTGATGTGACATATTCTCCTGTAGATAGTAGTTAATGACAGCACCTTAGTGATGTGACATATTCTCCTGTAGATAGTGGTTTATGACAGCACCTTAGTGATGTGACATATTCTCCTGTAGAAAGTGGTTAATGACAGCACCTTAGTGATGCAACAGTCAGGGACTCCTGTAGATAGTGGTTAATGACAACACCTTAGTGATGTGACATGCTCTCCTGTAGATAGTGGTTAATGACAGCACCTTAGTGATGCTACAGTTAGGGGCTCCTGTAGATAATGGTCAATGACAGCACCTAAGTGATGTTACATGCTCTCCTGTTGATAGTGGTTAATGGCAGCACCTTAGTGATGCAACAGTCAGGGGCTCTAGTAGATAGTGATTAATGACAACACCTTAGTGATGTAAAATGGACTCCTGTAGATAGTGGTTATGACAACACCTAAGTAATGCACATGGGTTTCTGTAGATAGTGGTTGGTGACAGTATCTTAACAAAGGCTCCTGTAGATAGTGGTTAATGACAGCAATAAGTGATGTAACATGGGCTTCTGTAGATAATGGTTAGTGGCAGTACCTTAACATGGGCTCCTGTAGAGAGTGGTTAATGACAGCACCTTAGTGATGTAACATGGGCTACTGTAGATAGTGGTTGGTGACATCAACTAAGTGATGTAACTTGGGCTTCTGTAGATAATGGTTAATGACAGCACCATAGCAATGTAACATGGACTCCTAAACATAGTGGTTAATGACAACATGTTTGTGGTGTAACATGGTCTCCTGTAGATAGTATTTAATGACAGCACCTTAGTGGTGTAACATGGGCTCCTGTAGATAGTGGTTGGTGACAACACCTTAGCAATGCAACATGGGCTCCTGTAGATAGTGGTTAATTACAGCATCTTAGTGGTGTAACATGGGCTCCTGTAAATAGTGGTTAATGACAGCACTTAAGTGATGTAATATGGGCTCCTGTAGACAGTGGTTAATGACAGCACCTTAGTGGTGTAACATGGGCTCCTGTAAATAGTGGTTAATGACAGCACCTTAGTGGTGTAACATGGGCTCCTGTAGATAGTGGTTAATGACAGCAGCTTAGTGATGTAACATGGGCTCATGAAGATAGTGGTTGGTGACAACATCTAAGTGATGTAACATGGGCTCCTGTAGATAATGGTTAATGACAGCAACATAGGGATGTAACATGGGCTCATGTAGAAAGTGGTTGGTGACAACACCTTAGCAATGTAACATGGGCTCCTGTAGATAGTGGTTAATGGCAGCACCATAGTGATGTAACATGGGCTCATGTAGATAATCGTTAATGACAGCACCTTAGTAATGTTACATGGGCTCCTGTAAATAGTGGTTAATGACAGCACCTTAGTGGTGTAGCATGGGCTCCTGTAGATAGTGGTTAATGACATTACCTTAGTGGTGTAACATGGGCTCCTGTAGATAGTGGTTAATGACAACACCATAGTGATGTAACAAGGGCTCCTGTAGATAGTGGTTAATGACACCTTAGCAATGTAACATGGGCTCCTGTAAATAGTGGATAATGACAGCACCTTAGTGATGTAACATGGGCTCCTGTAAATAGTGGTTAATTACAGCACCTTAGTGATGTAACATGGGCTCCTGTAGATAGTGGTTAATGACAACACCATAGTGATGTAACATGGGCTCCTGTAGATAGTGGTTAATGACACCTTAGCAATGTAACATGGGCTCCTGTATATAGTGGTTAATTACAGCATCTTAGTGGTGTAACATGGGCTCCTGTAAATAGTGGTTAATGACAGCACTTAAGTGATGTAATATGGGCTCCTGTAGACAGTGGTTAATGACAGCACCTTAGTGGTGTAACATGGGCTCCTGTAAATAGTGGTTAATGACAGCACCTTGGTGGTATAACATGGGCTCCTGTAGATAGTGGTTAATGACAGCAACTTAGTGGTGTAACATGGGCTCCTATAAATAGTGGTTGATGAAAGCACCTTAGTGGTGTAACATGGGCTCCTGTAAATAGTGGTTAATGACAGCGCCTTAGCGGTGTAACATGGGCTCCTGTAGATAGTGGTTAATGACAGCACCTGAGTGATATAACATGGGCATCTGTAGATAGCGGTTTATGGCAGCACCTGAGTGATGTAACATGGGCTCCTGTAAATAGTGGTTAATGACACCTTAGCAATGTAACATTGGCTCCTGAAGATAGTGATTGGTGACAGCACCTTAGCAATGTAACATTGGTTTCTGTAAATAGTGGCTAATGACACTTTAGTAATGTTACATGGGCCCCTGTAGCCAATGGTTGGTGACAACACCTTAGTGATGTAACATGGGCTCCTGTAGAAAGTGGTTAATGACAGCACCTTAGTTATGTTACATGGGTTCCTGTAGACAGTAATTAATGACAACACCTTAGTGGTGTAACATGGGCTCCTGTAGATAGTAGTTGGTGACAATACCTTAGTTATGTAACATTGGTTCCTGTAAAAAGTAGTTAATGACAGCACCTTAGTGATGTAACATGGGCTCCTGTAGATAGTGGTTAATGACAACACCTTAATGGTGTAAACATTGGCTCCTGTAGATGGTGATTGGTGACAGCACCTTAGTGATGTAACATGGGCCTTTGTAGATAGCGGTTAATGACAGCACCTCAGTGGTGTAATATGAGCTTCTGTAGTTAGTGGGTTGGTGACAATACTTTAGTGATGTAACATGGGCTCTTGTAGATAGTGGTTTATTAAAGCACCTTAGTGGTGTAACATGGGATCCTGTAGATTGTGGTTTGTGACAGCACCTTAGTGATGTAACATGGTCTCCTGTAGATAGTGGTTGGTGACAGCACCTTAGTGATGTAACATGGGCTCCTGTAGATAGTGGTTGGTAACAGCACTTTAGTGATGTAACATAGGTTCCTGTAGATAGTGGTTAATGCCAGCACCTTAGTGGTGTAACATGGGTTCCTGTAGATAGTGGTTGGTAACAACACCTTAGTGGTGTAACATGGGCTCTTGTAGATAGTGGTTAATGATAACACCTAAGTGATGTAACATGGGTTCCTGTAAATAGTGGTTAATGACAGCACATTAGTGATGTAACAAGGGCTCCTGTAGATAGTGGTTAATGACAGCATCTTAGTGATGTAACATTGGCTCCTGTAGATAGTAGTTAATGACAGCACTTTAGTGATGTAACATGGGCTCCTGTTAATAGTGGTTAATGACAGCACCTTAGTGATGTAACATGGGCTCCTGTAGATAGTAGTGAATGACAGCACCTTAGTGATGTAACATTGGCTCCTGTAGATAGTAACTAATGACAGCACCTTAATGATATAACATGGGCTCATGTAGATAGTGGTTGGTGACAACACCTTAATGGTGTAACATGGACTCCTGTAGATAGTGGTTAGTGACAACACCCTTGTGGTGTAACATGGGCTCCTGTAGATAATGGTTAATGACAACACCTTAGTTATGGAACATGAGCTCCTGTAGATAGTAGCTAATGACAACACCTTAGTTATGGAACATGGGTTCCTGTAGATAGTAGTTTATGACAACACCTTAGTTATGGAACATGAGCTCCTGTAGATAGTAGGTGGTGACAGCACCTTAGTGATGTAACATGGGTTCCTGTAGATAGTAGTTAATGACAGCACCTTAGTGATGTAACATGGGCTCTTGTAGAAAGTGGTTAATGACAGCACCTTAGTGGTGTAACATGGGCCCCTGTAGATAGTGGTTAATGACAGCACCTTAGTGGTGTAACATGGGCCCCTGTAGATAGTGGTTGGTGACAGCACCTAAGTGGTGTAACATGGGCTCCTGTAGATAGTTGTTGGTGACAACACCTTAGTGGTGTAGCATGAGCTCCTGTAGAGAGAGGTTGGTGACAGCACCTTAGTTGTGTAACATGGTCTCCTGTAGATTGTGGTTTGTGACAGCACCTTAGTGATGTAACATGGTCTCCTGTAGATAGTGGTTGGTGACAGCACCTTAGTGATGTAACATGGGCTCCTGTAGATAGTGGTTGGTAACAGCACTTTAGTGATGTAACATAGGTTCCTGTATATAGTGGTTAATGCCAGCACCTTAGTGGTGTAACATGGGTTCCTGTAGATAGTGGTTGGTAACAACACCTTAGTGGTGTAACATGGGCTCTTGTAGATAGTGGTTAATGATAACACCTAAGTGATGTAACATGGGTTCCTGTAAATAGTGGTTAATGACAGCACATTAGTGATGTAACAAGGGCTCCTGTAGATAGTGGTTAATGACAGCATCTTAGTGATGTAACATTGGCTCCTGTAGATAGTAGTTAATGACAGCACCTTAGTGATGTAACATGGGCTCCTGTTAATAGTGGTTAATGACAGCACCTTAGTGATGTAACATGGGCTCCTGTAGATAGTAGTGAATGACAGCACCTTAGTGATGTAACATTGGCTCCTGTAGATAGTAACTAATGACAGCACCTTAATGATATAACATGGGCTCATGTAGATAGTGGTTGGTGACAACACCTTAATGGTGTAACATGGACTCCTGTAGATAGTGGTTAGTGACAACACCCTTGTGGTGTAACATGGGCTCCTGTAGATAATGGTTAATGACAACACCTTAGTTATGGAACATGAGCTCCTGTAGATAGTAGCTAATGACAACACCTTAGTGATGTAACATGGGTTCCTGTAGATAGTAGTTAATGACAGCACCTTAGTGATGTAACATGGGCTCTTGTAGAAAGTGGTTAATGACAGCACCTTAGTGGTGTAACATGGGCCCCTGTAGATAGTGGTTAATGACAGCACCTTAGTGGTGTAACATGGGCCCCTGTAGATAGTGGTTGGTGACAGCACCTAAGTGGTGTAACATGGGCTCCTGTAGATAGTTGTTGGTGACAACACCTTAGTGGTGTAGCATGAGCTCCTGTAGAGAGAGGTTGGTGACAGCACCTTAGTTGTGTAACATGAGCTCCTGTAGATAGTGGTTGGTGACAACACCTTAGTGGTGTAACATGAGCTCCTGTAGATAGAGGTTGGTGATAACACCTTATATGAACCAATCTCAAGTTGCTTTCTACGTAGAGCTTGGGATTAAACCAGGTACCTCTGGTATGAACAGCCAACAATTTTTCTTCTACACAACTGCCCGCTTCAAATATTTTGAATATCTAAACAGAATGCTTTTGACCAGATTTTGGGTGGTTTAACTATGTTGGTCCAATTTGAGTTTTAAGTCACTTTCTAAGTAAAAGTTGATGGCAATGGAATGAAACTTCACACAATTATTAAGTTAGATGTCATCATATAAATAAGACAGGTTCAATAACTCTTTCTTGGTTATATGGACAGTTATGCCCCTTGTTGGACTTAAAATTTTGCATTTAAGTAAGCTTCTCAGTCACTGTTGATCGGAATGGAATGGAACATGGCACAAATGTTCACCAAGATGTGACCTGCTCAGGTTCCATGGTGACGGTCATCTGGAAGAATTGCATGTTTTTAGAAGGAACTGTTAAATATGGGCTAAACAATGTCAACAGTAAATGATAGCTTAATTAACATCCACTGACGGAAATGCAGTACATCTCTCTTTATTCTTCAAAAAGGGGACAAAACAATTTATTACCACATCATTATAATCTCTTGTTTATACCAGAGGAAAAAACACAGATTTGCATCTTGTATAATGAATGATGCCAAGTCATACAGGTGCATGAAATTTATCAAGGTTTGAATTTTATCTCTGCATTTGGACAAGATGAAAACAAACATGTGTAATGGAGAATTTACCATGTATGAATTGTACATTATGGTATGGTGTTAACATTTCTTTTAACAATGTTTCAAATCTGCTTTAGACAGAATTTTGAGAGCTGTCCCGCTGCAACCTGCATGGTACAATACCCCACCCAATTACATAATTGTCACACCAGACTGACTGGACATATGCTGAGCACCAAGCAAGAAAGCTTCTAGTTCCATTTACCAAGTCTTTGGTATGTACTTGCTAGTGATTGAACCCTTGACCTTCCTCAAGTGAGATGGGCAATCTTCAACTTGACCATCCCCCTCAAATAGTTTCTGGTTCTAAACAAAGAAAAAGTCAACAAGTTTATAAATTAATGATTTATTGATGAATAAATGTCCGTTACAACATATATAGCACCATGTATAAAAAAGTTTTATAAAGAAGTCGTAAACAGATACATGTACATAAAGTTCTACTGAAAAGTAGGAATGAAACAAAAATATCTACACTCAAATATTCTCATGACTTGCTTTGACTGTTATAACATTTTCAGAGTAACTCTGTAATTATCAGTTCTACAAACTATGTATATGGAATAACATGCATACTGTAGAAATGTCATTCAGCAGTCTAGGCATTTTTAGAAGAGATTCTTTTACAATGTCAATTCCGCAAACATTTTTTAGTGAAGTTTTCAAAAATAGTTTTTGTATTCTCTTTTCACATTTAATTTTGCCATGGCATGCATCATGACAAAAATTAATTTGAGCATAGCATATTATGTACAGTCCTCCGGAATTAAGGAATTATTCTCTAGCTGGAAATGAAGAATGATTATTGAGATATATTAGCCGGTACTGTCTTCATACACTAGAAAAAAATGATAAGTAAATAAAGATGTATAGGGCTATACAATGGAAATAAAATGAATAAAATGTTTATGAGTAAGTACATGCATGTAGTCAGAACAAAATCTTTTTTGTTTGTTTGAATATTAAGCATCTTTTTTAAGCCATCGAGGGCTAAAAGATGATCAGACAAAGTTAACCTAACCTCTCTTTGCTGCGATCCTTGTAGGTTAACTAGTTATCAAGCACACATCTCTGCAAATATCTGATAACTTTCCCACTTGAATCAGTGGTGAGAGATGAATGATAATGAGATGAATGTCGTAAATTAATCATCATAGAGACTATGGCCCAGTGGGGATGTGAATGGACAGAAAAGGGTGTTTCCGTTTTCTTGTGCTTTGCCACGCTATGTTTTATTTTATTTTTTTTTCTTTAATTCTACATTTCAGACTATTAAGATGTAATTCAGCCTCATACTGAACATTACAAAAATTCAATAAAAACAACCCAACATAAACTGGTATCCTGTCTCTTCCCTAGAATCCTAGAACCTTCCATTACAAGCATTGAAAGCTTCATGTTCAAGTGTCCTCTCATTTGCAACTTTATTATTATTCATCACAGGTATAGCTGACTTTTCCATCTGAAGTCCCTGCATTAATACATAACATTTTACACTCCCACTAAACTGGCAATGTTCACATTATACAAAGTTACACAAAAACAGTCATTGTAGAGCGTGGCCCACTTGTATAAATACAATAGATAAAGAGATTTCATTGAGAAGAAACAGTGGGGACACAATGACATGGGGAGATAGCTACCATCTCAGTTTACCCTGTATCTCGTTATTTGATACTGGTGCAGTTGGGGATATTGCTGGGGATGATAGTTATAGGATTGTTTTTGTTTTTTTGTCAATCTTTGAAATTATCAATTTTTCTGTAAAATTACTATCAAACTGACATTTCCCTTCATTTCTTTGAATATTTTCATATCTCCAGCTTTCTATGGCGAGATTTTAGGAAGATAGTCTAAATCTGCTAGAAAAATTACAATGAAACATTTTCAATATTTTGTCCTTTACTTTTAACCAGTGGTCTTAAAAACAAAAACTGGAAGTCTACTATATAAAATATTTAATATCAATAAGAATTATATTGGTGTTTTGCTTAACGGAACAGCTAACCTGCCACCTGATATTTCACGTATTTTCGAAAATAAAATAAAATATAATAAAAGTTTGTGCTGCCTCTGCAAAATCATCATTTTATGCACACAAGTAATTGTATTGACTTTCGCTATTGGTCTATGTTAAATCAATACATAATTGTCTGATACTAAACTTGTACATGTATCTGATTCACATGGAGAATAGTTATATGAAATATAGCAATAATGGAGATGAAGATTATTTCTAGAAAAGTAATGAAAATCTGTATGAATTCAGTCCTTAAAGGAGGATCAAATCTCCTAATCTCATGTATACATTTACAACACAAAATTTATCAGGGCAGTGAACACGCAAGTAAAATGATAAAAATACAAACAACACTATAATGGCAATATATCTTGACAAGAAAAAAAAAGCTATTATGAAAACCGTTAATTGAAAAAATTGTTAAAAAATTACAGAAAATTATAATAAGCAGTGACGTTAGGTTTATCATTTGTAATTTCCCCTTAGTTCCATAATGCATAAAGGGTGTGGAGGGTGTGGGGGGGGGGGGGGGGGGGGGGGTATATAGAAAAAGTTTCAATAAGTTCATCATTTATATATGGTATCTATACATTCTGATTATCCACCCTATACAACTTATACACATGTGCTCAATACCAGCTTCCCAAATAAGGTATCTCCGAATAATGGTTGCTTAGATCTGACAACTTGCAGCAAATCCCTAAAACTATTAAAAAAATTATTTGGTAATATTGAGGGAAGTTATGGCAATATTTGAAGTTTAAATGAAACAAGAACATGAGAAAACTATAGACATTAACAGCTTGGTTTTTCCTTATGTTCCTTGTTATTGGGAGAAGCCATTTTGTTTTTAAATTTTTTCCCACCTATATACCACCAGAACAGTCCTCCCATAATTCTGTGATGTGCACACAATCAAATGCAAAAATCTAGTATTTGAAATTGCCTGCCGGAGTCCAAGAGAAAATCATGTTTGACCTTTGTAACGCAATGTATAACAGTATCATGTGACTTTGTCAGTCTCAGTGTAACAAACAGATACACAAACCAAACCAAAGAAACAACCTATCAAGTCCACCCTACACAAGGGACATGGGCAGAAATTACATTTACTGGAATATGCAGATCTGGAGTAGAAACAGTCTTATTGTATCTAAAACAAATCTGTTTCATGATAAAACTATAAATGTGTCTGTCAACATAAATTCTCCCACAATTGATCGAAAACTAATTTTTTTAACGAAAACTAATTAAAACAGGGGCCATAACTCCTGTAACATTTCTCCAACAATGACCAATATCAAACTTGGCCTGTAACTCCTGTGATATTTCTCAAACAGACCAATATCAAACTTGGCCTGTAACTCCTGTGATATTTCTCCGACTGACCAATATCAAACTTGGCCTGTAACTCCTGTGATATTTCTCCGACAATGACCAATATCAAACTTGGCCTGTAACTCCTGTGATATTTCTCTGACAATGACCAGTATCAAACTTGGCCTGTAACTCCTGTGATATTTCTCAAACAGACCAATATCAAACTTGGCCTGTAACTCCTGTGATATTTCTCCGACAGACCAATATCAAACTTGGCCTGTAACTCTTGTGATATTTCTCCGACAGACCAATATCAAACTTGGCCTGTAACTCCTGTGATATTTCTCTGACAATGACCAATATCAAACTTGGCCTGTAACTCCTGTGATATTTCTCCGACAGACCAATATCAAACTTGGCCTGTAACTCTTGTGATATTTCTCCGACAGACCAATATCAAACTTGGCCTGTAACTCCTGTAATATTTCTCTGACAGACCAATATCAAACTTGGCCTGTAACTTTTGTAATATTTCTCCGACAATGACCAATATCAAACTTGGCCTGTAACTCCTGTAATATTTCTCCGACAATGACCAATATCAAACTTGGCCTGTAACTCCTGTAATATTTTTCCAACAATGACCAATATCAAACTTGGCCTGTATTTTTTAACTATAGATGTATGCACAAACTATGAATTTAACCCTTTACTCCATAGATACGCGTTTTTCCTCACCAATCACAGGAGGCCTTTGAAAACAGTGCAGGAAGAGTTCAGATTGCTCGTAACGAGCAATCTGAACACTTCCTGCACTGTTTTCCACTCTGTCAGTTAATATAAACATAATTCACCTAATAATTCAAAAGCCTTCTATAAAAGGTGTTCAAAGACGTCTATATAAGAGGTGTCCAAAGGCGTCTTTATGAAGTAAAGGGTTAATACAGACACTCTTCAGAATCGACAAGAAACCAATTTTTTACTGGACAGATGAACAGACGGACAAACAGACAGACAGGGTTACACTTAATGCTCTCTCATAATAGAATGGCAGTAGATAAAAGATTAATTAATGAATATTCAAAAACGAAACAACATTATACTTATAAACAACACAAATATACACATTAATATACATTTATAATTTAAAAAGCTGCAATATTTACTACATAATTATATATATATATACATGTATATATACACACGAAGCAAAGCATTAAATGGCATTGTATTCTAATAAAAGATAAAACTATTATACATCTATACACAACTGTTATCATACAAAATATAAAGTAAAAACACACATTCTAAAATCATACATTTTTATTATTCCTCCAAACTTCACAGAGAAATGAACATAAATTACCATGGAGAAGTGTGTCAATTTATTGCTATAGTTAAGGTCTCTCTAAATCATTTCAAACTGACATGCATGCATTAAATATGTAAACCTTACCTTTTTTATTTACCACCTTTAACACAATCTTTACAATACCAACATCTACTCTTTAAATTTATTTTTTACAAAATCGCTATAATATAAAATCAAAATTAATAATGGGTTTGAAAATACATGTAACTCTACTTTTTAAATACCCTATAGCAAATGAACAATAAATACCACATGTTTATACCATAAAATGTAATAAATTAACATCTTCCATAATTTCTTGGTCAATTAAATTTACCACTAGTGTAACCTCATTACCTGGATCAGCAATAAATCCATAAAGTTCAATAAGATATTTATTATAATGAGTTCTGCTTAATTTGTTTTGTCGTAAACTTGGGTAGATTTTTTAACATGTTTATAATCATTCATCAAATATTCATAAAAATGATGTGAAGTTAATAACTTCATAGCTAAATTACCACTTCTGATCACAGGCTACCATACTGGTCCCCCAGTCTCCTGTATTGTCAATGTTACTGGACCGGAGACCACTAAATTAAACATGCATATTCATACTGACACTTTGTGTCGGAGAAACATCTAGTACTGAATAAC
This sequence comes from Panopea generosa, assembly GCA_029582155.1. NCBI lineage: Eukaryota > Metazoa > Mollusca > Bivalvia > Adapedonta > Hiatellidae > Panopea > Panopea generosa. Next base: position 53,178,758 of record CM055898.1, read on the forward strand.
AAGTATTTGGCCCATTGTTTGGTTGGAAACTGAAATGGGCGAACACTATATTACAATTCCATTAATAAGTGAACAATGCAACAAAACCTGTATACTGACAGACTGCGTGTTCTGCCATAAAGTACTTACTTAAACAACCGATTCAAAACACTGCAATACATAAGCAGTCAAACCTTTTGTTAACATCCAGTTCCTAAATTCTAAAACTAGATCTCAGTCACTAATTTTTTAAAATTCTTTACAATAAGTACCTGCTAAGTAAAAAAAAAAGACTTAATGCTTTTCAAGTATATTCTGTTAAAGCATCTTTGACATTCATTTTTTTGTAGGAAACTTTAGTTACAAATTTTGAAATTTTGAGACTTTAGATTGGCTCTGGGCTTTTGAGCATCAAATGACCAATCTTTAAAAGCCATAATAGTTTAGTCCAAATTTTAATTTATCAACGGCAACTTTTTACGAAAAGGCAATTTTTTTTAAAACAAAACGACAACTGATTGTTTGAATAGAATTGATTGCGTGCATGCTCATGTTTCGTTCTAATTAATCCGTTTTTACTGGTGATCAGGTTATGCAACTTTAACAATAAACAAGATATGCGAGTATTACAATCTCTAGATCCTCTTTCTCTCCCTTACACACCCACACCACAAACTAACAGATCATTTCTTCTTTGGTTATATTGGCACTTTGTATTATTATGTCAGCAGAAACATGGCTGTTCCCACACAAACGACCTCCACCTTTGCTGACCCCCATCTTTACTGTTGACCTTTGACCTTTACTGAAGACCGGAGTCCTTGTATTTAGTGAAAATGTTGTAAAGTACCCTCAGTGTGCACTTCAGGTCAAGGTTGACAACATCTGAAAATATACAAAATATCAATGTTATAACTATTAGTATGTTGTCAAAATATATGAACAACCTTGACATTTAATAGTGTTTGCATGTAATTAATGCAGTATCATTATTAATCAAGCAGCTGTTAAATTGGTTGAAGCTCCAGTCTCCTAGCGGATCATTCTGTCACCTGTACTGAACATAGTGACTTTGGCATGTGGAGTGGATGTAATATATTTAAATATTTTTAGTTTAAATATGCATCTCATTTCTGGTGTTTATTGTGGCCTTATAAAGGATTGTTTTGTTTGTAACCAGCTCAGCAGTCAACAACCTTGTCAAGAACCATCATCATCAAAAATAATAGTTTCGTCTTTAATCCTCTAAATCCAGGGCACAATGCTAAGGGCGGCAGACTGGTCCTACCTGTTTTATACATTTAGTGACCAGCCCTGCATGGATTTGGACAATGGCTGTCTGCTTAATATACTGGTAATTGTCTGTTCTTACTTATAAAAATGCCGTGCTCAATGTCAAGGATAAAGATCTGATCATACTTGGTTCAAATGTACCGAATGTCTATGAAATTTGAAATAATCACGATAGGGGTAATCTCATAACACACCCCCTCCACTATGACCCTCTGCCTCAAAAAGTCCCTTAATTAAGTATCGAAGAGAAAGCCCCAATAGTAAAAATAATATACATAATGCCTACACAAGGTTTTGAATATTGAATATAATATCATTATCTAAGTTAGGTTCTCATTAAAATCATAGCCTCAAGAACGCTTCCCTGTGGAATCTGACGATGATGCAGAGAAGGTCACTTACAGACAGCCTTTTTCACCAGCCAATCAGAGGCTTGCTTTCATGGTTTTGAAAGTGACAGTAGAAGTCTATTTTAACCTATGAAAAATCTATATTAAGCTTTGGTCATGTGTGATTATCACACATTTATAATTGTTACAACGAAAATTTCTGGCTGCGACCATTTTATTTTAATACTTGTAAATGATTTTCACAACTTTTAGAAATTAGGGACGATACTGGGACTTTTTTTATCTATACACAAACATACGAAAAGAGTCAGATTGTCATTTTCATTGGTTCATACATTATGTTGACTGCAATTACTTTGTTAATTTGTGTTATAAAGTGATGAAATTGTTGGAATAAAACAGAAAAACAGGATAAGTAAGTTTTATCTTGGTTTATCATTCACGTCATATCTAGATTTGGTATAATACCCATACTTGGTTTATCATTCACGTCATATCTAGATTTGGTATAATACCCATACTTGGTTTATCATTCACGTCATATCTAGATTTGGTATTATACCCATACTTGGTTTATCATTCACGTCATATCTAGATTTGGTATAATACCCATACTTGGTTTATCATTCACGTCATATCTAGATTTGGTATAATACCCATACTTGGTTTATCATTCACGTCATATCTAGATTTGGTATAATACCCATACTTGGTTTATCATTCACGTCATATCTAGATTTGGTATAATACCCATACTTGGGTTTTTAATGAAAACCATTTTTCCTGTTTAATATGTAATATATTATAAATTTCATACTTTGCAAATTGCAATTTTGTTAAATCATACTTTGCATATTGCACGTTTGTTAAATAATGCGTGTGCATGTGCACACTTTTCAGCAATGCCTGCAGTTTTAAGCAAGTGCACCATAATTATTATCAAGTCAATTTCAATCTTGGCAATTATTTAAATTCAAAACAGCATGTACTTAACATAAGGTTAAGAAAAGAGGGCCTGATTATACAGTGAGCACACTAATAAAGAAGGGGCATAGTGAAGGGTTACACCATGAATCTGGGAACATTTAATTGAAACATTTAGTGGTCCTAGATAGCAGATAGAAATTATCATCAGTTGGTGTGCTGGTAAAGAGTGGAGGAGAATGTGTGTGTGTGTGTGTGCGCGTGCGTGCGTGCATGCTTGCGCGTAACCACTTTTTTGTAAGTGGTTAAATGGACAAATTACTTAACTATTTGTGGAGTACGCTTATGATGATTGCCTGTATAAACCCCTCTGTCTGTCCCCTCATTAAGCAAGCTTTACAGGTGCGTTCCCCAATATTAAAACCTTGTAAAACTGCACTGCACATGATGCAGCCAGAATATTCATAATATATATGTAAACTAGAAACAATTTACGACACTGAAAATGTCAAAAATATAAAAGACATGGGAAAAGGGATGTTTAGGTGATAATTTTATGCCTAAGGGGCTGTAAAACGGGACCATAAATTCCTATTTCCACAAACATTTCGATGTTTACATTATGGACTGAATGGAAATACAATTATTATACAAATTGGAAAATGAATAGAGGATTGTGGGAAAATTTGTAATATCATTAAGGGTTTCCTTTTTCAAGGCTGATTATGCATGAGTTTTCAGGGGGTTTGAGGGGTAATACTGAACTTCATGATGTCACATGTTAAATTAGTTGTTGTGAGAAAAATATAACTTAAAGAGGGCCTCAGTAGACAGCATATTAAAAAAATTTCTTGAAATAACAGATTTGGTGTTGCAATGCATTTATACATTATATTTATCACTGAGGTTAGCTATATGTTAAGAAATTGAAAAAGACAGCAACAACTGGTTTAATATTTACTTACAGTTTAAATGTATTGTTGATCAGTAAAAATATTCCATTTTATTCATTCCCTTGGTATACGTGTGTAATCAATGTTGTCATGATGTCATGTGTTTCGTAATATTGATATTATGTTCATTATTTATGAAATTAAACATTTAATAAATGAAATTGAGTTGAATTTCTTTCAATTCCATGTTGCCATTTTTGATTACTTATGAAGATTTTTTAAATTTTAATTTAATGGTATAATATTCCTCCATGGATTCAGAAATATTAATTTGACAAATTTCCCCAAATACAACTAACTCAATGCCAACTGTGTGACCATGTGTATACAAAAGTGACCGGGAGCTTAGATTAAAAAAGCAATTGTATTTTAAAATTTATACTACTTTTTGTGCATGTCTAATTTAAGTAACATCTGCTAATTAAAAGCTAACACAGAGTAACAGAAAAATCAACATAAAGCTGAGAGAGAACTGAAAAACAAATTAAACATCACACCTGAAATGTCACAAAACAAAATCAGGAAGGATGCAAAAAAAAAAAGCAACCTGGAAAAGACACAAGACACAAAAAACTTATATAGGAAAGGAATGCTTTAATTAATAATAAAACCCCACACAATTCTGGACTTTTAAAATGTTTCTTTAAATATTATGTTCAACAAGCCAAAATGAATTTGTCAATAAGGCTCTAAGTGTTTATTGAAACAAACTCAACAACAGTAACCTTATTACATCACTGCTGACCTCTGTCCCTAATTATTCACTCACGAGCATCTTATTAGCTTGAGTGGACCCCTGTTCAGTAAATAATCATCATCAATAAGGTATGTAAGTTAGATTGAGAAATTAGACAGATTTGTCAGTTTTAATTAGATCAATTACAAACCACTTTGACAAGCAACAACAGCCATAAATCAACCAGACAACTGTATCTAGTGATATTTCCCCTAAACCTTCAATATAACATGATTGATCATATGACTGGTCACATGATGGGCCACATGATGTATCAATGCACCAGATAAGATATGAATCTTTTAATTTTGTTTAAATTTTTTTTTAAAAAATGTGGTCATAGTTTCTTTGTGCGTCATTAAATTTTTAAAGTGAAGTAGTGAAAATATCGCCAATTAAACCAAAAATATGTAAACCTTTGACAATAATTAGATTGAAAGATTGATTTACTCACAGACTGATTGATTAATTTTACCACACTTTGCTATATATACCGGGTACAAAAAAAATAAATCAGGAAGAAATGAAGCACATGGTACAATGGTAGAGCACCGAAACCAAGATCAGAGGGTTGTGAGTTCGATCCTCCACCGTAGCTATGTGTGGTGTCTTTGAGCAAGACACCTTTCCTGCATATACTTAGTATTGGTTATGTCCAGGAAGACTTCATGAATGGTTTGTACAAGTTGTAAAACTTGTTTCATAATCGAAGTAAAATAAATAAGTTTGAACTAAAATTAATTAATGAAGCTGCGAAATACACAGAAACATTGTTACGTTTTTAATGGTGTTTAAAACCATTTTCAACATATTGCAGATTATAGTATATAGGTATTTGCTATGGTTTTATTGAGGAAAGAATATGAGTAGAACTGGCAAACTTTCTCACATAGTGATTCTGGATCAAGCTGGGTTCCAATTACCACCTTAGTGATGAGAGGATTACGATGGTGAGACAGGGCTACAGGTCAATTTCAATCTCAGTAGAACCCAGATGGGATTCTGGCAAATATCACCTAGCATTATCAAAATGTAAGAGTATATTTAATGAAGCAGTAACAGTTACTGTTTTCATCTTAATTCCTTTTGTTGGAGACATATGACCATTTTGTTGGTACGCTTTAAAATTCAAATTCAGTCACTCATTCTTTGCCCCCATCTCCAATGTTCTCATCTCTAAGTTATCAAAGTGATATCTTAACTAACTCTATTTCTCTCCATTTGTTAAGGTCATTATTTTGACAAAATGCATGGGGGGGGGGGGGTTTGAGCATGTAACATGGACTTCATATTCCCTAGTCAAGTCAGCCCATGCTGGTCTACTCTTCATTGTGCTGTGTGTGAATGCATTATCTGTAATTACTGGTGGGGAATTCCTGTCTCATCAGTGGTGGTACTAATTAACACTTAATTGACAGCTGCACAAGTCAATCTCCCGATTGCATATTTGTACAACTATTGGGCGGCCATAGCTCATATCTGTGACCCAAATACTAATTTGTTTTCGTAGATATAGGGATTGAACCCGTGAACTCTGGCATGAGTGGCCAATACACTTCAGACAAAACCATGTCCCAAATGGATAATTCAAGAAATATGAACATAAAACTTCCATGACAATTTCAAAGAAATCATGATTCTTTTTAAAAATATTTTTCTTCTTTTCTACTTAGCAATAATTCACTCATATTGGTGCCTTACAACATTAATTTTGTACCTACATCCCATGTTCCATTAACTATAATGTTTTAATGTCATACTTTATTGTTTTAAAATTTCTGCCAGAGAAGTCAAAATTTAAATGTTGTACAATGTATGTGCAAAATGCCATAGAACATGCTGAGATAAATGAGATATTTATTCAACAAAAATGTTTTAAAACCAAACTTAAAACATACATGTATTTATTTGCATTGAAGACCATCATGTAGAGTCATTTTCCACTAAAATGTGTGTGTGTGTGCGTGTGTGTGTGTGTGTGCATGTGTGTAGGGGGAGGAGGGGGGGGGGGGGAGTATACTGTTTCTTTTCAAATACCAGTACATTCACCAATATACTCATCATCATTATACCACAACAGAATCATGATAATAAATAATTTTTTAATTCAATATTCTTAATTATAATTTATATTTATTATTATATTTAATATTTATTTGCTTCAGTCAATATGATAATTTTTGATTATGAAATACATATAAGTATATATATTTTCTATACTTACACTTGGAATATATATAGAACTATTATATCTACACATGATACTTATATTTATAATATCTACTTACATATTAGTAATATCATACAATATTTATTGTGTCTATATCAATTGACATTGACATCTACACATACACACATATAAATTATGAATCTTTTTATTAGTCAGTAATTATGTACGTTTAAAGAAAACTGTCCCACTTTTATATCACAAAATCTCAGCATGAAGGGTTAATTCCCAAAGACGTTTTTTGACCTTAGGTACTTGAAAAATATTACAAAGTCATTTGTGACCATTGTTAACAAGCCAATGAGGTGGACAACAGTTCCGGCAGCCCCCTGCGTAGATATTGTCAACTCTAAATTACTACTGTGACCTTATGATGTTAATAATCAAAACAGCACAATCAGGGAGGATCACCCTATCATCAGGAAGGCGATAATACAGGTCCCCAGCTACCACAGGTGGCCCAATTCACTTCCTAAACAGATTCTCTGCCGGATATCTTTTGTGGAAGCCAAGGCGAGAAAATGGACACATCTCGTAAATTTTGTATAAAACTGATGGTTGGCAGAGAGTGTCAACTTAACTGAGGCATGACAAATATGGAAGGGAGAGACAGAATCTAGATGCCCCCCACCCCACACACTCATGGCTCATACAAAGACAAATACTAGCTGCATCTTAAGCTCTTTTATAATACAACAACAACAACAACAACAACAACAATTTATTTAAAGGTTACACAGTTAGTAACACTAATCTTCCCTGTGGCCCACACAGCACTCAAGATAAGGTTTTATTCAAATGTGTATACAATGGTTATTTTCAAAACATTTCAATCCAATTGATATTTAAAATAAACACTGAAATTGTCAAAATCCAATGCTTATTTTTCACTTGTTTTAAATTTCAATGCTTAAATACATCTAAATAGTGTTGATAATCTGGAGCACTGCCTCAACAATTATATAATAAAATTCAACTATGCAATAAATAAAAAAACAAGCATTCACATAAATTATGTTTACAAATTCAATGGTATAAATATTTATACTGAATGCGTAAATACAAACAGCGAGTTTCCAATTAACAATTGGGTTTCATAAGACAAACTAAGCCCAGATATAATACATTTGCTTATAAATCTGATACCAGTTTATGTCCGTTGTAAAAATTATATTAGTAACAAAATGCCGAAGACTTTATTTATTACCCATTTTGATTTTCATTCAGAATTATCCATTACACTTTAATTCACAAATCTGCAAAACAAATGTAAAAACTAGAAATGTGTCATTAAAACACCAATGTCCTCACTACAATTATGTCCGTAAATTTTACCCCAAAATAAGGAAAAAGGAGCCATAACTTCTCAGTGACTGACATTAACAAATATTAAACTTGGCATGTATTTCATAATTATACAGCTACAACCCAATGGTAGTTACATACACACACCCTTTCACAAACCTCAGGTGCACAAATTGATGAACAGACGAATGGACAGATGAACATTCGAACAAATTGGTATTTGTGCTCAGCTTATCATATGTGCTTTTAGCATGCAACAGCTATTTTAAATGTATTTAAGTCTAAACTTGGCATATAAGCCAAGTTAGATTATTCTTTTCATCATCTATAATTATTTCAGCTTGTTTGAATAGATATATCCATGGCAACAAGGGCTCAGTGAGTATATGAAGACATGAACGTATGATAATAATAAATACAATGTATAAAAAAAAATTATATTGCAAAAAATTATTTTTTTAAAAATTCTAAAATTTTGAAAAATGACAAACCGGTACTTCCATTAAATGAAATCACACCGGAATCTTAATTCATGATACATTGTGGACACCTACCCCAAAATCACACCGGAATCTTAATTCATGATACATTGTGGACAACTACCCCAAAGCAAATTCTTATCTAAGGGAAAAAATTAAAACCAGTTATGAAAATGCGATATTCTTCCCCATTCCATGGCTATTGTATGTATTGGGCCATACCTATTTATTGTGTGTGACAAACCATGACATTCAAACTATTTCTAATAATAGCATAAAATACAATAGAAAGATTTTTTTTTAAACATAAAAAATCACGGATATTACTGGGTATATAGATTTTTTTCATAATTTATGACACAAATTATGCTGTCGTGGGAGGACTTGGTACGTGTTTCCGCATTCTACAAAACTTGCATATTGTGCTATTTAAATACGGGGACTGATCATTTAACTCGTGGACAAATCTCATAAAGTGAAAATGACATGTCAGATGTGTTTGAAGTTTTGCACATGTTATATTTAGTCCAAACTGCAAACAGTATGTAAAATTTTAAGAAAATAATTGTATAGTGAAATAAAACTGTTGCATACAATTACAACATGCCATGTACGGCAACCAACCGCACATCAAAATTATGTTGTGTCAAGGTGATGTAATTTTCTTCTTGAAAGAAGAGTTTGTGCTTCTGCTATATTTCAAACTCTTTTAGCACAGGGAATGACTTTAATTATCTTGTGCACGGTACTTTACCCAATATCCAGTTGGCAGCATATTTCATGAATTGTAAATCAAATTGGTGACCATGCTTTCCTTAAAAAACTTTACCCAATGACAACTAACATAAATCAATGTCAATGTTACCTGATGTGTGTAATGAGCACTTTAAAGAACTATAGGATGAACATCTTACGCAGAAAAAATGGCTTTGCTTGTTGAATAAATATTTAAAAACCTCTATATGTGTAATTATATAATATATATGAATTTAAAAGTTCTAAAGGCCCTTTGTTTAAACAAAAAATTGTCCCACATGTCATAAAAACTATCTCCAGTGAGCATGTTACAGAACTTTATACCTTAAAAAGCTATAAAGCCGGGAGCTGATATCAGTTTATTAAAATTCTTTGATAATTACATTATATCATTTAACTTTATCCGGATGAATATTAAAGCACAATCTGGACCATTGAACTGCTGGAGATAATCATCCAGCCATACTTACCCAGAGTAGAAGTCTGAGGAAATACATACTCACATATTGTATAAAATCAGATTAATTGCCAAGATAATTGTAACAACAATTGGTATTACATCATCGTTTTTGTTGAGATAATGGTCTGTAATCAAGAGATAATTGATTGCTGCACATGTGAGCATCAATTATCACAAGGCAGGTTCCCCCAGCCAGACAGGCTTATCAGCAAATGTTACCATAGCTGCAAGGTTATACATCAGGTTTTACAGCAGCACATCTAGCCTAGCACTGCTAAATATTGCAATGAAAATAATTTTTATTTCTGGTTTTGTTCAATACATAGAACCACTGCGCCATCAAGGTATATCCTGTGTGGTTGCTACTGTTTATATTTAATTCATTTTGGCTTGATCCTATTGTGAATACTGACTATTGATTTCGAGAGACTATCAAGACAGACCCGGGAACCTCTGGTGTGAATGACCAAATTAATGACTTTTAATACGATGATGTCATAACTACATCTTCTAAATAGATTTTCATAAATTTTTACAATATTTTTTTAACGGGGTTTAGTGCCATTTTCAACACATTTCAGGTTATATATGGCATATCAAGTTTTACTGGTGGAGAAAGACCTCAGAAGGAATCTAAGAAGTACCACTGTTCTTTCCACAAACAACTGGCAAACTTTTTCCAATAAAGTTTTTGGACTGAGTGAGACTCAAACCTATGATGACCTTGGCAATAAGAGGTAACTGATCATTCTATATGATACAGTATGAACTAAAAATGTCTCCATTGGACATGGATGTATGTTATGTAAATTTTCCAACAAATAATTACCAAAGGGGTCATTACACCTGTAAAATTTGACCAACATTAACAAATATCGAACTTGACCTGTATTTTAAAACACCAAATAATAAATACAAAGATTTTGAGCGTCTTTTTCTTCCAATGGTGTGTGGGAGGGGGGCACATAAAAATGTTACAATCATACATTACCTGACTGATTGAATAACGGTACAAACTCACCTTCTGCTCGTGCCTTTGGTTTGGGTAGTCCTGCATCTTGCATCAGCTCAAAGGCAAACCCAACATTGTGAACCTGTGGATTATACAAATAGAGAAACATGAAACAAAGAACACTTGTATCTTGTGGCAGGTTCAGTCTGTTCTAACCTTAGTAAAGATCTTAACACATATAGAACCTTAGATACCTCAAAGCTGAACTATTGATTCCTTATACATTTTTTGCCCTTTTATGATGTGCAAGAGCAATAGTGATCTTTGCTTGCCACAACTCCTATACCACATGATGATATACATAATTTAGTGACTTTATATGTGTACCGTGTAGTATATGTGTATATGTGAATATAACTAATTTGTATACCACCCAGGATACAAACAGGAGTTGACATACATAATTTAGTGACTTTATATGTGTACTGTGCAGTATATGTGTATATGTGAATATAACTAATTTGTATATCACCCAGGATACAAATAGGAGTTGACATACATAATTTAGTGACTTTATATGTGTACTGTGTAATATATGTGTATATGTGAATATAACTAATTTGTATACCACTCAGGATACAAACAGGAGTTGACATACATAATTTAGTGACTTTATATGTGTACTGTGTAGTATATGTGTATATGTGAATATAACTAATTTGTATACCACCCAGGATACAAACAGGAGTTGACATACATAATTTAGTGACTTTATATGTGTACTGTGTAGTATATGTGTATATGTGAATATTACTAATTTGTATACCACCCAGGATACAAACAGGAGTTGACATACATGATTTAGTGACTTTATATGTGTATTGTGTAGTATATGTGTATATGTGAATATTATAATGTAATGCCAGTTTAGCAGGTCATCATAGGTGATGATAAAGAACTGACTCAATTTCTAAAAAAAATACTTTTCCATCCTTTATACTGCAGCAGTGGTTTAGTGGTACAACGTCCACCTCCCGTGCAAAAGGTTGTTGTTTTGATCCCCGGCCAGGTCATACCAAACAGTTCAAAATTAGTACTAGTAGAGGTTTGTTCTAGGTATGATCATCCTGGAGTCAGTGTAATGTGACTGGGTGGGATATTATACCTTGTGTCTGTGGCATGATACTCCAGAGTGACAGTTCTCAGTATACTGTCTCAAGGAGGCAAAGTCGCGATATGAATGAGAAATTGTTGAAAGCACCGCTAAACACCATACAACAACAACCATCTCCTCCATCCTTTTATTTGTAAGAAGTTATTCAGAACCAAATAAATAATGTACACCTAATAACTTGTAGGCTGGTCTGGGCGTACATTGTTTGTAAATGTTTTCACTGACATGAACAGCAAGGAAAGACAAAAAAAAGTGTGAGTGGGAAAGATTAAATGAAACTGACAATGTTTCCCACCTTCCTGACTTAAAACTAAATCCTTTTACTAATTTACAGCAGACCAATCTTCTTACCAAACAAGAGACATTACTGAGGATTGCCTATATCAAACAGTTTCTCAGTTTTTCTCATTTTCCTTTCAAGTGAGGTAATTAATATTTTCTCCAACTCATTCCCCGAATTACAACCCTGATGATGAAATGTATTTCTGAGCACAGAGCAATAAACAATGTGTTGAGTCTTCAGTCACGCTGATCATATACAAAATGCACTATATACCTGACAAAGAGGAAATTTGTTTCCAGCAATGGTGGTCACATCATCATAACTTACTAGCAGAAGAACGAAATCTCAGTCCATTGGTTAGGGGGACAAGCAGCAATGTGATATTCAAATTTTTACGTGTTATGTTAACAGTTCACAACAATCTTTACACTTTGAACAATGTTACCATTTGAAGATATTAGCCTCCAATAGTTTACTGTCTGGAAGTTCATATTATCATTAGTTTTGATAAAATTAGAGAAGTCACGCTAACTTTGGAAATTTAGCAAAAAGCATTCATAAATAAAAATTGATATTTTCTAGGAATTTTATAAAAAAACTAATGAATTTACAATATAATAAGCACATTTTGTCACAAAAGACATTAAGTCCGAAAAAAGGGGATACCTTTTCAAGCATATATCAGAGTTATGCCCCTTTGAGATACAGAAACGAAATTAAAGGTGTGAATATATAATGGGTTAATATTTTATATTATTATATTGTATATACGGTATATATAATTTTCAAAAAAAGGGTTGAGTGAAAATTTTATTGACAGTTCTGCGTGTTCTTTCAAGACAGAGTGTCAGATACCAGTAAGTTTTGCATTAGTTTCTATTTTGTATTTTAGTATTATTGCACACTGCCACCTTGTCATCTTTATTTTTAAATATTGAAAAAAAAAAAAAAATGAAAATGGTCACTGTTGGCTCTGTTAACATCCGACAGTTAATTCCAGGCCTGGTGAGTTTGAATCCTGGCCGGAGTCTCAACATGATTGGCCATGAACTCTTGTACATCCACAGTAATGGCTCTCCCAACACTGAATATGTGGGAAAGTAATCAGTGACTTGCAGAGATAAGGTGTGTCTAGTACTGGTTAACTGCTTAGCAGAAGAGAGGTATATATATTTTTTACCATTATGGGGACAGGGAAGCAAATTTTACTGTACTAGTAATTCAGATCTATTTCCCCTCCTTAGAATCTGGTATGTTTTGACCACTGCAAACATCAAGCAAAAACAGAAATTAACTGTAAGAGAATTCTGTCAACTTATAAGCGGAAACACTCCCCAACTACTCTGTCTCTGCAACTGTCATAACAACGCACATAAATACATGATGTTTTCATTTAAAAAATCTACAAGGAAAATGCCACAGCCATTCCACAGACATGCCAACCAAAGTTACTATAGCTGTCACAAAGGCGCAAAGAATTTGTCTAACATTTCATGAATAGTTCCGGAACATTTCCAGCATCTTAAACATACATGGAATACCACACAGAGAAATTTATACTTAAAAATGAAAAAGCAGAATTTTTGGTTAACACGATAATTACCAGCAAGAGAAATTGAGTAAACAAAGAAACGTGAAACATTATACATGTATGTACTGTAAACTGCACAAAGCAGGATTTAAGGATTTCCTGAGTTGATTTTTGAGAAAGATTATAACACTTTGTGAACTACCAATTTTAGGAAGCACTACTATAGATAAGGTCTTATTATAGTATCTATCTCTAGGGCTTAATTGACAGATTACATCTTAATCAGCGCAATATAGGGGGACTTAAAACAATTGTTGATTCCGTTTTATTTGAGTTAATTGTAAAACACATAATGTATATGGGTTTTTTTTATTTCAATTAGAGAGACATGTGGCAATATATTCTGGTTTATTCAAAATTTTAGAATTTACAAAAAACAACATCTTTTTTGAATATATGATACTTTATTGTCATAAAATCTATTACAAGATAAAAAAAAAACACTCTGAAATAATGACATGTCAAAAATTTATCAATATTGCCATTTGTCCCTTTAAACAACCAAAAAATAATTTCATTATAAGGTAATCAATAGAATCATATTATTTTCCAATTTTTTCTTTCTATGTCAATTAATGATTAATATAGAAAAACATATATATTTTTATTAATCTTATTTTTTTTATTTCATTACTGTTTATTTATTACTAATAAACAGGTAATACCCTGGTAGGCAATTATTTTTTTACTTATTAAAAATTTCCAACAAAATATAGTAAAGAAAATACTCTTTTTCTCATAATTATTTTTCTCGAAAGGTACAGGTAAGATTATTGCAATCACCATAACAACCACCGTAACATCCACCATAACAACCACTGCAACAACCACTGTAACAACCACCATAACATCCACCTTAACAACCACCATAACAACCACTGCAACAACCACCATAACAACCACTGCAACAACCACATAACAACCACCTCAACAACCACTGTAACAACCACCATTACAACCACTGCAACAACCACCATAACAACCACCATAACAACCATTGCAACAACCACTGTAACAACCACCATAACAATGGTGTCGGTGTCAATTCTGTTTTATTTATACCCTATTGTATAAATTTTCATTCAAATTTTGTTTTTGCTTAAACAATATCCAATCCAAGTAGAAATGCCCTGTTTCATGTCCATGTTGAATCATATTACCTGCTGCTCCAAGCCATCCCTCAGGTTTTCCCCAGTTTTTAAGTTACAATCAATGTCAAATTACCCTCCCTGATCGTGACAATGGCTGCCCATAGCCTGATTGTGAATATGGGTTTTTATCCCACTACCCATTGTATACTGGGTGTGACAAATTCTTTATCAAATCCATCAGTGTCACCCTTAACCCCAATAAATAATCTATTTAAAATTCAAGATTGGCTATCAAAATCATGGAGAGCTCTTTATGACTGCAAAAATGACAGTTTAATTCAAATCTATTCATGGTCCCATTCTCAGGACAATTCACTTTTACACCTGGGAAAAAAAGGAAAACTGCTCTTATACTGAGTAGGCCTAAAATGAAAAAAAAACACACTTAACATTATTAAACAGAATAATAATTTTAATATCTGAAAGCTCTTAAATAAATGTCAAGGTCATTTAAGGTCACTCCTGAGGGAAGAGATCTACATGAAAACAAAGAAATTGAAATGTACCATAATCATTATAAAGGCCTGGTGTGGATTCAGAACTTTACTTTGGGTGGGGGCACATTTATCAAGAGAAGTGGTTGCCCCCAAAAAGGTGCCAACTCACACAGGTTTCACTGTACATGCTGACTTGTTCATATTATTTTAAGAACAGTAATAAACAAATGCAATACTTAGATAAAGTATTGTAATAAAACTACAGTCAATTAGTGGATAACCACCATGTTAATTAATGTAATATATTTGTTATTTCTGTTACTATACCAATAAAGGTGTCCAGAAGCCAGCAGCCTTTGGGTAAATCAACACAGCACTATCTGTCATTATGTTGTTGTGCTGTCTCTCAACTTCCCTAAATATGTCTGTCAGGGGTCAAATTATAATATGTGTTTGTATCCTTGTATCCCAGGTCCCTTTATTGCATTATTACATTATGATAAAGGAAAGATGTCATTATTACATAATGATAAGGGGAGGATGTCAATGTTACATTATAAGGGGAGGATGTTATTATTACATAATGATAAAGGGAGGATGCCATTATTACATTATGATAAAGGGAGGATGCCATTGTTACATTATGATAAAGGAAAGATGTCATTATTACATAATGATAAAGGGAGGATGCCATTGTTACATTATGATAAAGGGAAGATGTCATTATTACATAATGGTAAAGGGAGGATGCCATTATTACATTATGATAAAGGGAGGATGCCATTGTTACATTATGATAAAGGAAAGATGTCATTATTACATAATGATAAAGGGAGGATGCCATTGTTACATTATGATAAAGGGAGGATGCCATTGTTACATTATGATAAAGGGAGGATGTCATTATTCCATTATGATAAAGGGAGGATGCCATTGTTACATTATGATAAAGGGAGGATGCCATTGTTACATTATGATAAAGGGAGGATGTCATTATTACATTATGATAAAGGGAGGATAACACTGTTGCATTATGATAAAGGGAGGATGCCATTATTACATTATGATAGGGGGAGGATGCCATTATTACATTATGATAAAGGGAGGATGTCAATATTACATTATGGTAAGGGGAAGATGTCATTATTACATTATGATAAAGGGAAGATGTCATTATTACATTACGATAAGGGGAGGATGTTATTATTAAATTATGATAAAGAGAAGATGTCATTATTTCATTATAATAAGGGGAGGATGTCATTATTTAATAATGATAAAGAGAAGATGACATTATTACATTATGATAAAGAGAGGATGTCATTATTACATTATGATAAAGATTAGATGTCATTATTACATTATGATAATGGGAAGATGTCATTATTTTATTATGATAAAGGGAGGATGTCATTATTAAATTATGATAAAGGAAAGATGCCATTATTACATTATGATAGGGGGAGGATGCCATTATTACATTATGATAAAGGGAGGATGTCATTATTACATTATGGTAAGGGGAAGATGTCATTATTACATTATGATAAAGGGAAGATGTTATTATTACATTATGATAAGAGGAGGATGTCATTATTAAATTATGATAAAGGGAAGATGTCATTATTACATTATGATAAGGGGAGGATGTCATTATTAAATTATGATAAAAGGAAGATGTCATTATTTCATTATGATAAGGGGAGGATGTCATTATTAAATAATGATAAAGGGAAGATGACATTATTACATTATGATAAAGAGAGGATGTCATTATTACATTATGATAAAGGGAAGATGTCATTATTACATTATGATAATGGGAGGATGTCATTATTATATTATGATAAAGGGAGGATGTCATTATTACATTATGATAAGGAATGTCATTATTACATTATGATGAAGGGAGGATTTCATTATTACATTATGATAAGGGGAGTATGTCAATGTTACATTATAAGGGGAGGATGTTATTATTAGATTATGATAAAGGGAGGATGTCATTATTACATTATGATAAAGGAAGGATGTCATTATGACATTATGATAAGAGTGGGTCATCCTTTTATCTATTGCAATATTACCTTATGATGAGTGTGTGTGGGGGGTCTCTCAGTAGACTTATAAATGTTTAAATTTTGTCTTCAATTCATATTTCAGTTTGATGATAGCTTTTATTTTGGACATCACTGTTTCCTGAATTATAGAGCGGTAAGAGACAAATGACAAAGAGGCATTATGTCATTTAATCTATCATTACGGAGACTATGGCTGGACAAGTATTCAAACTCACTACCCTTGGATTGGTAGTCACAGCCATGCTACTGACTGAGCTAACTGGGGCCTAGTAATTGGGGAAGAAACAAGCATCTTTCATTACCTTTGTTGATGGAGATAAGAGTTGTCCAGTATTTCAGCAATCATCATTTCAGATAAAACATGATTTTCAAATTACTAAATCCTGCCCCATTATTATTAGCACTTAGACCGCACAAACATTGTAATTAAAATCTGGCAGAAGAAAAAAGAAATAAATGTGCTCGTAAAGGTCACAAAGTTCAATAGGTTAAAACCATTTTTATTTACTTTGCCACAGACAATATGGGCCTTGTTCTCATTTCTATATATTTGTAAAACTTACTGCTGTTTAAGTAGTTTTTATTCGTGTCTAAAAAGCTGTAAAATGAGCTGTACGAGTTTCCAGATACAACGTTTTGGCGTCAAAGCAAAAGGTCAACGGATACAACCCAAATGCTGGTTTTAGTGTGAGTATCTACACTTCTTATGAGATAATGCAAAGCAATAAAAGTTCTAAATTGTCACTTAAATATATTTTGAGGAATTAATTTGATGGTTTAAAGAAATAAAATAAATTTCAGCTACAAACCATCTCCACAGAGGAAGATGAGAATAAACATTGTGCATAACTCTTTCTTTGTGCATATAACATATATCTTAAATAAACTTAACACATTACAGGTTATGGTATCTAGATTTATTAGTCGAGGAATGCCTCAAAATGAAATTTAATTTTTTTTTATTTGATCAGGTTTAACCCCGTTTTCAACACATTTTAGGCTATATAATATGGCATATCCAGCGTTATCGGTGGAGGAAGACCTGAGAATGAATTTATTTAAATAAATCACCATCCGTCGGAAGTAACTTGCAAATTTTCTCACATGAAGTTTTTGAAGCGAGTGTGCCTCAAACCTACAACCTTAGCGGTGAGAGGTAAGTGATCTTTAGACGGCGCCTTAGACCACTCAGACACAGAGGACCCTTTGTAATCTTAATTACATGACATTATTGATGATTTCACAAATAAAGCCAAGACTTTAAACTATGCTGGACGTCCTGATAAAATCTTTGTATTTAAAAAATGAAAAAAAAGTAGCTAATTAAGTGTTTAAATGTTAAAATTTGAACTAAAACACCCAACCATCTAATTATATGGTGTACTTGGCTTCACAAAACATTTAATGAGCTTTTCTGTCTAGTGAGTTTGAATTAAAAAATACACAGACCTGAAGTTTAACCACAAATTCAAAATGCCACATTTAAAACTGTTTCTTTTAATTATATGTATGGATGGAAGGCTATTCATATATTTCTGGCCTTGGTAGTTAATGGGGGAGAGGGGGAACACAGGTTGTTGGGAAATAAGTAAAAGGTTAAAGAAAACAAGAGGGCCAAGTTGGCCCTATATCGCTCACCTAATGGACCTTGAGTCACCAAACTTAAGTAGATTATATAATACATGTACACTCAAAATTCCAGAAAAACGAGAATGGCGAGTAGTTAGAATTTGGATTTGTTTTGAAGATGTAACAAATGCGTAGAAGAGTTGTGCGATAACAAAAGTATCCTTGTGCGGGTATCTGGACATCAGATATCGAAAGAAAGTTTTCACTATATATCCATATAAAGAATACCAGCCTCCTCTCCTGGCCACTAAAAATGGTAAATGTCAGTGAAATTACATAGAAATCAGGTCAGTAGATTCTGATAAGAAAGCTTTTGAAGTTTTTACTATAGCTGCCTATATAGCAAACTAGCACCTCACTGTGGTGGTCATGTTTTTTAACAAATCACAACGGCTTGAACAAACTTGGTAAAGGGTTACCCAAGGAACATTTCTGCGAAATTGTTTTAAAATCGATCCGGTGGTTTCTGACAAGAATATTTTTTTAAGTTTTTACTTATATAGTAAACTAACCCTACCAAATGGCCGCCATGTTTTTTGACGAATCACTATGGTTTGAATAGACTTGGTGAAGGGTCCTCCAAGGGACATTTCTGTGAAATTATTTTAAAATTGAGCAAGTAGTTTCTGACAAGAAGGCTTTTTATGTTTTTACTTATTAAACTTGCTCCGCCCCCTGGCGGCCATGTTTTTTGACAAATCAAGATGGCTTGAACAAACTTAGTAGAGGGTCACCCAAGGAACATTTCTGTGAAGTAATATCAAAATTGGCCAAGTGGTTTCTGACAAGAAGATTTTTAAGTTTTTACTACAGCTTATTTTGTAAACTAACCCTACCCCCTTGCCGCCATGTTTTTTGACATATCACTACGAATTGAACAAACTTGGTGAAGGGTCCTCCAAAGAACATTTCTGTGAAATTATTTTAAAATCGAGCAAGATGTTTCTGACAAGAAGATTTTTAATGTTTTTACAAATTAAACTTGCCCCGTCCCCTGGCAGCCATGTTTTTTGACGAATCATGATGGCTTGAACAAACTTGGTAGAGGGTCACCCAAGAAACATTTCTGTGAAGTTATATCAAAATTGGCCCAGTGGTTTCAGAGGAGAAGTTGTTAGAAGCTAACGACGAAAGACAGATGACGGATGACAGACGACGGACACCAGGCGACCAAAAAAGCTCACTGGCTCAGGTGAGCTAAAAAACACTCCAAAAACTTAATTAGATACAAAATTTAACGACATTAACAAAATAAATAAATTTTAAAGTGATATTCCATGGTGACGTGGTCTGTCTTTAGACAAAGCGCAGTTTTAATCACTACTGAGGTCAGGTGTTTGAATCCAGTTTGCTAAAAAAAAAGTTGTGTGAGAAAGTTCACCAGCCACTTGCAGAGAGACGATGGTTCTACTCTGATTCATTTGGAGGTCTGCCTTCTACAACAAAACTGAATGCTACATACATCACACAACCTGTAATGCGTGAAAGTGGCATTAAATCCAATAAAAAAAAAAGAACATTAAGAAAAGGGCATATGAAGAAAAACAGAACACCTCTGAAGAAAGAAAAAACAACAACACAAGAACAAGTTAGTATTGAGTGAAGAAAGTTACCCCTGTGACATCCACATTAGCAGTTCACCTAAAATTACTTTTGAATAAATTTGAAATTAGCATTTGATGAAAACAAGAGGGCTCTGTTTATAAGGTGCAAATCATGGTGCACACTTAGCGCATACAAAACTTGGGAGAAAATAAGGGTTAATTATATAAATCATGATTCTGGCAGGGCCACTGCACTGTTCCCCACCAGTGCACACCAACAACATGACTTGGCATCAATCCTGCTGAGAAAGTACTAATTAAATTAGGGGTCTATTAGGGGTTAACAGGTACTAGAAACAGCGGTGGAGATCCAGGAGTCAATTTAATCTTTCTGTTTGTATATATCATTTCCCTCCAAGGCTGGCTAATTAAACAAGCTGGGATATCAATGTATACTTTGTAGTAACAAATACTGTTGCCATCAAGTGTGCTTTCATTTGAACTTGCTTATCAAGTTTACATTGAGTGTGAAACAAGTTCTTATGTCATTAATAGAGCTTAAAATCAACAAACTTCCCAGATGGAAAATCAGATTGAGAATTAAATCTAAAAATTCCAAATCCTGTAAACATAAATGTAAAAAATTATAAAATTTAAAACATTATCATTCTGTTGAATAGTTATTCCAATTCCTTATTTCTGAAAGTATTTAAAGTACAGAAAAACCTGTCTTAAGCTATTTTCACATAAAAGTTTTTGATTGAGCTAGGCTCGAACTCATGACCTCTAATATTCTGGAGGAAGACCTCATGCTCATGAACAGGAATCTGAGTAGTCCAGCGATGGTACTTATAGTATCATTTTCCAAGCTGCTGGTATGATGCCTAGGGCCAAAGGTCTAAAGCACTGTCTCAACAGCACAATGTCACTCCTTATTGTAGATGTGATGATGGGTTCGAACTGAGCTTGGTACAAACAATTTAGGGGAGACAAAGTTCTTGTTATTTCGGAGAAGATTTTTTTAAAATTAAAAACTTGTACCAACTTACACCAAATTTGATAAAAATCTGTTCTAAGATTTCGGAGAAGATGTATGAAACAAAAGTTTACAGACAATTACAGGGTGATCAGAATAGCTCAGTTTGATCTTTGCTCAGGTGAGCTAAAAATCTGAAAGGTTTTATTTCATATTAATCTCACAACCAAAATGTTGAGCTCTACATGTATATGCAAACCGACAGTAGCATTTGAGTAACGATTATGCTGTTAAACAAAATAATTGAAACTGATGGAATTTTAATCACAGGCAACAAATAGTACCATAGTTTTGTATTGTCAAAACTATTCAGACATTATTATTCATAGGTGGTGTTTGTTTTTTGTGTTGTTTTTTGGAAATATATATTTGTCCTCCCTTGGTTTTCAATATACCAACAGCAGCAGTCTCCCCTTAAAAAAAATGCCTAAATTAATGTTTTTTTTTAAATATTCTTTGATGACTCATGCGGGATGTTTAAAGAGAATATATCAGGATTTATCAAATTTTGAAATAAGCTAAAAAAAAATTATTCCATGATTAAGGCGATAAACCGAAACATCAGTATTAAATTTTAACTAATGTTTTTTTACGTGTTGGTGTTTTTTTAAACTGTATTATGAAATAAGCTAAACACATTCCACCCCCCACCCCACCCCCAATATATCAATGCCTATAATACTCACTGACCCCATATTGCTAAAAGGATATCTATTTAAACATTCCAAAATAATGTATTGAATTGGAATGTCCTCACTTGGGTTACATACATGCCTAGGTTAGACTAAAATTTCCGGCTTAAATTTGTGACCTATTAACAGTCATCTGATTTTATTTCTATTCTAATTTGATCAGTTATACAGGTTAGTAAACGTAGTGAAAATTGTTCATCTTAGAAAAAGTCCTAATGACAATGCAAAGGGCATCAAGCAGTATTTAAGTGCTGACTATTTTTAAAATGGCCATTTCATTTCAAGATTACCACTTAAATTTAAATACTGAATTTGTCACATTTTGGTGGATTTGACTTACCAAACCATTCGGAATTTATTTATAATAATAAAATGTTTTTATCCATTTTTTTTTAAATTTTAAAAACGTTAAGGCGTTTTTATGAAATACAGGTTTACTCCTTTTAGGATTTGTTTAGTTCATGACTACGAGGATCTTACGAGACACAGGTGACACTCGGATGACACAGGTTATCTGTGTATGTACAGTATTAACAAGTCGTCTATGTCTGCCGAAACAACCACAGACTTATCTCCCTGTTCTTGATCTAGACACTTTATCTATGTTTACCCCAAACAACAGTGCTATGAGAAACACTTATCTGTTATAATGACTTACTGTCTGTCATGGCAGAGATAGCGGTTGGTTACTAGGGGACATGCCATCAGATAGACACCCCAATTTGTCTGGTGACAGAACAGTGCAGAAACTTACACTTTAAATTATCTAAGATAACATACTCTGTGATTAGAAATACATGAAACTGTGGGTTCTGTGCAATTATATTTGGTGCTTTTCAAAGGAAAGCAGTATACAACTTACTGTGAAAGTTTAAACAGTTTTTTTACGATCTTTTATTATCATTTCTATTTGAATATAGTTTTAATTCTTTACAGTATGACATGCACTTACAGTACCAGGTCACAAACTAACACTACTAGGTCACATACTTACTGTACTAAGTCACACACTTACTGTACTAGATAGTACACTTACTGTACTAGGTCATACAGTTACTGTACTAGGCCATAAACTTACTGTACTAGGTCATACAGTTACTGTACTAGGTCACACTTACTGTATTAAGTCATACACTTACTGTACTAGGTCATGCAGTTACTGTACTCGATAGTACACTTACTGTACTAGGTCACACTTACTGTATTAAGTCATACACTTACTGTACTAAGTCACACACTTACTGTACTAGATAGTACACTAACTGTACTAGGTCATACAGTTACTGTACTAGGCCATAAACTTACTGTACTAGGTCATACAGTTACTGTACTAGGTCACACTTACTGTATTAAGTCATACACTTACTGTACTAGGTCATGCAGTTACTGTACTCGATAGTACACTTACTGTACTAGGTCACATAGTTAATGTACTAGATAGTACATTTACTGTACTAGGTCATAAAGTTACTGTACTAGAATGAACACTTAGTGTACTCGGTCACACACTTACTGTACTAGGTCATACAGTTACTGTACTAGGTCATACATTAACTGCACTAAATAGAACACTTACTGTACTAGCTGGTACACTTACTGTACTAGGTCATACAGTTACTGTACTAGATAGTACACTTACTGTACTAGGTCATACAGTTACCGACTAGATGGTAAACTTATTGTACTAGGTCATACAGTTACTGTACTAGATAGAACACTTACTGTACTAGGTTTTACACTTACTGTACTAAGTCATACAGTTACTGTACTAGCTGGTACACTTACTGTATTAGGTCATACAGTTACTGTACTAGGCCATACACTTACTGTACTAGGTCATACACTTACTATACTAGATAATATACTTACTGTACTGGGTCAAACACTTACTGTACTAGGTCATACACTTACTGTACTAGCTGGTACACTTACTGTACTAGGTCATACACTTTCTTTACTAGGTCACACATTTACTGTACTAGGCCATACAATAACTGTACTAGGTTACACACATAATATACTAGGTCATATGTTTCCCATTATATGTCATATATTGTGATAGGTTAAGTCTTAACTGTTCTGGATCATGTGTTTACCATTTCAGGTCATGTGCTAATTGTGGAAAAGTAATGCATTCAATAAATATGGTCATATGTTTACTGCGATAATAAATGTTTACTGTGATAAGTTATGTATTCACTGCACAACATCATTGTATGTATTGTTCTGGGCCATGTGTGCCATATGTTTACTATTGTAGGTCATGTGGTAAATATGGAAAAGTAATGCATCACTGAATTAGGACATGTGTTTACTATTGTAGGTCATGTGGTAAATATGGAAAAGTAATGTATCACAGAATTAGGACATGTGTTTACTATTGTAGGTCATGTGGTAAATATGGAAAAGTAATGCATTACTGAATTAGGACATGTGTTTACTATTGTAGGTCATGTGGTAAATATGGAAAAGTAATGTATCACAGAATTAGGACATGTGTTTACTATTGTAGGTCATGTGGTAAATATGGAAAAGTAATGCATTAGTGAATTAGGACATGTGTTTACTATTGTAGGTCATGTGGTAAATATGGAAAAGTAATGCATTACTGAATTTGTGGTAAATATGGAAAAGTAATGCATTACTGAATTAGGACATGTGTTTACTATTGTAGGTCATGTGGTAAATATGGAAAAGTAATGCATTACTGAATTAGGACATGTGTTTACTATTGTAGGTCATGTGGTAAATATGGAAAAGTAATGCATCACTGAATTAGGACATGTGTTTGCTGTGTATGATAGTTACTGTGTACTGTGATAGAACATGTGTTCACTGTACAATATATTATTTTGAGTCATATGTTTACCATTCCAGGTCATGTTTTCACCATTCCAGGTCCTATGTTCACCATTCCAAGTCATGTGTATACCATTCCTGGTCATGTGTTTACCATTCCAGGTCATGTGTTTACTATTCCAGGTCATGTGTTTATCATTCCAGGTCATGTGTTTACCATTCCAGGTCATGTGTTTACCATTCTAGGTAATATGTTTACCATTCCAGGTCATATGTTTACCATTCCAGGTCTTGTGCTTACCATTCCAGGTATTATGTTTACCATTCTAGGTCATGTGTTTACCATTCCAGGTATTATGTTTATCATTCCAGGTCATATGTTTACCATTCCAGGTCTTGTGCTTACCATTCCAGGTAATATGTTTACCATTCCAGGTCATGTGTTTACCATTCCAGGATATGAGTTTATCATTCCAGGTCATGTGTTTACCATTCCAGATCATGTGTTTGTCATTCCAGATCATATGTTAATTATGCTTAAAAAATGTGTTCACTGAATGGGGTAATGTGTGGTAGCCGTTGCATATAAAAACACATTTTTGAACAAAAATGATAAATTACATATACATGTACCAAACTTTTATTCAAGAGTATTTGCAATGATATATATCCCAAACAGTACGGAAAGTGTTATTTACAATGGTATAGATCCTAAACAGCACAGACACTGTGCTTTATCATGACTTCCATATCATTTCAATCTGGGAATTAAAATCATTGTGTGATGTTGTATAAAGCCAACCACACTACATGTGTTACCTTCATTTGATGAATTATCAGGACCCATTGCCTCTTCATGTTTGCAAAAATATAGAAAAACAAGAAATGTCACTGGTAAGTGTCGCATGCCCCCCCAAATGGTGGTTGAAAAATAACAATATAATTATGTTATAATAGGTAGCGATGTATCCATGAATATAAATAGTAACTGACTGATGTTTCGAACTACACATGCAATTCCATGTTTTTTACATTAAAGTGTGACCTTGACCTTTGTGTAACCTTGACCTTGACACTGATGTAATGGTCTGGGTATTTCAACAGTTAAATGCTGCTGAAACATCATCATGACATGCTGATCACTTGTGTCAAGCTATTTTAAAATCCCTAAATGTAAGACAAAGTTACAGATCAATTGTTGATAAATTGAGCCAAGTGTTCTTGAAATCCATCCATGTATGATAAAGTTAAAGGATGGACTTGAAATCTCAAACAGATTCAAAGTGTTGTCATACATACTAAAAGTGTGACCTTGACCTTTGAAGTATGGGTCTAGGTCTTACTTATGACACGTCGTCATGTCATCTTAATAAATAAATTCATGTTAAAAGCCAAGTTAAAGGCAAAGTTACAGACCAGACACAATGTCAAACAAATTGAAAGTGTGACCTTGATCTTTGAGGCACTTAATTATGTCATGCTGATCAACTGAGCCAAGTGTTTTTAAACTTTATCCATAGATGACAGACCGGACAAGAAATGTCAAAATGACTGAAAGTGTTGTCAAACAAAGTTAAATTGTGACCTTGATCTTTGAAGTGGGAGTTTGGGTATTAAGTGCAACATGTCGTCATGTTATGTTGATCATTTATAACAAGTATTTATAAAAATCTATCTATGCATGACAAAGGTGGAGGCCGGACACGAAATCTCACAGAGACTCAAAGTGTTGTCAAACTCAAATTGTGACCTTGAGCTTTGAGGTACGGGTGTGGGTCTTACTCGCGACACGTCGTCATGTTATGTTGATCAATTGTAGCAAGTATCATTAAAATCCATCTATGCATGACAAAGTTACAGGCCAGACACAAAATCTCACAGACTCAAAGTGTTGTTAAACAAACTCAAATTGTGACCTTGACTTTTGAGGTACGGATGTGGGTCTTACTCACGACACGTCGTCATGTTATGTTGATCATTTGTAGCAAGTACCAACAAAATCCATCTAATGCATGACAAAGATACAGGCCGGAAACGAAATACCGGACGGAAGGACGGACGTATGCTGTGATTACTATATGCCACCCCAAAAAACACACTTTAGTTTTCACAAGTTTATAAAAATTCACCATAATAACAGGTGTGTCCAGAGTCTGTCAATGGCTACATCAAAGATTTGAACAGCAACTGTAAGAGTTACAATCATCAGCCTGTCTGGGATAGCTGGTTATCAAATCTTGTGCCACACACATATTATCTACCTTAATCTCCAATTTTCCATTCACTTCCCTCTAAATGATTATATTTTCATTTCATTAGTTTAAATCAGCACTTCTTACAATGTCAGATAATTACACGTTATTATCCGTTATCTTTGTTATTCCATATGTTGATTGTAATGAATAGAACTCGCCCATAGTAGAATATAAGAATCTTTCCTGTACATTAGTTTTTTTTATTATATTTGAGGTAAGAATATTCCATAGTTTCCCTGCATCTATCTCAACCATGGCTATACAAAGGTTCCTTCCACTCCTTGTGGAGCATGTGGTAGAGCATCGGACCTAGGAATGGAGGGCCATAGGTTCGATCCTACCCCATGGTTATATGTGGTGACCTTGAGCAATACACTTTATCTACACAATGTCATGTCCCAAGAAGGCCTTGATTTGTCTAGGTTGTAATAACTTGTTCCACAATCAAAGTAAATTAATTAAATCAAAGTTTGTATCTCATCATCTGGATTGTATACTCAATTGAATTTTGTTTTCTTGCATACAATTAGGAAACCATATATCCCCAAATAAATACCCCCAGGATACATTTTGCAAATGAATTTTTATTATCAAACTGAATTTTGTACATAAATAACTTTCTATATGTATATAATTATGTTTCTATTCATCTTCCCAATGTATCTTTTATCCCTTTATCATGTATCTTTCAATTAACAAGAAGGCCATGAAGGCCCTAAATTTCTTATAACAGACCAAGCTGGATAAAGCAATTTTTAATACTGGTCAAGGACCATAACTCAGACATTACTTATCCTATTTGGCTAATTCAAGATTTTCCTCAAGATATTATGGTTATATAACCACTGTGTAAGTCTAGTGAAGATTCGATAAAAAATGTGGGTGCTTTCTCTACATATAACAATATAGTTGACAGACATATAACAATATAGTTGACAGACACATAACAATATAGTTGACAGACATATAACAATATAGTTGACAGACATACAACAAAAAGTTAACAGACATACAACACAAAGTTAAAAACAGATGCTGAAAAGCATTTGATAAGAGGACACAAACAAACCATTACTTTACTTGGCTTCATGTCAGTATGCTATCAGGATGAAGCGTGTGTTATCAGGGCGAACACTTTGGTAACTAGAGAGATTCAGTTATTATCCCGCCTATGATATTTATCAGTGATAATATTTACTCAATATTTCATAATCCTAAATACCAAGTAGAATGAATAGTGACCTGTAAACAATTGAAAGAAAATCTATTTATCTATCTTGAGCCCATCAAAAATAAATCTTTTGTTTACATTATTGTGTGGACTACAGATTCCTTTGTGATTATTTTTCACCTTATCAGAAAAACTACTACAAAGATAACAAGTACAGCCATTCACAATGATCTAACTGAAAAACTACCCCTATCATGAAAAGCTGTACATAACATAGCCTATGAGCTGTTTCCGACTATAAATACATTTTGATTTGTAAGACCAATATTATGCTAATTACATTCCCATGTCAGCAGACGACTTCCTCACTTCCTCTTCCTTTACTAAGCCGCTGACTTTACAGAGTGCCGTATATAGCTATGACTGTTAAATACCCTAGCAATCATGAAACCATTTTTATTGGTTGACAAAATTCACATGTATCATTTGTTGTTACTAAAATTAGAAACAGAAGTGCATTATTATATCATTTATCTTAAACTGTTATGACAGGCTCAGATGATCCTGTTTTTGTAAGCGCGGCGTACAGACTGATGTCATACTGACCCCCCACCCTTCCCCCATCAAACATAGCATTAGAGTTTAGAATATTAATTATTCATTCAATTTGTTCACTGTATGTAACCCAGGTCAAACATTAAACTATCCCTGTAATCTTTGACCATGATTATTAAACTGTAAGTGTATCCACATTCACAGTGACCTTAACCTTTAACCTAAATAAACTGGAAAAGCATCCCTGTAACCTTTGACCATGATTATTAAACTGTAAGTGTACCCACATTCACAGTGACCTTAACCTTTAACCTAAATAAACTGGATAAGCATCCCTGTAACCTTTGACCATGATTATTAAACTGTAAGGTTACCCACATTCACAGTAACCTTAACCTTTAACCTAGATAAACTGGAAAACTATCTCTGTAACCTTTGACCCTGATTATTAAACTGTAAGGGTACCCACATTCACAGTAACCTTAACCTTTAACCTAGATAAACTGGAAAACTATCCCTGTAACCTTTGACCATGATTATTAAACTGTAAGGGTACCCACATTCACAGTAACCTTAACCTTTAACCTAGATAAACTGGAAAACCATCCCTGTAACCTTTGACCCTGACTATTAAACTGTAAGGGTACCCACATTCAAACTGAAATCATGACTTTGTGACATTAAAAACATAAACTAAATCAGCATTTCAATCAATAGATATGGTAATGTCCTTTGACTAAGGTAAACTCAAAACTTATTATAGCTGACCATAACTTATTTAAGATTGTTAGAACTAGAAGAGCAAATTTTTCTGTAACTTTTAGTTCAGAATTCACCGAACTATCTTCTTACATGGATGTTAGTCTATTCAACATATTGTACATAGCAACTAAAATAACACAGTAAAAAAAAATTAAAAAAATAGAAATGTATCTGTATAAATGCCCAGGCTATTGGGCGGAAACCAAGTTTTTATCAAAAATTAAGTCAGGGTCATTACTTCGGTAAAATTTGAAAACCACGGACAAATATCAAACTTTGGCTGTATTTTATAATTATACAAGTTCACAAGAAATATTAATTTAAAACATAGACACAGAAGTTATTGATCAGAAACCTATTTTTTACTTGAATGATAGGGGTAAAACTTAAGGCCCTTTCCCCATTCTTCAAACGGCAGAGGCATAAATAACAGATATTGTACCACAATGTTTCTAATAATAGCAACCGGAAGCCCATGAGGTATTGTGATGCTCCTTACATGACTCTGTGTCAGTAATGACTGACAACAGACAAACTGATGAGTAACACCATGGTGAGTAAGGCTAAAAACAAACATTTCCAATGACAACAGACATTTCTTTCTTTCTTTTTTTTCTTTAACAAACAAACAATTCTCACATACTGTATTACAATCAGCGGAAGATGACAGAATACAAACTTATCTAAAGAATTCAACAAAACTCTTGAAAGCATTAACTAAATACTTTGATATCTTAATTCAGAATTCTGTGGTAACAACTTGACAAATACAAGTTAGCATGGACATGCCTTCATAACAATCATTCCCTGTTAACCAACTCTATCTATCAATATTCTCTTTATGACCCAATAACACAATTATAGAGAGCTATTTTCATAACTAACCAATACAGGAAGAATTAATCAGATATGTAAATAATAACGTTTTGTTTGGAAAATTATTGAAAAATGATACATCAAAATGATCGCCCGCCCATCATTGACAAACTTAAGCCGTAGAACAAAAACTGTCTTTATTTCGAGACCTCCGTTAACACCACTCGAGTGCCTCATAAGAGAGCACTTGACATTTTTTCAGCACATCACCTTACGGCTAATACACACCGGGCATTCCTCAGTTATTGACAATCGCAGATCGGCAAGATAAACGTCCGTTGACAAGATATACAACTGTAGTGTCTACTGCTGATGTCACAGATCGTTCCTTTGTCTAGCATTTTGATTATTTTATCAAGAGTGCGGTAACTGATTAGATTGGGTCATGAAAGCTACAGGATGTGATGTGGGGTTCATATCTCAAATATCTGTCCAATATACTTGGGATATACTTACATACAAATAAGTGACCCTCCAACTGCTCTTATCATTCGTTCCTCAATAATCAATCGTGAAGGTCAATCTGCTGTTCAATACCTAAGCACAAAATACTTATTATTGTTCTCCTTGGCACACCCAAGTGAAGGTCAAGGTCACTTATGAATGTTATTTTTGTCTTTTGCCAGCACAGGTGGTATATGTATACAGATGCAGCATACTATAAATATATCTTAATGAAGTTACTTTGTTGTAGCACTTTAAAAAAAAACAACACAGCTTAAAATATTTTTCTTTTAAATTTCAGTTAATTATTTTAATAGATACATATATAAATATAGAAAGTTATTTATGTACAAAATTCAGTTTGATAAAAAAAAATTGGAAATTTCTTTAAAATTCATTTACAAATTTCATCAACACATTTTTTTTTTCCAACAAAATTGTTTGATTTGGACATAAATTTGACTTTATAAAATAATTTACTAATTTTAATTAAATCTAAACTTCTGCAAGTTTCTGGCAAACTTTCTTTTTTAACTGTTTGTACTGGGCTGGGCCCAAGCAGACAACCTCTGCAGAAATAGTTAGGTAGACAGGGTTTTTGATCATTCAATCACACAGGACTGGTATTAACCACTCACAATGACAAACTTTTAGTAAACAATGTATACTCAGCAAAAATATAAACGTCCCTCCATATTTCAGGAAAGATTTATTGAAAACCAAAAGTTCAAGTTCATTCATTTCTGTATCAAAACCAATTAATGACATCTGGCTTTCTTGTTAACTTTTCGAGAGATAACCGGTCAAGAGAGGTAGGGGTCAAAATCAAAAATCCCGAAAAAATTCAGAAAGGTGCTATTGAATGTTTAGAGATGGAATTTCAATAAGAAATGTGGCACATCCAGTAAATCTCGTTAGTATCGAGTGTGGCCACCATTTGCATGAATGCATGCAATGATCCTACGCCGCATCGACGTAACGTAACGCAATACCAGTGCGTTGGGCAAATTCCTCCATTCCTGTTGTAACGCCCGTGTAAGATCGCGAACATTGTCAATATGATGGTTAGCTCGTGCTTTGCGGCCCAGCTGATCCCATATGTGCTCAATGGGGTTGAGATCCGGGGAAACCGCGGGCCATGGCATGACGTTGACATTGTTTTGCTGCAAGAATTGAGTGGTGACCCTGGCTACATGAGGGCGGGCATTATTCTGCATCAATGTTACACCAGGACCATGCTGACGAATAAATGGTAAGGTATATGCACTTAGCACGTCTGCAACATAACGCTGTGCATTAATGTTGCCCTGTACAACAACCAAATCTGTCTTCCGGTTTCCCATGATCCCAACCCAGACCATTACGCTCCCTCCCCCAAACCTGTTCTTCTCAACAATGCAACAATCGGCGAATCTTTCATTTTTACGCCTGTATACCCGTAATCTTCCGTCAGCATGACTAACTGTGAACCGAGATTCATCGGTGAACAAAACTCGGTTCCAGTCAGCGCTTCTCCAAATCAGATGACGTCGCGCCCATAACAGCCTGGCAGCACGGTGACGTTGGGTCATTATCTGACCAGTGTACGGGCGGCTTGCCCTGATTGGTTGAGTGTTACGACGCAACCGGTTGCGAATGGTCTGCCCTGAGGCACCGTATTGCCTAGCAGTGACTGTGGCTGCCAATTGACGTTGACGTAAGTGCGTAAACGTAATGAAACGATCGGCTCTAGCCGTCGTTACACGAGGCCTACCTGGTCGCTGCTGGTCGTGAACAGCCCCAGTCTGCTGGTACCGGGATGCAAGACAATCAATCGTCTTCCGACAGCACCCGAACCGACGCGCGACTACCCTGGCGGACAGACATCCCATCCGCAAGCATCCCAATTGCCTGATTTCGCTCGTTTTCGGAAAGCCTTGGCATATCGAAAACAGTGAAAAATTAAAGAAAAAATTTAATTTTCAGAATAGCCCCTATCGCATGAATGGTACGACATGAATTGAATCAACATATGGATGACATGTATAGCGTGCACGTGCAAAACGTGCAAATGACCGTTCCGGTTACTGGCCGATATGTAAACCGTGCGTATCGGGTAAACTGTACACGATCGTATTCTGAACATCGCCAGGGTTTAAAATACATGTACATTGAACATGTAGCAACTACACAGACAACGCTTCACCGGCTATAAAACAGGGACGTTTCTAGTTTTCCTGAGTATAGTTATACAAGAATCTTTGAAGGGTTTGAGGTTTGGGTAGAAAGTTCCATCCTGAGGGATAACAGTTCTGGTGAGAATGAGGTCCTGCCCAGGTACTTCACGTTATCCAAAGGAATTGAATTCAAACTGAAAAATCCATGAATGATTCTTTTCTTGCATACCAATCACACAGAATTATTATTTCAATTAATTCATCATCATATTATTCACTGTGATCATTTTCAAGATGTCAAATCATATAATTTACACCACATATTATATTTTTAGGCCCCACATCACTGTGCGGGGAGGGTAGAAAAGGCATGTGGAGGGGGTGGAGGATGAAATTTCCGTACACGGTAAAAACGTAAATATCTAAGTTTGATATGAAAGAATGATTATTGTTTCGAAAACTTTCATAGCAGGATTTCAAATTAACATTAAATCAAGGTGAAAGAGTTAATTTTAGCGATTGTTTTTATAAAATTCCCTAGACATTTTATCATTGAAGAGAACACTTAATGGTACATGTCAAGGGTTACGGTTCCAACCGAGCACTAAGCCTCATTTACGCTCTTAACCCTTTACTTCCTATAGACTGCTTTGGACACCTCTAATATAGACGCCTTTTGACAACTAATATAGAAGGCTTTTGAATTATTGGGTGAATTATGTTTATATTAACTGACAGAGTGGAAAACAGTGCAGGAAGTGTTCAGATTGCTCATAACGAGCAATCTGAACTCTTCCTGAACTGTTTTCAAAGGCTTTCTGTGATTAGTGCGGGAAAACGCGTATCTATGGAGTAAAGGGTTAAATTAAACAAGATATTTAAATTTTATCAAATGATGGTGTCAATGGACAACTTTTTTTTATATAGGATTCAACACTAATTCCACCATACCTGTATTACAGGTTTGTATATTATAGCATCCTGTTATATTGGTAGATGACCCATCAAACTCCTGTAAGTAACTGGCAAATTTTACACATGATTTTAGACTGAGCCGGGCTTGATTTAACAACTGCAGCAGTGAGAAGTAAGTGACCTCAGACCACTAGGTCATAAATACTCTCAAAGATGCCACCTTTTTTCATGTTTTTGGATTTATTGAAACTAAAGGGACAAAACTCTATTTCGTAAAAGGAGAGATGGAATGAGTTTTTACCTCCCGTTGACTATTTAACACATTTTATTGGACAATTACACATTATTGCACAAGTTCCACAACACTAGTTATAAGCCATGCATCCTGACAAGCATCAAAATTACAGAAAGTAAAACAAATATACAGTTTCATGACAACGTAAAGAAATAATACAAGTGAAGAAACTCAGGATTCAAGAACAAAACAAAACCACAAGAGCCTGCAATGTGTGTGGTCACCTCTACAGGTAAATATAAACTCCTTTGTCTCATTTTGTACACACTCTACTATTAAATTCTTCAAGATAGAACAGGCACACACTAAAAAAAGGAAACATATTACGGCGAGTCAATTTCCCCCATATATGGAGCACAGCAAATAAATATTATTTTAAAACTGGTCTCATGTGTACAAACTGGGTTAAGATATAAACATCATAAGCCAAGGATTTACGCAATATAGCAGCACACAGGCTGTTATATTATCTCTATGCCAGTGAATTTAATTTACACTAAAAATATCTTGCATCACAACTTAATCCCCACACCACACCACCACCACCATTATATTGAATGGGAGGACAGTATGGTAAAGTATAAACTGTACAATATCAAACTGACCTCTGACCCTGAGTTGGAAAAGTTCTGCATTAAGTAAATTGCAGTATTTCTCCGAGTACTTGGTACTGGGTATACAAGAAAATATCGGTGGAACAGACGGACGCTCCCCAAGTGAGTGTTTGACTCTGTACCATATTCCCTTAGTGCTGATGGCTACTTGGTTGAAAAATACCAAACTGCATAGTAGGAACAATATGTGGCCCTACACTTTACAGAACTCTTTCTCAAATCATTGAACTGAAACAAAATGACAATATGTGCATATCCTAGCTAGTTTTACAAAATTAAAACCAGAGGTTGTAGCGAAACAGCGTCATGAAGACAATATGCACATCTCCACTTGGTAATCATGCATCCTAGCAAGTTTCATAAAATTCCAACCTGAGGTTGTAGAGAATTAGTCCGGACAAGAATTGTAAATATGACGTTTTACTCACCTTCTGATCAAACTCTGTGGGAGTCAGGTGGAAACTGTACAAGGGCACAAAATATCCCTCCAGTAACCCCATCAGCAACACAAGGTACACTCCATCATGAAACTGAAAGATAAACAATTTATGTGATAGTTAATAATTTCAATCAATTAATATTTCTTTTAACCCTGTTGCTAACAAAAATAGTGTAGGGGAATAACCCAATAAACAGGTGTTAAACAGCATATATGCCTGAAACATATACTACAGGGTTAAAAACCCAATAATAGCATTTTTAACCCTATACTACTGTTTTTATGCATATAAAATATATAAGGGACCCAACATCCCAGTACCTTTGAGTATACATATGTATTTTTAAATGATGTTTAACACACTTTTAACACATATAAACAAGTTATTTATAGTATCCCAATCTTTATGGAAGAATGTTTGCCATTTACTTACAGAAAGACAGAGGTTCTTATGGGATTTGTTCTCTACTGAGATTTTCCTCCATTAATATAAATGGATATGCCATATATAAACTGTAATGTTTTGAAAATGACCCAAAATCCCTTAAAACAAATTTTGATCATAAAACAAATATTCAGTCAGTTAAGTAACAATTAAATTTCACTTGTGACCACAGAAATAGGTAAGCTTGATTGTGACCATACCACTCTAGTGGTGATGAAATATAAATGACATTTCATCGTTTTCTATTTCTATTCAAGAACTTGTGACCACAAAAATAGGCAAGCTTGACTGTGAACAAACCACTCTAGTGGTGATGAAATATAAATGACATTTCATCGTTTTCTATTTCTATTCAAGAACTTGTGACCACAGAAATAGGCAAGCTTGACTGTGAACAAACCACTCTAGTGGTGATGAAATATAAATGACATTTCATCGTTTTCTATTTCTATTCAAGAACTTGTGACCACAGAAATAGGCAAGCTTGATTGTGAACAAACCACTCTAGTGGTGATGAAATATAAATGATATTTCATAGTTTTCTATTTCTATTCAAGAACTGGTGACCACAGAAATAGGCAAGCTTGACTGTGAACAAACCACTCTAGTGGTGATGAAATATAAATGACATTTCATCGTTTTCTATTTCTATTCAAGAACTTGTGACCACAGAAATAGGCAAGCTTGACTGTGAACAAACCACTCTAGTAGTGATGAAATATAAATGACATTTCATCGTTTTTTATTTCTATTCGAGAACTTGTGACCACAGAAATAGGCAAGCTTGACTGTGACCATACCACTCTAGTGGTGATGAAATATAAATGACATTTCATCGTTTTTTATTTCTATTCGAGAACTTGTGACCACAGAAATAGGCAAGCTTGACTGTGAACAAACCACTCTAGTGGTGATGAAATATAAATGACATTTCAATGTTTTCTATTTCTATTCAAGAACTTGTGACCACAGAAATATGCAAGCTTGATTGTGAACAAACTATTCTAGTGGTGATGAAATATAAATGACATTTCATCGTTTTCTATTTCTATTCAAGAACTTGTGACCACAGAAATAGGCAAGCTTGATTGTGAACAAACCACTCTAGTGGTGATGAAATATAAATGACATTTCATAGTTTTCTATTTCTATTCAAGAACTGGTGACCACAGAAATAGGCAAGCTTGACTGTGAACAAACCACTCTAGTGGTGATGAAATATAAATGACATTTCATCGTTTTCTATTTCTATTCAAGAACTTGTGACCACAGAAATAGGCAAGCTTGATTGTGAACAAACCATTCTAGTGGTGATGAAATATAAATGACATTTCATAGTTTTCTATTTCTATTCAAGAACTTGTGACCACAGAAATAGGTAAGCTAGATTGTGAACAAACCACTCTAGTGGTGATGAAATATAAATGACATTTCATAGTTTTCTATTTCTATTCAAGAACTTGTGACCACAGATATAGGCAAGCTAGATTGTGAACAAACCACTCTAGTGGTGATGAAATATAAATGACATTTCATAGTTTTCTATTTCTATTCAAGAACTTGTGACCACAGAAATAGGCAAGCTTGACTGTGAACAAACCACTCTAGTGGTGATGAAATATAAATGACATTTCATCGTTTTCTATTTCTATTCAAGAACTTGTGATCACAGAAATAGGCAAGCTTGATTGTGAACAAACCACTCTAGTGGTGATGAAATATAAATGACATTTCATCGTTTTCTATTTCTATTGAAGAACTGGTGACCACAGAAATAGGCAAGCTTGATTGTGAACAAACCACTCTAGTGGTGATGAAATATAAATGACATTTCATAGTTTTCTATTTCTATTCAAGAACTTGTGACCACAGAAATAGGCAAGCTTGACTGTGAACAAACCACTCTAGTGGTGATGAAATATAAATGACATTTCATCGTTTTCTATTTCTATTCAAGAACTTGTGATCACAGAAATAGGCAAGCTTGATTGTGAAAAAACCACTCTAGTGGTGATGAAATATAAATGACATTTCATCGTTTTCTATTTCTATTGAAGAACTGGTGACCACAGAAATAGGCAAGCTTGATTGTGAACAAACCACTCTAGTGGTGATGAAATATAAATGACATTTCATAGTTTTCTATTTCTATTCAAGAACTGGTGACCACAGAAATAGGCAAGCTTGACTGTGAACAAACCACTCTAGTGGTGATGAAATATAAATGATATTTCATCGTTTTCTATTTCTATTCAAGAACTTGTGACCACAGAAATAGGCAAGCTTGATTGTGAACAAACCACTCTAGTGGTGATGAAATATAAATGACATTTCATAGTTTTCTATTTCTATTCAAGAACTTGTGACCACAGAAATAGGCAAGCTAGATTGTGAACAAACCACTCTAGTGGTGATGAAATATAAATGACATTTCATAGTTTTCTATTTCTATTCAAGAACTTGTGACCACAGAAATAGGCAAGCTAGATTGTGAACAAACCACTCTAGTGGTGATGAAATATAAATGACATTTCATAGTTTTCTATTTCTATTCAAGAGCTTGTGACCACAGAAATAGGCAAGCTTGATTGTGAACAAACCACTCTAGTGGTGATGAAATATAAATGACATTTCATAGTTTTCTATTTCTATTCGAGAACTTGTGACCACAGAAATAGGCAAGCTTGACTGTGAACAAACCACTCTAGTGGTGATGAAATATAAATGACATTTCATCGTTTTCTATTTCTATTCAAGAACTGGTGACCACAGAAATAGGCAAGCTTGATTGTGAACAAACCACTCTAGTGGTGATGAAATATAAATGACATTTCATAGTTTTCTATTTCTATTCAAGAACTTGTGACCACAGAAATAGGCAAGCTTGATTGTGAACAAACTATTCTAGTGGTGATGAAATATAAATGACATTTCATCGTTTTCTATTTCTATTCAAGAACTTGTGATCACAGAAATAGGCAAGCTTGATTGTGAACAAACCACTCTAGTGGTGATGAAATATAAATGACATTTCATAGTTTTCTATTTCTATTCGAGAACTTGTGACCACAGAAATAGGCAAGCTTGATTGTGAACAAACCACTCTAGTGGTGATGAAATATAAATGACATTTCATAGTTTTCTATTTCTATTCAAGAACTTGTGACCACAGAAATAGGCAAGCTTGATTGTGAACAAACTATTCTAGTGGTGATGAAATATAAATGACATTTCATCGTTTTCTATTTCTATTCAAGAACTTGTGACCACAGAAATAGGCAAGCTTGATTGTGAACAAACTATTCTAGTGGTGATGAAATATAAATGACATTTCATCGTTTTCTATTTCTATTCAAGAACTTGTGACCACAGAAATAGGCAAGCTTGATTGTGAACAAACTATTCTAGTGGTGATGAAATATAAATGACATTTCATCGTTTTCTATTTCTATTCAAGAACTTGTGACCACAGAAATAGGCAAGCTTGATTGTGAACAAACCACTCTAGTGGTGATGAAATATAAATGATATTTCATAGTAATTTATTTCTATTCGAGAACTTGTGACCACAGAAATAGGCAAGCTTGACTGTGAACAAACCACTCTAGTGGTGATGAAATATAAATGACATTTCATCGTTTTCTATTTCTATTCAAGAACTTGTGACCTCAGAAATAGGCAAGCTTGATTGTGAACAAACCACTCTAGTGGTGATGAAATATAAATGATATTTCATAGTTTTCTATTTCTATTCAAGAACTTGTGACCACAGAAATAGGCAAGCTTGATTGTGAACAAACCACTCTAGTGGTGATGAAATATAAATGACATTTCATCGTTTTTTATTTCTATTCAAGAACTTGTGACCACAGAAATAGGCAAGCTTGACTGTGAACAAACCACTCTAGTGGTGATGAAATATAAATGACATTTCATAGTTTTCTATTTCTATTCAAGAACTTGTGACCACAGAAATAGGCAAGCTTGACTGTGAACAAACCACTCTAGTGGTGATGAAATATAAATGACATTTCATCGTTTTCTATCTCTATTCAAGAACTTGTGACCAAAGAAATAGGCAAGCTTGATTGTGATCAAACTATTCTAGTGGTGATGAAATATAAATGGCATTTCATCGTTTTCTATTTCTATTCAAGAACTTGTGACCACAGAAATAGGCAAGCTTGACTGTGAACAAACCACTCTAGTGGTGATGAAATATAAATGACATTTCATAGTTTTTTATTTCTATTCAAGAACTTGTGACCACAGAAATAGGCAAGCTTGACTGTGAACAAACCACTCTAGTGGTGATGAAAT
This sequence comes from Panopea generosa, assembly GCA_029582155.1. Classification (NCBI taxonomy): domain Eukaryota; kingdom Metazoa; phylum Mollusca; class Bivalvia; order Adapedonta; family Hiatellidae; genus Panopea; species Panopea generosa. Next base: position 53,218,836 of record CM055898.1, read on the forward strand.
ATAAATGACATTTCATCATTTTCTATTTCTATTTAAGAACTTGTGACCACAGAAATAGGCAAGCTTGACTGTGAACAAACCACTCTAGTGGTGATGAAATATAAATGACATTTCATAGTTTTTTATTTCTATTCGAGAACTTGTGACCACAGAAATAGGCAAGCTTGATTGTGAACAAACCACTCTAGTGGTGATGACATATAAATGACATTTCATAGTTTTTTATTTCTATTCGAGAACTTGTGACCACAGAAATAGGCAAGCTTGATTGTGAACAAACCACTCTAGTGGTGATAAAATATAAATGATATTTCATAGTAATTTATTTCTATTCGAGAACTTGTGACCACAGAAATAGGCAAGCTTGACTGTGAACAAACCACTCTAGTGGTGATGAAATATAAATGACATTTCATCTTTTTCTATTTCTATTCAAGAACTTGTGACCACAAAAATAGGCAAGCTTGACTGTGAACAAACCACTCTAGTGGTGATGAAATATAAATGACATTTCATCGTTTTCTATTTCTATTCAAGAACTCGTGACCACAGAAATAGGCAAGCTTGATTGTGAACAAACCACTCTAGTGGTGATGACATATAAATGACATTTCATAGTTTTCTATTTCTATTCAAGAACTTGTGACCACAGAAATAGGCAAGCTTGATTGTGAACAAACCACTCTAGTGGTGATGAAATATAAATGACATTTCATAGTTTTTTATTTCTATTCGAGAACTTGTGACCACAGAAATAGGCAAGCTTGATTGTGAACAAACCACTCTAGTGGTGATGAAATATAAATGACATTTCATAGTTTTCTATTTCTATTCAAGAACTTGTGACCACAGAAATAGGCAAGCTTGATTGTGAACAAACCACTCTAGTGGTGATGAAATATAAATGACATTTCATCGTTTTCTATTTCTATTCAAGAACTTGTGACCACAGAAATAGGCAAGCTTGATTGTGATCAAACCACTCTAGTGGTGATGAAATATAAATGACATTTCATAGTTTTCTATTTCTATTCAAGAACTGGTGACCACAGAAATAGGCAAGCTTGACTGTGAACAAACCACTCTAGTGGTGATGAAATATAAATGATATTTCATCGTTTTCTATTTCTATTCAAGAACTTGTGACCACAGAAATAGGCAAGCTTGATTATGAACAAACCACTCTAGTGGTGATGAAATATAAATGACATTTCATAGTTTTCTATTTCTATTCGAGAACTTGTGACCACAGAAATAGGCAAGCTAGATTGTGAACAAACCACTCTAGTGGTGATGAAATATAAATGACATTTCATAGTTTTCTATTTCTATTCAAGAACTTGTGACCACAGAAATAGGCAAGCTTGATTGTGAACAAACCACTCTAGTGGTGATGAAATATAAATGACATTTCATCGTTTTTTATTTCTATTCGAGAACTTGTGACCACAGAAATAGGCAAGCTTGATTGTGAACAAACCACTCTAGTGGTGATGAAATATAAATGACATTTCATAGTTTTCTATTTCTATTCAAGAACTTGTGACCACAGAAATAGGCAAGCTTGATTGTGAACAAACCACTCTAGTGGTGATGAAATATAAATGACATTTCATCGTTTTCTATTTCTATTCAAGAACTTGTGACCACAGAAATAGGCAAGCTTGATTGTGATCAAATCACTCTAGTGGTGATGAAATATAAATGACATTTCATAGTTTTCTATTTCTATTCAAGAACTTGTGACCACAGAAATAGGCAAGCTTGACTGTGAACAAACCACTCTAGTGGTGATGAAATATAAATGATATTTCATAGTTTTTTATTTCTATTCAAGAACTTTAGACCACAGAAATAGGCAAGCTTGATTGTGAACAAACCATTCTAGTGGTGATGAAATATAAATGACATTTCATAGTTTTTTATTTCTATTCAAGAACTTGTGACCACAGAAATAGGCAAGCTTGACTGTGAACAAACCACTCTAGTGGTGATGAAATATAAATGACATTTCATTGTTTTTTATTTCTATTCGAGAACTTGTGACCACAGAAATAGGCAAGCTTGATTGTGAACAAACCACTCTAGTGGTGATGAAATATAAATGACATTTCATAGTTTTTTATTTCTATTCGAGAACTTGTGACCACAGAAATAGGCAAGCTTGATTGTGAACAAACCACTCTAGTGGTGATGAAATATAAATGACATTTCATTGTTTTATTTTTATATTCGAGAACTAAAATATTGGTATTTATTTCATATTAATCCATATTCTCCAAGTCAATCACATAAACATATCTCACCTGTGTGTCTATATCTGTGACCTCTAGGTTGACCTTCAACAGCTGCTTGTTTACAAAAGTCACCAAAGTCTAAAAATATATATATATTTTTATTTACAATTATTTATTTATTTATTTTCAATATTCCGTACCATACTCAGTCAAAAGAATAAATAACACTGCTGATAAGCATGCTCTGATTCAGTCATATTTTAATAACAAGGCCAAAATTAATAAATTCCCAGATTTTCTGTACTTAATTAACAAATAAATGGAAGCTGTTTACTTGTTTATTGATGATATTCCTATACATACAAAGATGATTTTTTTTTTTTAATTTTTAGCATCATTTAAATGACAACAGACCATCAATTAACCTAACCACTCTTTCCCGGGATCAAGGAAGGCTAACCAGTACTTGCACACTCATCTATGCAAGTAACTGATAACTTTCTTACTTTTGAGACTCAATGTTATATATCAAAAATCATGGAGACTGTGGTCGGGCATGGATTCAAAGTCAGGACTCCTGTATCAGTATTTTAGTAATCAAACAATGTTAGTCAAGTAAAGATAAACATACAATTTAATTTTCCAGTGTTTGTTTGTGTCACATGATTATCTCTTATATATTATTGATACAGCTTGTTTGTATGTAATTTTTCACATTCTTTCAAAGCATTATTTCAGTAAATAATGGTGATCATTGCACCTTATAGCAAGTCCTTGGTTTGGCTTGGCAGTTGACCAATATTACACATCATTGCACCTTATAGCAAGTCCTTGGTTCGGCTTGGCAGTTAACCAGTATTACACATCATTGCACCTTATAGCAAGTCCTTGGTTCGGCTTGGCAGTTAACCAGTATTACACATCATTGCACCTTATAGCAAGTCCTTGGTTCGGCTTGGCAGTTGACCAGTATTACACATCATTGCACCTTAAAGTAAGTCCTTGGTTCGGCTTGGCAGTTTACCAGTATTACACATCATTGCACCTTATAGTAAGTCCTTGGTTCGGCTTGGCAGTTAACCAGTATTACACATCATTGCACCTTAAAGTAAGTCCTTGGTTCGGCTTGGCAGTTGACCAGTAATTACACATCATTGCACCTTATAGTAAGTCCTTGGTTCGGCTTGGCAGTTAACCAGTATTACACATCATTGCACCTTAAAGCAAGTCCTTGGTTCGGCTTGGCAGTTAACCAGTATTACACATCATTGCACCTTATAGTAAGTCCTTGGTTTGGCTTGGCAGTTAACCAGTTTTACACATCATTACACCATATAGTAAGTCCTTGGTTCGGCTTGGCAGTTAACCAGTATTACACATCATTACACCTTATAGTATGTCCCTGGTTCGGCTTGGCAGTTAACCAGTATTACACATCATTGCACCTTATAGCAAGTCCTTGGTTCGGCTTGGCAGTTAACCAGTATTACACATCATTACACCTTATAGTAAGTCCTTGGTTCGGCTTGGCAGTTGACCAGTATTACACATCATTACACCTTATAGTAAGTCCTTGGTTCAGCTTGGCAGTTGACCAGTATTACACATCATTACACCTTATAGTAAGTCCTTGGTTAGGCTTGGCAGTTAACCAGTATTACACATCATTGCACCTTAAAGTAAGTCCTTGGTTCGGCTTGGCAGTTAACCAGTATTACACATCATTGCACCTTATAGTAAGTCCTTGGTTCGGCTTGGCAGTTAACCAGTATTACACATCATTGCACCTTATAGCAAGTCCTTGGTTCGGCTTGGCAGTTGACCAGTATTACACATCATTGCACCTTATGGTATGTCCTTGGTTCGGCTTGGCTGTTAACCAGTATTACACATCATTACACCTTATAGTAAGCCCTTGGTTCGGCTTGGCAGTTAACCAGTATTACACATCATAACACCTTATAGTAAGTCCTTGTTTCGGCTTGGCAGTTAACCAGTATTACACATCATTGCACCTTATAGTAAGTCCTTGGTTCGGCTTGGCAGTTAACCAGTATTACACATCATTGCACCTTATGGTATGTCCTTGGTTTGGCTTGGCAGTTAACCAGTATTACACATCATTGCACCTTAAAGCAAGTCCTTGGTTCGGCTTGGCAGTTAACCAGTATTACACATCATTGCACCTTATAGTAAGTCCATGGTTCGGCTTGGCAGTTAACCAGTATTACACATCATTACACCTTATAGTAAGTCCTTGGTTCGGCTTGGCAGTTAACCAGTATTACACATCATTGCACCTTATAGTAAGTCCTTGGTTCGGCTTGGCAGTTAACCAGTATTACACATCATTGCACCTTAAAGTAAGTCCTTGGTTCGGCTTGGCAGTTAACCAGTATTACACATCATTGCACCTTATAGTAAGTCCTTGGTTCGGCTTGGCAGTTAACCAGTTTTACACATCATTTCTTCAAATCACTATTTCCACATATATTCAGAAGTGGAGTTTTTTTCATGAATAACATTCAGAGACTTTGGTCAGGAAGGGATTTGAAGTTCCAACCTCTGAATTGACAGTCAGACCAAACCAGCTGGGACAAAGAACTTAAAAGTTGCTAGAATAAATAATGAGTTTTTTTTATATTTCAAGTATACAGTTTTACAGTAAAAGAAGTCATTCCTTACCTTCTTTACAAGGTTAAGCTTGTCAGGTGCGTGATCAAAAAGTGTGTCAAATGCATCTCTCTCTGGAATACAGAATATAAGTCAGTATGCAGGAAAGACAATGAAGCCTGGAAGTTATATATATCCATTCCTCCCAACTATGCAATGGATGGTATAACTACCAGATAAATGGGAATACAAATCTTGTTAGGTCAATAACATATTTTTGTAAGCGACTTGTAACAATCTAGCAATATCAGTAATTATATGCTTAATATGTCAAAATGATGAATATGAATAAGGAAATGTAATGAATTAGAAAATTGATGAATAAGAAAGTAGGTTAATTTAGAAAATCATGAATAAACAAATGGATGAATTTAAGGAAATTGATGAATAAGAGAGTAGGTTAATTTAGAAATTCACGAATAAACAAATGGATGAATTTAAGGAAATTGATGAATTAGGAAATTGGTGAATAACACATTATATTTTAAACAGACTATACATATCTAAGATTTTTCCCAAACATGGTATTAGAAGAAATATTCTACGCAGAATGACAAAGGATATGTTGTTTGATGCAGCATATAGATAAAGAAAATGTTTAAGTTATTGTTTTATGAGAAAGACAGAAGATAGTATCACCAAATTAAAATCAAATTCAATTAGTTAATTATTTCATATTTGTAAACAATTCATTGAAAGAAATGATTCAACATTTTTACTAAATATTTATCAATATCATTCATAAGGTTTGAAACTTGTGGGAAGAAAACAAACTGTCACCAAATAATAAGATAATAAAAGTTTGATTAAAGCAATGATATTTAATTGGACAACAACAACCTGTCAGAACAATATGCATACAATTATTTGTAAAGGCAAGATACAGTTGTGCAAGCTGATTTTGCAAGTTGGATGCATTGCAATCAATGTAAATGACACAAACAAGTGAACACTTAGCTTAAATAATGGATACAACATTACAGATATTCAAAATTAACAAACTGCAGCTTAATGGTGCATCATTTCATGGTGAAGGCAATGTGTCATGCCAGCTAATATGCTCAAGTGAATTGACTAGTTCTGCCATGCCAGATTTTTGCATTCAATCATGCCCATTTATGCTTGTAATTGTAGAATATCAGATAGTTACAACTTATACCTGTCAGTTGCAGTATGAATGTTTATTGCTGTATACCAGTCAGTTGCAGCATGATTGTGTATTGCTGTATACCAGCCAGTTGCAGCATGATTGTTTATTATTGTATACCAGTCTGTTGCAGCATGATTGTTTATTGCTGTATACCAGTCAGTTGTAGCATGATTGTTTATTGCTGTATACCAGCCAGTTGCAGCATAATGGTTTATTGCTGCATACCAGTCAGTAACAGCATGATTGTTTATTGCTGTATACCAGTCAGCTGCAGCATGAATGTTTATTGCTGTATTTTAGTCAGTTGCAGCATGATTGTTTATTGCTGTATTCCAGTCAGTTGCAGCATGAGTGTTTATGCTGTATACCAGTGAGCTGCAGCATGATTTTTTATTGCTATATACCAGTCAGTTGCAGTATGATTGTTTATTGCTGTATTCCAGTCAGTTGCAGCATGAATGTTTATTGCTGTATACCAGTCAGTAGCAGCATGATTGTTTATTGCTGTATACCAGTCAGTTGCAGCATGAATCATCAATGATTATTAATGTATACCAGTCAGTTGCAGCATGATTGTTTATTACTGTATACCAGTCAGTTGCAGCATGAATGCTTATTTCTGTATACCAGTCACTTGCAGCATTATTGTTTATTACTGTATACCAGTCAGTTGCAGCATGAATGTTTATTGCTGTATAACAGTAAGTGGCAATATCCTAGCTGTTTACCACTATCCTAGCTGCTCTTATAAAAAGACCATCGTGCAAACAGGAAGATGTGATTGAGGGTATGTCCAAGTAATGTGTGATTAGTGCTAATTACCTACTCCTTGTTTCCATGTTAATTAGCAGCATAGTATTATGTTTAAAAGAGTATATTGATAACCATCACAATCCAGTTGTTGGGGTCTATTGTTTTTAGCTTCACTTCTGTTTCAAATTACTTAAAACTTGCGATGAACTCCATGCCATGCATCACTTGATAACATTGCAATTATAACCTCATTTATTGTTTGCCTTCCTTTTCAACCCTTCATTCACCGTCAACAATTTTAAATACTTTAATACACTTTTTTTCAGCACCAACAACACTATAACAACCTAAAGCACATTTTCCTATTTCTCATGTATATACTTTAAATGAAAGCTTTGATATAAAACTGGTTATTAGCATGATGCTTGGTGCTTTACAAGTCTTTGTTACGTAACAGTAACGTTATACCCTTGAAATATTTGTACATACACTTTAAATGTTTAGTTAATAAATGGCCCATCAAAATATTCCATTAAGGATAGACCTGGTGGATATTCATAGGACAGTATAAAGTATGCTGAAAGGTCAGATAACGGAGAGACAATTTTAATTTTTTGGTTGCTTTTAACAACTTATTAAACAAAGGACTGACACCTGATGTACAAAAGATGTACTTAGAAGATGTACAAAGGACAGACTTACTAAGTGTACAAAGGACATACTTACTCAGTATACAAAGTACAGACTTAGCAAATGTACAAAGAACAGACTTAGTGAATGTATAGAGGATATACTTAGTAGATGTACAAAGGACACACTCAATAGGTGTACAGAGGACAGAATATCAGATGCAGAAAGGACAGTCAGTTGATAAGATAAATCAATGCACAAATGATTGAAACATTGTATGTACACTAGGCAGTTATTTTGGATATACAAAGAACAAAGATATTTAATGTAAGATTAACAGAGACAGGCAAAAAGGGCAGACAAACAGGCAAAGAACAAAATCTTCATGATGTCCGTATTCCAAATACTCATACTGGTACCATTCCCTTGTTTTCTCAGCATAGCAGGATAATATTATAAGGGTATAATAAAGCAAAAGCCTGCCTACGAGTTACTAATAAAACTATTCAGAGAAAACATACTTTCCAATCTAAGCAATCAATATAATAGTTAATCCTAACAGTGCAAAAAAGTGCCATATTGATATGAAATAAGAAAGCACTTGGCACCATTTTGCACTATATATATAATAGCTAATGGCACCCCATTCATAGCAAGCACCTTATTATATGGACCTTTGGAACTACTAATACACAGTCTGTCCCCTATATTTATGATCACCCTTCAGGAATCAGATCACTGATTGGGCTGGCAATAACCCACAGTGCCTACATTTGGTGTAATATAATTGTAATGGTTGAACAGATAAATAAGAAAGTATGTTTTCTTCATGTAGTTAAAAATTACAATGTCTATGAACACTGAAGATTTTCAATGAAAATGATATACTCGTACAGTGCAGTCCCACTATCACACAGTCTGGTATAATGTGAAGCCATTAAGTTTTAGTTACTACTTATCTATTTTAGTTTGAATGCGGAGATATCTATCAAAGATTATATGAACGGCTCTCGAGTCCATTTCCTTCCAGAACCAGTACTGAGAGTTGTTTCTGAGATGATCAGGGTCGAGCTGCAACCTCTTGTTCGAGTGCCCAACACACTATCCACTACCACACTGCTTAAAACCAGTTTCTTTTGTATTTATTCTAATAGTAATAATATAGATAACTGTTAAAAAGTGTATTATTTTCACTGAAAACCTTCTGTGCAACATAAAAAATGAAAATAAAACGGCATGAATATATGTTGTATATGACACAGCTACTGTATACCGTTTACCACCTCAATCCCAAACTCTAATGCTAAATACAGACATTAGTAGAGTGAAAATAGTTAATATGAATACGACATTGTCACAAAGTATGCAATACAATTAATATCACTTACTTCTTTAGTGCATATGTTTAGAATTATTATCTTTTTTTCTCTAATATGGATTTTAACTTGATTGACTTCTAATAATTCTTATGTTTTATTCGTATATTCAAATTATGTTTCTTTTATTAAACACTTATCTGCTACTCTTATATTCATTCATGTTATCTGTAATGGACCTGATGCGAGAATGACTATCCCTCTACCCTTGACTACCATGTGGTAATGTTTGTCAAAGTATACACAATGTAATGTTTACTTCAACATCTTTAGTTTGTCTAAGGAAAATGGGTTGTAGCCGAAATATTGACCGCTGATTGGATTACCAATTTGTTTGATTGACAGCCCACTTCAGGTCAATTACTACATGACTGCATCATTGATTCAGATTCAAATACTCTTTTGATTAGCCAAGCTTTCCTCTTATATTGCATTCAACTTGCTATTAGCTAATGGTCCTGTATTCAGAGTAGCATTCAACTTGCTATTAGCTAACGGTCCTGTATTCAGAGTAGCATTCAACTTGCTATTAGCTAATGGTCCTGTATTCAGAGTAGCATTCAACTTGCTATTAGCTAACGGTCCTGTATTCAGAGTAGCATTCAACTTGCTATTAGCTAATGGTCCTGTATTCAGAGTAGCATTCAACTTGCTATTAGCTAACGGTCCTGTATTCAGAGTAGCATTCAACTTGCTATTAGCTAATGGTCCTGTATTCAGAGTAGCATTCAACTTGCTATTAGCTAATGGTCCTGTATTCAGAGTAGCATTCAACTTGCTATTAGCTAATGGTCCTGTATTCAGAGTAGCATTCAACTTGCTATTAGCTAACGGTCCTGTATTCAGAGTAGCATTCAACTTGCTATTAGCTAATGGTCCTGTATTCAGAATAGCATTCAACTTGCTATTAGCTAACGGTCCTGTATTCAGAGTAGCATTCAACTTGCTATTAGCTAATAGTCCTGTATTCAGAGTAGCATTCAACTTGCTATTAGCTAACGGTCCTGTATTCAGAGTAGCATTCAACTTGCTATTAGCTAATGGTCCTGTATTCAGAGTAGCATTCAACTTGCTATTAGCTAACGGTCCTGTATTCAGAGTAGCAATGACTTCTATTATTAAAGTCACAAGTTTACATTCTGTTAATACTTTGATGTACATGTACGTGTGTATTCAACTTCATAGTGTCACCCTATCTATAACAAATTTAAAATATTGGAAAAAGTTGTTATTCCTGTGTAGGCAAACTGTTAATTCCAGTAATTGTTAATTTGTTAAATTCTGTACTTGGCAAGTTTGCCATATATATAAATCTAAGTTAACATACAAGGCTATATTACGATATAAAGAATTATTACAAAGTAACATATCTACAATAGATTCAACACTTGTTGATGATTGGGCAATTTCATCATTGAATGGTATATAGGCAAAGTGGGTAAACACATTAATCTAATGATATTATGTTCACGTCTGTGATTGATAACATATACCAATCTCACATATACCGAGAATACAAATATGTTTACAACTGTTCTTAAATAAACAAAAATGGACTGTGGGATAATTAAGACCTATGTGCATACACACAAAACTCTATTATTTTCTCTTTGTTTTCAAATTACAAATACAGTTTTCATATAAATAGCTCTGGCAATGATTTTAGTACATGATTATTTTTATATTTAAAGAAAATGAGTATAGAGAGAAAAGCAAGTTAATACTGGCATATATATGTATATACTGTTAGTGAGCTAGTGTTCTTATGTATTGGGTTATTATTATATCTGGTGGGACATACTACTTTACAGGAAGAAGAAAATAAAATGTTTACCAAATTTTCCACCAACATCTCTGAAAGTACAATACAATGTTTTGGTTATGTTCTTGCATAATATATTTTATTATTTTCATGTTTCTTTATATTCAATGCATATATAAACACTACGTCGTGCTGATGGAATGTATCCAGAGTGCACAGTAACTGTAGGGGTGCCTAACCTCAGTCTAAGCGATAGCTGTGGTGTCTAACCTTACTCTAAGATATAGCTAATATGGTGTCTGTGTTCTTAAGAGATGGCTGTGGTGTCTGACCTTAATCTAAGATATAGCTAATGTGGTGTCTAACTTTGTTCTTAAGAAATAGCAATGGTGTCTAACAACAGTCTAAGAAATAGCTATGGTGTGACTGTCTAACCACAGTCTAAGAGATAGCTTATGTGGTGTCTCACCTTGTTATTAACAAATAGCTGTGGTGTCTGACCAGTCCAAGAAACAGCTATGGTGTTTAACCACAGTCTAAGAAATAGCTATGGTGTCTAACCACAGTTTAAGAAGGAGCTGTGTGATGTCTAACCTCAGCTAACACAGAACAATTAGCCTAAAAGCAACATGTCTACCATCAGTCTAACAGCAACATGGTGTCTACCATCAGCCTAACAGCAACATGGTGTCTACCATCAGCCTAACAGCAACATCAGTTGGAGATAGAAATTGTGATGTCTGATCTCAACCTAACACAGTATATTATGTGGTAAAGTACCTTTGAGTACTAGAGAATATAGGAATTTAAGGTTGAGAAAATGATATTCCATGATATTAATTTTTTTTACAGAAACTGAAGTTTTTTTTATTTCAGACTGGAAGATAATTCAATATTACAAGAAGTGAGATGGCTTTTAATTGAAAGAACCAGGGTCATTTCAATATCAATCAAGTTATTTATTAAAAGTCAACATATCAGAAATTTCTACGGCAAGTACTCACTCATTTGTTCCAGTAATCTCTTCAGCTACACGCCTTGGTTGCAAAATACCATCTCTTTTCTACAACGACAAATTTATCATATCATAAAATAGTTTGTAACAAAATCAACTATTAAATACAGCTTATTAAAGGCTGAATATTAATACACATACATTATTTAATCATACACATACCTAAAGCATGATATATATTCATATATATAACAAATGGAGTCCTCCATGACCAAGGGATCTATGGCACCTTAGTCTAATGACCATTTACCTCTCACCACCTAGGTTACAGGTTTGAGCCCAGCTTGTAACAAAAACTTCTGTGGAAGTTTGCCAGTTACTTATGGAAGGACGGGTGTACTACTAAGATTCATTATGATGTCTTCCTCCACCAAAAAAACTGGACGTGCCATATATAACCTTTTATATCTTGAAAATGGTGTTAAAAACTCCATTAAAAAAATATTTATGTACATACCATTACCAAATCTGTTATCATAATTATATTTTTATAATTATCATAATCAAGCCTACTCTTAAAAACAAATGAAACCTATTAATAAACAAGACACTGAAGTATTTCAAGCAATACATAAGTATCCTACCCATTAATTTCGTTGCCATAGCAACCACAATTTTTGTTGAACTGAAAAAAAAAAAAGACCTGCATTATCTCCTAAATGCCCTCTATCCACATACAAATTTTCAGAAACCTAGCTTATATTGTGTAATAGTAATTTTTCCGGAGGAACAGAAGGTAAGCTAATAGTCCCCTTCGGTGAAGTCGATAAAAAGGACTTTTTGCAACTGAAGTGTTTAAAACAAACACATATAGTAAGAAATGTGTGGTTTAAATTTTAAACAAAACCAAATTAATTTGTGCTGCAAGCTCCTTGAGCAATCATTGTCCGTCACTTGAAAGTAATTCAGGTTGAATCAGATCTACTGTTTGCTTCAACTCTTTAATCAATAGATGTAACCTGGGTATGTCTTACAGTTGACAGAGCCTTGGTTCATTATAACAGACTGAATCTAATTTGGCAACTTAATCACATACTGCATCAGAGCTGAGAACTATCAAATCTTTTTGTTTTAAATTGGATTTAAAATCATTTTCAACACATTTCAGGTTATATATGGCATATCCAGTTTCATTGGTGGAGAAAGACCTCAGAATGAATCCAAGTAGAACCACATTCCTTTTACAAGTAACTGCCAAACTTTCTCACATAAAATATTTTAATCGAGTGGGTCTCGAACCTACAACCTTAGCGATGATCTTGAGACAGTCTTAGACCAATTAGCCATGAAAGACCTTTATTGAATACTGAATGCAGATTTAGACTATAATGCAACTCAATGTAAACTTGGCGACCCTGCGTTATAAAAATTTGTTACATTTCATGTCTAAGGTGCAACTTTGTTGACAGAAACTTACCTGTACAATAACAAGGTAAACATTAACATTTTCTGGCATTCTGATTGGCGCACGGAAATGTCTTGCCAGGGCAACCAGAAGGTGTAAAATGGCAATCAGGTTCTTCGAGTGCACACCTAAAATAGGAATCAGGTAAAACAATTAAGTCAATATCGGAAACCTTTCAAGCATACTGGAACTGTGAATAAAAATTTCTAACTATTAAACTTTCTTTTATAGTAAATGTGTATATTTATAAATGCTCCTGTTCTAATACATGTAGCTAGGCTTTAATTTAAACTTATCTATTTTACTTCGATTTGAAACAAGTTCTTACAACAGACATATCACATAGACAAGTCTTCCTGCGTAGATCCAGTACTAAGAATAATTATGCAGATAAATTGTCTTGCTCAAGGACACGACACATAGCCAAACAGGAATCAACCCAATAACCTCTGACCCTATGTCTGATGCTCTACCACTGGACCAAGCACTTCAGAATAGGTTTATCATAATACACTGTAACCTAAAAGACTGTCATGTATTATCAGAAGTTACTGAAATATTAATAAAAAAACTAGCTTGCTTTAAAACTTTTACCAGATTTTGTAAATATAAAATGGGATATAATTCTACCTAAATTCAAAACCGAGTATATTCCACTCCACTCCTTCTGTGGCTTATCACAGGCTAGCAAACACAATCTCAGCAGATAAATAAATGACTGTTAAACAGTGCTTAAAAGTAAATTAAGTTAACAGAGAAAGTGTTCCTACTATCTACACTCCATTTTTGTTGGTTCCAGGACCCGAGCTGAGGCAGATTGAGGATTCTATTGATGACGTCGAGGATCACACGCAACTTCTGTTTCTGTCCGGACTCTGACTGTGACACCTCCGAAACCTCGACCTTGATTCCTGCCAACTTCTCTGTAATATATAATAATATATACAGTGAAACCCACGATGATGAACAACATTACTGGGATACGAAAAAAATGGTTACTGTATGGAATCTGAATTACATGAAATTTAGTATTGAACATCTTTGACGCACGCTTTTCTAAACACAAATGTCCTGGTACTTTGTGCAGAACAAAGTTTGTAAAATGGAAGAAAGGTCTGACTGACATAGACATATACAACTACAATTGGAAAAAAAACCCCAGATAATGTCTTCCATAATGTTCAATATATATATACAGTCTACCATCTCAGTTATTTACATGTATTTTAATATCAGTATTGTGAAACAAGAGGGCCAATATGGCCCTATATTCTCACCTGAGTGACCTTGAGTCAGCCTACTTAAGTAGATTATATAATACATGTACACTCAAAATTCCAGAAAAACGAGATAGGCGAGTAGTTAGAATTTTGATTTGTTTTTAAGATTGACAGATGCATAGAAGAGTTGTGGAATAACAATAGTATCCTTGTGCGGATATCAGATATCGAAAGAAAGTTTTCATTTTATATCCATATAAAGAAAACCAGCCTCCTCTCCTGGCGACTATGTTTTTCGACGAATCGCAATGGCTGGAACAAACTTGGTAGAGGTTCACCCATGGTAAATGTCAGTAAAATTACATCGAAATCAGGTCAGTGGATTCTGACAAGAAAGCTTTTGAAGTTTTTACTATAGCTGCCTATAAATAAAGTAAACTAGCACCTCACTTTGGCGGGTATGTCTTTTTAACAAATCACAACAGCTTGAACAAACTTGGTAAAGGGTCACCAACAGAACATTACTGCGAAATTGTTTTAAAAATCGATTTGGTGGTTTCTGACAAGATTTTTTAAGCTTTTACTATAGCTTATATAGTAAACTAACCCCACCCCACCCTGTGGCTGCTATGTTTTTTGACAAATTACTAAGGTTTGAACAAACTTGGTGAAGGGTCCTCCAAGGAACATTTCTGTGAAATTATTTTAAAATCGAGCCAGTAGTTTCTGACAAGAAGATTTTTTAAGTTTTTACTAATTAAACTGGCCCTGCCCCCTAGCAGCCATGTTTTGAATGAATCAAGATGGCTTGAACAAAGTTGGTAGAAGGTCACCAAAGGAACATGTCTGTGAAGTTATATCAAAATTGGCCCAGTGGTTTCTGACGAGAAGAGTTTTTAAGTTTTTACTGTAACTTATATAGTAAACTAGCCCCTACCCTTGGCTGCCATGTTATTTTACAAATCACTACAGTTTGAACAAACTTGGTGAAGGGTCCTCCAAGGAACATTTCTGTGAAATTATTTTAAAATCAAGCCAGTAGTTTCTGACAAGAAGTTTTTACTAATTAAACTTGCCCTGCTCCCTGGCAGCCATGTTTTTTGACGAATCAAGATGGCTTGAACAAACTTGGTAGAGGGTCACCCTAGGAACATTTCTTTGAAGTTATATCAATTTTTTTTTTTTTGGAATGGGGTTTAACGCCATTTTCAACACATTTCAGGTTATATATGGCATATCCAGTTTTACTGGTGGAGGAAGACCTCAGACTGAGTCAGACTGAGTAGAACAACCGTCCTTCCGCAAGTAACTGGAAACTTTCTCACATAAAGTTTTTGGAGCGAGCGGGACTCGAACCTACGACCATAGCGGTGAGAGGTTAGTGATCTTGAGACGGCGCCTTAGACCACTCGGCCACGGAGGACCCTGAAGTTATATCAAAATTGGCCCAGTGGTTTCAGAGGAGAAGTTGTTAGAAGCTAAAAATTAAAGACGGACGACAGACAACGGACACCAGGCAATCACAAAAGCTCATCTGTGAGCCTTCGGCTCAGGTGAGCTAAAAATGATAGCAGACAAAACCAAGGAAGCAGCCTCAACTGCAAAACTAGACAATATCATTTTTAAATTTAAGCTTACCAATTATTTTTTGTAGAATCTGACCATCAAACAGATCTTCCTCAATGTCCTTCACAATAATTCTGTCGTCTGCCAGGATGTCATTTATCCAATCAAGAAGCATCTAAAATAAGCAATTTGTTACTGTTTTATCATGCAGACAATTTGGTCATGGCTTGTTCATTTTCCTTTTTTTTCTTTTTCAACATGACAGGTTACATAAAGCATATTCAGTTTTATTAGTTAAATGGAGGAAGACCTCAGAATACATTTGAAAAAGGGATTTCCTAAAAGGGATTACCAGAACAGACTGAAATAGATTTCCTGCTTAAAATTGCAATCATGCCTGTTGTGATGTATCAAATGGGTCACATGATTAAATTTTGATTGAAATTGGATCTGTCACATTGTTTACATTTTGCTGAATATGGTTTATTGTAAGTCCAAATTATGAGTTGATGGTCGGCAAGTGGTATAAATGTGAGTTTTATTTTTAGAATAGGGACTTTGTTTCAGTTATAACACTGTGATTAAAATGTTTTTCAAAATTAAAGAAAGATTAAAATTTATTCATTTATGATAAACGAGATGCCTCGTATTCGATTTAAAATTATATTTATAAACATTTATTTTGCTTTTTCTGAAATACTGCCTTATTAGGGGCCTCACCTACATCGCCAATATTTTTTTATCTTAGTAGTAAAACTACACATTTATATCAAACATCATGAACTATGGATATTCTGTTCAATAACTTATATGTTTTGTATCTGTAGTGTAAAATTCTTTAATTTTGATGGCCAAATACTGCCCACAATAAAGCCACTCATTGGCCAGTTTTGGGTAATGCTAAAACATTGACAAATAACACAGAAAATGTTGATTTGTGTTTTAAGTAATTTCTCAAAAATAAGATAAACTACAAGGACGGAATCAAGCATTATCTTCTAATGGGACCTTCCTCTTTGCAATTCAGTAAGTTTTCCATCATTTACGCAACAGAAATAGGTAATGCACTTTTAAGGTTAAAAATAAATATACACAGAAACAAACAGTTGTGACTCATCATACAAAAACAGTATATAAGTAGTTCCCATTAATTGCGATTTCTAACTTCCAGCTTTTTCTATACACAGAGTCTACATATTCTCCTCAAACATTTGGCCACAATGTTTTCTTTGCCTGTCTACTTATTTTAAACCAAAATTAGCACTTTCCAAATTGTTTTTGAGAACTAATATCAAGTTGAAGCACCAACATTAAAAATGTTAACGGTTGATGTGTGAGTATATTTCTAACCCTTCTCTACGTACCTTCACAAGTTCTCGAACTTTAGGTTCCTCTCTGGAATTGGGTTCTATCATGGACCTTTCTTCATTTTCCTCTAGAAGATAAAATATTAGAATAATGTATTTTGAAGAAAACATTAAAACATAGGAAATTAAGCAATGTTTATCTATTTTGCATTTTTCAAATTTTGAAAAGAGGGGTATTTATTGCATGTTTTTAAAATAAAGGAGCATGTTTTTTGTATTATATGTTAATATATACATCTATATGTACATGGGCTGATAAACCAGATATCTTCCACAAACAGGAGACACCAGTAGGCCTCAGACGTTCAACTGAGGAGATTGCCAGCCCTAGACCATGCTTCAGCTGTGGAATGGTCAATTTTGTCCACAGTGTCACGACATGAAATACCAAATTCAGCAAAAATCTTTCAAGTAGATTCAGAGAAGAATTCAGTTGAAATAAAAGTTTACAAAAAGATGACAGATGGACACAGGTGATCAGAATATATTACCTGGAGCTTTGCTCAGGTGAGCAAAAATCCTTTCTCATCCATGTACACAAAAATAATGTTGTTTTTTTATTTTTGGAAATTTTACTTCTTATCAAAAATATTCTAAAAGTATCTTTTAAAACTCACCTAGGAAGTACCCTTCTGGTCCAATATCTGCAATTGTTGGACTGGTCGGTGATTCTATAGCATTTTTACCCTCGTCTAGTAACTCGATGGCTGAAAAATAAGCATATTTTTCCATATTGTGTTTTATAAACCACACTTTATAATACACTCTTTGGGACTTGAAATACTTCTGACACTATGGTGACTTGTAATAATACAGAGTTGCGTGTTGATGTTCCGTAGAATAAAAATAACCATCACAGGTCAAGTTTGCATGTGCAGACTCCAATTTTTACATTTTTTTGTTACTTCAACCATCACCATTTTAAAAAACCAATATGGCAACTTTATACTTTTCATTTGTACACCAGTAGATTTCTTCCCATTAACAGAAAAAATACTCACAAAATCATGTGATAGTATACATCTAATCATTCAACCACCTAAATTAGCCCCAGCCCTTGACAGTCCAGTAAATCTGCACCTGACCCACTTGCTTATATTTCCTGTCACTAATTTGATTGATCATCGATTTTTGTAACTCACCGATCATCAATTAATGGTCAGTGGATATCTGATGACTTCTATACAACATTAATGACTTGGGTAATAATAAAGTGTTGACCTGCCCTGTACTGGTACTATGGGGTGTTCATCAAGTCTGTGCAGTAGAATATCCGATATTCAAAGCGAGTCAGTACGTTTTCTGATCATATACAATATATAGTATATATAAAGATAAATAGTCTATATCATAGTGTATATGATTATAAAATGTGTTGACCCACTTTGCACAGTAATTATCAACTTTTAACAAGCCTGAATTTTTAACTGTTTCATAGGGTGTTAAAATGTTAATGACTGAAAGGCAAACACGGCATACCCTGGTCAGATCATTACACTTGCAGATTGGAGAACTACAGGACTTGAAACTAAACTTCCAATACAGTTGGTGCACTTCATCCATGTTGCTATAAAAGCTAGCTCAACAGTGAGGTGTAACAAAGTCAGGAATCCAACATGGATTTAAAAGAATAATTTGGATTTCTGTAGCAATGCGGATTTATGAGAATGAAATGAAAAATAAAAGCTTGCATAAAAAAATGCAGAATATACAACAATTTGTCCTGTCGCTCACTCGATCCATTTATCAAGCATCTCACTAGCTACGAACAGGTGTATCCACACACATTGCTCCACCATAGCAATTAACTAAACAAAGAATCCATCACAACTAATGGTGGACATACGAACGCGTGATACATTCAGCTAAAAATAGACGTAGGATGTAGGCATGACCAGCAATTAACAAACAATGAATAAGGGTTGTTTTATTGCGAAAACAACTTGACAACCGTTATATAAACGACCAAATTCACTAACACCAAAGGTCGGTTTTCGAGATACTTTTAGGCCACGTCAGTTTTGATGGAACTAAATTTAAAATGGACGTCGTGAACATTTAAGTTTAGAAATAAAAACTGTGAAGAACTGGAACAACTTTAGGAATTTGTAATGGTGATAACTTAAGATATTGAACTTACAGTATTTTTAGAAATTGTACTTGTGGTAACTTTGAATTAGACTTGTAATAACTTAGATTAAACTTATAATAAACACTTGTAATCTCAACTTAACTTGTATTTCCAACCTCATTACGCTACAGAGGCTGTTGTAACATGACCTTTGTTGAACATTCATGATTCACTACAGGCTTGTAACTCTCTGAACCCTACCAGGGGGCTCTACCCATTGAGCTCACGCGGCCACTGAACTAGAAGCACTACATTAATTTATGATGGCTAATTATTTCTTACTTTCTTATTTGACATTTAGTTAATAGATAAAAGTATAAAATAATATAAGTTTTTACCACCATCTCTCCTGGATACATTAAAGACAGTTTTCCGTCGGAAGTTGTCCTTATTTTTTACACTGCCTTTGAATTTAACACTGTCTGTATTGTTTACACTGTCAGTGTCTTTGAATTTAACACTGTCCTTATGTTTTACACTGTCCTTGAACTTCATACTTTCTTTGAGTTTTGAGATGGATTCTCTGAAGGACGTCAGTTTTGTCTTAGACTGTCTTTGAGACATGGCCTTGTTTTGATAATATTATCTGCCTTTGACAAAATAGTGTCTGAGGTCAATGAAAAATAGCGGTCCTAACTACAAGAACCAGACACTCACAATTGGGCTATGGTGACCGATTTCTGAAATTCTATATTGAAGACAAATAATCACCTCAGTGACATAATCTCATAATTATAATGTCCACAGTATCAAAAATTAAACTGACTGACCCCCAAGGCAACTGTCTATATATCTACTGGTAAATACATGTAAATTAAGGTACTAGTAATACTGAAAAATCAAACACAAAAGGTAACTTATAATAATATACATTTTTTTGTAAATTTTATAATTGTTCATGGGACCTTGCGTCAGCTCCACAACATAACATGTTATATACATGTACCGATATATGAAATCCAATTGAATTGGTGGAGTAAGGCCTTGGAATGAATCTAGGTAAAACTGCCATCCTCTCAGCAAACCAGCAAATGTTCTCACATAAAAGTTTTTAAATCAAGCTTGGCTCAAACCCTTGGCCTCAAATGTGAGAGGTTAGTGATGTTGAGACATAGTGAGGACTCCTAGTGGAAACATGATAGAGTATGATCTACAGTAAACTGATTTGCATCACGATACATACATTTCTTTTGTTTAAATATTCAGCGTCATTTTTAAATGTTTAAGGGCAAACAGATGATCTACCTAATCACTCTTTAAAGGATAACCAACTTTCCAAATTGAATCAGTGGTGCAAGATGGAATACAATGAGATGTTATGCCATATGTATATCAATAAATGAATATGATTGGATGGGGATTTTTAAATACAGCATAAAATGTAACTTTAACTTGTTTCTATATATATATATCATGTACCTGTACAGTACATACACACAAACATGTACCTGTACTCTACATACACACAAACATGTACCTGTACACTACATATACATACATGTACCTGTACAGAACTTACACATATACATGTACCTGTACAATACATATACATGTACCTGTACAGTACATACACACAAACATGTTCCTGTACACTACATACACATGTACCTGTACAGAACATGTTACATATACATACTATCAAATATTTATACAATTGAATTATTTCTCTCCAATTCCAAAATATTTTTTCTTTCTCTTCAAAATTATTCCATGTGCTGTATGCATACGATGCATTGACTGTGAAACATCCCACAGCATATAATTCATATATATACACCGTGTGTTAGGCTCAGCTAGTGTGTGACACAGGGGTATCATAAACGCTACTCCAAGATTTTTCATTTCTCAGCCCACTAAGAATGACATCATATATTATCTAATTGATTTTCTTCTCATTTTCTAAAAACAAGGTGAGTGAGAAAGGATATGAAGTAATTTGAATCCTGAATCCCCTGTCTCAATAGATGATATATATCCAGTAAATTCTGGTCTCACAAGGTAGGTACAAACATGAGAAAGGTCACAATCATAAAAAAGTGTTTTCTCTCACACTTTTAAATTGGGGGCCATTAGTTCCCCATGTGATGAGACTTTATAGGCAGATATTAGAAAATAGTTAATTGATCAAACAGTGTGACAAAAAATGTAAAATTTTAGTGTAATGGAAAACCCTGATAATATTATTTATATGTATTTTTTGCAAGATGGTATGTTTTGTGTTAAAAAATCACATTACTTATTGAATGGTGAATATTAAACATTAAATTTATTTTCAACACATTACGGTATAAATTATATTATGGCAACCAGTTTTACTGGTGGAGGAAGACCTCAGATTTATAAATTTGAGTTCACCCACCAGCCTGTAATTAGACTAGTCTGTTACAGAGGAGCCCCACTAGCTCATTGAAAATATAACACTAATATTGCAACACTTATTCTGTACCAACTTAATAAGTCTATTGACTCTGACACTCAACTGATTTCCTAAATCCTGTCTGCGTAATATTTCATTTCCCCAAAAAACATATTTCACCCCTGTATTATCAAATGCCCAGTGTACATGTATATACAATTAATTGGTCTTGCATGGTTGGGCAGATTGACCACAATGGACAGTGTGAGCTGAGTTTATCTGGTTTACTGTGTAAACATATTGATCAGTGAATGAGTTATGGTTGTGTTGACATGTCACATTTTTATTCATGATCAGATGAGATGATGGAAATGAATACATAAAACAGAAAGCTATGAATATTTTTGTGTGCCCTGTACATTACAGGAATAAGTGGGAATGAGGGTGGTGGCTGAGATGTTGAAAATGGATATACAAAGTGGAAAGCTATGGATATACAAAGAGGAAGGCTATGGATATACAAAGTGTAAAGCTATGGATATACAAAGTGTAAAGCTATGGATATACAAAGTGGAAAGCTATGGATATACAAAGTGGAAAGCTATGGATATACAAAGTGGAAAGCTATGGATATACAAATTGTAAAGCTATGGATATACAAAGTGTAAAGCTATGGATATACAAAGTGGAAAGCCATGGATATACAAAGTGGAAAGCTATGGATATTTTTTTGTGATTAACCCAGTTACCATTTTGAATTTCAACCGTGCATGTAATGGCATAAACTGGTATCATTTTTTTCAGAACCGAATTTAACCACATTTTCAACACACAACAGTTTATATACGGCAGTTTTATTGGTGGAGGAAGACCCCAGACTGAATCTGAGTAGAATCACTGAACTTCTGCACATAAAGCTTTGGGAACAAGCAGGGCTTGTACGTATGACCTCAGCCGTGAGAGATAAGTCGTCATAAAACAATGTCCAGCGCCTTAAACCACTTAGTCACAATTTACTCTAAACAGGGCATGTCATACATCTATTATGCAATTAGGGTTAGCATGTTAGTAAGATGTTCCTGCAATTTGGCTTGAAAAGCTATGGAAATAACACAAAAATGACAAACTAAATCCAAGTAAAGCCAACAGGACACTTGAGATGCACCCAGCTGCAGCCATTTCCAAAGAACAACCTTAGTAGCCAGTCAGTTTAATAGTTTAAAGGACAGAATTGGACCTTTATGAAAAAACTAAGAAAGATGACATTAAATGATCAATTGATTAGAAATGTCATGAAGATGGACCCACTACTTTACAACCAACAGATAATGGAATGTTTTCGGGTTGGAGAGTTGATAAATGAATGACCAAATCTACAGAACAGCAGAATATAAACCAGACTTACCATATGTGCTATAGAATTGACAACAAATAAGCAACCAAACTGATTATCAAGACAAGACATATACACAAAGCTGGTTGCTTTCAAAGGTCTTTCCAAATACCAATTTTTTGCTCCAATACTGAGGTGATCACTGACTTTCAGAAAACTACTTGAAATGTGAAAAAACACGGCTTCAAGAATTTTTTGATGACAGACAAGCCCAGAGCAAGTTAGTAACTCTTAAAAATGCACAGATTCAAAATTCACTTGCC
Source organism: Panopea generosa (assembly GCA_029582155.1). Taxonomy (NCBI): domain Eukaryota; kingdom Metazoa; phylum Mollusca; class Bivalvia; order Adapedonta; family Hiatellidae; genus Panopea; species Panopea generosa. The sequence goes on from CM055898.1 coordinate 53,242,133, forward strand.
TTAAACAAAAGTGAACATATCGAATTTTTTTTAATAAATAATCTTTTATGGATCACATGACTTCTGAGCAGAAAGGCATCCTTTGTGAAGTTCCAGGTTTCATTTAGTGAGTTAAGGCGATTGTTTTTTCAAAAACAATAAAATTTAATGATGATGATCAGTGGAGACATTTTTTAGCGTTGTTATGTTTTTAAAACGTGACCCTAGACAAGATTATTTTGATGTTAACAAAAAGCGATACATATATATATCTACACTAAACAGCAGTTTAAGATACAGCAACATGGCAACAAACACTTTGAGGGAAAATGTGACATGAGATACAACTGACTGGGAACTGTTACCATCATAACCAATAATAAATTAGAGCCTTCAACAATCTTTAAGAAATCTACATCTTTATCAACATAGTCTAGAATCAACCTATCATCATATTTGTCTCATCAGCTTAAATTGACTTACAGTAATTGTCTTATCCAGCCAGTGTTGCAGCACAGGGAGGAATCTAATTTCTGCTAATGCTGTCCAGTGGCCTACTTACTGTGGTAGTCAAAATTTCCCAAGAACAAAGTTGCGAGTGTAAATAAAACCTGTATATCACCATGGATGATGTGACGTGTATAAAAAAAAAAGCATTATACTGGCTAATGGAGTAGTGTTATTAAATCTTGCGGTTTTGGGGAATAATTGACTTGTATGAGTGTCCCCCATCAAGATTGGTCTATGAAAATGTAATCAATCAGGTGTGTGTAATGAGATTTGCATTTTTGACACTTCAAACAAATCAGTCATGCTTGCAGCATACTGCAAATGTAATTGGAATTTTTAAATACAGATATCTTGAGATTTTTCAAGCTGGCCCAGACCTGCAAAGAAGTTAAAAGAGAGACAGACTTGATCCAAATTTGGCAAGTCCAGTGCCCTATCCTATTTTTGGAGCAGTGGAAACACAACTTAATAAAAAATATATTTATTATATAACTTATGTACTACAGACTGTGCAGTTTGGGGGCAAGCCTGAACTGTTAAAGTGGGGTGTGGGTTAAAGTGAATATATAAAATTGCTGTTGATCTAGCTTTTATAGCAATATAGTTGAAGCGCACCAACTGTATTAGAAGTTAAGCAATGAAGTACAGGTTTAGTACTTGGATGGGTGATTGTTGTCACTTTAGCTCTTGATCAATTAGATTAAAGCTACGATTCAAGTGTCAGATTTAGATAATAAAGACGTTAGGTCCGTCGTATCTGTTTATTAAAGCTATTCATCAACAGTTATTGAACAAACAAGTTGTCATCGATCAAAGAAAAAAAAACATTAATTAAAATCGTTGAAAGTAAACATTTACCCCACCTAAAAAATAGTATACATGGCCATATATGGACATCAAAATTGTCTATTTTTAGATGGATTTCACCAAGAAAGTTAATATAAACAACCTTCTTTAACTTTTTTCTTTCTTCCCAAAGTGCCAATTTTCTCAAGGAACGACTCATCTTTCTTCTTTGGGGTTCCTAAAGTGGAGGTATTCGGAGAAGTTGCCATTTTTTTCCGACTTCCTGTTTGTGAAAATTACACTCTGTAATGATTACTCGATACGGTGTTATTCGTATTTCTTACCCGTTAGATTCTGTTTCAAAAAGAAACAAATTATCAAGAATTATATATACCTTGTTCAGTAATGATCTGAGTGAGTGATATATATATTGATTTTACATAGAGCATTTCAATCCGTCTGAAACATCAATGTCCACCTTGGCATTATTGTTCAACCTTTACCAGACTTGCTCACAGCGATTTATTGAAAAAAAATTATCTTGACAAAGCTCAATCACCAGTCTTATTGGCCGAAGTTACAGTGATGTGCATGATATTAAATCAGGAAATATCTTAGCAAATAACCAGTCATATCCTCACAGTAACTGGAGTTGTGACCTTTCAATCTTTATAAATTTGCAAAATTGGCAATGTCTGGACTTGTTTTTATCTTGGTTAAATATTTCATGTTTGCTAACATTTGAAAAGTCATCTGAGCAAACAAAGCAAACACCTTTGACAGCCATTTGTTTGTGTTTAATCAGAATTAATGGGACAGCAATTATGTCAGATTTTCATTTACCATTACTGTTCGATCAGTTGAGCATATTTAGTGTTGATAAACACATTATTTAACCAAACTGAAGTCCAGCTCTATTGTTTCACTAATAAAATAATAATCCATCTTCAACAGATTCACTCACAATGTTTCATTGGCAAAATTCAATAACCAGTAAAACTGTGTTACACTGAAGCTATGACCCTGGAATGTTATAAATCTGCCCCCAGCTCGAGTAAGTATAAGTGTATCTTCACAAGGATTGGTCTATTATATGTAGACAAAATGTCTGCTGAGTTTGGTAAACTGTCTGATAAACCAAAGTTACTACATATTTATGGCCCTTTGAACATTATTAACTTGCAAAATTGGGTATGTTGACTAATTGACCTGACACTAGAACATTTATCGCTCTGCACACTGGCCACGTGTCTGTCAAAGTAAATACAATGTAGTGTTTACTTAATTACCACCAGCTTGTCTATGGAAAATGGTGACATAATTATGAACCAATATCAGTTGCTGATTGAATTATTGACAAGCCTGCGTCTGGTCAATTATAATCCAATTGTCACCAGATTTACTCAAGTTTATTAGCAAATAGATCAGTCATGTTCAATAACTAACCCAGTTACCTCAGTACCCCGTAATTCTGGCCATTGGAATATTATAACTCATTAAACATCGGAAAAGCAATATTTTTTTTCCATTACATCTATTTCATTAAATTAGTAGCCAGCTGTTAACATGTTTTTGGGATGGTGTTTTTTCTACAACTGTCGTCTAATATTCAGAATTACATCGATATAATCAATATTGTTGCGAATCTGGGTGGTACTCAAAAATACTCATGTGTTGCAAAAATTATTTTCAGAAAAAATCAACCTTTGATTTTCACAAGTTTTATCATAAATTAATACCTGTTTGAACTAATCAAAAGTCTACCGGCTTTTATAGTTTTATTTTCTCATGGTCAAATAAACCAGTCATCTATAAACTGGAGTAATAAATTGGGACTAAAAATGGAATGCAACCGTTTCATAAGCCAAACTTGCTCATAATATGAAATAGCAATATATATATATTGAACAAGTTAAAAATAAGAAGAATCCAAAATGGCCATTACTCTACAGTTATGGCTGTTGAACTGGCATGGAAATGTTTGTTCTCTCGAGTAATTATCCAACCTTCAAGAAACTTGGTCACAAGGTGTTTGCAAAATGTTTTTTGATACCTTGCAAGTGATTACGTGACATTTTTCTTCTCTATCGTTATTGCAGAATGACAGACAGTACAAAGCATATACCTCTGACTTTGTTTTGGTTGAAACTCAATTGTTAAACATTCCAAAAGGTTAATACATCATGTTGTTTTTTACCATCTGACCACAAAATGAACAGCCACCCTAAAAAGTGATAAAGCAATACATGTGTACATTTTGATATTCAATCTCATTTATCAAAGGATTTAGAGATTCTGCAGATATTTTTTCATTTTTAGATGTTTTTTTTATGCCTTTTAAACAAATAACAGGTTAATTAAGATATAATTATGACAAAGATGTACAGTGTTATTGGTGGGGAAGACCTCAGAATTCATATATTTTATTCAAGTATAATCAGCATCCTTTTGTAAGTAACTGGCAAACTTTCTAATATGAAGTTTTTGGACATAGTTGGGCTTGAATCCCTTCTCAGCAGCTAGAGCCAGTATGAATTTTGAGATGGCGCTTAAAGCCACAACCTCCAGCATGAGCAGTCAACACTATCCACTACATTACATCCCCTGCCTGAACCTACAACGGCAGTGGTGAAAAGCATGTGATTCTGAGTAGAGCTTCAGAATACTCGACGGCAATAGAGGATCACTTCTATCTAAAAATACATCCAACCTTCACTCTCCACCTGATATATTTGGTCATGGCTGGTAGTTAAATAAATAAAAGTTTAAACACAGATAATCTATTTTTATTTTATTTATTATTTTATACAAACATGTCTTCCTGTACAGTGTTTAGATATACAGCAATTTTTTTTCTTTGATGAAACATGATTTAAAATAAATGCAAATAGGTTAAATTGTTACTCCAATAAATAAATAACCCACATAAAGTATTTTCATTGCATTTTTTTGTTGAAATAAAACTCGAGGTTATCACATATGTAATCATCTTGCCACACATGATAGTATAGGTTTCAAATCTTCATGTATTGTAAAAACCACGAAGTGGTTCCAAGTTTATAGATCAACAATTAGTTAAGTGCTTGATGGTGTAAAATAAAGACACTTATGGCAAAGTATATTTATTTTCCTGTAATATTAAGTCATTTTCTTTCCAGTCATTTTCTGTGAGGCAGTAAGAATACTGAACCATGGTTTGTGAACTGACAGCGTACAATATGGTATCAAGTATTTTCTGTCCCTATTTTGTTTTATGTATTGGAAAGTCTGATGACCAAATCCCGATTATCTGTACAATCTTTTAACTGATGTACATTGAAAATTATTCATACTATTGTCTATCTGCAGTTTTTCGTGAAAATGTGTACACATTAATTTCAATATTTGACCTCCATTTGGCATAAATTCAAATGAAACTATTTTTTACTTAAACTTATATCTAACCGAAGATATAAATTGAAAAAGTGTTTTTTTTATCAATATATGTCAGTATTGATTTATTAACTACAATTTGCTCAAGATGTTTAACAAACTATTAAACCATATCGCTTTGCAAATCTTTGAATTAAGTGTTAATATCATTCTCAAATATCATTTTTCTCATAAAATTTTAAGCAAAACTGGTTTGATTAATATTAACTATATCTATCTTGTATTGGTCAATCTTCTGCCATTCTGATGTATATAAAAACTGATGTGGATAATAACTAGCTGCTCATTTCTCTGTCGGATTAACTTTCACGCCCTGTCTGATCTGACCCCATCCAATCAATCTGCGAATAAACAAAGCATTAATTAAATTCAATATATATTTTAGATCATTTTACAGATTCTCAAAACTTATAATCTGAAAAGACACTGGATAATGCAAGCAATACATAAGTCCCCTAACAGTTTACCAATGTTTATCACAATTTTTGTCAGACTGAAAATGTAATAAAATGATGTGCTCGATCTAATTACTCCCCTCTATCCATATGCTTAGTTTCACAAATGTAGCTTGGATGCTTTTTGTGTTACCACAAGATTCAGGTTGTATCTGTAATTTAACCATTTTTGTTGCCACAGCAACTACAATTTTTGTCGGACTGAAAAACTAAAATGACCTGCATTATCTCTTTATTGTCCTTTATCAATATCCAAAGTTTGTCAACTTTTTGTGTAATCTTTTTATCGATGGCAAGGATTAACCTATAAAAATCATGTAACTGACTATTATTAAATGACCATTGTATATAAGCCCAAATATCAATTTTTCTTCCTGTATGACCTTTTTTGTATATAAAATATCTTGCTGAACAAAAATTTTAGTGCACAAAAACAGGGACATTATGAGGAAAACCTGACCATTTGGACCAAATGAAGCAATTATGAAAATATGCACCATTTCCACAATATCTCAATATCTTGCAACAGGATCCAATGATGGAAAGGTTAAGGATGGTGAGACAAATGCAAGTTACAAACATAGTGAGAAGAGAAAAACTATTAAAATAAACATTGACAAATGATTTGAATAAAAGAAGATCAAAGTTAATGTTAATACAACAAAATCATTTTAATACTAGAAATGTCATTACCAAAAATTGTCATTAAAAGGCAGTAAGATAAATACAAAACTTGTTACTATGACTACTTGAATTGCTGAAATTACCTCCAATGTTTCTCTACACGTCGACTGAGTGCAATTTTCTCTCCGATTTCTGTACAAACAGGGTTGGTTAAACCTATCTTTGCCAAATCAACTTTCACAGCCAGCACACGACCGCCCGTAGACAGGGAACCAATGTTGACCATTAAAATTTCATTCTTTGTCAATTTTTGCACCTATAATGGAATAAAAAATAAGTATTTATATTTCAAAGATTATATCTATCTGAATGAAGTTAAAACCTCTTTCAAGAAAATTTGGTTATATACAGAAACAAATTTTACTGGTTAAAGGTAGATCTCAAAAATCATGTCAATGAATCTGAGCAGAACCACGTCCTTCCCCAAATAACTGAAACATTGCATCGAGACTATAACTGACAACCTCTGAGGTGAGAGTGATCCAAGTGATCTTGAGACAGTGCTTTAGGCTACTGGTTTCCTGTTATATTTTGATAATATTACATAACAACGTTACACAAAATATGTGAGAGAGCAGGATTACATATTTAAACATAAACAAGCTACAGTAGTCAGTATAGAGCAAGCAGCCCATATCATGAATTTAAATAGAGCAACCATCTCTCAAGTATTCAGAACATTTTCTCACTTTTATCTCTTCGGGAAGAATATATACACACTTTAACTTGGGGACAAATGTTTATGATCTCTAAATGATGGTTTAATCATGTTGCCAACGGTGGACCAATTTCAGAATGAATGTGTTTAAAACGATAAAGGTTATATTATATTGCAACCAGTGTTCTAGGAACACCCAAAATGCATAAACATGAACTGGAGTACAACCACTGTCCTTCCACAAACAACTGGCAAGCTTTCATGCATAAGGTGTTTGGATCAAGCGTGACTCAAATCAATTTTAGCTGTATTTGAAATACTTTGTATTACATATTTCACTAGTTAAAATTTGTACTAAATGTGACAATTTATTGAAATTCAACAAACATACAGTTAAAGATTTCTTGAAAAGAATTTTAGGCCGAGATAAAACTGATATTGACTGTTAAGGCATAATAACAAACATGTTACTGGTTCTAAAAGTTTAAGTTTGGAAGTAATAGTAAGAGAATTTAGACCTTCTCTGCTAGTATCTCAGCATTAATGAAAGTGCTTGTAATTTTACATTGTAACATTAACTTACCTTGGCTCCACGTTTGTCTCCTTCAGTTTTAACTCCCAACAATCTTCTCAACAAGAAAAAAGAAATTGTTAATTCTGTATAAATATCTGGCAGGGCTCCCACTGCTCCCAATACCTGACCCACCATACGATCAGCCCTACACAATGTGGGGTCAATCTTGGTACCAACACCTACAAAACATAAAATGAAGAACAAAATTTAAAGAAATGTTGTGACTAAAAAATCATAGGTGTATATCAGATGCATTGAATAATTGAACATAACAATACCAGGATTGCATTTTACTTGTAACAAATTTAAATGTCAGAGTATACATGTACCGTACTGTGAAATTTATCATTTTCATTGAGATTAATTTTTCGCTGTTTTTGGTTCATGGTCATAATTGCGATCTTTGAGTATTCCATTACATAATGGGTTTTAATTACTGGCCTATACCAGTATAAAGCCACTGATGTACCTACACATGTGGTAATAAATGCTCTTCACAACTTGGGGTATTTATGGGGAGAGATGTCAATATTAGTTGGTGCTTTGGTGTTACTAGTTCTGATCAAACTGTTATGAAAACAACAATGGAGAGGAAGTGTCACAAGTTGAAGGTGTTAATAGGTAGAGACCAGTGCAAATTCACTTGTAAGAAACATCTATTACTCATAGACAAAAAGAATGCTGGAAAAATGTCACGCTGGCATAAAAATGTGTTGTCTACTATTGTAACTGACATATTCTTCTAGGAAACGCTCTATTTTTAGAGGTCACCACAGTGACAGAAATGAAATACATGCGAGTAAACACACGACCTCTGATACCAACATGCATATTTTATGTAATGAAAATGAAACAGATGGAATATTAATACAGTTACCATAGTTTAACTTATTCAGTACACTAAATTAAAGATTTTAAATTTAACTTTAAAAAAATCTAATTGCAAAATGTGCACACTAAATAAAAAATATCAGATAACATTTAGAGAAAGGTAGATCTACGCATTAGGAACAGATAAATGCTATGCAGTTTGAATGTAACAAAATTTTGCACAAAACCATTTTGTTGTGATTTAATTCCGTTGTGAAGGCCCATCACGAAATCAACGAAAACTAGTCCTATACGAAAATCAATGACTTCACAGTATCTCACACCCATTCCACTTGAAATTTTTATGTATTTTAAAACCTCTTTTGATGAAACTAAATTACATTTATTAACTGTTTCAACCATGTTAACTGAGAGAGAGAGTGTATATATATTGGGTTTTACCCCCCTCCCACACACCCTAACAACACCCAGATTTTCTGCCTCCCAAACCAAGGAAACAATAAAACTTTCATCTGCACCATCAAAGTGATGTTCCAACTATGCTCAGTCCAAACAGAAAGCATGTTTTTGCACAGGAGTTACCAGTGTCTACAATACACAAACTCTATGAAGCAGGGTACCAAACTAAAGAATATTTTATCATCTTAATCGCAAATTAAGCAGAAAGACAATACCTTACAATACAAGAGCTGTTCAAACCATCTATGATCAAAATCAAAATTCACAAATCTGTTCTTAGATATGATCTTGAACTTTAGTTCAATGCACATGTGCAATTAAGCCGACTTTAACACTGATAATTTTGTAGTCTATGCAAATTTCAAACATTTCAAACTTTAAATCTAAAGTGATTATTTTTATTCGATAGCTTTTAAAGAGTACACTTCCAACATATAAGCTTTTTCTGGTAATGTGTCCATGCAGTGCACATGAAAATCGTGTTGTATCATTTTTGACAATACCATTAATAACTTACCACACAAAATTTAAGGCAAAAAATCTTATGGCAAATATTTACATGCACATTTTCTTCTTTGAGTTTATTTAACTTGTTTCTTATAAAGGTAAATAAATATGAAATTGATTTTAATTTTTTACCAATTAAACCTCCTGGGACTGCGTACTGTAAATCATTCTGTTCAGCAAACAGCGACACAATTCTAGATTTGATAGGTTTACATGTTAACTTTCCCTCCTGATCCTTCGAAACCATGCCTGGTCGCACCTCTATCTCCTGCCCTACCTGTAGTTTAAACAGTAGTTGTTAAGAAATATATAAACACAAATATATATAATTGATAAATAATATTTGGATCTTTACACTTTATACCACCTTGGAGATGTTTCAGTATAGTCTATGAACCACATTTCTGTAAATATTTGTTTTAAAGAGTATTGCAATTCAAGTATGCACACATGTGCTTATTATGTGATAACACTTGTCAATTGTGTATAATAATTTTTTCATTTGGTTTAAACACTGTGTTCAACACTTTACATATTATACAAATTACAGGAAAAATTCTCGCACAAAGATTTTTGACTGAACTTGGCTCAAACCCACAGCCTGTGGTGAGAGATAAACTATTTTTCACACAGCTCTTTATAACGACATTAAAACCTGTGCATAATTAAATATACTTATATACTTACAAGAACTTTTGCCATTAGGTTTCCTATTTATTAGTTTGTTGCAGTTGTATCAGCTTCATTCTAAAATACTTCAATTTGTATTACACATTATAAATAACGACTCACCTGCAAAACTCCCTTAAGGATACTGCCACCTGCCACGCCCCCTTTCAATTCATCAACTTCACACCCAGGCTTGTTGACATCAAATGATCGAATAACTAAAATGCAAATTAAACAAGAGTCATGATTCTTGTCTCTGTGTGTTCCATTGATAATGGTGAACACACATGGGAAGTTTCATAAACGCAACTAAACCAAGTTTAACCTGGGTGTCTAAGTCCAAAAAGGACCATAACTGTGCCAAAATGCAATCCAGAGTTATGGTTCTTGTATGTGTATGTTCCATTGATGATCGTGAACACACATGCTAAATTTCATTCACATCCAATGAGTGGTTGCATAGATAACTTAAACTTAAACGCAAAAGTTTAACCTCGGTGTCTGCAGACACCGCTGCTGACAACGCCTGGTTCATGCAATAGCTCTCCTTGGACTTCGTCCTGGCGAGCTAAAAATAAACTTTGACACAACGAATGATCAATCACAGAATGTGATTGAAATGTGATTGAAATAAGATACGAACATCAAAGGATCATATAATTCCCAGGTAATTGAACTATATTCAAAAGACTGAGTACCAAATGAGGAAGCTTCTAGATCAAATCTGAAATCAAACCAACAACCTTATCCATGCAAGGTAAAGGTTCTATTACTAGAACTCTACTGAGGATATCTGCAGTATTATAACGTTAGAGTAGGTTACATGCAAACTATAAACAAGAGTTGTCAGAAGACAACAAAGCTCGCCTCAGGGTGTCTAAGTCCAAAAAAGGCCATAACTATGCTAAAATGCAACCCAGAGTTATGATTCTTGTCTCTGTGTGTTCCATTGATGATGGTGAACACACATGCTAAATTTCATTCACATCCAATGAGTGGTTGCATAGATATCTTGAACTTAAACGCAAAAGTTTAACCTGGGTGTCTACGGACGATTCTGCCAGGGTCATGGTAATAGCTCTCCTTGGACTTTGTCCCAGTGAGCTAAAAACACCTAATTACTTAATCTTTAACATTTTCCTATACCATGATATAAGCATTTGTTTCTCACCAACTGAAATGAAGTTTGAATCTCCACAAAAGCTTTGTGAGAATATTGTTGTCAAATCACAGACTGATTAACTGTGTTCTTGGGTTTCCTCCATCTTCAAAAGTAATTTGTATAAACTGTGGAACTTTACTTGAACCAGCGAGATGAATGACAAAGAGATGCAATGTTGTATATAAATCATAACGGAGATTATGGCCGGGTGGGGATTCGAACCCACAACCCCTGGATTGATATTCAGACATGAGAAGACTGAGCAATCCAAGCCTGACTAAGGTTCAACCAATAAAGAAGGTGACAACTTACCAATGAGTCTGGGTTTAGAGGTGAAGTCTCGGACTGGGATGGGTATTTTTTTGGTGACGTATTCACAAACGACATCTATATTGTACTTGAGCTGTGCTGAGATTGGGATGACAGGTGCACCCTCGGCTATAGTACCTGGATGGAGAAGTATGAGAGTTAATTATAGTGTTTATATAACAATGCAAGTCTTATTAGTATGAATTCTTGCTCAAATGAGTTTTATGGCAGTAACTTCTATAAAAATATTTCAATGCAACTGTCCAATAGATACAGCACTCCAGATAGGCCACATATCCATGTAATTTACACAAATTTCGTGATGCAGATTATTTTTACAATACTCATTCAAATAACTCAATATGGTAATAAATGTTGAAACATGTGTTTTCTCAATGTAACAAAATGTGTATTCTTGGTGTAAACATTTTTTCAAGACTTATTTTCAGTTGTCATAATTCTTACATGATGACCCCTTAGTGCTTTTCTATAAAGGGCCAGTACAAGGGCTATGGAAAGTATATTTAACTGTGATATCATTGTGACCATGATAAATGGTTTGAATTGTGGTATATAATTTTGAATATGATAAATGAGTGATATATTTGTGATAGTGATAAATAAATAACAAGAAATGTCACTGGTAAGTGTTGCATGCCCTCAAAATGGTCTGTGAAAAATAACAATATATGTTATAATAGGTAGCGGAATATCAAGAGTAACTGACTGATGTTTCAGACTAGACATGCAATTTCATATTTTTTTTACATTAAAGCGTGACCATGTCCTATGTGTAACCTTGACATCTGATGTAATGGTCTGGGTATTTCAACAGTTAAATGCAGGTGAAACATCATCATGACATGCTGATCACTTGTGTCAAGCTATTTTAAAATCCCTCAATGTAAGAAAATGTTACAGATCAATTGTTGATCAATTGATAAATTGAGCCAATTGTTTTTGAAATCCTTCCATGTATGATAAAGTTAAAGGACAGACTTGAAATCTCAAACAGATTCAAAGTGTTGACATACATACTAAAAGTGTGACCTTGATCTTTGAGGTATGGGTCTAGGTCTTACTTATGACACGTTATGTCATCTTGATAAATTGAGCCAAGTCACAGACTAGACACGCAATATCAAACAAATTGAAAGTGTGACCTTGAACTTTGAGGAAAGGTTCTGGGTTTTACATGCGACACTTAATTATGTCATACTGATCAACTGAGCCAAGCGTTTTTAAAATTTATCCATAGATGAAAATGTTACAGACCGGACAAGAAATCTTAAAATGACTGGAAGTGTTGTCAAACAAAGTTAAACTGTGACCTTAACCTTTGAAGTGGGAGTCTGGGTATTAAGTGCAACATGTCATCATGTTATGTTGATCATTTGTAGCAAGTATTTATAAAATCCATTTATGCATGACTGGCCGGAAATGAAATCTCACACAGACTCAAAGTGTTGTAAAACAAACTCAAAGTGTAACCTTGACCTTTGAGGTATGCATGTGGGTCTTACACTTGACACTTCATGTTATGCTTATGAATTGAGCAAAGTGTGTTTGAAATTTTCCATTGGTGACTAAGTTACAGACCTGACACGAAATCTCAATCAGACTGAAAGTGTCATTAAACAAAGTTAAATTGTGACCTTGACCATTGAAGTGGGATTCTGGGTGTAACACGCAACACATCGTCATGTTATGTTGATCATTTGTAGCTAGTACTTACAAAATCCATCTACGCATGACAAAGTTACAGGTCAGACATGAAATCTCAAACAGACCGAAAGTGTTGTCAAACAAACTCAAAGTGTGACCTTAACCTTTGAGGTACGGGTATGAGTCTTACTCGCGACATGTCGTCATGTTATGCTGATCATTTGTATTAAGTATTTATAAAATCCATCCATTAATGGCAAAGTTACAGACAGGACACGAAATCTCACAAAGACTCAAAGTGTTGTCAAACAAACCCAAATTGTGACCTTGACCGTTGAGGTATGGGTGTGGGTCTAACTCGCGACACGGTGTCATGTTATGTTGATCATTTGTAGCAAGTATCATTAAAATCCATCTATGCATGACAAAGTTACAGGCTGGACACGAAATCCCACACAGACTTAAAAGTGTTGTCAAACAAACTCAAATTGTGACCTTGACCTTTGAGGTACAGGTGTGGGTCTTACTCGTGACACGTCATCATGTTGTGTTGATCATTTGTAGCAAGTATCAACAAAATCCATCTATGCATGACAAAGTTACAGGCCGGACACAACTCTAAAGACAAAATAAGACAATTCTTGGTTCAGACTCATAACACAATATAGGGATAAACATTTGTACTAGTTGTTAGTAAAACTCTGCCATACCTTACAAAGTAAATGCCATGAACATGGACATACACCGAGGTGTGGTATATTACAAAGTTAACTTGTAAAGCTTCATCTTCTAGTTAGCTCACCTTTTACAAATGCCTGTATCTGTTCATACTGTTCTTTAGCCTGACTTTCTTTTACCAAGTCTATTTTATTCTGCAGAATCAAGATGTGTTTTAATTTCATAATTTCTACTGCGGCCAAGTGCTCTGATGTCTGAGGTTGTGGACATGATTCATTGCCAGCTGCAAAACAGAAAAAAATACATATTTATAAAAATAATTTATTTTAGTTCAATTGCAATGAAAGCTCAAAGCTTATATAAACCACTCTCAAGTCCTAGGTAGAACCAGTACTGAGTGTCGTATTACGAGAGGCATCAGGTTGAGCAAGGGAATAAACCCCCAATCTCTGGCATAAGAGGCCAACACTATATTACCCACCTAAAATTTAGATTATACTAATTTATTTTAGCTCAATTGCGATGAAAGCTCAAAGCTTATATGAACCGCTCTCGAGTCCGCTTCCTGGGTAGAACCAGTACTGAGTGTTGTTTTATGAGAGGCATCGGGTCGAGCTGGGGATCGAACCCGCAACCTCTGGCGTGAGCGGCCAACACTCTATCTATTAGACTACCGCCCCGCCCCACCTAAAATTTGCAAAGCATTAACCTTATTTTTTATGTATAAAGACAAATATATAAAATTGATTTAAACTGAACATTCTGAAACAAGTTCTTCAATTTTGTTAATATTTTACATTGCTCCATGCCAATTTTGTTAATATTTTAAATTGCTCCATGCCAATTTTGTTAATATTTTACATTGCTCCATGCCAATTTGTTTATATACTACATTGCTCCATGCCAATTTTGTTAATATTTTAAATTGCTCCATGCCAATTTTGTTTGTATTACATGCCAATTTTGTTAATATTTTACATTGCTCCATGCCAATTTTGTTAATATTTCAAATTGCTCCATGCCAATTTTGTTAATATTTCAAATTGCTCAATGCGAATTTTGTTTATATATTACACTGCTCCATGCCAATTTTGTTAATATTTCAAATTGCTCCATGCCAATTTTGTTTGTATTACATGCCAATTTTGTTAATATTTTACATTGCTCCATGCCAATTTTGTTTATATATTAAATTGCTCCATGCCAATTTTGTTCATATTTACATTGCTCCATACCAATTTTGTTTATATATTTTATTGCTCCATGCCAATTTTGTTAATATTTTATATTGCTCCATGCCAATTTTGTTAATATTTTACATCGCTCCATGCCAATTATAAGACTGCCATTAGTTAAATCCAATTCAGTTCTGCCCCATGTCCCCTTTTCTTCCATTAAATAGTGTTAAAAAGTAGAGTTTTCAACATAATAATGACAGATAATCTAGTGTAAAACAATGATGATACAGCAGTATGAATTTCTTCTAGAAACATGTATTCATGATGTCACAAACATAAAAATTAGGCCAGAAAAACAACAACATTTAAGTGTTTTTTTTCTAATTTCTATTTCATGGAGAAAATGTTATAATAATGAACTATTACAAGCAAATTGATTTTAATGTTTTTCCATTCCAAAAAAACAACAACAACCTGATCAATCAAGAACAATACAAATATATATTTTTTGGACACATTAAGCAGATTCATTTTGCAGTTTTTTGTACTTTTACATTTTTTATGTTTTCTAGACTTATTTTTTAAACCATCTTCTATTATGGAGACACTTCCGGATCACTATCAAGTATGTGTTACTCATTCTCTCACCTATTAACAAAAGCGCAGCATCCATAACTGCAGCTCCGTTCAACATGGTTGCCATAAGAATGTCGTGACCGGGGCAGTCCACAAATGACACATGCCTGAAATTATGCCGCAAATATATATAAGCAATGAAACCGATAATTTATATAGGGATTACTGTCATTGTAGCAATCGATTTTACTCTGTAAATGAAAACAAATGAAGAAAAACAATGTCTTATAACACATAACATTAATTGTAATTATAGAAACTGAAGGAATCAATACATAAAATATGAATAACACTTTTTTAAAAGGGGGTTAAAGCCGTTTTCAACACACTAGTTTATGTATGATATTCAGTATTTAAAGGAAATGAGCCACCACCCTTCCGCAAGTAACACTAAAAGTTGACCCATAACCTCAACAGTCTTCAGATGGTGCCCTTGGCCACACTGAACAAGGATATTTATCCGAGATAATTATAACCAAGTATTACCCTATGTAAAAGGACTTACAAAAAAATGTTTGCCATTTGAGACTCATACCATTTAGGGCAAGTTAATACTTTTTGTGTATGGAGGAGGACCTCAGATGGACATATATATATGAATCTGAGTAAACTACCATCCTTCCACATGTAAATGGCATACTTTCTCAAATAAAGTGTTTTGTTTTTCTAATTGAGATAGTATATGATTGTATCCACATGGTATAAACCCGAAAAGTGTCTTTTGCTCACAACCAAGATAATATATATATATTTGAATCATGGTAACTAAATATTACCTGAGTAACTGGAATCTGCCTGAGCATCCAGATCTATCACAAGGAAAGTTGTCTTCTTTAGAACTAATGCAGGATCTGTAACAGCCAGGTCGTGGGCACGACTCATTGTCGCATTTGTAGATCTACAAAAAATTTTTTTATAGTTTATTTTTAATAGGGTTTAACTATATTTACAAGACCTCATAATAAAATCAAAATAGAACCACTGTCCCAGGACAACGAAAATAACTGAGAAATCAGTGTCCCATACAGATTTTAACCAAGCTGGACACTTAACCAAGCTGGACTCGAATCCATGACTCAAGAGGTGAGGGCTACTTGATCTTGAAACACCACATTAGACCACCAAGGACCCCTTAAAATACTGTAGTATTATTGTATAAGTTGTATTTCAATAATACACATATTTTTCTTTCCATCTGAATGAGATCGAGGGTATTTTTAACATATTACAGCTTTTATATGGCAGCCAATTTTACTGGTAGATGAAGACCTCTGACATAACACATGAGCCTGAATAAAATCAGCATCCTTAAACAAGTAACTTTTATCATTTAAAATTTAATCAAACCCACAACTTCAGTGGTAACAAGTAAGTGACAATGACAGAGCACCTTAGAATTATGGTGTATTTCATCCATCAGTGTGGTATCAGCAAATCAGTGAGAAAAAAATCTTACCCATATACATATATTCATTGATCCCATTTGGCACTGTTAAATTTAATTTTTGCAATAGCTTTCCAGCTTGTTAACTTAATACATAAATAATTGTGAAACAAATTTTTTACAACTTATGCTAGAAGTCGTTCTAGATAGAACCAGTTCTAAGCCTATGCAGATCTCTATAAAATGTTTTGCTCAAGGACATCACAGATGGCCATGTGTTGGGATTGGACTCTCAACCCGATGAGTATGTATACAATGTTTTATCACTAGACCAGTGCCTCCAGAGTTTTCATTCATTACACTCTTTAAGTTAATGTGTCACAGTGTGTATGTTACCTACTAGGAGAGGAATTTATGTAAGCGGTTGGTTAGCTCAGACGATAGAGCATTCACCCTGTAAGCGAAGGGTCCCAGGTTCGAGTCCCGGACTGGCTGCATATTTTTCTCGTCCTGTAACATTGGCGCCCAACGATGGACTGTGACTGATATATATTCCGAGAAACATTTCACATGATTCTATTTTCTCTATGGAAATTCGGGACGAATTCTAAATTTGTGAGGGAATATGTCACAGTGTGTACGTAACCTACTAGGAGAGGAATTTATGCAAGCGGTTCAGTTAGCTCAGACGATAGAGCATTCGCCCTGTAAGCGAAGGGTCCCGGGTTCGAGTCCCGGACTGGCTGCATATTTTTCTCGTCCTGTAACAAATGTAATGGGATGACTGTTCGTAATTTTGGATTGGTATACATAATGATTACTTTTTGACACTGGAAATATGGTCCTTATTTAGCTCCTTAAAAACAGCAAATGAAAGCTCAAGATCATCATACTACACTTACATGACCCCCATAATGTACACTTACCTTTGCATTTGCATATCCTAATTTGATTGTGATGTTTCTAACTTTTTCATTCTTGAATCTGACAGTCTGTACCGAAGAGAGGTAAAAACAGATTATTAATAAGACATGATGTATGTATATACAATTACTATTGACAGCTGACAACTGATAATAAATTTCAACCAATACCAATCACACCCGTCATGGTCAACTCTATTTCTGAAAAAAATACCAGAGTGGTTTAATCAGAAATTACTTATTTTATACTAATTAATTTATCTTGATTGCCAAGTAAGCTGAGAGCTTGAAATTGTGAATTGCTCTGGAGTCCATTTCCTGGATAGAACTAGCACTGTTGCTTTAGAAACCATCCTGCATAAAATCACTTGACATTATGTAAAATGGTTATAAACATTTTATAATTCTACATTACCTGAACTCCTGAAATGGCCTTTACCAAAGTGGATTTCCCATGGGCCACATGTCCAATTGTACCTGATAAGAGAAGACATGTGCAGGTTAACATGGTTCCTGATAAACAACTTACCAAAGGTAGTAGAGCTGCTAGAGAAAGAAGTACTACAGAACACTATTAGAACAATTACCAGATTGCTTACTTTTTATTAATAATGTATCGCCTTATTCAACAATGTTTTGGGACACCCTATTTATTTCACGAAAATGTTTGAATTTTTTTACCTACCGGTAATAAATCCTGATGTCACATTACAATATTAACAAAATTTGATCGTTTTTTTTGCACATTTTTATCATAATTTTCAACTATAAATCATTATCATTGCCATTGTAATTAATGATTTAAAGTTAAGTGACTTAATATACCCACTGAACAGATAAAATCATTGCTCTCTTTGCTATTAACTAAGGTAAACCCATTAACTAATTTTTTTAAAAAAAATATATTTAAAATTAGTGCACAGTTACAATACATGTATATAGGAAGTATACACTTCAAGTTTGTTAATTTTGAGAAATACACCATTTGGAAATTGCAAAAAACAATGACATTAACGCATCGCCATTTTTTAATCAGAAAATTCTGTTTGTTAGAGGCCTCAGCTATATCGATGATACTTTTTCGATCATAGCAGTAAAAATGCAATTATATCAAACATTATATATTATGTTAACTCTGTTCAATAACTTAGATTGTGTTTTGTTTCTGCAGTGCAAAATTATTTTTGTTGACCAAATACTAAATCGTGGCCCGCGAAAAGGTCATTCATTGGCCATTATTGGGTTCGGCTAAAACATTGAAGAATATTACAGAAACTGTTGACCTGTGTATTTACAAATTTCTCATAAATATGATCAACTATAAAGATGGAATCAGCCATTAATCTATGAATATGATATCCCTCTTTGTAATTCAATAAATTTCAATAATCATTTACTGAACAGAAAGTTATAGGTGAGGCATCTTTAACTAAAAAATAAACAGAATGCTTTTAAATTTTCAGATCAAATACAATCTTGTATTTTTAATTTAAAACATTAAAATCTAGTGTACTTATGAAAAGCAAAATGTAGATTTGTTTTTGTTGTTTAGAGAAAAATTTGAGTTTCATTTATCGAAATGCAGATAATAAAAGTGTGAAATCGTAATAGCCACAAATTTTATGATACAAAACCATATATGTCTTTAATCTGAGATGTCCTCAAGGCAGTGGTAACATGACTGGCTGACAATTGATATGGATGGAGCTAAAGTTTCTTGATCATGTTTACAATCAATGACAGACATCACTGTATTTGGTCAAGATCAATGAAAAGTACCCTGCTGACTGTTATGCATACATATAATACAGTCAAAGATGTGCGGACAATGTTCAATTACTGACAAGGGGTGATCACAAAGCTTCTTGAGCCTAGTCTCAGGACTTACCAATATTAATAGTGGCCTGTCGGCTTATCACTTCTGGAGTCAGTGGGGTTAACTTTTCAACATTCTGAAACAGATAAAATAAAATATCTTTAACTGAAACCTAAACACATTACTCAGCAGAGTATATCATATCACACACATTATGTTATCCTGTTGAAGTGTTGTGTTGCCAGTTATATACTGCAAAACCGAGTATAAATTACAGTGGTTTTTTTGGCCATTTTTATAGCCGTTATTGGGTCATATTCCCAATGGCAAATAGTATCTTTTTTTCCCAATTGAATGGTAAAAATTCCCAATTGAAAGCTTCAAAAAAGTAAATTGAAATTTGCCATACTTCCTTGATAAAATAAAGAAAGTTTTCCCCATTCTGAATTTAGTATGACATTGATTATTAAATTAAATGGCCTGATAAGCAAGTGTACACTTTTTATAAATATATTTAATGCAAAAAAAATTCCCAATGTTAATGAAAATGCCGCTAAAATTCCCAATTCCAAGGGTATGGGTCATCTTCCCAAAATGGTGAAAAAAAACACTGAATTAACTATGTTCAAATTAACTCTTATCTGTTTCTACAAACCCTTACGGTGGTCTAGGGGTACAGCGTGGGCCTAGCATGCAGAGGATTGTGGGTTAAATCCCCGGGTCATACCAAAATTGAAAAATGATACTAGAAGCTTCTTCGCTTGGTGCTCAGTATTTAGAGGACAGTTCTAGATCTGGTCAGCCCAGTGTCAGTATAATGTGAGTGGGTGTGGTATATCATCAAGTGTTTGGAGCATGATACATCAGTGTGGCAGCGTTTAGAATACTGTCTCAAGTAGACACCGTTGCGATAACTCAAAAATTGTTGAAAGCAATGTTAACACCATACAAACTGTTTCTACAACAGGGTGGAGGAATTTTCAATTTTTACAACCCAATGCCAACTAACATACCACTTGTATATCTCTTTTCTAGTACATTCCTTTTTTTTCTTGATCAAACATAAAACTAAACTCCTTGAAGTAGCTGTACCTGGATGCCTTGATTCACCACTATGAGAAGGAATGGACCTGTAACCAAACTGAGCTGACTGAATATGAAATGATGGTACCTGGTCTGTTGAAGGGAATGTATCAGGATTTTTCAAAATTACCTAAATTTATACGTGTTTTCACAATATATCATATCTATATATTTGTTGACCACTTATTGCCAAAAGGATATCTAGTAAAACATTGCAAAATAATAAATTGAAAAGAGATTATCTAACTTGGGCTACGCGCTGCAATTATAATTAAATAGATTTCACGCTTTAAATTGAAACTGATTTTGTGTCATATTAAATGAGTTATGTCATTACATATTCAAACTTGTTTTTATCTCAGAAAGAGGTCAAATGATGGTATGAAGGTCATCAAGCAGTATTTAAGGATTGTTTATTTTTTAGAATTGGGATTTTCGTTTCAAAATTACTTCTCCAATTTAAATATTATGTCACATTTTGGTGGATTTTACACGATACCAATCCATTTGGATTTTATTTCTTAATGATAATGAGATGCTTTTCAACTTTTTTAAAAAAATAATTTAATTTTTCAAGACTTTTATAGTGTTTTATCCGGATATAATCCCTTATATCCGGAAAAAAAGCTATAAATGTCTTTAAAAAAAAAAAAAAATTAAAATACATCTTATTACCATTAATAAATAAAATCTGAATGACAAAGTGTGTCACATCTACTAAAATGTTACCAAAATCACTAATTAAATCGGAGTTGTAAACTTAAAACGAAATCCACATTCTAAAAATAGACTTACTTTAAACATATTTTATTGCTTTTTTATATACATGTAGTAGCGAAAGGGTTGGGCCACAAGTTATCCAACGTTAAAATCGGCCCTTCCCAACAACAAATTATTTACAAAAAACAATCAAGATAGCAGTAAAACATATTCATATATGAAGCAAGTAAAAAAAAATGAAATAGGATATATTGTTTAAATATATGCTTCCGATGCTGACCTTAAATGAAGGACTTCATTGTGAGGTAAATACTAAAATTAATAAGATCTATTCTTTATCAAAATGTTTAGTGTCTTTAATATAAGTTTGGACATTGTTAAATACAGCAATATTTTCATCGTCTGAAATATCATCTCTCCCGTATAACAGGGTTTAAACACTTAAAGGATGAAGGTGACGTGTGGCATGAAAAAGACGAAGTCGATTGCTTAAAAAAGAAGGACATTGCATGAAATAGTTTTCGGCATCCTCTTTTTCATGCCCACATTTTTCAATAGTTGAATATAATTTTTTTTTTTGTAACTTTTATTTCAATTTAGTTGTACAAAAACAGAAATATTGATACAAAATAGTTCATGACAATTATATATACATTTAGAAATTTCTAATAGCCATTGAGTGTCTCACTGTCTGTGGGAAATGAATGAGTAACAAACAGTGCCCAGGTAAATCCAGATAGTTTGTTTGTGTAGTTTAAATCTCAAGGGCTGTATTATCGAGATTAATAAAAATGTTCAAACCGAAATTCCCCCCCAAACAATTTAATTTCAGTTTCTCTTTTAATTATTATTTGAAATACTTCACAGTTAATTTATCACATACAGTCCTAACACCTCTGTACGTAATGATAAAATATAACTTGCAACATAATCAGTAAGTGTGATGTTTTAGCATTTAAAAGTATCGCTGAGGAAACTATCAAAATATGTTAAATTAGTGAAACCGGGGTCAACAACTCAATGGCTACCAGACATTAAGATAACTTGTACATATATGCATTTGTAGACGTGCAGAACAATATACATGTAATTGAAATCAATTTTCACAATTTAATATAAAGTAGTTAGTTATATAGTGGGATATCATTAAACATTTGGCCGGTTAATCATTTGTATTAGAGATATTTTGAAACAATAAGTGTATAAGCTTAAGTTCTGCAAATTCCTGAGAAAATACTACACAACTTAAAAAGTGCAAAATTTCATCTACAAATCTTTAATAAGTACTCATCCAGTCTAACAAACATCGATGAGAGTCAACTTTGTAACGTTATCAAAATGCTTTTCACTTATTGTAACGTATACACTAAAAAGCAACAATACATGTTAAATTGAATGTTGGAGTTCATTTATTTATGATTGATGAATGCATAAAAAAACCAATCCAATTGTCATAAAACAATCCGCTTTGAATCTTTTATCTGACTTTGTAAACTTATTATTTTGAGAAGAAAGTAATGCTTTATTGATGTATATAACATTAAATAATTATTCTTATTGCAGGTCTAGTCTTGATAATGAGCAGTTAAATATTATAGTTGATTGGAGAAAAGAAAAAAAAGGAAAAAATAAAAACACTCTGGGGAGGGGATGGGGATTGATATAATTAATTATCTACAAAATATATATGTATTTGTAATCAAACAAATGTGTCTAAATTAAAACTGAAAGAGTAACATGAAAAATGTTTCAAATTTGTATCAAGATATAAGTGGCTTATAGTCATTCCAAATAATATCAAAAGTGTGTATTTTACAATTTATTGTTGCAAGATACCGTTCTGTATTATACAGATTTATAATATGTTTTTTAAAGTTGTCAAGTGTAGGTTTAACTGTTTTAAGTTTCTGGGTGTAAATAAATTTCTTTGCAATTAATATTATTTTATTCAAAACTTTGTCAAAAATTTTATTTCCGAACATAATGTCTGTATTTGTCCAATTTAAATTAGTGCCTATACATTTTTCACGAATATGGTTCATCAAACAGGAGATAAATTGTTTAGAAATGTCACATTCGATAAAAATATGTTTAATTGTTTCTATTTCTCTGTTGCATAAACTGCAAATATCAGAATCTTTTATTTTCATTTTTTTAAGAAGAGAATTGGTTCCTAAAATTTGGTGGTTTATTCTGTACTGAAACCATTGTAAGTTTGTATCATTTGTTATGTTAAATGGAAGGCAGTAAAATTTAGTTTCAACGAAACTGGTTCTTATATCCAAATCATTTTCCCATTTTGCAGCGGATTGAGGGATTATATTTTCTTGTATACAAGACTGATAAATTGCCCTACATCCTTTTGTATCTTTCATAATTATTGATATTGATAAAGGGCATGTAGGTGCCCCTCCATTACTAGCTAAATGAACAATAGAAAGTTTAAATAAGTACCTTTTAACAGATGCTAGCAATCCTTCATATTCTATGAAGTTTGTATTTATGTTGTACCTATTAATAAAATCAGTCAATGAGTAAAAATTACCATTTGCGTTCATAATATCATTTATCAATAAAACACCCTTAGAGAACCAATGGTTATAAAATATACTTGTGCCTCCGACCTTAATGTTTGGGTTAAACCAAATTGGAATTTTTTGAAATGTGTACCAATTTGCAGGCTTTAGTAGGTTTGAATATGTTTGATAACTTCTAAAAATATCTTTCCAGAAGGGATTATGTATTCTGTTTATGTGTCTACTAATAAAATCTGGGCCATATGCGCCAACATTTGACATGAATGGGTACATGGAGTTAAATATATCTAGATATTTTTTATTTGAGTTTAAAAGGCGTCTTATCCATGTGAGTTTTAATGAGTTAATAAAAAGGTCTATATCAAACATTTTGAGGCCCCCTTTTATGTAAGGGTTGCAAATTGTAGTTCTTTTCACCTTATCCGGTTTATCATTCCAAATAAATTTAAAAAATAAGCTTTTAATCTCTTTAATTTTATCAGAGTTAGGGTTTGGTAGAGCTAAGATAAGATGATTAATTTTTGATATGGCTAAACTTTTTAAGATTGTTATTTTACCAATTGGTGTTAATATTCGTTTTGACCAATGGATAAGAAGTTGTTTTATATCATGTATTTTATCATCAAAGTTCACATTAATCATTTTATCTAAATCTACTGAAAATCGAATACCAAGGACAGTAAATTCATTGTCCCAAGAAAGATTATATTCTTCACATAACTTAATATTACTATTTTTCCTTGAACCTATCCACACTGCCTTAGTTTTATCAACATTGATATTAAGGCCGGAGATTTCAGCATAGAATTTGAGTGTTTGAAGTGTGTTTACAAGTGATTTTCCTGAACCATCAAGCATGAGTGTTGTGTCATCGGCATATTGTGAAATTAAAAAGTTTGTATTGTCAATCTGTATTCCTTTTATATTAGGGTTATTTCTGATTAGAACAGCGAGGATCTCTGCACATAAAATGAATATATATGGGGATAATGGGTCTCCTTGTCTACAACCTCTCTGTAAGTAGAACCACTCTGACAAGTGGCCATTGACTATTACACATGATTCTATATTTGTATAAAATACTTTGACCCATTTAATAAAGGATGGACCAAAGTTAAAAAATTTAAGAACAGCAAAAATAAAAGCCCAGGCGACCGAGTCAAATGCTTTCTCAAAGTCAATGAGTAGTAACATGCCTGGTTCATGGTTCTTTTCTAAATAAAACATTAGATCATACAATAATCGAGTATTTTCGCCAATGTATCGGCCTGACAAAAATCCTGTCTGATCCTCATTAATAATAAATGGTAAAATATCTTTCATTCTTTTGGCTATACATCCAGATGCTAACTTGTAAGAAACATTTAAAAGTGAAATTGGGCGCCAATTTTTTAAAAACGATTTATCTTTGTTCCCCTTTGGTAAACATGTTATGACCCCTTGCTTTTGTGATATTGAAAGTTCTCCCTTAGTATATCCCTCATTTATAGCACGCAGTAAAAAATGTCCTACGTCTATCCAAAAGAATTTGTAAAATTCAACCGTATATCCGTCAAAGCCGGGACTTTTTTCATTTGACATACTTTTTAAAAAAGCTAGCAGTTCCTCATAGGTAATGGGACCCTCAAGTAATGTTTTCTTAACTTCATTCAATTTTGATATATTTAAATTTGAAAAAGTATCATTTAAATTTATGTTTTTAATTTCCCTGATTGAATATAATTCTTTATAGAACCGTTTTGTTTCTTTAAGTATTGCATCTTGTGTTTTTAAAATTTGACCATTAGATGCCTGAAGTTGTAACATTGATTTTGATGTATAGTTCCTATTTTCTAAATTGCAAAAATATTTCGAGTTCTTTTCTCCTTCTTGCACCCATTTTGCCCGTGATCTTATTCTTATCCCTTCTAATTTTTTCTCTCTTATATCAATTAATTCTTTTTTTTTTGATTCTATTAAAGTATGGTTTTGTAAGATTTCTTTTTCTAGGTTTTCAATTTCATTATAAAGTATTGCTTCCCTTTGGTCTTGTTGTCGTTTGATGTAAGAGGAATGAGAAATAGTTATTCCACGAATTTCAAATAAAAGCACTTCTAAAAATAGTTGATCACTTATATTAAATTGTAACTCCGCATTTGGAACATTATTTATATTATTATTAAAAGTCTCTTTAATGTATTGTAATTTTACGCGGTTTATTGTATTCTTTATTTTATCAATATAGTTTATATCTTTTAAAAGTGAATTGTTGAATTTCCAATATGATTTTCCTTTTTCAAATTTTCCAAATTCAAGTATTAAGCGGATCAGAGAATGGTCAGTTCTATATCCTGGTTTTATATCTACAGTATCAATATCCATCATTAAACATGTTGAGATTAAAAAGTAGTCAAGTCTTGCTTTCTTTTGAGAGTTTTTTTTAAACCATGTGAATTTTTTTTCTTCTAAATGTTGATCGCGCCAACAATCTGTCAAATTACATTCAATCAATAAATCTTGAAGACTTTTTCGAGCATTTGGATTATTTATATTAATGTATTCAAAACAGTCTATATTAGGATCCAGAGCTACATTGAAGTCTCCAGCAATGATGGTTAAAGAATCAGTTGCTAGAATATTCTGCTTTAAGTTATCATAGAAAATAGGATCATCTCTATTTGGGCCATAGATGTTTATAAGTTTAATTTTTTTATTACATAAAGTTGTATCTAATATAATTTTATTTCCATTTTGGTCTGTTTCCACTGAATGTACTTTGAATTCAGAATTATTGTTAAAAAGAATAGCTACACCTCTAGATTGGCTAGAAAAATTGCTAAAAAAACATTCATTTCCCCACTGGGTACGTATAACAGGTATATCTGTATCAGTAAAATGAGTGTCTTGAAGAAAATAAATTGAATAATGTTTACTTTTGAGAAAATCAAATGTATCTTGTCGCTTATTTTTATCTCCAAGACCCTGTACATTCATAGATATAATTGAAATATTACTCGTCATTTAAGATATGCACTAAAAAAATAATATATGCAGAGACTCAAATTGTTCTTAACAAAAAATGTACTAATCATTGTTGTGGCAGTGTTGTTATGTAAGGTACCAGTAAAAAGGCCAAGCCTGTGTGCATGCAAGTTGCATTGTTCATCGTTAATGGAGGTATTGTATACATTTATATCTAAATTTCTATCCCCTCTCCAACAAGATAATACTAAAAATTTAAAATAACACAAAAACATCATCTGTACAAAAATTTAAGGCAACTCTTTGAAAGAGCGGTAACAAAAAACATACTTTCACTTTAGGATACTTCATTGTTTTCAAGATCAATCCAATATTTTAACAGGAAGAACTGACATGATATACTTATATATATATAAACATATACAGACATATAATCTCATACACGCACAACTCTACACTCATATGTGTCTGGTTGTTCATCAATAATTATCTCCATATTTATGTACATTTTAATTATCTCCCTTTATATACATATCAATTATCTCCCTTATACACACACACATATATATATATATACATATATACATATACACATGCATACACATATACACATACATATATACATATATATATATATATATATATATATACATGCATATACATACATACACGTATATACATACACATACATACATACACACATACATGTACACGTACATACACATACCTACACACATACACATACATGTATATACATATACACATGTGTACACACATATACATACATACACTTGCACATATACATATATTTACTGGTCTTCCAAGATAAGTTAATAACAAAAGTTTTCAGCCTCTGAGGCCATATACACTCAGACCAATTTATTTTTAAAAACAAAGAAAAAAAAGGCTATGACATAGTGGTTACAACTGACAAAAGGCAATCTGGTAGGCTGGTAGGCTCACGAATATAATTTTAGTTTGTTGACAAATAAATCATAATTAAGATTACTGCAACCATTTCTTATATGTGCATGAAAAAAAGATAATTTACGAGGACCTGTTAAATAAAAAACATGGTATTTTGGTTGGTTTAAACAAATGATTCATAAGCTGGTGTTTAAATGATAGTAGAGTTTCAGAATTGCGTAAGTGTTTCGGAACATTATTCCAAGAAGAAATACATGATGGAATAAAAGAATTTCTAAATAATTTAGTTCTTGTATTTTATGAAGAATAATTACTATTATTTCTTAGATTATATGGTGTAGTTATTCTTACAGTTTCAGGAAAAAAATTGTTTAAATATTCTGGAGTTAACCTTTTTTTTTACTTTATATGCAACAAATAATTTTTGGTATAATCTTCTATCTTCTAAAGAAAGCCAACCTAGTTCTTTTTATAAGTTACAAAGAGAAGTAGACCAGATTAAACCGGATACATTACGAGCCGCTTCGTGTCTAATTTTTTCAAGATTTTCTTTTTCATATTGGGTACATCCACCCCACACTACAGATCCATATTCTAGAATAGGTCAAAGAAATGACATATAAATTTGATTTAAAGCTGTTAACTGTAAACTTGATTTTTCTGATCAACACTTAAATACTTCTAGACGACCATCAGATCATCATTCGGACTCTTTCTATGATGAAACCATTTTAACAATGTGTATACCTGTATAATGAATCAAACTGAAATCAAAACGAAACCACCGGACTCATTTAATATGTCACAAAATACGTTGCAATTTTAAGCGGGAAATCTATTTTAGTCTAATCTTGGCGCATAGCCCAAGTTAGGAAACCCCTTTTCATTATAATAATTTGGCATGTTTAAATAGATATATTTTGGAAAGACTTGGTTAATGAGTATTATAGGCATGATACATTGGGAAAAATGTTTATAGCCAATTTTAAACTTTTGAAAAATCCTGATAAATTCCCTTTAAAGAGTACTTGCATAATTTCCACCAATTTCTATTCTTTCAATCTTCTATCTTATATAAAGTATCAATGAACTGGTTATTATTGAAAGTCTCGTTTCTAAGGTTGGTTAAATATATCATTGACTTCTTTTACATGCACCGGGTATGGCTCTACCTGTACACAAGACTAACTGCTTTTAAACTCCCCTCCTTAGTATGACATGCTTTCACAAAACCTTGCCCAAATGAGAGTGCATTTGAAAAACCCATACGAAACCACTGTTTATCTATTCATCTCATGTTAATAACTCAGTTGACAACAACAATCATGCAAATGGAACTCTAACCGGGGACATTTTGGTCTTGTAGCAAGCATGCTAAACATTAGAACATTGGAACTCCTACCGTGCGAAAACAGACATTAGAAAGACCAGACGATATTTTGAATCGCTAACATATCCAACACGTGACATAAAGTTACTTTTGTGAGAAAATGTACCCCACCCACTAAAAATACATGCAGAGAATCATCAGCTGTTGACAGCCGGTGTAATTTATACTAAAATATTTCATGTTTTATGCTTAAAAATATTATGATTTTATAACAATTTGACAAGACAATATCTGTTTTATAAAGTAAACTGACGAGAGTTGATAGATCTTGTTTGGAAAGATGGGGTTGCAGGTTTTTCTGCGTTTGCTCTGTCTCTGCCGTCATCGTGCCTTTTCTGATGCAAGTTCTATTCTCCCACAATGCAAGCAACCATAATGAAAGAAGCGCTCCGAAGATCAACCAATCAGAAAACGGTACGTATTTTCACCTAACCTGCCACTGACCTACATCTTACTTTCACTTCCTGAAGGCATGGGAGTTTGTTTGTTTATTGATTTTACAAAGAAACAGCCAATTTTAAAGTTCATATGAAAAGAAACACATGCTGTTGCATTACAGTTGTATTGTTTGTTCTGTTATACTTCTGAAAATTGCTGAACAATGACGTGACACCGTGGAACATTATGACACTGTCCTGATTCATGTTTATTTTTGTAACACAAACATCCACAGACACATGATAGCGAGTCGCGTAACTAGTTGCAGAGAAGTTTGATAGAGAAATGGACGTCAGCATGACCAGTTGTAAACTGTGAAGTAAACAGCATCTACCAGGGTATGCACCAGGATGATTCAAATATCATGGATTGCCCTAATTTTGGGCTGCTGGTCCAGTCTCTACCTGTTAGATGGCTTCTTGAAGGTATCTGCATTTATTTCTGCTGTTTTATCTTATGCATACTTCCACTGTTCCAGCGATCATGAATTGATTATGATACGAGGTAGAGAAGTGAATAATGAGTTAACAGTTCAAGTCAGAGATTGCGGGTTCGATCCCTAGCTTGATATAAACCTTCAGCAGTTCAGGGTAATTTGAAACAAGGCTTCCTATATTAATAATCAGAAATTGAATACTGGAAGAAATGAAAAAAAGAAAGGTTTGATGCCTCTCAAAACAACAACATTCAGAACTGTTTTTTTCCGTGAAAGTTGACTCGAGAGCGGTTCATATAAGCTTAGAACTTTCTTCACATCAAGCTGAAATAAAATTGTGTAAATAAAAAAAAAAAAGGAAGCCTCATTTCTGTGACAGGTTTACGGGAATTTGAATATAGTGGTATAACAATATACTGGTATGTTGCAATATAGAAGCCACAATGAGTTATATACTCATGGTGGTGAACATATGTGACATAAGGCTATGGAGCGGTGTACAAATTAAACGAAAAGTGCCCACTTCAAGTAACATTTTTGCAGATAACTTTCTTTTAAAATATTTCATAAAAATTCACAAAGACAATCACCACCTCTGTATAGAGATAACCATCAATACTATCAAGTGACTATGCACAAACTCATATTTTTTTACAAAAAGTGCAATAGCGTATTTGGCTCAGTTGAAAAGATTATGGTAGGGAGCTGTGCAATTTACTGTGATTCTGAAATGGTATAGGTAGTTTCAGATATGATTCTACCATTTGTTATGTAATTTGTCTCCTTGTATGAGTGTTTCTAGTCTCATTTAATTGCCGTAATAGGGGTGAGACTAGCCCCTTTACGCACGTAGAGAACGATCAAATAAAAAAATATCAAATCATTCGACAACATGCTTTAATATGCACTAAAGTGTTTCCAGCCCAGGTGCATAGTCTTTCCGCTACAGTAGACCCAGGCAATAAGGGAGATAATTAAATTCACAACAACGGAATTTACGATTTTTGGGATCTTTTCAGATGCTCATTCACAATGCATGATATATATATATATATATGGAGATAATTATTAGTGAATAACCAAGACATAAATGTACAGACCAGACTACGGCGAATGCGCCTAGCTACAATGCAAACCATAGATACAATATCAAGGCCTCCGCCAAACCAATAAATTTATCTCCCTTTATGAAATTAAATATATATGAATTCACTGTATCTATATGATCCAACAAGTTTATAAATCTGTCCTTTATATAGCATGTGAGTAGTCATGAATCCTTAACTGGATCCTACTCATATAAAGCTATCACTTCTTACAA
Source organism: Panopea generosa (assembly GCA_029582155.1). Taxonomy (NCBI): domain Eukaryota; kingdom Metazoa; phylum Mollusca; class Bivalvia; order Adapedonta; family Hiatellidae; genus Panopea; species Panopea generosa. The sequence continues at coordinate 53,273,241 of CM055898.1, forward strand.
GAGGTTGAAGTGGGACCTCTACAGGTGTAGCCCGCCGATATAACTGAAAGTAGAATAAACATGAATGTATATTATTTTATTTCAAATTCTGTGACACATGGATATACAGTCAAACCTGTGTAAATGGTCATCTCTATTAAGAAGCCACCTGTCTTCAGCAACCATATTTTCTATTTACCATTTCTATGCTTTCAGAGTAAATTAACCTGTACTAAGCAACAGCCTGTCTTAAAAGACCACTTTTGCTTATTCCCTTGACTTGTTGCTTAAGACAGGCTTGACTGTATATAAGAAATAAACTACTGATAAACAAATAATAAACAATTAATTTGAAATTATTTGCTACTAGTCTAGTAGTACCGTACATGTACCAATTTTTAAAGGTTGGGACCGGCCAGCTCAGTCAGTAATGTGTCTGACTTTCTATCAACGAGTCTAAAGTTCAAATGCATGCTCAGCCACAGTCCTTAAAAGGCATTTACTAAGCACTTAGCCACTGCTAGGGAATGTAGGCCAGTAAATTACACATTGTAGACCAGTATAAATTATACATTGTAGGCCACTAAATTATACATTGTGTGGAAAATGTTCAAATTTGAATGCCCTCAGTGTCGGGTTTAGTGTGAGATCTTAAATTGTATACTGGTAAATGATGACATTAATGACTGAATAGATTTTAAAAAAAATAACTTACCACTTCATCCATCACTCAGTATTGTATATTGTATTTATTTTATCTTTTCTTCCAAATATAACAAATTATTTTATTTATTACTCAGTTATATCACCAGTATTGTATAAATGTATTTAGTTTATATTGTCTTTGTATCCTGTGTTAAAGCTGTTATTATTGTTTTTTTGTGCTCCAATATATTGTTCTTTAGTTTCCTTCAGTTTAAGAATATTTTTAGATTATATCAAGAAGATTTCATCAGACACTTATAAACAGCTATATTTAGATATACCAGTATTGTTATTTTTGCCTTTTTTTATGCTGAAGTAAGATGATGAAATATTTTCTGCCTTTGTGCGAAATACAAGGGGGGATTCAAGTGCGGGGAGTGGGGTGGATACATCAGGCGGAATCCCCACTCTAAAATTAAAAAATCCTAGGTTTTTTAACATTTTCATACCTAAATTTTAATTTAGAATTCCCATGGACGTCTTTGCGCCCAATGTGCCCCCTCTGATGAAAATATCTGGTTCTGCCCATGAAAGACTACAGGTAGTTCATTGGTAGTCAAGAGTATTATTATGACTTTCCTGTACTTTTTAAGTAAAGCATTTGCTGCTGAATTTATTTATTTCAAATTTTTAGTTTCTGTTGTAATTAGTTTGAAATATCTATTTACAAAAACATATATTAGAATAAAATCTAAAGATAGATATTGCAAAAAAGATACATGTATACTGATAATCAGAACGGTTTCTGCAATAGCACTGTAGAAACAATGTGAATGTAGTACTTGATTTATTAGAAAGGAAATAGTAACTTTAATACAAAATCTATATTATAGTATTTTAAAGCTCAAAGCTTTCCAGTTTTGTTCTTATTTAGTTTAACTTTATCATTATGCCAAATTTATCTGATGCCATCTCATTTGCAGTTGTACAAGTAATTTGAATGGAACAGCTGTTTTAAAATTGGCAAAATATTTCTATCATGTTTTTGCCATTATGTCCTAAAGGAATATTCCACCAACCGGTAGAGTGTGATTTATCTGGAGCTTCTCTCTATCTTGCAATAAAGATGATGCAACAATTATAAAACATGTGTATGAGTACTGACCAATGGAATCAATAGGAGTACAAACTATGTGTTAACTATGTAACATTTAAAATGTAGAACATTTACCCTTGTCACTCAAAGATTATGAGGTGGAGTGTTACTGAAGAATGGCTAGATTGAACACTTTAATTACAGAAAAGAGCAGCAAGAATTATCCTTGATGCAGCCTCAGAAGCTTTATTTAAAGAATGGCAGTAAAAACAAAGATTCAGTATCATATTGTTACTTGTCTGTGAATGTCTAAAAGCCCAGGCACCTGAATACTTTTCAAATAGAATTATATATGTCAGTTATAATAAGGAATGTTGCAAATGACATTTATAGTTCAAAAGCCCAAGACAGAGCTTTACCAAATTTAATGATCATATAATTATTCTGGGTCAATTATATATTGAACAATCTTACTGCTGAAATTCAATATTCGTCCATTCAAAAAAGTTTTTATTCTGAAATGTAATAAAAAAATATTGTTAAATGAAATTGACGTTTGATTGCAAGCATTCAATATAAATATCATGTCATTGATTGTAAGAATTATGTGAAACTTGTTTTATATGTTAATGTTTTATTGCATTATTATAATCACTAACTCAAGGTGAATAGTTGTGATCACTCTTTGTCCATCATCAGAATGGGTATTTAAGTGTCTAGGGTTTAGGGTTAGTAATTTTTTTAGACGATTGAAAAACAGTTGAAATAAAATTATTTTGTGGCTAAATTTAGCCACACAAGTAATCAGCTGGGTGCAAAGAAGCCACTTGAATATCCATTTGTTAGAACATGCATCCGCACGTCCGTAAACAATTGCTTCAAACAACATCTCTTGATATCACTCATTAATTTGTCCTGAGGTTTATTTAAGCAGAGTCACTTGAGTAAAATTTTGGACCTCCACAGAACTGAATCTTTTACTCAGTTGAGCGTCTTGGGCCCAAGTCTTGATTATATTACACAATGTTTTTGTATAAATAATCTATGCAGACGTTGTCCTATTTTTAAATCAGTATTTATTCAAAGGTAATGTTTTATTTATAGATACATATTTATTTGTAGACTCAAGCCTGGTCAGCAAGACGTTACATCATGTGGTTGGACAAGACAGGACTGTCAGTAACCGTGTGTCAGTTTCGATGGTACTCCACAGCGATGAACAGGACGTTTGTGCGGCTTGCTCAGTGGCGCCCCCACTTCCTGCGCCAATGGTTTACATGTGGGGTTTTCTTTGGTCTGGTCGCAATGATGTTGTCAGTATTCTTGCTGACGCTGATGGTATACAATACTCTGACAAAAAATACAGTTGATGGACAAGTTCTTACACCAGTGGTAATTGTACAAAATAATTGCCATATATACTGCAAATCTCTCGAATAAATGCACCCGTGGCCATGCACTTTTCAAAAGGGGAACTTTAATTCTGTATCTTAGAAATAAAAAAATAAACAAACTTAAGCATGTAACAAAACAATATTCACAAAAAATATGCATTTCAATTACCATAAAGTTTGACAGTTTACAGGTTTCATATAGAAAAGTATTTTTTTTGTTGATTTCTCAGATTCACATTGTTGGTGGTAGAAGAGTGGGGTGTGGGGGATGGAGAGAGAGATGATTTTGTTTTAATTATAAGAGAGCAAAATATTGTTTTGAATATATTATTAAAAGTGAATGACGTAACAGTTAAAATAGATACATGTTCCATGAAGACTACTTTTTAAACCTATCGGTATTAATTGTCGAACCAAAAGAGAATACTATTCTTGCATATATCCTAAAATCTTGTTCAGTGTTTATTGTAAACCCAGTAAATGGTTATTAAACCAGTAAGTTGTTCCTTGCAAAGTATTTTATCAGAGTATTAGGCAATAAAAAATACAATTTGCTGTGCTAATAAATCCTTATGAGATAAAAGCTTGTCTTAAAACAAATATAGCATATACAAAACACATCTTCAGTTACCTCGATCTTACAATCTAGTTTATGATGATCTTCAGAGCGGCGGCTTTAAACATGCCCCCACACCACACACACACACACTAGAATAGTGACAAATACAGTATTGCTAACATTTTATACCCATCCCCACCTACCCACTCCCCAAAAATTCAGTTGCTCGAAGATATTGTACTAAGATAGCATTATGTCATGAACTGAACCATCACTGCATCAAAAATGCTGAATCCACGCCTGATTCTTATTAGTGTTAGGGGAATAAATAAGGTTTACTTGTTCAAATATAATAACAAATTAATTCTAAATGCTCTTTCATTTTGAAACTTTATAACATCTCAAAGGATTACATCATTTAGATATTGTTCTTATTGAATCAAACCGTAGAATATTCAATCTAATATATGTCTTTGCATGTAATAATATAATAGAAGATCTATCTCTTGTGAATAAGGTTTACGTATATAATTCTTCCCTGCCTTTTTAAAGAAGGGCGAAGAAAGATATGAATGTCGTTCATTCATCTGTTCATATCAGCTGACCTTGTCACACTAATTCTTTCACACTTTAGATGCGATGCATTTGAAACTTGGGAAAAAATCATCATTATGAGTGAACACGTTGAGCATGTGGCCCAGCAGTAGAACTTCATATTTAAGATCATGGTGTTGGGTTTGATCTCCTACCATTGTTATCTTTGGTGGACCTTTGAGCAAACATATACTTAGTACTGGTTCTACCTAGGAACACTTCAGGCCTGATTGATCCAAGTTGTATTAATTTGTTTCACAATCATTGTAGAATAATTAAGGGAACATTATGTATTGAGATGGAATATTCTTTCCATATTAGCTGTATTGTGTAGAATGAGTAAGCGAACATTATGTATTGAGATGGAATATTCTTTCCATATTAGCTGTATTGTGTAGAATAAGTAAGTGAACATTATGTATTGAGATGGACTGTTCTTTCCATATTTGCTGTATTGTGTAGAATAAATAAGTGAACATTATGTATTGAGATGGAATATTCTTTCCATATTAGCTGTATTGTGTAGAATAAGTAAGTGAACATTATGTATTGAGATGGACTGTTCTTTCCATATTAGCTGTATTTTGTAGAATAAATAAGTGAACATTAGGTATTGAGATTGGCTGTTCATATTAGCTGTATTGTGTAGAATAAATAAGTGAACATAATGTATTGAGATTGGCTGTTCATATTAGCTGTATTGTGTAGAATAAATAAGCAAACATTATGTATTGAGATGGACTGTTCTTTCCATATTAGCTGTATTTTGTAGAATACATAAGTGAACATTAGGTATTAAGATTGGCTGTTCATATTAACTGTATTGTGTAGAATAAATAATTGAACTTTATGTATTGAGTTTGGCTGTTCATATTAGCTGTATTGTGTAGAATAAGTAAGTGAACTTTATGTATTGAGATGGAATATTCTTTCAATATTTGCTGTATTGTGTAGAATCAATAAGGGAACATAATGTATTGAGATGGACTGTTCTTTCCATATTAGCTCTATTGTGTAGAATAAATAAGTGAACATTATGTATTAAGATGGACTGTTCTTTCCATATGTGCTCTATTGTGTAAAATAAATAAGGGAACATTATGTATTAAGATGGACTGTTCTTTCCATATGTGCTCTATTGTGTAAAATAAATAAGGGAACATAATGTATTGAGATGGACTGTTCTTTCCATATTTGCTGTATTGTGTAGAATAAATAAGTGAAAATTATGTATTGAGATGGACTGTTCTTTCCATATTAGCTCTATTGTGTAGAATAAATAAGGGAACATAATGTACTGTGTGAAAATTATAAGTAAGTGAACATAATGTATTGAGATGGAATATTCTTCTCTCCTTATACACTTTCGATGCCATTTAGTTGAAGGTCAGGGCAAATCATTGGCATTCTATGGACATGAACACAATCTCGCAGCATTCAGATCAGATTTCTTTTCCGGAGTTGTGACCCTTTTTGAATTAAACTGAGTTATGCTCCTTTCATATTTTACTATATTGTTGCTAGATTTGAATTCAATGAATGTGTTTGTTTTGAGAAAAGTTAAGTGATTTTTATTATTCTTATCCAGGAGTTGTGCCCCTTTTCCGATTTGACTATTTTGATTGAACAGATGAAAATAAATAAATTATCATAAAATGTATTATTGTTATTGTAGATGCCAGGTGTGAATCTACCAGCGAGCCAGGTGTCATACTATCTTCTAACGCTGCTTGTTTGTGGTATTCTACACGAGATAGGACATGCCATTGCCGCTGTCAGGTACTACATGTTTATACATTCTTATTTATCATGCTACATTTCACATTTCAGAACTTTTATTGAATATCCATCATCAAATACCCATGGGTAATCCATTCCAATATTCTCCATTTATTCATGATTATTGGAACGGATTACCAGTGGGTATTCAACAATTTGTGATGTCATGAAAATTTGCACTAACAGCTAGCTAGGAGCAGAGATTCATATACAGAGCCTAGAATGCCTTTACTGGCAACAAACTCTGGAGTTAATAGTCAAAGAAGCAGTACATGGTACCACTTTTGATGTATACTGGAACAAAACACATTTGGATCCTTTTCACAAATCTAATATTTGAAATGTTTATATAGAAATGTTTGTATAAATATATATTATTATGAATAAAACATTGTTCAAACTAAAGAAGAATTTGCAATGCATTTAGATGTTTTTATTATTTCTACTCCTGAAATATTACAAAACTTAAGACAATAACAGGAAGCACTAACGCATCAATGGCTTTTCCCACGGTGTTTGTTTTCCTTCAAACGACATTTTACTATTTCTGAACTAGTAATAAATAATGATGCTCATTGTGGAATATTTGTTACTGTGTATCTGCCTTTTTGTAATGGTAAAAGAAAAGCCATGATATTGACATAGCTTCTATTTGAAGGTCTAAAGGTCACTTACCTCTCATTGCTGAGGTTGTGGGTTGGAGTGGAATGGATCAGTCCAAAAACTTTATATCATAACAGTTGTTTCTGGAGGGTTTACTTGGATATTCCTTCTGAGGTTGTCCTCCATCAATAAAACTGGATTTCATATATAACGGGCTCGGTGAGCTCACTTGGTAGTGCGTATGACTATCAATCCAGGGGTTGTAAGTTCAAATCCCTGCCCATCCACAGTCTCCGTGAAGGTTGATATTCAGCATTGCATCTCATTATCATTCATCTCTCAAAGCTGATTCAAGTGAGAAAGTTATCAGTTACTTGTGGAGATGGGTGTGCTTGAGTACTGGTAAACCTTTCAGGATCCCAGAAAAGAGTGGATTAGTTAACTATCACTTGTTTGCCCTCGATGGCATAAAAATGATGTTAAATATTCAAACAAATCAATATGAATAATCTGTAATGTGTTGAAAATGGCATTAAACCCCATTAAAAACTTATAGATTGAGTGTCAATTTTCGCAACAATATGTATTAATAATTGTATCCCTCAATAAACAAAGAAGGGGACATGACAGTTTTGTATTCTGTCCTTGAAAATATTTAAGATGTGATACTTACTGTGACGTATCTTACTTCCTAACATGCGATTGGTTACATGTCATTTTTCAGAGAACAAGTACGTGTTAATGGATTTGGCCTTTTTCTGCTCCTCATCTACCCTGGTGCCTACGTGGACTTGTCAACGGAGCACCTGCAGATTATCTCACCTATGCGACAGTTGCGCATCTATTGTGCTGGGGTGTGGCATAACTTCATCATCGTTTTAGTTGCCATAGCAGTCCTGTTTATATTTCCATGGTTACTGGTACCTTTCTACACGACAGGAACTGGTGTGGTGATAACTCAAGTTTCTGAGGTGAGTAAGCAAAATTCCGTGTTATATACGAGTGATCTAGAAATAACTGGAATGAGTTTATTACTTCCGTATGATCTGGAAGCAGTTTATTACTTCTGTATGATCTGGAATGAGTTTATTACTTCCGTATGATCTGGAAGGAGTTTATTACTTCCGTATGATCTGAAAGCAGTTTATTATTTCCGTATGATCTGGAATGAGTTTATTACTTCCGTATGATCTGGAAGCAGTTTATTACTTCTGTATGATCTGGAATGAGTTTATTGCTTCCGTATGATCTGGAAGGAGTTTATTACTTCTGAAAGGAGTTTATTACTTCCGTATGATCTGGAAGCAGTTTATTACTTCTGTATGATCTGGAATGAGTTTATTACTTCCGAATGATCTGGAAGCAGTTTATTACTTCCGTATGATCTGGAAGGAGTTTATTACTTCCGTACTGGAAGGAGTTTATTACTTCCGTATGATCTGGAAGAAATTTATTACTTCCCTATGTGTTAATGAAAAACACACTGCTGTCCAATATTTGATAACACGAGCATTATCATAATACAAAATAATGTCCGGTGATGTTGTGTTACTCAAGTCACAATGAATATATCAGTCACCTCTCTAAGTAATCTTGTTCGCAAGCAATACATTTCTCATGCCAATTGATCCACTGATCAAACAAATCTGTAAACCATTGTCTGTCTATACCAGACACGACATGATGTACACTGATCAAACAAATCTGTAAACCATTGTCTGTCTATACCAGACATGACATGATGTACACTGATCAAACAAATCTGTAAACCATTGCCTGTCTATACCAGACACTACATGATGTACACTGATCAAACAAATCTGTAAACCATTGTCTGTCTATACCAGACACAACATGATGTATGATGTACACTGATCAAACAAATCTGTAAACCATTGTCTGTCTATACCAGACATGACATGATGTACACTGATCAAACAAATCTGTAAACCATTGCCTGTCTATACCAGACACTACATGATGTACACTGATCAAACAAATCTGTAAACCATTGTCTGTCTATACCAGACATGACATGATGTACACTGATCAAACAAATCTGTAAACCATTGCCTGTCTATACCAGACACTACATGATGTACACTGATCAAGCAAATCTGTAAACCATTGTCTGTCTGTACCAGACACAACATGATGTACACTGATCAAACAAATCTGTAAACCATTGTCCGTCTATACCAGACACAACATGATGTACACTGATCAAACAAATCTGTAAACCATTGTCTGTCTGTACCAGATACAACATGATGTACACTGATCAAACAAATCTGTAAACCATTGTCTGTCTATACCAGACATGACATGATGTATGATGTACACTGATCAAACAAATCTGTAAACCATTGTCTGTCTATACCAGACACTACATGATGTACACTGATCAAACAAATCTGTAAACCATTGTCTGTCTGTACCAGACACTACATGATGTACACTGATCAAACAAATCTGTAAACCATTGTCTGTCTGTACCAGATACAACATGATGTACACTGATCAAACAAATCTGTAAACCATTGTCTGTCTATACCAGACATGACATGATGTATGATGTACACTGATCAAACAAATCTGTAAACCATTGTCTGTCTATACCAGACATGACATGATGTATGATGTACACTGATCAAACAAATCTGTAAACCATTGTCTGTCTGTACCAGACACGACATGATGTACACTGATCAAACAAATCTGTAAACCATTGTCTGTCTGTACCAGACATGACATGATGTACAGTTCCTGAAAGCCTTTAAAGTCCATAGGAGTAAAATCTTGCGTGTAAACGGTGTTCCACAGGCTCAAAGCCAAACAGTTCTATTTCCACCATGGTTGTCTGTGCCGTGTGGGCATGCACATTGTCCTGATGTACATTTGTAATAATACATCTTCAAAGATAAGGCCGGGTCTATTCTTCTGCACATAACAAATGAATTTTGATAAGAATTTTAGCATTAACATGACAATTACGTAGCATCTAATGTTGAAATGAATGATATCATAATAATGATGTTTTATCACAATTAAAATACCAGTAGCTATATTATAATAACTAACTGATTTAATTTGTATTTTTTAATATCAAATGAAACTTACTTTTCCACAATACACAGCATTAACAGTAGGGTTGTAGCCATATATTGAAGTATCTGTATATTGCAATACACTTATAGCAGTATGACATGTCAGATGAGCTGTGCCCGTATCAGCTGTATTGCTTTAGCGCAAGTAAACAACTAAAATGCATTTTCCAACACAGAAGTATGCCTGCTCAGTACTGTGTTTGCTTAACATACAGTCAGTGCTGTGCTAGAGCCAGTGAAGGGTATAATTGCTGAAAGTCATCCATCCTGAGTTTTTGTTAAGGTGATATCGGATACATATTTTACTTAATGTTAAATGTTACTCATGGATTTCATCAAAATTTTAAATCCAGATACATATTGTATTGCCATTGGTCAAGCAATACATATTCCTAAATAACATATGTCCTATCGACACTACATGCTAGAGAATCATCCCCTTGCAATCTGCAAAGAAGATATACATTAATTTTGCTTGTTGGATGTCTTGCAGACTTTTGCTTTCTTTGGTGTTGGCGACCTGGGTGTTTTCCATTCGTCTTACGAATCTAATAAATAGATGATCCCAGTTTCATCAATTGTCCCTATATGATCCAAGAAGTTGATGTCTTTTCATCGATAACACTATAGGAATTTCCTGGATGCATGTACCCTTTCTCTGTTTATTTTCATCTGAGAGCAAGTGAGGGATTCACCTTGCGCTGACCTTTATTTGTTTAATTGGCCTGTAAGAACTCGCTGAACAGTTCTATAGCTGTAAGCTGCTAGACCACAAACAGCTACACATGCTGTAACCCGCCTGTTGCTGTTGACAATGTCTTTAATTGTTGCCATTAACGTCGTATCCATAGAGGTCTTATGGTCCTGCTCCTTCTCATCTCCTAGTGACATTCTTCCATCACAGAACCTCTGATATGATTAAAAAAACCTTTGACATGACATTTGCCTTCAGATAGATACTTGCTGTATTATCATATACAGTTTAGTTGGCATTTATCAAAGCTGACAACAAAATTTGATAATTGCAAGTGTTTCTTATTAGTCAAATGACATTGATATGGTTATGTCGCAAAGCGATGTAAGCTATGCATGTAATGGTTAACCGGAGCAGTCCGATGACGTCAATTTTTTGCATGACTTTTAACGGGCAAAATCACATGTTGTCAAAGTACCCATCAGTCTCTAGGATGTACTTCATACATGTTTTTTTCACCCATTTATCATACACATCTCTATATATACAAAATTGTTAATGTGTTGAAGATGGTGTTAAACCCCCATTCATTATGATATTACATATATATTTGATTATTTAGAACACAGCAGTATCAGGTCCCCGTGGGCTAGCAGTGCGAGACCCTATCACCAGCGTCAGTGGTTGCCTGGTAACCAGTATTCAAGATTGGAACAAATGTCTAGCAGAGAGTATGAGGGAACCGTCTCTAGGCAACTGTCTACCCGTATCCATGATAACAGAGTTGGACACTTCAAAAAAGAAAATATTTGGTAACTGTAGCATGTTTTGCCTTTTTTAGTTTAAATCTCAATATGAAAGTACATTGTGTATTTTATCTAAGTATTTTCATTGAATTATCAACAATTTGACATTGTTTGCACCCTAACACCTGTGTTTTTGGACCTTGACCAAACTGAAAAAGTAATTACTAACTTACATAACCATGAATACTTGGACAAGGTCATGAACGGGTTATGTCAGTGATGACTGTATGAGTTATTGCCCTTTAATTGTCGTCAATGAGACAATAATGTTCTGCAGCAAACTGTCACAAGTATGTGCCATTATTTTAATTCAGTACATTTCAGCTGTGCTTGTTTCAGCATGGCATGGTCATTGTTGGATGAGATACAATTAAAATATAATGAAGATACAGTTACGTCAATGGCTCCACTTAAACCCCAAACTTTTCTATAAAAAGAAATGGGAGGAGCCTAATTTCAAATGGTGGCTCTTTTTTGCAACAATGTTGAATTGGGAGATGTTTTTCTGTAAAACATAGTAACAAATATGTCATTATTTTTAAAAAGAAGTGCATTTGTAGGGACATATTTTGTCTTTATAAAAATGCCCTTTATTCACAAAAGCTCCCTGAAACAAAGTAGTAGTAGTCCTTACAAAATTGAAATATCAAGGAAAATTTGCTAAATATTTGAATTTTGAACCCCGTTTGGCCCTTGTCACATGGTGTAAACAGCAACACTTGCTTGGAGATGTGTATAACCTACTTGTGAGGAGCCATGCAGTGTTTGATATCTCAGAGTAGAATAATGTGTTTGACTTTCAGTTTGTGAATTACATGTTTAGGAAGATCAATCTTCACACTATTTCTGCCTTTTTCATATACATGTATAAACAAATGATTATACATTGTAGTTTATGGCTTATCTCAGATACATGCATACTTGCTTTTTTATTTGAATGCAAATAAGTTACAATTCACACTTACCTTGGCTGATCATTGTTTTAAATCCCATAATTCACAATAGCTTCCTTTTGGAAATAACTTTTAGTTTTGTGTTTTAGTAAATGAATGTCATTTTATTGTTTATACAGTTCTTATGCAGCCTTCAATTAAAAACACTTTAAATAGTGCTATATAGGTGGCCTTGGATGTTTGTGTATGAACCATGTACTAGGTTCAAAACACAACTTGGCATAATTTAGATCTTGGTTGGTTTAATATTCTTTGCTTTTTTTATTACATAATGAAGTAGGAACCAAACTCCTACATTTGAAAACATATTCCAGTATTGTCTGTATCTACGTTTCGGTAAATGACTGTTTCATTGATTAGGAAATGAAAATTCACCTAGCCAAAACTGATGTTGAAATAAACGGACATGAAAACAATATCCATAACTTTTCTACAGGAATGTATTTATTTTCATGGTCATCATCAACATCATAATCACGTCATCATTTTCCCCATCTGTGCTTCTATTTTGTCCTGATTGCCATCTGACAATAAATATTCCTTTATGTTTTGTGTCTAACTATAGTTATTTTCATCAACATTAATTGACCAGTCTGGTGTATCTAAATGATCCTCAAAATCACACTCATTATAATTAAATAAATGAAATAAATATACAAAACTGTTCCCTCGAAACTTTCAAAGTATTTCCACGATTTTCTTCATTTTTGGAAGATTTGCCAGGGAATTGTGAACCTAATGGAATGGGTCATTCTATAATGTCAAAGGGGTTTCTTTATTTTTCAATCTTTGTATGTTTTGTCTCACAAATAATTGTTTGCCCTTTACTTGTGTCCAAGCAATTTATTTACAATTGATTACAACATGTATGCCCGTTTGATATACCTCCATAATAAATAAGATAAACTATTTTTCATAAATAACTTTTATTCTCTCTAGGTAAATAATGTACTTATCCATAGAACTTGACCCAAATAATTTCACTTTATCTCTTTGATCATGACCAGAGATGTGTTATATGTAACCCAGCATGAAACTGTAAATTGGATGTACCTAATTGTTTATTATGCATGCAGATAAGATGGCCATTGCAATCTATTTGAATGCTGTGTTTGTTGTAGTAAATCTGGGGAAACCTTTATTGCAATCCATAATACTGAGGAACCCGCACATACAATAAACATTGTTGTTTAAAGCAACTTGCAACAGGCAGTATCTTCTATGGCTATGCTGGTAGTTACAGCTTATGTTGGACATGAGTATTATCAAATAACTGATATAAAATTGTTGGCTGCTAGTGATAAGCCCCGCCTATAATGCTGTGTGTAGCATCTACCGGCGATGGGCCTTTAAACATATATTTGTATAGTTTCTTTTGAAAGACATCACTTGCACTTCAAATTTTATTTTTTTATTTTGTAATGTTGAATTTTACAGGGACAGAAATACCACGTTCATGTTTTGTGTAGATTACATAATGATTGCTAGTTATGGGAGCCAGCAATATTTAGTTTCGTGTGTTTTATAATTGTTTGTTTATTTCCAGATCCCAATTCTAATTACATAGACTGTTGTAATGAGACTAGCAGTACACACCTGTGTTTTATGTTCCATACCAAACACAGTCCAAGGAATGTAAGTAAAACTTCATAATTCTCCACACCAAACACAGTCCAAGTTATGTAAGTTAAAATGCATAGTTTACTATACCAAACACAGTCTTTGAAATGTTAGTTAAAATGCATAATTTACCATACCAAACACAACTTACAAGGAATGTAAGTTATAATGCATAATTTAATATACCAAACACAGTCCATGGAATGTAAGTTAAAATGCATAATTAACTATACCAAACACAGGTCATGGAATGTAAGTTATTATTTATAATTTACTTTACCAAACACTGTACATGGAATGTAAGTTATAGTGTTTAATTTACTTTACCAAACACAGTCCATGAAATGTAAGTTTTAATGTATAATTTACAAAACCAAACACAGTCCATGAAATGTAAGTTATAATGTATAATTTACAATACTAAACGCAATCCATGGAATGTAAGTTAAATTGCATAATTAACTATACCAAACAATCCATGGAATGTAAGTTATAATGCATAATTTACTATACCAAATGCAGTCCATGGAATGTAAGTTAAAATGCATAATTAACTATACCAAACACAGTCTATGGAATGTAAGTTATAATGTATAATTTACTATACCTAACACAGTCTATGGAATGTAAGTTATAATGTATAATTTACTATACCAAACACAGTCTATGGAATGTAAGTTACAATGTATAATTTACTATACCAAACACCATCCATGGATTAAAGTTATAATGTATAATTTACAATACCAAACACAGTCTATGGAATGTAAGTTACAATGTATAATTTACTATACCAAACACCATGCATGGATTTAAATTATAATGCATAATTCACCATACCAAATTCAGTCCAAATGTAATTTACAATGCATAATTCACAGTATGGGACACAGTCCAAGTAATATTAAAGTTAAAATGCATAATTTACTTTAAATTCAAGTTTTAAGTTACTTTTATGAAACAATAAGCTTAAAAACTTACGTATAAGTGGGTCCTCAATAGCTGAGTTGTTTACCTGGTACAGCACTGTCTCGAGATGATTGACCTCTCACTGCTGAGGTCTTAGGTTCAGGCCCGTCACCTTCCAAACACTAAGTGTGAGAAAGGTTGCCAGTTACTTGCAGAATAATGGTATTTCTATTTGCATTCATGTTTATGCATATGAGGTCTCCCCTCCATCAATAAAACTAGATGCCATTTATAACTTAAGTTACAACTCGGTAGTTGTTTGTAAATTATAATGGTACACGTTATTTTAAAGTTTGTTTCCATGAAATAATTCCTTTCTCCCATCAGCATATCATTTCATTAAATACTTTTACTATACATGAAAATTATGTTTCAGAATTATGCCTGTCTCCCTGCACGTGCAACCACAGACCGACCAATGTGTAAATTCCAGAGTGACTGTTACTCCCCTAATGCGGAGATCTCATGCGTCTACCCTTCAGTAGATAATCAAACCAAACTACTGCGGATCATACATGGACATAAACCTCCGTTACTCTTCCTCGGTCATCCACTAGATCTACATTACTCAGGTTTGTCTTGCACATGGCCATGTTTTATCTTATGGTGGACAGTTAATTGGCGTTAGAATGTTATAATTTAACTGTGAAAGGTGTTATTTGGGCAACCGGTAATCTCATTATAAAAACGATGGAACAAAAACAACATTTCTGTAGAATAAAAAAGAAAATATAAATTTGGCTTTATAATAAATCGAAGTACTTGAACGTACTGATATCTCGGCTTTGATTAATATTTATATGCCGTCTTAAAGGGAATATATTGGGATTTTTCAAAAGTTAAAAATTGGCTTAAAACATTTTTCCAGTATACCATGCCTATATATATTCACTGACCCCATTTTGCCAAAAGTATATCTATTTAAATATGCCAAAATAATAAATTGAAATGGGCTTTCTTACTTTGGTTAAAGTAAAATGGCAACGTATTTTGTGCATATTAAATGAATCGTGTGATTTCATTTTGATTTCAATTTGATCTGTTATGCAGGTTTACACAGATTATATTTGTTAATGATACCCAGATGCTTATTATCCAATTTGATAATTATTTTATTCTTTGAGACATTTATAACGTGTTTTTTTTCCTGGGCTGCATTCAGGTTGGTTAAACATTTGATAACGTTAGCTAACACATTTTCCTGGACACTGGCTCGACCTCATATTAGCATACAGTGTGCATTAATTTTAGGGAACCAGGCATTAAATATGTTTGCTGTTTAACGGTGCTGAATACTGCCTTTAATTTGATTGATGTTGTTGTAGCATTCGTTTTACTTCATGCAACCTTTTGTAAAACTGACGATACAATGTCCACAAAATGTTGTTATTATTTCATTTGTTTCTGCTTGCTTATATTAAATACATGATAAAATGAAATTCAAGGAATAAAAAGTAGTACCTGTCAATTTGGCTGTGATTGACACTGCAAAGCTTGATTACGACACCACAAGCAGGGCTATGCCTTTGACATAAAGCCTGACTAATAAAACAGACAAAATAATGTCACAGCATATATGTAAAATAGGCAAATTGTGTTGTCAAAAATCATTATTTGTCAATAAAATAAATTTGTTTTTCTTTTCTATATATTTTTCTCTGTTTATTTTGAGCAATTACAGGTTATTTGGTTTATTGATACAATGGAAATTTGTTTTAAAAATATTCACACATTTGTTATTTTCATACATATTTTCTTCTATTTCCATTATTCTGAGCAATTACATGTAATTTATTTGATCAATTCAGTTGTAAATTGTTATTTACATACACGTTTCCTTTATTCCAGTTTTTCATAGCAATTATATGTAAATTATTTTGTCAATACAAATGTTATGTGTTATTTTATACTCATTTTCTCTATTTCAGTTATTCTGAGCAATTACATTCCTAACGGATCTCTCATCCCACTAAATCTGCCTTATGTCATCGAAACATTCTGCAAGTATCCTTTACAAAGCCATCGTAGTGGCAAAATTGCCTCGGTATTATTTAAGACTGAAAATAACAGTATGTGATGTGTTAATTGGCTGATTTTTAATACCCAGATAAATTTACTTGTTTAATTTACAAAAAAAACTTTATGGAGGGAAGTCAAAAATTAACAAACATACATGTAAATTGCTACCTAAAATGACGACTTTTGTTAACAAAACTTTTGGATTTTGTCATTGAGTCATTTAGTTATATAATACTGGTTAACTTTATGTGCAGTCGAAATATACATAAGTTGACATTTTGGTACATAATTACATGGCTGGCGACAGATGTAGATATATTTGTAATGGTGGATGATTACATATATATGTCTACTCATTTCAAGTCTGCATGTACATATTAAACTCACTCTTCACCCTGGTGAACATGAAGTCTGGTGGTGGAGCAGCTGATCCAATATATGAGGTTCCGTGTTCGAATCCCATCACGGCCATGTGTTGTGTCCTTAAGAATGACACTTTATCATTGTCATTTGTCATTGGTCTCCATAAACACTGTGAACATAGCTTCGTATTTCCTAAAATATCCTGCCAGGCAAATGTCACACACAGTGTTTTAAGAATGGTTTGGTAATAAAATTCATTAGGTAAAGGTACTATAAGGAAATTGGATACCAAGTGATTTGAAACAAAGAATGAATGTAGGTTTTGACATGGTATCATTTCTTGTATATTTCTCTGTCCTTGAAATGTAGCAAGGGTGAAATATGTCATAAACAGTGGTGTTATGAACCATTATGTTGGTGATCTGACTTGCATTTCCATTCATTTGTTGACGTTGTGACCGAGATTCATTGGGTACCTTTACCTAATAAATCCATTATACATTAGTAAATATATTCTTTAAGATTCTTGACCATTGCCTGTGTGTAAGTGTTTACATCAGTTGTAAAATATGTACTTGTACACAATTATAGACGTCGTCATGATTTACAATGGTTGATCTGAATAGTAAAGACATTTTGTTCAAATTAGGAAAGAAAATAAATCAAATGATGTAGCTTCTGAAAATGTACACATATAATAAAGTGGCAATACAATTATATACATGTACTCTGGATACCAAAATGCGTAAGTTACTGTATATCTCTGTACTGGTAATATTGACATAAGAAATCATATTGAGAGTCAACTGCTATTATACTCCCTTTGATAACTATTTTTTCAGTAAATATATACTTTCCTCAGCACTGTAAGAAACTACCTTTCTAAGTTAATAACTATTTTTTCAGTTAACTGTCACATTTTTACGTACAAGCCTTAACTTGTCACCTCAGATATCTCATCTCTTTGTCTGGAGCACTTGTAATTCTGAATGTTGTACCATGCTACGCGCTTGACGGCCAGTACATCTGTCAGGGATTTATAGAACTCGGTCTCCGCTCCACCATACCAGATCGTGATGTCCGAGGTGCCATCTACTCCCTCATAGTTCTGTTTGGATCGCTGTTACTACTTTTAAATGTGATACTGGCCATGTGGACGCTGTTTGTTGGCTGAATTGCTTAAATGAACTGCTTTTGGAAAATTGATGTTGATAAGTGACGTTGATGAGATTATCGGTTGTGACCACTCATTCGGGAGTGGCATGTCAGTTTGCAATAAGGGGCCTTAAATATTAAATGTGGAAAGCTGAACTTCATTATTTTTCTGAAAAAAAGTATGAAGTTAATTAATATTGCCGATGGATTGCAGATTGATAAAGATAATTGGTGAACTCAAAAGATCACTTAGTGAAGAGGTGTCTAAAAATTATTGGTAATAAATTTAAATTGATTGTTAAAACAAAGTAATTCTGTGAAAATGATTTATATATATTTTTATATTAATGCTGACTTGTGTGGTCATATGAAGTTTTGTAAATAACTGAATTAAATTAATCATGTTTAAGAAACCCTCTTTAGTCTGATTAACTTCAAAACTTCAAATCAAGACTGATCAAATGACGTTTTCAAATTCAGTTATCATGTTTTCAGCAATTACAAATGGTTATTTAAATGGCACAGTTTGGACAAATGCTAAAATAACTTTAAAAGTAGTTTGATTTGAGTATTGATTTGTTTTCAATACTTAGCAATGTGAATTGACCGTGAAAATGGGGAAAAAACAAGATTAGAGGTACAGGTATATGGATCATCAAAGATACACAGAAGAAGTGCAGTGGATAGAGTGTAGGTCGTTACCATCAGAGATCAAGGGTTTAACTCCCATACTCTACTTAATGGCCTCTCAAAAAGAACACTAAGCACTAGTCCTGCCAAGGAAATAGGCTGGAAAAGGATTCATAAGCTCCGAGCATTCTTTGCAATCCACCTAAAATGGTTATAAACTGAAGATACAGTGAATAGTTGTTACCTTCCCTGGTTGATCTGACCTTGGATAGAAGGTGAATTACAAGATAGTTGGGAAATGACACAGGAGACCTGTACTTGGACATTGGGGCAATAACACTACTGAGTGAAAGTAGATTAATGTGGACCAGTTGACTGTCAATGGCATGATTGTCATCAGAAGCAAAGTTACTGAAGAAGAGTTATTTATTTAAAAGTCAAGTATGGGGAAGAAGTTTTGAAATGTTCAATATTTTAACAAAATAAGGCAGCATAGTAATAAACTTTCAACTTTTCTGTGCGATTGTCTTGCAGTTGATGGATTTGTTTTATTATTTATTTCCATGTTCTATATTTGTTGTTTGAAAGCATTAAATATTTCTATCTCATATTATGTGAGTCATGACCCTTGAATACATTATAAGACTGAAATTATCAACAAAATGCGGATATATGCAAAATTATATTTTAATATAACTATGTACTATTATTTTTTTCTGATACGTCAGAAAATAATAAAGTTAAATTAATTCAAAGTTTGGTTGTAATTTATTATTACCATCAATGGGATTTTAATGTGATTTTTATCACTGATAATTAACATTAACCTTTGCAAGTCCTAAGATTTTCATACAAAACAAAATGTGACAGAAACATGTCATTGGCAGATAATTTTTGCCAATTTTAAAAACAATATTATCTACAAGGCTTGCGATACTTCATAAACTTATGTTACCGAAACACTGAATAGATTTTCCAGGTTTTTCAAATTTTACACTATGAAGTTTGTTAACTTAAGAATGTTAGTGAAACAGGTTCAAGCTTTCTCAGCAAGTACCATTTAATGTTGAGTGAAAATGAAGTAACTTTATTCACAGGGATATTTTTGAAAAAGTAATTTTGTCTTCAAGTAAAAAGGAGGTTGAATGCTACCTACCTGTACATGAAATATTTACTCCTGTTGCATTCTTCTTTCCAGTTTGACAGTTTTCATTTTTTATGTATTTTGAAGAAAACCAGAGGCCTAATAGGGCCTGAGGACACCCTACTGACTCGTAGTGGTCATAGCACTTTTTGAAATTCCACAATTTTGCCCTCTTTAGGGGGTCGTCTCAACAACTTAATGGATAAATACACCCACCACGCCCATACTGAACAAAATATGAATAACTATGAAAAGGAAATACTTTAAATTCCCATATCATTCATCTGTAAAAAAAATATAGTCCCCTGTACAGAACCATTATACAACCCAGCCCCTTTATTTGTCAGAACTTCAATCACCCACTCTTAAGTGATTTGTTATGAGCAGAAATAATTCAAATATTAAAAAGTTTTTTTGTACCATGTGTAATGAAAAAATTCTGTTTTCCCTATAAACTTCCCATGTAAAAGTCACATTACAGGGCCCCAATATATCCCAGCCCTTGTAAGATGTAAGGATAATTTATATCAAATATGAACTAGTTTTACTGAAAGGTTATTGAGAGGAAATATGTGAAAATTCCCAATTTTAACCTTATTGCCTCATCCGCTCCCTGGCCGCTTCTGGAAATTCAATCCTCTTTATTGAACAAAATCAAATTTATTGTTACTAGACAATGCTTTAGATCTCAAATTGAACAACATATTTACCCAAATGGACAAAAAAATGAGAATTTCCATTTTCCCATAGTTTTCCATGTAAAACTCAAATACCCTTACAGGGCCTCTATACATCACAGTGTCCCTTGTTTGTACAAACTTAGATTTCTTAATCATAGGGATAATTTATATCAAATATGAACAAATTTGACTGACCGATCACCATTATGTTTAAAAAGTTTACATCACTGACCTTGACCAACACAATGGACATTTTTTGTTAGTTCCAATTAAAAAAAAAAAACAATCTATCTGGCTTTTCAGTAATGGTATCGATTCTGTAAACCGCCTTGTTACCAAAAGTTACCATCACTGACCTTGACTTATTTAATGGACTTTATAAAAAAAACGAGCATCTGAACCCACTTGCAGTGCTCTTGTTTTCATTTATAATAGGTAAGATTTCAATCATACTGATGTGTAGTTGATACAATTTCAAAACTTCAACCTCAGCATTAAGAGGTAAATAACATTAAATTATGTGGATTGAAATAACAAATAACGTGCATACATACAGAAAATATTATTTATTATGACACTTGAAATATCTTTGATACATGTACATGACTGAGGTAAAGTGTACTAGTAGTTAGCACAATTAAAAAACAAACTTTGTAATTATATTAGTGTTAACAAACAACAGGCCATGTATCACAAATGGCTAAAAAAAATATGCACAGTGAAACACCACCTTTGGAACCAGACAACAGTGGTCTTAATAGCAGGGTGGTCTTATTGAATTCAGTACAGGTATACAGTCAAACCTGTCTTAAGCAGCCAGTCAAGGGAAGGAGCAAATGTGGCTTTTTATGCAGGTTAATTTGCTCTCAAAGCATATAAATGGGAAATAACAAAAGTGGCTGCTTAAGATAAGTGGCTATTTAATTGAGGTGACCACTTATACAGGTTTGACTGCATGTGCGAACTGGTAACTGCATCTCTGTACGCCCACTGGTGGTTGATTCAAGTGTAAACCTTAATTACATAGTCAAACCTTTCTTAACCCTTTACTTCATAAAGACGCCTTTGGACACCTATAATATCAAAAGCATTAATTCACCCTGTATCAGCAATGGATGAATTATGTCTATATTAACTGACAGAGTGGAAAACAGTGCAGGAAGTGTTCAGACCTGAACTCTTCCTGCACTGTTTTCAAAGGCCTTCTGTGACTGGTGCGGGAAAACGTGTATCTATGGAGTAATGGGTTAAGCAGGTAGTGATAGGAAGCAGCAAAAGTGGCCTTTTAAGACAGGTTGTTGCTTAAAAAGGTTAATTTGCACTGAAAGCATAGAAATTGGAAATAGCAAAGATGGCTGTTTAAGACAATTTATTTGTGTATTTAGTGACAGTCACTTTACAAATATTTTCATATATTTTTGCATATCTATTTAATCTTTTTTTATGCTTGTTTGTTTTTTATTATTTTAACATGGTTCATAATAAAAACAGCAAGTAGTATTTCCCATTGTTACTATAAACTTTTTATGGTTCAATATCTTCCATCTACCCACATAACCCCTAAATTCATATATGTGAAAACTGGACAAAACATGTGGTTGGGTCACAATTGGTGGTTGTTTCAGTAAATTAGCTCGGTGCACATATTATCTGAGTAAACAATCATTAAATAAAGAAATAAAAAATTTATCCTTGAAATAAATGCCAATAAAAGCTAAGGGTGGTCTCAATATTGCAGTGGTCATAAGGTGGAGTTTTACTGTACATGAATTGTATGCAACCATCAAATTTTTTTTTCTTTAATTAATTCACACATACTGCACATTTATGATTATTTACCATCTATTGAACGGAGCTTCTTCATGCAACGGGTCAATTATTTTTTTAAGCAATAATTTATCTGCAATTGATCAACATGGAAACTTTACTGTCATAGTATTCAGTTTAAAAATTCTAATTATTTTCATTTATAAGGTAACATCTTTATGTCAGATAATTTAAAACACTTAAACAGTTATGAATCTATTAACTATATCATTATTTGTATTATTATACCTAAAATAAACATTATGGTAAAAAGGTCACTGCTCTTTTGTTCAAATTTAATTTTTTTTTTACATTAATATATCTGTACTATTACTTCCCTTTGAATGGTTATTAGATAGAATTGATGGGTAATATTAAATTAAAGTCAAATTGCTGTTCTATGGAGAAAAAAAACATTAGCCTCGCATCTTTTTTATGTTTATGTATAAATGAAAATCACCTTCAAATATCAAATTGTTTCGATGACTTATTTTGTCACTTGTCTACCTGAGATCATGTGACATATCTGACCAATCAGATGCAAAATAAAAATAATACAATTACAAGTGCTTTTTCTTTTTTATAAATAGTGATCATGTGATACAATTCAACTAATCAAATGCAGTTTAAGGTAACAAGAATTATTACTTCAAGACACCTATGCATGACCGATGAAACACTTAACTTATGAAATTCTCAAAAACACTACAACATAAAAGACCGTTGGCCAGTATACCATATTGAATGTAATCTTGATGTCGTCCAACGATTCAACATTCACAGGAATTTTACCTACATGTATTTTTGAACATGTTAAATATGTACAATGAACTTGATTTCATGAATTGTTAATGTCATGATCATAAATAGGCTGCGAAAGTCTGATGGTATAAACAATGACAGTAACGGTAACGAAGCTGATGTATAATTCAATAGATATTTACACAATCTTTTTTTATAATATATATAATTAACAATTATATATTTATGAAATTATGTACATCAATGGTTGAACACAATTTTGTGTTTTAAAACAAGTAGTTTTTAAAATGATATAAAAAACAATATACTAAATCTGCAAATAGATAAAACATTGTTAAACAGATGTGGTATATAAATAGGATGGAGAACATAAAAATCTATCTTAATTCATTTGAAATAAACTATTTAAAAAATAATAAAAATTCTAAAATATCTGAGTGGACAATGATTTTTTTTACATTTTCAACACACTACAGGGCTGTGAAAGTGGAAGATCTGATGCATAAACATGAAACTTTCTCTTAAAGTGTTTCTACTAAGCTGGGCTGGAATCCATAAACTCAGTAGTGAGAGGAAAGTGACTCTTGACCACTCCACTAGAGGATCATTGAATGGGCAAATAGAGACAGAAGAGGGGACGTCTTTTAGAAGTTAAATATCAGTAAAATGAAGCTGCCAAACTGGGAATGGATGCCAAGAGACTTTGCCAAGGGATTGTGTTCTTTGTAATGGGATTAATGTTACTACTGTCCAAAGGCATATCAAAGCGAGATTAATATTATTAAAGGGATGATTGTAATCAATTGCCCATTGTGAATAATATTAAAGGGAGATAATGGTATATTACCTACCGTTGAGAGGAATATTAAAGGAAGATAATTGAATATCCCACTGTTGAGAGAAATATTAAAGAAAGATAATAATTAATTACCAACTGTTACTGAGTCATATAAAAGGGAGATAATAATTAATTTAACTCAATGTGAGAAATATTAAAAGGAGATAATTATCAAATACCACCGTTTTGAGTAATATTAAAAGGGATAATAATCAATTACCTTACATTACACGAAATATTTAGGGGAGATAAACAGTTACCCCATCTGTGGCAAGGAATATTAAAGGGAAATAACTACTAATACTCAGAGCAATTCTGGAGTTTTCATACCTTGGCTTACAATACTTACTCCAAATAATTATAATATCGTTAAGAGGAATGCACGCAGATAAAATCAGGAATGAATAAAATAAAAACTTACAAACAAATGAAATCAGATTAAAACTAAATGTTTTAAAATAGCACTTTCTGATAAACCCTCTAAATTTTCATACATGCATCTATATACAAAATTATTGCTAACAGATATGAGAATCTATAAATGAGACATCAACAACACAGCAAAACTTGTTTCATTAACAAAAATGTGAATGTATTAAGTGAATATAAACAACTAACATTAGAAATCAGATTTAGGTCAGTCAAGCTTGGCTTGCACTTAATACAGAGTAAATTAAACTTGGTCTGCCAATTAAAAATTAAAATTAAAATCATAACACATTTTTTATTCTTATAAAAAAGCTAATACAAAGAATACAAAACATTTCACTAAATTCATTCTCTTCAACATATTACAGGTAAACTTACTCACATGTACAAGTATTTTAAGACTGAGCTGGGCTTGAACTCACAATCGTGATGAATGGTAAACGATCCAGAGACTGTGCTTTGGACCACTTGGTTAACCAGTGAATTCCTACTTAAACTACATTAACATTTAGGTTTTACTCAGAGTCCGGTGTTCCTACTTTGTCAGTCATTTGTCCCAAGATATGTTAAGTTTTTGTAACGAAACGAAACCAACAAAAACTTTTGATCGAGGACTAAAACTTCCACATTGATACACTTAAAAAATACATACCACCGAATAGTCATATTTTACAACTGTAAAATAAATATCATTCAGTACCAGCTCTAGGGCTTTCTTCGTTTCTACTTACAGAACCACACTTTCTTGTATCGAGTGCTTAGTGCCGACACTTGAAAATACACTTGAATACCAATATAATGCATTCACATCCATATTTAGATATGTGTTCAGATGCTATACTGTTGTTGTATGGTGTTTAGGGTCGCTTTCAACACTTTCCAGTTGTATCGCCCACTCGAGACAGTTTACTAAGCGTTGCCACACTGGAGTATCATACTGCAGACACATGGCATGATACCCCACCCAGTCACATTATACTGACACCAGGCCAACCAGATCTAGAACTATCCTCTATACGCTGAGCGCCAAGTGAGAAGCTTATAATACCATTTTTCAAGTCTTTGGTATTACCTGGCAAGGGATCTAATCAAAGACCTACGGCATTCGAGGCGGACATTCTGCCCTGCGACCAACACTGGCTGTGTGCAGATGCAAAATGTGTAGTTGGAAATGTTTAACACTATTTTCAACACATTACAGCTTATATTTACAGCCATCAGATTTATTAATGGAGGAAGATCTCTGGATCGTATATAGGAATCTGAGTATAACCACAATCGATTACCCTGGTAACTGGCAAATCTTCTCACAAACATTTTGGACCAAGCTGGGCTTGAACACACAACTGCAGTGGTGAGCGGTAAGTGAGCTTCAGTCAGAGTGTTTAACCACTCAGCCACAGAGAAAACTTGGGGTCCTTACAAAAACGTATTGACCATAATATTATAACAACATGAGAAAAATATATGTTTCCATAAACATAAATTTGACAAAAACTTCGAAGAAAACAAAACAAAAGTGAACAAACAAAAAGAATGTCAAGTTCATGATAATTTAAATAATTATCATATGCTACACTTTGCATAACAAATTAGAGAGTCAGATTACCGTAATCAAATGGAATGTCGTATAGTACACATGGCACAAGTAAGCATATTTCCTTTATACCTATTCACACACACGATTGGTCAATTCAGATTAAATTAAATCATTTGAATGTGCTTGTAATCTTGGCCTTCTTGTTCATTAAAAAAAGCTTCCAATGACTGACTGACAGCTGGAACTTTGATAGGCCTTTTACCATTAACTAATCATTAACAATCCTGACGCCATGCGAAACTTTGTGTTTGTCTGAACATTCAAAACAAACGGTCAGAATAGTGTAAAATGAATGCTGCTTTTCTTTGATTTCGACTTTTAACAAATTATGCAAAGATTGGAAACTCTAACTTGATGTGCAGGCGTAGTACATGTATATATCATAATTTACAACATTTTCATATTTGTTAAGAAATGAGACAGGTATAGTCTTTACAAGATTCTATTCCCACAATCATCATTTATTATATGTAAATAAACTAGCAAATTTCACGCCACACACTTTTCATCGTTACCGGGTATATACAAAACTTTCAAATATTATCATTGTAAATCTAAATTTAACAATACCTTGATTCCTTATATTTTGTTAAGTATTAATTTTAAAATTCTATGTACTATCATGATATAGTTAAAATTAATTATATATTTCAAATTTAATAGAACCATTAAGATTTTTTTCCAAATTTTCCAAAATCTTTGCCAAACATCAAATTTTAAGGAAGGAGAAATTATGAACTACAATATAACTATATTCTATTAAATATTTACATTTAAATAATGTTCATAATCCTTGAAGTTGTGAAAAACCCACCTCCATTCAATCATACATGTCATATAAGCTGTGAAGTAGTTGTCTACAACTGTGAAACATTTTCTATATATCACTTATGACAAACAAGCATTAACATAAGCTGCCTGGCACACAGACGCACAAACTACTGTCTGTAAATTTGGTTAGGTCGACTTTGGTTTATTATCCAATTATTCAAAAGATCTCTGTTTCAGACTTGAGAAAACCTCCAATTGTCTTCAATTTCAATGCTTTTTGTCGACTTTGACTTCTTCATGACCTTGACATTGTTTGCATTGGCATCTCTCGTTGTGCCGTTTATCAATCCAAGTTTTGACTTGGACGTGTTTGAAAGGTGAAGTGAATAATCATGTGATGATAGATCCATATCGGGTGACATCGAGGCCAGTCGTAAACATTCTGTAGTGTTTGTAAAATCCTCAGTGTCTTCAAATATGGGGTCAAATTGGATATATGTTGACGATCGATTTTGATTGTTTTTGTTTGATTTTCTCGAGTCGTTGTTATTGTCTACTGAAGCCTGAACTATCTGTATTGGATCAACATCCTGTTTTGTTACTTTTCTGATTCTGCCGCCATTTTGTTGAGATTTGGCAGACTGTGACGACAATGATGATGAAGATCTGCCATCTTTACCAGATCTTCCAGAAATGTCTTTTGCCTGATCGACATCAGTTATTCCCATCCTCCTGGCGTCACGACCAGACGAAGATTTACGACTGTCTAAACTTAAAGCGTCAAGTTTTGAATTGACCATAGACGGGATATCATCACTGATGGCAACCCGATAAGATGAATTACGATTTGCAATATCTGGAACAATTCCATTTGTATTTCTTACAGCAATACGATACGAATCTGCTCTACTCATCACTTCCTCATCGGCATATGCATTATTATATGATTTTGCACTCGGACTCATATCCATGGCAACACGATAGGGACCACTTTGTTTTGTCGGTGGCAACACAGGGTAACTTTTACTTGGATTCATTGCAACACGATAAGAACCGTTTCTATTATTTGTCCTTGTGGCAACACGATATGAGTCAGAACGAGACGAACAGACACCTTGATTTACATCTCCATTTGGTGAAGCAGATGAATGTTGAAATCCATTTGAATTTGAAATGCCCAAGCCCTGACTAGATGGATCGGACACATTTTTTGAGATAGAATTACCAGGAAATCCTGATGGGTACGATCTCGATGATGTCATTGACTGAGGCTGATGGTTTCTTTGTTTTGAATGTGCACTCTGTAAAGTGTTGTTAGGTGGCACACCACGGGTGTAGGCATTTGCACCTGACATATCCGAGGGTAATGATCTACGATTACTCACGTCATGACTACGGTAGGATGGTTCTTTTCTTGTATCTGCTCTACTCTGTCTTTCAACCTGCCTTTGAGGTTTTCCAGATTGCATTTCCGGCATAACTGGAGAAGAAAATGAACTAGATGTAGAATTTAGTGACATCTGCGTCACTCTGGTCAAATCATTGTCTGACGAATCGAGTGACCGTCTACCTGGTGTTGAACTATACGATGTAGATGACATATTTGACTTATAACTACTGTTTGTATCAGGCATTCTAAAGCTGGAAAATGACATTTTACTCCCATTCTCATGTAAATTACTCAAGTTTCCATTTTTTTCTTGAGTAACTATAGGAACAGTGTCTACCCTATTTCTTCCACTATGAACACCATTCTGTTTATTCAAGTGTAAATTTGTATTGACCTGGTAAGTGTCGTTTTCTATTTCATTTGTTGGCGTTTTGCGCATATCCAACAACGAATCTAATGAGCCAGTGGGTGTACTGCTCATAGAAAAATCCATATTAGACAAATTTGGCGAACTTGAAGGACTTGCCATGCTCATGTATGTCGAGTCTTCGTGGAAATTCAGACAATCTGATGAGGCAAGTGAGTTTGAGCTTCCAGCTGATTTCAGGGAACCAGCTGACTGCATATCCATATACATGCTGGTATCTGAATTTTGTGAAGAACCAGAATTTTGTCTGCTAGGGTCTCTTGAAGCTAATACTGGACTGACTGCATATAGGTTAGGTGATGTTTTGCTGCTTGACGAAGAAGACTGTGTAGAAGCATGGGGAGTCGATTGAGCATTTGGTTTGATTTTTGATGTTGAATATATCGGAGTCCTATTCACCACTTCTGTTGTGTTTCTTTTATATGTCTCTGTCCTCTCTTTGTTCGACCCCTTTCCACGACTTCTGTCACCTGACCTTGACCTTGGAGTCACAGTAATAACAGGCTGATACTTAAGAGGAAGATTCTTTTTACAGCTACTTTGCTGATTGCGCTTTGGTTTTGTATTTGCTTTGTCCTGTATTGGCAATGCTAATTGGTAACTCTGATCTGGGTATATAGAAGTTTGGAATGATGAGGTGTGTGACACAGATGAGGGAATAAATATATTGCCTTCACTTGATGAAGAGTTAGTAGGTGAAGGCAAAGGAACCTGAACAGAGTCCTGTGCTCCGTGATTAAACAAATTCAAAACTGGAGCAAAGTTCAGTGATTTCTGTGGTCTGTTACCATCAAACTGCTTTTCCGGAGTTTTAAGTATACCTGAGGTAGGGTTGGATTTATGCGATCGCGGCCAAGATTGGTAACTCACCTCACTTTGAATCCCTGATGTTTTATTAGTATTTGAACTCTTAGGAAGTGTCAGTGAATCGTATCCATGATCAGCACACTCTAAATTTGATTTAGAATGCTTGAGGGATAGCTCTGAACATAAAATATTGCCATCCACAGTAACGGAACTTCCAGTCTGATATGAAAACTGCGAAAATCCTGAAGTATCATTAATGTTGGATAGTTCTAAATCACTTCCTGTTTCACTAAAAATGTAATTATCTACTTTTCTGTTTAAATTCTTACACCTGAATTTGTCTGAAGCACTGTCTGGTGAACTCTCATCATCGCTTGTTGATAGAGCAACTAATGAAGGAAATCCTGTAGATGATAGATTTGTTTTATCATGCACACGTGAAAACACAGCCTCAGCGTCAGACTCTGATATGGAAGAATCCCGAGATGGAAAAGAATGTAACTCAGGATGGTGTGGATTATTTTTATCTTCGACCAGATCTTTGCTGGAAGTTGATGAAGTTCTTGGTGGGGGAGCAGGTGGTGTAACCTTACTTAACACTTTCGCCTGACTCGTTGAATTACCTTTTCTTAAACCAGCAAATTTATCACTAAAATCGGGTCTATGAATAACACTTTCAGCACTACATATGCTTATAGAATCTTTTGTGGGGGAATAATCATCACCGTCTTCATCAACAAGGGTATTTGTGCTCTTTTTCAAACCACTATCGTTGTGGAAAGAGGTATAAAATCCTTCCTGATCTACTGAATATATAGAAGACTCTTCATCGGTTATTTTCCGTGAGTTGTCCTCTGACATCATCAGGTCAAGAGCCAGGATGTTCTTTTTCGTCAGGCGGGAGAGCGTTGACGAGTTATCAGCATTTTCAGCTTCCTCGCGTTTGGCTGCACGTATTGCCAGACTTTGAATCCATGTTTCAGTGTCTAGTTCTGTGAAATTAGATTTGGGATTACCAATAGAGACAGAGTCGGTACTTCCGGCGATGGTACTGTTGCCGTCTGCTGCATAGCCAGCAGTGCTGGTGGTGTCTGTTACACAGCTGGAATAGATCAAATGTACATATTACAACACTGTCTTACTATAATTACATGAGATATAATCTAGACAAGA
This sequence comes from Panopea generosa, assembly GCA_029582155.1. NCBI lineage: Eukaryota > Metazoa > Mollusca > Bivalvia > Adapedonta > Hiatellidae > Panopea > Panopea generosa. The sequence continues at coordinate 53,304,033 of CM055898.1, forward strand.
ATTCTAAATAATTAGCAATATATCTTTTTAAGGGGGTTTTACTGTACCTTATTTATCAATTAAGCCGTTAAGACATCTAAAACTTGACCTAACTAATAATTTTGTTTGACTTTATTTATTACTTAACAAAATTATATTGTGATGGAATGTTGATACTCATTCATAAAATTTAAGCTTGAGTGGCAAGTAAGCTCAAAGTTAATCACTCTCGGATTCGTTTCCTAGATTGGTCGTGTGAAGCATGGGACAATAGTATACCTCCAACCTCTAGCATGAGTGGCCTATACCATAACACAATACATGGGACAATATTATACCTCCAACCTCTAGCATGAGTGGCCTATACCATAACACAATACATTACATGGGACAATATTATACCTCCAACCTCTAGCATGAGTGGCCTATACCATAACACAATACATGGGACAATATTATACCTCCAACCTCTAGCATGAGTGGCCTATACCATAACACAATACATGGGACAATATTATACCTCCAACCTCTAGCATGAGTGGCCTATACCATAACACAATACATTACATGGGACAATATTATACCTCCAACCTCTAGCATGAGTGGCCTATACCATAACACAATACATAACATGGGACAATATTATACCTCCATCCTCTAGCATGAGTGGCCTATACCATAACACAATACATTACATGGGACAATATTATACCTCCAACCTCTAGCATGAGTGGTCTATACCATAACACAATACATTACATGGGACAATATTATACCTCCAACCTCTAGCATGAGTGGCCTATACCATAACACAATACATTACATGGGACAATATTATACCTCCAACCTCTAGCATGAGTGGCCTATACCATAACACAATACATTACATGGGACAATATTATACCTCCAACCTCTAGCATGAGTGGCCTATACCATAACACAATACATTACATGGGACAATATTATACCTCCAACCTCTAGCACGAGTGGCCTATACCACAACACAATACAATACATGGGACAATATTATACCTCCATCCTCTAGCATGAGTGGCCTATACCATAACACAATACATTACATGGGACAATATTATACCTCCAACCTCTAGCATGAGTGGTCTATACCATAACACAATACATTACATGGGACAATATTATACCTCCAACCTCTAGCATGAGTGGCCTATACCATAACACAATACATTACATGGGACAATATTATACCTCCAACCTCTAGCACGAGTGGCCTATACCATAACACAATACATTACATGGGACAATATTATACCTCCAACCTCTAGCATGAGTGGCCTATACCATAACACAATACATGGGACAATATTATACCTCCAACCTCTAGCATGAGTGGCCTATACCATAACACAATACATTACATGGGACAATATTATACCTCCAACCTCTAGCATGAGTGGTCTATACCATAACACAATACATTACATGGGACAATAATATACCTCCAACCTCTAGCATGAGTGGCCTATACCATAACACAATACATTACATGGGACAATATTATACCTCCATCCTCTAGCATGAGTGGCCTATACCATAACACAATACATTACATGTGACAATATTATACCTCCAACCTCTAGCATGAGTGGTCTATACCATAACACAATACATTACATGGGACAATATTATACCTCCATCCTCTAGCATGAGTGGCCTATACCATAACACAATACATTACATGGGACAATATTATACCTCCAACCTCTAGCATGAGTGGTCTATACCATAACACAATACATTACATGGGACAATATTATACCTCCAACCTCTAGCATGAGTGGCCTATACCATAACACAATACATTACATGGGACAATATTATACCTCCATCCTCTAGCATGAGTGGCCTATACCATAACACAATACATTACATGTGACAATATTATACCTCCAACCTCTAGCATGAGTGGTCTATACCATAACACAATACATTACATGGGACAATATTATACCTCCAACCTCTAGCATGAGTGGCCTATACCATAACACAATACATTACATGGGACAATATTATTCCTCCAACCTCTAGCATGAGTGGCCTATACCATAACACAATACATTACATGGGACAATATTATACCTCCAACCTCTAGCATGAGTGGCCTATACCATAACACAATACATTACATGGGACAATATTATACCTCCAACCTCTAGCATGAGTGGCCTATACCATAACACAATACATTACATGGGACAATATTATACCTCCAACCTCTAGCATGAGTGGCCTATACCATAACACAATACATGGGACAATATTATACCTCCAACCTCTAGCATGAGTGGCCTATACCATAACACAATACATGGGACAATATTATACCTCCAACCTCTAGCATGAGTGGCCTATACCATAACACAATACATTACATGGGACAATATTATACCTCCAACCTCTAGCATGAGTGGCCTATACCATAACACAATACATTACATGGGACAATATTATACCTCCATCCTCTAGCATGAGTGGCCTATACCATAACACAATACATTACATGGGACAATATTATACCTCCAACCTCTAGCATGAGTGGTCTATACCATAACACAATACATTACATGGAACAATATTATACCTCCAACCTCTAGCATGAGTGGCCTATACCATAACACAATACATTACATGGGACAATATTATACCTCCAACCTCTAGCATGAGTGGCCTATACCATAACACAATACATTACATGGGACAATATTATACCTCCAACCTCTAGCATGAGTGGCCTATACCATAACACAATATATTACATGGGACAATATTATACCTCCAACCTCTAGCACGAGTGGCCTATACCACAACACAATACAATACATGGGACAATATTATACCTCCATCCTCTAGCATGAGTGGCCTATACCATAACACAATACATTACATGGGACAATATTATACCTCCAACCTCTAGCATGAGTGGTCTATACCATAACACAATACATTACATGGGACAATATTATACCTCCAACCTCTAGCACGAGTGGCCTATACCATAACACAATACATTACATGGGACAATATTATACCTCCAACCTCTAGCACGAGTGGCCTATACCATAACACAATACATTACATGGGACAATATTATACCTCCAACCTCTAGCATGAGTGGCCTATACCATAACACAATACATGGGACAATATTATACCTCCATCCTCTAGCATGAGTGGCCTATACCATAACACAATACATTACATGTGACAATATTATACCTCCAACCTCTAGCATGAGTGGTCTATACCATAACACAATACATTACATGGGACAATATTATACCTCCAACCTCTAGCATGAGTGGCCTATACCATAACACAATACATTACATGGGACAATATTATTCCTCCAACCTCTAGCATGAGTGGCCTATACCATAACACAATACATTACATGGGACAATATTATACCTCCAACCTCTAGCATGAGTGGCCTATACCATAACACAATACATTACATGGGACAATATTATACCTCCAACCTCTAGCATGAGTGGCCTATACCATAACACAATACATTACATGGGACAATATTATACCTCCAACCTCTAGCATGAGTGGCCTATACCATAACACAATACATGGGACAATATTATACCTCCAACCTCTAGCATGAGTGGCCTATACCATAACACAATACATGGGACAATATTATACCTCCAACCTCTAGCATGAGTGGCCTATACCATAACACAATACATTACATGGGACAATATTATACCTCCAACCTCTAGCATGAGTGGCCTATACCATAACACAATACATTACATGGGACAATATTATACCTCCATCCTCTAGCATGAGTGGCCTATACCATAACACAATACATTACATGGGACAATATTATACCTCCAACCTCTAGCATGAGTGGTCTATACCATAACACAATACATTACATGGGACAATATTATACCTCCAACCTCTAGCATGAGTGGCCTATACCATAACACAATACATTACATGGGACAATATTATACCTCCAACCTCTAGCATGAGTGGCCTATACCATAACACAATACATTACATGGGACAATATTATACCTCCAACCTCTAGCATGAGTGGCCTATACCATAACACAATACATTACATGGGACAATATTATACCTCCAACCTCTAGCACGAGTGGCCTATACCACAACACAATACAATACATGGGACAATATTATACCTCCATCCTCTAGCATGAGTGGCCTATACCATAACACAATACATTACATGGGACAATATTATACCTCCAACCTCTAGCATGAGTGGTCTATACCATAACACAATACATTACATGGGACAATATTATACCTCCAACCTCTAGCACGAGTGGCCTATACCATAACACAATACATTACATGGGACAATATTATACCTCCAACCTCTAGCACGAGTGGCCTATACCATAACACAATACATTACATGGGACAATATTATACCTCCAACCTCTAGCATGAGTGGCCTATACCATAACACAATACATGGGACAATATTATACCTCCATCCTCTAGCATGAGTGGCCTATACCATAACACAATACATTACATGTGACAATATTATACCTCCAACCTCTAGCATGAGTGGTCTATACCATAACACAATACATTACATGGGACAATATTATACCTCCAACCTCCAGCATGAGTGGCCTATACCATAACACAATACATTACATGGGACAATATTATTCCTCCAACCTCTAGCATGAGTGGCCTATACCATAACACAATACATTACATGGGACAATATTATACCTCCAACCTCTAGCATGAGTGGCCTATACCATAACACAATACATTACATGGGACAATATTATACCTCCAACCTCTAGCATGAGTGGCCTATACCATAACACAATACATTACATGGGACAATATTATACCTCCAACCTCTAGCACGAGTGGCCTATACCATAACACAATACATTACATGGGACAATATTATACCTCCAACCTCTAGCATGAGTGGCCTATACCATAACACAATACATTACATGGGACAATATTATACCTCCAACCTCTAGCATGAGTGGCCTATACCATAACACAATACATGGGACAATATTATACCTCCATCCTCTAGCATGAGTGGCCTATACCATAACACAATACATTACATGGGACAATATTATACCTCCAACCTCTAGCATGAGTGGCCTATACCATAACACAATACATTACATGGGACAATATTATACCTCCAACCTCTAGCATGAGTGGCCTATACCATAACACAATACATTACATGGGACAATATTATACCTCCAACCTCTAGCATGAGTGGCCTATACCATAACACAATACATTACATGGGACAATATTATACCTCCAACCTCTAGCATGAGTGGCCTATACCATAACACAATACATTACATGGGACAATATTATACCTCCAACCTCTAGCATGAGTGGCCTATACCATAACACAATACATGGGACAATATTATACCTCCATCCTCTAGCATGAGTGGCCTATACCATAACACAATACATTACATGGGACAATATTATACCTCCAACCTCTAGCATGAGTGGCCTATACCATAACACAATACATTACATGGGACAATATTATACCTCCAACCTCTAGCATGAGTGGCCTATACCATAACACAATACATTACATGGGACAATATTATACCTCCAACCTCTAGCATGAGTGGCCTATACCATAACACAATACATTACATGGGACAATATTATACCTCCAACCTCTAGCATGAGTGGCCTATACCATAACACAATACATTACATGGGACAATATTATACCTCCAACCTCTAGCATGAGTGGCCTATACCATAACACAATACATTACATGGGACAATATTATACCTCCAACCTCTAGCACGAGTGGCCTATACCATAACACAATACATTACATGGGACAATATTATACCTCCAACCTCTAGCATGAGTGGCCTATACCATAACACAATACATTACATGGGACGATATTATACCTCCAACCTCTAGCACGAGTGGCCTATACCATAACACAATACATGGGACAATATTATACCTCCAACCTCTAGCATGAGTGGCCTATACCATAACACAATACATTACATGGGACAATATTATACCTCCAACCTCTAGCACGAGTGGCCTATACCATAACACAATACATTACATGGGACAATATTATACCTCCAACCTCTAGCATGAGTGGCCTATACCATAACACAATACATTACATGGGACAATATTATACCTCCAACCTCTAGCACGAGTGGTCTATACCATAACACAATACATTACATGGGACAATATTATACCTCCAACCTCTAGCATGAGTGGCCTATACCATAACACAATACATTACATGGGACAATATTATACCTCCAACCTCTAGCATGAGTGGCCTATACCATAACACAATACATGGGACAATATTATACCTCCATCCTCTAGCATGAGTGGCCTATACCATAACACAATACATTACATGGGACAATATTATACCTCCAACCTCTAGCATGAGTGGCCTATACCATAACACAATACATTACATGGGACAATATTATACCTCCAACCTCTAGCATGAGTGGCCTATACCATAACACAATACATTACATGGGACAATATTATACCTCCAACCTCTAGCATGAGTGGCCTATACCATAACACAATACATTACATGGGACAATATTATACCTCCAACCTCTAGCATGAGTGGCCTATACCATAACACAATACATTACATGGGACAATATTATACCTCCAACCTCTAGCATGAGTGGCCTATACCATAACACAATACATGGGACAATATTATACCTCCATCCTCTAGCATGAGTGGCCTATACCATAACACAATACATTACATGGGACAATATTATACCTCCAACCTCTAGCATGAGTGGCCTATACCATAACACAATACATTACATGGGACAATATTATACCTCCAACCTCTAGCATGAGTGGCCTATACCATAACACAATACATTACATGGGACAATATTATACCTCCAACCTCTAGCATGAGTGGCCTATACCATAACACAATACATTACATGGGACAATATTATACCTCCAACCTCTAGCATGAGTGGCCTATACCATAACACAATACATTACATGGGACAATATTATACCTCCAACCTCTAGCATGAGTGGCCTATACCATAACACAATACATTACATGGGACAATATTATACCTCCAACCTCTAGCACGAGTGGCCTATACCATAACACAATACATTACATGGGACAATATTATACCTCCAACCTCTAGCATGAGTGGCCTATACCATAACACAATACATTACATGGGACGATATTATACCTCCAACCTCTAGCACGAGTGGCCTATACCATAACACAATACATGGGACAATATTATACCTCCAACCTCTAGCATGAGTGGCCTATACCATAACACAATACATTACATGGGACAATATTATACCTCCAACCTCTAGCACGAGTGGCCTATACCATAACACAATACATTACATGGGACAATATTATACCTCCAACCTCTAGCATGAGTGGCCTATACCATAACACAATACATTACATGGGACAATATTATACCTCCGACCTCTAGCATGAGTGGCCTATACCATAACACAATACATTACATGGGACAATATTATACCTCCAACCTCTAGCATGAGTGGCCTATACCATAACACAATACATGGGACAATATTATACCTCCAACCTCTAGCATGAGTGGCCTATACCATAACACAATACATGGGACAATATTATACCTCCAACCTCTAGCATGAGTGGCCTATACCATAACACAATACATTACATGGGACAATATTATACCTCCAACCTCTAGCACGAGTGGCCTTTACCATAACACAATACATTACATGGGACAATATTATACCTCCAACCTCTAGCACGAGTGGCCTATACCATAACACAATACATTACATGGGACAATATTATACCTCCAACCTCTAGCACGAGTGGCCTATACCATAACACAATACATTACATGGGACAATATTATACCTCCAACCTCTAGCATGAGTGGCCTATACCATAACACAATACATTACATGGGACAATATTATACCTCCAACCTCTAGCACGAGTGGCCTATACCATAACACAATACATTACATGGGACAATATTATACCTCCAACCTCTAGCACGAGTGGCCTATACCATAACACAATACATTACATGGGACAATATTATACCTCCAACCTCTAGCATGAGTGGCCTATACCATAACACAATACATTACATGGGACAATATTATACCTCCAACCTCTAGCACGAGTGGCCTATACCATAACACAATACATGGGACAATATTATACCTCCAACCTCTAGCATGAGTGGCCTATACCATAACACAATACATTACATGGGACAATATTATACCTCCATCCTCTAGCATGAGTGGCCTATACCATAACACAATACATTACATGGGACAATATTATACCTCCAACCTCTAGCATGAGTGGCCTATACCATAACACAATACATTACATGGGACAATATTATACCTCCAACCTCTAGCATGAGTGGCCTATACCATAACACAATACATTACATGGGACAATATTATACCTCCAACCTCTAGCATGAGTGGCCTATACCATAACACAATACATTACATGGGACAATATTATACCTCCAACCTCTAGCACGAGTGGCCTATACCATAACACAATACATTACATGGGACAATATTATACCTCCAACCTCTAGCATGAGTGGCCTATACCATAACACAATACATTACATGGGACAATATTATACCTCCAACCTCTAGCACGAGTGGCCTATACCATAACACAATACATTACATGGGACAATATTATACCTCCAACCTCTAGCACGAGTGGCCTAAACCATAACACAATACATGGGACAATATTATACCTCCAACCTCTAGCATGAGTGGCCTATACCATAACACATACATTACATGGGACAATATTATACCTCCATCCTCTAGCACGAGTGGCCTATACCATAACACAATTCATGGGACAATATTATACCTCCATCCTCTAGCATGAGTGGCCTATACCATAACACAATACATTACATGGGACAATATTATACCTCTAACCTCTAGCATGAGTGGCCTATACCATAACACATACATTACATGGGACAATATTATACCTCCATCCTCTAGCATGAGTGGCCTATACCATAACACAATACATTACATGGGACAATATTATACCTCCAACCTCTAGCACGAGTGGCCTATACCATAACACATACATTACATGGGACAATATTATACCTCCAACCTCTAGCATGAGTGGCCTATACCATAACACAATACATTACATGGGACAATATTATACCTCCAACCTCTAGCATGAGTGGCCTATACCATAACACATACATTACATGGGACAATATTATACCTCCATCCTCTAGCACGAGTGGCCTATACCATAACACATACATTACATGGGACAATATTATACCTCCAACCTCTAGCACGAGTGGCCTATACCATAACACATACATTACATGGGACAATATTATACCTCCAACCTCTAGCATGAGTGGCCTATACCATAACACAATACAATACATGGGACAATATTATACCTCCATCCTCTAGCATGAGTGGCCTATACCATAACACATACATTACATGGGACAATATTATACCTCCAACCTCTAGCATGAGTGGCCTATACCATAACACATACATTACATGGGACAATATTATACCTCCAACCTCTAGCATGAGTGGCCTATACCATAACACATACATTACATGGGACAATATTATACCTCCATCCTCTAGCATGAGTGGCCTATACCATAACACAATAAATGGGACAATATTATACCTCCATCCTCTAGCATGAGTGGCCTATACCATAACACAATACATTACATGGGACAATATTATACCTCCAACCTCTAGCATGAGTGGCCTATACCATAACACATACATTACATGGGACAATATTATACCTCCAACCTCTAGCATGATTGGCCTATACCATAACACAATACATTACATGGGACAATATTATACCTCCAACCTCTAGCACGAGTGGCCTATACCATAACACAATACATTACATGGGACAATATTATACCTCCAACCTCTAGCACGAGTGGCCTATACCATAACACAATACATTACATGGGACAATATTATACCTCCAACCTCTAGCACGAGTGGCCTATACCATAACACAATACATTACATGGGACAATATTATACCTCCAACCTCTAGCACGAGTGGCCTATACCATAACACAATACATTACATGGGACAATATTATACCTCCAACCTCTAGCATGAGTGGTCTTTACCATAACACAATACATTACATGGGACAATATTATACCTCCAACCTCTAGCATGAGTGGCCTATACCATAACACATACATTACATGGGACAATATTATACCTCCAACCTCTAGCACGAGTGGCCTATACCATAACACAATACATTACATGGGACAATATTATACCTCCAACCTCTAGCACGAGTGGCCTATACCATAACAAATATTATACCTCCAACCTCTAGCATGAGTGGCCTATACCATAACACAATACATTACATGGGACAATATTATACCTCCAACCTCTAGCACGAGTGGCCTATACCATAACACAATACATTACATGGGACAATATTATACCTCCAACCTCTAGCATGAGTGGCCTATACCATAACACATACATTACATGGGACAATATTATACCTCCAACCTCTAGCACGAGTGGCCTATACCATAACACAATACATTACATGGGACAATATTATACCTCCAACCTCTAGCACGAGTGGCCTATACCATAACACAATACATTACATGGGACAATATTATACCTCCAACCTCTAGCACGAGTGGCCTATACCATAACACAATACATTACATGGGACAATATTATACCTCCAACCTCTAGCATGAGTGGTCTATACCATAACACAATACATTACATGGGACAATATTATACCTCCAACATCTAGCATGAGTGGCCTATACCATAACACAATACATTACATGGGACAATATTATACCTCCAACCTCTAGCACGAGTGGCCTATACCATAACACAATACATTACATGGGACAATATTATACCTCCAACCTCTAGCACGAGTGGCCTATACCATAACACAATACATTACATGGGACAATATTATACCTCCAACCTCTAGCACGAGTGGCCTATACCATAACACAATACATTACATGGGACAATATTATACCTCCAACCTCTAGCATGAGTCGTCTATACCATAACACAATACATTACATGGGACAATATTATACCTCCAACCTCTAGCATGAGTGGCCTATACCATAACACAATACATTACATGGGACAATATTATACCTCCAACCTCTAGCATGAGTGGCCTATACCATAACACAATACATTACATGGGACAATATTATACCTCCAACCTCTAGCATGAGTGGCCTATACCATAACACAATACATTACATGGGACAATATTATACCTCCAACCTCTAGCATGAGTGGTCTATACCATAACACATACATTACATGGGACAATATTATACCTCCAACCTCTAGCATGAGTGGTCTATACCATAACACAATACATTACATGGGACAATATTATACCTCCAACCTCTAGCATGAGTGGCCTATACCATAACACAATACATTACATGGGACAATATTATACCTCCAACCTCTAGCATGAGTGGCCTATACCATAACACAATACATTACATGGGACAATATTATACCTCCAACCTCTAGCATGAGTGGCCTATACCATAACACAATACATTACATGGGACAATATTATACCTCCAACCTCTAGCATGAGTGGTCTATACCATAACACATACATTACATGGGACAATATTATACCTCCAACCTCTAGCATGAGTGGCCTATACCATAACACAATACATTACATGGGACAATATTATACCTCCAACCTCTAGCATGAGTGGCCTATACCATAACACAATACATTACATGGGACAATATTATACCTCCAACCTCTAGCATGAGTGGCCTATACCATAACACAATACATTACATGGGACAATATTATACCTCCAACCTCTAGCATGAGTGGTCTATACCATAACACATACATTACATGGGACAATATTATACCTCCAACCTCTAGCATGAGTGGTCTATACCATAACACAATACATTACATGGGACAATATTATACCTCCAACCTCTAGCATGAGTGGCCTATACCATAACACAATACATTACATGGGACAATATTATACCTCCAACCTCTAGCATGAGTGGCCTATACCATAACACAATACATTACATGGGACAATATTATACCTCCAACCTCTAGCATGAGTGGTCTATACCATAACACAATACATTACATGGGACAATATTATACCTCCAACCTCTAGCATGAGTGGTCTATACCATAACACAATACATTACATGGGACAATATTATACCTCCAACCTCTAGCATGAGTGGCCTATACCATAACACAATACATTACATGGGACAATATTATACCTCCAACCTCTAGCATGAGTGGCCTATACCATAACACAATACATTACATGGGACAATATTATACCTCCAACCTCTAGCACGAGTGGCCTATACCGTAACAAAATACATTACATGGGACAATATTATACCTCCAACCTCTAGCATGAGTGGCCTATACCATAACACAATACATGGGACAATATTATACCTCCAACCTCTAGCACGAGTGGCCTATACCATAACACAATACATTACATGGGACAATATTATACCTCCAACCTCTAGCATGAGTGGCCTATACCATAACACAATACATTACATGGGACAATATTATACCTCCAACCTCTAGCACGAGTGGCCTATACCGTAACACAATACATTACATGAGACAATATTATACCTCCAACCTCTAGCATGAGTGGCCTATACCATAACACAATACATTACATGGGACAATATTATACCTCCAACCTCTAGCACGAGTGGCCTATACCATAACACAATACATTACATGGGACAATATTATACCTCCAACCTCTAGCACGAGTGGCCTATACCATAACACAATACATTACATGGGACAATATTATACCTCCAACCTCTAGCACGAGTGGCCTATACCATAACACAATACATTACATGGGACAATATTATACCTCCAACCTCTAGCACGAGTGGCCTATACCATAACACAATACATTACATGGGACAATATTATACCTCCAACCTCTAGCACGAGTGGCCTATACCGTAACACAATACATTACATGGGACAATATTATACCTCCAACCTCTAGCATGAGTGGCCTATACCGTAACACAATACATTACATGGGACAATATTATACCTCCAACCTCTAGCACGAGTGGCCTATACCGTAACACAATACATTACATGGGACAATATTATACCTCCAACCTCTAGCACGAGTGGCCTATACCGTAACACAATACATTACATGGGACAATATTATACCTCCAACCTCTAGCACGAGTGGCCTATACCGTAACACAATACATTACATGGGACAATATTATACCTCCAACCTCTAGCACGAGTGGTCTATACCATAACACAATACATTACATGGGACAATATTATACCTCCAACCTCTAGCATGAGTGGCCTATACCATAACACAATACATTACATGGGACAATATTATACCTCCAACCTCTAGCATGAGTGGCCTATACCATAACACAATACATTACATGGGACAATATTATACCTCCATCCTCTAGCATGAGTGGCCTATACCATAACACAATACATTACATGGGACAATATTATACCCCCAACCTCTAGCATGAGTGGCCTATACCATAACACAATACATTACATGGGACAATATTATACCTCCAACCTCTAGCATGAGTGGCCTATACCATAACACAATACATTACATGGGACAATATTATACCTCCAACCTCTAGCATGAGTGGCCTATACCATAACACAATACATTACATGGGACAATATTATACCTCCAACCTCTAGCATGAGTGGCCTATACCATAACACAATACATTACATGGGACAATATTATACCTCCAACCTCTAGCATGAGTGGTCTATACCATAACACATACATTACATGGGACAATATTATACCTCCAACCTCTAGCATGAGTGGTCTATACCATAACACAATACATTACATGGGACAATATTATACCTCCAACCTCTAGCATGAGTGGCCTATACCATAACACAATACATTACATGGGACAATATTATACCTCCAACCTCTAGCATGAGTGGCCTATACCATAACACAATACATTACATGGGACAATATTATACATCCAACCTCTAGCATGAGTGGCCTATACCATAACACAATACATTACATGGGACAATATTATACCTCCAACCTCTAGCATGAGTGGTCTATACCATAACACATACATTACATGGGACAATATTATACCTCCAACCTCTAGCATGAGTGGCCTATACCATAACACAATACATTACATGGGACAATATTATACCTCCAACCTCTAGCATGAGTGGCCTATACCATAACACAATACATTACATGGGACAATATTATACCTCCAACCTCTAGCATGAGTGGCCTATACCATAACACAATACATTACATGGGACAATATTATACCTCCAACCTCTAGCATGAGTGGTCTATACCATAACACATACATTACATGGGACAATATTATACCTCCAACCTCTAGCATGAGTGGTCTATACCATAACACAATACATTACATGGGACAATATTATACCTCCAACCTCTAGCATGAGTGGCCTATACCATAACACAATACATTACATGGGACAATATTATACCTCCAACCTCTAGCATGAGTGGCCTATACCATAACACAATACATTACATGGGACAATATTATACCTCCAACCTCTAGCATGAGTGGTCTATACCATAACACATACATTACATGGGACAATATTATACCTCCAACCTCTAGCATGAGTGGTCTATACCATAACACAATACATTACATGGGACAATATTATACCTCCAACCTCTAGCATGAGTGGCCTATACCATAACACAATACATTACATGGGACAATATTATACCTCCAACCTCTAGCATGAGTGGCCTATACCGTAACACAATACATTACATGGGACAATATTATACCTCCAACCTCTAGCACGAGTGGCCTATACCGTAACACAATACATTACATGGGACAATATTATACCTCCAACCTCTAGCATGAGTGGCCTATACCATAACACAATACATGGGACAATATTATACCTCCAACCTCTAGCACGAGTGGCCTATACCATAACACAATACATTACATGGGACAATATTATACCTCCAACCTCTAGCATGAGTGGCCTATACCATAACACAATACATTACATGGGACAATATTCTACCTCCAACCTCTAGCACGAGTGGCCTATACCGTAACACAATACATTACATGAGACAATATTATACCTCCAACCTCTAGCATGAGTGGCCTATACCATAACACAATACATTACATGGGACAATATTATACCTCCAACCTCTAGCACGAGTGGCCTATACCATAACACAATACATTACATGGGACAATATTATACCTCCAACCTCTAGCACGAGTGGCCTATACCATAACACAATACATTACATGGGACAATATTATACCTCCAACCTCTAGCACGAGTGGCCTATACCATAACACAATACATTACATGGGACAATATTATACCTCCAACCTCTAGCATGAGTGGCCTATACCATAACACAATACATTACATGGGACAATATTATACCTCCAACCTCTAGCACGAGTGGCCTATACCGTAACACAATACATTACATGGGACAATATTATACCTCCAACCTCTAGCATGAGTGGCCTATACCATAACACAATACATTACATGGGACAATATTATACCTCCAACCTCTAGCACGAGTGGCCTATACCGTAACACAATACATTACATGGGACAATATTATACCTCCAACCTCTAGCATGAGTGGCCTATACCATAACACAATACATTACATGGGACAATATTATACCTCCAACCTCTAGCACGAGTGGCCTATACCGTAACACAATACATTACATGGGACAATATTATACCTCCAACCTCTAGCACGAGTGGTCTATACCATAACACAATACATTACATGGGACAATATTATACCTCCAACCTCTAGCATGAGTGGCCTATACCATAACACAATACATTACATGGGACAATATTATACCTCCAACCTCTAGCATGAGTGGCCTATACCATAACACAATACATTACATGGGACAATATTATACCTCCATCCTCTAGCATGAGTGGCCTATACCATAACACAATACATTACATGGGACAATATTATACCCCCAACCTCTAGCATGAGTGGCCTATACCATAACACAATACATTACATGGGACAATATTATACCTCCATCCTCTAGCATGAGTGGCCTATACCATAACACAATACATTACATGGGACAATATTATACCTCCAACCTCTAGCATGAGTGGCCTATACCATAACACAATACATTACATGGGACAATATTATACCTCCATCCTCTAGCATGAGTGGCCTATACCATAACACAATACATTACATGGGACAATATTATACCTCCAACCTCTAGCATGAGTGGCCTATACCATAACACAATACATTACATGGGACAATATTATACCTCCATCCTCTAGCATGAGTGGCCTATACCATAACACAATACATTACATGGGACAATATTATACCTCCATCCTCTAGCATGAGTGGCCTATACCATAACACAATACATTACATGGGACAATATTATACCTCCAACCTCTAGCATGAGTGGCCTATACCATAACACAATACATTACATGGGACAATATTATACCTCCAACCTCTAGCATGAGTGGCCTATACCATAACACAATACATTACATGGGACAATATTATACCTCCAACCTCTAGCATGAGTGGCCTATACCATAACACAATACAATACATGGGACAATATTATACCTCCAACCTCTAGCATGAGTGGCCTATACCATAACACAATACATTACATGGGACAATATTATACCTCCATCCTCTAGCATGAGTGGCCTATACCATAACACAATACATTACATGGGACAATATTATACCTCCATCCTCTAGCATGAGTGGCCTATACCATAACACAATACATTACATGGGACAATATTATACCTCCATCCTCTAGCATGAGTGGCCTATACCATAACACAATACATTACATGGGACAATATTATACCCCCAACCTCTAGCATGAGTGGCCTATACCATAACACAATACATTACATGGGACAATATTATACCTCCAACCTCTAGCATGAGTGGCCTATACCATAACACAATACATTACATGGGACAATATTATACCTCCAACCTCTAGCATGAGTGGCCTATACCATAACACAATACATTACATGGGACAATATTATACCTCCAACCTCTAGCATGAGTGGCCTATACCATAACACAATACATTACATGGGACAATATTATACCTCCAACCTCTAGCATGAGTGGCCTATACCATAACACAATACATTACATGGGACAATATTATACCTCCAACCTCTAGCATGAGTGGCCTATACCATAACACAATACATTACATGGGACAATATTATACCTCCAACCTCTAGCATGAGTGGCCTATACCATAACACAGTACATTACATGAGTGGCCTATACCATAACACAGTACATTACATGAGTGGCCTATACCATAACACAGTACATTACATGAGTGGCCTATACCATAACACAATACATTACATGGGACAATATTATACCTCCAACCTCTAGCACGAGTGGCCTATACCATAACACAATACATTACATGGGACAATATTATACCTCCAACCTCTAGCATGAGTGGCCTATACCGTAACACAATACATTACATGGGACAATATTATACCTCCAACCTCTAGCACGAGTGGCCTATACCGTAACACAATACATTACATGGGACAATATTATACCTCCAACCTCTAGCACGAGTGGCCTATACCGTAACACAATACATTACATGGGACAATATTATACCTCCAACCTCTAGCACGAGTGGCCTATACCGTAACACAATACATTACATGGGACAATATTATACCTCCAACCTCTAGCATGAGTGGCCTATACCATAACACAATACATTACATGGGACAATATTATACCTCCAACCTCTAGCACGAGTGGCCTATACCGTAACACAATACATTACATGGGACAATATTATACCTCCAACCTCTAGCATGAGTGGTCTATACCATAACACAATACATTACATGGGACAATATTATACCTCCAACCTCTAGCATGAGTGGCCTATACCATAACACAATACATTACATGGGACAATATTATACCTCCAACCTCTAGCATGAGTGGCCTATACCATAACACAATACATTACATGGGACAATATTATACCTCCATCCTCTAGCATGAGTGGCCTATACCATAACACAATACATTACATGGGACAATATTATACCCCCAACCTCTAGCATGAGTGGCCTATACCATAACACAATACATTACATGGGACAATATTATACCTCCATCCTCTAGCATGAGTGGCCTATACCATAACACAATACATTACATGGGACAATATTATACCTCCAACCTCTAGCATGAGTGGCCTATACCATAACACAATACATTACATGGGACAATATTATACCTCCATCCTCTAGCATGAGTGGCCTATACCATAACACAATACATTACATGGGACAATATTATACCTCCATCCTCTAGCATGAGTGGCCTATACCATAACACAATACATTACATGGGACAATATTATACCTCCATCCTCTAGCATGAGTGGCCTATACCATAACACAATACATTACATGGGACAATATTATACCTCCAACCTCTAGCATGAGTGGCCTATACCATAACACAATACATTACATGGGACAATATTATACCTCCATCCTCTAGCATGAGTGGCCTATACCATAACACAATACATTACATGGGACAATATTATACCTCCATCCTCTAGCATGAGTGGCCTATACCATAACACAATACATTACATGGGACAATATTATACCTCCATCCTCTAGCATGAGTGGCCTATACCATAACACAATACATTACATGGGACAATATTATACCCCCAACCTCTAGCATGAGTGGCCTATACCATAACACAATACATTACATGGGACAATATTATACCTCCAACCTCTAGCATGAGTGGCCTATACCATAACACAATACATTACATGGGACAATATTATACCTCCAACCTCTAGCATGAGTGGCCTATACCATAACACAATACATTACATGGGACAATATTATACCTCCAACCTCTAGCATGAGTGGCCTATACCATAACACAATACATTACATGGGACAATATTATACCTCCAACCTCTAGCATGAGTGGCCTATACCATAACACAATACATTACATGGGACAATATTATACCTCCAACCTCTAGCATGAGTGGCCTATACCATAACACAATACATTACATGGGACAATATTATACCTCCAACCTCTAGCATGAGTGGCCTATACCATAACACAATACATTACATGGGACAATATTATACCTCCAACCTCTAGCATGAGTGGCCTATACCATAACACAATACATTACATGGGACAATATTATACCTCCAACCTCTAGCATGAGTGGCCTATACCATAACACAATACATTACATGAGTGGCCTATACCATAACACAATACATTACATGAGTGGCCTATACCATAACACAATACATTACATGAGTGGCCTATACCATAACACAATACATTACATGGGACAATATTATACCTCCAACCTCTAGCATGAGTGGCCTATACCATAACACAATACATTACATGAGTGGCCTATACCATAACACAATACATTACATGAGTGGCCTATACCATAACACAATACATTACATGAGTGGCCTATACCATAACACAATACATTACATGAGTGGCCTATACCATAACACAATACATTACACATAACACAATACATTACATGAGTGGCCTATACCATAACACAATACATTACATGGGACAATATTATACCTCCAACCTCTAGCATGAGTGGCCTATACCATAACACAATACATTACATGGGACAATATTATACCTCCAACCTCTAGCATGAGTGGCCTATACCATAACACAATACATTACATGAGTGGCCTATACCATAACACAATACATTACATGAGTGGCCTATACCATAACACAATACATTACATGAGTGGCCTATACCATAACACAATACATTACATGGGACAATATTATACCTCCAACCTCTAGCATGAGTGGCCTATACCATAACACAATACATTACATGAGTGGCCTATACCATAACACAATACATTACATGAGTGGCCTATACCATAACACAATACATTACATGAGTGGCCTATACCATAACACAATACATTACATGAGTGGCCTATACCATAACACAATACATTACACATAACACAATACATTACATGAGTGGCCTATACCATAACACAATACATTACATGGGACAATATTATACCTCCAACCTCTAGCATGAGTGGCCTATACCATAACACAATACATTACATGAGTGGCCTATACCATAACACAATACATTACATGAGTGGCCTATACCATAACACAATACATTACATGAGTGGCCTATACCATAACACAA
Organism: Panopea generosa; assembly: GCA_029582155.1. Taxonomy (NCBI): domain Eukaryota; kingdom Metazoa; phylum Mollusca; class Bivalvia; order Adapedonta; family Hiatellidae; genus Panopea; species Panopea generosa. Next base: position 53,324,649 of record CM055898.1, read on the forward strand.
TACATTACATGAGTGGCCTATACCATAACACAATACATTACATGAGTGGCCTATACCATAACACAATACATTACATGAGTGGCCTATACCATAACACAATACATTACATGAGTGGCCTATACCATAACACAATACATTACATGAGTGGCCTATACCATAACACAATACATTACATGAGTGGCCTATACCATAACACAATACATTACATGAGTGGCCTATACCATAACACAATACATTACATGAGTGGCCTATACCATAACACAATACATTACATGAGTGGCCTATACCATAACACAATACATTACATGAGTGGCCTATACCATAACACAATACATTACATGAGTGGCCTATACCATAACACAATACATTACATGAGTGGCCTATACCATAACACAATACATTACATGAGTGGCCTATACCATAACACAATACATTACATGAGTGGCCTATACCATAACACAATACATTACATGAGTGGCCTATACCATAACACATACATTACATGGGTGGCCTATACCATAACACAATACATTACATGGGTGGCCTATACCATAACACAATACATTACATGGGTGGCCTATACCATAACACAATACATTACATGGGTGGCCTATACCATAACACAATACATTACATGGGTGGCCTATACCATAACACAATACATTACATGGGTGGCCTATACCATAACACAATACATTACATGAGTGGCCTATACCATAACACAATACATTACATGAGTGGCCTATACCATAACACAATACATTACATGAGTGGCCTATACCATAACACATACATTACATGAGTGGCCTATACCATAACACAATACATTACATGAGTGGCCTATACCATAACACAATACATTACATGAGTGGCCTATACCATAACACAATACATTACATGAGTGGCCTATACCATAACACATACATTACATGAGTGGCCTATACCATAACACAGTACATTACATGAGTGGCCTATACCATAACACAGTACATTACATGAGTGGCCTATACCATAACACAATACATTACATGAGTGGCCTATACCATAACACAATACATTACATGAGTGGCCTATACCATAACACAATACATTACATGAGTGGCCTATACCATAACACAATACATTACATGAGTGGCCTATACCATAACACAGTACATTACATGAGTGGCCTATACCATAACACAGTACATTACATGAGTGGCCTATACCATAACACAGTACATTACATGAGTGGCCTATACCATAACACAATACATTACATGAGTGGCCTATACCATAACACATACATTACATGGGTGGCCTATACCATAACACAATACATTACATGAGTGGCCTATACCATAACACAATACATTACATGAGTGGCCTATACCATAACACAATACATTACACGAGTGGCCTATACCATAACACAATACATTACATGATCTGCTTGAGCAGCAAATTAAATCAGCCAGCAGCAAACAGATCAATTGTCAAAACAAAACAGCAGACGGTAAATCATACAGCTCACTTAACAATAATATGGCCACCAGCTAATAGCTGGAGTGTGGATGTCCTGTACTAGACACATAAAAACACAGACTGTACCCCTGAACAAGTTAATGGCAATATTACTTCACCATTTTATCATGATTATGTAATGAATACATATAGATTACAAATTATACCCAGTTAATTATTCACCAGACAAAATAACTCAGAATGCAGACTGCATATTTATTAATAAAAAAAAGCAGGTTCTGATCCAAATGGGAGTTGGACTTAACGGTACTCTATATAGCCCAATTTTATATAGGATTCCATGTGCTTTTCAGATTCACAAAAACTTATTCCGTAATATATGTAGAGACAAACAAATTAACAGTCAGTTCAGACAAGACAATTTATCATCTGCAAAAGTTATTTTTAATCAGCAATAGGAGTATCATGTTTGTACCTAAACGAAAAAAAAAAACCCAGTCCCGAAGACTAACCATTACCCCTAGAACTAGTTTTCTCATATTATTCAGCCAGGCCCTGTAAGCTGTCATTCGTGCGTCTGACTATCAATCCAGGGTAATGAGATTGAATCCCTGTTTGGCCACGACTCTATGTGATGATAGATATATGACATCACATCTCATTGCCATTTGTCTCTCACTGCTGATTTAAGTGGGAAAGTAATCAGTTACTTGCGGAGATTGGTATAATGCTTGAGTACCGGTTACCTTCCAGATTCCCAGGAAAGAGTGGTTTGGTAAGCTGTTAGCCTTTGATGGCATAAAAATAACGCTGAATACATATATTCAAACATACTATTATTGTTCAGAGTTTCTGATTTTATAAGAATGACAGCCTTTTTCTCAAAATTTATATTAAAATGTTTAACTTATATGAGAATTATATTTTACAAATTTCACAGACAAAACATGTTTTAGCAAATACAGTCAAATTTTTATTTCATTACATTAGGTCATAATAAATTAATTGCTAGATTATCATCCCCCCCTGCCCCCTTATTTTCATGCCACCCCGAACCTTTTTATTTTCATAAAAAATATTAAAAAAACATAAAAATTTTAAAAATTAAAATAAAATCCTCCCGCCCTCCCTATTTTAAAGAAAAATTTGGATGATAATCTAGCGATTAATTTATAATGGCCTTACTCATTTTATTTTTAGATCATTTTTTTACCAGATACGCTTGATTTGATACGTGCCTACCAACAGCAATGATATTATACATGTGTAACGGATACGTTTATTTCTGTTTACGTCCAATTACTTCACAGACGACAATTTGTAAACAACCATTGCAATATAACTATCAATATCACAAAATAATGGCCTTTAATGAATAGTATCAATCGCAGCAACCAAACAACAAATCGTTCATCTGTATCAAACAAAGAATATATCGACTGTTTAAATGTGCTATTCCCATATTTGTGCATGGTGGTATGAGAAACCCAGGTATATCATGACAGTAATAGCATATGTATTTCAATTCACCACAGATGTTTCTAGTTTGTGTGTAGAGTAGAATATGGTAAGACAAAAAGTTATGGTAATCTAAGACAATATTAAAACTATCAAATGACAAAAAAATATTTTATTTATCCAGCTCAAGCTGAATAGGATGACATGACAGTATAGTTGAAGGAATACATAACAAAAATTTGCAATAATCTCGTAAAATCATACATCAAATTACGAATTTGGAAACTTGGCTTGATTAGGCTGGTGAAGTTATATTGCCGCAGTTGTACAGAAAAAGTTTATGGACATGGATAAGTACAGGAGCAAATAAGTAAATTGAATTGTGCAGCATGCGGTCTTGCAGCACTCACCACCTCTTTGAGTGACATTTTATCCCCATATATTAATATGCTTAGTACTGGTTTTGCCCAGGAAGAATTGGAGTGTGAATTGTCTACGTTGTAAGAACTGGTTTCACAATCAATGTAAAATACTTCAGCTTAAATGCTCTGATATGAAAAAGTTTCAAGAAATATGATATTGTTCATTCGTTCCTTAAATCTAAAAATGTCACCTTATAATAAAACAATTATTATATGACTGCAAGATATTCTTCTCTCTCTATCTTATTTTAAGATGTAATTAATTACATTTTCGAGACAAAAATAAGACACATGGCAAATAAAAACCAAGAAACAAATAAAATTAAACTTACCCAGATTATATAATAATTAATTTTCCATAATTATCCTCAATAGCAGTATAACTTAACCAATAAATAATACCTACAGACCTGGAACTCTGTTGTTATTATATTAAAATGCCTATAATATGGAAGTTTAGAAATAGACTGACATTTACTTGTGTCAACTTACTTGACCCCCTGAGGGCACCAGATCTGATTACATACATAATGCATCTGACAGGTGGGATAATTATCACAAGCATTATGGTTGAAGTGTGAAAGAATGCATTATTAATTGGACATTTCTACAAGTAGATGTCATGAAATATAATACTTTTATTTCAGTTTTTTAATCTTGTGATATTTACTAAAACCTTTTAACACATTATTTTATCAATTGTTTTGTTAATTGATTGATGCATTTAATTACATCATATATTTTTGTGTGAGGATCTTAAGTTTTTTAGTCCCTCTTGAATTTAATTTGATTTGATTATCTATTAAATATTTATAATTTTATGGATGAAGATCTAGTAAATTTAATGTAGTCTTGTAGTGCAATTATGTGACTTTTGGATGTTTTTATTTAATTTTTTAAAGAATGAATTCAAATTTTTATTCAATTATATAGATATAAAAAATTACATTTCATGATTTGTTAAAAATGATAAAAAGTCATATTTCACAATTTTTTTTCAACAGTTAAACCAACAAAATTTAATTGCTTGTTTCAGCTCAGATCCTAACCAATTGAAGTCATCAGGTCAGATCCTTACCAATTGATGTCATCGGGTCAGATCCTAAACAATTGCTTGTTTCGGCTCAGATCCTAACCAATTGAAATAATCCTGTCGTAAGCAGTATAAATAACTTCCCAGGTCAACTACTGTTTGTCTTGCTCAATAAAGTTGTGTGAATAAATGACCAAGTTCCATTATCACATTTTATTATAGAGAATTGTGACACCATTTACATTAGAGCCTACTTGCCAGTAAATGTACCATAAAACCCTCTACTGAAGGTGAGAAATTCTAACATGCCAATTTCAGTCTGGAATTGGGACTTCTCCATTGTAGTGTTTGGTAATTTAATTTTTTTATTCAAATCTCTTTTTTTTGGCAAGTCATATAAATCTCATGATGTTATTTATTCGAGCTGGCAATTAGTTTCCTGGTTGTCCTCATTGAATATCCTGTCAAAGATTTTTATTTAGTTAATATACTAATTTACTTTAAATCAACGGCAAAGAAAGCTCAGAACTTATATGAACCATTCTTCGAGTCCACGTCACGTGTAGAACCAGTACTGAGTGTTGTTTTTTGAGAGGCATGTGGTCGAGCTGGGGATTGAACCTGTAACATCTGGTGCGAGTGGCCAATACTCTATTCACTACATCACCGCACTGCTTGACTTATATTTAATACCCCACCACCTCCGTATAATATATTAGTCACCAGACTGACCAACTCACCTTGTAATGCTGCTGTTTTACAAGTCATAAGTGTAGCAATTTTTACATTTCCGAACAACTAGCCCTGAGATTATAAGTAGTAATGCAGATTTGAGTAAAAAGGTATTTTTATATTTATTTTTTTTTAAAATGAGTCCATTTGTTTTGTGTTGAGCATGAACTCTTCAAACTGAACTGAAGCCAAGATTAGATACTCAGGCGACATGCCATTGGTAAGACTAGTCACCAGGTCCAGAAGAACCAGGCTCTTATTCAAGTGAAACATGAAATACTTACTCATTTTCTTCCTCCAAAGTTAGCGAGTCTCTCCCAGAATCCTTGCCAAGCGAATACTGTGAAGTAAATTTGTATCCCTCACTGCGGAGGTCCGAGTCTAGAGAATGACGATTACTACTTGTGCCGCTCTGACTCCAGTTTCCTGTAACAGACAGTATTATAGGTAAACTGTTAATTAAAAGAATTAATATAAAAATGGCGACAATGAAGTTGCACTTATGTTCATTCTTGAAAAATAATATTTTCTACCAATACTGCCACAATGTGAACTATTTGGTTTTTACTTCAGATCTCATATCTTCTATAGTTCACAGGGTAATATCAATATGATTAATACCACAAATATAAACAAACAAAATTTATTTACAATTTATAATGTAGATACACAGTTCCAATATTTATATAGACCAGGTTAAGCTGATTTGGCAGGCAAAGTATTGAAGTGTAATAACCCGGTATTAAGATTTATCGAACCGTTCCATACTTCACAGGACTCTGGTGATGGGAAATCTACCACTGATTTTATTGGTGGAACGAATATTAATGTGCTTTCTTTTTTAAATGAGGTTTAAAACAACTAGTGACACATTACAGGGTATATATGATATAACAACCTTGAAGAACTCGGAACTAGCCCACGTAGAACCAGCATCCTTTCTCAACTAACTGAAAAACTATATGACATTAAGCAGCATCCTTTCACAACTAACTGGAAAACTTTATGACATTAAGCAGCATCCTTTCACAACTAACTGGAAAACTTTATCACATTAAGGTTTTAAATTGAGCTGGGCCTGAACTCGTGACCTTAACAGTGAAAGGTAAGTGATCTTGAGGTGGCACCTTAGACCATTCCGTCATGGATCTGGGACATTTGTTGATCATTCAAATACAGCACAGGAACAATTCCTCAAACCAGACAAACATATGGACATCTACATTATGAAACTTTTTTATTATCAGGATATGATTTAGTCAGCAATATATAAGGAATACTTAAAAGTGTACATCATATGCCTGACCAAATCACTATAACCGACAAAAAGTCATGCTTCCAGGGTATCAAGAGTTTTGGTTGATGGTAGATTACCATGGACAATGGTACCCTGCCATGTGCCAAGAATTAAAGGATGTTTGATTATAGATGGTACCCTGCAATGTTTCGTGGTACCTCACATCACAGTACCAATAAAATATTTTGACAAAGTAAAATTAGTGCAGTGAAATGTTTTTTTCCCCCCTTTAATGTAATATCTGGCTATTAAATACATAAATACCTACTAAAATAAGATGTGACAAAGACATAAAACTATATTTAAACACAGGTATAAACAGGGCTATGTAAATGAATATTATCGTGTTCACCCCGCAAAATATAACGTTGTCCTGTAATACACACTTATATTACATTTCTAATGATAAAATCATTGTGACACCTTAATGCTCCAATAATTTTTCTCTATTCCCATTTATTGAATGACGATACATCGGATTACGAGGCACAAGTTACTGTAACAAATTACGCAGTAACCTGTGATAATCAAAACCTAACTCTTTAGAATCCAAATGGTGACTTACTAAATGTACCATGAGAATACTACCAGATACATTGCTGTTGGATGAATTAACTACACAATACATGTATAAAAATTTCATTCCATTCGTGCAAGAAGGTGGCAAAAGTGTATGATATTTCATAAAGAAAAAGAAGGTATTTGGTAGCTTTCTGCACTAATGGGTTGGTTAATTTTGTTATCAAAACAGTGGGGTAGCTTCCTATAGGCACTGTAGGCACCTGCCTACACTTTTTTCTAAGACATCGAAAAAATTAAACTGCCAAAAATGTAATAAAATTCAGACCCCTAGTGGGGTAGGGGTGCAAACTATAAATTTGCAACAAAAAATCATTGAATAATTATAATTTTATGATCCAGATATTTCACATCATTTTATCAATTTATTTGGTAATAAAACAGTGAATTCAAGGTTAATATTAATGATAATCAGGCCCTTAAAAACACACCAAAATGCACCTACGACAGCCTAGCTGAAAAAAACATGGACCACTCCTACAATTGTGCCTCCACATTGTTTTCAGCCAAGCTACGCCCCTGCAAATAATTTTTTTGGTGTCAAATTATTCCTAAAAGATAATAGGTTCAATTCTCTTTTTACAGTAACACAATTTTTTTAGGTTCATTATCTAAGAGTAACTGGTACAAATACTATTACCCATAAAATATAGCCATTATATATTATATCCAAATCAGTTTGATGAAAAGTAACCATTATAAAATTGTTGTGCAGATGTTTTAGTTAAGTGCACATATGATGTGTTTGTTATATTAAAAAATATTTAAATTATTAAGCTTAAAATAGACAATGACCATTAGTTTATAAAAAACCCATCACATACTGAAGTAGTTTTTCTACAAAACTTGTTACAACAGTATTATTGTTTTATATTTCATTATTCAAGCACAACATGTGTATTTAATGTAAAGATGTAACATTTCAGTCCTCTGATATTTCAATCCATAGTATAAACATTTGACATAACTGTTAAATTCACATATTCTAAAAGTTACAAGTGAAATATTTATAAACATAGCAATATTTTAAATAACATACATTCCTGGACATCACATGAAAACAGAATCCAAATAAATGCGCGGTTCCTACAAGTGTATAATATTTTTGATGAATGCAGTTTTTTAATCCAATATGAATACAAACTGTATATATAATTATCTAACATACAAAGTCAAGTTCACAGTTACATTCCTTTGCTTACATCTTCAAGTTAAGAATCACCTCTTGTTAATGATATAGATATAGTGTGTGAATGGACACAAAGCAGATAATGCGGCCACTAGAAGTGCTTCAGCTAACACAAACATTAATATCAGGCCCTATCTCATCCTTTCCTGTACACTTAGGGCCGCTGGGTAGGACTGACACAGAAAGACAACTACAGCCCTATACTGTATACAGTCAATAAAAGTTTATAAATTAATCTGTTATTGTCCCTTTAAGGTGTCTGGTTACCAGTGATTGGCTACACATTCTCTCCAGTTTATAACAATGCTTTATTCAGGGTCTAACTTTGTTTATAGGCAGCTTTTATGTTTTAAAGGTGTTCTTAGTTTACTAGCCCTTTCACAATTGGTCTATATGATAATCACATGGTTGATTTAGACAACTAAGGATTTTAATCACCCTTTTTATGCAACTTAAAGCCACTGAGGAGTTTACTGTTAACTGATGACCACAAACTTTGAGGCTTTGACAATTGTGAGTCTTTAGACCAGCTGCGATAGTAGATAATTTAAGGTATCTGTTTACTATTGATTCCTAAATAATTTAAGTTGCTGATTTAGACAATTTGAGATCTCTGTTTACTACCAATTTAGACAATTTAAGGTATTACTATTGAGTTAGACAATTTAAGGTCTCTTTTTACCATTGATTTCTTAATAATTTAAGTTGCTGATTAAGACAATTTAAGGGATCATCTACTGTTGATTTAGACAATTTAAGATATCTGTATACTATTGATTTAGACAATTTAAGGTTTCTGTTTACTATTGATTTAGACAATTTAAGGTCTCTTCTATTGATTTAGACAATTTAAGATCTCTGTTTACTATAATATTGATTTAGACAATTTAAGGTCTCTGTTTTCTATTGATTTCTTCATAATTCAAGTTGCTGATTTAGACAATGTAAGGTATCTGTTACTATCTAGTTTTTAAATTTTTATAGCTCTCTGTTTATTACTGACTTACATATAATTTAAGGTATCTGTTTACTATTGATTTAGACAATTTAAGGTCTCTATTTACTATTGATTTAAACAATTCAAGGTATCTGTTTACTACTGATTTAGACAATTTAAGGTCTCTGTTTACTATTGATTTAAACAATTCAAGTTGTCTGTTTACTATTGATTTAAACAAGTTAATGTCTTAATGCACTGTTGGTTTAGAGAATTGGTGAAGCAAATTAGTTTTCATTGATTTAATGATTTAAATACTTACAATAGATTTGACAATTATGCCATTAATTTTTAAAAAATTACCTAAATAAATGTTTAAACAACTAATTCTGGCATATAATGAAACCATTTCAGTTCATATTAACACCAAATGGATGCATATAATAAATCAATCACTTAAATATGGATGGTTATAATATACTGTAAGTACAATAATTATATACGTAACTGGGGCAGTGACAGTTTCAAATGGCACTCAGTAAAACTCCCACACATGTTTATTAGTAGCAAGGACCCTTAAGAGGCAGTGAAGTACAGCTTACTGTTTGATTGGTAGAGGACACTATCAGGTAATAGTGACAATAAAGGGTCATCTTCGACACTTTGTTTTATCACTGAGGTTTACCATTGCAAATCTCTTACAGAGAAATATTTACTAGCAAGTCCTCAAGATGAAATGCTAAACTATTGATCATCTATAACTATCTGTAAGCAATATTGGATTATTATCAGATCCAATATTATCAGTCAGTAGGGCTGGGGATCTAATGTTGAATTACAGATTATGTATTCCTTAAATGTTATCCTTTTGTTATATATTGTGCTGTATTAAGCATTGTTTTCAACCATTTTCAGCCATATCACTGCAGTTTCTGCTTGAGACTACAATCTAAGCATTATCACACTGGAGCATCATGCTGCAGACACATCGTATGATACCCCACCCAGACACTAGGCCTACCAGTCCTACATATCCCCAACCAGTCACACTGTACTGACATCAGGCTGACCAGACCTACAACTCCCCTCTAAATGATGAGTGCATGGCCAGGATCAAACACTCAACTGTCTGTATGCTCTGCCACTAGACCGCTGTTACAGTATTAATTTATTTAATTTCCTCTGAGCAAACTTTAATTAGACCACACTTAAACATGTACAAACCTGATTACAGAAAAAGCCAGACATGGCATATCATCGAAAATGCAATATGTTTCATAACATGTGTAGAAATGTTTATTAGGTTGAAATGATGACAGAAAAAATATCTGATTAAATAATACGGATAGATAACATTATACATCTGTAAAATACGCTTGATAGAGAACTGTGTAAGTTATTTGATTAAATTGTGCATAAGGCTTTATTAATATATAAAAGAAAGAAAGAAAGAAAGAAAGAGAGAAAGAAAGAAAGAGAGAAAGAAAGAAAGAGAGAGAGAGAGAGAGAGAGAGAAAGAGAGAGAGAGAGAAGCAGAACAGACAAGATTAGACAATATTAGATCTATTTTTCAAACATATATATTACCAATTAAATATAAATCAAATATTTTCATTAAATTCTAACTCTAGCCACCGGACATGTGCACATTTATAAAATACATAATTTTACATTTGTTGTTTTGTTATTCTATTCTATTTGACTTCAAGCTAAACCTCAGACTATCTTATCAATCAAGTTATCTTTATCCATTGAATTTTGAATAATCAAGTTATCTGTTGAAATGTTTTGAGGCAAATATATTACAAAATATGATATATGATATGTGATATATTGTATGCCAGGGGGTTTGATGTTTTATATAGCTATATTAAACCATTTGTGAACATTTTTTTATTCCATTCATGCTTTACTGGTATTGTTGTTAATTTATTATACCTAATAATCCAGGGATTTATGTTATATGGTAATTGTATTATGTTTGTGATGCCTTCCAGATAATTTAATTCAGAACTATTTTTTTGAATGGGGTTTAACTTAATTTTTACACATTTCAGGTTATATATGGCACGTCCAGTTTAGTTGAGGAAGAACTCCTATTGAATCTGAGTAGAACCACTGTGATTCCACAAGTAACTGGCAAACATTCTCACATAAAGTTTTTAGAGTGAGCGTGGCTCAAACCTACGACATTAGCGGTGAGAGGTAAGTGATTTTGAGATGGTGCCTTAGACCACTTGGCCACCGAGATCCCTTTCAGAACTATTAAACAATCTCCTAAAATTTCAAAATAAAAAAAAAATGTATTCTAAATTAATATACAAAACCTTTTCACTTCAGGTTTTAAGTAAATAAAAAATAGAAGTTTTTATTTTGTAGAGTGGAATGGAATCTTCTTCCTGCCAGCACCGTATCTGCGCCTACCTTGGATGCCTTCAGGTCACTCCTGGTGGAGTAACCTGACACTTTCTTCATCAGACATGACTACTGTATATAGTTTTAAATTTTTAACATTTGAGACTTCTGTGCACCACCACCACACCTAGTTTCGTTGAGCTACGTACGTTCTTCCAAGAACCCAGCTCAGTATATGGAAGAAGAAGAGTGACAAGGCTGACTGACAACAGGATTATGCTTATAAATAGATAAATCACTATTTCATTATTTTAATTTACTATGCACATAGCAATTACATAATGATAACAGATATATATATATATATCTTTTTTTTTTAAATGAAATTTATCAAAAGTAATTTTATGCTCATTTACAACAAACAGCATTTTTGTTTCAAATGAAATAAAATAAAATTATGTAAATATTTGTTAAATAATGCAAATAAAACAACACAATAAACTTGAATACAAAATAATTTATACCATCACTAAAAAAATATAAAGATGTCACTGACCGTACTTCTCGTTCTTATTCAAAATACAATAAAGTACTAATACATGCTTACCATGTGTAATATTACACTGACAATCCACACAAAATAATATTCAGTATAATAATGTCCATAATATGTACACACTTGTGAAAATCACACCTCACTGATGCAGTTACCACATTTCATAAATGTAAATTAAGTAACTCAATCTTTCTGTCATGAAATTGGCCCAAATCCACGCATGAGGTAAATCTGTTTTTTGTCATACGTATATTTCAATAATATTTTAATGCAATACGCCAATTCATTAATAGGACGTGGGACGCACATAATTCATTAATATACTTATAGATCTTAATATCTAACATTCCTGTCAAATGTTGTCCTTAATGTTATTCAAAACAATAGAGTCACGTATCAAAATATGTATAAAAACTACATCTGAACCGTGACTAAAAGCACTTGGGAAATACAGCGACTGATAAATACCGAAGGTGACACGCTATTTAAACAAGTGGTAATCTCAACTCCAGCTGAAGTGACTGTATGATGAATGCTCCTGTTTTACAGTTATTTATCACAGTCATGCAAGGGGTACCAGTTCATTTACTGGTACAAACGTAATGAGCTGTTGATTTCTTTGCCAATTTTAACAAAACTTGGTTGTGATAAAAAAAGGAATTTGTTTATTTGGGAGAGTCCAATTAGATATTTTCATAAATACTGTATGAGTCATTCTTGTTTAAAGTTTGTTTTTAGTTTTTGAATTGAGTTAACCCTTTACTTCATATAGGCTCCTTTTGACACCTCTAATATAGACGCCTTTGGAGACCTCTATAGATGCCTTTGGAGACCTCTAATATAGACGCCATTGGAGACCTTTAATAAAGACACTTTGGAGACCTAATATAGAAGGCTTTTGAATTATTGGCTGAATTATGTTTATATTAACTGACAGAGTGGAAAACAGTGCAGGAAGTGTTCAGATTGCTTGTTACGAGCAATCTGAACTCTTCCTGCATTGTTTTCAAAGGCCTTCTGTGATTGGTGCGGGGAAAATGCTTATCTATGGAGTAAAGGGTTAAATGCATTTTTCAACATATGACAGGTAATTATGTACACACCAGTTTTAATGGCTGAGGAAGGCCTTGATACTCTCAACGTGAAACTGAGTAGAACAACCATTAGCAAACTTTCTCACATAAAGAGTTTTGAATGAGCCAATGGCTCCAAGTCACAACCTTAATGGTGAGAGGTAAGTGGTCATGAGACAGCACCTCTTGGACCACTCGGCCATGGAGGACCAGTGTTAAAACTTGACAAAATACTTACGGACAATTATAAACATATGTCTGAAATGTAGCTTAAAACACTTGGGAGATACCATACAGCAATTGGTTGTTTCCAGTTGAACTGCCTGTATCACAAATGCTTCTGTTTTAAATGTATTGTAATTATTTACTATAATCATGCAAGGGGTACCAGTTTACTTAGATCAGAAAAAATACTGTGTTTAGGGTTAACTGACCAAATAAAACAGGGTAGGTACATAAGCATTTTTTTCATCTTCTTTTTTTCTTTTTCTTTTTATGGAGAAAATTTCATAATAATGAACTAAAAAAAGCAAATTGATTTATCTTGTTTTTCTTTTCTAAAAAAAATTATCATGGGAGTAAAATAATGAAGAATACAAATATAATTTTCTTGACATATTAAGCAGATTCATTTCACAGTTTTTCATATTTTTATATTTAAAAAAAAAAATGAAGATAAAAATAGTAATGGATACCATCAAAGACATGTAATTTATTTGACAAGTTTTGTAAGGAAGATATTTGTTGACAAAAAGTAATATAATGCTCCAGTAAAATGAAAGTCAATATAAGTCTCCGGGTTGTGTGGTTGGATCTTAAAGGTGAACTTTGAAATGATTTTGTATTGTTGTATTGTTGCAAACATCACAGTAGTCAAAGGAAACGGTGATCTGATAATGATATAAAAGATTAATTCAGGAAGTGAGTGAATATAAGGATGAGACTGATTGATGAGAGAGAGAGAGTGATCTGATAATGATATAAAAGATTAATTCAGGAAGTGAGTGAATATAAGGATGAGACTGATTGATGAGAGAGAGAGTGATCTGATAATGATATAAAAGATTAATCCAGGAAGTGAGTGAATATAAGGATGAGACTGATTGGAGAGAGAGAGAGAGAGAGAGAGAGAGAGAGAGAGAGCTAGTGAGTTGATTGAGTAAGTTTACAGTGTTATTGGATAAGGGGCCTGAAATAGAGAGATATGAAATTAGTTCAATGACATAATTATATACATTTGACTCAATGTAAATTGAGAAAATTTGAAAAATTATTTTGTTTATCTTTGTGTTCTCTCTGACCCCTAAATCTGCCAACAAACACAGTTTACTTACACCGATAAGCAAACCTATACTGTCTAACAGTGACAATGCAAATATTCAATATACATTTGAATAAAAATGTGCTAAAAGGGTTTTGTTTGCAAATTGTTAGAATATTCATTATTGCCTTAATGTTATGTTGTAAACATGTTTTACACTGATACAAGCAAACCCTGGGGCACCAAGTAATGTATTCCAGTGTACATCTTTAATTATGTATCAGTGTTCAAACCTGTCAAATATTGTAAAATCTTATTTTCAGATGTTCATGTCAAAAACAGTATAAGCTAGTGTCAAAACAGTTTCTGTCAAAATTGAAGGTTATAAAAAATACAGAGAATCTTACTAGAGTGCTCACTCATTCATTAAATCATTAAAAGAGCTGGCAAAAATATATTATTTGAGCATTATATAATTTTTTACCAATGAATTTAACAAATTAAATAATAATTGAGCATGGATGTAAGATTCTTTTAATACCATAATTCATGGAAATGTACATTTAAGATTTATATTTTCTTTGATTACCGAGACTGGAAACATGTGCTTTGGCTACGACTGATACTTTGATAAATATCTGACTAATGTCTAAACAGGAAGTTCATTAATGGGGTTTAAAGCCATTTTCAACACAATAAAGGTTATACACGATATCCAGTTTTATTGGTGGAGGGAGCTCTCAGAGAGAATTTGGATCGATCAACAGTGCTATCTTTCCACAAGTTACTGGCAAAATTTCAAACAATAAAGTTTGCAAGATCATAAATAAAAATTAGCCATGGAGGACCCAAAACCATATATATAAGTAAAGTGTTGCTAGATCTTTGTCTCCAATATATTAGATTGAAAGTATCATATTCCATCTCCATTTACGGGAAATGGAAGTCTACAGGAAATGGAATTCTACAATACACATCTCTTGTTTCACTTTTAATACATAAATCTGCGGTCTAGCCAGGATATATCACCATAAAAATAACATAATTATCACTGAATTTAAATAATTTGAAATTTAGTAATAAATCAAATTTTAAAACATCTTGTCTGAATAGATTATCCTTTTTTTTTTCTAAACTTTTGTAAAATTATCAGGTTACGACATTAAAAGAAGAAGTTGTGGTTAAGGGGTATAATGCCATTTCCAACATATTACAAGTAGTGTTAACTATGGTGTTCAGTTTTATATGTGGAAGAAGACACGAGCACCGTCCGTCTGCTACTACAATGTTATTTGAATCTACTTTCTCACATAAGTTTTTGGACTAAGCTGGGCTGGAGTCCAATTTTTTACTTATACGTATGTATGTAATGTTACATACAGTCAAATAAGTTCTCAGAAATCACCTCCTCTGGACAAAAAAAAACAACAACCCTCATCTACCTTACATTTACCCACTGTAGTGAAATTACAAGAAGCATGCTGGATGTATTCCAAGGTAGAACTAGCACCTATAGTATATACAGATCAATTATTTTGCCTAAGGACACCACAGATAGCCATGGCTTAAAACCACAACTCGATTATAGCTTTGGGTCCGATGCTCTATCAACAGTCAATCCATTCCGCACAATATAATAAATAAGAAATGGGAAATTCAACTGCTCAAAACAGGCGACATATACCACATTTAATGGGGTTTTTTAAAATCGTGATAACAGTAAATTTTGGAGCGAGTTGTTTTTGCTTCGTTATAAATCTCTTTAGTCATCATACAAATGTTTTAGTCATCAAAATCACCTTAAAACATGCCGTAAATGTCAGCGGGAGATTGTCATAATTCACTTAGTGCTCAAAATGTTTGGACAGGAATGTGTGGGTTTTTTTTTTCTGTCTTTGTCTCATTCTAAACAAAAAGTTCACCTGTATGTAAGATAAAAAGTTTAATTTTTCATAATTATTAAAAGTCATTTCATATTAATTTTTTCATAAAAAGATACAATCGTGTTTTAAATCTCAATCAGTGTGAGCTCTCAAGATAGACAACTCAGCTACCAAATATTGTAACATGAATTATTGTATTATCTCCCTTACATACAGTACACACACTACATACCTGATGAAGACTGTCTGTCCTCCTTGGCTCGACGTTTGGATATCTCCCTCAGCTTAACAGATGTTGTCCAGTCCTTTGGCAAACTCTCCCAGGGGAAGTCATATTTCTTGGCCTGTGTCCTCGGCAAGGTGCTACTTTCGAAGTTATAATAAGAGCCAGGTCCTACACTTGATTCTGATTTTTCAGAAAAGTTTTTATGAAGTAAGCTGTCGGGCACTTTAAGTGTATGATTTCTCTCGAGGCTATATGTACTCTTGCTTCTCCCATGATCCTCAATGGAACTTCTGTGGCTTGATTTGGAATCAAGGAATGTATCGATGTCAAGCGACTTTGGCCGAGGTTTTGGTTTGTCTTTGGCGTTACCAGTTACAAGAGAGCGCAGCTTGTTACCAATCATGCTAGAGCGTTTTGTTGACCGTGAAAGCCGACTTGAAGCATTGGACGCCATACTGTGGATACTTAGACAACTGCTGCCATAGGTTGTATTTAAATCGCGCTGAGTTCTACGGTCAGCAGACAATGATCGTGCCACAGCAGGTAATTTCATGCATCTGGGCAATGATTTTGATCTCTTACATGGAAAATATTTCATTAGTTTCTGAGCTTTTTCTTCACCTATTCTTTCTTCCATTTTACCATCAATTTCGTCGAGGTATTTCATGATACCTTCATCTCTATCCATGTCGTTGTCTTCAGCATCAAGGTCATCAAAACTATATGACCTTGGTGTCTGTCTGGGACCACCTTCACTACTTTTCTTCTTTCTATCAAATTTCTCAATCTCATGTAAAATATTTTCAGGTACACCAGACACTGTTCTCCGTCGCTTTTTCTTCTTGTCCCTCTCCTCTTTAGTTTGATACCGTCGCCCTGACAACCTCTGTGACTGCATTCGTTCAAAGTTTGACCCAGACGTATCTATAGATACAACAGTGGGAGGTTCAGTTTGTGTAAGGCACTCTTCGCTGTTACTGTTCTTTTTCTCTGCAATTTCATTTTTACTGTCTTCGAGAGCAAAATCGTCCCAGCCATGGATAGTTTTTGGTCTTTCGCGTATCTTAAGCTGTTTGTATTTCTTTTCAAAAGAACGCACTCGTTGTACCTGGAAAACACATATCATACATAAATATAAAAGATGAAACTGTACTGAACTTATTCTTATAGTTTAAGCACTGTTATATGACCTTAACTAAAAACTTACCTTGAACTGATTTTTTTGCAATCTTTTATGTATTTTAGACAAATCAGCTGCACATAGATCAAGACGGGCTAGTTCAGCCATTAATGCATCGGACTGTAAATACAGGCCCGGCTAGTTCAGCCATTAATGCATCCGACTGTAAATACAGGCCTGGCTAGTTCAGTCATCAATGCGTCTGACTGTAAATACAGGCCCGGCTAGTTCAGCCATTAATGCATCCGACTGTAAATACAGGCCTGGCTAGTTCAGTCATCAATGCGTCTGACTGTAAATACAGGCCCGGCTAGTTCAGCCATTAATGCATCCGACTGTAAATACAGGCCTGGCTAGTTCAGTCATCAATGCGTCTGACTGTAAATACAGGCCCGGCTAGTTCAGCCATCAATGCGTCTGACTGTAAATACAGGCCTGGCTAGTTCAGTCATCTATGCGTCTGACTGTAAATACAGGCCCGGCTAGTTCAGTCATCTATGCGTCTGACTGTAAATACAGGCCTGGCTAGTTCAGCCATCAATGCGTCTGACTGTAAATACAGGCCTGGCTAGTTCAGCCATCAATGCGTCTGACTGTAAATACAGGCCCGGCTAGTTCAGTCATCTATGCGTCTGACTGTAAATACAGGCCCGGCTAGTTCAGTCATCTATGCGTCTGACTGTAAATACAGGCCCGGCTAGTTCAGCCATCAATGCGTCTGACTGTAAATACAGGCCTGGCTAGTTCAGTCATCTATGCGTCTGACTGTAAATACAGGCCCGGCTAGTTCAGTCATCAATACGTCTGACTGTAAATACAGGCCCGGCTAGTTCAGTCATCTATGCGTCTGACTGTAAATACAGGCCCGGCTAGTTCAGTCATCTATGCGTCTGACTGTAAATACAGGCCCGGCTAGTTCAGCCATCTATGCATCCGACTGTAAATACAGGCCCGGCTAGTTCAGTCATCTATGCGTCTGACTGTAAATACAGGCCCGGCTAGTTCAGCCATCAATGCGTCTGACTGTAAATACAGGCCCGGCTAGTTCAGTCATCTATGCGTCTGACTGTAAATACAGGCCTGGCTAGTTCAGCCATCAATGCGTCTGACTGTAAATACAGGCCCAGCTAGTTCAGTCATCTATGCGTCTGACTGTAAATACAGGCCTGGCTAGTTCAGCCATCAATGCGTCTGACTGTAAATACAGGCCCGGCTAGTTCAGCCATAAATGCATCCGACTGTAAATACAGGCCCGGCTAGTTCAGTCATCAATGCGTCTGACTGTAAATACAGGCCCGGCTAGTTCAGTCATCAATGCGTCTGACTGTAAATACAGGCCTGGCTAGTTCAGTCATCAATACGTCTGACTGTAAATACCGGCCTGGCTAGTTCAGCCATCAATGCATCCGACTGTAAATACAGGCCCGGCTAGTTCAGTCATCAATGCGTCTGACTGTAAATACCGGCCTGGCTAGTTCAGTCATCAATACATCTGACTGTAAATACCGGCCTGGCTAGTTCAGTCATCAATGCGTCTGACTGTAAATACAGGCCCGGCTAGTTCAGCCATAAATGCATCCGACTGTAAATACAGGCCCGGCTAGTTCAGTCATCAATGCGTCTGACTGTAAATACAGGCCCGGCTAGTTCAGTCATCAATGCGTCTGACTGTAAATACAGGCCCGGCTAGTTCAGTCATCTATGCGTCTGACTGTAAATACAGGCCTGGCTAGTTCAGTCATCAATGCGTCTGACTGTAAATACAGGCCCGGCTAGTTCAGCCATCAATGCGTCTGACTGTAAATACAGGCCCGGCTAGTTCAGCCATCAATGCGTCTGACTGTAAATACAGGCCCGGCTAGTTCAGTCATCAATGCGTCTGACTGTAAATACAGGCCCGGCTAGTTCAGCCATCAATGCGTCTGACTGTAAATACAGGCCCGGCTAGTTCAGTCATCTATGCGTCTGACTGTAAATACAGGCCCGGCTAGTTCAGCCATCAATGCGTCTGACTGTAAATACAGGCCCGGCTAGTTCAGCCATCAATGCGTCTGACTGTAAATACAGGCCCGGCTAGTTCAGCCATCAATGCGTCTGACTGTAAATACAGGCCCGGCTAGTTCAGTCATCAATGCGTCTGACTGTAAATACAGGCCCGGCTAGTTCAGCCATCAATGCGTCTGACTGTAAATACAGGCCCGGCTAGTTCAGTCATCTATGCGTCTGACTGTAAATACAGGCCCGGCTAGTTCAGTCATCTATGCGTCTGACTGTAAATACAGGCCTGGCTAGTTCAGTCATCTATGCGTCTGACTGTAAATACAGGCCCGGCTAGTTCAGTCATCTATGCGTCTGACTGTAAATACAGGCACTGTGAGTTCGAATCACTGTTCTATGGCCACGAGCCTCCCACCTCTGAATATGTGGGGAAAAAGTCAGCAAAATTCAGAGATAATGTGTGTCTAGTATGGATTTACCACCCAGCGAGACCAGGAGAAATGATAAGGTGTGCTGACTGTCGTTACATAACCAAAATATTGCTGAAATAAAGGTACAAAACTCTACACTACAATACAAGTGACTTAATTGTCCTATTTTTTCTGACTCTTAAAGTAACCTCAATTATTGTAATATATTCAGTCAAGTAGAAACAAATCCACCACAACTGTCACTTGTTTTCTTTTCAAACAGATGCATATGCATAACTGACACATATATTGTATATCTCTTCATATTATGGCATATCTAACAATATATTTAATGATCTACCAAAGTAAGTGATTCAATGGATTTTCTTTTAACATTTTCATACAGCCGTTATAAACATTCCAAAATAAATCACCAAACAAAATAAAACCTTAAAAGTTTCTTTATCATTCCTGTTTAGTATTCATTATTATAATTATCACATTATCATTTAAGTTAACATATTCATTGCAGTAATTATTCTGAGATTTTTTTTTTGTAATAAATTTTAATACGCTACATAATTAACATAAATCTTTGTATAAAATAAAACAAGTCCTTTTGAATACAAACATGGGGAAAACAGCTTACTTTTCATATTACTCAAATTCGGATACCCATGTCAAAATTAAAGGAACATATAAAGCCATTATAAATTAATTGCTAGATTCTCATCCAAATTTTTCTTTAAAAGCGGAGGGGAGTGTATTCTTTATTTTTTTATTTATTTCTTTTTCTTTTTATGAAAATAAGAAAAGGTTGGGGTGGCATGAAAATTAGGAGGTGAGCGAGGATGATATTCTAGCAATTTATTTTCTATGGCCTAAAATACACTGTATCATAATATATTGTTATTGTATACTGATTATAACATCGGGTTTTAATAACACTACTAGCCATACAAAAATAGATTACAGGTGATTACTCTATTTAGGTGATTGATGGGTTGCTGTCTTTTAATGAATTTATAATTATGCACTTTTCTCTATATAGAGCCCAGGGAAAGGCTTTTAGCAATGCTGAAGGGGCATCTTGTTTGTCAATGCACAGTTGAAAGCGTTTTGTCCCTCAAGCCCTCTTTTGGTTGTACTACTTAGTATGATTTGTAAGTTTGATTAAGATCAGTTGAAAATGAGGGGCCCAGTGCTACTACACACACAAAATGAAATAAAGCAAATTTAGACAATTCAAGGACAGGCAACTCATTAATTAATCATCAGACCAGTTCAAGCAGGCCAGTACTGTTATAATCCTGGCTATTATTGATACAGAGTAAAACGCTGTTCTCTGCTATGTTCCAGTCCGGGGGGAACCGGGGTAATGACTGGTGCATCGTACCCCTTTGACAATAATATATAAAAATTATGATATATATAATATATATATATATTAATGTTTCAAATTAGGTTGACCTTGCAATAACCTTGACTTATAATAGACAACTGCATCAATAATGATGCACACATCTGTCATGTGTTACTGACAAATAAAGATAATCATTTCTTGAATATTTGTTCTACACTTATAAATATCATGCATTTGTTCAGTATCTGTTCAGTGGGTGGTTTCAATTGCAATATCTTGGATACTAACTGGAAGGAAAAATCAAAGTAATACCATTGATAATTTGATAATATATGTTGTTTCCTGCACCTTTATTCCTTTCCCCATTTTAATGTCCAATAATGTTATTTTATTTTAGGATAAACAGTAATTTTGAGCTACAGTTGGATTTTAACAATGACAAGTACCTTGTTACATAATGTATTATATTATATACTTGTCATTCAATATCAGACTGAAACTTTACCCCCATCTATACCTGGGTAACCCTTTTATAATGAAACTGATAGGCTTGAAAATATTAAAACTGATAGGCTTGAAAATATTACAAGTATGGTATACTACTTTACTGCTATGTGATATCATAACAAATAAAATATACTGTATATTCCTGGTTTTTTACCATTTCATAATGAAAATGATAGGCTTGAAAAGTGTGACTACCAGAATGTCTATAACTGTACTGCTTCATGATATCATCAAAAATATACTGTATAGTAAAACAGAAGAATGTTCTTTCTCTCATTCATGTCATTTCTAATAACTCAAATCTTAACATTTCTTATTATTTTAGTTCAGTTACCATAGCAACTGACTGTTGTCATGGCAATAGCAGAAGCCATTCTAGAATCTTAATTAGATTTCAAATATTTCTGGGAAATTACACATTAAATCAGATTGCAATAGATGTGAAAATGGGGTCCACAAATCAAAGCCATATTTCAATATTTAGCACAAAAAAAATAATTTCGAAGGACCAAACGTATTATATGTTTGGGTAAGATGGAATGAAAATAATTGTAAAACAAGACATATATAAATAAAACATGTTGCTGCTGTTCTTAAAACATTAATTAAAATAAGTATTTACTGTTAAAATTATATAATATTCAGTACAGTTTAAATGGTGGAGAAACTTCACTCGAACTTATGAATTTTTGGTTGAATATTTAGTGACATTTTTATACCACAGAGGGCTAAAAAACAATTATCATAACAACTCTTTCCTGGGATCATGGAAGGTTACTTAGTACCCAAAGCACATCATCTCCGCAAGTAACTGATAACTTTCCCACTTGAATCAGTGGTGAGAGATGATTGATAATGAATCGCAATGACCTCCGTGATGATTGGTATATGACACTTGCTGGTGCATCTCCCAATATATAGTCATAACTATGTAACACTATCATGTACTCATTAAGATGGAAAATATATTATAAAATATTAAACTAGCAACAATGTACTAAATTGTGTTTGCAATAATGTACTGAAAAGTATTAATTGTAATTGTAGTAGTTGAAAAAAAAAATCTGTCAACAAAATCCTGTGCTAATTAAAAATTACTTAAGATTATGTGTCCCAACCAAAAAGATAAAATAACATGCATAACATCCTCAATGCCTGCTATCTGTAACCAGTCTATTTATCATATCATCCAAGGACCCTGATTTTGACACTTTTTTTAAATTATTTTTATTGCCATTGCAACCAAAATATTGGTCCCATATGAAAATTAAAAGTGTGCAAGCGACTTCCCCTTTTCACCGTATCATAATATCGAATTTTATGAGTCTACCTGAAAAACTTAAAAGTTACCACAGCATCCACATATTGGCATTATTTTATGTATATTTGCATGTTTTTCATTGTCATAACAAACAAAATGTTGGTCTGACCTAAAAATTAAAATAACTTGCATGATCTCCTCATTGCCCTTATCCTGATGGCAATTAAAATGCACGAGTCCAACTTGCATATTTTTTAAGTTATCACAGGATCCAGATACTGACACTGTTTTTCACATTTCCATTGCCGTAGCAACAAATACTGGTCTGACTGGAATATTAAAATAACGTGCATGATGTCTCTCTCTATCACCATGTAAGGTATTATGAATCCTACATTAAGTACTTTTTAAGATGTCATAGGATCCAGCTTTTGTGAACAAACATCAGACAGACCCACTAAGGTAAACTTAAAACTCCCTCCGGTGAGCAATATAAACCAAAGTTTACCAAATTAGGAAATAAAAATTAAATTTGGCTGAGATCATTGTTTATCACTTTCATTTTTTTTATCATTTCATAAAAAAATACACAAATACAAAAACATCTTCTTATACAGACAGTTTCAAAAATAGTTTCTGTATACATAATTACAAATTTGTATATTATAGATACTGTTTTCTTCTAAATAACAAGCCAACAATAATACAACACCAACTTGATGATGGCAGTCAAACCGATGATGACAATGATGATGATGATTCAATGACTGATGATGATATTAATATATTCCAAATCCTCCCTCCACTGTTAGTATTATGACACAGAGCCAAAAATCCAAATGAACAAAATAGAAAATGTGTGTTAAATAATTCAACAATATTACAAGACCAGCTGTGTAGGGTAAATGTATAGTAACTATTGGTCACTTTTTCATCACTGAAGTATGGTTTGAGCCCGAATGTCAGGTTTGAGATGGTGATGTAAAAGTGACCAGTAGACTTTCCAATGTCTTTGTTCATAAGTATTCTATCTTTTATGAGGAATACTATTTTTACATAATTATACATTAATATACCCAAAATATCTGAGTCAATAACATATTTGATTATATAAATTATTATGAAAAAAAAAGTAAAGCTTGGCTAAAACTGTTTGTGTAAAATAACTTGCACAACATATTGAGAAAAAAAATGTATTTAATAATACTTCCTTTTTTTATATAGGGTTATTATTAATGTAAAATATTATATGAAAATTATGTTTACATTAACTAAACTGTCAAATAATCTTACTACCTCTAGAAGACTTACAAAACCAATTTTTATATAAGAATTTATCAAATTGACATTGCGTTGCTATTTTGCTTAATTGAAAAAAACATTAAGGACAGTGTAAGTTGTTGCTAACATTGGAAAATCTATTCTCTGGCAGTGAGTTACACATTTAGCATGTTTAGATAACAACTGAACATTAAAACACATTTGTGTGTAAGTGCCTCTCTGTCAACTCACCTTCTTGTCCTAAAACATGTCAAGAATTGAGAATTTTATATTAATCTATCAAAAGAACATATCACACAATGGCTATTAATCATATACAGAAGTTACTAATTACATTGTAAACTTATTTGTGTAATTGGTATTCATAAATAGTTTGACAATTATTTACAAGTAGTGCAATGATTTTGGAATTACCAGTCACCATCTATTATTTCATTGCAAAATAAAACTTAGTGAAATTTTTCTCTATAGGAATCCTGAATGCTCAGAGACCTGATTTCTCAGAGTTCCAATCGCTTTTGCTCCCAGGCCCTGATTGCTCAGAGTTCTAATTGCTTTTGCTCCCAGGCCCTGATTGCTCAGAGTTTCAATTACTTTTGCTCCCAGGCCCTGATTGCTCAGAGTTCTAATTGCTTTTGCTCCCAGGCCCTGATTGCTCAGAGTTCTAATCGCTTTTGCTCCTAGGCCCTGATTGCTCAGAGTTCCAATTGCTTTTGCTCCCAGGCCCTGATTGCTCAGAGTTCCAATTGCTTTTGCTCCCAGGCCCTCATTGCTCAGAGTTCTAATTGCTTTTGCTCCCAGGCCCTGATTGCTCAGAGTTCTAACTGCTTTTGCTCCCAGGCCCTGATTGCTCAGAGTTCCAATTGCTTTTGCTCCCAGGCCCTGATTGCTCAGAGTTCTAATTGCTTTTGCTCCCAGGTCCTGATTGCTCATAGTTCTAATTGCTTTTGCTCCCAGGTCCTGATTGCTCAGAGTTCTAATTGCTTTTGCCCCCAGGTCCTGATTGCTCAGAGTTCTAATTGCTTTGGCCCCCTGGTTCTGATTGCTCAGAGTTCCAATTGCTTTTGCTCGTAAGTCCTGATTGCTCAGAGTTCTAATTGCTTCTGCTCCCAGGTCCTGATTATTCAGAGTTCTTACTGCTTTGGCCCCCAGGTCCTGAATGCTCAGAGTTCTAATTGGTTTTGCTCCCAGGTCCTGATTGCTCAGAGTTCTAATTGCTTTGACTCCCAGGTCCTGATTGCTCAGAGTTCTAATTGCTTTTGCTAAGATGGTCCTGATTGCTCAGAGTTCTAATTGCTTTGGCCCCCAGGTCCTGATTGCTCAGAGTTCCAATTGCTTTAGCTCTCAGGTCCTGATTGCTCAGAGTTCCAACTGCTTTGGCCCCCAGGTCCCGATTGCTCAGAGTTCTAATTGCTTTGGCCCCCAGGTCCTGATTGCTCAGAGTTTTAACTGTTCAGGTCCTGATCACCCAGAGTTCTAATTGTTTAGGTCTTGATTGCTCACAGTTCCAATTGCTTTAACTCTCATGTTCTGATTGCTCAGAGTTTGAATTGCTTTAGCTCTCAGGTTCTGATTGTTCAGAGTTCCAATTGCTTTGGCTCTCAGGTCGTGATTGTTAAGAGCTCACTGCTTGGCTCTCCGGTCCTGATTGCTCTGAGTTATAATTGCTTTGGTTTGGCTGCTTCCTCTAAGCACAGAAAGAGAAAGGTCATGGTAGGGGCTTTATGGCTTCCCTCACCACATTTTTTTTATTATTTTTATAACTAGTGTTATCATTATTAAACAATATTTACCCTTCTTGGAAGATTAAGGTCAGGTGTTCGTACACTTCGTTCGTTGAGAATGACCGGCCAGCACTTGAACATCTTTGACCCACTGAGGCCATCCTTCCTATACAGGTCTGCACTTCGTATTACCTTAGTGGGGTTGGTCATACACAGCTGGTACAGATCCTGCATACACTGGGGACGACTGGCGGGAACAAACAGGGACGCATCATACCCGTGTCTTGCCTCATGATGACTAGGCACTGCTGTGAACTGTTTAAGGTCACCTTCAGCTGAAAGTATACAGAAACAGAAATGTTCAATAGTGATTTAAAAATCAAACTTTGAGGTAATTGGTACTCCAGGGAAGTCAATTAACCCTGTCTTTCAGTTTGATGGCAACTTAAAGTTTAAAACTTAAACTTAAAGCATTTTCAACACATGACAGTGTTATTATGGCATGTATCCAGTTTTATTGGCTGAGGGTTTGAACCTTGGATTGAATCTGAGTAGAACCATTGTACTTCCACAAGTAACTGGCACACTTTTTTTTTTTGCATAAAGTTTTGGACTGAGTTGGGCTCAAACGCACAGCTGTAGTGGTAAAAGTTAACTGGTCATGAGACGACACTCAATCTCAGGTGCCATTAACCATTACACTAAGGAAGACACTTAATTGGGAAAATAACTGCTGGCAGTCTGTTTTGAGGTGTTTACGAAAGACAAGTGAATGCTTAATAAAAGTGACTTTACTATTAACACAGTTAGATTTACTCTATAAATGTATTTAATATTATATCGACATCAAACAATTCCCAGAAGTTAAACATTTCTGGAAATGATCATTATTAAGCTCATTTTGACATAGCTAAGATTGCCCGCCTTGTTATAACAGAAATACAAACTATTTACTCCTTGTAAATCAGAGTGCACCAAATTTGCAAATAAATCATTACCAATATTGATTGCACCATAGAAATCTATTTAAATTTGATTATGCGCGGACATCAAATGTTCACGTTCCTGAGAAGTGGAAGCCATGTGCACAACCTGGAGCAGATGCTCGATACTTGTGAATTATTTAATAGAGGACCCTAATAATGTTCGACAGCAGACGCTATAATGTCAATTGCTCTTAGAATAACACACAGAAAAAACTGCTCAACAGACACCGGATTCTAATTTCATAAAACATTCCTTAACAGACAGTAGAATCTGGATTTTGATACATTCAGTCTAGTTACAGCGGAATCTTAATTTTCATACATTACATCTGTATTCCATATAGAACTTGCTTTCTGTACACTTTCAGATTTATATTTTTCTCTGTGTCTTGTATGATAAAGAATTACCACCAAGAAGTGTACTTAAAAAGTCTAGAGTAATTACTGGTAGCAATAAATCTTACAAAATTTAAAATTTAAATCTTAACCACAAAATATGCAGTAGTTTTGGTTAAAGAAAGACAATTCTTTATTTTGTGACTGAAGAGGAAGACGTTGCTCACTTCGGAAGATTGTGGTTTACCGTAATTGATAATGTAATGGTGCAATGTAATGTATGAAACCGATTAATGCACTACATTTTCGAAAAAAAAAAAAAAAAGAATGCAAAAAGCTTGCAGATATAGTTTATAATGATTTTAATGATTATTATGAATTTGTGTGTTTGACATAAATACTTTTTTGTTTTAAGTTACAATTACATTGCCCCGATTACTTTTTTAACGAAATCAAATACATATTTTGTTTAGAATGGAGTTTAACTCCATTTTCAACACATTAAATAAATGTTACATGATGACATCCAGTTTTGTTGGTGGAGAAAGACATATTAATCTGAGCAGAAACTCCATTCTCAGGCAATTAAGTAACTTGCAAACTCATTCACATACAGTTTTTGTACCAAGTTTTGTTCAAACTCATTTTTTTTTTATATATTCAAACTACACAGTGTAACCGTTTAAGGAAACATTTCTCACTGTTGCTTTATTTGACACTAAACTTTAGAGACATGTCAATGAACTATTACCAAGCAGAACATTGATTTTACTTCACCCAAACATAATTACAACTAAAAAACAAAGTGAATCTTACAGAGGTACTATAAATCAATGTAAAATCACTAATGTATTAATGTCTTCATTTTAAACAGGATTATGGGAAATTTACGATTCTGGAAAACAATTATGTATAAAATATTTATGTTTGCATACAAAGTTTCATGTCCAATCAATACTTTACACAATTACACACTCATATATACTCTTTAACTATATTGTAAAACAACATTGATTTTTTTAACCAATAGAGTCTTCAAATTTTGACATGTAGGCACTAATGAAAAATTATATTTATTTATTCTAATTAACATGTCAACTTTATGACTCCAAAAGTATTGATCTGACAAAATTTCCTGTTCAAGGGTTTCAAGAAAATCAATCTATCTATATTATATTTTTTTTATCCTCCATGACAGGGTGGTCTAAGGTGCTAATGACCACCGAGGTCATGGGTTCGAATCTGAGCTCTGTCCAAACACTTTATGTGAGAAAGTTTACCAGTTAGTCTTCCGGAAAGACAATGTTTCCACTAAGACTCATTCTTAAGTCATCCTTCACCAAACTTGACATACCATATTCGATATTATAACCTGCCATGTGTTGAAAATGGCTTTACATATTAAGTTACTCACAAGCTCACCTGGGTTTACATTTGGTTGTTGTTGTTGTATGCTGTCACAGTGAAGTATCATGCCACAGACACATCATTATACTGACACCGGGTTGACCAAACCTAGAACTAACACTAGAACCCCCAAATGCTGAGTGCCATTTAATGAGGAAGCTTCTAGTACCATTATTCAAGTCTTTGCTATGACCCGGTTGGAGATAGAACCAAAAAACCTTTCATATGTAAAGGAGATGCCCTATCACTAGACCACCGCGGATGCCCTACCACTAGACCATTGCAGATACCCTACCACTAGACCACTGCGGATGCCCTACCACTAGACCACCGCTGATGCCCTACCACTAGACCACCGCGGATGTTTGCATTTTTTGTAAATCATATATTGACCTGAACTGTACACTTATAAGAGTGAACATATACTTATCTTTATTATATATTTCAAGTTATGACATTAATAGAAACACTGAATCTATATCACTCAATACTCAAACATTTAGTTACATTCTGAAGGAATCACAACAAATCAGATGTGTTTTTTAATCTCAATATATAGATTTTCTCAGATAGTTTTACTTCTGTTACCCATGGGCAAATGCAGACTCCACAAAACTTCTCTAAATTCGCTTGCCTGCTATTAATTGGTTCACAATGAAATCTGATACCAAATTACAGTGCTACATTTACAAGTACTGATGAATCCAACACAGTTTATTTGTCTACATGGAAATTAGAATTAAAATATCCATTCCAAGATACAAAAGTAAGAGTAAAAAAACTTAATAACTGACACTGACTATAAAGCATTGCCATACAAATAAAGGCATTAAGTCAGCTTCCAAAGTTTAGTCACACTGTCTCACAAATTTTCACAAAGATAAATGTCTTTTTAAAATACAACTTAAATGTGGTTTACAGTGCAGTGAATGATGCTAAAGTCATTACGACAATTATGATAAATAATCCCATAACTTGTTAATAAACTGGGATATTTCAAAATAAACAAATTGAACGGATTGGGTAATTCATATCAATCTTGACATTATTGATTAGTTGTTGTTGTTGTTGTTGTAGTATGGTCTCTATCCTCTAAATGTTGAGCACCTAAAAAGGAAGCTTTGAGTACAATTTATCAAGTCTTTGGTATGACCTGGCCGTGAATCTAACACACTTCCTTCTGCATGCTAGGCAGACACTCTACCATTTAACCATGCTACAGTTTATTAATTTGTGCTTCTATATCTGTAATTAATTACTACAAAAAATATGAAAAATATATTATATATATCAATTTTATCCTGACACTTCCTGCCAAGTTTCATTAAAATCCGATCAATGGTTTCGGACCAGTGCCACTGACAATATATTATGTAATTCAAAAGAACTCAAAGGGCCATAAACAGAATATATTGACAATATGTGCAACAAGACGCCAAATGGACACTTTCTTTTCATTCTTTTATATGCTTTGTTAGAATGCATTTCACAAAATCTACAAGTTCAACAAAACCAACCATTGTCACTGGAATATCTCCATCTAAGGGCACTAGTGTAGTGTAACAAAGAAATAATTTCATTATAACGGAAAGATGATAAAAGACTTATCAGCTAATTTGAATTTAAACCCACAAAAAATGACCGTTGTGCAAGTTCTGTACACCATCTACTCACACTACCCTTTGATGTGACCTTAACCCAGCTGCAAAGACATTTTATTTATTCTGACTGATGGACTTTCCTGTTTGTCTTCATCTCAAGCAGATTATTCATTATCTAAGGGGACACTTTCACTTCCTTTCCTAATAAAATAAATAAAATAAGAGGTTGTAAATTGTTTCCAGGGCATAAATGACTGTGAAAAAGCCATTAATATTGAAATGGGTAAAGGTGGGAAATGGATTTAAAGTGCTTACAGATTACCTCACAAAACAAACATGGTTGCAGTAGTTGACATAATGGAAGTGACGTAACTCATCTTAAAATATGAAATATTGGACTGTAAAGATTGAGAATTGATGGCGTGATCAATAAATAACTTATTCATCCAATTTCGTGGATTGCATTCACTGCATTTTCTTTCAACTCAAATTGAGAGTGCATCCAATAATAAATCTCATCATCATGTACAAATAACGGAACTGGAAATCAAACTGGATCAATATTATATATTGTGGAAAATGTATTGGGGATCATTATAAAGTTCAAAGTAACGTGCTCTGCTCAGTCTATCTGGCGAGTCTCCCTGACCCTGATCCCCACCCCACATTAGAATCATTGTTTTCTTTTTCAAACGATGGTGAGATTGAAAAAATTGCCCTTGATGTCTTTATATATATGCAGACTGTCGCCAGTCCGCCCACTCGTACAGTCACATTAGAAGTATTTTCTCTATCATCCATTATTTGAAAAGTCAATTTAAGTGCAAGTGTTTTGTACTCAAGTCAACGATATTCTCAATTAGCTTTCATTAGGAAACTTTAACACTATTAAATGTATTTAAATGCTATCAAAAACCACAAAATCCGGATGACATGAGGTCTTGAAAAGCACACGATCCGAATAAGTAGGGTATTTCCATTTACTTTGCTTATCACAGACAGATAGCGTATTTGTCGTAATATTGGTTTGAAAATACTTTGTATAGTATCAAATTATGTTACAATCATCAACCATACAATAATTATTAGGACCCAAATAAAAACAGAAGGAACATATTGCATAAGGGGAATTCATAACAAGAGTGTTTTATATTGCATAATTATCATGTTTAGAATAATCTTTCACTCTTGTTTTTGTTTTGATTCACAATTATCATGATAATTATTGTCTACTTGAAACAGTCACAATGAAACCTCTTAGTGGAGCAATGTAGTGAAGGATAAGGACAGTACACTCGTGCAAGAGATCGCTGCATTAACCTCCAGCTTGGTGCAAGGTCCTCTCAACAACAGCACCCATACAGTACGGGCTCGGCCCAAGGTATGATTTTGAGGATGATCCACAAATGTTTCAAGCTTTGTTTGCAATTTAACTAAAATAAAGAAAACGCAATTTAATTTTTTCCTGTTATTATGATGATCAACAGTTGAACAAATCAAAAACCACAATTTCACAGGGAAAAAAGTCTACATGTGTGTAGATGTCAATACAGAATGCTTAAAAATGTCATAATGGCATCATTATAAATTGAATTTCCAGTGTATATTGTTTCCATTGCTCAACAGTTTGTTTCAACATTACCAGTATATAACATGCATGAGCCAACATAAAAGGTCCTTGCGCCATTACTTATGAGGCAGTGGTGTGTTTATTTAGATTATATTTTAATTCATTTTAGTGCAATATGAACTGCTCTCGAGTCCTCTTCCTGTGCAGAACCAGTACTAAGTGATGTTTTTGAAGAGGTATTAGGTCAAGCTGAGGATTGAACCCTCAACCTCTGGCATGAGCGACCAACACTTCACCACCACCTCGCTTTAATGTGTTTTTTTCTGATGGAACTTCAAGCTTTAATACAATGACTTAAATATGATGGATGGAAATTGAACAAAATTGTTTATTAATCACCTGTAGAAATTATTTTTATTGCTTAATGAAATACAGATTTTTCTGAGATGCCTAAATTTTCAGCCAATTATGAAAGTCAAGACAACTGATGTCTGTATTTCGTGACAATCATCCATTAAGATGGAAAACTACACAGTCGGGTATTGCGATGACATAAAAAGCCGTTTCATGACTGTCTCCATAGTTTGCTCATGGACGATATAACGAAAAACTATCCCAATTTAACCATATTAAATTACAAAGCCATCAATACATTAATTGACACCATGTTATACATTTTCCTACTATTTCTTATCTTCATCATATCTCAAGTGTGGGAACATTTAAATTATTGTAAACATCAAATTATATTCTCCAATTACAAATATCTAAAAAATTGAGATACTGTAGGATGCTATGTGAAAAATGTTGATCATTTTTTCACTATTCAAATAAAGATTTAAAGCATGAACATTTAATCTGAGTAAATATGTATCAGTACTAAAGCACTGTTTACTAAATGTTTACTTATGTATGCTTACTTAACGAATTGAAATAACGCGACAGGTCATAATGGTACACTTGAATTTACTGATCTCCTTCAACGTAATCATGACCTGAAGAAATTTTTTATTTTAAGAACTATTTCACCGATTGACTCATACAAGTTTTCTTAAAGGGGGTATTGGATATCCATGTTCCGTGATATTAACCAATGTATTTAGTGACAAAATTATGGGGAAGATTGATATACTAACAAAAAGATATGACAACATTTTATTTCTGCTTGTGTGGATTTCTATGAAACTTAATTGTTTAAGAAATGTATCAATATGCTTTATTAAGATAAAGTGACTTCTACTCAGTAAACTAGAAAACTAATTTTTTTTATTATATTTTAAGAACTGAAAGGAGAGCTTTTTTTATTTTCATTTTATTTCATTGGACTCCAAGAATGAGCGGAGGGAATGAAAAGATATTTATTACAAGCTGTCTTATTTTTATTGCATTCCGTTTTATATGCAGAAAAGAAGAATGAAAGACTAGCAAAGAGCCCTTTCGTCCTGCCAGGTCATTACAAAACAACAAATAAACGAAGGAATGACAACATTTTAAGGTGACTAACAGACTCAAAAACATTTAAATGTGTCATCCTTTTGCCTTCTTTGTATCATTCTGTCGGGCACAATAATTTGTTGTCGTTAGTATCAACTCTCCAGCACACCAGTTACTTCACACCTTCAAAATAACAAGACGACATTAACACAAATTGTAATTACCATCTCAGATAATTTAATTTCAGTAACTTTTTTAAAATCAGTAGGTAACAAGGAAATTACTGTATCCACCTTATCAAGTCTGTCTGACAATCATAATGGTAGATACAATGATTGCATGAATATTCATAAACATGTATACTTGTACGATTCAATAAGAAATGTAATAAAAAAATCTTCCTTGTAAATTTATCGAAACTTTATATTATTTAGATAAGATAATCTATTTCGTAAACAATGAAGACAGAGATGTCATATTTCTACAGGTGTGCCAACAAAATCCATTCAAGTGGTGAAAATCCACATGGATCCAAACTTACCTCCACTGAGGAGTAACCTGACCAGCATATTTTTTTGTGTAAAACATTTGATAAACCGATATTTTAGGATCAGGTGAGAATTGAGCTTTCAATTAAAGCTAATATTTGTGTATAGAAGTGAGTAATTGGAGGGGAAAAAATCTGATTTAAATATTTAATCTTCACCACTAATATTATCTTATATCTTTATAATAGAATGACAGGGAATCATATTTATAGTGAATTCCAGTGCCAGTATATATATATTACTGCAGTTGTCACAAATAGGTATAAATTTGATATAAAAGACACAGAAATTTTTATGGACTTTCACTTAATGCACAAATAACATACACCGGCAAGATTTTTTTTTTCAACACTGGTTGTATAATGGCATTTCCCATTTTATTGGTGAAGAAAGCCCTCAGAACGAATCTGACAGTAGAACAACAGACCTTCAGCAAAAAAATGACAAATTTTCTCACATTAAATCTTTGGTCCGAGGATCAAACCCATGATCTTGGCTGCAAGATGTAACTTAGTTTTCTCTCAAAGTTGTTTTTAAAGGGATTTAATTCATTTAAATGAATTTCTATAAAATAACGTATTTTAATAGTCTTACTTAATATGGGTTGAAAGCAGCCTTTTTTGGATTTTCACTCATTTAGCAAATCAATTATGTCATATAAATTTCATAGATTCACATGTAAGTAACAAAACTTCACAGAATTAAGACATAATAAAAACCTAACATCAAACGTTTTTTTATATGGCCCAAAGGTTGAGGACGCCATTGGACTGTGAACTTTGACCTCTTTACTTGCTTTTCACAAGTGTTGTATTGTGTTATAGACTCTAGAGTCATGGTTTCGCAGTTTCGATTGCTTGTAAACATTTTCTTCATTAAAAGATTGGCCTGTAAATGTTGTAATTACACAAGTAAACATGTTTAACTGAGTACGGCAATTACAATTTTTTTTTCTCATCTGTATTTAAGTCAGTATTTACAGCCGGTTATCAATTATGAAATAATGTCTTTTAAGGAAATGTTCTGTTCAGCTTCGGATCAATGAATGTGATATAATCGATTCCATTTAACAATTTTTTTGTTGTTGTATGGGGACTAAAGAACACAATTTTCAAAACAAATATACGTTCTCATATAAAGTTTCCAGTCAAGCCGAGGGAGTTTTAACCCACATCCTTGATGGTGAGCAGAAAGTGGTACCTTATATACTTGGCTGTGTTTCTAGTCTAAGGCAAATTTAGTTTAACTGTGAAAGACATGTACATACAATACATAATTAAGTATGCATCAATATTTAATATCATAACTGTTAAACCAGCCTCAATTTGATTTTGTTTTAAATTGTAATTAGTTATAATCAATCGAGAGAAACAGACAATCACTGTTTCCTCATGTACATACATGTTCATACTCGAACATATCTCCGCAAGTAACTGATAATTGTCCCACTTGAATCAGCAGTGAGAGACAAAGGATAATGAGATGAATGTCGTATATATCAGTCATCACAGAGACTGTGGTTGAGCATGGATTCAAACTCACAACCCCTAAATTGATAGTCAGATGCACTTAGTAACAGATTAAGCTCATCTGGCCTGTCTGTGTGGACATAAATAATTATGAAAACATTATGTTAAGTTGTACAATAATTAAGATGGTAATCATCCTTTCATTTAATCGTCAGATTCTACATTGTCATCAGACACCATCTGTGTGACCGGGGTGCCCCCATGTGTCCAACAAGCACTGCGTCAACCCTCCCACACCCATTATACATCCCACTATCATGACAGTAAAACCCTAAATTCGCAAAATAACTAAGTGCGCCATGTACAACTGCCTAATTGTTTAAGTTACTATTTTCTCAGTGTGAGCAACACCTGAAACATGATTGCTCTTACATGACCTATTATTAAAAGGTAACAAGTTTCAAGTTGACTGGGTTTTATTTACATTTTTATGAAGTTTAATGACTGGCATCATTCAATAACCTGCCATTTATCTGGACTATAAAACTAGTCGTAAAGAGTTACTTTTCACAACTTTTCCCAGGGTTTTTGTAGGGACACTATAGTATTATGATACCCCCCCCCTCCCCCCTCCACCATCCAGAGCAATTTTTTTGTTTGCCCATTTTTACTAGACTACATCATTCTGTATTATCTATATATACAATTAAAGAAGGCATAATTATAATTGTTTAAAAAAATGCAGTTAGTCATCTGATTTTGTTTTAAAATGATATATTTTACATCGATTGTGAAACAGGAATTCTTCCTGGATAGAACCAGTGCAAAGCATTTTGCAGATTAAGTGTCTTGCTCAAGGAAATCACACAAAGCCGTTGTGGAGGATCGAACCTCCGACCCGCCAATCTTGTGACTTGGTGACCGGGGTATCATGTCCTTTGACTGTGATGTAAAAAATATATGTCAAGGTGGTAGCATTGTAAAAATGAGCATAAAGCCGACTAGCAGACATCATTTTAGCTCTTCATCATGCATCACCTTGTAACTAGATCACCCAAGGTTCATTATAACAACCTTACAAAGGCAACTCACTTTGACCTCAGGACAATTCAAACTGTCAAATCATATAATTTATATAATCAGGCACAGCACAAACTGACCTTAAATCCAATTTAATATTGAAGGTCAATTTCTGTCGGTGTATATATAATATTGTTTATACGGTGTCAGGGTGTCACGCAAGGACATCAAACATTGGACCAGATATTTCAGACACATTTTCACCCTTGAGGTATAAAAGCACACAATGTTGATTTAACTTCAAAGGATTTGCCAATTAATAAATTAACTCATCAAGAGAAATGGGTTGGTAATTGAAAATGATAATATCTACAATGTATGCTTACATGGAGCTTAAGAGTTACAGCAAAGACTGGAGATGGAGCTTGTGTACAGAATGTTCATTAATATTAAGAACATTAGTGACCAGTGTGGACGGAAAAATCTTATTCAATCTTGTGACGAGATGGGTAAATTAATTTGAATAGTTAGCATCATTTTATGCCATCGAGAGCTAACAATCAGTTATCCTAACCACTATTTCCTGGGACCCTGGAAGGTTAACACACCCATCACTACAATAGAAAAATTTCTCACTTAAACCAGCGGTGAGAGAAGCAATTAGACACAATGTTGTATATCAATCATCACAGAGATTGTGGCGGGGCGGGGATTTCACTCGCGACTGCTGGATTGTTAGTCGGACACACTACAGACTGCGCTAATTGGGCCCGGCTGCATGATTGAAAAGACAAATAAAACTTAACAAGATATATGGGCAGTTGCTGAGATGGACAGTAAAGGCAGTATAAGGGCGTCGAGATACTCAGATGAACATGGCCAAAGTAATTAAGCATATAATTATATATGCAAAAGAGGAGATGGAAAAGGATGACCTGATCAAGTTCCCCAGTCTTATATTGATGGTTTTATACTCATCTGACACTGAAGTTGTAAACCACACATAATTTCATTAGATTTCAATACAATATGCTAAAACATGCCTCCCTGATGTCCAATTGCCTTTTTACATTCAGTGTTGTTTAATCAATTTACTTGATTGTTTTGGAGACAACAAAGTAGCAATTAATTAACAAGAAGAAGGAACTACTGAATGTTGTTAAGTCAAGAGAAGTTAAACAACAATCATGTATGCATATTTAATTTGTATTAATGTACTAGTCACGGTCATGTTTTTCTGGTATTTATAGCGAGATTATTACATCATACACAAAACTTTGAATTATTTAATACAATCTTAAAAATGTTCTTGGATCCTCCATAGCCAATTTAGGTACACTTTTCTAAGGCACTGGTATATCTCGATGCTAAGGTTGTGGGTTGGGTGGGTCCAAGCACTATATGTGAGAAAATGCAAATTGACTGTTACATTCTACTCAGACATTCTCTGTTCTTCCTCCACCAATAAAGCAGAATATGCCATATATAACAAGTTGTTTTGAAAATGGCATTAAACACGGCACATTAAAAAATAACGATTAAAATGTTCTTCCATCAGCCCCGTCAGTGGTAAAGAATGAGTGATATTGAGCCAGGAACAGCGAGAGCCCTTAAGGAAATCACTGGACCATGAAGATATTAAAGACCAATGGATGGTACGGTTTAATTGGGACCACTTAGATATATGTTGCTTTAACATTATAAATCTGGAAGTGGTGTCAGAAAAAAAACATTAATATAGGTCAGTCATATTCATCATTAAAATGTGGAACTGAGTGAAATAATGACAGAGCAAATTCAAAAATATTATTTCTCAGCTATAATTACATGCTGATTCTCTCCTATTCCTATCCCTTTCATTTACAAAACACAGAGATCAATTACTTTAATCCTGACATTCCTATGGAAAAGTTCTGTATTTTGTTACTTTATATTTATAAATACTGAGCCCTGTAAATATATATAATTATCATACTTATATGGAATACCATTGTCAATCAAAGACACCTACTCACTCTTGTGTTAATTGTCAGGTAAAATAATTATAATAAGACTTTTATTACAAAACATGGTGCAAAGAGTCCAGCAATAATTACACCAATATTCCTTTGTAGATTATAGAAGTTTTTGTAAGCCGTAACAGATTTAATGATTTTCATATTATATGATATATATATATACGATTATCTGATAAAGCATTCTAGATTTCCAAAGACTTCAACATAAAATTTGAGCTGCGATAAGGGATTGGGGTCTATGTCGTCACAAAAGGAAATTGAACATTAATTGATCAAACTGTATTATAGAAGATGACTAGCCGGTGTCTCTTAATTCAGTTTTAAGTACTTGTCCATTTTCCATGCTAACATCCCTTTATCGTACATTGTATTGGTTTAGGATTTTTATTGTTATTTTCTTCATTTTACATGGCGACCCTGGAAAGAGCGTCACGCTATATGTAAATGAAACATGGCGACCCTGGAAAGAGCATCACGCTATATCTAAATGAAACATGGCAACCCTGGAAAGAGCATCACGCTATATGTAAATGAAACATGGCGACCCTGGAAAGAGTGTCATGCTATATGTATATGAAACATGGCGACCCTGGAAAGAGCATCACGCTATATGTAAATGAAACATGGCGACCCTGGAAAGAGTGTCATGCTATATGTAAATGAAACATGGCGACCCTGGAAAGAGCATCACGCTATATGTAAATGAAACATGGCAACCCTGGAAAGAGTGTCATGCTATATGTAAATGAAACATGGCAACCCTGGAAAGAGTGTCATGCTATATGTAAATGAAACATGGCGACCCTGGAAAGAGTGTCATGCTATATGTAAATGAAACATGGCGACCCTGGAAAGAGCATCACGCTATATGTATATGAAACATGGCAACTCTGGAAAGAGTGTCACGCTATATGTATATGAAACATGGCAACTCTGGAAAGAGCATCATGATATATGTAAATGAAATATGGCGACCCTGGAAAGAGCATCATGATATATGTAAATGAAATATGGCGATCCTGGAAAGAGTGTCACGCTATATGTATATGAAACATGGCAACCCTGGAAAGAGTGTCATGCTATATGTATATGAAACATGGCAACCCTGGAAAGAGTGTCATGCTATATGTAAATGAAACATGGCGACCCTGGAAAGAGCATCACGCTATATGTAAATGAAACATGGTGACCCTGGAAAGAGTGTCATACTATATGTAAATGAAACATGGCAACTCTGGAAAGAGCATCACGCTATATGTATATGAAACATGGCAACTCTGGAAAGAGTGTCATGCTATATGTAAATGAAACATGGCAACCCTGGAAAGAGTGTCATGCTATATGTAAATGAAACATGGCGACCCTGGAAAGAGCATCACGCTATATGTAAATGAAACATGGTGACCCTGGAAAGAGTGTCATACTATATGTAAATGAAACATGGCAACTCTGGAAAGAGCATCACGCTATATGTATATGAAACATGGCAACTCTGGAAAGAGTGTCATGCTATATGTAAATGAAACATGGCAACCCTGGAAAGAGTGTCATGCTATATGTATATGAAACATGGCAACCCTGGAAAGAGCATCACGCTATATGTATATGAAACATGGCGACCCTGGAAAGAGCATCACGCTATATCTAAATGAAAAATGGCGATCCTGGAAAGAGCGTCACGTTATATGTTAATGAAACATGGCGACCCTGAAAAGAGTGTCACGCTATATGTAAATGAAACATGGCGACCCTGTAAAGAGCGTCACGCTATATATAAATGAAACATGATGACCCTGGAAAGAGCGTCACGCTATATCTAAATGAAACATGGCGACCCTGGAAAGAGTGTCATGCTATATGTAAATGAAACGTGGCGACACTGGAAAGAGCATCACGCTATATGTAAATGAAACATGAAGGCATATGGCACCTTGATGCTTTAAGGGTCGAATATTTAGAGTGACCACTGTGGCCAAGTTGTCAAAGCACTGACACAACACTTACTGTTGAGGTTGTGGGTATGAGACTAGCTCGGACACATAATTTTATGTGAGCAAGATTTGGCAATTACTTGCTGAAGGATGGTTGTTTTTTTAACTCAGATTGATCACAAGAACTTCTGGATGCCAATACAAGTATTAAACTTTCGTTGAACAAGTGTTGAAATGGAGGTTAACCCTGAATTCTTCTCACACTACTACATAATTATATACTTCACTTTATACACATAATTATATTCTTCACTTTATACACACAGAATTATATACTTCACTTTATACACACATAATTATATACTTCACTTAATACACAGAATTATATACTTCACTTTATACACACATAATTATATATTTCACTTTATACACATACTTATATACTTCACTTTATACACACATAATGATATACTTCCCTTTATACTCATATAATTATATACTTCACTTTATACACATTATAATATACTTCACTTTATACACACATAATTATATACTTCACTTTATACACATAAGTATATACTTCACTTTATACACACATACACATAATTATATACTCAACTTTATACACATAATTATATACTTCACTTTATACACACAATTATATACTTCACTTTATACACACACAATTATATACTTAGATGTATACACACATAATTATATACTTCAATTTATACACATAATTATAAACTTCACTTTATACACATAATTATATACTTCACTTTCACTTTAAACACATAATTATATACTTCAATTAATACATATAATTATATACTTCAATTTATACATACACAATTATATACTTCACTTTATACACACACAATTACTTATTCACATATAATTATATACTTCACTTTATACACACATTATTTTATATTTCACTTTATACACACAATTATATGCTTCATTTTATACACACATAATTATATGCTTCACTTTATACACACATAATTATATACTTCACTTTATACACACATAATTATATACTTCACTTTATACACGCATAATTATATACTTCACTTTATACACGCACAATTATATACTTCACTTTATACACACATAATTATATTTTTTTCTTTATACACACATAATTATATACTTCACTTTATACACACATATGTATATACTTCACTTTATACACACATAATTGTATACTTCACTTTATACACGCACAATTATATACTTCACTTTATACACGCACAATTATATACTTCACTTTATACACACATATTTATATATTTTACTTTACACACACACAATTATATACTTCACTTTATACACACACACACACAATTATATACTTCACTTTATACACAAATAATTATATACTTCACTTTATACACACACAATTATATACTTCACTTCATACACGCACAATTATATACTTCACTTTATACACGCATAATTATATATTTCACTTTACACACACACAATTACATACTTCACTTAATACACACACACACACACACACACACACACACACACACACAATTATATACTTCACTTTATACACACATAGTTATATACTTCACATTATATACATAATTATATACTTCACTTTATACACACATAATTATATACTTCATTTTATAAGCACATAATTTAAACATCTAACAAAACAAAATATTTAAATATAATTTTGCTTTCTGAATGCCTCCTATTCCACACTTCCTGAATGAAAACATGTGTCAACCAAGTGGCTCCATCACATCAACCTTGTTAATCAATCCTTAACAAAGAACTGCTAAGTCAATTTAAGAACAGAAAGAAATTAAACCAAAGAAAACGTTCCCTTTTTTTCATTAGAGGAAATTAAATTGTACATGCATTGGGGTATGGATTTAAAATTACTTGCCTAATTCTTATTAGGTATGTGTTCATGTGGGGGAATTTATATAATATTTGAAAGCCTTTTTTTATAGTTCTTAAAGATTTACACGTAAATATTCTTTACCTTCCTTTCACATTTATTAACAGGAACTATTTAAATGAATTTAGGAAAACCAACACTCCTTGATTGACTGTATGTCCTTGTTGAAATTAGATATATATACATATTTCATTTCAACTACATTGTATTTTTTCAGTTTATATAAAGATGTACAGCTCTGTATAATTTAAAAGGTCACAACATGGACACCATTTTGCAGCAACATTCTATTGATATAATTATTAGAAGGAATCGTATTGGTAATTTAATTACATACAAATTCTGATATAAACTATTCGGATTGTATGATGCAACTTATGGATTACAGAGTGTTGGACGCTTACAACAGAGGTCACACATTTGATCCCATGATGCTCAACAGTTGACGGCCTCTCAAAAACACGCTGACAGTACTGGTTCTGCCCAGGAAACACTAACAAGAGTAATTTACTTCACACTCAAGCTAAAATAAATTAGTATAAACTAAATAAAGTGTTTAAAGCTCATGTGTAAAAATAACAGAGAACTGCTCACCTTTTTGGCCTCCTGCCATTTTCAATGTCCCAAACATTCAAAAAAAAGAAAATATTGAGTATTTCCATGATAACCCAGAAAAAATACTCACTAGGGTTTATGAAATACATAGCTGTTTTAATTAGTTTAACTAGGTCACAATAAACAACATACATATATATATACATAAATCATTAGTCTCTCAGCGCTGAGGTATTGGGTTTGAGTCCAGATCAGTCCAAATAATTTGTATACATGTAAAAATGTGCTACTTGTGCAAGGTTTAATCTATTAAGCTTCGTTTTGAGTCTTCCTGCATCAATGAAACTGGGTGCCATTATATAACCTCTACTGAATTGAAAATATCCCCAATTCAAGAAACAAATAAATAAATAATTAAATAGCAAATAGATTTGTACACAGGATCATGATATATCTAGTCTCTGTTGTATTCTCTTATACACTATCTATCAATCATTTATACATATCATTTATATGCAGATCTTGATCTGGGAGATACAAGGTATAGATCTGAAAACATTATCCTAGTTGGCTATAACCCCCTGACAACTCTGAATGAACATCGCACAGCAAGTTAAAAAAAAAACAACTAGGGAATATATCTGATACATTATTTGCATAATTATGTTTTTATAAGCATTGATTTTCAAGATATTGCGAGTCGTATTTGACAGGGTGTAAAGAATAATGAGACGATATCAAGATCTATTATAGATACTTCATCTACATCCAGATATCATGATGTCATTCTGCCCACTGTTGTTAAAGAATAGAATGGAAGAAATACAGTTAAAAATTCAAATTGGAGACCATTCATAATAGAGAATTTATAACTTAAAGTGCACCAAGTTCATATTCTTTTGTGAATTAACTATATTTTCCTGCATACAATCTAGTACCTTGGATGTTTCACTCAAATCATATTTTAATATATTGTGACAATAAACTATTTGACCATGGGAGTGAATTTCAATAATAATTTTGCAAGTTATGAACTTGTAATATTTTTTCCCCTGACTGAATGGACCACTGACTCCAAACCAACTACCTCAGCAGTGAGAGGTCTTATACCACTCGATCACAAAGTATTCTGATGACGAAAGTACACCATAAATATAATGTTAATGTAGAAATAAAATACAAAAAATTGGCAACATTATCATTATTTTTGTAAAATAAAACCTTTCATTTCCTTTAAAAAAACACACAGACTATTTCGAAACTTTCACAGTGAATTTTGCTATTACTGGTAAGAGGATAGTTAGCGACAGAAGCCAACACCAATATGTTAGAACAATTGGCAATAAACTATGATCAATTTTATGATAAGAATGCTGCTGGATTTTCTTCTTTTCCTAATTCCTTGTTGGTACGCCGTAAAACCCTATTCATTCATTCATTCATTCATTCATTCATTCATTCATTCATTAATTCATTCCTTGCTGTACTAGAATTAGCTAATACATTGTGTGTTTTTACTATAAGATATGCCATTGTGAAAACATGTTGGCCCTGAAGAACTACAAAACAATAGCAAAATCAAATGACAGATTAGAGAAAGCAAAATCATCTGTTGACAGATTAGAGTCATTATTCAAACTGATGTCAATTTGTTCACACATGGTAAGATGTGTTATACATCATTACCATGCCAACCACCACCGAAAAACTGCACATCATCACAGCCAATCAATCAATCACACAAAAAACATTGTTTCAAGATTCATTAGCATCATGCCTGCATGCTCACGCTTATATAAATGTATATACAGTTGACTGACAGTCCTTCTACAGAAAGTTGTTGTTGTTG
Source organism: Panopea generosa (assembly GCA_029582155.1). Classification (NCBI taxonomy): domain Eukaryota; kingdom Metazoa; phylum Mollusca; class Bivalvia; order Adapedonta; family Hiatellidae; genus Panopea; species Panopea generosa. The sequence goes on from CM055898.1 coordinate 53,369,489, forward strand.
TTGTTGAATGGTGTTAAGCATCATTTTAAACAATTTTTCATGAAGGTACAAAATCTGATCTCAAATTATCTGGAACTCATTTAAAATCTAATCTGAATTTTTTAGGAAATCTGATCTGATCTCAATTTGTCCGAAATTCATTTTACAAAACCTGTTGGAACAAATGTCAATCAAGCTTCACTAACATGGTTTGTATTGTATAAGCCCAAGTCAAGTGACCATAAATGACCACAAGGTGCCCCCCTCCTCTGATATAGTTTTAGGCAAGTGTTTGCTGAAGTACTTCAATGCCTGTATTGTATACACAGGGCCACCTGTTGGAGGTCACATTATAATTATCATTATTAGTGTTAGCCCTCGACTCAATGACATATATATGACTTTGTATTGTATTTCTTATGTTGGTGCCAACCTGGCGGAGGACCAGTTGTATAATAAGGCCAGGGGTAGTTTGATACTCCTTAAGTTAAATTGTGTAATTTAAATGTTTTCAAAAACAATAGATGAAAATGTATTTTAAATACATAATAACAAGATGTCATATACTTATTTTTAGAAACATGACCTTCAACTTAGACTTAATTGACCGAAAAATCATGCTCAAGCTTTCTTTATTTCTTACAAGATTATATAACCAACAAAATTTCATTGAAAGAATGGGCAAGGCAGGGACATAAAAACATATGGGTAATATCGTTGTCTTCATTCCATTGAATTATAATGCGCATTATATAAAGAGGACTGAGGTGGAAAAAATCAAAATAAAAGTTAACTGCCAACTATATTGAAAATAGCAATGACAAATATCTAAATTAAATCTCCCTATTCAACTACAAAACATTTAAAAGGTTAAAAAAAAAGATTAAGGATTGTCATTTTGATTATGTACAGAAGCCAAGAAAACGTGAATGGGCCTACATAGATATTACTAACACAGTATTGCGTCAACTTAATCGAATTGATTGATTTTTATTAGTTTATCTATGTTTATAATGTTCAATACAAGTTTGTGGGTGTAAAATTGTATTACTTTGATTTTTATTGATTTAATAAAAAATAAATTTCTCATGATATAAAAACCTAAAATGGCCATTCATGACATGGCTGTCGTCGCGGCTCACATCATCTGTTTACTGTAACAAAAGATGACATCTTCGACGATGACAATTTACTAAACTCGACGTCTGAAATGACTGATAATGGTGTACATAACTACAGCTACGAAACCCATCATTCTTCTAATCTATATACAGGGCAGGGGTGTTCTCTTAGCCGCAATAATTTATTAGTAAAATACATCTATTTAAATTTGAATTTAATTGCCAATTTAAATGCAATCTGTCACACAAAATGCATTAGTTTTGCACCCAGGTAACATTTACTTGCTGTAGGCCACCTGATTATCAGTGTAGCAGGATAAGCCATCAATACACATAATTGTGTTGTGCAATTTTAAACAAATGTATGGTGTAATATACAAGTCATTATTTTGAAATTGGTGAACAAATTTGTATTCAATAATATTTTCTATTGATGTGAATTTGTCCCAAGAGATAAATTTGTACATAAGAAGACCTTCAAACCAGGAACCAATAGTTTAATGCAAAACCGCTTTTTTTCTCATTTGTTTATAATTGTAGATAAAACAGTATTGCACTGGAACATGAAATTGAATTGATAAGTGGTTGCTTAAACGAGGTTAATGCTAAAACAGGTTTGACTGCCCTTGCCAGCAGTGTCACACATACAAATGCACCAAGGCTTTCAAACCTTCAGCATCATGGAAGATGGTTCTGCAATCATTCAGTCTGGCATCAGTATTTGCAGCTAAAACAGTAATGTTGGCCACTATTCCATATAAACTGAATATAGGTTATGTCAGGCTGCGATGATGACATTCCTATAACGTCAATCTTATATAAACTGCATTAGAAAATCGTGAAAAAAATGCAAAGCATGGTGTCCTCTGGGATAAGAATCTCTGCTGTAATTTTGAGATACCGGTATGCGAGATTCAAAACTGCCATTTCGATGTAACGGTCAGTATATATATATACAACAGCCAGACAAACACAGGACTCCATTACCATATCAAATCAAGTCTCCCAACTGAGAGAAGAAATCTGATTACAGTTGTTGCATGCAGACACACTCACTGTTCATAACAATCTATCTATCCAGTAACATTTATGTCCACATATAGTTGACCAAATAATGAACAAATTCACCTACATTGTCTTTTATCCAAAGTGGTATGACCATTACATGTGTGTTTGTTTTTTTCTAAATCTGAATGAACTATTTAAAATTTTTGTTCAATTTTTTTCTCGGTCTGAATGTAACAATAGAGCCCTCGTTGACATCTTTTTATTCAACAGCAGCCCTAGCCAGTGGACCTCTCATCTCCCCTACCAGATCAGTCGGTAGGAGTGTTGTCCATCCGAAATATTGTAATATAAATGGAATTTTGGAACAGTCAATTACTTTCAACTAAATAGAGGGCCTCAAGGAAGATTAGTTTGTAAACTAAATATGTTCCCCCATTAAATAAAGACTATTATTATTATCTAAATTGCCTTTTCAATAATTTCCAGGAAACAGGGACAGAGTTCACTGTGAATTTTGTAAATCTCAGGGTTAGGGGGTTTGCAATGGTGGTGGAGCAATATACAATTTCACCATTTGTACTGAAATCAATACCATTTTTTTAATCCAAGAAACTCAAAATCGACCAGTGTAATATGGTTACAACATTGCAGGAATGTACTGACAAACAAGATTATGAACATGTAAGGAAAGTAAACAAATGTAAGAACATGCTTGTGGACAGGCAGCAATTACAATGCATAGATTACAACAACTAGGATTTCTAGACACACGTGTGACCCTCGGCAATGCATATATATACTGGTGCAAGATCAATACTGCAACATTTCTGGATTGCATAACTTTACATGAGTGCGGACTGGGGTTTACAATTCCTATTGCAATACCCTGGGTGATCCCCAAATCAAACCTAAAAAAAATGCATCAGTGAATGTTTCTGTTTAAACTTACCTATTTATTTTATATCAATTGCGAAACAAATTATTATGACAAATCATGCTGGAAGTGTTCCTGTGGGTAGAACCAGTACTATTTGCATATATGTGAAGAAAGTGACCTGGGTCTGACACTCTACCACTCTACCACACACTCCACATTACTGAATTAACAACTTTATCCTTTTCCAGAAACCCTATTTGTTCTTTTTGATTGCATTTAGTTTCTTCTGATGGGTTCGGGGTGGTCGTTCTGCATATTCATTTATAGATGTAGTGCTGTTGTTGTCGTTTTTCAGTTTGTACCGTTGTTTTTGTGCATAAAGAGTGACCCTCTTCCTTCCTGTTAGTAAGCCGTAAAACATCCATTTATTCATTACTTTTGCTTCACATTCATTACTGCTATTTTACCTCAACTTATCATTCAAATTTAAAACAATGTTCATACCTCACATATGGATCATTCCATCTTTAAAATTAAAAAAGAATCAGCATCTTCTCCAATTAAGGTAACCCATTGTCACATTAAACTGTAAATTGCTCCAATATTCCTCGAGGATCCAGAGTGCTAATGGGAAGTTTATGGTGATAATAAAAATTTCAGATACAAAAATAATGCCAGAAAAAAAGCATCCCCAAACAAAATGCTCGACTACAGTGATGCCATTACCTATTCTACATATATCTGTAAAAAAAAACACTTTAAGTCATTTATTCAACTGAAGATTTTATTCCTTTTATTCTTTTGATGAAGTTTCCTGGTTTATCAATAATTTCAGATATAAAGATAAAACATCAATGCAACAAACAAGGTCGGAGCCTTTTCAATGATGGGAGCTGCAATCTTCCATTAAACAAACATAATTTTTTATACCCTCTGCAGAAGTATGAAAGATGTGTGATTAAATATAGTTACTGATGATAAAAAGTTACAAGCTGTTACCAGATCTACCACTATGATAAAGTCATTAGTGTATCAATATTACTTCAATGTAATTCCATCTCAATATTAACCCTCCATAACATGCAACTCATTGAATTTCTATACTTACCGGGCGGTATTTGATTTTTGAATCCTTGTTTCTCAGTAATTCCATTATCATTTGGAAGGGGTGTTAAATAATTCACTGAGTGAGAAAGTTTGGAGACCCTGATAATACTTATAGGGTGCTGACAAGTGTGTCTATGCACGTTTGTGTTGTTCACTATTTGTGTGTCTATGCACTGTTTGTGTTGTTCACTGTTTGTGTGTCTATATACTGTTTAGTGTCTCTACAGTGCTCAAGCATTTGTTTGTGTCAATATACACTGTTTGTGTGTCCATACACTGTTATGTGTCTCTACAGTGTTCAGGCATTTGTTTATGTGTCTATATACAGACAGTTTGTGTGTAATATACACTGTTTGTGTGTCTATACACTGTTATGTGTCTCTACAGTGTTCAGGCATTTGCTTGTGTGTCTCTATACAGTTTGTGTGTAATATACACTGTTTTGTGTGTCTATAGACTGTTTGTATATCTGTATGTGTGTCTATACACTGTTTATGTGTTTCTGCAGTGTTCAGGCATTTTTTTGTGTGTCTGTATATACAGTTTGTGTGTAATACACACTGTCTGTGTGTCTATACACTGTTTGTGTGTATATACACTGTTAATGTGTCTGTGTGTCTATACACTGTTTGTGTGTCTATATACTGTTAATGTGTCTGTGTGTCTATACACTGTTTGTGTGTCTATATACTGTTAATGTGTGTGTGTGTCTATACACTGTTTGTGTGTCTATATACTGTTAATGTGAGTGTGTGTCTATACACTGTTTGTGTGTCTATACACTGTGTGTATGTTTGTGTGTTTATATGTGCAGTCTGTGTGTCTGTTTATGTATATGCACTGTTTGCTTATTACAGCAGCAGAAATATCACTGATGTGGACAGTCATAGCCAGCTATCAGAATTAAATATGAATCTGTCAAGGCACAACAGCTGCTGTAATCAAATAATTAGGAAAACATATTTGCTTCCGTCTCTCTCCTGTCACTGCAGCTAAACATTGAAATCAAATCTGCATTACTCAAGATCCTCATACATATATCATGGCATTAAATCTTCATCATTCAAACCATACTGACCACAATGACCATCTCACAGAGGTGACCGCGCGATGACTCCAGGCCATGTGTCACTTAGGCTAATTAACACAGACCAACGTGTATTGTTCGCCATAGGGTGACACACCTGTACATGAGCCTCGCGACAATTGTCAACGTCCCAACATCTCTACTAGTCACACTTTATGTCTCACTGCACAGATCAAATCAACACGCTTTGTGTTACCTGAACACACTGTGCCTCGCTACATGTTCCGCTGCTTACTCGATGTTGTGCCCTACTTGTGGGGAAATAAAGAGACACAAAATTTGTTAAAACAGCACATAAATAAACAGTGTGCTGTAATTTACAATAATTGTCAATAGTCGCACAACAAAGCAATTTGAAAGTTTGCTTGCTTCTTACAAATTTACTAAAGAAAGAAGTTAATAGCTTAAAGAATATTGACCTTGTTTGCTTCGGAAAATTTGTCTTTGTCAGTGAAAAGTAAATATAATATTGCTCCTTCGATACATGTGCACATTCTCCAACATGGCAGGCGATTTCTCCTTACCGATACTCAATTCACAAGATGGACATTTTGTACAATAAATCATCTTTTTTATGATCATTTAGAAATATTTGCTTCTCTTTCACAGCAGTCTGTTGTCATCTGATTGAATAAATTCCGACATTTCTACAGATGAAAGTAATGGTACTCAACTTTTAACTGCTGTAGCTACAGAAGGTCTCAAAGCTAAGTTCTTATTATTTTGATATAGATAGACATAACTATGTACCGAATTTCTCCCTTCTCAAACACATTGTCATTGCCAAACATTAAGTGAGATCAGTTTTTGCTGGTTCCAATTTAAAGGAGAAAGAAAAAGAAAATTTAATGAAATTAGCAACAAACCAATAATTATAATTATGTCACTGCTGAACAATGCTAATGGCTAAAAACAAACAATTTATGGCTATGCTAATTCTGCTAACCTCATTGGTTTCAGGCAAGCTGTATTTTTTTTATACTTTATTTTCTTGTTTTCTTTTTATTCTAAAATACCAGAAATGAACCCACATTACCCAATCACACGTTACCCAATTACATGTTACCCAATCCAATCACATAACCCAATCATAGATACCCAACCATCTACATTCAAAGACTTTCTCTTATTCGTAGCAGCGGACAGTCAAAGGACCTCTTTTGGACAGAAACAGTGAAAATGCAAACAAACCTCTGTTAGGTGGAGCGGCTGGTCCAGTGGTAGTGCACCAGACCTATGATCGGAGGACTGAACCACAGTTATGTGTTGTGTCCTTAAGTAAGATACATTTTCCGCATATACTTAGTACTGATTCTACCCAGGAAGACTTTGATCATGATTAGCAAGTTGTAATAATTTGTTTCACAACAAAAGTAAAATAAACAGGTTTAAACTAAACCTTTCTTAAGCTGCCAGACCTTGTGATATATAGGTTATACACCTGGTCAGACATGTTGCTGTTTCAAAAATGTATGATGCTTACATCTTAAAACACCCTGTTGTCAATATTGTCAACAACACCTTTTGGAAAAAACAGAGCACCGCAAGTGTATGCAGATGCTTTTCTTTTTTCACAGTCAAAGTAAAACAATTATAACTTAGGAATGGTCCAAATAGGTCTATTAATGAAATTTATCAAGTTAAAGCTGTACATAGCAATGACTGAAAGTTTTTATCTGTAAATCACATGGGTCGAATCGGTATAATAAAATCATAAAACAAAACCGTACACAATCTACACATGTTGCGACCAAATGTAAACATTCTATCAAGTCTGAAGAGTAATTTCTTCCTAGCCTGTTAAGGTAAGCAGTTATATTTTTTATTATTTTTCATTCTTGCTGACATTTCAACCACAATATTTCTGCTAATCAGGTTCATAAATAACGAGTTTATGGTCGTTACTTAAGCAGATAAAATCAACTAAGTGTCTCCCACTTCTTCTAACATGTTAAATTGTCACTTATAGGTAACTGGCGTTTAAGATATTTTTGCCGAAACCAAAATGACTGAAAATGATTACAGCCGGCACGGCACACTAATTGGAACCAATAATCATGCCTCATGCACCATTGTAACTTTTTCAAGGAAATTAGTTACATGAAACAAACGACAAGATTGAAGAGACGTTAAACTTAGTAATTATATTAATCCTTGGTTTGCAAGGTTTCAGTCTCCTGAATGGGCAAAATACCATTTTCTCTATTACAATACATCAAAGAGACACTTCAAGTTAGTTTGTTATTGGTGAAAAAAATATATATATGACTATTACAAATATATATATATTTAACTATATAAGGCTGTTATATATAGACATTTCAATTATTACTTTTAAACTAATGTTCAGTATAACAAGTGCAATCTCATTATTACAATTTCTCTGTATTGGACAGTCATCAAGGTTGGGCAGAGCATAAGTATACATAAATACTATACAAAATTTAAGGGTTTTAGCTACAAACACACACACACATATATATATATATATATATATATATACATTTTTGTTAAAATCTTTCTAGTGTTGTTTTAAATTGTAATGTAAAATTTATAGAAACTCATAAAAATTTACACATAATGCAGATCATAAACAAGTCAAAAGAGGAACTCCAGTTATTAAAGAGATTATGAGATGGATGTAACAAGGATTAGTCAAATTAAAGTACTAGGCTCAGACAATCAGTAAAATCTTATTAATATGTTTTTCAAATGACATTATCGAATGGTCCACAAGACTGCCAAAGTTTTGGGTTTGAGCCAAGCTCTGTCCAAAAACTTTATATTTAAGAAAGTTTGCCAGTTACTTGGAAGCTAGATTGTTCTACTCAGATTCATTCTGATCAAGGTAAGTTCCTCAACATTAGTTATGTCCTATAAGCTGTCAAGTGTTAAAAATGGCATTAGCTTCATTAAAAAAATATATATATAAAAATTATACATAATTATATATTGTGAATGCGCATCTGAAAAATTCCAAAAAATCAGAAATTTCATTGTTGTGATTTCAATTATCTCCCTTTATGAAATAAATACATATGATTTCACTGATCTTCATGATCCAACAGATTTCTATGTATGTCCTTTATATTGCATGTGAGTAGTCATGAATCCTAAACTGGATCTTACTCATATAAAGCTAATTCAGTTCATGTATGTAAATTGTCCATCCAGTCCAGATGTATTGCATAAAAACAATAGTAATATAAGTCATGACTGACACCAAATCTATTGGTTTGATGGATACATTGATATTGTGTCTATGGTTTGCATTTAGTTATGCTTGCCGTAGTCATGTTTGGTTGTTTACAAATAATTATCTCCATATATGTATATACACATAATTTACATATCACATACCACAAAAAGAAAGGAAAACAGAGATACAAATGCCATCTGAACAAAAATGAATCATCAAATTTGGTAGGCAATTAAATTAAAGTGCAGATACAAAAATATATTCATTGCTGCAGAATAATCTTGATTTACTGCGACCCTGTCATTATGGCCGGGTCCGATATCCTGTCAAGTTCATTATGCTCATTTATATCAAGGGTCCTTAACAGGTAAAAAAACATTTAGAAATCACAGAACAAAACAGAACCAATGCTTTTCATGTAAACAAAAGATTCAAGAAGCATGTAAGATGATAGGACATTTTGAGGTTTAAAATGAACGTCGATAAAATCTTTATAACTGCCTTTGGTCTCGTGAGCTTCGATCCCGAACACAACACAGCAAGTATTGTTAAACATTCTATAACAGGCATTATCAGCAATAATGGAATTGATCGTTTAAATATGAAATGAGTTTTTCTTTAGTTCTGATACCGCTCTGAATAGGGTGGAATTAAGAGATTACAAAAAACTGAGCCACTTCAAAATGAGAAATTCTCTGTCACGATGTCAAAACCTGTCATTGAGGAATTACGATAAGCTATTTTAATTTTAAATAACAAAAAAATCAGAAAAACATTGAAATGCCATTTTCCTCACCTTTGATCATTAATGTTTATTAAATGAACAGCCTAATGTTGCTGAGATGAGAGATTGTATCAATGAGTTTGTAAAACCAAGGTAAATAAACAGACAAATTGTAATTAAAAAAATTTCTTTTTGTGTTTTTTTATTTAAATGGGGGTCTTAACGCCATTTTACATAACATCACAGGTCATTACATATATTCACTGTATCTTCGTGATCCAACAGGTTTCTATGTCTGTCCTTTATATAGCAAGTGAGTAGATATGAATCCTGAACTGATTCCTACTCGTATAAAGCTATCAATCCATATATGTAAATTGTCCATCCAGTCCAAATGTGTTGTATATGAAGCCATAGTATATAAGTCATGGTTGACAACAAATTTATTGGTTTGGTAGATGCCTTGATATTGTGTCTATGGTTTGCATTGTAGCTAGGCGCTCTCGCCATAGTCTGATCTGTACATTAATGTCTGGTTGTTCACAAATAATAATATATATATATGACAATGTCATACTAGCTGATGTCACAATGTCATTCTAGATGATGTCACAATGTCATACTAGCTGATGGCACAATGTCATACTCAGTGATGTCACCATGTCATACTAGCTGATGTCACAATTTTATACTTGCTGATATCACAATGTCATACTAGCTGATGTCAAAATATCATACCAGCTGATGGCACAATGTGATACTTGCAGATGTCACAATGTGATACTAGCTGATGGTACAATGTCATACTAGCTGATGTCACAATGTCAAACTAGCTGATGGCACAATGTCAAACTAGCTGATGGCACAATGTCATACTTGCTGATGGCACAATATCATACTAGCTGATGTCACAATGTCATACTAACTGATGTCATAATGTCATACTAGCTTATGTCAATGGCCTACTAACTGGTGTCACAATATCATTCTTGCTGATGTCACAATATCATTCTAGCTGACGTTACAATGTTATACTAGCTGATGTCACAATTGCATACTAGCTGATGTTACAATGTCATACTAGTCGATGTCATAATGTCATACTAGTTATTTGTTGGATGCAAAACTTTCCCCACCTCTTTTTCTATTTGTTTTGCACAATATTACATATATCATATAGATCAAAGTACTAACTGACACCTGGAAACTATAATATACTCCCAGGAAAACTTTCCATCTATGTTGTCTATCATTATCATTCCTCAGAGAACTCAAGAAGCCACGCTCTCCTGTCAACCCACTCATCCATTAGACATATCAATGCCTTTTCTCAGCATCTCTATCTCAGCATAATTTAAGACTATATTTGTGAGGTATCTGCCAGGAAATTTCCGGTAATTTTAGGCACAGTTGCCAGGGTCTCTGTCAATCAGTGTTAATCTCAACACCTGCTTTCATTTAATTGAGATCAATATAAACCAATAAACCAGTGCATAATTATGGTCATCAGTAAAATAAGACCCCGGTGAGCTCTCCTGCTAAATGGGTCCTTTACATATAGCAATCAGATATGAGCACATTGATTGGTCAGTTGCTTCAGTGAAAGTTAAATGACATTATTGTTTTGGTAAGCGGATAAAGTGTTAAACGAAATGTGGGACAGGCATAGAATTCCCTGCTTTTTATTGCACACTATTACATCCTTATAAAAATATATATGTTTATGATTAATTGACATCAGTAGAATCTGTAAAATACTCTCACATGAAGCTATCCATCTATGTTGTTGAGCATTAAAGTATCCCTCACAGACTTTCAGGGGGAGATATAAGGGACTGGGATAGACCTCACATTAGAGAGCTCTGTCAATAAATTTACTGCTGGACTCCCACACTAGGCTCTTCCATTTTTCCACCTTTTCTTTAGAGATCATTTCAATTATCATTTAAATGAAATAATTTTGTGACAGACAGCCAAACAATGTAGCCATCATCAGAGGCAGATTTCCATGTACATTGTGTTGAAATGCTACCATTGATCTCATGTGCACAGTGAGCTTAAACAAGTCGATGCCTTCAAACGTACAGTCGTAAAAGAATCATACGGCAGACAGCATGCATTAATGGATGTAAGGTACACACCTTGTGCGCTCGGATGCTGATGAATATTACAGACTGAGAATATGTGATTAATTGATTGAATATTTAGTATAATTTTTATGCCATCAAGGGCTAACAGACGATCCGTTAACCTCACCACTGTTTCCTGGGATCCTGAAAAGTTAACCAGTACTCAAGCACACTCCATTTCCGCAAGTAACTGATAACTTCCTACTTGAATCAGCGGTGAGAGACAAATGATAATGAGATGCAATGTTGTATATCAATCATAACAGACACTGGCCATGCAGGGATTCAAAGTACTGGTTAACATTCTACTATCCCAGTACAAAAGTGGTTAGGTTATTTGCTCATCTGTTAGCCCTTGTTGGCATAAAAATGATGGTTTATATCCAATCAATCAATAAATCAATCAATCAAACCCACAAAGATTGTGGTAAGTTATCTTAGAATAGATAGCACCTCGGATAACCAAAACCCACGGAGGACCTACATAAATATAAAAAATAGATGTTCATATCATTTCCAATACATAACAGATTATATAAACTATATATATTATGGCAAATGGTGAGAATTTAGACTCATTAACAAGAATCTGAGTAAAACACAGTCCCTCTGAAGGCAACAGCCAAACCATCTCACATTAAAACTGGTACAAAGGAACTCGGCATGAAAGGTAAGTGATATGAAGACAATGCCCTAGACCACTCAGCCACGCCCAAAGACATCCAATATGGAAGACCTAATGTATGATGCTGTATTGTATTCTGTAAAACCTCTTACTTTTGTAGGGAGAATCTATTAACAAAACACAACAACTGTACGACATCTATAACACATTGGAAATCAACAAAACCTTTACAATCAATGCCAATGTATTTATTATGCATGCAATATGCATTATGCGTTTTTCATTACTGTTAAGAGAATGCCATGACTTTCCAAATGGCTTATTGAGTGAAAATGCAGGTCCATTCTAAGACAAAATCATAATACACTTGAAGTTATTCAGAATGTTTAATTATTTTGCAGATTAATTTTGGTGTATTTCGCTAGATGTGGGTTTACTCAGACTGAATAGTAAGGGTACATCATTTTACTAGCGTTTGTATGAATTACTTAAAATTCTCCATCATTAAATGCTTTAGAAAATTAAATTTTATATATTTGTTGGCAGCTTTTTTAATGTAATTAATTTTTATGGAGTATTCACATTTTAATTTTAGTGTTTTGCATGCCGGCAGTCTGAAAAGTTAACAAAAAACTTTTGTTGGAATATTCGTGTCATTTTATGCCATTGAGGGCTAACAGACGATCACTTAACATTTTCACACTTAAATCAGCGATGAGAGGCAAATGATAATGAAACAAAATGTCTTATATCAATCATCATGGAGAGTTGGGTGTTCTGAACTCACTACCCCTGAATTGATAGTCAGGCGTACTACAAACTGAGCTAACTGATATAATATTAGTATGTATTGTGGCTTTGCAAGAAAACCATATATCCTCACAAGAAATAAATAATTTTAGTTTAAAATTTGTGTAAGATATATATTTTGTGTGACGTCCATACAACTGTCCTTCAACACAAGAGCTGTCTTGCTTTTCAAATTGAGATTTTGAGATCAAATTCCTCTCTATAAGACAAAAAAAATCCACATTGCTTTATTACAGAATTAGAACACATAAAAAACACCAAGTCCATACTGTAATTCTGTTATCAATATAAATTCATAAAAAAAACCCATAAAATATATACTATGTGCATTTAAAAAAAATAAGTTGCAGCTTTTATGGGTATTGGTATCTCTAAATGTTACATACAATTCCCCACTTACCAACAACAGACACGCCATCTACAGACAGCTAGGCTGGCTATGCTCCTCTTCCATTGGCTAACACATTTCCATATTTTTTATCTCTCAAGATAAAAAATACAATAAATGAGGTAAATTTGTTCTTCCTTATTAGGGCAGCATACTTGGAACTATCAAAAATATTATACTAAAAAGTTTGAAGTTGATATAATTCTATATGCATATATTTTATGGCACTGGGGAACAGCTAGCTGACAGTTGTTAATGTATCTGATTGTCAATCCAGGGCCTTTAGTTTGAATCCCCACCCAGCCACAGTCTCTGTGATGATTGGTCAATGAACTCTTGTTCTATGGCCAAGGGTCCCCCACCTCTAGTATGTGGGGTAGTAGTCAGAGATACCAGATGAATATAGTACAAGTCAACCACGTAGCAGATACCAGGTGAATATAGTACTTGTCAACCACGTAGCAGATACCAGGTGAATATAGTACTTGTCAACCACGTAGCAGATACCAGGTGAATATAGTACAAGTCAACCATGTAGCAGATACCAGGTGAATATAGTACAAGTCAACCATGTAGCAGATACCAGGTGAATATAGTACTTGTCAACCACGTAGCAGATACCAGGTGAATATAGTACAAGTCAACCACGTAGCAGATACCAGGTGAATATAGTACAAGTCAACCATGTAGCAGATTCCAGGAATAATGATTTGGCACATTTACTACCTTTAAATAACTCGCAGAAATACTGTTAAAAAAAAAAAGCATAAAATCTCATACAAACTAACAATCACATGTTTTAGAGACCGGTCTGGTAAATTTATTATATAAAAAGTAATCTTAAGATACGTTACTTAAAGCTGAAAAAATGCCATAATACTAAGAATTTTATTTTTATCCATAGATCTTATATCTATGGACATAAACTTTACATCATTCAAAACCAACGCAGCGTTGGTCTAGTGGTAGAGCATCTGCCTCTTAAAAGGAAGGTCATGGGTTCATTGGCCGGCCAGGTAATACCAAAGACTTGAAAAACAATATACTAGAAGTTTCAGATTTTGAGGCAAGTTCTATATCTGATGGGCCCAGTATCTGTATAATGTGACTAAGTCAGGTATCATATATCACATGTCTGCAACATCAGATACCCAACAGCACTCTGATTATACTGTCTCAAGTAGACACCATTGACATATGATGCTAAACACCAAACAACAACAACTTCATTCAATAAACAATAAAGTATATTAAATTAACCAAAGCAGTAGCTGGATTATTTAATCTCAAGTTTCACAGTAATATTGAATTCTTCCAAGAATTACCAGTGGTTTTTGACGTACATAATTCCATTACATATATACATAGTGACAATGTCAGACAATGATTGGTTGGTTACGATTTATCAATGTTGCCTCCTTGTCTGGTTTCGAGACTTTAGTTTCTGTGTATACTTGATATGTTCAGACCAATGCTTCCAAGAAATACACTCTCATTCTCAACTGATAATTTTGGATTGGGTTTGAATGCTTTTTAACACAATTCTTTTTTCTTAAATAGGGTTTGGTGTCATTTTCAACATATTTCATGTTGTATAATTGCATTCCCAGTTTTATTGGTGAGGAAGAACTCAGAATGAATCTGAGTAGAACCACCATACTTCCGCAAACTTTTTCACATTAAGAATTTCTGAAGCGAGCAGGACTCGAACCTATGACCTTGGCGGTGAGGTTAGTGAACTTGAGACTGTGCCTTAGACTAATTGGCCAAAAAGGACCCCTTTCAACACATTACAGGTTATATTATGATGAACATGAATCTGAGTTTTTGGACCAAGCACTGGGCTTGAACCCATGACCTCAGTTGTGAGCGATAAATGACTTTGTGATAGGTTGGTTGGTATGTGACTCAAGGATGGATGGCAAAGGACTGGCTCTGGCTACCAAATGAGATGGGGGTTACCAACATTTCCCTGGTCTGTTGAAAGTATCATGAGAGAAAATGAGACATTATAGGTCAATGGATATCTTTAGATTAGATAAAAAAATCACAACATAATCTGAGCAACAAATGTCACCATGTTAAGTATTGATTTGTCGGCCAGTTTTCTTCAACTGACAAGTGGCCACACACTATTACATCAATATTTGGTTCTTAACAACACAGAATAAAACACCAATTCCGATGTATAATATATCATAGTAGAAATGAGAATTGGTTATTCGGAGATAAATAAGAACTGCCTCTCTCAAAAAATTCATGCCATTATTCATGGGTTGCGAGGAGTTACCATATCTCACTGTTGCCAGGATGAGTTGTTTGAAGAGCAGTTTATGTGATCGACTTAAATAAAATAGGGGAAACATCAGCACGCAATATTTTTTTGTTTGTTTTTTGAACGCCATTTTCAACACAGTTCAGGTTATATATACAAGCTTCTCCAGTTTTACTGGTTGAGGAAGACCTCATAATGAATCAGTAAAACCACCGTTTCACAAGTACAGTGGCAAATTTTCTCACATAAAGTTTTTGGGGAGAGCAGGACTCAAACCTATGACCTTAGCAGTGATAGGTTAGTAATATAGCACCTTAGACCACTCGAGCACGCTCTGGACCCTTCTAAGGATAGATGTTGGGTCTGGGAACAGAGACTTGGGTGGGAGAACAACTTCAACTAGGATTGATCAGGCTAGATGGGAAATAACAATTCAAGGAAGATAGATGACGGGTCTTTATGAGGCATAAAAGTTTGGTTAAAATATATTTATTTGTTATAAACACATTACATATACATTATATTCAGTACACGATGCTATAAAACAATAGAATTGAGAAGAAGCTATTTCTAGCTTGTACAAAGTCTCTTTTTTGGGGAAAGTGGGGAGGGGGGTAGGTTAAACAATATTAAGTAACTAGTTTGGACGAGGGGTAACAATTCAGCACTTAGGAATACACTCGGGTCCCGTTATAACGCGGTTCTTGGGGTCCACAAAATGAAACCGCGTTATAAGCGGACTGCATTATAACAATAACTACCTCGAAAAATATCGTCGCGGTTATTCACACCTATCGTGCTGTCCGACTCTAAGTGAATGGTATTGTTTGCATTGTAATACAACGCGTATTTGGTTACAACAGATACACTTAGATATGTATAAAATTAATACAAAAAAGAAAAGAAAGAAAAACGTTTTCGTGTTTTGATTATACTAAAATTGGCAGCCATTTCCTTTTAACCAGGAAGGAAAAAAAACGATGTCTATATAAAAAATTGTGCTTCAATTTAAACTCAACGCTGTTAGTATAAAAATATTAAAAATATAAATCTAAAGTATTAACAACAATAAAATAATAAAAATAAGTTTGTGTTTACGATTCGATAAGATACCCACGATATATTAATACCTGTCAACCGCTGCGTTGCTTGATCACGTGATCACACGATAATAACAAAGTTTGCATATGGCTTCCGTGTTTGGCACGTGTCAGCATTTATTGAAGTACTCGTGATTATTACAAACGGTTAATTGTCAATGCTGGCATGAATCAATCCCTTAAACTATCCTTTAACTTTAAACCACCATGGGGTAATGGTTATAATAGTTTGTTATAATCAAGGCTAATTGGTGAGTAGAAGATCAGCGATTATCAAATCAAAACATGGCGACAATCTATTGTTTGGCTGTCATTTGATCATTTGTGCAGATTTTCAAGTTTTATATCACGACTCCCCCCCCCCCCCCCCCCCCCCCCCCCCCCCCCCGCCGAAAAAATGGAAGTCAAGCAAAACCACGTTATAACGGGATTCAGGTTATATCGGACCGTGTTATAACGGGACCACAGTGTATAGTTTACGGGTCTAGGAATAAAAAACTTGTTTTGTTACTCCAGAAGGATGGTGGTTCCACTCAGATATATTCTGACTGGTGTTCCTCCACCAATAAAACTGTAATGTGTTGAATATGGCATTAAACCCCATCAAGAAAAGAAAAGAAAATGAACCATAAACCTCAGCCTGGGGTCTTGATGACCAATTGTTCTGACAACTATTTAATATTTGCCTGCTAATGGATGTCAACAATCAATCCAATAATGGCTTTGTTTGTCCAATTTGCAGTCTATAAAACAACATATAATACAACAATTATCCTGTTTACTGCCATATAATATAAATGACCAGATGTCGACAGTGCATTATCAACAATTAAACAATGGTCCAGAGACATGAAACTGATCTGTAATAATAACTTATTGACTGTTAAAGCTGTATTGAATGCCCCAGTCATGACCAGACTGACCATGCTATTGTTTTGAAATGACCAAAGGTTGCTGCCTGTTCATGAAACAGGAAGTTTATATATCTAGGAAGCAGAAATGATTATTGGTGCACGAAGCCCCCCACCCCAGAAATGTACAATACTACCAAGGAGTTGGTGCATGTTGTGTATTTTCACTGTTTCACTGTGAGTGCTAAAATGTGATATAAAAAAGATTTCAACAATTTGTTAAAGAAGGTCTGCAATGCCCCCTTGCCTAATTCATGGACAGAGGGCCTCATGAAAGATTATAATGTAACTAAATGTGTTACCCTCTGTAAATAAAGTCTACTATTATTATCACAGACTTATTCATGTTCATTTCTGGACGTATCGAATTAATATCATTTAGATAGTGTTTTAATGAGATTTAAATACCTGAGAACCATACAATATAGACCTTGGGCACATCAGGGTCTTTTTCATTGGACTTTTAGTCAGTAAAGTGTTCTAACTAAACAATGTCAAACTGACTTGAGAAAGGTCAATGTCATTTTCCATCTTGCAGAGTTATATAAGACCTGTATCTTATATTGATAGCAACTGGGATTTTTTATGGAGATCAATAGTTGATGACGTTGCTAATGACAACAATTATCATTATTATCATACCTCACTTGATACAATTTTGTTTATCTAAGATAGTGAGGGTTAAAGTTCAGTCATCATGTACTGAACATTGGACATTCATCTTGTATATTAAATATAAAGTTTTTGTCTGTAAGTAAAGCTTTAATTTTAAGGAATAAGAACAGTTAAATAACTGCAAAGTTCAGATATTATTAAATTGTAATGACAAATTATCAAACTTTTTAATACTGTTTTATAAAATCTCAAAAAAAAAATTTGGCTTTGAAATATTTATGATAGCTACATGATCATTTAATATCAGAGTGTATGAGTCATCTATAATAGGCAAGTAAAAATATTTGCCTTAAATAATTATTATATTTGAAAAAAAAAAACACACCTGTTTCACTCAATTTCACTTTGATGAGTCAATCAATATTATTATGTATCCCTAACAACATAAGAATAAACCAAGCTTTATGAAAACAGATCAAAGGTATTAAAACAGAGAAAAAAATACATGGTCAAGAATCAATTCAGTAACCATGACAACTAAAGATTTAATTAAAGGTACCCCGATTACAATATCATTTTTAATACTAAACAAACACACCATGGACTCGGCAGTAAATATTGACCTTTCTCGGTTTCCTGCCTTTGGCACCAGCGGGAACACAAACCATTTGTTTGAATAAACATTTGTGCCTGATAATATGAAAACATAATTATTGAAATCACATTCATATTTAATAGGATAGAAATTCTGTATCAATTAATGTATATATACAGTCTTCTTTGTTTGATTTTTTTCTTTTGTAGATCAAAGTCATACTGAAAGTTCTAATACTGCATAAAAGAGTTAAAAATCAATTTTATTTATGATGAAACTTGAAACCTGTTCAGACGGAATTTCAAAATTAATTTTGGCATTGTTATAGAAGACAAAGTTTTAATCCAGTTTACTACTGTCATGTAGTCATAATAAACATTTTCATGCCATCTATTTACCGTATACCTTCTAATAAACATCCTAACAAATGCCTGTTTCATCCAATTTAATGAAAATAGCATGAAATACCAGTCTGAAAGAATAATGCAAGTTTCAGTTTTATATAGTTGGAAATTGGAGAATCCAGGGGAAGCCCACGTGTCTGATTTGACGAATACCACATTATGTAACCCTCTCAGCTGCACTGCTGACACAGAAACCTGAGCCACTCAGGTTGCACAATGAGCAAAAACATTCTTAACTTCACAAATAAGTCTTTACATGCATTTAGCATGCTAAACCATAATTAAGCGAAAGGTTATCAATGCATTGTATAGTGTACATGTTTGGTTTATATTACTTATTTGAGCTTCATTGCGAGGTTCAAAGCTAAACATATTTGAACCGCTCTCAAGTTAACTTCCTTGGTAGTACCAGTACCAAGTGTTCTTTTTAGAGAGGCATTGAGTTGAGCTGGGGATCAAACCTACAACCTCTAGCCTGAGTGGCCAACATTCTATCCACTACACTACCGCCCCGCTTATGTACATGTTTTACTGTATAAAAGTGGGGCTAATTTTTTAATCAGAGGAAATTCAAACTAAATTTGGGATGTTGAGATATTTTGTAATCAGACTTTAGTAATACCATATAATTATTATGTTGGAAAGTATATAATTATGAACAGAGAGGTTATACAGGTATAAACACGATAGAGAGAGATTATACAGGTATATGACATGATAGCATATCACAACTTAATTGTCACACCCTGATAATGTTGGTTTCATTCTAAAACATGTTAGCATACCAGCACACAAACTAAATTATATTTAACCTCAGCTGTTCTGTATAGATTATGACTCTTGAGTCCATTTCCTGGGCAGAATCAGTACTGGGCGTTGTTATAAGAGGTCATCGGAGGACCAAGTCCCAGGGATTGAACTTGCTACTTCTGGCATGAGCAGCCAACACACACCACCATACATCACTCACTGTTGTGACATCCAGAGAAAAAAGATTTTAACACAACTAGGCCAAAATCACCTCTTTTTGTCATACACCTGGAATTTTTGTTGTACATCATTATTGTAATTTGTGATGCAGATTATATGGCTGGCAGTCAATTTACGCCCAATTTACGACTATATATTGACACCTGTAACAAACCGTGATACTAAACTTATAATAATATACCTCTGTTATTACCCTGACAAATATTTTCGTGACAGGTAAATGGTTTATTGTACTGTATAATTGATAGTGTATTTTCATGAGTGAGTCTTTTTGTGATTTACAAGTCCCTCCATTTTCAGACAATTGTTTTAATGTCTGTAAACTCATTAACCATTTTTACAGATATTATATATTTATGACAGTATTTCAAGACTGTTAAAAAGTATATACAACCACTCTTTTCTCTGGTATTCGAGCGCATCAATCTCCATAAGTAATATAAGTTATAATTATCTCATTTGAATCAGCAGTGAGAGGTGAGTGACACAATGTTATATATCAATCGTCACAAACTGTGGCTGGGCTGGGATACAAACTCACGACCCCTGGATTGATAGACATGTTGTGGCTGGGTTGGGATACAAACTCACGACCCCTGGATTGATAGACATGCTGTGGCTGGGTTGGGATACAAACTCACAACCCCTGGATTGATAGACATGCTGTGGCTGGGTTGGGATACAAACTCACAACCCCTGGATTGATAGACATGCTGTGGCTGGGTTGGGATACAAACTCACGACCCCTGGACTGACAGAGCAATAGACCATGCCCAGCCTGAGTTCATAAGAAAATGAATAAAAATGCAAAAGTAGCTAAGGGTGATGATGCTTCTGAAAGTAATTAGTGATATGACACCTTACGGACAATACTATACCTCTTTTAAGTGTGTATTAACAATTTTAATATACCTTTAAACAAACATTGGACATGAAATGTTAGAAGAAGACATTCACCAATCAATACTACTTGAGAAAATCCAGCTTAGGAATTTGAATCAATGACCATTGTAATTACTGGCCATGATTGCTGGACAACTGACCAGGGATTTGGTCCTTTATCACCTGCCGATCAATACAAGAACACCTGTTCCACAGATTAATATTGAAACATTCCATACTTCATGCTTAAAGTATCCAGATATCACAAAGCATAACAGATTAGGTTGGGGTCCACCATATCTATTTGCCATGGGCTGCTAATAAAAGTTAAAACAACCCCTAAAAACAATTCTAGACATTTGCCAATATTCCACTGCTATATCCAAGAAAAAAATAAAATTCTATCATTAAAATGCATAAAAATGGGGTATCCTAGCTAGCTATCATGCAGTCATGTAAATTGGTGTGGCTGAGATGCCATAGATTTACATGTATAAGTTGTCCACAGTAAATTTAAAATGCCAATGGTTTCAAAGCGAATACAGAACAGCATTAAAATGCACACAAGTTCAGGTATATTAATCAAGTCAATATAATTATGTCAACTGGACAAAAATGTCAACTGACACAAGATGGTACCATGTATCACATGTCACAGATTGTTTTGTCCCCGAGGCTTGGCATGACATAAAGTTGAGCAAGGTCAATAATCGGGATTAGAGATGCCCACAACAGAGCATTATTAAAACTACTGGGTACATGAAACCATTATTTGTTTCATATGGCCATTTATTCTATATATTATTTAGTCAAACTACCATTATATTCACTTACATTTTACAAGGTGGGGGCGTTTAAAAGCAAATTTAACAACAGTTAAAAATATGATAAAACAAATAAAGACCTGGAAAAACCCTTAAATCTGGTTTAAATCCCCGAAAATGTGGTTCAGAATTATTTAAGAGTGAATGAAATAAGCGACATGGGATGAAAAAAAGCTGAAAATCTGTTTGAACTACTAGTCCACGTACTGGAATATCAAAATTAATGGTCAGTGTTATCTTCACTTTAAATCACTTGGACGCTTGTTCTTAGCAACGTAGAACAATGAGCTTTTAGCGTAAACAGACTAACCGCATTTTCCAATATTTTGTAATGTTTTAATCGACAGACAGCATTTTTTACTAGTTTTAAATGGCAAATATGTGGAAGTGTATATTCAACCAAAAGTGGTTAAGTGACCCAATATATAAACAATGGTTTAGAGAGTTCAAAGGTGATAAACACTGTTTATTGTTGTCTGTGTAACAAAAAAATTGATCTGAGAATGATGGGCGAATACGCACTCAACTCGCATATACATTTTATTTTTCAATTTTCCAGAAAAATAGGTGGAGGGCATTTATTAGAGGGTGGGGGGGGGGCTTAATAAGGAAATATACGGTATCTTCTTGTTCATTAACTGTAAATAAAAACCTGGCTCAAATTTAGGCTGATGCGAAAAAAGTTACAAACAGTTGCTTTTATACAATATGTAACCCAAGTCTGGTTCAACAGCCTCAGAGCAATGAACTTTATTATAATTGGTCCAATTAGGAAAATCCTCTTTTTTCTCTCACAACTGTGAGTAATTAAAGAACTGATTTCAAACAAAAGGTTTTCTTCAATAATTAGCTAACTTTGTATTGACAGTCCACTCCTCTGTTTGAAGAATGTTGTAGATAACGATTTGGAAGATAAAATGTTTGCTGTTTTTTAAATCTCATTTGTCATGCAGGTTCAGTAGGATGTTTGTCTGTGTCACCACGGGACAGGATGATGTGACATACTACATGTTGAAAATAAACAAAATACCTTCCCCTCTATATCTACCTTGTTTGTTTTAACTTTCTATAAATTTGCTGTAAAGAGGTGGGAGTCTACTGAACAAAGAGTACTGACAGAAAATATTACAATCAAAAAGTAATTATAAAGTCACAAAGATAAGATAAAATGAAGTCAGCAGGTGATTAAAAGGACACAGCCATTACAACAGCATTTTTTTTTAAAACTAAACTTGTAACCTTTCTTAATATATGAATTGTCCAAACATTTTGAAAATATTTTGTAAAATTTGCCATGTTTCAAGGGTTAAAGGTCAGGATGCTTACATTTGTAATACAGCATAACATTGGCCACTATATCAGAACAGTGAGGCCGTCCAGAACACTATATGGCCTTGGGGCAATACCCAGACTAACAATTGTATGCTGTGCTCTGACCTACTATTTGTATTTGGGTAGGAAGGCAGCTTTTTTTTGTTCCAGATTCTGAATTTTTATTGTCATTTTGAACAAAAATGGACTGAACCAAATTTTATGAGAAAACAAATAACAATGCTTTCAAAGTCAATACAGAAAGTTTGCATAGCTGCAACTTAAGTGGGTATAGGTAGGAGCACTGCAAACAAACATTTTTTAAGAACAGCCGGAGTAGTAATTAAAGGAGTTAAAAATCAATCTACATCACGATACAAGACATATTCTCTGTATCGTGCACTGTATTTGATTTTATACGGTAATGCAATGTCTAATTTGGTTATGTCTACCGTTAAGTCATTGATAAGAGCATGATTGTCGGCCATTATCTCACACTGGGTCATGTGACCTTCTTTGTTGCTAATGGCATTGTTGCACATGGGCACGGTTGCTTAGATACTGTCGAAATCACTTTTGTCTGCTATCTGCTCTGATGACATGTTTAAATACGGTTGAACTCGAAAATTCACTTAAAAGATTGAAAACTGACAGGGTTTGTATTGGGAGAAATGTTTAAGTCAATTCTTGGGAGTTATTAAATATAATAAGATAAAGGAAGACATTATTATGTGTTCAAGCCTTTTGTACACTCACGATCTTTACAGGAGTTTGACAGATTAGATGTGAAATAACTCGAGGGAAAAGCTGACAATATTGAGAGCACGAGTTTGGAGAATATGAAGCAGGACTCAGCATTAAATCATCTGATTGGCTTCTTTCTTCTTTTTTTTTTAATGTCAATTCTAACATTAAAAATATATGGTGCCACTGACGAAACTGTGGGCACTTCTGACCGTGATCCTTCCACCTTCTTTTTTTGAATGTTGCATCAACAATGCAGGCATAGTCTGGTTATTATTGGGAATAATTTAAACGAAACTGAAATTGTATAACAAGGCTGTTTTTAATGCATTTTTTAAAATGCCACTTTCCAACACATAAATACAGGTTAATTATTGTCCGATTGGAGAAGGTATTTTCTTATGCAATTTTTTTTGTCTTATTGGACGTGCAATGGGTCCTGAAACTGACATCCCCAGGATTATGAGACCTCTTGATCTTGAGACCACACTTAATAAAGCACTCAGTCACAGAGAACTCCTTAACCCTTTTCTTCATAGATACGCGTTTTCCTGCACCAATCACAGAAGGCCTTTAAAACAGTGCACTTCCTGCACTGTTTTCCACTCTGTCAGTTAATATAAACATAATTCACCCAATAATTCAAAAGCCTTCTATATAAGGTGTCCAAAGGCATCTATATTAGAGGTGTCCAAAGACAATGGTTAAAATAATTTAGTTGCATGATAACTAACTATCTGTTAAATTTTCATCTGTTTAAAGTATCACTAATGTCAAATAAATACAGATATATACCGGTATATATTTATTTCATCAATCTCTTTAATATGCAAACTATATCATTTTTTGTCTGATTTTGAGGAAAATTAAGACTGACACGACCCCCCTTGCACTTGTTTTAGAAAAGAAACAAAAAAAAAAACAAACTTATTTTTTTAAGTTTCAAGTCATACATTTTCACCGGTAGCTTAAATAGCTGGTTAAACCATAAAGAAACCCGGCCTTGTTACAATACAGAGATATCTGCCTGATAACGTCACTTTCTAAAACATGTTTGGTGCAGTTTGTTGATATAGCCAAAGATAGGTGGATTATAAGATGGATTAATTCTGACACATTTGACCATTTGTTCAAAACGGTCATCAGATTTAAGTTTATGCATGGTTCATTACACTATATTATAAGTCCCCCAAAAGAGTATGACAGACTTGTGTTGTACGTTTGGAGAAATATCTAGGATAAATATGTGGTAACATGATGACATCGGTGTTTTTTATAGCAGGGACAGGTTGTTGTTTTTTTTACTGCTGATATCAAAAAGCATAAATGACTCCTTAAATAAGAAAATCTGTGGATGTTAATGTGTACCAGTATACAGATCAAGAATTAATTAAAATTCTTGAAAACTGTTCCTATATTTGAAGTCTCCGCTATTAAGCAATCAACTGACTTCCAGCAGCCATACTTGCAAAGGCCCCCAGGGAAGTACTATGTTAACTTCATTAAATCCAGATGTTTTTTTATTTATAGATTTTTTAAAAAAAAATAATACTAGATAAAATTTCTTATTTATTACCCCCCTCAACTATTATCTTCCTTGATAACAATAGATTGACAGGCGCTAAATGTCAAGATAATCCAAGTCAATATTGTATTGAAACTGATCACCACAAAATGGTATACATATCATTATGAAGTCAAGTTTCCAGTAATCATCTGTGGTCTAATTACCATATTAAGTAGTTATATATCAAAACAATTAACATTGTTAAACAATACCTGAATGAGTTAAAGATTATAATGATACATGGTTTATCTAAACCTGATATTGCGTATCATAAAATAGATAAAATATGATATGTCGTTATTAATAATGAAATTAATTAGGGCGATTAATATGTATAATATATATATATATACAATATTTCAGGTCACATGGTGGCTCACATTTGAACAAAATTATTTGAGATTATAATTATATGAGCACATTATTGATTCCATTCAGTCCCACGATATATTACTTGGGCAAGGTACAAAATTGTATTTTGAAAAACATAAAAGACCTAAATTATGATTTTACCAATATGTAAATCTATGTCCAAGCTGCTTCATGATTTCAATAAAATAGATGCACTGAACACTTACATTGGAATATTATATGTACATTTTTTGGTCCTTTGTTGGAAATGGAATTTTAAATGTGAGAGAAAAAAATATATAGAGAAAGAATCTGTGCTAGACCAAAAAAGGTTGCTCAATGTCTCTGACAATTTGAAACAGAACTAAAAATAAAGGCCACCGTTTCTCTTAAATCCTATTCTTTGACTTGGCTAAAATGAATATCCACCTTTGAATGCTTCCAGATATTTAGTTGTGCAGTGTCCATGAAAAAATTGATGTTTGCTTAAAAACGATAAAGCATTCAAAGCAACGGAAGTTACCTTAATCCCCTATTCAATGTACAGACAATTAGGTTTCCTAATTTCCTGTCAAGCACAGAGTTGCACTGAATATACGAGGAACCTCAGAGTGTAACTCACTTCTTGTTTCCATAATTGAACGTCAAGATTTACATAATGAAGAACCAAACAAATCCTCATCTTACCAAGAGTATCGATGAAAAGGAATCAGTGTGATACATAGTCCCATAAGATACATCGATATACATGCTGCTATTTTTTTAGATCGCGTGACAAGATCAGTTATGGATATATTTCCTTCTTAAATTGTTTATAGAATTTCTGTATGCAGGACAATAATAATCAACAAGTTATCTTACATGTGCAGCAATTATTAATTTAGATATATATGTATAACATATATATATATATATATATATATATATATATATATGGAGATAATTATTTGTGAATAACCAAGACATAAATGTACAGACCAGACTACGGCGAGTGTGCCTAGCTACAATGCAAACCATAGATACAATATCAAGGCCTCTGACAAACCAATAAATTTGGTGTCGACCATGACTTATATACTATGGAATTACATGCAACACATCTGGACAGGGTGGACAATTTTATTTACATACATGAACTGATAGCTTTATATGAGTAGGATCCAGTTAAGGATTCGTGACTACTCACATGCTATATAAAGGACAGATTTATAAACCCGTTGGATCATATAGATACAGTGAATTCATATATATTTAATTTTATAAAGGGAGATAATTAAATTCACAACAACGGAATTTACGATCTATGGTATCTTTTCGGATCTCATTCACAATGCATGATATATATATGGAGATAATTATTTGTGAATAACCAAGACATAAATGTACAGACCAGACTACGGTGAGTGCGCCTAGCTACAATGCAAACCATAGATACAATATCAAGGCCTCTGCCAAACCAATAAATTTGTCTGTCCTTTATACAATGTCCAAGTAATTGGTTCCTACTCATATAATGCTATCAGTTCTTGTATGTAAATTGTCCCTCCTGTCTAGATGTGTTGCATGTAAAACCGTTGTATATAATTCATAGTTGACACCAATTCTGTTGGGTTGTTTGATTCAATGGTCTTGTGTCCTTAGTTTGCATTGTAGCTAGGAGCACTTGCCATAGTCTTTTGTTAAACTTTCTTCTGAATTTACAGTCCTGAGCATTTTTTTAAAATTTTAACCAATACTTCTGATTACAGTGTCACACCCATTTCCAAATTCAATAAACATATGAAACTATTTCTTGTTTCATTTTTAACCCTTTACTTCATATAGACACCTTTTGGCACTTCTAATATTGAAAGCATTAATTCACCACATATCAGCAATGGATGAATTATGTTAATATTAACTGACAGAGTGGAAAACAGTGCAGGAAGTGTTCAGATTGCTTGTTACGAGCAATCTGAACTCTTCCTGCACTGTTTTCAAAGGCCTTCTGTGATTGGTGAGGGAAAACGCGTATCTATGGAGTAAAGGATTAAAGTTGGTTCAGTTTAATGACCTATTTTATTCTAAAATCCCCGTGTTGATTCAGGCCTCAGCATAATGACATAAGCATAATTTGTATAGATCCGTAGGTTGTTTTGTTGTTCCTCATGCTGTGTGGTGATTGGTATTGTAATATATTTCATCAGATAAATGCACGCCCACACACTAGGTGTCAAGATGGTCATATTTCTTCCCAGTTTTTACCTACCTTTCGAACAATAGGCTCTTCAATTTAACACTCCGCAGGTGTAACTCCTTTCAGCAATTATAAATATCAATCATTGAAAAATGATAATTATCATAATAAGTTTTTTAAGTTAATGAATCTTAATTATGAATGCTCCTTTTTTTTAAATTCATCAATATATGTTAATTATAGACTGGCGTGTGAATTATTATAATTGTGTGTAATTACACAATTGGCAAGAACAATTATGCATGTCAGTTTGCAAGTTTTACTCGAAAACTGTTAATTTTTTTAGTTATATATTATTATGAACATTCAACAATATTATAAATTAATCGTAAATGTCTTACAGAAGAATTCAGCTGCTGATACTATGGTAATGAGACCAATGAGATGAGTTATATTGTGCATTTTTTCACTTAAACCAAAAATTCAAAGCTATTAAAAGATAATTATCCTTGGTTGTTTTCTGCCATGTATGTTAATTTGGATGGTCGGTATGTGTCATTAAGAGATAATTATCCTTGGTTGTTTTCTGCCATGTATGTTAATTTGGATGGTTGGTATGTGTCATTAAGAGATAGTTATCCTTGGTTGTTTTCTGCCATGTATGTTAATTTGGATGGTCGGTATGTGTCATTAAGAGATAATTATCCTTGGTTGTTTTCTGCCATGTATGTTAATTTGGATGGTCGGTATGTGTCATTAAGAGATAATTATCCTTGGTTGTTTTCTGCCATGTATGTTAATTTGGATGGTCGGTATGTGTCATTAAGAGATAGTTATCCTTGGGTGTTTTCTGCCATGTATGTTAATTTGGATGGTCGTTATGTGTCATTAAGAGATAGTTATCCTTGGTTGTTTTCTGCCATGTATGTTAATTTGGATGGTCGGTATGTGTCATTAAGAGATAGTTATCCTTGGTTGTTTTCTGCCATGTATGTTAATTTGGATGGTCGGTATGTGTCATTAAGAGATAGTTATCCTTGGGTGTTTTCTGCCATGTATGTTAATTTGGATGGTCAGTATGTGTCATTAAGAGATAATTATCCTTGGTTGTTTTCTGCCATGTATGTTAATTTGGATGGTCGGTATGTGTCATTAAGAGATAATTATCCTTGGTTGTTTTCTGCCATGTATGTTAATTTGGATGGTCGGTATGTGTCATTAAAAGATAATTATCCTTGGTTGTTTTCTGACATGTATGTTAATTTGGATGCTCGGTATGTGTCATAAAGAGATAACTATCCTAGGTTGTTTTCTGCCATGTATGTTAATTTGGAGGGTCGGTATGTGTCATTCTTTCTGTTGCACTGCAGGGTCAGGTTGGGCTGTGATTATAAATGTTTGTAAAGTTACCTTGTCTCATATATAACACCTCAATATGCCTATTCATTCACACAGGAAGTCCCTGCAAACACTTCCTGTCGGTAACAAATTCATCTGCAGGTGTATAGGCGAATTAAAACATCAAAGTTGACAAAAAGCTTTTCTAGGCTATAATAATGCATGCACTTGCATAATACAAATTATTTAAAATAAAATTAAGTTACATTTGCTTTTGATCTATTCATTATAAAATTCTCAAATGTTAAAAAAAATGTTTGTAATAAAATCAAACGAGTACAACATAAAATTTGACATGCTTGCTTTATTGTAATGAAAATGGGACTTCATGAGTATGAAGTCAGGTGTAAAAATTAAGATATTAAATTTTATTATGGATTGTTGTCAGGTAAAACGGAGTCAATTGTACAATTTGTTATTTCAATACGATTGCTGCCAACATTCTATTCAATGAATACTAACAGATGATATCCAAAAATGGTCTAACCTGAGATTTATTGAAAATAACTTACATACATGGATGGCATTGTGCAAGTTTCGTGAAAAAATGTTTGTGAAGTGTGGAATTGTTGTGGGTCAGTCAGAACAATATTTAATTTAGGCCTCATTATTTATGTTGGTTAATTTATATGAGTGGTATCTATCGTCAAATGATAACACTAAATGACATAGATCTAAAAAGTAAAACTCACCATCATTCTGCATTAAACAATATAACTTTGCAAAATTTCTCACATTAGTCAGGCTTTCAGCTCAACTGAGTTCAGAATGAACTCTGGAGTTTATAATCTGTTCCGTGACTCGAACTCATGACCTCAGTGATGGGAGGTATAAGTGATCTTCAGACAGCACCATTTTAGACCACTTGGCCATGTTGAAGGTCTCGTGAACTTACACTGTATACTTACAATGCATTAATATAAATGGGCAACATATGAAGCTTAAGGTGACTGAAAGTTTGTAAACATTGACTTTATTTTTATAATGTTATAGTCCAAGCCGGATCAAATCCAAATCCCTATTTTACCATGAAACATAATCTAACTTTAAATAATAATACATTAAACAAAATTGCCGAACAAAATTGCAAAATATAACGGACAGATTCTTATCGTGCGATCTCGTGTATTTAACAGCTCCAAGATGCAGACTTCGCGTCTTCACATGCCCGTACTTCTAAACAACTTAAAAATCAATCTATCGTAAACCAAAAGAAAGTGCAACTATTCAAATACACTTCATAAGATTTAATTTCCAGATATTACGACATTAAATTAAAACTTGATTTATTAAAACGTGTAAAGGGCGATTAGCTTCAGTTTTATAATTGATCCTATTTCATATCATGCCACGTGTCTGCCAGTCAATATTCACATATTGTCAATCAAATACTCAATATATCTATTGTCGCCATATCAGTAAAACTGACGGCTCGGGGATTAGCAGTTGAAAACTTATTAAAATTGAAACTTTAAACAAATAGATTTTTTTTTCGCAATAGGGATTTAGTTTTGAACTAATTTGAATTATTTATATAACTGCATGCAAGTTGATGGCTTCTTATTTTTATTCAGTTTTATACAAACTTTCTGATCTTAGAACCTTCTTAAAAGGTGTAAATTAATGAAAGAAAATCCTGGAATATTTTAAGTAGGTCAAGGATGAAAAAAACAACGTTTCAATAGAGTTAATGTTAACATACTTTATGAGTTAATTATGAGCTGAATACTAGTACGACATTTTGTACAATGTATAACGATTTTATGAAGTTCTGTAATGTGAATATGTTAAGTCTGAAGTACAAGAACCCCTTTTACATTTGATGGTTTATGTATATAACACACAATGTTTGACAACCTTATCAAAAAATCCAAACTCGAGTCAAATGCAAATACACACATTACATCCGATAAGGGGTAGTTGTTATCTATCAGGCCGAACATTTAACCGGGTTTGTGACAATTTATACGTTTTCAAGTTTTTAAATTGGAGACTGCATGACTCATACTTGTATGTCGTTTGAAGTTATTTCAAATTACAAAACAGTCACCGTGAACAAGTCTCGCTCTTCCTACACAAAATACTAAATATCATATAGATAGTGATAAATAATTTATTATATTGTTTTGTTTTTTGTGGTTCCTGTAGAAAAAAAGACCATATAGATAGTAAAATATTAGTATATAATGCTTTGTTTTTTTGTGTTTTCTTGTTGAAAAAAACTATAATATAGAATATATATATAAGGGTATATAACTACTTTTATTGTTTAAGGTGGTATCAGGAAAAGACAGTGTAACAATTAAGTTTAAAGTTAATAAAAAGCAGCTAATTACCATTCATAACTAGAACATGATTTTATCTCACAAAGTGTCAAAATGATGAGGTGAATGTCGTCAAGCAGTGTGTGTCTGATATTTATTTTCAGATAAGAGATTCCATTTTGATTTCAACACCCTGAATAAAATATTGTTTTTGTCATGTTTTGGCATGTCTACGTCATTCATATATTAGTTATTAATTAGTGATAATTAGACGGTTTATAGTCATTTTAAACTCAATTTTAATTTTTTTTAAGCATTCATAGCAATTTTCCTTAACCCTTAACTTCATATATAGACGCCTTTGGACGCCTCTATTAAAGACGCCTTTGGACACCTAATATAGAAAGCTTTTGAATTATTGGGTGAATTATGTTTATATTAACTGACAGTGGAAAACAGTGTCACGAGCAATCTAAACTCTTCCTGCACTGTTTTCATTCAATAGCCTTCTGTGATTGGTGTGGGAAAACATGTATCTATGGAGTTAAGGATTAAAGCTGACTGATTACATGCCACTCTAATGTCTCATTTTATGTAACATTTGATTTCTCAGGTTTAAATAATTGATTATTAGGTGGTATATGCTAGAATTATCAGCAAAAGAATTATCTATTAATAGATGGCCTAATTTACCATGTAAGCACATGGTCCAGTGGTAGAGCATCGGACCCCAGATCAGGAGGTTGTGGCTGCAATCCTATGTGAAGTGTCCTTGAGCAAGACTTCATTACTGCATTCATGCTTTAAAGTAATGGTTCAATCCAGGAAGACTTCGAGTATGATTAGTCTAAGTTGTAAGAACTTGTTAAATAAGTTTTAAAACAATTACCCACGTTGTTATTTTAACACAGCACAATTCTTGAATAAAATGTTGTAAATATAAACCACACACTCCTGAAGGCAGTGCTGTGGCTTAGTATACTGTATTTGATACCATCTGTATACATATATATTCTATAGTAAAATAATCTCTTGTAAATCAAATTACCACCAGGTTAGCAAAATACATCTCACAAAAGACCAGAAATTCAAGTATCATTAAATTTCCATCGTTTATCAGTGGCCTAGATCATGCGCGGTGAACACTGGTGACCCCTTTCTGCCGAACAATTCTCCACATTATAAAGACCTCATTTATGCCCTAACACCTGTACCATGTCAGCTTGAGCAATAGAGGGAGCTAAGATCTGACTTGTTCAATTAAATAATTGTAGATGGGGCTGATTTAATAGTCAAACATTTTTAAAGTTGAAAATAAATCAATTTACATTATTGTAAATGTACTTTGGGGGAGTGGGATTCAGACTCTCAGACTTGGTAAGATTTCCTGAATATAACAGAAGGTGGTACCTGTATTTCTGCTAATTTAAATTGGTGAAAAACCCACTTGGAATTTGTGTACCCCCTAGAACTGAGGTTTATAAAATTCACATTGACAATACCCAATTATAGAAAATTTTGGTAAAATAATGGTCATTTTCAGGGCAAAGCAGTTTTATTTACCTGCAATAAAATGATGTTACACCTGACTATAACACTGTTATACAGGTAGAGATTCCTTGTCCACAGATGTCCATTGATTTTAATGAAAGTTATAATATGTAATACAGACAAACAGGTAATTTATCAATGCAACATTATGTAAACATTGGCCCTAGACAAAATGATAAAAAGGAAATGGATAAATGGATTTACACTTGCTCTGTCTAGCACAGATAATGGGATTAACTTGCCATAATTGTACATAATTGACTTTAAACTTTTCTAAACTTCTGTCTTTAATTATGTCATAAAAGTGTCGCAATCTAAGCCATAGCTTGCGCCACAGAGCAGTTTGAATTACACAAGATTGCTAAAAATTGATTTAGAATCAATAAAAATACATGAGACTTCAGGGAAATTTATACTATAAGCCGATTTTAAACCTCTCCTATTTTAGGCACAGGTTCAACAATATTATATCAAGAAACAGCCAAAAACAAGCTTTAATGTGCCATAAACACATACAAAATATTTGAGATATGACTTTTTTATGTGTAGTATACATTTCTTACTGCATGCTATATTTTTCTATGTTGTTTGCACATTTATGCTTGTTTTGGCTGTTTATGGATATGATATCTGAGAGTAAGCTATTGACAGGCAGGAGTAATGGATCTTGGTTAGTTCACCCACCCCATCTGATTTTTTTCTTTAAATCTACAGTATGTTCAATCCATCGTTTATAACAAACAATAAAACCAAAAGTAAGTGGGAAACATAAGTTTGTCATCTTTTTTTAATTTATGTTTTAACACACAGAACCTTTATGTTTCACTTTTTTTATGTTTGTCACTTGTTATATACAATGGATTGAACATGGATTTGGGAAAAAAATCAGATAGGGTTTGGGCACTAACCATAGTGACCCCTGCCTGTGACCACAGGAGCTTGCGGAGTGGATAATAATATTTAATGGGGGTGGACAGATCCTCTAGCATATAGTCTCTCTATATATACGCTAGGTGACCTGCACAACCCTATTAAACGTTATTATCCACTCCCCAAGCACAGTAGTTTCAAAATAAAAATCAGTAAAAAATTATATAAAACAATTGTTTTTCATGTTTGTTTACATGCATTCAATATTGTAAATGAGTGATTCTAATTAATTAATAAAACAAACTACAATACATTACTGTTAGACCCGCCCTCTTTTTTACACACCTGTATAACAGGTAATAAATATTCAAATTTCACAACATACTGACGATTTCAGATAACAATTTTGGGGCAATAACTTTTAAAGTACTTACGGACTTGTGCTTGTTTCGCATCCAACTTTTCAACAAGTACATCAATTTTCTTTATTCGTATCGTGAGTTTGTCCGTCCGTTCAAAAACTTTTTGACATTCGTCCGAAATGTCACAGAATAGATCGTCTGCATGCCGAACCAAACTAGAAAGTTGCAGAAGTGCCCCAACGATAGCGTTGTTTGCGACGGTCAACAAAGCACACTTTTTATCATTTTCTGATTCCCGTGCTACTATATGAGCCCCCAAACACACGGGCTCTATATTCCTGCACCCAAGAGGCATAGTTTTATTAATCCAAAATTCCTTAAATCACATTTTATCCTGTTTTGAAATCACCTGTACACAAAACACGTTCACTCGCCATTTTCAAACAGATATATGTGTTATGGCTGTTCCGTTTATCGGGTTTACACACAGTAGTGGATTGAGCGGCGCCTTTCATCCAGTGTGCTCGAGCGAGTCATTGTGTCATTTTGCGTGAAGTATTGACCCTGTGACCTCGGATAGTATAACAAAGCTTTTTTTAGCCAACACTGTATCTAACGGTGTACATAAATTATTGTTTTTATTGTATTGAAAAATGGACAAGTTACAAATCTTAAAGCGGGAGAATTAGTTACCACGGGAACGTCAAAATAAACGCAGGAGTTAGAGAGAGAGAGAGAGAGAGAGAGAGGTGTAAAATATATGCATTTGTATGGCATATCAGAGCATAAAAAGACATTCGTTAACATCATGTTTAAATAACATAACATTGTTATATCAGTGACTTAATTACATGTATACATACCTGTTCCCTGGTTATATCTATGCTGATATTATAATTCTGGGTTTGACGTCGGATTGAATTATATGTTTGGAAAACCACAAGTCCTATATCCAAGCAAAAAAAAAATCTATTACATTTCTATATAAATATGTTACATTTCTACAGGCGTATAGATTATCTGTTACATTTCTATATAAATATGTTACATTTTTACAGGCGTATAGATGATCTGTTACATTTCTATATAAATATGTTACATTTCTACAGGCGTATTGATTATCTGTTACATTTCTATATAAATATGTTACATTTTTACAGGCGTATAGATGATCTGTTACATTTCTATATAAATATGTTACATTTCTACAGGCCCATAGAGGATCTATTCATTATAAATATGTTACATTTCTACAGGCGTATAGATGATCTGTTACATTTCTATATACATTATATTACATTTTCTACAGGCCCATAGAGGATCTGTTCATTATAAATATGTTACATTTCTACAGGCGTATAGATGATCTGTTACATTTCTATATAAATATGTTACATTTCTACAGGCGTAAAGATGATCTGTTACATTTCTATATAAATATGTTACATTTCTACAGGCGTATTGATGATCTGTTACATTTCTATATAAATATGTTATATTTCTACAGGCGTATAGATGATCTGTTACATTTCTATATAAATATGTTACATTTCTACAGGCCCATAGAGATCTGAGGCTCTATACAAACGCTGAAATTGTTAATTTTTTGGTTCTCCAAAAATATAATTCTTAATCTCGAATCACATTTTCCCTGGGAAGGCCGAGAAGTAGGCATAGTTCCTCAAAATCGACTTGTGAGAAATAATCAATAATCTACAAAGACTTATATTCATGAGTAGGAAATATTTTCTAGTAGAAGGCATAGTGCCACCATTGCAAAAAGGAAGTGCTTCCGTGGGGTAGTCGCATAATGGCGGTTGTAAATAATCCTCAATTCTTCTTCTTTAAAAATGCATTTTCCTATTTTTAATGCTAATTTTTTTAATTGGATGGCATTATTGATGTATTTTGAACATTTTGATAGCATTGTCATGTTTGAATTGTGAATTTAGAAAAAAAAAATGATGCTTGGAAATTGGGGTATGAATTCATGATTTCGGAAGTCTACTTTCACTTTGTCACCAGTGTACACACTGAGCAGAAAAAAACTCTCTTATATGACACATGACCCCTACTTTTCTCATCATATTTTGATAGTGCAGAGGTTGACAAACAGTAAAATGTAGGTTTCACTTCTTTCATTTGGGACCCTCTATGAATGACAAGCCTTCAAACTTTTATTATTTACTATAGAATAAAGAACAAAAATCAATGGTGGGGTTACACCTATAAGAGAGACTTGAGTGAAATGGGGGTGATTTTCCAAAATGTTAATTGTAGGTAAAATAACCTCTTTTCTACACTCTCATAGTATTAAATGACAAATTGGAGACATTTGCTTCATAAAAAAACTCATTTTGGCCAGTGTATGCCTCAAATAAAGCATATATGTGCATATTTACATTGAAATTTCATGAAAAATCACAAAATTTTGAAGATTTTTTATTTTGGATGATTTAAATGTGCAATTTTTTGCATGTACATTGTATTGAATAATGTATTTTGGTAAGATAATGTCTTCAGTGTATCATGAGACTGTTTTGGTGTAAAAATTTTAATGGAATTAGGTAAAAAAAAAAATTTATGGGTAAAATTAGTCGAACACATCAAAATTGCATGTCGGTCAACATCTCGCGCCTGTATATAATGATCATGTAAAAAGTGGTATTTTGACAAAAGTTTCAGTATTTAATGCCTGCAACTTGGCAGTATTACTTCAAATTGGTAGTACTTAGCAAAAATGAGGTAATTATGAAATTAAAAAAAAAAGAGTTTCCTTATAGGCATAGTGCCACCATTGCAAAAAGGAAGTGCTTCCGTGGGGTAGTCGCATAATGGCGGTTGTAAATAATCCTCAATTCTTCTTCTTTAAAAATGCATTTTCCTATTTTTAATGCTAATTTTTTTAATTGGATGGCATTATTGATGTATTTTGAACATTTTGATAGCATTGTCATGTTTGAATTGTGAATTTAGAAAAAAAAAATGATGCTTGGAAATTGGGGTATGAATTCATGATTTCGGAAGTCTACTTTCACTTTGTCACCAGTGTACACACTGAGCAGAAAAAAACTCTCTTATATGACACATGACCCCTACTTTTCTCATCATATTTTGATAGTGCAGAGGTTGACAAACAGTAAAATGTAGGTTTCACTTCTTTCATTTGGGACCCTCTATGAATGACAAGCCTTCAAACTTTTATTATTTACTATAGAATAAAGAACAAAAATCAATGGTGGGGTTACACCTATAAGAGAGACTTGAGTGAAATGGGGGTGATTTTCCAAAATGTTAATTGTAGGTAAAATAACCTCTTTTCTACACTCTCATAGTATTAAATGACAAATTGGAGACATTTGCTTCATAAAAAAACTCATTTTGGCCAGTGTATGCCTCAAATAAAGCATATATGTGCATATTTACATTGAAATTTCATGAAAAATCACAAAATTTTGAAGATTTTTTATTTTGGATGATTTAAATGTGCAATTTTTTGCATGTACATTGTATTGAATAATGTATTTTGGTAAGATAATGTCTTCAGTGTATCATGAGACTGTTTTGGTGTAAAAATTTTAATGGAATTAGGTAAAAAAAAAAATTTATGGGTAAAATTAGTCGAACACATCAAAATTGCATGTCGGTCAACATCTCGCGCCTGTATATAATGATCATGTAAAAAGTGGTATTTTGACAAAAGTTTCAGTATTTAATGCCTGCAACTTGGCAGTATTACTTCAAATTGGTAGTACTTAGCAAAAATGAGGTAATTATGAAATTAAAAAAAAAAGAGTTTCCTTATAGGCATAGTGCCACCATTGCAAAAAGGAAGTGCTTCCGTGGGGTAGTCGCATAATGGCGGTTGTAAATAATCCTCAATTCTTCTTCTTTAAAAATGCATTTTCCTATTTTTAATGCTAATTTTTTTAATTGGATGGCATTATTGATGTATTTTGAACATTTTGATAGCATTGTCATGTTTGAATTGTGAATTTAGAAAAAAAAAATGATGCTTGGAAATTGGGGTATGAATTCATGATTTCGGAAGTCTACTTTCACTTTGTCACCAGTGTACACACTGAGCAGAAAAAAACTCTCTTATATGACACATGACCCCTACTTTTCTCATCATATTTTGATAGTGCAGAGGTTGACAAACAGTAAAATGTAGGTTTCACTTCTTTCATTTGGGACCCTCTATGAATGACAAGCCTTCAAACTTTTATTATTTACTATAGAATAAAGAACAAAAATCAATGGTGGGGTTACACCTATAAGTTATCCCCCTTTTGTATTTCGCTCGAAAATCTCGGAACTGCTCTATTATTGAATATTGAAACTATTGAAATTACTTTGAAGCATTTCTAATAAAATGTATTTGTATAATCTATAGAAACCACGTATAAAATGATGTTGGTACGTTGCACTCCGACCAAACTGCATGTGCATTCTCCCGCCCAAAACTCGTACCTTGGATCCCAGATTATTACAAAAAAATGGTATTGATCATACTATTGATTAATTGCAGACGATATTTCCAAATTTTCACCTGCGCCAGGTACTAATAAAACTAATTACTCGTGAGGGAGCGGGAACGACGAATTAGCAAGGCAGATGTTCAAAACGAATGCTGGTCTAATTCTACAGAACTCAGTCCTGGAATATGACATAAGTATAGTTTCTACATAATTATAGACCGCCACGGATTTTGATTATTTGGTGATCTTTTTTAAACTTACTTATTTATCTGCGTTTGAGAAATAACTTAAACAAATCACGCTCGAAGACTTCCTTGGTAGAACCAGTACTAAGCATATGCGGAAAAAGCTTCTTGCTCAAGGACACCACACATGGCCGTGGGGATGGAACCCACGACCCTCCGGTCCTGGATTCAATGCTCTACCAGTCCACTGGACCACGCGCTCCACATGGGGTTATATGCATAATGTGCCCAATAACAAATTACCCTGACTCAGATAAGGTTACAAACAAGAAAGAAAAGTTACCACCCACTTTTGGGGACTTAAACAACAAAATTAAAAGGTTCGAAGTAAACAGTAAGCTAAAAAAACTATACCGTTTTAAACAGAAGCAATTTTTTAGTATGTCACGTGTAATTAATTAACAGAAACTATCAGATATTCCCAGCATCTTTGTTTTCCCGTTTTTACCTTACTTGTAATAAAGAGAAATATCTTGAGTATGACTAACACTATGATGGGCATTTCGTTGTACAATTATTCGAATTGGAATTAGAGTGAGAGTAGGGGTTCGGGCCCCCTCTGAATATTAAATATAAGCTTAGATACACATGTTATTGAAATTGTGAAAAACATATATTTGGTCCACTCGACATCTGGAATTTGGAAGATCTCTGAGATTTACAAAATCAGACCTGGCCCACACACAATCTAGGAGCCAACTATGATTCTTATATACTTTGTGTCGACAAAAAATAAAAGAGCAACGGTTATGCACAGTGTAAGGATAGAACCATTCACTATTAAAATCAGTTTAATAAATACATTTCATTTAGATTTTTTTTACATAATATGGAGATGATAACAAGCCGCTATCGTGGGATAAAATCTGCTGACTGCCTGCAGGTGTAGTGTACATATTGGAGTTTTGATTAGTTTATGATCTACCTGACATCTTTGTGACATTGACGGACTACTTGTCTCAATTCTATTTTTATCTTTATCGTCTGCAATTGTTTCTGTTTTCATTATGGGTCACCCGAGGACATGGATATATCAATACAATAGTTCAATTGCAATGTTGCTTTGATATGCATTTAAATATTTACCAGTTGGAAACATTAAAATACGTGTACACCTGCCTGGTACCAGAGTTACTATATATCTGAACTTTCTTGCAGTGCGACATATTGGCCGTCTGTAATTTAAACATATTATATTGCAAAACATATATTCATATTACACGCATAAAGCACAAGGCAAAAGGGTCTGGCCACACCACATTAGTTATGGCAAGGAATTATATAGAAAATCTCTATAATTTATACAAGACTAAAGTCCTTTGTCATGGTCATCTCAATGAAATGATATTTCATTGGCTTAGTACCATTAGATGGACATGTTAAATGTAAATGTGCGAGTATGTATGTGTGCCCTTCTCGAAGAAGCCTTTTGACGATTTTTAATGGGCTTATCCGATCAGTTGCTGTAAACAAGGGTAACCCAGGTTGCCCAATCGTTATAAAGACTAGACGAGTAACTCCCCTTGAAAAGCGCGGACGAACGATGATAGTTCTTTTTTTGAAGACAAATATCGCCTTTTTGAAGAAGAAAGGAGACATTATCGTAGGTGTTACTTTCCGGCGGTAGCTGCAATGGCGGCGTCATCAATTTGAAACGTTTTAGTCCCATTGAAACGTTTAACTCCCCATTGATTTCTGTATTTGACACAGAGTCACCAAACTTGGTCTATAGTTAGGTCATATCCGGAGACAGGCATCATTTTTAGGATGGCCTTTACATCTACCGATAATTACGGAACATGGCATACACACCTTTCAGTTTTTGCGTTTAACTCCGTTTTTAGAAACTGTCTGGCAGTTCACCTGTGTGTTTTCCCTCCAGAAACAGTTAGGCGTCATTAATCAACCTATTTGCTCTACATTTGTGTGGTGGGAACCATGCATACATTGTCATTAATTTCAGCCTACACAAAGTTATTGCGTTTAGCTCTGGGTTTTAAACTGTTTGGCCCAGAGTCACCAAATAGTCTATAGTTGTTCAATGGGTAGCCCTACTATATCACACAGTATTCTTTCATACGAGCTTGTAAGGTTTGTGGAATGAGAACAAATGTACTGAACCATCGATATAAGTTTTATATTGTTTAGTTGTTTTTTTGTTGCAATCTTTGAGATAACAGTATTTTTACAGTGCGTTTCATCAACATCTAACCAGACTTTATAAATGTGCCAGCACTATAATAGATCTATACGCACTGCTGCTGTGCATTTACATATTTTTAAAAACAATATTGATCAATTTATCTATTTGATAATACAGTGAGCACTAAAACGGCATACTCATACAGTGTTCGTGATAGGAATTTAGTTGAATTTCAGTGAAACCAACTTTTCATTTTTATCCCCCACCCCAATTTATTTGGGTGGAATATAGTAATCGCAGTGTCCGCCCGTTCGTCCGGCCTGTAACTTTGTCATGCATAGGGTTTTGTTAATTTTTGCTACAAATAATCAACATAACATGGCGATGTGTCGCGAGAAAGACTTATACCCGTACCTCAAAGGTCAAGGTCAAACTTGTTTGTTTGACAACACTTTCAGTCTGTTTGAGATTTCGTGTCCAGTCTGTAACTTTGTCACCTATGGATAAATTTCAAAAACACTTGGCCCAATTCAACAGCATGACATGACGACGTGTCGCGCGTAAGACCCACACCCATTTTTAAAATAGCTTGTCAATAGTAATCAACATGCCATGATGTGTCACCTGCATTTACCTGTAGAAATACCCAGAACTTTATATCAGATGTCAAGGTCAAGGTTACACAGAGGTCAAGGTCACACTTTAAAGGAAAAATAAAACAACACGAAATTGCGTGTCTAGTCTGAAATGTCAGTCCATTACTGTAGCAAAATGACCAATGGCCGACAACTCACGAGGGTAGAATACAAGTATACTCAAAATAAAATTTACAATTTTAACTTTATATGAATAAAATTACGAATATACAATTATACATTATATACAATTTAAAGATTATTACTAAAAACGAGTATGTGGGTTGCTGTCCTTATGACTGTACTACCACCAGCTGACTTCCTGTCACGCCCAGAAACGTCGTTTACGTAGCGGACACATACTTCGCATACGTCTAACAACGGCTACAATATATATATATATATATATATATATATATATATATATGTATGTATAAACTCAGATTTATTAGTTACTCAAATATGTAATGACATGGCATCTATTACTTACCATCTATCAATTTCATGGTATTTTCATCAATATATAATATCAGTGCATTCAATTCTTACCAGCGAACAGTTTCATGGTAGATTTATCAATATATGATAAAAGTTAATTCAATTCTCACCATCTGCCGTTTCATATTAGTTTAACCAACATCTCATATATGACCTTCCGTCAATCTCAAAATAGTCATTATATCTCTACGTTATTTCTCATTTATAATATAAATTACCGTCCAATTCTGTATATATCCACAAACGTTACTCATATCGAGCTATCGATACGTCCACGCTACCTGTTCTAAATATAGCTTATACCATTACAATGGACACGTACTAGCTGACACTACTATAAGGTTACAACACCCTTATTATTTTGTTACAATTACTCTTGATATTCGTAGATATATTGCTACCTATAATTATAAAATATATCGTTATTTTCACAGACCATTCTGGGGGCATGTGACACTTATCAGTGATATTTTTGTTTATTTTATAATTTAAATCGTTAAAAGTTTACCTTACTTTAAATGGGAACAAGAAATAGCAAATCTAAATTGGAAAAGTATACATAATCTGCCTTTTCAATGTTTAATAAATACAAAATTAAGAGCATTCAAAATCCTAATGAGAATATGACCTTATAATAAATTTCTGTATAATGTAATATTTATATTACAAGTTTATGTGAGTTTTACGACATTCATGTCGAAAGAAACAAACATTTATTTTGGGAGCGTCACATTTCGAGAGGTGTTTAGATAGAACTTGAAGTATATGTATATATGAATGAAAATCTTAAAATAGATCTGGATTGTTCAACGATTTCTCTTGGGAATCTGACCAGAGCAGTTAGTCAAGTTTATTAAACTGCATATTGATTTATAGAAACATTATTATTTTCAAAAACAAGTATGAGCAAACAATTCCAAAGTTCAACAATTTTATAAATCACTTAAAATATCATGAACATTTAGAGAAAATAATGGCGAGTAACAAAGATAAAGTGACGCAACATGAAAATAAATTGAATAAATGGAATTAATTGCAATTTTTCTAATAAAAACTTATTATTAAACTCTTATTTTCCTTTTTCATCCTCCCTCGTCTTTTCTTATTATAACATTATTTCACAGAATACATTCATATAAAAAAAACAACTGTATGTATTATATTAAATGTGTGTATGTGCAAAATGTATGTATTATGAATTAATAAAAAAGAAAAGAAAAAGAAAACAGAAAATATTTACCCGAATTTCTTGGAATCAACTAAAAAAAAGGAAAATAAACTCATTTTTATTTAATTAATTTCAATTAAATTTAATTATCAAATTAACTTAGTTACACAAATTGAAATAAAAAACATTATATAAGTAAACATATTAATTTTATCGCCACTAAGCAAGAATCACAACTCGTACTATATATATATGTCATAATGTAATATTAATGGCCT
Organism: Panopea generosa; assembly: GCA_029582155.1. Classification (NCBI taxonomy): domain Eukaryota; kingdom Metazoa; phylum Mollusca; class Bivalvia; order Adapedonta; family Hiatellidae; genus Panopea; species Panopea generosa. The sequence continues at coordinate 53,413,181 of CM055898.1, forward strand.
CCCTTCAGTGTATTCATTTCTTGGTTCCTTAAGACTGACAATGCACTAAACCCGCATAATCTACCGTCATAAAATTTGATTAAAATGTTTTTTTTGCGGTCTTGTAAAGTTTTGTTTAATGGCCGTCCAAATCCAAAATTGTTTCTAAAATGTAAAAACTTTTTAAATATTTCCCCTTATTCAATTCTGATCAAATTTAAAAAAAGACAACTGCTTGAAAACCGCTAAACTGATTTGTATAGTATTTGATCACAATGTTCCTTATGCGAAGCATTGATTTCTATTTTCTGGTAGCTGCCTTAATGCAATATGACCATTATAACGATGTTTGCCTTAGTTAAAAAGGGAAATGTGTAAAAATACTGCTCCAAAGCCTCTCGGAAACCCCAGAATTAACGTTAATTCAATTCCATGTGCATATAATTTATGAATCAACCAGTATTGCCATTTAAAGCATATTCCGTACAAATAGTCTAGTAACCGTCTTTACACCAACTGTGAAAGTATATTCCGTACAAATAGTCTAATAACCGTCTTTACATGAACAGATAAAGTGTATTCCCTACAAATAGTCTAGTAACCGTCTTTACACCAACTGTGAAAGTATATTCCGTACAAATAGTCTAATAACCGTCTTTACATGAACGGATAAAGTATATTCCATACAAATAGTCTAGTAACCGTCTTTACACCAACTGTGAAAGTATATTCCATACAAATAGTCTAGTAACAGTCTTGACACCAACTGTTAAAGTATATTCCATACAAATTGTCTAGTAACCGTCTTTACACCAACTGTGAAAGTATATTTCCTACAAATAGTCTAATAACCGTCTTAACAACAATTGCTAAAGTATATTCCCTACAAATAGTCTAATAACCGTCTTTACATGAACGGATAAAGTGTATTCCCTTCACATAGTCTAGTAACTGTCTCTACATCAACTGTTAAAGTATATTCCCTACAAATAGTCTAATAACTGTCTTTACACCAACTATTAAAGTATATTACCTACAAATAGTGTAGTAACAGTCTTCACATAAACCGTTAAAGTATATTTCCAACAAATAGTCTTTACATCAACTGATAAAGTATATTTTCAACAAATAGCACATATTCTAATTATTGTCTTTACGCCAACTGTTGAAGTATAGTCCAAAAATTAATCTAATAACTGTCTTTACATCAACTTTTAAAGTATATTCCGAACAAATAGTCTAATAACAGTGTTTACATCAACTGTCAATGTATACTCCCAACAAATAGTCAAATAACCGTTTTCATATCAACTGTTAAAGTATATTCCCAAACAAATAATCTAATAACTCTCTTTACATCAACTGTTAAAATATATTCACTACAAACAGTCTAATAACCGTCTTTACATTAACTGTTAATGTATATTCGTTACAAACAATCTAATAACCATCTTTACATCAACTGTTAAAGTATATACACAACAAATAGTCTAATAACTGTCTTTACATCAACTGATAATGTATATTTCAAACAAATAGTCTAATAAGCGTCTTTACATAAACTGTTTATGTGTATTCCCTACAAACAGTCTAATAACCGTCTTTACATCAACTGTTAAAGTATATTCCCAACAAATAGTCTAATAACCGTCTTGACATCATCTGTTAATGTATATTCCCTACAAACAGTCTAATAACCGTCTTTACATAAACTGTTAATGTATATTCATTACAAACAATCTAATAACCATCTTTACATCAACTGTTAAAGTATATACACAACAAATAGTCTAATAACTGTCTTTACATAAACTGATAATGTATATTTCAAACAAACAGTCTAATAACCGTCTTTACATCATCTGTTTATGTGTATTCCCAACAAATAGTCTAATAACCGTCTTTACATCAACTGTTAAAGTATATTCCCAACAAATAGTCTAATAACCGTCTTGACATCATCTGTTAATGTATATTCCCTACAAACAGTCTAATAACCGTCTTTACATGAACTGTTAATGTATATTCATTACAAACAATCTAATAACCATCTTTACATCAACTGTTAAAGTATATACACAACAAATAGTCTAATAACTGTCTTTACATAAACTGATAATGTATATTTCAAACAAATAGTCTAATAAGCGTCTTTACATAAACTGTTAAAGTATATTTCCAACAAATAGTCTAATAAGCGTCTTTACATAAACTATTAAAGTCTATTCCCAACAAATAGTCTAATAACTGTATTTACATCAACTGTTAAAGTATATTCCCTACAAACAGTCTAATAACCGTCTTTACATCAACTGTTAAAGTCTATTCCCAACAAATAGTCTAATAACTGTATTTACATCAACTGTTAAAGTATATTCCCTACAAACAGTCTAATAACTGTCTTTACATCAACTGTCAAAGTATATTCCCAACAATAGTCTAATAACTGTCTTTACATCAACTGTTAAAGTATATTCCCTACAAACAGTCTAATAAGCGTCTTTACATCAACTGTTTAAGTATATTCCCATCAAATAGTCTAATAACGGTCTTTACTTTAACTTTTAATGTATATTTCCAACAAATAGTATAATAACCGTCTTTACATCACCAACTGTTAATGTCTTTTCCAACAAATAGTATAATAACTGTCTTTACATCAACTGTTAAAATATATTTCCAACAAATGGTCTAATAACCGTCTTTACATCATCAAATATTAAAGTATATTCACTTCAAATAGTGTAACAAACGTCTTTACATGAACTGTTAAAGTATATTCCCAATAAAAAGTCTAATAACCGTCTTTACATAAACTGTTAATGTATATTCACTACAAATGGTCTAATAACCGTCTTTACATCAATTATTGAAGTCTATTCCTAACAAATAGTCTAATAACCGTCATAACACAATCAAATGTTAATGTATATTCCCTACAAACAGTCTTATAACCGTCTTTACATCAATTGTTTAAGAATATTCCTAACAAATAGTCTAATAACCGTCATAACACAATCAAATGTTAATGTATATTCCCTACAAACAGTCTAATAACCGTCTTTACATCAATTGTTTAAGTATATTTCCAACAAATAGTCTAATAACGGTCTTTACTTTAACTTTTAATGTATATTTCCAACAAATAGTATAATAACCGTCTTTACATCACCAACTGTTAAAGTCTATTCCCAACAAATTGTATAATAACTGTCTTTACATCAACTGTTAAAGTATATTTCCAACAAATGGTCTAATAACCGTCTTTACATCATCAAATATTAAAGTATATTCACTTCAAATAGTGTAACAAACGTCTTAACATGAACTGTTAAAGTATATTCCCAACAAATAGTCTAATAACTGTCTTTACATTAACTGTTAATGTATATTCCCTACAAACAGTCTAATAAGCGTCTTTACATCAATTGTTTAAGTATATTCCCAACAAATAGTCTAATAACCGTCTTTACTTTAACTTTTAATGTATATTTCCAACAAATAGTATAATAACCGTCTTTACATCACCAACTGTTAAAGTCTATTCCCAACAAATTGTATAATAACTGTCTTTACATCAACTGTTAAAGTATATTTCCAACAAATGGTCTAATAACCGTCTTTACATCATCAAATATTAAAGTATATTCACTTCAAATAGTGTAACAAACGTCTTAACATGAACTGTTAAAGTATATTCCCAACAAAAAGTCTAATAACCGTCTTTACATAAACTGTTAATGTATATTCACTACAAATTGTCTAATAACCGTCTTTACATCAATTATTGAAGTATACTCCTAACAAATAGTCTAATAACCGTCATAACACCATCAAATGTTAATGTATATTCCCTACAAACAGTCTAATAACCGTCTTTACATCAATTGTTTAAGTATATTCCCAACAAATAGTCTAATAAGCGTCTTTACATTAACTGTTAATGTATATTACCTACAAACAGTCAAATAAGCGTCTTTACACCAACTGTTTAAGTATATTTCCAACAAATAGTATAATAACCGTCTTTACATCACCAACTGTTAAAGTATATTTCCTACAGATTGACTAATAACCGTCTTTACATCAATTGTTGAAGTATATTCCTAACAAATAGTCTAATAACCGTCTTTACATTTACTGTTAATGTATATTCACTTCAAATAGTGTAACAACCATATTTACTTGAACTGTTAAAGTATATTTACTACAAATAGTGTAATAATCGTCTTTACATCAACAGTTAAAGCATACTCAATACAAATAGTCTAATAAACGTCTTTACATCAACTGTTCAAGTTTATTCCCAAAAAATAGTCTAATAACCGTCTTTACATTAGCTGTTAATGTATATTCACTTCAAATAGTGTAACAACCATATTTACATGAACTGTTAAAATATATTCCCTACAAATAGTCTAATAACAGTCTTTACATCAACTGTTCAAGTATATTCCCAACAAAAAGTCTAGTGTCATCAGAACATCCTGCTGTATATACTTCGGCGATGTTTTACAATGTGCATCAAGTTTATTGAAACCGTCAGTGTAGGCTCTAATGTCATCAGTACATGCTGGCTCGATATACTTCGGCCATGTTTTACAACGTGCATCAAGTTTATTGAGACCGTCAGTGTAGGCTCTGATATCATCAGAACATCTTGTTCGATATACTTCGGTCATGTTTTACAACGTGCATCAAGTTATTGAGACAGTCAGTGTAGGCTCTGATGTCATATGAACATCCTGCTCGATATACTTCGGCCATGTTTTACAACGTGCATCAAGTTTATTGAGACCGTCAGTGTAGGCTCTGATGTCATCAGAACATGCTGGCTCGATATACTTAGGCCATGTTTTACAACGTGCATCAAGTTTATTGAGACCGTCAGTGTAGGCTCTGATATCATCAGAACATCTTGTTCGATATACTTCGGCCATGTTTTACAACGTGCATCAAGTTTATTGAGACCGTCAGTGTAGGCTCTGATGTCCTCAGAACATCGTGCTCGATATACTTAGGCCATATTTTACAACGTGCATCAGGTTTATTGAGACCGTCAGTGTAGGCTCTGATGTCATCAGAACATGCTTGCTGGATATCGGCTATGTTTAACATCGTGCATCAAGTTTATTGAGACCGTCAGTGTAGGCTCTGATGTCATCAGAACATCTTGTTCGATATACTTCGGCCATGTTTTACAACGTGCATCAAGTTTATTGAGACCGTCAGTGTAGACTCTGATGTCATCAGTACATGCTGGCTCGATATACTTCGGCTATGTTTTACAACGTGCATCAAGTTTATTGAGACAGTCAGTGTAGGCTCTGATGTCATCAGTACATCATGCTCGATATACTTCGGCCATGTTTTACAACGTATATCAAATTTATTGAGACCGTCAGTGTAGGCTCTGATGTCATCAAAACATCCTGCTCGATATACTTCGGCCATGTTCTACAACGTGCATCAAGTTTATTGAGACCGTCAGTGTAGGCTCTGATGTCATCAGAACATGCTGGTTCGATATACTTAGGCCAAGTTTTACAACGTGCATCAAGTTTATTGAGACCGTCAGTGTAGGCTCTGATGTCATCAGAACATCCTGCTCGATATACTTCGACCATGTTTTACAATGTGCTTTAAGTTTATTGAGACCGTCAGTGTAGGCTCTGATATCATCAGAACATGCTGGTTCGATATACTTAGGCCAAGTTTTACAACGTGCATCAAGTTTATTGAGACCGTCAGTGTAGGCTCTGATGTCATCAGAACATCCTGCTCGATATACTTCGACCATGTTTTACAATGTGCTTCAAGTTTATTGACACCGTCAGTGTAGGCTCTGGTGCCATCAGAACATCCTGCTCGATATACTTCGGCCATGTTTTACAACGTGCATCAAGTTTATTGAGACCGTCAGTGTAGGCTCTCATGCTGGCGCGATATACTTCGGCCATGTTTTACAACGTGCATTAAGTTTATTGAGACCGTCAGTGTAGGCTCTGATGTCATCAGAACATCCTGCTTGATATACTTCGGCCATGTTTTACAACGTGCATCAAGTTTATTGAGACTGTCAGTTTAGGCTCTGATTTCATCAGAACATTTTGCTCGATATACTTCGGCCATGTTTTACAACGTGCATTAAGTTTATTGAGACCGTCAGTGTAGGCTCTGATGTCATCAGAACATCCTGCTCGATATACTTCGGCCATGTTTTACAACGACAATCAAGGTTATTGAGACTGACAGTGTAGGCTCTGATGTCATTAAAACATCCTGTTCGATATACTTCGGCCATGTTTTACAACGTGCATCAAGTTTATTGAGACCGTCAGTGTAGGCTCTGATGTCATATGAACATGCTGGCTCGATATACTTCGGCCATGTTTTACAACATGCATCAAGTTTATTGAGACCGTCAGTGTATGCTCTGATGTCATCAGAACATGCTGGCTCGATATACTTCGGCCATGTTTTACAACGTGCATCAAGTTTATTGAGACCGTCAGTGTAGGCTCTGATGTCATCAGAACATCCTGCTCGATAAACATCGGCCAGGTTTTACAACGTGCATCAAGTTTATTGAGACAGTCAGTGTAGGCTCTGATGTCATCAGAACATCCTGCTCGATATACATCGGCCAGGTTTTACAACGTGCATCAAGTTTATTGAGACAGTCTGTGTAGGCTCTGATGTCATCAGTACATCTTGTTCGGTATACTTCGGCCATGTTTTACAACGTGCATCAAGTTTATTGAGACCGTCAGTGTAGGATCTCATGCTGGCTCGATATACTTCTGCCATGTTTTACAACGTGCATCAAGTTTATTGAGACCGTCAGTGTAGGCTCTGATGTCATCAGATCATCCTGTTCGATATATTTCGGTCATGTTTTACAACGTGCATCAAGTTTATTGAGACCGTCAGTGTAGGCTCTCATGCTGGCTCGATATACTTCGGCCATGTTTTACAACGTGCATCAAGTTTATTTAGACCGTCAGAGTAGGCTCTGGTGTCATATGAACATGCTGGCTCGATATACTTAGGCCATGTTTTACAACGTGCATCAAGTTTATTTAGACCGTCAGAGTAGGCTCTGACGTCATCAGAACATGCTGGCTCAATATACTTCGGCCATGTTTTACAACGTGCATCAACTTTATTGAGACCGTCAGTGTAGGCACTGATGTCATATGAACATGCTGACTCGATATACTTCAGCCATGTTTTACAACGTGCATCAAGTTTATTGAGACCGTCAGTGTAGGCTCTGATGTCATATGAACATGCTGACTCGATATACTTCAGCCATGTTTTACAACGTGCATCAAGTTTATTGAGACCGTCAGTGTATGCTCTGATGTCATCAGAACATGCTGGCTCGATATACTTCGGCCATGTTTTACAACGTGCATCAAGTTTATTGAGACCGTCAGTGTAGGCTCTGATGTCATCAGAACATCCTGCTCGATAAACATCGGCCAGGTTTTACAACGTGCATCAAGTTTATTGAGACAGTCTGTGTAGGCTCTGATGTCATCAGTACATCTTGTTCGATATACTTCGGCCATGTTTTACAACGTGCATCAAGTTTATTGATACCGTCAGTGTAGGCTCTCATGCTGGCTCGATATACTTCGGCCATGTTTTACAACGTGCATCAAGTTTATTGAGACCGTCAGTGTAGTCTCTGGTGTCATCATAACATGCTGGCTCGATATACTTCGGTCATGTTTTACAACGTGCATCAAGTTTATTGAGACCGTCAGTGTAGGCTCTGACGTCATCAGATCATCCTGTTCGATATACTTCGGTCATGTTTGACAACGTGCATCAAGTTTATTGAGACCGTCAGTGTAGCCTATGATGTCATCAGAACAATCTGCTCGATATACTTCGGCTATGTTTTACAACATGCATCAAGTTTATTGAGACCGTCAGTGTAGGCTCTGATGTCATCAGAACATCCTGCTCGATATACTTCGGCCATGTTTTACAACGTGCATCAAGTTTATTGAGACCGTCAGTGTAGGCTCTGATGTCATCAGAACATCCTATTCGATATACTTCGGCCATGTTTTACAACGTGCATCAAGTTTATTGAGACCGTCAGTGTAGCCTCTGATGTGATCAGTACATGCTGGCTCGATATACTTAGGCCATGTTTTACAACGTGCATCAAGTTTATTGAGACCGTCAGTGTAGGCTCTGATGTCATCAGTACATGCTGGCTCGATATACTTCGGCCATGTATTACAACGTGCATCAAGTTTATTGAGACCGTCAGTGTAGGCTCTGATGTCATCAGAACATCCTGCTCGATATACTTCGGCCATGTTTTACAACGTGCATCAAGTTTATTGAGACCGTCAGTGTAGGCTCTGATGTCATCAGAACATCCTGCTCGATATACTTCGGCTATGTTTTACAACATGCATCAAGTTTATTGAGACCGTCAGTGTAGGGTCTGATGTCATCAGAACATCCTGTTCGATATACTTCGGCCATGTTTTACAACGTGCATCAAGTTTATTGAGACAGTCAGTGTAGCCTCTGATGTGATCAGTACATGCTGGCTCGATATACTTAGGCCATGTTTTACAACGTGCATCAACTTTATTGAGACCGTCAGTGTAGGCTCTGATGTCATCAGTACATGCTGGCTCGATATACTTCGGCCATGTTTTACAACGTGCATCAAGTTTATTGAGACCGTCAGTGTAGGCTCTGATGTCATCAGTACATACTGCTCGATATACTTAGGCCATGTTTTACAACGTGCATCAAGTTTATTGAGACCGTCAGTGTAGGCTCTGATGTCATCAGAACATGCTGGCTCGATATACTTCAGCCATGTTTTACAACGTGCATCAAGTTTATTGAGACCGTCAGTGTAGGCTCTGATGTCATCAGTACATCCTGCTCGATATATTTCGGCCATGTTTTACAACGTGCATCAAGTTTATTGAGACCGTCAGTGTAGGCTCTGATGTCATCAGAACATGCTGGCTCGATATACTTCGGCCATGTTTTACAACGTGCATCAAGTTTATTGAGACCGTCAGTATAGGCTCTGATGTCATCAGATCATCCTGTTCGATATACTTCGGTCATGTTTTACAACGTGCATCAAGTTTATTGAGACCGTCAGTGTAGGCTCTGATGTCATCAGATCATCCTGTTCGATATACTTCGGTCATGTTTTACAACGTGCATCAAGTTTATTGAGACCGTCAGTGTAGGCTCTGATGTCATCAGATCATCCTGTTCGATATACTTCGGTCATGTTTTACAACGTGCATCAAGTTTATTGAGACCGTCAGTGTAGGCTCTGATGTCATCAGAACATGCTGGCTCGATATACTTCAGCCATGTTTTACAACGTGCATCAAGTTTATTGAGACCGTCAGTGTAGGCTCTGATGTCATATGAACATGCTGGCTCGATATACTTAGGCCATGTTTTACAACGTGCATCAAGTTTATTGAGACCGTCAGTGTAGGCTCTGATGTCATCAGAACATGCTGGCTCGATATACTTCGGCCATGTTTTACAACGTGCATCAAGTTTATTGAGACCGTCAGTATAGGCTCTCATGCTGGCTCGATATACTTCTGCCATGTTTTACAACGTGCATCAAGTTTATTGAGACCGTCAGTGTAGGCTCTGATGTCATCAGATCATCCTGTTCGATATACTTCGGTCATGTTTTACAACGTGCATCAAGTTTATTGAGACCGTCAGTGTAGGCTCTGATGTCATCAGAACATGCTGGCTCGATATACTTCAGCCATGTTTTACAACGTGCATCAAGTTTATTGAGACCGTCAGTGTAGACTCTGATGTCATATGAACATGCTGGCTCGATATACTTAGGCCATGTTTTACAACGTGCATCAAGTTTATTGAGACCGTCAGTATAGGCTCTCATGCTGGCTCGATATACTTCTGCCATGTTTTACAACGTGCATCAAGTTTATTGAGACCGTCAGTGTAGGCTCTGATGTCATATGAACATGCTGGCTCGATATACTTAGGCCATGTTTTACAACGTGCATCAAGTTTATTGAGACCGTCAGTGTAGGCTCTCATGCTGGCTCGATATACTTCGGCCATGTTTTACAACGTGCATCAAGTTTATTGAGACCGTCAGTGTAGGCTCTGATGTCATCAGATCATCCTGTTCGATATACTTCGGTCATGTTTTACAACGTGCATCAAGTTTATTGAGACCGTCAGTGTAGGCTCTGATGTCCTCAGAACATGCTGGCTCGATATACTTCAGCCATGTTTTACAACGTGCATCAAGTTTATTGAGACCGTCAGTGTAGGCTCTGATGTCATCAGAACATGCTGGCTCGATATACTTCAGCCATGTTTTACAACGTGCATCAAGTTTATTGAGACCGTCAGTGTAGGCTCTGATGTCATATGAACATGCTGGCTCGATATACTTAGGCCATGTTTTACAACGTGCATCAAGTTTATTGAGACCGTCAGTGTAGGCTCTGATGTCATCAGAACATCCTGCTCGATATACTTCGGCCATGTTTTACAACGTGCATCAAGTTTATTGAGACCGTCAGTGTAGGCTCTCATGCTGGCTCGATATACTTCTGCCATGTTTTACAACGTGCATCAAGTTTATTGAGACCGTCAGTGTAGGCTCTGATGTCATATGAACATGCTGGCTCGATATACTTCGGCCATGTTTTACAACGTGCATCAAGTTTATTGAGACCGTCAGTATAGGCTCTCATGCTGGCTCGATATACTTCGGCCATGTTTTACAACGTGCATCAAGTTTATTGAGACCGTCAGAGTAGGCTCTGTTGTCATATGAACATGCTGACTCGATATACTTCGGCCATGTTTTACAACGTGCATCAAGTTTATTGAGACCGTCAGAGTAGGCTCTGGTGTCATATGAACATGCTGGCTCGATATACTTAGGCCATGTTTTACAACGTGCATCAAGTTTATTGAGACCGTCAGTGTAGGCTCTGGTGTCATATGAACATGCTGGCTCGATATACTTCGGCCATGTTTTACAACGTGCATCAAGTTTATTGAGACCGTCAGTGTAGTCTCTGGTGTCATCATAACATGCTGGCTCGATATACTTCGGCCATGTTTTACAACGTGCATCAAGTTTATTGAGACCGTCAGTGTAGGCTCTCATGCTGGCTCGATATACTTCTGCCATGTTTTACAACGTGCATCAAGTTTATTGAGACCGTCAGTGTAGGCTCTGATGTCATATGAACATGCTGGCTCGATATACTTAGGCCATGTTTTACAACGTGCATCAAGTTTATTGAGACCATCAGTGTAGGCTCTGATGTCATATGAACATGCTGGCTCGATATACTTCGGTCATGTTTTACAACGTGCATCAAGTTTATTGAGACCGTCAGTGTAGGCTCTGATGTCATATGAACATGCTGGCTCGATATACTTCGGTCATGTTTTACAACGTGCATCAAGTTTATTGAGACCGTCAGTGTAGGCTCTGATGTCATCAGAACATCCTGCTCGATATACTTCGGCCATGTTTTACAACGTGCATCAAGTTTATTGAGACCGTCAGTGTAGGCTCTCATGCTGGCTCGATATACTTCGGCCATGTTTTACAACGTGCATCAAGTTTATTGAGACCGTCAGAGTAGGCTCTGGTGTCATATGAACATGCTGGCTCGATATACTTAGGCCATGTTTTACAACGTGCATCAAGTTTATTGAGACCGTCGGTGTAGGCTCTGATGTCATCAGTACATCTTGTTCGGTATACTTCGGCCATGTTTTACAACGTGCATCAAGTTTATTGAGACCGTCAGTGTAGGCTCTCATGCTGGCTCGATATACTTCGGCCATGTTTTACAACGTGCATCAAGTTTATTGAGACCGTCAGTGTAGGCTCTGATGTCATATGAACATGCTGGCTCGATATACTTAGGCCATGTTTTACAACGTGCATCAAGTTTATTGAGACCGTCAGTGTAGGCTCTCATGCTGGCTCGATATACTTCGGCCATGTTTTACAACGTGCATCAAGTTTATTGAGACCGTCAGAGTAGGCTCTGGTGTCATATGAACATGCTGGCTCGATATACTTCGGCCATGTTTTACAACGTGCATCAAGTTTATTGAGACCGTCAGTGTAGGCTCTGATGTCATATGAACATGCTGGCTCGATATACTTAGGCCATGTTTTACAACGTGCATCAAGTTTATTGAGACCGTCGGTGTAGGCTCTGATGTCATCAGAACATCGTGCTCGATATACTTCGGCCATGTTTTACAACGTGCATCAAGTTTATTGAGACCGTCAGTGTAGGCTCTGGTGTCATATGAACATGCTGGCTCGATATACTTCGGCCATGTTTTACAACGTGCATCAAGTTTATTGAGACCGTCAGTGTAGTCTCTGGTGTCATCATAACATGCTGGCTCGATATACTTCGGCCATGTTTTACAACGTGCATCAAGTTTATTGAGACCGTCAGTGTAGGCTCTGATGTCATATGAACATGCTGGCTCGATATACTTAGGCCATGTTTTACAACGTGCATCAAGTTTATTGAGACCGTCGGTGTAGGCTCTGATGTCATCAGAACATCCTGCTCGATATACTTCGGCCATGTTTTACAACGTGCATCAAGTTTATTGCATCAAGTTTATTGAGACCGTCAGTGTGGGCTCTGATGTCATCAGAACATCCTGTTCGATATACTTCGGCCATGTTTTACAACGTGCATCAGGTTTAAGTATAATTATCCAGCAGGATGACATCAGAGCCTACACTGACGTCATCCTGCTGGATAATTATACTTCTTTGTTTGGAAAATTCTCATCGAAGCATGCATACTTTTTTGTACGAGACACACGTACTTATGCAGTTTCGTACTTGTTAGACCAACTGTTTCATTCCAAAGGTATATTATTATCCATATTCTTTGAGCATACGATTCGGTTATCGATTTTGTGCATTGATTTGCAGCCCATTTTTGTCAAACATGTATATACATATATATATATATATAACTAATGAACATAATAAGATACGACACGTCAGACAATCAGCATACCTAGACAGGTGCACGGATTTATTTTCTATCAATTTTGTCCTTTTTTAAAGATTTACTCTCCTGCAGTCCAGCAAATTTGAATAACAATTGAACGCATTATTTAAGTTCAAAAGCATCGTTTACATAACCACCATGCAATATGTGTACGGCACATGTATCTTGAAAAATGTTATTTGAAAATTGGTTATTTGAAAACTTTTTTCATTTTGTCCATTCAACAAAAAGGTAGAAATGACGTCGTTAAATTAAAATAAATGATTATGCAAAACATTTGTTACTTCAGTTAGCCTCTACCCTTGGAAGCATAGAACGAAACCAAGAAAAGAAAAAGCCAGTTGCGTCGCGTCTGTTTATGAATACTTTAGCCTCCTTCTTTAAGAAATAGAAGTAAGACTGTCATTTAGATGCACATGTTAAGTTTGACTATTTAGAAATAGAAGTAAGGTTATCATTTAGATGTACATGTTAAGTTTGACTATTTGAAATAGAAGTAAGGCTGTCATTTAGATGTACATGTTAAGTTTGATTATTTAGAAATAGAAGTAAGACTGTCATTTAGATGTACATGTTAAGTTTGACTATTTAGAAATAGAAGTAAGACTGTCATTTAGATGTACATGTTAAGTTTGACTATTTAGAAATAGAAGTAAGGTTGTCATTTAGATGTACATGTTAAGTTTGACTATTTAGAAATAGAAGTAAGGCTGTCATTTTGATGTACATGTTAAGTTTGACTATTTAGAAATAGTAGTAAGGTTGCCATTTAGATGTTAAGTTTGACTATTTAGAAATAGAAGTAAGACTGTCATTTAGATGTACATGTTTAGTTTGGCTATTTAGAAATATAAGTAAGGCTGTCATTTAGATGTACATGTTAAGTTTGACTATTTAGAAATAGAAGTAAGGCTGTCATTTAGATGCACATGTTAAGTTTGACTATTTAGAAATAGAAGTAAGGCTGTCATTTAGATGCACATGTTAAGTTTGACTATTTAGAAATAGAAGTAAGGCTGTCATTTAGATGCACATGTTAAGTTTGACTATTTAGAAATAAAACGAAGGCTGTCATTTAGATGCACATGTTAAGTTTGACTATTTAGAAATAGAAGGAAGGCTGTCATTTAGATGCACATGTTAAGTTTGACTATTTAGAAATAGAAGTAAGGCTGTCATTTAGATGCACATGTTTAGTTTGACTATTTAGAAATAGAAGTAAGGCTGTCATTTAGATCCACATGTTTAGTTTGACTATTTAGACATAGAAGTAAGGCTGTCATTTATATGCACATGTTTAGTTTGACTATTTAGAAATAGAAGGAAGGCTGTCATTTAGATGCACATGTAAAGTTTGACTATTAAGAAATAGAAGGAAGGCTGTCATTTAGATGCACATGTTAAGTTTGACTATTTAGAACTAAAAGGAAGGCTGTCATTTAGATGCACATGTTAAGTTTGACTTTTAAAAAATAGAAGGAAGGCTGTCATTTAGATGCACATGTTAAGTTTGACTATTTAGAAATAGAAGGAAGGCTGTCATTTAGATGCACATGTTAAGTTTGACTATTTAGAAATAGAAGTAAGGCTGTCATTTAGATGCACATGTTAAGTTTGACTATTTAGAAATAGAAGGAAGGCTGTCATTTAGATGTACATGTTAAGTTTGACTATTTAGAAATAGAAGGAAGGCTGTCATTTAGATGCACATGTTAAGTTTGACTATTTAGAAATAGAAGTAAGGCTGTCATTTAGATGCACATGTTAAGTTTGACTATTTAGAAATAGAAGTAAGGCTGTCATTTAGATGCACATGTTAAGTTTGACTATTTAGAAATAGAAGTAAGGTTGTCATTTAGATGTACATGTTAAGTTTGACTATTTAGAAACAGAAGGAAGGCTGTCATTTAGATGTACATGTTAAGTTTGACTATTTAGAAATAGAAGTAAGGCTGTCATTTAGATGTACATGTTTAGTTTGACTTTTTAGAAATAGAAGTAAGGCTGTCATTTAGATGTACATGTTAAGTTTGACTATTTAGAAATAGAAGTAAGGCTGTTATTTAGATGTACATGTTAAGTTTGGCTATTATACGTTTGAAAAATTGACGGTTCAAACTTTTCGAATGATATATGGGCATTCACAAGTCTGAATGTGTACGTGACGGGGCATACACATTTTTACAGCCACGACACAAAGCAAAACATCGTGGGACGATTGCTGGTGTCACACGGCAACTTGCAGAATATGTCAGCGCGTTCAAATATTCGCTCAGATGTTGGTTGTTGGAACCCCTGCAGTGAATCGATTTAAATCTGGCATACAATATTACCATATTTGTTTTTAAATTCTGCTGATGTCATGTAAGGGAGGTAAATATAACCAATGTGAAAGATTATTTAATCAGTGACCTTGGTATAAGGGAGGTAAGTATTCTACGAAAACTAAGTAAGACATTTCTTTTTTTTTATATTATTAAACTACGTATCAAGACACATTCAAGGATGGTAACTTTTCTTTTGTAAGATACGATAAATACGATAAACTGTGTATCCAGCTACCACCTGCGTAGCTACACGTAGGTAGTACAGGCCATGGTCTGAACTTTTTCTCTGAAAAAAAAGTGATTTAATTGAAATTACAAAAGTAATTGGTACGTTGACAGAAACAGTCTATTTGAACCATTGTCCGAAATTAAAAAAAATGGTATAAAAATAAAGATTCTAAAAATGTTGGCTATTTCTGACACATCAGTTATTTCTTTTTTTTTCTGAATTAAAACTATCATGGGTTGAAAATGAAAATTGCTGGAGATTTGCTATATATATAATTTATATATGTCTTGGTTATTCACAAATAATTATATCCATTTATATAATTATCATGCATTGTGAATGAACATCTGAAAAGATCCCAAAAATTGTAAATTCCGTTGTTGTGAATTTATGAAATTAAATATATATGAATTCACTCTGTCTAAATGATCCAACGGGTTCATAAATATGTCCTTTATAAAGCATATGAGCAGTCATGAATCCTTAATTGGAAAAATTAATTATCCATGGGTGACGAAAATTTCATATCGATATTAAATTATTTTTCTTATTTCTTACTTTGAAAAATGGATACAAAAAGGAGAAATTTATCACAAAAAAAAACAACAACTGTATTCGAAAACTTTAAATTTAAAGAAGAAAATTACAATCATCCTTTTTTCTTTTGATATCACAATCATAAAAATTAGTTGGTTGGTTCAGGAGAAATTGTGTGTTCCAAGATCTGGAAATTCCAATTGCGCCATCAGAAATGTAGACAAGTGTTCTACCTACTAACCTTTGTTTATATGTCTCTGCTGATACGCACGATATTAGTTTTTTCATGGGCGTTTTTATGTAATTTTATCAGTGTCAATACATCACTAGTGTACTTGTTTGTAGGGTCAGGGAATTCGGTGTAAGGAATGTTTGCAGAGCTTAGTTATTTTATCGACAGGTATTAACTGAATGGTGCCGGGCACGTTAAAGCAGAATATGTCTGGATGTGAAATACTTATTAGACGATGTGTATGACAGAGTCACACAGACCTGGAACAGAACAAGTCTGTTCACGAATACTAACAAACTAAGCAATACCCCTCACATCTGCCGCTGGCGTAAGCGGTATTATCTTTACAAGAAACAATACTGAGGTCGTGGGGTCGAGCTAAGCTCAGCTCAAATAGTTTATGTAAGTGACGTTCAGAATGGCGGCGGTTATACTCAGATTCATTTATACATTGCATGCACCTGAACGAAATCCTCCACAAATACAATCTGGATGTGAAATAATAATAATCTATATTAAATATGTTGAAAAAAACATTAATCCAATTACAAATAAATGTACCACTCGTGCCAGATATCGAACCTCGTTGTATAACACGGAGTAATTGAAGCCAGCGATAATACAGGAGTTAATCTCCTTTAATATTTATAATAGACTTTGTCATGTGTATCGAAGTCGGACGTAAATAAAGATGACAATAAACTGATATTTTATTACGGTATCATCTTTCTACTGCCTTCAGATCTTTATCTATCTCACGGCAGACCAAGCCAGTTATTTGCCATGTGTAATGCTTCTGTTTTGTTGAAATTTAATGCCATTCATTACTCTATATTCAGTCCTTTTAAAACAATATTATATGAACAGACTTGTCTCATGGGACCTTTTATGTTGAGCAAAATGGACAATTGACAGTTGATTAGAAATTATTGGAAATAGCTTTGCAACTATGAAACACTCGATGTCTCAGGTTTAGACCACGTACATGTGAAATATTCATATTGATTTCTGGGGACAAAATTGGATAATTTACTAGCGCACAGAGATCAGAAGTGTGGACTAGTGCATAACAATACTCCGTGGAGGGCGTTTAATACAACCTATCAATATGACTGACTGGTATTTTAATAGACTGACACAGGCATAATGTTGAAGCTAAGTGTAGAAAATAACGTATAATATATGTTAATATATGTGGATATTTATTTTTGACTTCACGAATATGCATTCAAGTTAAACAGTGTAGAATATATTTCACGGACTTAAACTACTGACTCAATCAGATTTGCATTTTAAGTATCGTCTAACAGACGGTTATGTAAGCACTCCAGCTATTGAAAAGATATTCAACGGACTAACATGTACACTTAAGCTGCTGACAAACTCGGATATAGATTAACAATAAACATTAAAAAGTTTATATGTGTACTTCGGCTGCTGATGAAATGTATGCTAGTATACTATAAACACACAGTAAGTTTATAAAAACCTGTACCGGGTAAGCTAATACCAATATTTACAATTTAAGGACAGCATACATGTAAACACGAATTATTTACTAAATCGGATATAGATCTACAAAACATATAACTGAAAAAACTGTACTATATGTTATTTAGCTACTGTCGAATATACAAGAATGAATTAAACGTTACAAGCTTAAGGTAAAACTAATATTTACTTGGACAGTTAACGATATATGGACAGTAAGTAAAGGAACATTAACTGTGATATTAAACTCCTGTGCTAGTTTTAACTGTTGACAAAATCGCTGATAGTATTGATTGAAGAGGGTAAATATTTGATAGTAAAAATGTCCGTGTACGATCTTCAAATGAAATATTTGAATTGAAGGCAGGTGGCTAGATCGGCGCGGTTGGATTGTATTGAATAGCGGTTATAGGCGATATATTGGTTGTCCATATATATATAAACTGTATATTGTGTTTGGTCTACAAGGCTCAGACGGTTTGGCATAACGAATTATTTATATACTTTATAATGGAATGTGTCGATACACGAGTACATATGTGGAATGAATTGATAAATTAAACGTGATAGGAGAAACCAAATATACATTTTGAAGTGTTTTAGAGAAGTGTATCATTTTTCGTTTTAATTGCATTTCAAGTGAAAGATTTGGAAGGTAAACTGGTAGTTGGACGTTTTAGTCATTGTTTAAACTGGTTTAAAATCGACAAGATTTCAATGTACGTGTCATATAAGTATTGGAGGTGTATACTGAAAATCACAACCATATTTTAAATTAAAATACTATGTATAAAAAGTATAACGTTTGAAGTCAACATGACATCACGTTGGTAACCGTTGAAGGTAACCGTGTCATTTATACCAACATAACATCCAATCACAGAGGGATTTAACTATTTAAACATTCAAAGCCACGCCACGAGCGCACGTGTCTACAGATGTCTACAATGTCGTCTACGACATCCTTGATTCGCTACGATGATGAACTCAAACGACGGCTGGAAAAGTTGTCGAGGACGTACGATCTGACCACGATGAAGATCTTTATATCAGTGGAATGTTTAGGTAAGTACTGGCCTAATCTTGTTTTATACTTATTCCTTACTTAATATTACCTAACATGCATATACAAATTATAAATGTGACCAAGTTGGGTTTTATGTTGGCAATATCTTTACTCTGCGTATAGGCAGATCCAACATTTTCAATCAGGATTTGGGGGACGGGGATGAGAAAGGGACGATCAATGTGGACTTAAAGTTTCAGCCGGAAGGGAAGCGGGGTAGTGTTCACATTCTGAGGATTCATAAATTATGTTGTTTTTTTTATTTTCAATAAAAAACGTACCGTTTTTCTTGTGTAAATGTTTCACCATTTCACTGAACTGCGTATGAACCTTGTTTTGTGTGTGCGTGCGTGCGTGGGTGGGTGCGTGCGTGCGTGCGTGCGTGTGTGTGTGTGTGTGTGTGAGAGAGGGGGGGGGGGGGGGGGCGTATAGGGTCCGAAATCACTATCCTCAATCCTATATAGCCTTCTGCGTATACCCACTCATGTAAGTTATATTACCACACAAGTACATTTTAACATGTTTGGTAACTTAAGGAGGGTCATATAATACATCTAATGCTGATAAGACGGTCTTGAACAACAGGTCTGTCACGCCGTTCATGTGCACTGGTTTAGTTAGTAAATAATGCTATGTGTTCTTCAAGTAATATATGCAATATTTTGGGAAAGAACCATTAGCTAGAGGTCCGGACAACTCAGTCAGTAGAGCTTCGCCCTGTATAGGAAACCTCCCGGGTTAAAGTTCTCGACGAGCTTCGTATATTTTTCTCTTTCCATATTATAGAAACATGGGTCGTAAGACAGCAAACCCGTTTTCTTGCTGCCTGGTTCCGTACAGTTATCGCGTATCACGGTTGTCTAACGTTAGCAAACGTTTAACCGAACTGAACGCAGCCTGTATATGTTTGTAATTGATATACCTTATCAGTAAACAGTGTATGTGCGTGTGTGCGATCGTGTAAACGCGCTTGCAAGTGTTCGTGTGCAAGTGCACGCGAATGGGTGTTTTGTTTCTGCCGTGTAAGATTCAAATACAATTTTATTGAATAATTATATTTTTATCTTTTCCCAAAGGTGAGGAGCTGGTGACCTGTACATACAATGCTGCGAAGAAAGCACGCTGGGAACCATTCCTTCAGCGAAAAGAGGCTTGTCGTCTTGACCTTCACAAGCACGAGAAAAACAGGACACGATACAGGGAATTTCTCAAAAACGTTTCTAGAGAACACCAAGGCCAGCAATTCTACGCAGCAATGTTAGACATGATGAAACATAAAGGGGCAGACGACAATTTCAAGCAGCTAAAACAAGCATCTGATGGGAACGATCTGTCTTTTTGTGGAAATTTATGTCGCCTGTTTGAACGCAAGATTGAGTCGTGGTTTGATACGTTCGAGGCTGTGGCGGTAAAACTGACCGGTCACGTGAAGGTGTCTAATTTCGTAAGAGTTCTCGGTGGTCAAGTGGATGCATTGTGCTGCAAGGACGGTAAAACATTCGCCATAAACATTAAAGTCACAGGGCTGGACACTCCGCGACCCTTGGACATAGCAGAACTTGCCATGTGCAAGATTCTAATCATACAAAATGGACTTTCCACCCCACTTAACTTGAAAATGTGCCTGTTAGTCCTTCATCTGACAGAGGAGCGGCCTATTTTGCGCCTATGGGAATATGTCCCAACAGAGGAGATGGAAAATTCGATCAGGGAAGCTGATATTGATAAACTTATAGATGCCGGAAAGCTGAGTCAATATCACGAGTTCTGGAAAGACAATGTGCACCAGATTGGTAGCTTTTCTGGTGATCAGATCATATAAATTAAAACTAGAAACCAAAACTAATAAATTTGAATTGATAAAAATGTATATTAGAACGATAATAGACTTTTGACAGATCTGCAACATTAAAGCCAATAGCAAAACCGAGCATCGTCTATTATTTTCTGCGTTCGCAAACACTATCTACAGTGTTTTTGTGTTTTTCACATACAGACAAGTGTATCAAATATTTTCAGCGTTCGCAAACACTCGCTACGGTGTTTTTGTGTATTTCATAAATAGACACATATATCAAATATTTAACTGTGATACATTTCACTGCGAGCATTTTAAAACGCGAATACGATATTTGAAATGATGTACACAGTGACGGATATACTTTTGATTGGCTGATGAGGCTCCTCCAGGGGATTTTGGACATTTGGGGAAAATGACCAATATTTGTAGGGACCTGGGGAACATTGGCCATTACTTTCAGGGGTCCAGGGATCGACTGCCTAATTTTAGAGATCTGGGGAGAGGGGGGATACTGTTAGGGAACTATGGCAAAATACTTTTAGGGATTTGGGGAACAATGATCATTACTTTAAGAGATCCAGGGAAGAGGGACGTTCCATGGGAGGGCCTCACTGATCATTTGTACACCAAATAGGAAGACAGCAAATGCAGTGTAGGTGTCCCATAACAACGCAAAGCCATGTAAATAACATCAACATAAGTGTATTGGTATGTCTGAAATAGGCGTTACAACTATTTATTGTTCTCATATTGTTTAATATGTGTCAGTTACAATACTTACCTTTATACAGATGTAGATTTACATTAGTATACTAACCAATACTTACAATGTTCTGTGTGAGGAACTGTTACGTGTGTTACACTCTTATTTGAGTTCTAACTTGGCTGCAAGATGAATATAGGTATATGTGTATAACAACATAAGTTGAGTTCTAGATTAGCTACAATGTGAACACAGGTATACGTGTATAACAACATAAGTTGAGTTCTAGATTAGCTACAAGGTGAACGTAGGTATATGTGTATAACAACATAATTTGAGTTCTAGATTCGCTACAAGGTGAACGCAGGTATATGTGTATAGTTACATATTTTGAGTTCTAGATTAGCTACAAGGTGAATACAGGTATGTGTGTATGGCAACATAATTTGAGTTCTAGATTAGCTACAAGGTGAACACACAAAATTTGAGTTCTAGATTAGCTACAAGGTGAACACACAACATTTGAGTTCTATATTAGCTACAAGGTGAACACAGGTATATGTGTATAACAACATAATTTGAGTTCTAGATTAGCTACAAGGTGAACACAGGTATATGTGTATAGTAACATTTTTGATTTCTAGATTAGCTACAAGCTGAACACAGGTATATGTGTATGGCAACATAATTTGAGTTCTAGATTAGATACAATGTGAACACAGGTATATGTGTAAAACAACAAAATCTGAGTTCTAGATTAGCTACAAGGTAAACACAGGCATGTGTGTATGACAACATAATCTGAGTTCTAGATTAGCTACAAGGTGAACACAGGTATGTGTGTATGACAACATAATTTGAGTTAGTTCTAGATTAGCTACAAGGTAAACACAGGTATGTGTGTATGACAACATAATCTGAGCTCTAGATTAGCTACAAGGTGAACACAGGTATATGTGTATGACAACATAATTTGAATTCTAGATTAGCTACAAGGTAAACACATGTATGTGTGTATAACAACATAATCTGAGTTCTAGGTTAGCTAAAAGGTGAACACATGTATATTTGTATGACAACACAATCTGAGTTCTAGGTTAGCTAAAAGGTGAACACATGTATATTTGTATGACAACATAATTTGAGTTCTACCATAGCTCATTGTCTCTCAGTTTAAAACAAACATCCAAGAACCAGTTCGACTCCGGGTGTGTCAGCCTCCGTTGCTAAAAGCATGTTACCACATGCAACTAAGCATGTTACAACATGCAAATAAAAGGAAAATAAGCGCTTCCAATGGAATGGAATTAAGAGTGTGCCCATGCAAATGTCTTAAAACGTTTTTAGGGAAATAGTGAAACATGGTAACTTTGTATTACAATAATCTAACCGAGGACTGGAAAATAATTATGATTCATACTTTTTGAATGTGAAATGACCATGCTCGAATGGACAAACTGCAAGTTTGCTAAATTTTAATTTAATATTTGAAAATGTCATATCTGCATCATGCAAATGTGAAAATATTCCAAGTATGATTTCGTGTTTATATAACATTTACTTACTCGGAACTATTCGTTACACTTTGTTGGCTCCAAACTTAGAAATGTGTACAGACGGGCAGTGCTGTGTTTAAGATATTTAACTTTATTGATTATGTAAATATTCTTTTTTTCATTGGTGGAGAATGTTTTCTTCTGAACTTTGACCAGGAAATTCACAGTTCATTAAAAAGTTGACCGACATTAGGCAAAACAGAATGATGCATGACGAATGCCATTGCCTGTATACTTGTACAGTCGACGTCTGGTATTGTGGTGACGATAACGATATAAATGTGTTATGGAATTACATGTACGTCTGACACCACTATTAATTTACTGATAAGGCTCCATTGTAGCATTATTGTTCACAACACATTGAAACAACAAAATCTGCAGAATATATTATGGCTCAAATTCTTCACTGGTTCAAGATATGCAATTATATAGAGAAAAATGATACATTGATACCTATCAATTTCCAGAATAATAATATGTCAACTATCCGTCCTGGATGCGAATCGACCCATCAATTCTAAAATGACGCAAACTTGGCTAGACTTCTGAAATTATCATCAACTTTTCTGGGGTAATCTCTAATATACTGACCATTTAACACATAAATAAATCACTGAAATATAAAGTCATGAAAACAAAGAAAAATGGAACAATATTTTTTACCACTACCTCTTTCACAATAGCGGCGTGAGTCATGCATGCAGGCATTTGTATAAGAATAAGCTTTCATGTTTTGCCACAATTAAATTTGTCATTTAAACGCACGTCAGTTATGTATTGATTTAGCAACTGTTAAAATATACACTTATAATGTAATTATGGAATATATTAATTGGAGCTTTTGTTCGTGTCCGCGTATACATCGTTTATATTATGTAATTATTTACCAATAAAGAACGAAATTCCAAAGAATGTTGTGTTAAATGTGCCCATTGCAATTTCTTTTATAATAAATTAAGCAACTAAGTACCTGTGGCTGATTGACGGATAGAAAAAAATGAAAACAAAAGATTACATGTATATAACACGGGTTGCCTTCTTTCTACTTTTGAGACGACACCCTATACAATGTAAGCCGTATTTCTGACCAATCGGCGTGAACTTTCGCCACACCAAAAACTCGAACAAGTGGTGTTAAAGAACTTCTGATATGTTGTATGTTTTTCGTCGTTTTAAATAACATTTACATGTGATAGGTGTGCTAGAAGGTCTGATTGTATAGCATATATATGAGGCCATCCCAGGGGGGTTGGAGACCTGGGGTACATGACCATTTATTGTCAGAGATCTGGGGAACATTGGCCATTACTTTCAGAGATCCAGGGATCAAAGGCCTAGTTTTAGAGATCTAGGGATATTGTCCTTAAAAAAACAACAACTAAAAAGTATCTAATTTTACCAATTTTATCAGAGACATATAAACAGAGATAGGCAACTGGAGGCACTTGTCTAAATTTCAGGTGGCATATTTGGCGTTTTCTAGTTTAGTTTAAACTTATTTATTTTGCTTCGATTGTGAAACAAGTTCTTACAACTTAGACAAATCACGCTCAAAGTCTTCAGGGTATAACCAGTACTAAGCATATGTGGAAAAAGTGTCTTGCTCAAGGACACACCACTAGTCGTGGCGGAGGATCGAACCCACGACCCTCCGAGCATTGGTTTGGTGCTCTACAACTAGACCATGTGGCTTTTTCTAAATCATTGAAACACAACACCTCCAAAATAAAACAACATATTTTTGTGAGTATGGTATCAAAGGAAAAGGCTTGATTGTAATTTTTTCTTTTTTAAATTTAAAGAAATGAAGAATTTTTACGCTTAATGTTATTTTTGTGTGGTAATTTTCTCTTTTTAGCTCATCTTTAAAATTAGAAATAATAAACACGATTTTAAATATCAATATAAAATTTTCGCCACCGATGGAAAACCTACTTCTTCATCTTTCCACATAACATTTCTATTTTATTGTGTGTTGTTTAAACGTATATTACGTTAAATCAAGACGACTGTACATTTTTTATTAAACAAAAAATCGTGAAAACATATTTCGTTTTCAATCCGTAATAATTTTAATTCAGAAGAAAAATGATATAGAATTGATAATTGGAATTAGTCATCATTTTTAGCAGTTTTACTTTGGTAACAAAATTATTTAATTCAGACAAGATTCAAAGAGTTATTAAAGAAATACTAAATGTGCCGTTAATATTATATTGTTATTTAATAGCCTGCCAGTCTCTGTAATTAAGTCACTGATTTTATGTATAATTTTTATAAATGATCATAATTTACTTTTAAAATGAGATGTTGACTGCTCGAAACAGCTTTTGACAGCTTTGGAGGTTTCTGGCAACGTGTTAGTCTGAGACCTTATCCAACTTATCCGAAATAAATTTTGGATGGTTATTCAGAGCAAAGATATATTAATAGTTTTGATGCTTACAGGCATACTAGTGCAGTGGTTATCATTGTCGATTTCGGATCGTAAGGACTGGTGGTCAGTCCAACTCGGCATCTAACTTTTTTTTTATTTATTTGATCTTGTTTTCACAATATAGTCAATTATTTATGTTTATGTATTGCCTTTTGCAAATTAACTGTTCAGCTGTTCAAACAAAGATTTTTGTCTCTTTTGTCCTTTCTTTGATCTTTTCTTTGGTTCTACTTGCCAAAGGCCAGCAGGGCTTTTGTCGCGGTAAGTTGTCTGTCGTCTGTCCGTTAGCCTTTTTCTTGTAGACGCGATAGCACCCCTCATTTTTCAACGAATCTTAACCAAACTTGTACAGCATTTGTATAACCACAAAATCTTGGACAAGTTTTTGAACCAGCCTGATTGAACCACAAATGCCCGATGCCACAGGGCTTACAAGCACATGTTTAAGGAAACTTAAAAAACATCTTTTCTCTGAGAATTCAAGCCATAGACCTTAGAATTTTACATGAAGCATTGTTAGTATGGGGGTCTTCTGAAAAGGTTGTAGAAGTCGGGTTCCCGGGGTCGGGCATTTCACTTGAAGATATCCTATGTGTCCTCTCTAGTGAAGTCAAACACGACTTTATTGAATTTGATGACGAGGATTACATACATATTCAAACAGCCCTTGTCAAGACGTTTGACATACAGAGACAAGAGATGTGGAGGGTGAGCCTGATCTGCCTGCAGAAAGAACACGGATAAGTGCATGGATTTGGCTTATTATGATGATGTGTAAATAATAATAGTGAAGACTATAGTAGATGTTTTGCTTAAGGGAACACTATTTGGTACTTTCAGGGAACTATGTTTAAAACTTTTGGAGATCAAGGGAACAGTGGAAATACTTTTAGAGATCTTGAAAACATGGACAAATTACTTTTGGGGAACTTTGGCAAATACTTTTGGAGATCTGGAGAACAATATGCATTACTTTAAGAGATCCAGGGAACAGGGACCCCTACTCCCCCCCCCCCCACCCACGGGAGGGCCTCACATATATAAAAAGTAAAAATACATTCGTATAACAGCGTAAACGTCAATCAAAAATGACCGATTTTCATGAACGACGAAAGAGATGACCACAAACATCGGACTTTGCGCGGTTTCCAAACAAAATTTCGAATAAACGAAGCATGTATACTACATTTTAACGTATTCCAGCTTTCTCAGCAACCGAACCCTATATAAGGGCGAGTTAAGAAATTGGCTCTGTGCGCTGCCATATTGAAACGTCACGATCACGTGTTAAAAACACGGCATTCGCTACATGGAGGTCGCCATTGTTTTTCTAAACAGCGCATCGTGGGAATGTACAAACCGCTATTGATATTAAAACCTAGTCATGTTCCGACCACTTTCCTGCTAAGAGGAAAATTCAAATAATTGATTGTGACGTTTTATGCACTAATTGAGATAACTATGAATTGTTCTTTGCATATTTAATCAGGAAAAAAAATGATAACGCCTTAAATCAAGGTAAATGAGGTCTTGAAACTTATCTTTTTTGACAATATATCCCAGTTTCTGACATATTCCTACCGAGTTAATGTAAATAATTTTCAAATAACGATTCATTTACTCAATTTTTATAATATGCTGAACCCATAACAATGAAAAAAAATAACAAAATTTAACAGCTACAGTTTTTTATTTTATTCGATACAACAGAAATATAAAGATAGTTTACCGGTGTGACATATTTTCTGCACGTCGTCAGAATCAGATATATCGCCGAATGCACAAGTTTTGGAAAAACAGTAATTTTTGTTTTTAAAAATGATATATCCACAAATTAATTTAAAATATATTATTATCACAGTAGTAAATTGCATAAAAAAATAGCTGTAAGTTCGTTAGACAATATATAAGGTATATGCAAATGGCAATGTATAATGATTGAGATCAGTACATTTAACATCAAAGTTACTATCAGGCACACCTGCAGCCGGGAATTCGCTGTGTCAGCCGGAACCTTGTCGGGATTTGGTATCACCCGTGTATTTAGTACCCTGTTCAAAGTACCAAACATACACATTCATTCACTTTAACTGCCACATCGTTTATAAGACCTAACCATTGGATGCTTTTTAAAAGCAGCCAACTTGTTTTTATAAACAATTCCGAATCAAACGCCAGGCTGAAAAAGTAGTATTGAGGCGACCAAAATATATTATATAAGCTTGGGACGCTGATCCGGACTAGTTTCACCGTTGCTCTGCTGTCGTTGAAGGAGCGGGTCACAGACTGATATGACTGTATGGGTTCTGACTGATCAGTTCAACGTCCTGCTCTGTCCTGTTCTGTTTTATTAGGCTCTGCTCTGCGTTGTGTAACTTATCTGAGTGGTTAATGGTATACACACATGCTCTCAAACATAGATTATACCAATAGCATCAGTTTTAACTTATTTATTCGCTTTAAGTATTTCTGGGTAGTACGGCTAGTACGGCTACTACGCATCTTATTAAAGTAAATTACACATGACTGTAGCGGTGAATCGAACACACAACCCTCCAAACTTGGGTCCGACACTCTACCATTAGACAACGTGCTCTACACTTGCTTTCATCCAACACATATACAACTGTTGCTGTGCAAGTATATTCTGTCTTTGGAAAAAAACAACACTTTAAGGCATTTCTTATAGAGATACCACCATTTGGTGCTTAGATATCTAGGTCCTTGACATGTCTAGCAGGTTACTATCTAACTTAAAGGTACCGTTTATGATTACAATCAGTCGCACGTCATGCACAGTCCTAATTGTTTCTATTGATGCGCTTTGTACTATATATACTATGTAGTAATGTTTACCAATTACTTGAAATGATATATTTTTAACTAAATGAACGTTTTGTTTATTAACTTTATTTTTTTACCTTTTTTGATGATTGAGTACCATATTCTCAAAGATTGATATAAAACTACAATCGTAAATTTTGATTTCAATAAGCGGCTTAAATAATTTAAGTGGGTGATTAGGCAAAGTGCAGTATTAAGACGGTTTAAAGTTGCACGGTTGGCGGCACCATAGCCAGGGCAGAGCACTTCTAAAACCTAAGATGAGTAATGCATGAAATAATGAATGAATGAAATAATGAATGGAATAATGAATGAAATAATGAATGAATGAATGAATGAATGAATGAATGAATGAATGAATGAATGAATCGTTGACTGAATGAATCGTTGACTGAATGAATCGTTGACTGAATGAATTGATGTATGGGTGTGTAGACGGACGGACGGACACCAAAATCACAAAAAAATGGGTTGCTTTGTTCAGGAGGAAAACGCCAAATGTACCACTCAAAATTTAGTCAAGCACCTGCAGTCGCTTATAAATACATGTATCTGTTTATACACTCAGTGGAACTTTGAAAACGTACCACTTACATACAAGTAAGTTCTGTGCAGAACCGAAGGTTTATATACGTTAAGAGTGGCATATCCGTCCTCTACTGTCAAACGTTCATGACTGAGACTTGAACTTGTGATACATTTTATTCCATTTTTTGAAGCTACCCACAAAAGGGTAAATTCACAGGCGTCAATAACGAGTGCATGTATTTAGGCGTAATGTTCATTCATTCATTATTGACGCCTTGTAGCGAATTTCAGTTTGACGCTAGAAGACAGAGATGACACTCTAACGTATATAAACTTTCTTTGAAATCGGATAACATTTGTACACTAAAATTACCTGTATGCAAAGTGGTGCGTTTCAATAGTCCCTGAATGCATGTCTCTGTCGTAACTAACGCTGACCAAATCATTTGTGCTGAACTGCCGGAACGACGTTTTAATTAATGCCCCATACATTGGAACTCCATAATTTGGTATCTTGGCGGGGGATACCGCGTTCAAGATAAGAAATGGGCTCCGTGCCGTGCGCAAATATTAGGTGAAATCTCATTATATATTATTTATAAGTATTTGTTTGTTACTGTTGATAATATTTAAAGGGTTATAATTTGAACGGTTTATATTTTCTAAATTTAGTAAGATATACTAGAGTTTAAAATATATGATTAATCACATTTTAAAAAAAATATTATAAGAACAGTTTTAAGCTTGTTTTGTATTATTTTATTACCTCCCTTTACAAGAGTTCCCAACAATTCTTTTTTTTTAAATATTAAGGACAACATTTTATCGCTACATGATATTTTGTTATGCGTTGTGCTGATTGTTGTATATTTTATGTATATAACTGTTTACAACAATTCTATATATGCTACTGTATATTCTACAAATAAGAAAGGAAAAGGGATTATATCAATTACTATTTACAACTCCCTTGCAGTAGCAACGCCACACTGGCGCTAACGCACTGATCTGTGTCAAAACGCACGCACTGATCTGTGTCAAAACGCACGCACTGATCTGTGTCAAAACGCACTGATATGTGTCAAAACGCTTGAACTCTAGGGTTTGTTTGCGTTATGTTTGTTAAAATTCATTAACTACAAAATATTCAGACATATATTTGTAGAAGGAAATGTGCTATTAGAGACAATCTATGGGCATATTTTTCTTCAAATAGTTCATGACTTCTAACCGACCCGCGCTTAAAGGGAATTTATCAGGATTTTTCAAGATGTGGGCAGTTGTAGGACAAATTTCTATATATGCCCTTATTCCGAGGTTCTATATAAATATGGGGTATATAAAAAAACTTAAAAAAATAAACGCAATAGCTATGCACCAACGGCGTTTTTAAGTACTAGAACCATTTATCTCTTAACCAGGTGTGTGTGTGTGTTTGTGCGTGTGCGTGCGTGCGTGCGTGCGTGCGTGCGTGCGTGCGTGCGTGCATGCGTGCGTGTGTGTGTGTGTTTGCACGTGACATGATCTAATTATATATTTGTAACATGTGTATAGACATGACGATGTTCTATGTATACGTCAAATAAAATATGTGTTCTGTTCTGTTCTTGTACGATATTGAAATTTTGTTTGAGTTGTCTCCCTTTGACAATGTAAAAAGTCGGCATATTCCGCCTGTCTTCGGCAGACTGTTCATATATGCCCAATAGACTTTTGGAAAAAAGGCGGGAATGTGGCAGACCAGTCTCTACCTGTATATATACATATATATACCCTACTACGTAATTGACGCGGATACATCAATAATATACACATAATGGCATGCACTTTTTCACGTTATATTTATATTACCGCTTGATTATGTCCGTTACAGACGTCACAAATCTTACCATCTCTAGGAAATTAACTATTCTGCAATTTCAGAAACCTCAAAAAAGATATATATTACATTTTCCGCAGCAATTGAACAGTCTACATCATTTCCTATCATGCGGACATGGTACCTCAATTCGGGGTGTGTGTAGCCGTAGCCGTACACCACATTACCATATCAGCCGTTAAAGGTATAAATATGCAAGAATGTGCTTTCAGGAAGGGAATGAACTTGGTTTAAGAACAACGGAACAACAATTTTAGGGTTGCTTTATTCACAAGTGCTTCGTATCCATCAAAGCAGCATTTCTATCATACCAAGGTTTAACCCAGCAGTATGTTATGGCCACATCTATACCCTATACGGATGTGCATATAACAGCCCTGCAGATCGATGTATGTGAACGCCCAGTGCCTGAGCCCTTGGTCAATGAAGACAGAGATAATATATTATAATCGTTTTTTTTAGCCGAAGTCGCTATATTATCAAATATTATCTATATTAACCTTCAATAGGTGATAAGCACATCGCCCCTCTGCATGACCTTGTGAATTAAAGTCAAAGATCTGGGCCATGAATCTAGGCAGAGAGAGATAATCTCGAAGTCAGAAGTATGGTTAAAGTCATTACATGTATTTTTGCAAATATTTCGAATCTCTATCAAAAGGTTGTAACTAACCGGGATAGGTAAGTGCTCAACCTGTAATATATTGTAGCCACATTCCTGTCCTACTTATATATGTATATTTAGGTTACATGCATAACAGAAAGGGTCAGGCAGGAGGAGATAGTATGTTAGCGTTTGCAGTGTTGTTTGTACTTTTAATAGTTTGTAACATGGCACGTAATTTCGAGACGGCATTGCCGCCCTACCATCCCAGATATTTTAGAGATGTAGCAATAGGTTAGCTCTACACACACGGGTGACTTTATAAATAATATTGCAAAAACATTTTTCTCTACAGCTTATTAAAAATGGCGAAAATTGCAAAATTTGTGAAAAAAGAAAACAATAAGAGAGTCATGATGGCCCTTTATCTCTCATATCATTTTCTTTAGTCACAAGGTCAACATCGAGGTCACAAAGACCCAAACCTAGGTATACCACTCTCAAACATCCAGATATGAACTTGTAAATAGTAATGAATAAATATGGTCAGAATATGTCATTCAAAACACAAGTTATTGGCCAGAAACTATTTTTCTATTTTTTTTAAAAACAGTGAATATTTTAGTAACGTTCATCTTGGCTCCCAGATGCAAAGTACCAAGTCACATCACAATATTTTATTCCTAAATGGAGATGTTGCGCAGATAAAAGTGTTCTTATATGATTATATAAGTCTATGTAAAACAAGCAATCTCTGGGGCAGGGCCAGTTTTGGTTGAGCCCAACTTAACAATGGTAAACACCAAATATCTAGTCAAATAAAACGCTAGTTTTGCTATCATTATAATTGATCTTTTGGGCGTGGGTTATTTAAACGCGGTTTAAAAACAACACATGTTTTCCATTCATGCTTGATTGCACAAAAATGCTCTGGTACAAGTTCTTGAATTTCACATATGTAAAACTTTATTCATTTCACTACATTTTGACTGAATAAAAAGAGGGATTTTCATAAGTTCGAATTCAAATTAAAAATATAACACTAAATAACGACGTTTGCCTGCTATTTCGGATGACGTCATATTTACGTAAGTATCACATGACGTTCTCTTGACGCAAAAAATACATAGAAAACGTTAAAATGCACGAAAACATATGGAAATGAAATTTAACGTATATTTAACGTTTGAAACGTATAAAAGAGAGAAGACAGCCGACAACAAGACACATTTGTATACATAAATGTGTCATTTTTCCTTATCTTTTAAATGATGTATATGTCATTTTGGTTGGTGTCTCTTCATAGTTGCGTTCATATTTAACCGTATCAAAAATGTGTCGTCTGCCAATTTGTTTTCTCCACTAAATGGCGGCGGTTTGCGCAGTGAAAATAAGCAAGTCTAATTCTTTTTTCGAAAAGAACTCATTTAACATGAATTTGAAAGAAATAAACATTTATTTAATTGTCTTTTCTGGGTGAACTGAATACAATTTTATTTTACATCAAAGTCCTCTAATTCCTTCAAATGGTTACAACACAGAAGCCCGAAGTTCTATATTCTGTGTTCCTATTTGCGTACAGGTAGATGCTGTATGTATACGCTCGTAATAACAGACATTCTAAGTCACTTCTTTTTATTGACTGGGTAACATATAATATTCCATTACTAATGGTGAGCATAGGTCACGATTACGCCTTGGTATCAAAGTTGTATTATTTAAAAGACATAGCACAGCATACGCAACTTAAGTATTAATGATGACAGTATTATGCATGGCCGCTACATTCCGTTGTAGTTGCTACTTCCGTATTAGCTATTCATATAAGGTAGAATACTATCCAGCTGTAGAGTCACACATTCATTTATTGTAAACCTGCATCAGCATAGTAACGTTAAGGTAGCTCGCGGATTTACACATGGATTTTCGAAAGTCGTCGGATTTTAATGATACTTTCGGTGATTGTTGGAACACATCTTGTCTTTTATATGATGTTAATTTGTTGGCCGAAAATATGGCGATTTTGATGTCAGTGGCGCCCCCTGGCGACAACCCATATATTCGCCGTTTTCTACGTTTCGGCGGTATAGTTCGATCATTAATCGGCCGATTTTTAAAATATTAGCACTCACTTGAATAGTACAGTATCCTCTCACTATAGGAGTTTAGGTACAGTTGTATGCATAAATAAACATTAATAAGCGCAGTGAACGCTTGTTTATGAATGAAGGTGATCATTTGCGTATTTATTATGACCTCGAAATTTGTTACAAAATTCCATATCACGCGAAATATACGAGGTAAAAGTGTTTTTTATTTTCTGTAGGGTCTTCTACGACGAGCGAGAAACTTGATGAGGGAATAAAAAAAGGGGGTTTAACCGTGACATTTTTTTTGCTAAACAACTTTGAAAGTATTTGAATTACTTTAATAAACGCCGTTTTTTACAGCGTCACGTCGACAACGTGGTGACGTTCATGTTTTTACATAATGACAAATATGCTGTTGATATGAGTATTATATTTTCTTTTTTGAATTTATACATTATATTAATGCTCAAAGGTTAAATAACGACATAATGACTTATTTTATAATCAATTAAAAAAAAAAGTTTATAATAATAAATAATACACTAGTGCCGGGTTGGTTCTTCAATATAACGAGTATACTCACCAGACGGCGATTCAAAGTTTCCTGTTGGGGATTCGCCGCAAATCGCCAACTACCAACCAGCTGCCAGTTGGGGATTCAGATTTTCTATTAATCTAATGCATTTTTATTGATTATATTTTTAAACATATAACACGAGTAAAATATGTAAACCAAATAGTAATTATGATAACGAATCCGAATCCCCAACTGGCAGCTGGTCGATAGTTGGTTATTCGAATCCGCAATTACCAACTGCGAACTACCTACTAACTTTACAGTCATAAAATTACCGAGTGTTCAAAAGTACTAGAGGATTGTTCAGATGAGACCAGACAAAATATTTTTTATAACTGTTGAAAGCTATACCATACATGTTGTAAAAACAATTTGTGAAACATGTGGTAATATGTTGACAATTTGAAATAAAAAGGAACAGCAATAAAAAAAATACACGCGATTAAACAGCCAGAAAGCGGTTGGTTTATAATAAGTGGATTTGCAACTAGACCGGACATGAAAAGCATGAGTACCCATATATACTATCTTTACGTTTACGTTTTCAAGAACATCTAAAACAAATGTTTTAAAAATTGATTAGGATTATGTCATTTTCGTTTTTACCTTTTTTTTCACGAATTCCTCAGAAACCTGGTGGTGGGGATGGAGTTGCAGTGAAGTTAAAACATCAACAACATTTTTAACATGGCGAATGATCCTATCGTTATTTGGGCCTCACTACATCTCGATATTGTATCTAATTTTATTTTTATGGGTGGCAACACACTCTTGAATGTATATTGCAAAGCTCAACTGATTTTTTTTCAAATTCCCAGAGTATTTTAGAAACTAGGCTATGTTCAGCAACGTTAAACAGCAAACAAGTTTAATATCTGGTTCCCATAATTTGTTGCGTGTTGTGTGCTAATTTGAGGTTAAGCCAGTATCCAGAAAAAAATATGTTGGTTAACGTTTAACCGAACTGAACGCAGTCCTTGGATTTGCTACACCATTTGTTATATTGGATGGATAAACAAAAAATGATTAAGTTTGCATAAAATTTATTCATCAATAATTAAACCTAATATTTCATACTGATGCTTACATGGATATTAACGATTTCCTAAAGTCGCTTAGATATGTGGGCTATCCGGACGTGGAACTTACTCATATTAGAAATAAACACATCTTAACATATTGATGATATGAAATTTATTTTTATATTGAAATACAAACATAGAACATATTGTTTACAAATACTATAGCTTCAATTTAGATAACAAAACATACATAATTTTGGTTACGTTATCAACCTGATATAATGTTTTTTTCTCGTATTTACATTTAGCATACTTATAATTATTGTTATATTCAGTTTTGAGTCACGTATATTTTTTATCAACAACATATTCATGATTCTTAACTTCCGTGATATATTATTTTTGTAAAGCATGTGCGTGCATGGGTGCGTGCATGGATGCGTGATACATGAATGTGTATTGCAATGTCACAAAGCTTATCTGATTTTTTTTCAAATTCTAAAAATACTTTAGAATTGGATTCGATGAAAACATCCTGTTTTTATAGATAAAACATCCTGTTTTTAAATGGGAGTAAAGATTTATAATGTGAATATTTTCCATATATATACAACACGTGCAGATTTAACTGATTTATTTTACTTCAAGTTCTTACAATTTATACAAATTACGCTCGAAGTCTTCCTGTGTATAACCAGTTCTAAGAATATGCGGAAAAGGTGTCTTGCTCAAAGAAACCACGCATGACCGTGGGGAGGATCAAACCCACCACCTTCCGATCCTGGGTTCGGTGCTTTACCACTGGACCACGCGCCTTAACGAGTTTTAAAGGAGATCTAATATTATGGTGATAGATTTTCACTAAAAAGAAGAAGTAAATATTCAGTTTGCGAAGAGATAAGATCTGGGAATGTTTCCGTTGCTGTGCTGACCTTTCAATCATATAAGCGTCTGCGCCTGTAAACTGTTATAAAATATCTGTCTTCTTTAACTATGTGACTTTACAGTGCATATTGGAAGACTGGTCTTTCATCTTCTAAATAAAAGTGTGTTTTTTTTATTCTGCAACTCCTTATCAATATTGAATTTTAGCCATAATTTACCACCACTACCACTACAATCACTCCTACCACTACCACTACCATTGCTATTATAAATACCATTTACAATTATATAAGCATTTTCATTACCATTACCACAACCACTGTCACTACTGCAACCACCATAACAACAACTACAATATTAACTGCCACTACTAATGACACTGCCACTACCACTTCACCTACCGATACCATTACCATTATCATTATCACAACCACTGTCACTACTGCAACCACCATAACAACAACTACAATATTAACTGCCACTACCAATGACACTGTCACTACCACTTCACCTACCGATACCATTACCATTATCATTATCACAACCACTGTCACTACTGCAACCACCATAACAACAACTACAATATTAACTGCCACTACTAATGACACTGCCACTACCACTACACCTACCGATATCAATATCATTATCACAAACACTATCGCCATTACTGGGTTTGGTATGTATTATCGAAGATGTTAATAAAGAAACTATCATTTCTTAAATTGATTAATTTAATATGATAACTAATAAATGAGCGCAACTTTTATTCTTTCATTTGTTAGCATGATTGATAAGTTATAATGTAAATATCTATATATATATATATATATACTATATATCGCACTTCATTTAGTTGCATTTCTTAGCGTATAGCCGGGCCCGATAAAGCTCAGTCGGTAGCAAGTTTGACTATCAATCAATCCAGGTGCCGTGAGTTTGAATCTCCGCCCGGCCACAGTCTCCGTGATGATTGATATACGACATTGTGTCTCATTACCATTTGTCTCTCACCGCTTATTCAAGTTTATAACTTTAGAAGAGCTGAACTATAAAATTCAACGGATTTTAAATGAAAAGAAATATTTTGATACCTACTCAGATTGGATAAGCAAAAAGTTTGTAACAAAAGGAAACGCAAAATCCCTCGCAGCAAGTGGGTTAAGTAAAAAACACATAGAACTGGTGTTGAGACGGTCCGGACTTGACGGACTTGCAGTTTTATTTAAAAATGTATTGTCAACTCTTGTCAAGACTGCTTTTAATTTATATTCTGCTGTGAATTCCACAGAAAAATGCTGATACATTATGTCGTAATATTTAAATAGTTTTTCCCCCGTAAATGTTTCATACGTATAAGTCATTATGTCGTTATTTAACCTTTGAGCATTAATCTAATATATAAATTCAAAAAAGAAAATATAAAACTCATATCAACAGCATAATTTTCATTATGTAAAAACGTTAACGTCACCATGTTGTCGACGTGACGCTGTAAAAAACGGCGTTTATTAAAGTAATTAAAATACTTGTAAAGTTGTTTTGCAAAAAATGTCACGGTTAAACCCCCTTTTTTTATTCCCTCATCAAGTTTCTCGCTCGTCGTAGAAGACCCTATAGAAAATAAAAACACTTTTACCTCGTATATTTCGCGTGATATGGAATTTTGTAACACATTACGAGGTCATAATAAATACGCAAATGATCACCTTAATTCATAAACAAGCGCTCACTGCGCTTATTAATGTTTATTAATGCTTACAACTGTACCTAAACTTCTATAAGATAGAGTGTTATTCAAGTGAGTGCTTATACTTTAAAAATCGGCCAATTAATGATCGAACTAGACTGCCGAAACGTAGAAAACGGCGAATATATGGGTTGTCACCAGGGGGCGCCACTAACGTCAAAATCGCCATATTTTCGGTCAAAAAATTAACAACATGTTAAAGACAAGATGTGTTCCAACAATCACCGAAAGTATCATTAAAATACGGCGACTTTCGAAAATCCATGTGTAAACCCGCGAACTACCTTAAGTACAAGAGTGTTCCGTAAAAATGCGATTGGTTTTATTACTACAATCAATTTTGATTAATTTATATTGCGATTTCCTCCGAAATATTCTCCTTTAGCTAAAACACACGTTTTAAACAGCGCAATCCAACTTTGAAAACGTTATTCGTATCCTTGAACAGGTATACCCTTAACACACTGGTAAACAGCAGATCCCAGGGTATTTCTCGAGTTATATCTCTTCTCAGACAAGTGTGTTTTTAGTCTTGGGAAGAGAAATACTCACAGGGGGCCAAGTCTGGCGAGTATGAGGTGTGAGGGAGGACGTTGACTTTCTGACTGCACATAAGACGAACATACTTCAGACCTGTTACAGGGCGACGCTGTTTGTAGTAATTCTTCATTGTTTCAAAATTACGTTTTTCTAACAGTTCTGCCCTTTGGCACACCTGTCTGTGTGACATGACCGCTGCTGATGAAACATACTGCATATAAACCTTCATAACAGATCACAATCTATTGGCAATATATGGGCGTAGCGCATTTCGTAGCTCAGATTCTGTTAGATGCTTTTCTTTTTGGCTCATAATAATGGACCCACGTTTCGTCACCCGTAACTATATTCTCAAAAGAAGTTTATCTATATTTTGGATAAAACATAGCAACCCATGATTTTTTTTGGTCCTCTGTCAACAAATGTGGTATCCGTCGTACATCAAATTTCTTCATATTTAAATCCTTTTTCAAATTTAGATGGATTCGTGCTAACGATAAGTTTGTTATCCGAGCTAAATCTCTTGTTGTGTATCGGGCACCAGTTTTCAGGACGTGTGGGATTTTTTCTATGTTTTCTTTGGTTTTAGTAGTGACGTCACAAGACGACCAGGCCGAGCAGCATCCTTCAACTGCTACTGCCCGGATTACAATTTGGCCGACCACCTACAAATAGTAATATACGACATCTCACCCTCCCCGTAAATGTCTCACATATTGGCTTCCGACATCAACCTACCTCAAATATAGGCCCTAATTTCGAGGACAGTTGCAGCTCGATTGCCATTCATTATTATGCATTGTAAGGAATACGCTATCGAGCAATGAACATTGCACCAAGGTCAGTGAATGTTTGAGGCAGATTTTAACCTGTGACACGTACCAGTGGCCCCTCTAGCGGTACCAAGTTGTATCATTATATGTTGCACGATTACCACGAAATAATGCAACTATTTACGGAACACCCCTCGTTACGCTCCGCTCGTTCGAAAATTAATCTGTTATCATTTCTATATATTTTTATACATACAACTACGTTATACGTGTAGAAATAAAAAAAAGTTACTCGCTCCAAAAACTCTATGTGAGAAAGTTTCTTGTTACTTGCGGAAGGACGGTGGTTCTACTATGTCTGACTCAGATTGAGGTCTACCTCCACCAGTAAAACTAGATATGCCATATATATAACCTGAAATATGTTGAAAATGGCGTTAAACCCCATTCAAAAAAATTAACTAATGATATTGAGTGTCTAAATACGGTTAGATCTACTGCATTACATCTGTTTCAACACATAAAGCAAGCATGTCATTGTCAGAGGTTATGTGTTAACTCGTGTGCAGTGTGATGGGCAAAATTATACATTTTTCTAGAAGAATGTGATAATTTTTATTTAGACGATTGTGACTAAATGTTAAATAGCTGTCTTTGTAAATGTCTGTTCCCAGGGTTCATAGTGCCAAGTAAGTGGTCACACTTCAATATAACTGATGTAATTTCTAGATAAACGTTTCGTTCTTGCACAGTGTTATCCATATTTACGAAACTTGACTGTGCTATGTACATTTATTTCATATTGTTTATGACAACACAGTTGTTAAATTTACTGTAAAGTATCATGCTTTACTCTATTTTATCTGGACGCCATGGCCATTTTTAAATTATGCCAATAAATATAAACTTTTCATGTTGATTATTTCATTATTATAACCAATCTCAATAAAGAAAATAATTCTGAGAGTTTCATATAAAGAGATTCTTACAATAGTGCTAATTTATTATTGAAATTAATTAAACAAGTTGGCAAAAATATAGAATGCAAAGCTCTGCCGATTGTTATATCATTTTTGTCAACTAGTTTAATAAATTCAATAATAAATGAGCACCAATGATAGATTCATTTTATCACATAACTAGTTAAAGAACTAAATATTGTATTTACCGTTTATTTATCATATTATGTCTGTAAAGAACAAGAAAAAGTCCGGCATATTTGTTTCTCAATCATGAGACATCGGGTATTTCCGTACCCTCCGTATAATATTGCGTAGCATAAAGGCCGAGGTGATCAGATGGATTTGTTTCCGTCATTCGTACTCAAAATAACGTCTTTACAAATTCGGAATTGCGTAAGGGAGTCGAGTTAACGGAAACGTGATATAACACAAGGTTGTATCCAAAATATGTCCAATGTGTTTATTACATTCGTGCAGCGTTAATTATGTGATAAACGATATATCATCCATAAGGTACACCTGCCAATGTTTCAGAAATAACATAATGGGCGACCAACTAGAAATATATAGACAGAAGCCACCCAGAGAAATTGAAGAGAGTTTCAAGTCTAACCTAAAGGCTTACCAGAAAAGCATGAGCCCCGAGGCAGTGACATGGTATTACTCAAAATGATCTTCAAAATATGATGAGGTACACAGAACACATGCATGCATAAAGCAGTAGCATGTATTTATGACATGCTGTACTGCGAATTATCATAATTATAATGATATATGTAATATGACAATGATAATAATGGTGATGATAATGATAATGTAAATTAAATGATAAAAATAATGATGATAATAATGATATTAATAATGATACTATATACAAGTATTTGTGAATGCAAATAAATGACGTATATTCAATGAATAGAGACCGTTCTATAACCCGAAATGTGGTGTTATCATATATTCATTTATATGTTTTATCATTGACTTGACAGGCTAATACATATACACGGCTCAAAGTTCGGGTGCCATCTTTAGTATTTCTTTAATTACTCTTTGAATCTTTGTCTGAATGAAATAAGTTTGGTACCAAAACGGTAGTGTACTTGATTTTAACAACACACAATAGAAATAAAAAATATGTAGAAAGAAGAAAAAGTTAGTTTTCCATTGATGGCGAAAGTTTCATATTAATATTTAAAGCCTTTTTATTGATTAAAAACGAGCTAAACACGAGAAAATGATCACCAAGAAATAACCGTAAGCGTAAAAAAATGTTCATTTCTTTAAATTTAAAATAGAAAATTTCACCTTCCATATTTAAAACCAAGCCTTTTCGTTTGATACCAAAATCACAAACATGTGGTTCAAGAGGAGCTGTATTTCCAAGATTTAGAAAACGCCAAATGTGTCACCTGAAATTTAGACAATTGCCTTCAGTTGATTATCTCTGTTTTTATGTCTCTGGTTTTACTGTTCTTTCTGTATTCTTGAAGGACCTTTCCTTGGGTGTGGTATACAATGGGCCGTCTATATCCGCCGCAGGGGTCGAGCAATGTGTCTCTGACAACCGTGATCAAATAAAAATTATCGACGTGGCTTGTGACACAGGGTAACGAGGTAGCGTATTTGTCACTCGCCGTTTCTATGTATATAACTGTGAAAACACTCATCTCGCGCTAAAAGCCCGGTGTTGATGATCCAATACCAACTCCATATACTATCAAATTTCAACTCCATATATCACCACACGGGCACTACCATCATCCAAGACCTTTAACACGTTTTTTTACCACATGTACACTGATATTTTCTCAAGTGATTGTTACACATACTCATACGTTTGATTACATATATACAAACAAACTGTCTCATATAGTGGTAACATATACATATATTATTCTTATGTCTGTTACATACACACACGTTTTTCTCATGTCTATTATGTATGCACAAATCTCTCATATATTGGTAACGTATACACAAATTTGGTTCATGTGTGTTACATATACACACACTGTCCCATATATTGATAACATATACACCTATTTTTCTTATGTTTGTTACGTATACCCAAACTGTTTAATATGTTGGTAACATATACACAGATTTTTCTCATGTCAATTATATGTACACAAACTTTCTCATGTATATTTCTCATATACACAAACTGTCTCATATATTGGTAATATATACACAGATTTTTCTTATGTTTATTACATTTACACAAAGTGTCTCATATACACAAACTGTCTCATATACACAAACTGTGTCATATACACAAACTGTCTCATATACACAAACTGTCTCATATACACAAACTGTCTCATATGTTGGTAATATATAAACACATTTTTCTTATGTTTGTTACATAAACACCAACTGTCTCATATACACAAACTGTCTCATATACACAAACTGTGTCATATACACAAACTGTCTCATATACACAAACTGTCTCATATACACAAACTGCGTCATATACACAAACTGTCTCATATGTTGGTAATATATAAACACATTTTTCTCATGTTTGTTACATATACACAAAATATCTCATATACACAAACTGCGTCATATACACAAACTGTCTCATATATTGGTAATATATACACAGATTTTTCTTATGTTTGTTACATTTACACAAAGTGTATCATATACACAAACTGTCTCATATACACAAACTGTCTCATATACACAAGCTGTCTCATATACACAAACTGTCTCATATGTTGGTAATATATACACACACATTTTTCTCATGTCTGTTAAAAATACACAGATTGTCTCATATACACAAACTGTCTCATATAGTGGTTATATATACACACATTTTTCTAATGTTTGTTTCATATACACAAACTGTCTCATATACACAAACTGCGTCATATACACAAACTGTCTCATATATTGGTAATATATACACACATTTTTCTCATGTCTGTTACATAAACACAAATTGTCTCATATACACAAACTGTCTCATATATTGGTAATACATACACACATTTTTCTCATGTCTGTTACATATATACAAACTGTCTCATATACGTTTAATGACCGTTGCGCGGGATAATGATTGAAGTTGACAGTTTTGTATCCGCCGACTCCTGAAAAACAAAATAAATAGCTTCATTTTTCCTCAATATTTAATTAGAAACATTATATAATTGATTACACATACTTGATGTTATAAGCTGGAGAAGGTCAAACCTAATACCTCAATTATTTGAAGCGAAGTCTTTATCACGTAACCATGACAACGGTAATAAACTTATGTTGACAAGTACGAACTATAAAATTGCTGTATGTATGTTTATACATGTTAGTAAAATTAATTTTAAAAAGTCGAAACCACGATGGTGAAAGTCGAAACTACGATGGTGAAGGTCGAAATTAAGATGGTGAAAGTCAAAAGTCGAAATTACGATGATGAAAGTCGAAACTACGATGGTGAAAACGCGAAATTCGTGTTTTCATCATCGTAGTTTCGTATTTCTGAAATTTGCCTGTGACTCATCTATTAAATATTTTAACCCTTTACTTCATATAGACGTCTTTGGACACCTCTAATATTGAAAGCATTAATTCACCACGTATCAGCAATGGGTGAATTATGTTTATATTAACTGACAGAGTGGAAAACAGTGCAGGAAGTGTTCAGATTGCTTGTTACAAGCA
Source organism: Panopea generosa (assembly GCA_029582155.1). Lineage (NCBI taxonomy): Eukaryota > Metazoa > Mollusca > Bivalvia > Adapedonta > Hiatellidae > Panopea > Panopea generosa. Next base: position 53,456,756 of record CM055898.1, read on the forward strand.
ATCTGAACTCTTCCTGCACTGTTTTCAAAGGCCTTCTGTGATTGGTGCGGGAAAACGCGTATCTATGGAGTAAAGGGTTAAACCAATTTGTTAGATGTGATGATCAGATATTTACAAAAGTTACAAATTGTTGGGATCAGACTTGAAGCCTATCTTTTGAATTGGAGCTATTATACACCCACTCCATTGATCTTGGAACTCACAATTTTTAAAGATTTCATTTAAAAGTTCATTTAGAAATGGTTATATAATATGATAGGTATCGTTATACATTTCCAAGCACATCCCTATGGGGCTTGGTGAACGGTTTGAATGATAGTAAGGAATACTTTGTTGTATTTTCTAATCTGTTGTAGAAACATAAAGCTCATCTCAAATATAATTACGATATATATTTTCAAAAACATTGTTGATGCAAGCATTATTTCCATTCACAGTAGGATTTAAAAGGTCTTTAAAATAAAATGCAATTTTTTGACATTTTATTGACGATTTAAAAGTTTTAAAAAAATTGGGATAAATGCAGAGAGTGCACGACTGTTGTAGTGTAAACGTAATTGCTCAAAATGTTGAAATCGAGCCGAAATTTACTAACAAAATCATCCTGAAGTTCAAGCCTCCATATATATTTTAGCACAAATACATATATGTATCATCAATAGCATTGTCATAAACTATATCAGTATATCCAGTCATTTCGAACACAAAGTGGCATGTCAAAGGACAGTGTATGGATTGTCATTATTATCCATTTTAAAAAAGGGACATTCAACAAATCTGTGGAAGCAGCCATGTAGTCATCTCTAATATATTAATTAGAAAAGGCTACTAACTATCACCAAGAATTTATACAGAATAGTTTATACTGTTCCTTGTTATATAAAGTCTGAGGGTTATTCAAGTTTGTCCCATGCTAACTCAAAATTCCATGATCAAATAAGATACGATTATTTAACGAAATAAATGAATACCTGTAACTTTCTACTTCAAATCTGCATAAATAATTTCAAATTCGAGGTTTGAGCTAAATGTTTTTGCTTTAAATTAATTAAACTGCAAATTAGGTTCTAGTACGAATTTTGAGTTGAGCATTAAAACCCATTAAAAGCGTTTTATAACCCGGTTGTCTTTAAAATCTAGTTATATACTTAAAATGTAGTGACATATAACAATAATGCATTACATTGGCATAATGTATTAGTTTTACTTCTTAGATTGCCATCTGATTCATAAAAACGAATGCACTTTATACAAACAGAATTTTTTTTACTAACTCATTAGTGCTTTTATCTTTATACTATACAAATGCGACAACAGTACAACTTTAATGTAGCACCAGAATAAAAATTAATTGGCATTAAAAGTAATAATTACTAAATTTGGTATGATATTGAATGCAGTTATTAGTGATCTGTTACGTAAATACACATGTAAGGGCCACCCCGACATGTCCGAGCAGTCCGATGACGAATGTTTACTTTGCAAAAACTAACAAAAATGAAGGTGTAAACCCACCATTGATTTTGGTTCTTTATTCTATAGTAACTAATAAAAGTTTGAAGGCTTGTCATTCACAGAGAGACCCAAATGAAAGAAGAACTTACATTTTACTGTTTGTCAACCTCTGCACTACCAAAATATGATGAGAAAAGTAGGGATCATGTGTCATATAAGAGATTGTTTTCTTCTCAATGTGTACACTGTTGACAAAGTGATAGTAGACTTCCGAAATCATGTATTCATACCCCAATTTCCAAGCATCAATATTTTTTCTAAATTCACAATTCAAACATGACAATGATTTCAAAATGTTCAAAATACATCAATAATGCCATTCAAAAAAAATGAGCATTAAAATAAGGAAAATGCATTTATAAAGAAAAAGAAACAAGAATTATTTATAACCGCCATTATGCCCCACGGAAACACTTCTTTTTTCCAATGGTGGTACTATGCCTGAACACAACTCCTCGAGACCCACCTAGTCCAATGTTCTACCTCAGTCAAATGATTAACGGTCTACATAATTTGGCCATCTATGCTGTAACTCAACTGAGGTGGAAGACATAATTAATATATACCACTTTATTTTCCTCTGTCTTTGCTTCAGCGATATAAGGAAGAAATATATAAACACATATTTTTTCCAAAGACATTCCATGTACAAACTTATTGATGGCTAAATGACAAAAAACATTTAATCTAACTTCCGAATTGTAGAAACAGTGGCCACAAATGATACATTATTTGTAGCGGGAAAACGCAATATGTAATGAAAACTGTCTGGTTTAGAGACATTTGTAATTTAGAAATGTCGTCATTTTAAGAAATTGCAGACGACGACAGACGACAATTGGATATTTAATGTAAATATTGCCTTATAATTGTGTATCAAAAGATAAACAACTCTTACTAGTTTTAGACTCATTATTACGTTAGTTATTTCCCTTTATATATTGATTCTTACTAGAAAGTATTATTTCTGTCCCCTGATGACAAAAAACATTAATGTCGTAATTTTGATTAAGAAATTGGTATAGGAGAGCTATTTTTTGAACTGGAGAAAGACCACAGATATACAGGTGATGCATTTTTCCAGGCGAACACAATTGTACCAGAAATAATAGCATCGGATCAAGGATTTGAGGGTCGTCTGTTCGATCCTCCGCCACTGTTATGTGCGGTGTCTTTAAGCAAGGCACTTCGTTTACATATGCTTAGTACTTGTTCCAGGGAAACGACTGTATCTAAGTTGGAAATACTTGTTGCCGAACACCATTCCAAAATATTTGAAATAAAATATGTTTAAACTAAACTTGTTCTACACAGGAAGACTACGCGCATGGAGGAATACATCAGAATGAACCAATAATAATACCACCCATACACACGAGTTTGTATAACAATATGGAGATGTGTCGCGCTCACTTTGGAGAAAAACAATGGTTTTACTTCTCAGACAGCAACGGGAACTCATTAACAAAGATTAATAAACTACTTTGCTTAATTCCATGGTAGTGTATAGCAAGTTTATTAAAGCATTGACACTGGAATATTCTAAACATTTGTTTGCGGAACCAAATATGATTAATTAAGAGGCCCAAGAGGACCTAAATCGCTTTACTTGCATCAAGTGAAGAGATAAGTTCCCCTTAAAGTGTGCGTATAAGCCCCGGCCGGTGACATTTGTGACGACCCCAGAATTGACCCCAGGGAACCCGACTTCTCAAAAAGTTTAAGAAGACCACCAGACAACACTACATACATATTACCTAGTGTCTTGTCTTTCAGATAACGTATTTTTTAAAGTTTCTCTTATGTGGTTATATAACTGCTGTGCCAGTTTGTTAAGATTCAATGTGGGAAATGGGGATGCTATCACGTCTACATTAAAATGTTAATTTCCCTTTCTAACTTAATGTAAAATAGTGACCCCTGTGACCGTTTCGAATATGAACACAGGAACCTGACTTTAACACACCTAACAGGGGATCGCCATGCAATGCTAAATGTGAAAATATTTAAGGTCTTGGTCTAAAACGTTCAGATATTTTTTTAAGTTTCGCTTAAAACGTGCTCAAAGCCCTGTGGTAGTGCATTCATTTTGTGGTAAACTCAAACTGGTCTAGCAATTTATCCGAGATATTATGGTCATAAAACTTCTGTGCAAGTTTGGCTAAGATTCAATAAAAACGAAAGCGCCATTGTGTCTACAACTTTGTTCTTATATTATAACTCTATGTAAAATATTGACCCCAAATTTAAATCCATTAACCCCAATTAAACAAATCCTTAATGGGGCATTCGTGCAAGATTACATGTAAAATATCAAAACCTTAACTTTTGTACAAAAGTATTTCCTTACAATTTGCTAATAACACTTATAGGCCGGAGGCATTTGTGGTCGAACCTCGTCCGAGATATTGTCATTGGAAAGAAACTGCATAATAGCTGTTATAAATAATCCTTGTTTCTTCTTCTTTAAAAATGCATTTTCCTTATTTCAAGCTCATTTTTTTTATTTGAATGACATTATTGATGTATTTGAATAATTTTGAAAACATTGTCATTTTTGAATTGTGAATATAGGTATAAAAATGATGCTTGGAAATTGAGGTATGAATACATGATTCCCTACGTCTACTTTTACTTTGCCAACAGTGTACACACTGATCAGAATTTTTTTTATTTTGGACGACACATGATCCCTACTTTTCTCATTACATTCTGATAGTGCAGAGGTTGACAAACAATAAAATGTAAGTTTCACGTCTATCAATGAATGACAAGCATCAGTGACATATCAGCATATTTTTATTAAGTCACTGTCAGCTTGCAAACTTTTTTTATTCATCATTGAGTAAAGAACGAGTGTTAACCTAGTTATATGATCTTGCACATACAAGTCAAGATTAAATGAAGATCAGGATGCTATCGCGGCGTCTACAAGAAAAGGATTAACAGACGAACGAGTAGATGGAAATAATGCATATCAGCATGCCAAAAGCCCTGGCTGCCAGTAAAGCTAAAAGTAGGAGCAGTGTAAGTTTGTGTCACAACAGATTTAAATGTTCACATTTTTAACGGAAGGGTCATCTATAAACTTTCATATATGGACAAGTCAAGAACACGTGATTTAGACTGGTTCCTGGTTTGTTTCTTCTTTATCACAATTACGACAGGGTACCAGATTGGCGCGGTCATTTTATTTTAGAAAAAAAAATCACGTTCAAAGCTCACAGCTCAAGAAAGTCTCATAGGGCGATATGGTGAGTTTATTTACATTTACATCTATACCTTAATGATGAAGATGTCTGATTGCAATCACATATTGATATATACGATACATTAACGTTTTATCTGCCAAAAAAAACAACAAGTTTGATGTAGGGCCTAGCTTTTGAAGTAGGCCCGGCCATGTAAAGTAGGCCCAAGCAGTCAAGCTGAAATTGAGCGGGTGGAGTACTTAAATGTGAAATCTCATTGTTCAGGGAAAACTAAGAGCTTATGTGGTTTTCCATTAATGTATATGGTAATATTAAAATGTTTGGAAGGACCCCACCCCCCACACAAACAATTAATGTATAATTATGGTAATATTATAAAGTTTGGAAGGACAACCCGAACCCACACACACAAACAATTAATGTATATGGTAATATTATAAAGTTTGGAAGGACCCCCACACCCCGCACCCACACACAATGCAATTTTGACCAATTTCACTGTTTTTTGTGCAGTGTTAAATAAATCAGTTCAATTTTACTGGCATGATTTAGATCTACCTCAATTATCTTTGTAGTTACAATTAACCGGTGTTTCATTTTGGTAACTTCTTTCTTTTTTAAGAAAAGGTGGAAAAGAATATCATTTTTTACAGATTTGAAAGTATGGTGACCATTTAATGTCATTTTCTTTATGTATAATTTTGAGACACAAACATGAAGTTCATCAAACCTTAGAATCACAGGGGCTGGTTCAAGACATCAAAACAATCAGTGTCCATTCATTCATTCATTTATTTATCTATTCCTTCATTAATTCACATACATACTTTCATTTCCACTCTCTCTTGACATCTTAGGACCCTCTAAAATGTTATGTTACTGCATATTTTGTGCTTTCTTTGACCCCACACCCTAAAAACAAAAGATTTTAATATTGTAACATGCTGTGTTTATAATACCTTTTTATTAAATTTTTTTTATTTCTGCTTGCTTTTAATAAAAAAAAGAAATCCTTGATCTGCCCATGCTTTGCCCCAAAAAGTTTTATTATGTATAGTTTTTATATGTATTTGGTGTTAATGTTTGTTTTTTCAATCATGACAAGTTAGCATACAGTTACAAAGGTCAAACCAAACTTGGACACTGTGGGTGAGGTACCAAATGGGGAAAGATCAATTCTCACACCTTTTGTCATTACTCTGTTGACAAGTGTTCACTAATGTGCATGCACATGATTGTGTAAACACAGGATATAGAACCCTTCCATTGTTATCTGGGGCTAGTTATAGATGTGTGAACATTCAAACTTCTAATATTGGATTTATGGTAGGCTACATTTCTTGGTATGTATAATAATAATAATGATAATAAAAACAATAATAATAATGTCTTTATTAAAAAAGATACACAATTTGTGTGTTTCATACATAAACATTTATGTAGGTTAATAAGAATAATAAATTTTTCATCAATTTGCCATCACCATAAAAAAGGAATGCTTGCTGGTAATTTTCGGATGTGCACTGCTGGGTCACCCCTGCCCCCACATACCTCCCCACTGAATCTGCCCATGAATACCTTGCTGATATTTTATATTTTGTTTTAAATTTTTTCAGGAGCTTCACATGTATAACGGACCGAAGAACAAGACAGTCCAATGGTGAAAACAACTGATTGAAGATGAGGTAAGAATGTTCTGGGCTCATTCTGATTATCATTATTTTTTTATGTAATACAGGCAAATAAATTAAAAGATTGAATTTATTTTCAGTCTGTATGAAGCATTACTTTTGTACAATTACATGGGCATAGGAGCATTTCAGTTGTTGGAGTTACTCAAGCAAAATATGGTTGTCTGATTTACTGCAATTTGGTCTTGACGGGGTTGTCCCCTGCTGGTGGGGGTACATGGACACTTTTGTGATCTTAAGAACTGTATGCTGTATTTTTACAAGTTAGAGAGAAAAAAAATTGTTTTTTACTGGTACTCCCGAATATTTTAAACCCAGAACCTCATGCATTGCGAGTTAAAACGTGAGGGAGCGTGTTGGATTGAGCTAGTGGTGGTTATATCAATTATTTAGTTGAACTATAGAATTATTAAATCTTTAGATCATCCAGATATGTACCTTAATGTTTTTTCTTCATATTTCATATGTCACGCCTGGTTAGCTCAGTCAGAAGTGCATCTGACTATCAGTCCATGGCTTGTGAGTTTGATTCTCTGTGATCAACTAAAATATGATCTTGCCTCTCATTGTCATGTGTCTCTCACTGCTGCTTCAAGTGGGAGAGTTATCAGTTACTTAGGTGTGCTCTTGTTCTCGGTTACAGTGCATCTGACCATCAGTCCATGGGTTGTGAGTTTGATTCTCTGTGATCAACTAATATATGATCTTGCCTGTCATTGTCATGTGTCTCTCACTGCTGCTTCAAGTGGGAGAGTTATCAGTTACTTAGGTGTGCTCTTGTACTCGGTTACAGTGCATCTGACTATCAGTCCATGGCTTGTGAGTTTGATTCTCTGTGATCAACTAAAATATGATCTTGCCTCTCATTGTCATGTGTCTCTCACTGCTGCTTCAAGTGGGAGAGTTATCAGTTACTTAGGTGTGCTCTTGTTCTCGGTTACAGTGCATCTGACCATCAGTCCATGGGTTGTGAGTTTGATTCTCTGTGATCAACTAATATATGATCTTGCCTGTCATTGTCATGTGTCTCTCACTGCTGCTTCAAGTGGGAGAGTTATCAGTTACTTAGGTGTGCTCTTGTACTCGGTTACAGTGCATCTGACTTTCAGTCCATGGGTTGTGAGTTTGATTCTCTATGATCAACTAATATATGATCTTGCCTCTCATTGTCATGTGTCTCTCACTGCTGCTTCAAGTGGGAGAGTTATCAGTTACTTAGGTGTGCTCTTGTACTCGGTTACAGTGCATCTGGCTATCAGTCCATGGGTTGTGAGTTTGATTCTCTGTGATCAACTAATATATGATCTTGCCTCTCATTGTCATGTGTCTCTCACTGCTGCTTCAAGTTGGTGAGTTATCAGTTACTTAGATGTGCTCTTGTACTCAGTTACAGTGCATCTGACCATCAGTCCATGGGTTGTGAGTTTGATTCTCTGTGATCAACTAATATATGATCTTGCCTCTCATTGTCATGTGTCTCTCACTGCTGCTTCAAGTGGGTGAGTTATCAGTTACTTAGATGTGCTCTTGTACTCAGTTACAGTGCATCTGACTATCAGTCCATGGGTTGTGAGTTTGATTCTCTGTGATCAACTAATATATGATCTTGCCTCTCATTGTCATGTGTCTCTCACTGCTGCTTCAAGTGGGAGAGTTATCAGTTACTTAGGTGTGCTCTTGTACTCAGTTACAGTGCATCTGACCATCAGTCCATGGGTTGTGAGTTTGATTCTCTGTGATCAACTAATATATGATCTTGCCTCTCATTGTCATGTGTCTCTCACTGCTGCTTCAAGTGGGAGAGTTATCAGTTACTTAGGTGTGCTCTTGTACTCAGTTACAGTGCATCTGACCATCAGTCCATGGGTTGTGAGTTTGATTCTCTATGATAACTAAAATATGATCTTGCCTCTCATTGTCATGTGTATCTCACTGCTGCTTCAAGTGGGAAGTTATCAGTTACTTAGGTGTGCTCTTGTACTCAGTTACAGTGCATCTGACTATCTGTCTATGGGTTGTGAGTTTGATTCTCTGTGATCAACTAATATATGATCTTGCCTCTCATTGTCATGTGTCTCTCACTGCTGCTTCAAGTGGGTGAGTTATCAGTTACTTAGGTGTGCTCTTGTACTCAGTTACAGTGCATCTGACTATCAGTCCATGGGTTGTGAGTTTGATTCTCTGTGATCAACTAATATATGATCTTGCCTCTCATTGTCATGTGTCTCTCACTGCTGCTTCAAGTGGGTGAGTTATCAGTTACTTAGATGTCCTCTTGTACTCAGTTACAGTGCATCTGACCATCAGTCCATTGGTTGTGAGTTTGATTCTCTGTGATAACTAAAATATGATCTTGCCTCTCATTGTCATGTGTATCTCACTGCTGCTTCAAGAGGGAGAGTTATCAGTTACTTAGGACTGCTTTTGTACTCGGTTACAGTGCATCTGGCTATCAGTCCATGGGTTGTGAGTTTGATTCACTGTGATCAACTAATATATGATCTTGCCTCTCATTGTCATGTGTCTCTCACTGCTGCTTCAAGTGGGTGAGTTATCAGTTACTTAGGTGTGCTCTTGTACTCAGTTACAGTGCATCTGACTATCAGTCCATGGGTTGTGAGTTTGATTCTCTGTGATCAACTAATATATGATCTTGCCTCTCATTGTCATGTGTCTCTCACTGCTGCTTCAAGTGGGTGAGTTATCAGTTACTTAGGTGTGCTCTTGTACTCAGTTACAGTGCATCTGACTCTCAGTCCATGGGTTGTGAGTTTGGTTCTCTGTGATCAACTAATATATGATCTTGCCTCTCATTGTCATGTGTCTCTCACTGCTGCTTCAAGTGGGTGAGTTATCAGTTACTTAGGTGTGCTCTTGTACTTGATTACAGTGCATCTGACTATCAGTCCATGGGTTGTGAGTTTGATTCTCTGTGATCAACTAATATATGATCTTGCCTCTCATTGTCATGTGTCTCTCACTGCTGCTTCAAGTGGGAGAGTTATCAGTTACTTAGGTGTGCTCTTGTACTCAGTTACAGTGCAAACTAATATATGGTCTTGCCTCTCATTGTCATGTGTCTCTCACTGCTGCTTCAAGTGGGTGAGTTATCAGTTACTTAGATGTGCTCTTGTACTCAGTTACAGTGCATCTGACCATCAGTCCATGGGTTGTGAGTTTGATTCTCTGTGATCAACTAATATATGATCTTGCCTCTCATTGTCATGTGTCTCTCACTGCTGCTTCAAGTGGGAGAGTTATCAGTTACTTAGGTGTGCTCTTGTACTCAGTTACAGTGCAAACTAATATATGATCTTGCCTCTCATTGTCATGTGTATCTCACTGCTGCTTTAAGTGGGATAGTTATCAGTTACTTAGGTGTGCTCTTGTACTCAGTTACAGTGCATCTGACTATCAGTCCATGGGTTGTGAGTTTGATTCTCTATGATCAACTAATATATGATCTTGCCTCTCATTGTCATGTGTCTCTCACTGCTGCTTCAAGTGGGTGAGTTAACAGTTACTTAGGTGTGCTCTTGTACTCGGTTACAGTGCATCTGACTATCAGTCCATGGGTTGTGAGTTTGATTCACTGTGATCAACTAATATATGATATTGCCTCTCATTGTCATGTGTCTCTCACTGCTGCTTCAAGTGGGTGAGTTATCAGTTACTTAGGTGTGCTCTTGTACTCAGTTACAGTGCATCTGACTATCAGTCCATGGGTTGTGAGTTTGGTTCTCTGTGATCAACTAATATATGATCTTGCCTCTCATTGTCATGTGTCTCTCACTGCTGCTTCAAGTTGGTGAGTTATCAGTTACTTAGATGTGCTCTTGTACTCAGTTACAGTGCATCTGACCATCAGTCCATGGGTTGTGAGTTTGATTCTCTGTGATCAACTAATATATGATCTTGCCTGTCATTGTCATGTGTCTCTCACTGCTGCTTCAAGTGGGAGAGTTATCAGTTACTTAGGTGTGCTCTTGTACTCAGTAACAGTGCATCTGACCATCAGTCCATGGGTTGTGAGTTTGATTCTCTGTGATCAACTAAAATATGATCTTGCCTCTCATTGTCATGTGTATCTCACTGCTGCTTCAAGTGGGAGAGTTATCAGTTACTTAGGTGTGCTCTTGTACTCAGTTACAGTGCATCTGACTATCAGTCCATGGGTTGTGAGTTTGGTTCTCTGTGATCAACTAATATATGATCTTGCCTCTCATTGTCATGTGTCTCTCATTGCTGCTTCAAGTGGGAGAGTTATCAGTTACTTAGGTGTGCTCTTGTACTCAGTTACAGTGCATCTGACTCAGTCCATGGGTTGTGAGTTTGATTCTCTGTGATCAACTAAAATATGATCTTGCCTGTCATTGTCATGTGTCTCTCACTGCTGCTTCAAGTGGGAGAGTTATCAGTTACTTAGGTGTGCTCTTGTACTCAGTTACAGTGCATCTGACCATCAGTCCATGGGTTGTGAGTTTGATTCTCTGTGATCAACTAAAATATGATCTTGCCTCTCATTGTCATGTGTATCTCACTGCTGCTTCAAGTGGGAGAGTTATCAGTTACTTAATTGTGCTCTTGTACTCGGTTACAGTGCATCTGACCATCAGTCCATGGGTTGTGAGTTTGATTCTCTGTGATCAGCTAATATATGATCTTGCCTCTCATTGTCATGTGTCTCTCACTGCTGCTTCAAGTGGGTGAGTTATCAGTTACTTAGATGTGCTCTTGTACTCAGTTACAGTGCATCTGACTATCAGTCCATGGGTTGTGAGTTTGATTCTCTGTGATCAACTAATATATGATCTTGCCTCTCATTGTCATGTGTCTCTCACTGCTGCTTCAAGTGGGAGAGTTATCAGTTACTTAGGTGTGCTCTTGTACTCGGTTACAGTGCATCTGACTTTCAGTCCATGGGTTGTGAGTTTGATTCTCTGTGATCAACTAATATATGATCTTGCCTCTCATTGTCATGTGTCTCTCACTGCTGCTTCAAGTGGGAGAGTTATCAGTTACTTAGGTGTGCTCTTGTACTCGGTTACAGTGCATCTGACTATCAGTCCATGGGTTGTGAGTTTGATTCTCTGTGGTCAACTAATATATGATCTTGCCTCTCATTGTCATGTGTCTGTCACTGCTGCTTCAAGTGGGTGAGTTATCAGTTACTTAGATGTGCTCTTGTACTCGGTTACAGTGCATCTGACCATCAGTCCATGGGTTGTGAGTTTGATTCTCTGTGATCAACTAATATATGATCTTGCCTCTCATTGTCCTGTGTCTCTCACTGCTGCTTCAAGTGGGAGAGTTATCAGTTACTTAGGTGTGCTCTTGTTCTTGGTTACAGTGCAAACTAAGATATGATCTTGCCTCTCATTGTCATGTGTCTCTCACTGCTGCTTCAAGTGGGAGAGTTATCAGTTACTTAGGTGTGCTCTTGTACTTGGTTACAGTGCAAACTAATATATGATCTTGCCTCTCATTGTCATGTGTCTCTCACTGCTGCTTCAAGTGGGTGAGTTATCAGTTACTTAGGTGTGCTCTTGTACTTGGTTACAGTGCAAACTAATATATGATCTTGCCTCTCATTGTCATGTGTCTCTCACTACTGCTTCAAGTGGGTGAGTTATCAGTTACTTAGGTGTGCTCTTGTACTTGATTACAGTGCATCTGGCTATCAGTCCTTGGGTTGTGAGTTTGATTCTCTGTGATCAACTAATATATGGTCTTGCCTCTCATTGTCATGTGTCTCTCACTGCTGCTTCAAGTGGGTGAGTTATCAGTTACTTAGATGTGCTCTTGTACTTGATTACAGTGCATCTGACTATCAGTCCATGGGTTGTGACTTTGATTCTCTGTGATCAACTAATATATGGTCTTGCCTCTCATTGTCATGTGTCTCTCACTGCTGCTTCAAGTGGGAGAGTTATCAGTTACTTAGGTGTGCTCTTGTACTCGGTTACAGTGCATCTGACTATCAGTCTATGGGTTGTGAGTTTGATTCTCTGTGATCAACTAATATATGATCTTGCCTCTCATTGTCATGTGTCTCTCACTGCTGCTTCAAGTGGGTGAGTTAACAGTTACTTAGGTGTGCTCTCGACTCGGTTACAGTGCATCTGGCCATCAGTCCATTGGTTGTGAGTTTGATTCACTGTGATCAACTAATATATGATATTGCCTCTCATTGTCATGTGTCTCTCACTGCTGCTTCAAGTGGGTGAGTTATCAGTTACTTAGGTGTGCTCTTGTACTCAGTTACAGTGCATCTGACTATCAGTCCATGGGTTGTGAGTTTGGTTCTCTGTGATCAACTAATATATGATCTTGCCTCTCATTGTCATGTGTCTCTCACTGCTGCTTCAAGTGGGAGAGTTATCAGTTACTTAGGTGTGCTCTTGTACTCGGTTACAGTGCATCTGACTATCAGTCCATGGGTTGTGAGTTTGATTCTCTGTGATCAACTAATATATGATCTTGCCTCTCATTGTCATGTGTCTTTCACTGCTGCTTCAAGTGGGTGAGTTATCAGTTACTTAGGTGTGCTCTTGTACTCAGTTACAGTGCATCTGACTATCAGTCCATGGGTTGTGAGTTTGATTCTCTGTGATCAACTAATATATGATCTTGCCTCTCATTGTCATATGTCTCTCACTGCTGCTTCAAGTGGGTGAGTTATCAGTTACTTAGGTGTGCTCTTGTACTCAGTTACAGTGCATCTGACTATCAGTCCATGGGTTGTGAGTTTGGTTCTCTGTGATCAACTAATATATGATCTTGCTTCTCATTGTCATGTGTCTCTCACTGCTGCTTCAAGTGGGTGAGTATTAGTTACTTAGGTGTGCTCTTGTACTCGGTTACAGTGCATCTGACTATCAGTCCATGGGTTGTGAGTTTGATTCTCTGTGATCAACTAATATATGATCTTGCCTCTCATTGTCATGTGTATCTCACTGCTGCTTCAAGTGGGAGAGTTATCAGTTACTTAGATGTGGTCTTGTACTCAGTTACAGTGCATCTGACTATCTGTCTATGGGTTGTGAGTTTGGTTCTCTGTGATCAACTAATATATGATCTTGCCTCTCATTGTCATGTGTCTCTCACTGCTGCTTCAAGTGGGTGAGTTATCAGTTACTTAGGTGTGCTCTTGTTCTCGGTTACAGTGCATCTGACTATCAGTCCATGGGTTGTGAGTTTGATTCTCTGTGATCAACTAATATATGATCTTGCCTCTCATTGTCATGTGTCTCTCACTGCTGCTTCAAGTGGGAGAGTTATCAGTTACTTAGGTGTGCTCTTGTACTCAGTTACAGTGCATCTGACTATCAGTCCATGGGTTGTGAGTTTGATTCTCTGTGATCAACTAATATATGATCTTGCCTCTCATTGTCATGTGTCTCTCACTGCTGCTTCAAGTGGGAGAGTTATCAGTTACTTAGTTGTGCTCTTGTACTCAGTTACAGTGCATCTGACTATCAGTCCATGGGTTGTGAGTTTGGTTCTCTGTGATCAACTAATATATGATCTTGCCTCTCATTGTCATGTGTCTCTCACTGCTGCTTCAAGTGGGTGAGTTATCAGTTACTTAGGTGTGCTCTTGTACTCGGTTACAGTGCATCTGACTATCAGTCCATGGGTTGTGAGTTTGATTCTCTGTGATCAACTAATATATGATCTTGCCTCTCATTGTCATGTGTCTCTCACTGCTGCTTCAAGTGGGAGAGTTATCAGTTACTTAGGTGTGCCCTTGTACTCAGTTACAGTGCATCTGACTATCAGTCCATGGGTTGTGAGTTTGGTTCTCTGTGATCAACTAATATATGATCTTGCCTCTCATTGTCATGTGTCTCTCACTGCTGCTTCAAGTGGGTGAGTTATCAATTACTTAGGTGTGCTCTTGTACTCAGTTACAGTGCATCTGACTATCAGTCCATGGGTTGTGAGTTTGGTTCTCTGTGATCAACTAATATATGATCTTGCCTCTCATTGTCATGTGTCTCTCACTGCTGCTTCAAGTGGGAGAGTTATCAGTTACTTAGGTGTGCTCTTGTACTCAGTTACAGTGCATCTGACTATCAGTCCATGGGTTGTGAGTTTGGTTCTCTGTGATCAACTAATATATGATCTTGCCTCTCATTGTCATGTGTCTCTCACTGCTGCTTCAAGTGGGTGAGTTATCAGTTACATAGGTGTGCTCTTGTACTCAGTAACAGTGCATCTGACTATCAGTCCATGGGTTGTGAGTTTGGTTCTCTGTGATCAACTAATATATGATCTTGCCTCTCATTGTCATGTGTCTCTCACTGCTGCTTCAAGTGGGAGAGTTATCAGTTACTTAGGTGTGCTCTTGTACTCAGTTACAGTGCATCTGACTATCAGTCCATGGGTTGTGAGTTTGATTCTCTGTGATCAACTAATATATGATCTTGCCTCTCATTGTCATGTGTCGCTCACTGCTGCTTTAAGTGGGTGAGTAATCAGTTACTTAGGTGTGCTCTTGTACTCAGTTACAGTGCATCTGACTATCAGTCCATGGGTTGTGAGTTTGATTCTATGTGATAAATAAAATATGATCTTGCCTCTCATTGTCATGTGTATCTCACTGCTGCTTCAAGTGGGAGAGTTATCAGTTACTTAGGTGTGCTCTTGTACTCGGTTACAGTGCATCTGACTATCAGACCATGGGTTGTGAGTTTGATTCTCTGTGATAACTAAAATATGATCTTGCCTCTCATTGTCATGTGTATCTCACTGCTGTTTCAAGTGGGAGAGTTATCAGTTACTTAGGTGTGCTCTTGTACTCAGTTACAGTGCATCTGACTATCAGTCCATGGGTTGTGAGTTTGATTCTCTGTGATCAACTAAAATATGATCTTGCCTCTCATTGTCATGTGTATCTCACTGCTGCTTCAAGTGGGTGAGTTATCAGTTACTTAGATGTGCTCTTGTACTCGGTTACAGTGCATCTGACCATCAGTCCATGGGTTGTGAGTTTGATTCTCTGTGATCAGCTAATATATGATCTTGCCTCTCATTGTCATGTGTCTCATACTACTGCTTCAAGTGGGAGAGTTATCAGTTACTTAGGTGTGCACTTGTATTCGGTTACAGTGCATCTGACTATCAGTCCATGGGTTGTGAATTTGATTCTCTGTGATCAACTAATATATGATCTTGCCTCTCATTGTCATGTGTCTCTCACTGCTGCTTCAAGTGGGAGAGTTATCAGTTACTTAGGTGTGCTCTTGTACTCGGTTACAGTGCATCTGACTATCAGTCCATGGGTTGTGAGTTTGATTCTCTGTGATCAACTAATATATGATCTTGCCTCTCATTGTCATGTGTCTCTCACTGCTGCTTCAAGTGGGAGAGTTATCAGTTACTTAGGTGTGCTCTTGTACTCAGTTACAGTGCATCTGGCTATCAGTCCATGGGTTGTGAGTTTGATTCTCTGTGATCAACTAATATATGATCTTGCTTCTCATTGTCATGTATCTCTTACTGCTGCTTCAAGTGGGAGAGTTAACAGTTACTTAGGTGTGCTCTTGGACTCGGTTACAGTGCATCTGGCCATCAGTCCATGGGTTGTGAGTTTGATTCTCTGTGATCAACTAATATATGATCTTGCCTCTCATTTTCATGTGTCTCTCACTGCTGCTTCAAGTGGGTGAGTTATCAGTTACTTAGGAGTGCTCTTGTACTAAGTTACAGTGCATCTGACTATCAGTCCATGGGTTGTGAGTTTGATTCTCTGTGATCAACTTATATATGATCTTGCCTCTCATTGTCATGTGTCTCTCACTGCTGCTTCAAGTGGGAGAGTTATCAGTTACTTAGGTGTGCTCTTGTACTCGGTTACAGTGCATCTGACTATCAGTCCATGGGTTGTGAGTTTTATTCTTTGTGATCAACTAATATATGATCTTGCCTCTCATTGTCATGTGTCTCTCACTGCTGCTTCAAGTGGGTGAGTTATCAGTTACAGGTGTGCTCTTGTACTCGGTTACAGTGCATCTGACCATCAGTCCATGGGTTGTGAGTTTGATTCTCTGTGATCAACTAATATATGATCTTGCCTCTCATTGTCCTGTGTCTCTCACTACTGCTTCAAGTGGGAGAGTTATCAGTTACTTAGGTGTGCTCTTGTTCTTGGTTACAGTGCAAACTAATATATGATCTTGCCTCTCATTGTCATGTGTCTCTCAATGCTGCTTCAAGTGGGAGAGTTATCAGTTACTTAGGTGTGCTCTTGTACTCGGTTACAGTGCAAACTAATGTATGATCTTGCCTCTCATTGTCATGTGTCTGTCACTGCTGCTTCAAGTGGGTGAGTTATTAGTTACTTAGGTGTGCTCTTGTACTTGGTTACATTGCAAACTAATATATGATCTTGCCTCTCATTGTCATGTGTCTCTCACTACTGCTTCAAGTGGGTGAGTTATCAGTTACTTAGGTGTGCTCTTGTACTTGATTACAGTGACTCTGGCTATCAGTCCTTGGGTTGTGAGTTTGATTCTCTGTGATCAACTAATATATGGCCTTGCCTCTCATTGTCATGTGTCTCTCACTGCTGCTCCAAGTGGGTGAGTTATCAGTTACTTAGATGTGCTCTTGTACTTGATTACAGTGCATCTGACTATCAGTCCATGGGTTGTGAGTTTGATTCTCTGTGATCAACTAATATATGGTCTTGCCTCTCATTGTCATGTGTCTCTCACTGCTGCTTCAAGTGGGAGAGTTATCAGTTACTTAGGTGTGCTCTTGTACTCGGTTACAGTGCAAACTAATATATGATCTTGCCTCTCATTGTCATGTGTCTCTCACTACTGCTTCAAGTGGGTGAGTTATCAGTTACTTAGGTGTGCTCTTGTACTTGATTACAGTGCATCTGACTATCAGTCTATGGGTTGTGAGTTTGTTTCTCTGTGATCAACTAATATATGGTCTTGCCTCTCATTGTCATGTGTCTCTCACTACTGCTTCAAGTGGGTGAGTTATCAGTTACTTAGATGTGCTCTTCTACTCGGTTACAGTGCAAACTAATATATGATCTTGCCTCTCATTGTCATATGTCTCTCACTGCTGCTTCAAGTGGGATAGTTATCAGTTACTTAGGTGTGCTCTTGTACTTGGTTACAGTGCATCTGACCATCAGTCCATGGGTTGTGAGTTTGATTCACTGTGATCAACTAATATATGATCTTGCCTCTCATTGTCATGTGTCTCTCACTTCTGCTTCAAGTGGGAGAGTTAACAGTTACTTAGGTGTGCTTTTGTACTCGGTTACAGTGCATCTGACTATCAGTCCATCGGTTGTGAGTTTGATTCTCTGTGATCAACTAATATATGGTCTTGCCTCTCATTGTCATGTGTCTCTCACTGCTGCTTCAAGTGGGAGAGTTATCAGTTACTTAGGTGTGCTCTTGTACTCAGTTATAGTGCATCTGGCTATCAGTCCATGGGTTGTGAGTTTGATTCTCTGTGATCAACTAATATATGATCTTGCCTCTCATTGTCATGTGTCTCTCACTGCTGCTTCAAGTGGGAGAGTTATCAGTTATTTAGGTGTGCTCTTGTACTAAGTTACAGTGCAAACTAATATATGATCTTGCCTCTCATTGTCATGTATCTCTTACTGCTGCTTCAAGTGGGAGAGTTATCAGTTATTTAGGTGTGCTCTTGTACTTGGTTACAGTGCAAACTAATATATGATCTTGCCTCTCATTGTCATGTGTCTCTCACTGCTGCTTCAAGTGGGAGAGTTATCAGTTACTTAGGTGTGCTCTTGTACTCTGTTACAGTGCAAACTAATATATGATCTTGCCTCTCATTGTCATGTGTCTCTCACTGCTGCTTCAAGTGGGTGAGTTATCAGTTACTTAGGTGTGCTCTTGTACTTGGTTACAGTGCAAACTAATATATGATCTTGCCTCTCATTGTCATGTGTCTCTCACTGCTGCTTCAAGTGGGTGAGTTATCAGTTACTTAGGTGTGCTCTTGTACTTGGTTACAGTGCAAACTAATATATCATCTTGCCTCTCATTGTCATGTGTCTCTCACTACTGCTTCAAGTGGGTGAGTTATCAGTTACTTAGGTGTGCTCTTATACTTGATTACAGTGCATCTGGCTATCAGTCCTTGGGTTGTGAGTTTGATTCTCTGTGATCAACTAATATATGGTCTTGCCTCTCATTGTCATGTGTCTCTCACTGCTGCTTCAAGTGGGTGAGTTATCAGTTACTTAGATGTGCTCTTGTACTTGATTACAGTGCATCTGACTATCAGTCCATGGGTTGTGACTTTGATTCTCTGTGATCAACTAATATATGGTCTTGCCTCTCATTGTCATGTGTCTCTCACTGCTGCTTCAAGTGGGAGAGTTATCAGTTACTTAGGTGTGCTCTTGTACTCGGTTACAGTGCATCTGACTATCAGTCTATGGGTTGTGAGTTTGATTCTCTGTGATCAACTAATATATGATCTTGCCTCTCATTGTCATGTGTCTCTCACTGCTGCTTCAAGTGGGTGAGTTAACAGTTACTTAGGTGTGCTCTCGACTCGGTTACAGTGCATCTGGCCATCAGTCCATTGGTTGTGAGTTTGATTCACTGTGATCAACTAATATATGATATTGCCTCTCATTGTCATGTGTCTCTCACTGCTGCTTCAAGTGGGTGAGTTATCAGTTACTTAGGTGTGCTCTTGTACTCAGTTACAGTGCATCTGACTATCAGTCCATGGGTTGTGAGTTTGGTTCTCTGTGATCAACTAATATATGATCTTGCCTCTCATTGTCATGTGTCTCTCACTGCTGCTTCAAGTGGGAGAGTTATCAGTTACTTAGGTGTGCTCTTGTACTCGGTTACAGTGCATCTGACTATCAGTCCATGGGTTGTGAGTTTGATTCTCTGTGATCAACTAATATATGATCTTGCCTCTCATTGTCATGTGTCTTTCACTGCTGCTTCAAGTGGGTGAGTTATCAGTTACTTAGGTGTGCTCTTGTACTCAGTTACAGTGCATCTGACTATCAGTCCATGGGTTGTGAGTTTGATTCTCTGTGATCAACTAATATATGATCTTGCCTCTCATTGTCATATGTCTCTCACTGCTGCTTCAAGTGGGTGAGTTATCAGTTACTTAGGTGTGCTCTTGTACTCAGTTACAGTGCATCTGACTATCAGTCCATGGGTTGTGAGTTTGGTTCTCTGTGATCAACTAATATATGATCTTGCTTCTCATTGTCATGTGTCTCTCACTGCTGCTTCAAGTGGGTGAGTATTAGTTACTTAGGTGTGCTCTTGTACTCGGTTACAGTGCATCTGACTATCAGTCCATGGGTTGTGAGTTTGATTCTCTGTGATCAACTAATATATGATCTTGCCTCTCATTGTCATGTGTATCTCACTGCTGCTTCAAGTGGGAGAGTTATCAGTTACTTAGATGTGGTCTTGTACTCAGTTACAGTGCATCTGACTATCTGTCTATGGGTTGTGAGTTTGGTTCTCTGTGATCAACTAATATATGATCTTGCCTCTCATTGTCATGTGTCTCTCACTGCTGCTTCAAGTGGGTGAGTTATCAGTTACTTAGGTGTGCTCTTGTTCTCGGTTACAGTGCATCTGACTATCAGTCCATGGGTTGTGAGTTTGATTCTCTGTGATCAACTAATATATGATCTTGCCTCTCATTGTCATGTGTCTCTCACTGCTGCTTCAAGTGGGAGAGTTATCAGTTACTTAGGTGTGCTCTTGTACTCAGTTACAGTGCATCTGACTATCAGTCCATGGGTTGTGAGTTTGATTCTCTGTGATCAACTAATATATGATCTTGCCTCTCATTGTCATGTGTCTCTCACTGCTGCTTCAAGTGGGAGAGTTATCAGTTACTTAGTTGTGCTCTTGTACTCAGTTACAGTGCATCTGACTATCAGTCCATGGGTTGTGAGTTTGGTTCTCTGTGATCAACTAATATATGATCTTGCCTCTCATTGTCATGTGTCTCTCACTGCTGCTTCAAGTGGGTGAGTTATCAGTTACTTAGGTGTGCTCTTGTACTCGGTTACAGTGCATCTGACTATCAGTCCATGGGTTGTGAGTTTGATTCTCTGTGATCAACTAATATATGATCTTGCCTCTCATTGTCATGTGTCTCTCACTGCTGCTTCAAGTGGGAGAGTTATCAGTTACTTAGGTGTGCCCTTGTACTCAGTTACAGTGCATCTGACTATCAGTCCATGGGTTGTGAGTTTGGTTCTCTGTGATCAACTAATATATGATCTTGCCTCTCATTGTCATGTGTCTCTCACTGCTGCTTCAAGTGGGTGAGTTATCAATTACTTAGGTGTGCTCTTGTACTCAGTTACAGTGCATCTGACTATCAGTCCATGGGTTGTGAGTTTGGTTCTCTGTGATCAACTAATATATGATCTTGCCTCTCATTGTCATGTGTCTCTCACTGCTGCTTCAAGTGGGAGAGTTATCAGTTACTTAGGTGTGCTCTTGTACTCAGTTACAGTGCATCTGACTATCAGTCCATGGGTTGTGAGTTTGGTTCTCTGTGATCAACTAATATATGATCTTGCCTCTCATTGTCATGTGTCTCTCACTGCTGCTTCAAGTGGGTGAGTTATCAGTTACATAGGTGTGCTCTTGTACTCAGTAACAGTGCATCTGACTATCAGTCCATGGGTTGTGAGTTTGGTTCTCTGTGATCAACTAATATATGATCTTGCCTCTCATTGTCATGTGTCTCTCACTGCTGCTTCAAGTGGGAGAGTTATCAGTTACTTAGGTGTGCTCTTGTACTCAGTTACAGTGCATCTGACTATCAGTCCATGGGTTGTGAGTTTGATTCTCTGTGATCAACTAATATATGATCTTGCCTCTCATTGTCATGTGTCGCTCACTGCTGCTTTAAGTGGGTGAGTAATCAGTTACTTAGGTGTGCTCTTGTACTCAGTTACAGTGCATCTGACTATCAGTCCATGGGTTGTGAGTTTGATTCTATGTGATAAATAAAATATGATCTTGCCTCTCATTGTCATGTGTATCTCACTGCTGCTTCAAGTGGGAGAGTTATCAGTTACTTAGGTGTGCTCTTGTACTCGGTTACAGTGCATCTGACTATCAGACCATGGGTTGTGAGTTTGATTCTCTGTGATAACTAAAATATGATCTTGCCTCTCATTGTCATGTGTATCTCACTGCTGTTTCAAGTGGGAGAGTTATCAGTTACTTAGGTGTGCTCTTGTACTCAGTTACAGTGCATCTGACTATCAGTCCATGGGTTGTGAGTTTGATTCTCTGTGATCAACTAAAATATGATCTTGCCTCTCATTGTCATGTGTATCTCACTGCTGCTTCAAGTGGGTGAGTTATCAGTTACTTAGATGTGCTCTTGTACTCGGTTACAGTGCATCTGACCATCAGTCCATGGGTTGTGAGTTTGATTCTCTGTGATCAGCTAATATATGATCTTGCCTCTCATTGTCATGTGTCTCATACTACTGCTTCAAGTGGGAGAGTTATCAGTTACTTAGGTGTGCACTTGTATTCGGTTACAGTGCATCTGACTATCAGTCCATGGGTTGTGAATTTGATTCTCTGTGATCAACTAATATATGATCTTGCCTCTCATTGTCATGTGTCTCTCACTGCTGCTTCAAGTGGGAGAGTTATCAGTTACTTAGGTGTGCTCTTGTACTCGGTTACAGTGCATCTGACTATCAGTCCATGGGTTGTGAGTTTGATTCTCTGTGATCAACTAATATATGATCTTGCCTCTCATTGTCATGTGTCTCTCACTGCTGCTTCAAGTGGGAGAGTTATCAGTTACTTAGGTGTGCTCTTGTACTCAGTTACAGTGCATCTGGCTATCAGTCCATGGGTTGTGAGTTTGATTCTCTGTGATCAACTAATATATGATCTTGCTTCTCATTGTCATGTATCTCTTACTGCTGCTTCAAGTGGGAGAGTTAACAGTTACTTAGGTGTGCTCTTGGACTCGGTTACAGTGCATCTGGCCATCAGTCCATGGGTTGTGAGTTTGATTCTCTGTGATCAACTAATATATGATCTTGCCTCTCATTTTCATGTGTCTCTCACTGCTGCTTCAAGTGGGTGAGTTATCAGTTACTTAGGAGTGCTCTTGTACTAAGTTACAGTGCATCTGACTATCAGTCCATGGGTTGTGAGTTTGATTCTCTGTGATCAACTTATATATGATCTTGCCTCTCATTGTCATGTGTCTCTCACTGCTGCTTCAAGTGGGAGAGTTATCAGTTACTTAGGTGTGCTCTTGTACTCGGTTACAGTGCATCTGACTATCAGTCCATGGGTTGTGAGTTTTATTCTTTGTGATCAACTAATATATGATCTTGCCTCTCATTGTCATGTGTCTCTCACTGCTGCTTCAAGTGGGTGAGTTATCAGTTACAGGTGTGCTCTTGTACTCGGTTACAGTGCATCTGACCATCAGTCCATGGGTTGTGAGTTTGATTCTCTGTGATCAACTAATATATGATCTTGCCTCTCATTGTCCTGTGTCTCTCACTACTGCTTCAAGTGGGAGAGTTATCAGTTACTTAGGTGTGCTCTTGTTCTTGGTTACAGTGCAAACTAATATATGATCTTGCCTCTCATTGTCATGTGTCTCTCAATGCTGCTTCAAGTGGGAGAGTTATCAGTTACTTAGGTGTGCTCTTGTACTCGGTTACAGTGCAAACTAATGTATGATCTTGCCTCTCATTGTCATGTGTCTGTCACTGCTGCTTCAAGTGGGTGAGTTATTAGTTACTTAGGTGTGCTCTTGTACTTGGTTACATTGCAAACTAATATATGATCTTGCCTCTCATTGTCATGTGTCTCTCACTACTGCTTCAAGTGGGTGAGTTATCAGTTACTTAGGTGTGCTCTTGTACTTGATTACAGTGACTCTGGCTATCAGTCCTTGGGTTGTGAGTTTGATTCTCTGTGATCAACTAATATATGGCCTTGCCTCTCATTGTCATGTGTCTCTCACTGCTGCTCCAAGTGGGTGAGTTATCAGTTACTTAGATGTGCTCTTGTACTTGATTACAGTGCATCTGACTATCAGTCCATGGGTTGTGAGTTTGATTCTCTGTGATCAACTAATATATGGTCTTGCCTCTCATTGTCATGTGTCTCTCACTGCTGCTTCAAGTGGGAGAGTTATCAGTTACTTAGGTGTGCTCTTGTACTCGGTTACAGTGCAAACTAATATATGATCTTGCCTCTCATTGTCATGTGTCTCTCACTACTGCTTCAAGTGGGTGAGTTATCAGTTACTTAGGTGTGCTCTTGTACTTGATTACAGTGCATCTGACTATCAGTCTATGGGTTGTGAGTTTGTTTCTCTGTGATCAACTAATATATGGTCTTGCCTCTCATTGTCATGTGTCTCTCACTACTGCTTCAAGTGGGTGAGTTATCAGTTACTTAGATGTGCTCTTCTACTCGGTTACAGTGCAAACTAATATATGATCTTGCCTCTCATTGTCATATGTCTCTCACTGCTGCTTCAAGTGGGATAGTTATCAGTTACTTAGGTGTGCTCTTGTACTTGGTTACAGTGCATCTGACCATCAGTCCATGGGTTGTGAGTTTGATTCACTGTGATCAACTAATATATGATCTTGCCTCTCATTGTCATGTGTCTCTCACTTCTGCTTCAAGTGGGAGAGTTAACAGTTACTTAGGTGTGCTTTTGTACTCGGTTACAGTGCATCTGACTATCAGTCCATCGGTTGTGAGTTTGATTCTCTGTGATCAACTAATATATGGTCTTGCCTCTCATTGTCATGTGTCTCTCACTGCTGCTTCAAGTGGGAGAGTTATCAGTTACTTAGGTGTGCTCTTGTACTCAGTTATAGTGCATCTGGCTATCAGTCCATGGGTTGTGAGTTTGATTCTCTGTGATCAACTAATATATGATCTTGCCTCTCATTGTCATGTGTCTCTCACTGCTGCTTCAAGTGGGAGAGTTATCAGTTATTTAGGTGTGCTCTTGTACTAAGTTACAGTGCAAACTAATATATGATCTTGCCTCTCATTGTCATGTATCTCTTACTGCTGCTTCAAGTGGGAGAGTTATCAGTTATTTAGGTGTGCTCTTGTACTTGGTTACAGTGCAAACTAATATATGATCTTGCCTCTCATTGTCATGTGTCTCTCACTGCTGCTTCAAGTGGGAGAGTTATCAGTTACTTAGGTGTGCTCTTGTACTCTGTTACAGTGCAAACTAATATATGATCTTGCCTCTCATTGTCATGTGTCTCTCACTGCTGCTTCAAGTGGGTGAGTTATCAGTTACTTAGGTGTGCTCTTGTACTTGGTTACAGTGCAAACTAATATATGATCTTGCCTCTCATTGTCATGTGTCTCTCACTGCTGCTTCAAGTGGGTGAGTTATCAGTTACTTAGGTGTGCTCTTGTACTTGGTTACAGTGCAAACTAATATATCATCTTGCCTCTCATTGTCATGTGTCTCTCACTACTGCTTCAAGTGGGTGAGTTATCAGTTACTTAGGTGTGCTCTTATACTTGATTACAGTGCATCTGGCTATCAGTCCTTGGGTTGTGAGTTTGATTCTCTGTGATCAACTAATATATGGTCTTGCCTCTCATTGTCATGTGTCTCTCACTGCT
Source organism: Panopea generosa (assembly GCA_029582155.1). NCBI lineage: Eukaryota > Metazoa > Mollusca > Bivalvia > Adapedonta > Hiatellidae > Panopea > Panopea generosa. Next base: position 53,481,845 of record CM055898.1, read on the forward strand.
GCTTCAAGTGGGTGAGTTATCAGTTACTTAGATGTGCTCTTGTTCTCGGTTACAGTGCATCTGGCTATCAGTCCATGGGTTGTGAGTTTGATTCTCTTTGATCAACATATATATGATCTTGCCTCTCATTGTCATGTGTCTCTCACTGCTGCTTCAAGTGGGAGAGTTATCAGTTACTTAGGTGTGCTCTTGTACTCAGTTACAGTGCATCTGACTATCAGTCCATGGGTTGTGAGTTTGATTCTCTGTGATCAACTAATATATGATCTTGCCTCTCATTGTCATGTGTCTCTCACTGCTGCTTCAAGTGGGAGAGTTATCAGTTACTTAGGTGTGCTCTTGTACTCAGTTACAGTGCATCTGGCTATCAGTCCATGGGTTGTGACTTTGATTCTCTGTGATCAACTAATATATGATCTTGCCTCTCATTGTCATGTGTCTCTCACTGCTGCTTCAAGTGGGTGAGTTATCAGTTACTTAGGTGTGCTCTTGTACTCAGTTACAGTGCATCTGGCTATCAGTCCATGGGTTGTGAGTTTGATTCTCTGTGATCAACTAATATATGATCTTGCTTCTCATTGTCATGTATCTCTTACTGCTGCTTCAAGTGGGAGAGTTAACAGTTACTTAGGTGTGCTCTTGGACTCGGTTACAGTGCATCTGGCCATCAGTCCATGGGTTGTGAGTTTGATTCTCTGTGATCAACTAATATATGATCTTGCCTCTCATTGTCATGTGTCTCTCACTGCTGCTTCAAGTGGGTGAGTTATCAGTTACTTAGGTGTGCTCTTGTACTCAGTTACAGTGCATCTGACTATCAGTCCATGGGTAGTGAGTTTGATTCTCTGTGATCAACTAATATATGATCTTGCCTCTCATTGTCATGTGTCTCTCACTGCTGCTTCAAGTGGGAGAGTTATCAGTTACTTAGGTGTGCTCTTGTACTCGGTTACAGTGCATCTGACTATCAGTCCATGGGTTGTGAGTTTTATTCTTTGTGATCAACTAATATATGATCTTGCCTCTCATTGTCATGTGTCTCTCACTGCTGCTTCAAGTGGGTGAGTTATCAGTTACAGGTGTGCTCTTGTACTTTGTTACAGTGCATCTGACCATCAGTCCATGGGTTGTGAGTTTGATTCTCTGTGATCAACTAATATATGATCTTGCCTCTCATTGTCCTGTGTCTCTCACTGCTGCTTCAAGTGGGAGAGTTATCAGTTACTTAGGTGTGCTCTTGTTCTTGGTTACAGTGCAAACTAATATATGATCTTGCCTCTCATTGTCATGTGTCTCTCACTGCTGCTTCAAGTGGGAGAGTTATCAGTTACTTAGGTGTGCTCTTGTACTCGGTTACAGTGCAAACTAATGTATGATCTTGCCTCTCATTGTCATGTGTCTGTCACTGCTGCTTCAAGTGGGTGAGTTATTAATTACTTAGGTGTGCTCTTGTACTTGGTTACAGTGCAAACTAATATATGATCTTGCCTCTCATTGTCATGTGTCTCTCACTACTGCTTCAAGTGGGTGAGTTATCAGTTACTTAGGTGTGCTCTTGTACTCTGTTACAGTGCATCTGACTATCAGTCCATGGGTTGTGAGTTTGATTCTCTGTGATCAACTAATATATGGCCTTGCCTCTCATTGTCATGTGTCTCTCACTGCTGTTTCAAGTGGGTGAGTTATTAGTTACTTAGATGTGCTCTTGTACTTGATTACAGTGCATCTGACTATCAGTCCATGGGTTGTGAGTTTGATTCTCTGTGATCAACTAATATATGGTCTTGCCTCTCATTGTCATGTGTCTCTCACTGCTGCTTCAAGTGGGAGAGTTATCAGTTACTTAGTTGTGCTCTTGTACTCGGTTACAGTGCAAACTAATATATGATCTTGCCTCTCATTGTCATGTGTCTCTCACTACTGCTTCAAGTGGGTGAGTTATCAGTTACTTAGGTGTGCTCTTGTACTTGATTACAGTGCATCTGGCTATCAGTCCTTGGGTTGTGAGTTTGATTCTCTGTGATCAACTAATATATGGTCTTGCCTCTCATTGTCATGTGTCTCTCACTACTGCTTCAAGTGGGTGAGTTATCAGTTACTTAGATGTGCTCTTCTACTCGGTTACAGTGCAAACTAATATATGATCTTGCCTCTCATTGTCATGTGTCTCTCACTACTGCTTCAAGTGGGTGAGTTATCAGTTACTTAGGTGTGCTCTTGTACTTGATTACAGTGCATCTGGCTATCAGTCCTTGGGTTGTGAGTTTGATTCTCTGTGATCAACTAATATATGGTCTTGCCTCTCATTGTCATGTGTCTCTCACTACTGCTTCAAGTGGGTGAGTTATCAGTTACTTAGATGTGCTCTTCTACTCGGTTACAGTGCAAACTAATATATGATCTTGCCTCTCATTGTCATATGTCTCTCACTGCTGCTTCAAGTGGGATAGTTATCAGTTACTTAGGTGTGCTCTTGTACTTGGTTACAGTGCATCTGACTATCAGTCCATGGGTTGTGAGTTTGATTCACTGTGATCAACTAATATATGATCTTGCCTCTCATTGTTATGTGTCTCTCACTTCTGCTTCAAGTGGGAGAGTTAACAGTTACTTAGGTGTGCTTTTGTACTCGGTTACAGTGCATCTGACTATCAGTCCATCGGTTGTGAGTTTGATTCTCTGTGATCAACTAATATATGGTCTTGCCTCTCATTGTCATGTGTCTCTCACTGCTGCTTCAAGTGGGAGAGTTATCAGTTACTTAGGTGTGCTCTTGTACTCAGTTATAGTGCATCTGGCTATCAGTCCATGGGTTGTGAGTTTGATTCTCTGTGATCAACTAATATATGATCTTGCCTCTCATTGTCATGTGTCTCTCACTGCTGCTTCAAGTGGGAGAGTTATCAGTTATTTAGGTGTGCTCTTGTACTTGGTTACAGTGCAAACTAATATATGATCTTGCCTCTCATTGTCATGTATCTCTTACTGCTGCTTCAAGTGGGAGAGTTATCAGTTATTTAGGTGTGCTCTTGTACTTGGTTACAGTGCAAACTAATATATGATCTTGCCTCTCATTGTCATGTGTCTCTCACTGCTGCTTCAAGTGGGAGAGTTATCAGTTACTTAGGTGTGCTCTTGTACTCTGTTACAGTGCAAACTAATATATGATCTTGCCTCTCATTGTCATGTGTCTCTCACTGCTGCTTCAAGTGGGTGAGTTATCAGTTACTTAGGTGTGCTCTTGTACTTGGTTACAGTGCAAACTAATATATGATCTTGCCTCTCATTGTCATGTGTCTCTCACTGCTGCTTCAAGTGGGTGAGTTATCAGTTACTTAGGTGTGCTCTTGTACTTGGTTACAGTGCAAACTAATATATGATCTTGCCTCTCATTGTCATGTGTCTCTCACTACTGCTTCAAGTGGGTGAGTTATCAGTTACTTAGGTGTGCTCTTATACTTGATTACAGTGCATCTGGCTATCAGTCCTTGGGTTGTGAGTTTGATTCTCTGTGATCAACTAATATATGGTCTTGCCTCTCATTGTCATGTGTCTTTCACTGCTGCTTCAAGTGGGTGAGTTATCAGTTACTTAGGTGTGCTCTTGTACTTGATTACAGTGCATCTGGCTATCAGTCCATGGGTTGTGAGTTTGATTCTCTGTGATCAACTAATATATGATCTTGCCTCTCATTGTCATGTGTCTCTCACTGCTGCTTCAAGTGGGAGAGTTATCAGTTACTTAGGTGTGCTCTTGTACTCAGTTACAGTGCATCTGACTATCAGTCCATGGGTTGTGAGTTTGATTCTCTGTGAAACAATTTACCGCTAATTTCAAAAGAATGTTTCCTTTCTGGCAACAAGTTAGAACAACTAGAAACTAGTTGTTTTTATAATCATGGCCACAGGGCCGTGAATTTTTCAAATGTCATGGCCACAGCTCAATCACCAAGACCCTAACCATTTTTAATGAAAAAGACTAAAATTATTTCAGTATTTTGTATTTCGGCTGAGCTACATATTTAGCGTTACCAAACATTATACTCTTTGGAAAACAAAACTTTGTTGTTGTTTTCTTTTTCTTTTCTGGCTCTGAGCTAAACTCTTTTTAGAGTAATGTTACCTTATAATATAAAAACATTTTAATGGTAACTTAACAAAATTACTAAAATTCTGAAATTATGTAATCATTTTTCAAAATGAACATAATTTTCTAAAAGTTGATTTCTTACTTCCATAACCTTTTAATTGTCTGTTAAAGAAACATAAAAAGTGCTGGAAATACCACCATAAAACTTGGACCGGCCGATGTTTAAACTGGTACTAAAATCTCAATACCTTATAGAAAACAAAATAAAACGTTTTTCATATCTAGAGTATCATCCATAAATTTTAAATGTTTTTGAAAAGGTTCATGATTTCTACATTTCATCTTTATATTATAGACAACCTGAAACTGGGTGTATATCAGTGCTATTGTTGCAGTGTACGCTTGTTTTCGCAGATGTTGTCTTCAAACTACAATATTGCTTTGTGGATAATTATGTATGTGATCATAATTGTCAATGCGATTGCATCATTAAAGTGTAGATAACTAATTAAAACTTTTACATAACTTAGTTGAACCAAGTGACTGGGGTTTCCCTGAACCAGATCATGTGATCTGTCAAAACAGCTAGCTTTGTAAAAATACTCTGAAACCAGCTTTCTGATACAAATATGCGTAATTTGAATTTCTGTATTTTCAAGCTTGCAGTCATAGTGAACAAACTGAACAAACTTGATTGCGTCAAATGAGATTTAATTGCATCAAAAACACAAGCAACACACTCTGGAGAAAACACTGCATCTGACTATCAGTCCATGGGTTGTGAGATTGAAACCCGGCACAGCCACAATCTCCATGATAATTAATATATGGTCTTGCATCTCATTGTCGTGTGTCTCTCACTGCTGCTTCAAGTGGGAGAGTTATCAGTTACTTAGGAACATTCCGTTGTAGTGTGTATCTGACTAATGGTTAACCTTCCAGTGTTTCAGGAAAGAGTGATTAGATTATAAAGTATCTTACCGCTGCTTCAAGTGGGAGAGTTATCAGTTACTTAAGAACATTCTGTTATAGTGTATCTGACTAATGGTAAATCTTCCAGTATTTCAGGAAAGAGTGATTAGATTAAAGTCTCTCACTGCTGCTTCAAGTGGGAGAGTTATCAGTTACTTAAGAACATTCTGTTATAGTGTATCTGACTAATGGTAAATCTTCCAGTATTTCAGGAAAGAATGATTAGATTAAAGTCTCTCACCACTGCTTCAAGTGGGAGAGTTATTAGCTACTTAGGAACATTTTGTTATAGTGTATCTGACTACTGGTTAATCTTCCAGTATTTCAGGAAAGAGTGATTAGATTAAAGTCTCTCACTGCTGCTTCAAGTGGGAGAGTTATCAGTTACTTAGGAACATTCTGTTATAGTGTATCTGACTAATGGTTAACCTTCCAGTGTTTCAGGAAAGAGTGATTAGATTATAAAGTATCTTACCGCTGCTTCAAGTGGGAGAGTTATCAGTTACTTAGGAACATTTTGTTATAGTGTATTTTACTACTGGTTAACCTTCCAATATTTCAGGAAAGAGTGATTAGATAGGAGAGTGGGAGAGTTATCAGTTACTTAGGGACATTGATGTGCTCTTGTACTGGTTAACTTTCCAGTATCCCAAGAAAAAGTGATTAGATTAAATGATTATCTGTTAGCCCTTGATGGCATAAAGAGGATGCTAAGTATTAATATTTCATGCTAATATTTCAGGTGCAGCGGTTTAAGCAATTATGAGAATATCAAACATAACAAATGCTGGAAGAAAAGTAAGGTCAACGATGACACAATACTGGTAGTTTTGAACAAAAAGATCTTAAAAGGTAAGAATGTTCCAGGCTCATTCTGCTTTTTTTCATCTTTTTTATATTCAAAGTGTTGTATCCAATTTTATCATTTTTATATTTTTACAATATTATTAACTTTATTCTTATGGTTGTTTTGCTGTCTATAAGTGAATTAACAGTGAGCCTGGAATGACCCCTATTGTAAGTAGATTTATGTCATGAAATTTAATTGTATTATTAAATTTTGTCTGTTTGTTTTGGCTAATCCAAAAACAGGGACTGAATAGAGAGTATTTTCAGATATTTATTTGATATTGGCATTATCATGATAGTTAAAATGTATCTTTATTGTCATTTCCTGTAATAGAATTAAATATGGGTTATCATATAAGTATACCTACCACAGGAAATAGTCTCACTAAAATTAGTAAACCTACTGTTATCAGAAAACTTGATTAAATAAGAATCTACAAAGTTTATATTTCCTTGGTAGACTTAAATGATAACCTAACTATATTATAACTCTGCTCCATGTCTTTTTCTAATAGCCTACAATCTGTTACCATGGCAACAACAAACTGTAAGGTATATTTGTCTCTATTGGTGTATGTTTATTTGATTTAAAAAACATGAAGCTTTGTCACTTACTTACAGTGTACATTCCAAATACTGTCAGATTTAAAAAACAACACCAGAACAGCAGATTGGATCATTTTGCTGAGTGTCAAATTCAGTGTGAGTTAATAAATAAAAAAAAAGAGAGAATTTGATATTACATGTATATCAAACTATCTTTTACAGATTTCAATGAAATTGAAATAAACATATTAGCACCATAGCAGTAGTGTAGCTGACCCTAAAATAATGTGCAAGTCAACCTTGTTCCTTGGGGGTGAGGGAGGGTCTGGGGGCATGCCCCACCAGCAAAAATTGATGTTTATGTATGTAAAAGATGTATTATGGGGTCTGTACAGTAATTAAGTAAGTAAAATATGTTTGATGGGGTCTGTACAGTAAAGGAGTATGTAAAATGTTTTATGGAGTTTGTACAATAATGGAGTAAGTAATACATGCTTTATGGAATGTTTACAGTAATGGAGTATGCTTTGTGGGGTTTGTACAGTAACTGAGTATGTAAAACATGTTTATTGGGTCTGTACAGTAAAGGAGAATGTAAAACATGTCTGTACAGTAAAGGAGAATGTAAAACATGTTTATGGGGTCTGTACAGAAATGGAGCATGTAAAACATGTTTTATGAGGTCTGTACAGTAAAGGAGAATGTAAAACATGTTTATAGAGTATGTACTGTAATGGAGTAAGTAAAACATGTTTATGGGGTCTGTACAGTAAAGGAGAATGTAAAACATGTTTATTGAGTATGTACAGTAAAGGAGAATGTAAAACATGTTTATTGATCATGTACAGTAATGGAGTAAGTAAAACATGTTTATGGGGTCTGTACAGTAAAGGAGAATGTAAAACATGTTTATTAAGTATGTACAGTAAAGGAGAATGTAAAACATGTTTATTGATCATGTACAGTAATGGAGTAAGTAAAACATGTTTATGGGGTCTGTACAATAAAGGAGAATATAAAACATGTCTATTGGGTCTGTACAGTAAAGGAGAATGTAAAACATGTTTATGGGGTTTGTACAGTAATGGAGTATGTTAAACATGTTTAATGAGGTTTGTACAGTAAAGGAGAATGTAAACCATGTTTATTGAGTATGTACAGTAATGGAGAATGTAAAACATGTTTTATGGGGTTTGTACAGTAAAGGAGAATGTAAAACATGTTTATTGAGTATGTACAGTAAAGGAGAATGTAAAACATGTTTATTGGGTCTGTACAGTAAAGGAGAATGTAAAACATGTTTATGGGGTCTGTACAGTAAAGGAGAATGTAAAACATGTTTTATGAGGTCTGTACAGTAAAGGAGAATGTAAAACATGTTTATTGAGTTCGTACATTAATGGAGAATGTAAAACATGGTTTTTAGGGTCTGTACAGTAAAGGAGAATGTAAAACATGTTAATTGAGTATGACTACAGTAAAGGAGAATGTAAATAATGTTTATTGGGTCTGTACAGTAAAGGAGAATGTAAAACATGTTTATTGGGTCTGTACAGTAAAGGAGAATGTAAAACATGTTTATTGAGTATGTACAGTAAAGGAGAATGTAAAACATGTTTATTGGGTCTGTACAGTAAAGGAGAATGTAAAACATGTTTATTGGTTCTGTACAGTAAAGGAGAATGTAAAACATTTTTATGGGGTCTGTACAGTAAAGGAGAATGTATAACATGATTATTGGGTCTGTACAGCAAAGGAGAATGTAAAACATGTTTATTGGGTCTGTACAGTAAAGGAGAATGTAAAACATGTCTGTACAGTAAAGGAGAATGTAAAACATGTTTATGGGGTCTGTACAGTAAAGGAGAATGTAACACATGTTTATTGGGTCTGTACAGTAAAGGAGAATGTAAAACATGTTTTTGGGTTTTGTACAGTAATGGAGTAAGTAAAACATGTTTATGGGGTCTGTACAGTAAAGGAGAATGTAAAACATGTTTATTGGTTCTGTACAGTAAAGGAGAATGTAAAACATGTTTATTGGGTCTGTACAGTAAAGGAGAATGTAAAACATGTTTATTGAGTTTGTACAGTAATGGAGTATGAAAAAACATGGTTTTTAGGGTCTGTACAGTAAAGGAGAATGTCAAACATATTTATTGAGTATGTACAGTAATGGAGTAAGTAAAACATGTTTATGGGGTCTGTACTGTAATGGAGTATGTAAAACATGTTTTTGGGGTCTGTACAGTAATGGAGTAAGTGAAACAAGTTTTATGGGTTTTGTACAGTAATGGAATATGTAAAATATGTTTTTGGGGTCTGTACAGTAATGAAGTAAATTAAATAAGTTTTAAGGGGTTTGTACAGTAATAGAGTATGTAAAATATGTATCGTAGGGTTTGCACAGTAAGGTTGTATGTAAAAATATTTATATATACAGTCATGCAGTGTACAATGATCTTTTGTAGAGTAGGTTTATATATAGCAGTATAATGAATGAATGAATGGTGTTTTACGGCACGTCGACACATAAATAATAGCAGTATAAGGTTTATAATTCAGTGTATACATGATGTTGGTTTATACATAGCAGTATAAGGTTTATAATTCAGTGTATACATGATGTAGGTTTATATATAGCAGTATAAAGTTTATAATTCAGTGTATACATGATGTAAGTTTATACATAGCAGTAAATGGTTTATAATTCAGTGTATACATGATGTAGGTTTATATATAGCAGTATAAGGTTTATAATTCAGTGTATACATGATGTAGGTTTATATATAGCAGTATAAGGTTTATAATTCAGTGTATACATGATGTAGTTTATACATAGCAGTAAATGGTTTATAATTCAGTGTATACATGATGTAGGTTTATACATAGCAGTAAATGGTTTATAATTCAGTGTATACATGATGTAGGTTTATACATAGCAGTATAAGGTTTATAATTCAGTGTATACATGATGTAGGTTTATACATAGCAGTAAATGGTTTATAATTCAGTGTATACATGATGTAGGTTTATACATAGCAGTAAATGAGTTTATAATTCAGTGTATACATGATGTAGGTTTATGCATAACAGTATAAGGTTTATAATTCAGTGTATACATGATGTAGGTTTATACATAGCAGTAAATGGTTTATAATTCAGTGTATACATGATGTAGGTTTATACATAGCAGTAAATGGTTTATAATTCAGTGTATACATGATGTAGGTTTATACATAGCAGTAAATGGTTTATAATTCAGTGTATACATGATGTAGGTTTATACATAGCAGTAAATGGTTTATAATTCAGTGTATACATGATGTAGGTTTATACATAGCAGTAAATGGTTTATAATTCAGTGTATACATGATGTAGGTTTATACATAGCAGTAAATGGTTTATAATTCAGTGTATACATGATGTAGGTTTATACATAGCAGTAAATGGTTTATAATTCAGTGTATACATGATGTAGGTTTATACATAGCAGTAAATGGTTTATAATTCAGTGTATACATGATGTAGGTTTATACATAGCAGTATAAGGTTTATAATTCAGTGTATACATGATGTAGGTTTATACATAGCAGTATAAGGTTTATAATTCAGTGTATACATGATGTAGGTTTATATATAGCAGTATAAGGTTTATAATTCAGTGTATACATGATGTGGAATGCGGTTTATTCACCCTGATATGGAACACATTAAAACTTTACATGGATTTACATGGATTATCATTCATTTTAAGTGAAAAAAACCCACAACACTGATGAATTAAAATCAGTAAAAATTTGAGATATCAAGAAGGGATACTTAGAGTTCTTAAAAAAGAGTAAAATTCTGAATATGGATTTGGACAAAACACACAGGTGAACTGACAGATGCACAGACAGACGGACAAAGAGCATAAAAACAGAAAATATTAATGTTCAACAAGATCTCCTATTTAGTATTAAAGGACACAGTTACAACATTGTGGCATTAACATAATCTATATATAGAAGTGGGGGCTGTTACATGTAATGGATAAAGTGTTGGCCACTAATGTCAGAGTTGCTGGTTCAAGCTCCAGTTCAACCTGATGCCTCCCATAAAACAACACTCAGTACTCAGGTTCTACCCAGGAAGTGGACTCAAGTGGTTTACATGGCTGTGAGCTTTCATCCCATGCAAGCTAAAATAAATTAGTAAAATCTAATATATAGAATGAATTTAAAATTAATAGAGTTACATGATACTGCATATCTAAAATCTAAAATAAGAAAACACATGTCTGGCAGCATGAGATGTAGCATTCAAAAACCACAACCAACACAATAGCGTAATCATAATTGACATGTAGAATAACTTTATAATAGATAGGCTACTAGTCTCTCAATTTCATAAATAAAATAAAATTTACGTCACAATGTGAAAAAGTAGAAAAGTATTAAAGCAGTTCTACCATTTAAGAGTGCCAGTGTGGCAAGTGTCACAAAACCTTGCTGACCAATTCAGTACTTTTATGTACCAAGTTGTTTGATCAAATCTACTTTTCAAATAATTTATGGAGTAAAGCAACAGTTATTAATGCATAACATGTGCACATAGCTGCTAAAACTGTTTGCTATCAGCACAGCATTGTAAAAGTGCCAGTAATCTGATAAATGATTTAGGTATAATATATCTCTATATTGTTTGGAAAATAGAAACAGTGCAATGGTTTCAATAACATATTAATATTTAGATAATGCTTTTAATGAATATGCATGAGGTCTTTCATAATACACTATTTTACCAAGGACTGTGGATAGCTAGTATTAAAATTATTTACAAAAACCTGCCTTTTCTCTCTATTGAAAAAAATACAAAAATATGTATTTGATAAGCTTCTCTTTAATTTGTTTATTAAAAACAAAGCTTTATGTAAGTAGATGCTGTAAAAACACTTAGTTTTATTTTAAGATAGTTGTAGAGATTTATCTTGATAATCTTGAATATAAAACAGTTTACTATTCTTAATCAAAGTCATCAGTTGATGTGTAATAATTATGATAATATAAAAATAATGTTAAAAACAAAAAAATTACGGTTCTGGTGATATAATAATGTTAATGAAATTAAAAAAGATAATGACAAAATAACAAAAAAGTAAAAACATTAATTAATTATAATAAGAATAATAAAAGTAATAATGATAAAAGTAGAATAAAAATAATAAAAGTAATGGAGCGGTTCTTGTTTCCACATTTCAACCATTTTTGTGGGAACTACGGTAATCCAAGTTGTTCTTTGATTTTTCCACATTTCTTCCAAGATTGTGGGAACTACGGTAATCCAAGTTGTTCTTTGATGTTTCCACATATTTCCATTCTTGTGGGAACTACGGTAATCCAAGTTGTTCTTTGACGTTTCCACATTTTTTCCACGTTTATGGGACCTACATTATTGTGAATTGATCTTTCATTTTTCAACAGTCCATTCATTTTTGTGAGAACTATGATAATCAAGCTGTTCTTCTTTGTTTCCGCATTCCTTCCATTTATGTGGGAACTATGGTAATTGAGTTTTCTTCTTTGTTTCCACATTCCTTCCATTTATGTTGGAACTATGGTAATTGAGTTGTTTTTCTTCGTTTCCACATTCCTTCCATTTATGTGGGAACTATGGTAATTGAGTTGTTCTTTGTTTCCACAATCCTTTCATTTATGTTGGAACTATGGTAATTGAGTTGTTTTTCTTCGTTTCCACATTCCTTCCATTTATGTGGGAACTATGGTAATTGAGTTGTTCTTTGTTTCCACAATCCTTTCATTTATGTGGGAACTACAGTAATTGAGTTGTTCTTTTTTGTTATCACCTTCCTTACATTTTTGTGGGAACTACGGTAATTAAGTTGTTGTTTTTTGTTACCACCTTCCTTACATTTTTGTGGGAACTACAGTAATTGAGTTGTTCTTTTTTGTTACCACCTTCCTTACATTTTTGTGGGAACTACGGTAATTAAGTTGTTGTTTTTTGTTACCACCTTCCTTACATTTTTGAGGAATCTGTGGCTATTGAGTTGCTCTTTTTGTTTCCACATTCCTTCCATTTTTGTGGAAACTATGGTAATTGAGTTGTTCTTTCTTGTTTTCACATTCCTTCCATTTTTGTGGGAACTATGGCAATTGAGCTGTTCTGTCTGTTACCACCTTCCTTCCATTTTTGTGGGAACTACAGCAATTGAGTTCCTTCCATTTTTGATTCAATATTCCTTCCATTTTTGTGGAAACTATGGTAATTGAGTTGTTCTTTCTTGTTACCACAGTCCTTCCATTTTTGTGGGAACTATGACAATTGAGTTTTTCTTTCTTGCTTCCACATTCCTTCCATTTTTGTGGAAACTTAAGAGTTTTCAAGCTACTCTTTCTACTGTTATTTCTCTAGTTACCCCATGCCATCTAAGATGTTATATGAAATACAAATATAAAAATAATAAATAATAATAATAATAATTACAACAATTATTAATAAAGGATAATAATAAACACAACAAAGGGGGCTACAGTAGTTCAAGCTCCTCATTGTTCTGCTTGTTTCACATTTCCTTGTTTTGTTTTAGTGGGAACTATGCCAACTAAAGCTACTGTTTGTACTGAATGTTTGTCACTCAATGTGTCATAGGTATTAATAGTGTAAAAATGATATATAAAATAATTAAAGCAATGAATAGTACAATAAAAACTAAGAACCGGTACAACAAGGACAGTTATAATGATAAAAAAGTTATTTTCTAGCCAGTCTCGGCTTGTTTTGTTGGCAACATGTCCAACTGTCAATCAAGGGGTTATGTGATGATGTACACCATGAATCTCCTAACTCTGATTATGTGGGAAGTAGTCCATGACTTTCAGATAAAATGTGTATCAAGCCTAACTCACTTACTATGTATTGAATCCCAGGAATGATGGTTTAGTAATTATTATATAAGGCCCATAACCATTTTTGTTGAGCCTGTTTGTAAGTGAGCTTACCTTAGCTGCCACAATTGTGGTTTGGTAAATGTGCGTACGTCTGTCCGATCTTGTCTGGACATAACTTTCTCATGTATAGAGGAATTTTGAAGTATTAATGAAATGTGTCACTTACAAGACATCGAGTCTGTAACTCAAAGGCAGAGGTCCAACTTGGAAGTTCATGCAGGTCAGAAATAGGTACATTTTTTCATGTTTGCTCCATATCTTCTAAATGTAACCACCTTAAAGAATTAGAAACAAGTTGGCACCAACATTCACCATAATAAGACAATGTGTTGCAAGACCAATTGTAGTAAATCAAAGGTCAAGGTCACACTTAGATGTTCAGGTCTGTAATGGGTACAATAGTTCATGTCCGCTCCATCTTGTAAATCATTTGACAGGTTTTAAAATATAAAATTTGTTCACAATAACTGGATAATAGGTTTTTCCATAGCATTAAAGTCAAGGTCACACATTGAGTTTTAAGGTCAGAAATAGATATTTCAGATATAGGTTCAATTTTGGTGTCTACTCCATAATCTTGTAAACCTCTTAACAAATTTTTAAAAAAAAAACATGCCATAATTGTTCAGCATATTGAGAAAAATGTTCATGTGCAGGTTTGTACTGGTGACTTGACATTTTTACTCTTCAGCATCTTATTGGTTATAGTGACTTATTTATAAGATAAATGGCTGTGCTGTTGTGGTGGTAGTCTCAATCAGCATCTTGTGTTGAAGATGCATTTTACTATTTCTGGTATTCAGTCAATTTATTATCCCCATGTAGTGCTGGGTGGTCACTGGAGGCCTGCAGAATAGCACTACTGTGAAGCCCAGTGCATGTCGTAAAAGGCGACAAAATTTGGGCACCGTAAAATCTCTATCAACTGCCTCCAAAGACCTCATATTTTTTTAAAAGGTGGGTGTATTTTTTTAACAGTGTTTTTCTTGTAAATAGATCAAAGTAACATGGAATTAAAGTAGTTTTGAATTTTCAAAAAATAAATGCTGGGCCCAGTTAGCTCAGTTGGTAAGACATCTAACTATCAATTCAGGGGTCATGAGTTCGAATCCCTACCAGCCAGAGTTTCCATGAGGACTGATATACAACATGCATCTCATAGTTTTTTGTCTCTCACCGCTGTTTCAATTGGAAGTTATCCATTTTTTGCAGAGATGGGTGTGCTTTAGTACTGGTTAACCTTCCAGGATCCCTGGAAAGAGTAGTTAGGTTAACTGATCATCTGTTAGTCCTCGATGATATGAAAAGGAAGCTAAATATTTAAACAAATAAATAAAAAAACATTAGGAAGCTTTCATTATAGAGTTATAGAGGGGGTATTTGATAGGGAGTTTACGGTAGTTTCTGGATTACTTACTCATGCAACAAACGGACAAAATGATCGTAAGGTTACATCCAGGTTTTAAAATTGAAATAATAAATATGAAATAGCAAAAAATATTTTTTACTGAAATAGGAATTATAAGATACATATTTTTACAACTTTAAAACACCTTGATCTAAATTTGATCTTGTTAATTTACTTGGTAATAATGTTTATTATAAAGGATATTATAATTAGTAATTTTTCATTACATTATTTATTATCCTGATTTTTTTATCAATATACCATTCGTATGGCTTAATTGCCTTGTGTCCCTTTAATACATGTGTAAGTGTAATCCAGAAACTTTATTGTTTTATTTGTACTGAAGAAAGCGTGTATTGGTCATATCTAAAATATAAAATACAATTATATGTCAAACTGGAGATGTAGCATTGAAAAGTCAAAGCCACCACAACAGCATAAACACAATCAAGATGTTAAATAACTTTAATAGATAGAATAATAATAATAGTAATGATAATAATAGTAATAATAAAAATAATAATAATGATAATTATAATGATGATGATGATAATAATTATAATATTAATATTAGTAATGATAATGATAAAAAAATAAATAATAATAATGATGATAATAATGATAATGATTATAATGATAATGATAATGATAATGATAATGATTATAATGATGATGATGATGATAACAATGAGAACAATAATGATCATAATAATGTCTTTATTTTAAGAAAGTAAAAACTTTTTTAGATCATACAATTAAACATTAAACCTTTCTACTGTATGGCCTAAATCTAATCAACATAAAGATTATACAAACAATCAGAAGAAATGTTCAGCACATTTAACCCTTTACTCCATAGATACGCGTTTTCTGCACCAATCACAGAAGGCCTTTGAAAACAGTGCAGGAAGAGTTCAGATTGCTTGTAACGAGCAATCTGAACACTTCCTGCACTGTTTTCCACTCTGTCAGTTAATATAAACATAATTCACCCATTGCTGATACATGGAGAATTAATGCTTTCAATTTGGAAGAGTCCAAGAAAATGCTTATGGAGCAAAGGGTTAAGCAATTGAAAAAGAAAACTATATACAAGTTATAACAGAGCAAACACCTGTTTAAGATTCTTACATTTAGCTGTTAAACAAATATATTCTATTATTACTCTTAAATGAATGTTATGAAGATAATAAACATATTCGTACTGGAATAGAATTCCAAACAATTATGCCTACATAAGTAAATGGATGTTTTAAAACTTCAGTTTTTGATTCAATGTGTACAATATCTTTACATAGTTAATCTCAATTTTTCAGAAGTAAATATATATTTCTAAATAAATAGAACAAAAACACCTTGTCTAGCTTGATAATTGAATATAGACTAGCGAACTTGCCAAGATTTAAAGTAGAACTATATTACTAGTATTTAAGATTATATTAGCATGGCTGACAAATGTTACCATATAAAGATTGTTGACCAATTCAATATTTTGATGAACAAAGTTTGTGTAATAAAAATTACTTTTCAAATAATGTATGGAGTAAAGCAGCAATTACAAATGCACCAGGTGTGCCAATAGCTGTTGGCTATCTGCACAACATTGTAAAGTGCCAGTTGTCCTCAAACTGATTTTGGTATACTATAATTATCTCTCAGTTATATTGGTTGGAAAGTAAAATCTAGCAAAAGTTGAATTTATAAATATATAAATGTTTAAATAATGCCTTTATTTGATATACATGGGCTCTATAGTACACTATTACACCAACGGTTGTCACCAGGTAGAAAACTTATAGCAATGGAGTTATTAAATATTTAACTAATTACTAAAATTAGCTTTTTCTCTTTATGGAAAACATAATGAACTTAATTTGTTTAATTCATCAATTTAAAACAACAATTTTTGTAGATAAAATTATGTCAAATGCTTTACTAGCAAAATTGCCTCACAGTTTTGGCTTGCATACTTAAGTTCTGCAGATACAAAGGTTCTAGAACCAATTTGATTTGTCTTTCAAATATGCAAATTGATTCTGGAATCTTAGTATGGGAGTTTTTAATTAAAAATATATAAAAATACAAAAAAATCGAACAGATTTATACAAGCCAACTCTGTTGTGTTATAGTTACTTCGAGAAAAGAAACTCGATTAATATGAATCATTAATTTAAACACATTATCCTTTTGCTGATAATATTTCAGACCAAAATTGTTGTGGGTGTTAATTAGGAAAGAGTGTTTTATGCGGGTGTTAATTAGGAAAGAGTGATTTATGTGGGGGGAATATGGTATTAGCTGAGCACTGGAGTTAGAGGTGACGGGTTTGATCCTTGACTTAAAGAAAATGTAGAATAATATTGAAGTTTTAAAAAACAGAAATAGAACTGACAGAAATAAATTAATAATAATGAATATTATGAATAAGATAATGATATTATGAATATTAATGCATTATTTAGAACAAAGAATAGTATACATTATTTGAAAAGTGATTTTTATTTAACATACTTCGTTCATCAAAATATCAACAATCTTTATATTGTGACATTTACCAGCCATGCTATTGTAATCTTCAATACAAGTAATATAGTTCTACTTTAAATCTTGACAATTTCACTAGTCTATATTCATTTATCCAGCTAGAAAATGTGTTAATTGAAATGGATATAAGGAAAAGCGAGAAAAATAATAATGGAGTGCTAAAATGAAAACAGTAGCATGAGATACAATTGGCAGAAGTAAGTGAATAAATGAATACTAATGAATAAAATGAATAACTGATAATTATAAATAACATAACTAACATGAAAAACAGAATTTGAATAAGGAAATAATAAATATTGAAGGCAATAAGATATTCAATAATATGACAAATGAATAATGATAGCAAGAATAAATTAGATAAATACGCCAATAATAAATGAATAATGATAGTAATAGGAACAATCTTATAATAATAATAATAATAGGAATAAACAAGTAATAGTAGGAATAAGCAAACAATAATAGGAAATAATAGGAATAAACAAATAATAATAAGAATAAACAAGTAATAATAGGAATAAGCAAATAATAATGGGAAATAATACTAGGAATAAACAAATAATAATAAGAATAAACAAGTAATAATAGGAATAAACAAAAATAATAGGAATAAACAAGTAATAATAGGAATAAGCAAATGATAATAGGAAATAATAATAGGAATAAACAAAAAATAATAGGAATAAACAAGTAATTATAGGAATAAGTAAATATAATAGGAATAAGCAAATAATAATAAGAATAAACAAATAATGTGAATAAGCAAATAATAATAGTAGTAAAACAAATAATAATAGTAATAAAACAAATAATAATAGGAATAAACAAGTAATAATAGGAATAAGCAAATAATAATAGGAAATAATAATAGGAATAAACAAATAATACTAGGAAATAGTAATAAGAATAAACAAGTAATAATAGGAATAAGCAAATAATAATGTGAATAAGCAAATAATAATAGTAATAAAACAAATAATTATTGGAATAAACTAATAATAATAGGAATAAACAAGTAATAATTAAACGAATCATAACAAAAAAAGAAAAGAAAATGTGTGCAGTGTAGAAAAAAGGTTGAATTTGAATATGCTGGTAATAGAAAAAAGAAATAAACTTATCGAGAAAATATTTAAAATAATAAAAGATTCAATGTTATATAATATGTGACCTAAATAGAAAACAAATGGGATTATTAAATGGGAAATAAAGGAGTATGTGGGAAGAAAACATGAAAATGAATAATAATAATTTACTTAGGAAATAGAAACACAATGCATTCTGAAATGTTATACTTGTACCAGCACATATTACATATTACAGTCAACCCTGTCTTAAGCAGCCTATCATGGGATTTAGAAGAAGCAAGAGTTGTCTTTTAATACAGGTTGTTGTTTAAAGCAGGTAATTCACTCTGAAAGCATATACATAGGAAATAACAAATGTGGCTGCTTAAGACAAATGGTTGCTTAATAGAGGTGCCCACTTATACAGGTATGACTGTATGTGCATATTTATATAGACACGAATTAATGATAAAGTAGTACATTACAATTCTGGTACAATTTTACAATATTCTAATTCAAGAATATGATTAGAAACTTAAGACATGTATATTTAAAATTTTAGATTGAAGACATACATGTATACTATTTGTTCCAGATGCTTTCTACAAATTAATTTAATGTATTCAGTGATGTTCATGTTAATTGAATCCTATATAATAACCATCCCCATACATTCCCCAGGGCTAGCCCGCCTATATACCCTCCCTATATACCCAAGGTCTGATCCCCATACCAACATGAACATTACAGGTGAAAAACATGATGGATATAATGATAAAAGTAATACATGTATGTCATTTTCTTTTGTGAGATGTTAAAAATATTGTATAAGAACAAATATTCTTGCATCAGAAGAAAAAAAAATGTAATAGCTGTGCAATTATTGTAATTATTTTATTGCAGAATACACACAAATAAAGATGTTATTGGTTGCTTATTTTTTGGCTATATGCATTTTTAGAATTATGATAAAATGAAAATAATCAGTAATAATAAAAAATAACAAACAAGAAGTAGGAAGTCAAAGGTCAAAGTTGAACTGAACACTAAACATAAAGTCATATGTAAACTGAGAGTGGCATAACAATATATTGTGTATAAAAGATGTTATCTAAATGTCATTAAATATTTTAGTCAACTAAGGATTTAAATTTTATTTAGGAAATTAACTTCAAAGCTTTAGAACTTCTTAAACCTGTTATAATAAAATTATCAGTAATAATGTATATAGATATTTAAATGAAAACTATCAAAAAAAATATCTTACAACTTAATTGTGTCTTGTACGCTGAATTGAACGTGTATAGTGACTTTTGTCATTCAAATATATGACCGGTTCTAACATCTTAGTATGGGTATTTCTAATTAAAATATATAAAATAAAAAAATGAACAGATTAGCATAAGTCAACTCTGTTATTGTAATAACTCCATTAATTTATCTCTGATCTAGTTGTTAGTGCATCTGACCATCAATCCAGGGGTTGTGAGTTTGAATCCCCACACGGCCACAGTATCTGTGATGATTGATATACAACATTGTACCTCATTATCATTGGTCTCTCATAGCTGATTCAACTGAAGAAGTGATCAATTACTTGGGAAGATGTGTGTGCTCGAGTACTGGTCAACCCTTCAGGACCCCAGGAAAGAGTGGTTAGGTTGACTGATTGTCAGTTAGCCCTCGATGGCATAAAGATGATGCTAAATATTTAAACAAACAAACAAACAAACAAACAAACAAACTGATCTTGTTGTAGAATGTCAGTTTAAGATACAGTTAGATGTAGGCTGGGTTGCACCCAATATTTGAAATAAGTACTTGCTGTCTTCAGCTTGATGCTTAAGGTGTTACACATTCAGATCATGTTTGAAGTGGCATGAAAAGAAAAAGAAACGTTACTACAGCCCAATTTTGATAGCTTTTTAAAGCAATTTAAATCATTCTTCCTTTATAATTTTTGGTCATAACTCACAATACATTAAATTCTATACTCTCACAGTTCTTGGTAAAATAGTTAGAATATTCATGCATATTCATTAAGTTAATCAAGCAAAAATAAGAATTATATTCAGGTGACTGTTGTATTTAAAATAAGAAAACAGGATACCAGCATTGTAACTAGACTATGTGCTGCAGGATACCAGCATTGGAACTAGACTATGTGCTACAGGATACCAGCATTGAACCTAGACTATGTGCTGCAGGATACCAGCATTGGAACTAGACTATTTGCTGCAGGATACCAGCATTGGAACTAGACTAAGTGCAGCAGGAGATTATCATTGTAATAACAAAGCGCTCCCAGCATCAATTAAAGGCAATTCAAATCACATTGTTTTAGTTACTAGCAACTGATTTGATAGAAAATCAATAAATGAAAAACTTTAAAAAGCTGAGGAAAGTTATATATCCCACTCCCCACCTGACATATTTAAAAAGATGGTGTGTGTTTAATAATCTAAAACATGTAAATTAAAGCATTTTTTCAGATGAAAATACCATTTCTGTGATATTAGCAAAGATAAGCCAGAATTACCATTTAAGTTAAACATTTTGGACATTTCAATAGGACTCTTTCATCTAAACTTATGTGTCAGAGCTTTTGTATGCCTGTTAACTCTTTCGGCGCCAAATTTCACACTATACACTAACTACTCTCAGTGCTAAATATTTTATTGGCGATTGCGATTTATAACAGTTTAATCTACTGTTAAAAGTCAAAACTATTTGATATATCTGAATGAAACTTTGCAAGCCTTATATTTATATTATCATCATTTAGAATATATCAAAGAATGTTTTTCTATCATTTGGCAATTTTCTGACAGATTTACCTGTTGAACAGGTAAAACTCATGGAAAAATAAGATCAGGTGCATCAAATGAAGCATAAAACTGATATTGCTCTATTTGTTTCCAGGATCCATTTCATATGCTCATGCATGACAAAAAAATGTCTCAAAAGTATAAAATATGATGTTTTTATTTGATCTATTTTCAATAATATCGCAAACTAATATCTAACTGCTGTCAACAGGTAATTATCTTGTGTTATCTCCCTTTGATTGCCATTTAAATCTGGATTATAATAAGGAACCTATTCAAAGTTGCTGTACAGTGACATTGGCGGCTCTCTGGTAAATATATATCTTAGTCGCTGTGTGGCAACATTGGCGTCGAAAGAGTTAAAGTGTCCAACTTTCGATTCAGTTGATAACATAAGTAATGGCATCATAGGATAAGAGGGACAAAGGACCATTTTCAGGTCTACTGGTTGAAGATTTGATTGGTTTATGGGATGTGTTTCTGTGTTTGGGTCTCAAGCACTCCTGTCATGCCATTCTCAACTTGACCTGGCCATCCGGCACCTGGGGCATTCTGTCTTGCCTGATGTCCAATGTTTATTATGCATGCATATCAATGCATGCATATTAATGCATGCTTATCAATGCATGCATTTTGCCATGTATTCACCTGAACTTCCAATTATCCTCCCCACAATCCCATTCTAAGTCTACTTACTTTGTTATTTGTAATACTTATATTATATTTTATGTTTTTAGACATATTTTATTGTATTTATACTTTATTTCTTTGTAATTCATGTCAAATATTATATATTTATTCATATTATTTTTAATATAATTTTATTTTGATGGACAGAAATATACAAATGATAAATTTACTGTTGCACCTTATCTGATTAAAGTCGCTATAACTATATAAGGACGTGATATTGCCCAGATATCACATCTTTAAAAAGACGAATATCAGAAAAAGTTGCAATGCTGAATGGATCTTATCGTGCATGTCTGTTCATCAAAAGACCCCTGGTATTTCATTTTATCTGTATTGTATTGTGTTGTGTTGTGTATTGTGTTGTATTTTATTGTGTTGTCTGTTGTGTGTTGTGTATTGTATTGTATTGTATTGTATTGTGCTGTGTTGTATTGTGTGTTGTGTTGTATTGTGTTGTGTTGTATTGTATTGTGTTGTGTTGTGTTGTGTGTTGTGTTGTATTGTATTGTGTTGTGTTGTGTTGTATTGTGTGTTGTGTATTGTGTTATATAGTATTGTATTGTGTGCTGTATATCATTTTATCTGTATTGTATTGTATTGTGTGTTGTATTTCCTTTTATCTTAATTGTATTGTATTGTATTGTAGCCTCTTGCATGTGTGATCTACCTTCTTATAAACTTCAAACTTGTAATAGCCCTATATCCATTTTATATGGTATGTCTCTCTCTCTCTGTATGATGTGTGTTTGTGTGCAAGCTCTCTCTCTCTCTCTCTCTCTCTCTCTCTCTCTCTCTCTCTCTGTGTGATGTGTAAGCATGTGAGCTTTCTCTCTCTCTCTCTGTATGATGTGTTTGCATGTGAGCTTTCTCTCTCTCTCTCTCTCTCTCTCTCTCTCTGTATAATGTGTTTGTGTGAGTGAGCTTGAGCTCTATCTGTATTGATTTGTTTGCTTGTGAGCTCTCTTTGTATGTTGTGTTTGTGTGTTAACTCTCTCTCTATGACATGAATGTGTTTGAGAGCTCTCTCTGTATGGTGTGTTTGCATGTGAGTTCTCTCTCTGTGTATGATGTGTTTGTGTTTGAGAGAAAGAGAGAGATGGACATTGAAACATAGGTACGGAAGGAGCATTCCGCAAGAGAATGTACGGACAGTGCTACTGGGGGGCATGAGTTATTGGTATCGATCAAAGAGATGACATTTCAGGGAAAAGATGCTGGAGACACTGACACAGAAACATGATCCCATGAGCCAATCTTGTCTTTGGCTGGTAGACCTGTAATGGTTTGTCCTTCCCTTTGTATTGCCATGATTTTGTTATCATTATGTTTTGAAAGTTAGACACCTAATGGGTTATATTAATTTGCGTACTTATCCTTAAACTGCTTTTTGACCACTTGGCCACTTTCAAGAAGCAACTGGAAAAATGGTATAAATTTCTTACATCCATTTGTAATAAATGATAATATAGCTTAATCTAAAAATAAATGGTCAAGACAGGATGGTCCTGCCATGCCACCTACAACAGGGAGGCAATTTGGGTCACCTTAAGGTGGCTGGGAGAAAAAGACAAAAAGTTTGCTTATTTGTAATTCAGGTATAGAACTACAAATGTCTAGGTAGGACACAGATTCCCCAGTATTATGTCAGTAAAGTTGAAAAGGGGCTGTAACATCTTGTAAAATTTGAAAAGCTTGTTAAATATCTGACCTGTACTTCGTAACTTTACAGCAACCAAGACCCTTTCAAAGGTAATTTTTATGTGAACGGAGTATTTTATTGAAAAGAATACTCTTTCCATAAAGAATTGTAAAAATATATTTTTTTTCAAACATGCGGTTAATCATTGCTTATTGAAATACAAATCATGTACAAGCCAATTTATGTAGAAACAAATGACAATTGTGTATTTACTGCACATCAAACACCTGGATTAAGCTGAATATATCTAAACTCTAGATAAATATATTATGTTTTCAGACCAAAATGTATAAAGTTAATGTAAATCATTAAATTTTATGAATATCAACATTAAATTTATGTAAAGCAATTAACTTTTCATTTTATTTCATTGATAAAGTCATGTTAATACATTATTTAGTTATTGTAAATCAATGTAAAGTTTATGTAAACATATATATAGTTATTGTGAATCCATGTAAAGTTCATGTAGATGCATATATAGTTATTGTGAAACCTATGTAAAATTCATGTAGATATGTATATAGTTATTGTAAATCCATGTAAAGCTCATGTAGATATGTATATAGTTCTTGTGAATCTATGTAAAATAGTTCTTGCGAATTAATGTAAAGTTCATGTGTAGCTAATCTTTATCTTACTCAGCAGTAATAACAATCAAAGTATGTTAAGTACTGAAACCTTGGCAAACACTGGTCAAGTAGAAATAAAATAATACAGTTTCTGTCAGATGTAGCCCAGAACATTATATAAGCAAACTGATGGAAAGTGATTTAGTAAAGGTTACTATTTACAAACTGTTGATGCGTGGGTACAGCAAAATACAGGACAACATTTTATGTTATTTGTTTAGAATGTTTTAACTAAAAAAAATCATCACAGAACTGGCGTTTAAATTTTGTATACAAAATTGAATAGTCAAGTTGAATTATAATATATTTCACAGAAAGTTGATGTCCCAGATGACACATATTTAAAAAGATCAATCTTGAAGTTTTCAGCACATCATTAGCTTAGACTCGATATATATACTATAACTACTATATATGTATATATTGTTTGAATAATACAAATAATATAAGATATAACAAAAAATTATTGCTAGATATTTGCAAAGATACAATTGCATTTACATGTATGGACAAATCATTTATGTTTTGTCCTTTTTTTTTAAAATCTATTTTTATGGGATAGTTGTTTATAAAGTTCTCTAAGAAAAGAAATAATATAGCTAGTGAAATGAATAAAAAAATTGTTGGCACCTGCAGGATTCGACCCCAGGTCACCTGGGCAACATAATCAGCTTATTAAATATATGAAGACTAAAAGAATAAGCAATTTATCAAATAACAAAAACAATATTAGAAACTAAAATAGAATAATTGGTGATTCGGAACTCAACCATGGAACAACTTCATGGACATCCTTTGGTTTTTGAAATTTGTTATTATTTATAGAAAATCTGTCGTACAAAGTTTCAAAACATGACTATTAAACCCTGGTAAACTTGCAGAGGTAAAGAGCTATTGAAACTAAACATGAAATTTGTTTTATATTAAAAAGCAACTACCATAATGGTGTCAGGATGTAATATTTGAGTGAAGCGGCATGAAACACCTTGCCCAATTTTACGAATCCAACTGAGGAGTTACAAATGACAGAATGTTGAAGAAATTATAATTTTGATAACATAATGACTGATAAGTCTTATTAGGCTTGGTATAATCCTTAGCATTTATCAAAATATTTGCTAATGTTGTAAACTTAACTACTTCATTGTCAGCGTATAAGTTTTAAAGATTTATCTTCAATGGTTTTCATGGAAAAGTAATTACAGAAAAAGGGAACTAATTCTGTCAACAAACAACCCAAAGTAATGCCCTTGTGCACGACACGCCACCTCCGAGTATTTATCTTAGGTTTTTTTTAAATCGTACTTAAGGCAAGAGGGAGGACAAAAAGAGGACAAAGTTGTGACTACTAGCCAGGTTATACGTGGACAGCTTGTTTAAAATGTAGATATGTCATCATATCCGATGAGTTGTCCGTCTCTGGAGATGCATTAAAAAAAATCATCAAAAGGCACCTCAGTGACACGTAACATGCCCCACTAAGCAACTTCAGGCTCCTCCAATTTTTTCTAGCAGGGATTATCACATATTTTCACATTTGTTAATTGCCATTTATTTTCACTAGTGTCAT
The DNA here is from genome assembly GCA_029582155.1 of Panopea generosa. Lineage (NCBI taxonomy): Eukaryota > Metazoa > Mollusca > Bivalvia > Adapedonta > Hiatellidae > Panopea > Panopea generosa. Next base: position 53,507,698 of record CM055898.1, read on the forward strand.
ATTCTACTGATGTTTTGTCTATGTGGTGTGGATCACTCAAGTAACTCTATAGCTTGATGGTCAACAAAATGATTTACTATTGACAAAAGTCTGATCAGGGTGTACATTGTTTGACTCTCAATCTAAATTATAATGCAATTGTCCACAACATAGATAGAATAGTATTTTATAGACAATTATAGAAGTTAAGTGTTAATTATACAAGTCTGTGTTTCTTAATTAATGGAGTTTTAAGATTTCTTATTGTTTAAATTCATTAACATACTTCAATAAGATGTACATATTGTATAAATATTATTTTGATTAATTATTAGTTTATACATTATTAATTTATATATATTATATACCAACTACAATGTATTATATTTTACTTTACAATCTACATATGTATATATTATATTTCACATTATAATGTACATATGTATATATTATATTTCACATAACAATCTACAAAATGTATATATTATATTTCAAATGTATATCTTCCTCCACCAATAAAATTGAATATATAACCTGAAATGTGTTGAAAATGGCATTAAACTCTGGAAGCTTGAATGTACCTGAAACTATTTAAGTTGGCAACTAATTAGGATCACACCTAAATAAATTTATATAAACAGTGAATCCATATATGAACAGTGGGTTGATATATGAACAGTTGGGCCATATATATGAACAGTGGGTTTGTATATGAACAGTTGGGCAAAATATACGAACAGTGGGTCCCTATATGAACAGTGGGTCTGTATATGAACACTAGGTCTGTATATGAACAGTGGGTCTGTATATTAACAGTAGATCTGTATATGAACAGTGAAACCATATATGAACAGAAGGTTCATATATGAACAGTGGGGCCGTATATGAACAGTGGGTTCGTATATGAACAGTAGGTATGTATATGAACAGTGGGTCCATATATGAACAGAAGGTTCATATATTAACAGTGGGGCCGTATATGAACAGTGGGTCTGTCTATGAACAGTGGGTTTGTATATGAACAGTGGGTCTGTATATGATCAGTGGGTCCATACATGAACAGCAGGTCTGTATATGATCAGCGGGTCCATATAATGAACAGTGGGTCCGTATATGAATAGTGGGTCTGTATAATGAACAGTGGGTCTGTATATGAACAGTGGGTCTGTATATGAAAGTCTGTATGTGAACAGTGGGTTTGTATATGAACAGTTGGTTGGTATATGAACAGCGGTTGGATTATGAACTGTGGGTCTGTTTATGAACAGCGGGTCTATTTATGAACAGCAGGTATGTAAATGAACAATGGGTCTAAATGAACAGTGGGTCAGTAAATAAACAGTTGGTCTGTAAATGAACATTGGGTCAGTAAATGAACAGCGGGGTAGGTATATGAACAGTGAGTTTGTAAATGAACAGTGGGTTCGTAAATGAACAGCAGGTCTGTAAATGAACAGCGGGTCCATAAATGAACATTGGGTCAGTAAATGAACAGCGGGTCGGTATATGAACAGCGGGTTCATAAATAAACAGTTGGTCTGTAAATGAACAGCAGGTCTGTAAATGAACATTGGCTCAGTAAATGAACAGTGGGGTCGGTATATGAACAGCGGGTTCTTAAATAAACAGTGGGTCTGTAAATGAACAGCAGGTCCCTAAATGAACAGTGGGTCCATAAATGAACAGCGGGTCCATAAATGAACATTAGGTCAGTAAATAATATTGGGTCTGTAAATGAACAGCAGGTTGGTATATGAACAGCGGGTCTGTTTATGAACAGCAGGTCTGTAAATGAACACTGGGTCTGTAAAGGAACAGTGGGTCTGTCTATGAACAGTTGGTTCGTATATGAACAGTGGGTCTGTATATGAACAAAGGGTCCATATATGAACAGCAGGTCTGTATATGAACAGCAGGTTTGTATATGAACAGCGGGTCCATATAACGAACAGTGGGTCTGTATAATGAACAGTTGGTCCATATATGAACAGTGGGTCTGTATATGAAAGTCCGTATGTGAACAGTGGGTTTGTATATGAACAGTTGGTTGGTATATGAACAGCGGTCGGATTATGAACTGTGGGTCTATTTATGAACAGCAGGTCTGTAAATGAACAATGGGTCTAAATGAACAGTGGGTCAGTAAATGAACAGTGGGTCTGTAAATGAACATTGGGTCAGTAAATGAACAGCGGGGTAGGTATATGAACAGTGAGTTCGTAAATGAACAGTGGGTTCGTAAATGAACAGCGGGTCGGTATATGAACAGCGGGTTCATAAATAAACAGTTGGTCCGTAAATGAACAGCAGGTCTGTAAATGAACAGCGGGTCTGTAAATGATCATTGGGTCAGTAAATGAACATTTGGTCAGTAAATGAACAGTGGGTCAGTAAATTAACAGTGGGTTCGTAAATGACCAGCGGGTCTGTAAATGAACAGCGGGTCGGTAAATGAACATTGGGTCAGTAAATGAACATTGGGTCAGTAAATGAACACTGGGTGTCAACCTAGTCTGTAGTATGGACTCTCTCGATTGGGTCCAGTAACTACCAATGTTGGGAAAGCTGCATTTGCGCACATTGATGGGTCAGTTGCTTCAACAGAAAATTTGATTACGTCACAGTTAGCGTTCAATTGCTATGAATTGTGGGACAGGCATAGAATTCGCTACTTTTTCATTGGTGGTTAATAGACTTGATTGGGGAGATGTCAGGTTCTGTGATAGACTAATGTCAACCTGGCTCAAAATTGTTCATGAAATGTGAAATCTTAAACTTAATTAAACTTATACAGTAGTTATAATACCACATTTCACAACATAAACTGACCCAATCATATAAATAACAGTGAACATACAGTCGAACCTGTGTAAGCGGTCACCTTTTTTAAGCAGCTACTTGTCTATAGCAGCCATTTTTGCAAATTCCCATTTCTAAGCTAAAATTAATCTGTATTAAGCAACAATTTCTGATTAATTGACTGGTCGACTCTATTTCCCACAGATTTTGGAAGTAGCCACTGGAGTGACATAATACATGGAGTAGAAATTGTTAAAAGATATATTCGTGATTATAAATTAGCTAACAATTAACTTATTGTTTCAATCTGGGAAAGAAATAATGGCAGATCCTGATCTGTTTGGTTGGCGACTATGGAAATGAATAAAACTGGAGAAAAGTTCAAGTTCACTGTATATTAATCAAGTACACAATATTTGCATACTTTATTCAGAAACTGTTGATTTTGCAACATTATTTTTACAAGGAAGGTGTAATCTAGACAGTTTTTATCAAGGCTGTATTAATTTTCAGCCATATAATGGTGTTAAAATTTAGACTGGTCAACCGTGATATTTTCTTGTTTTAACCAGGTGTGGATTTCTAGTTTCACCCTGTTATGTATCTTTCTTTTTTTTTTCTGGTTTAATTCTATTATATATTTCTGGTTCATTTCTTGCTTTAACCTGTTATTAATTAATGGTTCTTATTGCTGGTTTTAACCTGCGGTGGATTTATGGTTTTCATTTCTGATTTTAACCTGTTATTGATTTCTGGTTTTAACCTGCTTTGGATTTATGGTTTTCATTTCTGGTTTTAATCTGTTATGGATTGATGGTTTTCATTTTTGGTTTTAAACAGTTATGGATTGATGGTTTTCATCTTTGGTTTTAACCAGTTATGGATTGATGGTTTTCATTTCTACTTTTAACCTGTTGTGGATTTAAGTTATTTTCTGGTTTTGATTATGTACCAGTGACTTTTTAAAAGATATCTGGTTTTAATTTGTTACAGTATGCATTTCTGCACTCTCTTGCCATTTATCTTGATAGATTTCTGTTTTTATGCACCTGCCATTTTCAATCGGGGGCATATAGTTTCACCGCTGTCTACATATGTACATTCATACATCCCATACGTACGTATGAAAATGGATTCCAACTCAATATATCTTTAGTTTTAATGAACAGATTAAAATTTGGTGTGTGTCTCTTAACATTCAAGGAATACAGGTCAAGTTCGTTTGTTGCTTTGGTCTGTTAATTTTTTATGGAGTTTTGCTCCTTTTCTGACTTAGATTATTGACAAATGTCAAGAAATTGGTTTCCGCTTGATATCTCTTGAAGGATTGGATGGATTTGATTCATATTTGGAAGAAAGATGTATGGTGATAAACTACAGCTCAAGTTTGATTTCTGCCAAAGTCCCTGCATATTATTTAGGTGTTCTAAGCTCTGATTGGCTGATAGTTTCTGATCTCTAAAGTGTTTATTCATGATCTGATTTTGACAAAAATTTATATTTGGCTTTATATCAACAAGACCCAGGTCAGGTTTGACAATGAATGGAATTGGCGTATATTAATGAGGTGATCTGGACCGATTTTGATAAAACTTGATATTTGGCTTTATTTTATTCTTATTTGTTTTACTTTGATTGTGAAACAAGTTTTACAACTAGACAAATCATGCTCAAAGTCTTCATGGGTATAACCAGTACAAAGCATATGCGGAAAAAATGTCTTGCTCAAGGACACCACACATAGCCATAGCGGAGGATCCAACCCATGACCCTCCGATCATGGGTTCTGTGCTCTACCACTAGACCATGTGCTCCTTGCTTTATTGATATCTACAATGTAGTTACAAAGCGGGGGCATCTGGTCCCTTGGACATATTTCTAGTTAATATCTGGTTTTAACCTATTATGGATTTCTGGTTTTATTTTGTTATGTATTTCTCTTCTATTGACCTGATTTTAAAACGTTATGGATTTTTGGATTTTCCTTGTTATATATGTCTTGTTTTTTATTTCTGTTTTTTATACCTGTTATTGGTTTCTGTTATTTTAATTGGTTATTTATTTCTGTTTTTGACCTGTTAAAGATTTCTGATTTTAACCTGTTAAGGATTTCTGGTTTTTAATCTGTTATTCATTTCTGTTTTTGATTTCTGATTTTAGCATAATTTCCTTTAAGGTTTAATCTGTTATATAATTTTGAATTTGATTTCTTGTTTTACAATTTTACTTGTGTCTATCGACCAAAATCTCACACTTCCTTTAAATCATAACTTAACTTGCATAGTGATTTTGTTACGAAATAGTTTCATTTAATTTCTGGAGAAACTAACTGATCAAATCATTAGAATAATATGTACAGCTAAATGTTATAATATGGTACCTATATCACAAGTTGAATACAATAATGAGGAATCAGAACAATTAGTACAACAGTGAGAAGTTGCTCCATGGCTAAGTGGTATAATTTAACACACTGTTTCTCTCATCCTTACAGTCGTGGGTTCGGTCCAACTCTGTCCATTGTATTGTGTAAAGATAATGGCTCTTGGATGGAATCAATGAAAGTTCTTCCTTCCTCCCTAAAAATACACACGGTTTGTTCTGTAATGTATTGAAAACCCCATTAAGAATAGCACAGAAAAAGGCCAATAAAGGGAAACCTCACAACTGTGATGATTGGTCAAAATTTGCCTATTTTTAAGACAAACACATTTGAAGTTTATTTATAGCAATTTTAACCTGTTATAGATTTATGGATTTTATGCTACCCCAAAGGGGGGAAGCATATAGTCGCCGCTTCGTCCATGCGTGCGTCCATCCATCCGTTTGTCACAAAATTCTTGTCTGGGCTATTTCTCTACAACCTCTGGTTGGAATTTTATGAAACTTGCTAGGATGCATCACTACCAAGTGGAGATGTGCATAATGTCTTTTTGTTCTGGTTCGATGATTTTTCATGGAGTTATGGCCTTTTGATTCTGTCTGTGACCAAATTCTTGTCTGGGCTATTTCTCTACAATCCAATGTTGGAATTTTATGAAACTTGCTAGGATGCATCACTACCAAGTGGAGATGCACATAATATCTTTGTGTTCTGGTTCGATGATTTTTCACAGCGTTATGGCCCTTTAATTGAGTCAGTGACCAAATTCTTGCCCTGGCTTTTTCTCTACAACCTCATGTTGGAATTTTATGAAACTTGCTAGAATGTATCATTACTAAGTGCAGATGAGCATAATATCTTTGTGTTCCAGTTCAATAATTTTTCACGGAGTTATGGCCCTTTGATTCTGTCTGTGAACAAATTCTTGTCTGTGCTATTTCTCTACAACCCATGTTGGAATTTTATGAAACTTGCTAGGATGCATTACTATCAAGTGCACATGTGCATAATATCTTTCTGTTCCAGTTCGATGATTTTTTACGGAGTTGTGACCCTTTAATTGAGTCTGTGACCAAATTATTGTCCTCGCTATTTCTCCACAACCTCAGGTTGGAATTTTATGAAACTTGCTAGGATGCATCATTACCAAGTGCAGATGCACATATTGTCTTTATGTTTTTTTTCGGTGATTTTTCACGGAATTATAGCCCTTTGATTTTGTCTGTGACCAAATTCTTATCCGCGCTGTTTCTGTACAACCCCATGTTGGAATTTTATGAAACTTGCTAGGATGCATCACTACCAAGTGGAGATGCGCATATTGTCTTTGTGTTCAAGTTGGTGATTTTCATGGAGTTATGGCCCTTTCATTGAGTCTGTGACCAAATTATTGTCTTTGCTATTTCTCTACAAACTTAGGTTGGAATTTTATGAAATTTGCTATGTTTGTGTTCCAGTTCTATGATTTTTCATGGAGTTGTGGCCCTTTCATTCTGTCTGTGACCAAATTCTTCTCCGCTCTCTTTCTCTACAACCTCTGGTTAGACTTTTATGAAACGTTAGGATGCATGATTACCAAGTGGAGATGTGCATATTGTCTTCATTACGCTATTTCGCTACAACCTCTTGTTTTAACTTTGTAAAACTAACTAGAATGTGCACATATTGTCATTTTGTTCCGGTTCAATGATTTGTGAATGAGTTCTGTCAAGTACAGAGCCACATATTGTTCCTGCTATGCAGTTTGGTATTTTTCAACCAAGTAGCCATCAGCACGAAGGGAATATGGTACACTTGGGGAGCATCCATCGGTTCCACCGATATTTTCTTGTCATTTCTAGTTTTTACCTGTTACGATTGATGGTTTTCATTTCTGATTTTGACCTATTATAAATTTTTGGCTTTATTTTGTTATGTATTTCTCTTTGATTGACATGATTTTAAAATTATATATGTCTTGTTTTAATTTCTGATTTTACCTGTTATGGTTTGATGGTTTTCATTTCTGGTTTAAACCTGTTTTGGATTTCTGGTTTTTGTTTGAGTGAAAGTTTATTTATAGCAATTTTAGTTGGTCAGTTTATTGAGTTTATTAGTATAAAATATTGAAATAATCTATCAGAGAAGACAATTAAAGCCAAATTATACCAAATGTAAGTTCATCCACAAATAAACATTTTAATATGCAAAATGGTCCTTAGCATCATGGAAATTTAAAAAAAATGAACAAATCAATTCTGTGGTAGTTTCTAATTCTTCATCAGAAATTTATCTACCTTAATGAATTAAGTTGGGTGATGGTAGTGCAGTGGAAAGAGTGTTGGCTGCTCAAGCCAGAGGTCATGGGTTTTATACACCAGGGTGGCTGCTGTACAGCACTCACTGTCTTCACTCTCTAGGATCAAAGATTTTCATTTAGAAATTTTGTTATTTGAGGGCCTCATGGTAGATATAATTGTTCCAATGAGGTATCCAATCTTTATCGTTATTTCTTATATAATTACTTAGAGTAGTTCTGCTCAGGCACATGTATGCATCTTAGATCTTCTTTTGTCAATACTAGATGTAATATATGCACGGCTAGACCGATGAAACATTGTGTCATGTATAACCTATAACGTGTTGGAAATGGTGTAAGCCAGTTCTAATAAAGTAATTATATGCAGCGGAGGTCACCCTTCAATAATAAAACTGAATAGATAGCCCTGTGTAGAATGTGCTGTAAATAGTAATAAACACATTGAATAAGTTGGCATCCAAATGGTCAGTTTGTCATTTAGTCTGCAGATTTATTTGTATCTTGCAAATAATTCACCATATATATGAAGCATGTAAACATGGTCCTTCACCTCAAACTGCTCCTTGTGATGGTAGATACCATTTAAAACTGTCATTATTTGAGATAAACAAAACACAATATATGCATAACATTTACCTATATTTTACATAACTGAACAAAATACAGCTCCTCTGAAACAGTTGGTTTGTTTGAATATTTAGCATGAGTTTTATGCCATCAAGGGTTGATGGTCAGTTAACATAACTTCTTTTTCCCAGGGCCTATTTGAGTCTTGAGATTTAGACTCAATCTACCTAAAATTCAGTTAACATTTATTAAACAAGCAATTTACTATATCTATTTGCAGAAACAAGCAGTTTCGGTGTTTATTTAACAGCAAATGTTAAAGAATCTCATTTGTTCCCCATTATTGTATGTTTACAGGATTTTATTAAATGTACGATTTTAAGTCTGAGTCTGATTCTCTAAATTACTGATGAATTTAGGCTCAGGAAGGTTAACCAGTACTTGAGCACACCATGTTGATGATCTCATCAAGTAACTAATATTTTCCCTACTTTCCATTGTTGTTTATCACATAGTTTATGGTGCAGAAGTGTAACTGACCCATGACATTTTTTTTTTATATAAACCTTAGGTGTAATATCACGATTCATTGTTCAGTGGTTTCAATAAATAGGTTCTCGTATGTAAAATGCAGAACAATGTCATCGACTTCCCTGAACATATAAATGACGTCGATTTGTCATTGTAGAATGATGCTATTTTAAGATGCTATGTTACATGCATATGATAAAAACCAATATGCTAGAGTTTTTCTTGTTCCTTATAGACAGGATTCGCTAATTATATGATAAAAAAATATTCATTCATGCTCATTCTTTATTGAATTTATTAAACTCATTGGCAAAAATATATTATGTGAGGCTCTGCTGAGCGTTATATCATTGTTGCCAATGAGTTTAATAAATTCAACAATAAATGAGCACTTGTGTAAGATCCTCTATTTATTCTTTATTTCAAAATGATGTACACATAATGCAAATTAAAAAACGATAACATACAATTATTGTCATGAGAAACTTACATTGAAATTTTGTGAAATGATATTAAATGCAGTATTATAATCTTTTTGAACAGCATTTGTCTATTGATATCGGATTTAAAAGTAGTATATCAGTAAAAATGCTCACTCAAATCGTGTTCATGTCTACAGTATCCTTAGTGCTGCTGCACTGGTATGATACCCCAACAAGTCACATTATACTTACACTGTGCCGGTCAGTCCTGGAACTATCCTCTAAATGCTGAGTGCCAAGCGAAGAAGCTTCTAGTACAATTTCTCAAGTGTTTGGTATGACCAGTTTATAATGGTTTGTGAATATGATTTTTTTAAAAGAAAAAATCACCAATCATTCACATCTATGTAGGAAATACAAACTAATATTCAGTAAAGATGATGAACCTTGATATCCCAGATGTTCCAAGACCATCATATGTTGTTGAAAATAAAAATATTTTGTAAAAAAAAAAAAAAAAAAAAATATATATATATATATATAATATTATGTTTTGTAAAAAAAAAAAAAAAAAAAAAAAAAAATTGTAAGTCCTCTACCAGTTGTTTACCTTCTGTTGCCAGTCATTCACTCCAGCCTATCTGGTGTGAATATCGTTGTCCAATCTCAAATTCAAAGTTAAAATTAAAAAAACAAATAAACCTGACATTAAAAATGGCTGACCGAGAACCATTTTTATTTCATCTTGGTGGAACTCAATCTAAGCAATAATTAAATGATGCGACTTTGGGCCATTGTGTCTCAAATGACTCATGATGGCTTTTTTCATCTGATCAAATATGGCTGACTAGAGGCCATTTTGTTTTCATTGATGAAGCAATTACAATACTATGTTTATTTCACAAAGGCTCCTCAAAATAATAAGGAGTTCCTTAGAGCAATGAAGTGGAAAAGTGAAATGCTCTTCCCCAAAAAAGATAGAAAAGAAAGCTGAAACATTACTTACTCAGAAAGCCATATTTGTTTTCTTTATTGACAAATGAGTGTGCTTTGATACAAATCAAATTCAGTAAGTAACATGGGTCAATACGCATAAAAAGAGATGCTCTGTGACCAAGTGGTCTAATGTAGTGTCTGAAGATCACTCATCTCTCACTGCGAGGTTTAGGGTTCGAGCCCAGCTCAGACCAAACAATTTAATGTGAGAACTGAATGGTGTTTCTACTCAGACTTGCCATGAGGGTTACCTTCTCAGTAAAGTTGGATGCCATGTACATGTATATGGATATATCTTGCTGCATTTACATGTGTTTTTTTTTGCAAGTAGTTTTGAACTGGTAGAGGATATGTGTTGTTATGTTACATTATTTTATTTTTGTACCATGTTTGTTGATGTATTTACTTGACCTGGGCTCAAGAAACTCCATAATGTTGTATGTATAATTATATTTATTTTAATAATGTATTATTACTTGCAGACCCTACCCTAACACCATCCCTTCTTATTATTCAAATCAGAAAAATGTATTTGACACATGAGGCCAATTTTCCCTCCAAGCTTTTTTTAAAAAATCACCCAGTATGGAAGCAATTTCTTTAGCCCTTGTCTTGTCTAATTTCTTCTTAAATGTGTTAACCCTTTACTTCATATAGATGCCTTTGGACACTTCTAATATTGAAAGCATTAATTCACCACGTGTCAGCAATGGGTGAATTATGTTTATATTAACTGACAGAGTGGAAAACAGTGCAGGAAGTGTTCAGGTTGCTCGTTACGAGCAATCTGAACTCTTCCTGCACTGTTTTCAATGACCTTCTGTGATTGGTGCGGGAAAACGCGTATCTATGGAGTAGAGGGTTAAAAGATAAATATTGTATTTATTTTAGGTTAATCTATTAATCTGCAAAATGTCCACATAATATATATTACTTTGTTACAAATAAAACACACAAAACACAAAATATAAAAACCAAAATAAGTTTGTGTAAAGACTATGATTGACAGCCATACTGCATATATGTCGGACAAATTTAGTTTATACTATCTCTGACAACCGGACAATATGAAATAGAAACTGAAAATAATATTTTATAAGAACATGTTGTGATACCAATACAAGGAAGTGATACCATACAAGAAAGTGATCTCCAATCTCATACAAGGAAGTGATCTCATACAAGGAAGTGATCTCATACAAAAAAGTAATCATCATACAAGGAAGTGATCTCATACAAGAAAGTAATCTCTGATCTCATACAAGGAAGTGATCTTATACAAGAAAGTGATCTCATACAAGAAAGTGATCTCATACAAGAGAGTGATACCCATATAAGAAAGTAATCACCATACAAGAAAGTGATCTCATATAAGAAAGTGATCACCATACAAGAAAGTGATCTCATACAAGAGAGTGATACCCATATAAGAAAGTAATCACCATACAAGAAAGTGATCTCATACAAGAAAGTCATCACTATACAAGGAAGTGATCTCATACAAGAAAGTAATCACCATACAAGAAAGTGATCTCATACAAGAGAGTGATACCCATACAAGAAAGTAATCACCATACAAGGACATGATCTCATACAAGAAAGTAATCACCATACAAGAAATTGATACCCATTCAGAACAAAAATGTGATCACATATAAAAATGTGATGTACCTACAAAATGTGGCCTACATACAAAGTGGTCTACAGTTCATACAACGTACAATGAAGTGACTATTACATGCAAAGTATATCAACTAACAAGAGGAAGTACTTGTGTCAACTAAACAGGAGGAAGCATTTAGATCCTCGTTCACTGCGGATGATTGAAAACACAAAGTTGATACAAAGGTATGTATGGCTGAATGTTTTTACATATATATAAGGCCACATGAGTTCAGAATCTCATTTATTGGTGTACATGAACTTGACATCATTGTTGACTCACAAAGAACTGCCAGGACTTGAAATTTCTAATAAAAGCTACTCATCCTCTGTTTCCATCTTTTTTTAATGATTTTTTTGTCAAATCTTACTCGTCCTAACGTCATGACAAGTGGAATTTTCCAGTGAGTTTGATCCTCCACTATGGCTATGTCTGGTGTCCTTGAGCAAGACACTTTATCTGCATATGCTTATTACTGGTTCTGCCCAGGAGGACTTCGAGGTTGATTTGTCTAAACTTGTTTCACAATCATTCTATCTACTTTATTACAGTGTTGACTTATATGAGGAAATATAGATTGCTTCCACTGTTTCAATGAAACAGGGCCACCATAGTTCGAGAGATTTTTGCAGATTGCATTTTTTCATATCCCATTCTCCCTGTTTTAATATACAAATAGATGTAGGTAAATGTATTAAAATAAAGTATTGCTATTATTCAAGTTGAATTAAGCAGCTGCCACACTGATAAACTAGTTTTAACATTTAGAATTTCACTACAATATTGTTTCATATTTTATTCTATTGACAATTTCCGTCACAGTCCAGGGAAAATATGATATCAGCAGCTTATAGGTGTATTCCCACCATTGATTTTTGTTCTTTATTCTATAGTTATAATAAACGTTTGAAGGCTTATCATTCATAGAGAGACCCAATGAAAGAAGTGAAACTTACATTTTACTGTTTGCCGACATCTGCACTACCAAAATATGATGAGAAAAGTAGGGGTCATGTGTCATTATAAGAGATTTTTTTTTTCTGCTCAGTGTGTACACTGAGTAGACTTCCGAAATCATGTATACATACCCAAATTTCCAAGCATCATTTTTTTTTTCTAAATTCACAATTCAAACATGACAATGCTATCAAAATGTTCAAAATACTTCAGTTATGCCATTTAAATAAAAAAAAAAGAGCATTAAAATAAGGAAAATGCATTTTTAAAGAAGAAGAAACGAGGATTATTTATAAATGCCATTATGCGACTACCACACGGAAGCAATTCCTTTTTCCAATGGTTGTACTATGCCTTATTATACAAAACGTAAGAACATTATGTTCATCATCTCATTATATAAATGAAACAGAAAATTGACTGTGGTTATTAATAAAATGTCCAACAATAGTTTTGAAACACTAAAATTGTTGGGCAACTCTACTCTTGTAAGTGATCAATCAGTTATATGCTCCTGTAATTAATTGATAAGTTTTGAAGAGTAAAACACATAAAACTCACTGGTCTGACTTAATCAGTGCTATAGAGCATGTATTAAGTTGAATGTTTTGTTTTGGCTCCTGTGTCTATTACAACATGAGGAACCATGACCTACACATTTATTTAGCACTTTATTATTATTTTGTGATATTATCTTTTATTATCAGCAAGCTAATAAATTGTTTCTTATATTTTCAGGCCATTTAAGACGCTCCTGCTTAATAATTGGGAATTTTAAATGAAAAAACAACCTGGATAGCATATCAGCTACAATTGTTACATGAGGGAGACGTATATGTACATACATTGTTAAGAACAACATTGTATGAGACCAACATCATATGGCAACAACATTGTATGAGATCTCCATCATATGGCAACAACATTGTATGAGATCTCCATCATATGGCAACAACATTGTATGTGATCTACGTCGTACAGCAACAACAGTGTATGAGATCTACATTATACGACAACAACGTTGTATGAGATCTACGTCATACGGCAACCAAATTGTATGAGATCTACGTTATACAGCAACAACATTGTACGAGGTCTACATGATACAGCAACAACATTGTATGAGGTCTACATCATAGTCAGCAACAACATTGTATGAGATTTACATTATACATAAGTTTTATGAGATCAACATTGTATGAGAGCTACATTATATGACATCAACATTATATGAGACTTAATTAGACTGAAAATATAAGAGAAAAAAACACTGTTAAATCATTTAAAGGCTGTTAATCTAAACATCACAATTTTAGAACTCTGTGGACACATACATACATATGCATACACAAACAAAGACATAAGTGTCACATGCATACACATACATACACACATTAACACATACACACAGACACACATATGCACACACACACACACACACACACACACACACACACACACACACACACACACACACACACAAAGAGGATTATTGTTCTAATAACTTGTATTTGAAAAAGAAAAGCTCTAAAAAAAAAAAAAAGAAAGAAAAAGAGTATAATATGATAAAAAAAAAAAAAAGCTTTAAAAAAAAAAAAAGAGAATAAGTAAAAAGAGTATAAAATGATAAAAAAAAAGAAGAAGATAAAGCTCTAAAAAAGAATGAACTGAAAGAGGGAAAAAAAAAAAAAAAAAAAAATAGAGCAAGAAAAAAAAATTGCTAATATATAGTTAAAAAATGTTGTTTTCTATATTTATGTTGTTGTATAAAAAGGTCTATGGATTTCTGGGGTGACCCTCTAATTATTGATAAGATTATGTCATAATAATAAAATATAAATTCTTTCTCATTCAGTGAAAAAAACCTAAATTATTTTGCAAGTCATTTTGGTATAATTTATTTTAAAGTGGTACTGCAGATTCTATATTACAATTCACAAAAGTTAAATAATTTTGTAAGTCATGTATTGGTAAGTTTTGTGGGTGCTTTTTTTATTGCCTTTAATATTAATTATTTATTTTCTATTATTCTCTTGAGTTAAAGTAGTTTCTTTTCTGTTGATATGTTAAGTTTCCAATTATGAAGTAATTAGTGAGTTTTAATTAATTACCTATGATGATCCCACAAAACGTATAATCAGCTATTTTCATTCCTTGCCGGGTCGTACCAAAGACTTGAAAAATGGTATTAGAAGCTTCTCACTTAGCGCTCAACATTATATAAAGGATAGCTCTAGGTCTGGTCAGTCATGTCATCAGGTGAGGTATCATACCATGTGTCTGGCATAATATTCCAGTGAGGCAGTACTCAGAATACTGCCTCAGACACTATTGTGATACAACTGAAATATTTTTGAAATCAATGCGAAAAACCATACCACAACCACAACATCTTAGAAGCTATCCGGAATATATCTTGCTGTTGTGGTGTGGGCAAAATACTGACCTGAATAATGTTCAGCAGAAGTAGACATTCATGTAGTAAATGATTTAGTTGCTACCCAATGTTTGTTTTCAGCTTTTATTAAAGTTCACTTAGCCTATGATTTAAACAAAGGCATTGCTGTTTTGATAAGAAAATTAGTTTTGAGGCCAGAAATCTAAATATTTTCAGTAATGCTGTGCATTGGCATTTTTTTCATCTGCAATGCATATCTTGATACTTCATTTTCAGAATGATACATATCACGATAGGTATTGCCTGTGAAAATAAAAGGCGATGCACATTGCAATATTTAAGTGGCGATGCAATGTGCATCACTATACTGATTTTTAAACTGTATCTTATGCAATCACCATGATTGTTTAAATAACTACAGTTTCATTTAACTCCCGGTACATGCATTGGCGGAAAAATGAATTGTGATCCATTGATGCATCGATGAATTGTAACACCTCTAATTCTCAGTGGTGATTGATGAACTTATTGATGTCTTATTCCATTCATCTCTCACCTGTGATTCAACTGGGAAAGCTATCAGTTTCTTGTGAAGATGTGTTAGTTCAAGTACTAGATAACCTTCCTGGATCCAAGGAAAAAGTAGTCAGGTTAACAGATCATCTGTTGGCTCGTTATGGCATAAAAAATCATACTAAATATTCAAACAAACAAACAGTCTCGCAGGGGCTGTATTTTGTTCAGCTCAGTGAAATATGGGTAAATGTTTTGCATTATGTTTGTGTTTTGTTTATTTGAGATAGTGCAAAATTTTAGTGACTCACTCATCTTATCTGAGTCTACATTGTGTGACTGGCTATCTCACCTGATCAGGGATGCAAGGATGCAACCTGCAAGGATGTTGTGATTTCCTTGTTAAACCTCTTAAGGATATTTGAGTTTAACCTGCAAAGGCTGTGTCTGATTAGCTCAGTCGGTTACGCATCTGACTATCAATCCATCGAATCCCCACCTGGCAACAGTCGCCATGATATATGACATTTTGTCTAATTATCATTCGTCTCTCACCGCTGATTAAAGTAAGAAAGTTATCAATTACTTGGGAAGATAGGGTGCGCTCGAGTACTGGTTAACCTTTCAGGATCCCAGGAAACGGTGGTTAGGTTAACTGACCATCTGTTTCTGTAGTCCTCAATGGCATAAAATTGAGTTTAGCTTGTAAGGATGTTTTTGTGATTTCCTGGTTTTTACCTGTTAATGATATTTGATTTTAACTTGTAAGGACGTTGTGATTTCCTTGTTTTAACCTGTTAAGGATATTTGAGTTTAACCTGTAAGGATGTTGTAATTTCCTGGTTTTAACCTGTTAAGGATATTTGATTTTAACCTGTAAGGACTTTGTACTTTTCCTGGTTTTAACCTGTTAATGATATTTGAGTTTAACCTGTAAGGATGTTGTGATTTTCTGGTTTTAACGTGTTAAGGATATTTGATTTTAACCGGGATGTTGTGATTTCCTGGTTTTAACGTGTTAAGGATATTTGATTTTAACCTGGATGTTGTGATTCTCTGGTTTTAACCTGTTATGGATATTGATTTTGACTTGTAAGGATGTTGTGATTTCCTGGTTTTAATCTGTTAAGGATATTTGAGAGGCTGTTGTTGTGAATCTTCTAACTTTAGTCTTTTAATGGATACTGGAATTGCTTGGTTTTAGCCCGTTAAAATATTACTTTTAACCTTGAAGGATATTGTTATGATTTTCTGGTTTTAAACTGTTATGATTATCTGGTTTTAATCTGTTATGATTTTCTAGAATTATCAAATTGTGATGTTGTGATTTCCTGACCTACAGTCAAACCTGTCTTAAGCAGCCAGTCAAGGGAAGGAGCAAAAATTGCCTTTTAAGACAGGTTGTTGCTTAATGCAGGTTAATTTGCTCTAAAAGCATAGAAATTGGAAATAGCAGATGTTGCTGCTTAAGACATGTGGCTGCTTAATAGAGGTGACCACTTACACAGGTTTGACTGTATCAATGTGTCGACGTTCCACCATTCATTCATTCATTGAAGGATATTGTTTTAACCTATTAAAGGTATTATATTGGCATATTACCGTCAATTCCCTGTCCTAAATACACATGCCCAGTATGAAGATACACTTATAACAGATAAACATGTCTAAAGTGTCTTATTGCATAACCTGTTTATTACAAACATCGGGTTTCTGAAGCCACATTTTTGTTTTTGTTTACATTCATCATTTTCAATGAACCGCTTTTGGGATTCCGATCAATCATTGGATAACATCGTGAAGATTCATTCCCGATTTCGTTTTCGAGGCTTTGTTTGGGAAGTTTATGGAGTTCAATGTAAACATTGCGCAATACTTTATTGCTGGACGTATTAAAGTTTTGGCCAATATTCAATTACTGTTAATTTGATAACTTTCAAGTAAATAAAGGTTATATGTCAATACATAAGCATTATTTTGTGCACACTGCATACAGGGAAAGTGTGGATTAATAGTGTGTTTGTGTTACTTGCCAATATAATCCCTTTAAAGGCTTTTTGTTTCAAACTTTTAATGATTCTCTTGTCTGTTTTGTTGTTTCGACTTTATTGAGTATTATTTAACCATTGAATTAAAAGGTGAAACATATTTACCCCGTGTTGTTCCCGGGTGCTTAAAAGAATTGGGCAACTGCTTAACCCAGGCATGTGGTAAAAGGCCACTAATTGGGTATTTGTTAAATGATGATATGTTATGATTACTGTTATTTGTTGTATTTACCTGTTCAGGATACCACCTTTGTCAATGTCCAGGTTTTAACCTGTCATCGATATTTGATTTTAATTGTTTAGGATACTGTTGTTAACTTTCTGGTTTTAACCTGTTACAGCTATTTGATTTTAACTGTTAAAGAAGTTTTCTGGTTTTAACCCGTTATGGGTGCTGTTGTGTATTTTATGTTTTTAAAATGTTATGGTTATTTGATTTTAAACTGTTTGGTTATTTGAATTTAAACTGTTTCGTTATTTGTTTTTTAATCTGTTTGGTTATTTGACTTTAACCTGTTTAGAATATTATTTTGATTTTAGGTTTTTAATTCATTAAGGGTGCTGTTGTCTATGTTTATTTACCTGTTATGGTTATTTGATTTTAACAGTATTTGGTTATTTGAATTTAAACTGTTTGGTTCTTTGATTTTAATCTGTTTGGTTATTTGATTTTTACCTGTTTAGAATATCATTTTGATTTTATGTTTTTAACTTGTTAAGGGTGCTGTTGTCTCTGTTTTTTACCTGTTACGGTTATTTGATTTTAACCTTATTTGGTTATTTGAATTTAAACTGTTTGGTCATTTGATTTTAACCTGTTAAAGGTTATTTGATTTTAACCTGTTTAGAATATCATTTTGATTTTAGGTTTTTAACGTGTTAAGGGTGCTGTTGTCTATTTTATGTTTTTAACCTGTTAAGGTTCATTGATTTTAACTTGTTTGGTTATTTGAATTGAACCTGTTTGGTTCCCTGTAACCTGTAACCTTGTGGAGCCCGTGGTCCAGTGGTAGACTACCAAACCCATGATCGGAGGGTCGTGGGTTCGATCCTCCGCTACGGCTATGTGTGGTGTCCTTGAGCAAGGCACTTTTTCAGCATATGCTTTCTACTGGTACTACCCAGGAAGACTTCGAGCGTGATTTGTCTAAGTTGTAAGAACTTGTTTCACAATCAAAGTAAAATAAATAAGTTTAAAACAACCTGTTTGGTTATTTCACTTTAACCTGTTAAGGTTATTACATTTTAACCTGTTTAGAATAACAGTGTGATTTTCTGGTTTTAACCTGTTAAGGATGCTGTTGTCTATTTGTTGTTTTAAACTTATTAATGTTATTTGATCTCAACCTGTTAGCTTAATTTGATTTTAATCTGTTTGGTTGTTAGAATTTGAACTGGTTACGGATATTTGATTTTAACTTGTTAAGGATGCTAATGAGAATTTCATTTTACTCATCTGTAAAGTATCAAAAAGAGTGTAATTGGTTACAAACTTTGACAAGATATCTTCCAACTGATTTTATTCCATTTTCTTCCACACCATAGATAACTCTTAATATTATCTCATGAATATTAAGAGATTTTCCAGAATGAGGCTGGGTGGGCACGCTGCTTGTTTACTTTACACAGTCATGGCTGCTTACAGTGCCAGAGATTTATCGTTTGTTCCACTTTAATCCTTACATCCATTCCACTGAGAGTGACTTGTATTGAATATGTAGCTGCTTGTGTTGTATTCAATGCCAAGGTAAAAGTTTTTGTGTAATGTGAATAATCATTTTATTGAAATCTGTGTCACACCAACTTAATTCAATCAGTGTTTTCCAACTATAAGTGTCATCATGATCAAACTTTGTATATTGATCCTCACTTAGCAAAGCATCAAAGTCGACCAGGCTATAATTGTATTGCTGACAATTTATACAGCCTTGATGCAAGCAAACTGTCTTGATTATGTTTCCCTTGTAAAACCAACATTGCAAAAGACACAGTTGCGGCATAAAGTAAGCAAATTAACTGTACTTAAGTAATATATACAGTGAACTTGAACTTGTTCTTCCAATTTTATTTCAGTAAGTCATATTTCGATTACCGGTAACCAAACAGACCAGGATCTGTCATTATTTCCTTCCCAGTTTGAACTCCAGAAGGAGGGTCCATCATGGCCAAATGGTCTAAGGCGCCATCTCAAGATCACTTACCTCTCACCACTAAGGTTGTATGTTTGAGTTCTGCTCGCTCCAAAAACTTTATGTGAGAAAGTTCCAGTTACTTGTGGAAGGATGGTGATTCTACTCAGTCTGAGGTCTTCCTCCACCAATAAAACTGGATATGCCCTGTTATAACCTGAAATGTGTTGAAAATGGCGTCGAACCCCATTTAAAAAAGAATTAAACTCCAGTGGCACCTTCTGAAATCCAGAGCAAATAGAGTTGCCGGTCAGCTGGGAGACTAAAACAATGAAACAAACCAAGAATAAATTTAAAGAAAATGTACCTAATGCATATAAGCAAGTTAAAACAATTTGATATGTTTTTGAAATTTTAGTTTATTCCAATCAGTTTTTATTGGAATGACAAAACAATTGATTGGAATAAATTATCTCTTACACCTTTTTGTTTACCAAGCAAATATTAATGAAGCAGTGTCATAGTGTAGTTGATGGAATGTTGGCTGCTTAAGCCAATGGTTGCAGGTTCAAATCCAAGCATTTAAACTTTGTTTTCATATTTCTTAATATCTGCATTAGGCAAGCAAAGTTTCTTTTTCTTTATCAGTATACATGCTTAGGTTGCTCAGAGCTAGAAATAATGCCAGTAAAGAAAGAGGAATCCCTCTTACAAGAACCCTTAGGTGCACAGCAGGAATTGTTGATATGGTCCCATTTTGACCAGGGTAGCCGAAAGTTTTATATAACTTCACAGAGCATTAGCACATGTTTAATTTGCTCTGAAAGCATAGAAATGGGAAGTAGCAAATGTGGCTGCTTAAGACAAGTGGTTGTTTAATAGAGGTGATCATTTATGCAGGTTTTACTGTATATTTACAGAAGAAAATAAACTAACAAGGACTTATCAGATTGTTTACTAAAAATCCAACAGAAGAGAGAACAAATGTATGTACATAACTCAAGTAATAAATTATAATTATAATTATTAAATTATAATTATAATTATTAAATTATGAAATAAATAAAAACAAGAACTTCAATGAATCCATAGTCCCTGCTAAATGGGCCATCGATTGAGAAAAAAAGACATTGCTTGTGGATGTGGTAACTTGAATAGCATGCTATAATTTATGCATGAGATGTAAAATTGGCCCCACCCAGTGAACTCATCAGTTTAACATAGGGACATTTATATTTAAACTCTTCTTCTCAAGATCCAATGAGCCAAATTTGTTCATATATGGTGTAAATGATCCATGTGAGTAAGGGTTTCAAGTTTATTCAAATGATGGGGCGCGGGTTGTTGGGGTCCAGTAAGACGACTTTGATTTTTACATAGGAATGCTAACAGGAAATTATGTATTTTTCATCTATTTAGGTTCTTTAATTAAAGGATGATTTAATTTCCATAAAGATTGACCATAAACTGCTGAATAAAATTATGAATTGTCAAAAAATCTTCTTCTTAGAAACTGTAAACCAAATAGATGTACTCAGTTTGGTATAAATGCTCCATATGAGCAAGGATTTAAAGTTTGTTCTAATAAAGAGGCTAGGGTCAATTGGAGCCCAGTATGGGGACTTTGATTTTTATATTGGACAGCTAAATCTCATTTCTCTCATCTGTTTTTGTAACTATATATTTTATTTATTTATTTTTTGATATAGTAAATATTATTATTTACTATAATTATATTTATTTATTTATATATTTATTTATTTATATGATAAAATTGATGTTATTATTTACTTTAATCTCACTCACTCACTCACTCACTCACTCACTCACTCACTCACTCACTCACTCACTCACTCACTCACTCACTCACTCACTCACTCACTCACTCACTCACTCACTCACTCACTCACTCACTCACTCACTCACTCACTCACTCACTCACTCACTCACTCACTCACTCACTCACTCACTCACTCACTCACTCACTCACTCACTCACTCACTCACTCACTCACCCACCCACTTCATTTCATGTATTTATTGTCCAGTAGAATGGTCTCAGACTGTGAATGGTCTCTTGTTTGTTAATTCTTTGTTTCTTTTAACACTGCAATAAAAGTCAATAACAAAGTTGAAACTCATTTTTAATGAGTCAAATTTGCTTAGTAGTCGCATTTCAAAGCTTCGTAGGATATATTTTCTATAAATAGTAACAATTTTAACCTGAAGGACGTCAATAAAATTCTACCTCTGAAAATATAGTTAAACTGTTGAACTCCGAATTGCCTGATTTAAATCAAACACCATATAAATGATCCTTGGCTGGTTCTCTACCATGCGGAAGATATGACTGGCCCAGTTTCGGTTCTTTACCGAACTTGATCCATGCGGAAGATATTACTGGCTTATTTTTGGTTCTCTACCAAACTTGATCCATGCAGAAGATATTACTGGCCAAGTTTCTATTCTCTACCGAACTTGATGCATGCAGAATATATTACTGGTCAAGTTTCTATTCTCTACCGAACTTGATCCATGCAGAAGATATTACTGGCCAAGTTTCTTTTCTCTACCAAACTTGATCCATGCAGAAGATAAAACTGGCCAAGTTTCTATTCTCTACCGAACTTGATCCATGCAGAAGATATTACTGGCCAAGTTTCTATTCTCTACCAAACTTGATGCATGCAGAAGATATTACTGGCCTAGTTTCAGTTTTCTACCAAACTTGATCCATGCAGAAGGTTTTACTGGTCCAGTTTCGGTTGTCTTCCGAACTTGAACCATGCGGAAGATATGACTGGCCCAGTTTCGGTTCTCTACCAAACTTTATCCATGTGGAAGGTATGACTGGCCAAGTTTCGGTTCTCTACCAAACTTTATCCATGTGGAAGATATTACTGGCCCATTTTCGGTTCTCTTCCGAACATGAACCATAAGGAAGATATGACTGGCCCAGTTTCCGTTCTCTACCGAACATGATCCATGCAGAAGATATTACTGGCCAAGTTTCGATTCTCTACCCAACTTGATCCATGCAGAAGATATTACTGGCCCAGTTTCGGAAGATACGACTGGCCCAGTTATGGTTCTCTACCAAAACTTTATCCATACAGAAGATATTACTGGCCCATTTTCGGTTCTCTACCGAACTTTATCCATGCAGAAGATATTATTGGCCAAGTTTCGATTCTCTACCGAACTTGATCCATGCAGAAGATATTACTGGCCCAGTTTTGGAAGATATGACTGGCCCAGTTTCGGTTCTCTACCAAACTTTATCCATGTGGAAGATATTACTGGCCCATTTTCGGTTCTCTACCGAACTTGATCCATGCAGAAGATATTACTGGCCAAGTTTCTATTCTCTACCGAACTTGATCCATGCAGAAGATATGACTGGCCCAGTTTCTGTTCTTTTCCGAACTTGATCCATGCAGAAGGTATTACTGGCCCAGTTTCGGTTCTCTACTGAACTTTATCCATGCGGAAGATATTACTGGCCCAGTTTCGGTTCTCTATCAAACTTTATCCATGCGTAAGATATTACTGGCCCAGTTTCAGTTCTCTACCGAACTTTATCCATGCGTAAGATATCACTGGCCAAGTTTCGGTTCTCTACAGAATTTGATCCATGCGGAAGATATCACTGGTCCAGTTTCGGTTCTCTACCGAACTTGATCCATGCAGAAGATATGACTGGCCCATTTTCTATTCTCTACCGAACTTGATCCATGCAGAAGATATTACTGGCCCAGTTTCGGTTCTCTACCAAACTTATTCCATGCGGAAGATATTACTACTGAACTTGATCCATGCAGAAGATATTACTGGCCCAGTTTCAGTTCACTACCGAACTTGATCCATGCAAAAGATATTACTGGCACAGTTTCGGTTCTCTACTGAACTTGATCCATGTGGAAGATATTACTGGCCCCGTTTCGAAGTAATTTCATAGAAATGCTCAATTGGTGACCCTCTACCAAAATTGTTGAGCCATCATGGTTCATGAAAAGATTGTGCAGGGCTCGTTTTCCCTATATTGCTATAGTAAAAACTTAAAAAAATCTTCTCGTCCGTATCCATTGACCAGTCTGGACTGGCTTTCTCTGTGTGGTTTTAGTAAAAATTTCAAAAATGTTCTTGTCAGAATTTACTTGCCCAATTGCAAAATAATTTCACAGAAATGTTCCTTGGGTGACCCTCTACCAAGATTGTTTAAACCATCACAAATCGTATAAAAACATGGCTGCCAGGGGTGAAGCTGGTTTTCCATATATGGCTTCAGTAAAAACATCTCGTCTGAAACAAATGACAGGATTTCAATATTTTTTGTTTAGAAATGTTCCTTGGGTGACCCTCTACTAAGATTGTTAAAGGCATTATGATTCATCAAAATACATAGCCAGAAGAGGGTGGGCCTGGTTTCCTCTATATGACTATATAGTGAAAACTCAGATGAGCAGTATAGGGCCATCTTGGCTCTCTTGTTATCTTTAATATTTATGTATAACTCAACTAAGAGATTGAACATTTAAAAAAAGATATACAGATATGGTATATTGACCCAGAAGTAATGATGTGCTAAGCATTGAAATTGGACTTTTAAATAATTCAATGATATTTTTTAAACATATGCCATCTTGGAAATTTACGTTTCTTTGAAACATACAATTCAAATAAGATATTCAATTTTGTATTTTAAATGTAACTGTCAGCAGAGATAATGGTTGGATTTTTTCATTGAGAATATAGACAAATGTACAGACCAGACTACGACGAGTGGGCCTAGCTACAATGCAAACCATAGATATAATATCAAGGTCTCTGCCAAACCAATAAATTTGGTGTCGACCATTACTTATATACTATGGAATTACATGCAAAATATATATATACACATATAATTCAATTGATTAAAGATTAAACTTTTTCTTTTTAAAATATACACATGTAGATCATCTTGGAGATTTATTTTAAATATACACAATAGTTTAAACTTTTTTTGTTTGTTTACCCTATGTAGACCAGATAGGCAATTAGAACTGCAAATATCTATCACCTTGGAGACTAAACTGTGAAACATTATTTTACAGTTAAACATTCTAAACAAAAACTAGTTAAAATATGTCTTATGTACTTTGTTGTGTGAAAACAACAATGGTTTGTAGATAGTAATCTCCACTATTTATAGTCTGGTGAAATTTCTCATATATGTCGCTTAAAAGTAATCACTGCATGAGGTAAGGCATGTTCATTGATGGCAACGAGGCTAAATGAGTTTACCACTATAACCTACATTAGAAACAATCGACTGCCAAAAAACATTTGACCTTTTTAATGAATAATGAGGTCAAAGGTCACCACAAGCAAAAATTTTAACTGGACAAGATAAAAGTAACATGTGTTATTTATTCAGGTCATTGGGTCAACAAGTGAAATATTGAAGATTTTGTTTAATATATGACATAATATTAAATAGTTTTAGCCTTATACAAGGTGGTTCATAAGTGTTTCGAGTTACATATGTTTTATGTCATTAAACAAACTTAAGCACAACATTTTCTGTTGCTACGATGCAAATACCAGGTATACATGTAGCTATTAATGGACTTAAAAGGCCAAAGGTCACAAAATAGTATCAAAATGTTAAGGTGGAACTGAGATATATAAAATAACAACATTCACATTTAAGATTTTACCAACTGAACTGGTTTAGTTTAAATGTATCTTTAAATGTGCTTAAATAAAAATGTTGGTCATTCATTAAAGGGACTTTATTAGGAAAAAAAGCTATAAATGTTATAATCTCTGTATATATAATATTTATATTTACTATTCTGCAGCTGTTGTTACAGTCCCTGTATGTATAATTTTCTGTAGCTGTTGTTACAATCTCTGTTTATATAACTTTCTGTAGCTGCTGTTACAGTCCCTGTCTGTATAATATTCTGTAACTGTTGTTACAGTCCCTGTCTATATAATATTCTGTAGCTGTTGTTACAGTCCCTGTATATATAATATTCTGCAGCTGTTGTTACAATCTGTTTATTATTACTATTTTGTAGCTATTGTTACAGTCTCTTTATAATACCCCCGACAAACTAAGTTTGAGGGGGTATATTGGAATCACCCTGTGGTCGGTCTGTCGGTCTGTCGGTCGGTCGGTCGGTCGGTCGGTCGGTCTGTCCGTTGCAATTTTCCTTGTCCGGAGCATCACTTGAAAAGTACTGGATGGAATTTCATCAAACGTCATACAATGGTAGAATATAATGAGAGGAAGTGCAGTGTACAAGAAACATAACTCTATTCTTGCTAATTACAGAGTTATTGCCCTTTGATATTTTTTCTTGTCCTGAGCATAAGTTGAAAAGTACCGGATGGAATTTCATCAAGCTTCATACAATGGTAGAATATAATGAGAGGAAGTGCAGTGTACAAGAAACATAACTCTATTCTTGCTAATTACAGAGTTATTGCCCTTTGATATATTTCCCTTGTCCGGAGCATTACTTTTAAAGTACTGGATGGAATTTCATCAAACTTCATACAATGGTAGAATATAATGACAGAAAGTGCAGTGTACAGGAAACATAACTCTATTCTTGCTAATTACAGAGTTATTGCCCTTTGATATATTTCCCTTGTCCGGAGCATTACTTTTAAAGTACTGGATGGAATTTCATCAAACTTCATACAATGGTAGAATATAATGACAGGAAGTGCAGCGTACAAGAAAAATAACATTTATTAATTGCCATGAAAGCTTGTACACTGCACAATAATTAAAAAGACCGTTTTTAATTTTAACAAAACCATAAAAATATTAACAATACAAAAAACTCAATCCATAACATTCTCTTTTATTAAGTATTTTTTTTTGTCTAGAGCATAACTTTAAAACTATTGGATATGATTTAATAAAACTTCATACAATGGTAAACCATTTTCTGTCATGGCGGCATTCCAGAGTATTCATCACCTTCAGTGATAGCTCTTGTTAATAATATTCTGTAGCTGTTGTTACAGTCTCTGTCTGTATAATATTCTGTAGCTGTTGTTACAGTCTCCGTCTGTATAATATTCTGTAGCTGTTGTTACAGTCCCTGTCTGTATAATATTTTGTAACTGTTGTTACAGTCCCTGTCTATATAATATTCTGTAGCTGTTGTTACAGTCTCTGTCTATATAATATTCTGTAGCTGTTGTTACAGTCCCTGTCTATATAATATTCTGTAACTGTTGTTACAGTCTCTGTCTTTTAATATTCTGTAGCTGTTGTTACAGTCTCTGTCTATATAATATTCTGTAACTGTTGTTACAGTCCCTGTCTATATAATATTCTGTATCTGTTGTTACAGTCTCTGTCTGTATAATATTATGTAACTGTTGTTACAGTCTCTGTCTATGTAATATACTGTAGCTGTTGTTACAGTCCCTGTCTATATAATATTCTGTAACTGTTGTTACAGTCCTTGTCTATATAATATTCTGTAACTGTTGTTACAGTCTCTGTATGTGTAGTATTCTGTAACTGTTGTTACAGTCCCTGTCTATATAATATTATGTAGCTGTTGTTACAGTCCCTGTCTGTATAATATTCTGTAACTGTTGTTACAGTCCCTGTCTATATAATATTCTGTAGCTGTTGTTACAGTCTCTATCTATATAATATTCTGTAGCTGTTGTTACAGTCCCTGTCTATATAATATTCTGTAACTGTTGTTACAGTCTCTGTCTATTAATATTCTGTAGCTGTTGTTACAGTCTCTGTCTAAATAATATTATGTAACTGTTGTTACAGTCCCTGTCTATATAATATTCTGTAGCTGTTGTTACAGTCTCTGTCTGTATAATATTCTGTAACTGTTGTTACAGTCTCTGTCTATGTAATATACTGTAGCTGTTGTTACAGTCCCTGTCTATATAATATTCTGTAACTGTTGTTACAGTCCCTGTCTATATAAAATTCTGTAACTGTTGTTACAGTCTCTGTATGTGTAGTATTCTGTAACTGTTGTTACAGTCCCTGTTTATATAATATTCTGTAACTGTTGTTACAGTCTCTGTCTATATAATATTCTGTAGCTGTTGTTACAGTCTCCGTCTGTATAATATCCTGTAGCTGTTGTTACAGTCCCTGTCTGTATAATATTCTGTAACTGTTGTTACAGTCTCTATCTGTATATATAATATTCTGTAGCTGTTGTTACAGTCTCTGTCTATATAATATTCTGTAGCTGTTGTTACAGTCCCTGTCTATATAGTATTCTGTAACTGTTGTTACAGTATCTGTCTATTAATATTCTGTAGCTGTTGTTACCGTCTCTGTCTATATAATATTCTGTAACTGTTGTTACAGTCCCTGTCTATATAATATTCTGTAGCTGTTGTTACAGTCTCTGTCTGTATAATATTCTGTAACTGTTGTTACAGTCTCTGTCTATGTAATATACTGTAGCTGTTGTTACAGTCCCTGTCTATATAATATTCTGTAACTGTTGTTACAGTCCCTGTCTATATAATATTCTGTAGCTGTTGTTACAGTCTCCGTTTGTATAATATTCTGTAGCTGTTGTTACAGTCCCTGTCTGTATTATATTCTGTAACTGTTGTTACAGTCCCTGTCTATATAATATTCTGTAGCTGTTGTTACAGTCTCTGTCTATATAATATTCTGTAGCTGTTGTTACAGTCCCTGTCTATATAATATTCTGTAACTGTTGTTACAGTCACTGTCTATATAATATTCTGTAACTGTTGTTACAGTCTCTGTATGTGTAGTATTCTGTAACTGTTGTAACAGTCCCTGTCTATATAATATTATGTAACTGTTGTTACAGTCTCTGTCTATATAATATTCTGTAGCTGTTGTTACAGTCTCCGTCTATATGATATTCTGTAGCTGTTGTTACAGTCCCTGTCTGTATAATATTCTGTAACTGTTGTTACAGTCCCTGTCTATATAATATTCTGTAGCTGTTGTTACATTCTCTGTCTATATAATATTCTGTAGCTGTTGTTACAGTCCCTGTCTATATAATATTCTGTAACTGTTGTTACAGTCTCTGTCTATTAATAATCTGTAGCTGTTGTTACAGTCTCTGTCTATGTAATATTCTGTAACTGTTGTTACAGTCCCTGTCTATATAATATTCTGTAGCTGTTGTTACAGTCTCTGTCTGTATAATATTCTGTAACTGTTGTTACAGTCTCTGTCTATGTAATATACTGTAGCTGTTGTTACAGTCCCTGTCTGTATAATATTCTGTAACTGTTGTTACAGTCCCTGTCTATATAATATTCTGTAGCTGTTGTTACAGTCTCTGTCTGTATAATATTCTGTAGCTGTTGTTACAGTCCCTGTCTATATAATATTCTGTAACTGTTGTACAGTATCTGTCTGTATAATATTATGTAGCTGTTGTTACAGACCCTGTCCATATAATATTCTGTAACTGTTGTTACAGTCCCTGTCTGTATAATATTCTGTAACTGTTGTTACAGTCTCTGTATGTGTAGTATTCTGTAACTGTTGTTACAGTCTCTGTCTATATAATATTCTGTAACTGTTGTTACAGTCTCTGTCTATATAATATTCTGTAGCTGTTGTTACAGTCCCTGTCTGTATAATATTCTGTAACTGTTTTTACAGTCCCTGTCTATATAATATTCTGTAGCTGTTGTTACAGTCGCTGTCTATATAATATTCTGTAGCTGTTGTTACAGTCCCTGTCTATATAATATTCTGTAACTGTTGTTACAGTCTCTGTCTATATAATATTCTGTAACTGTTGTTACAGTCTCTGTCGATATAATATTCTGTAACTGTTGTTACAGTCCCTGTCTGTATAATATTCTGTAGCTGTTGTTACAGTCTCTGTCTGTATAATATGCTGTAACTGTTGTTACAGTCTCTGTCTATGTAATATTCTGTAGCTGTTGTTACAGTCCCTGTCTATATAATATTCTGTAACTGTTGTTACAGTCCCTGTCTGTATAATATTCTGTAGCTGTTGTTACAGTCTCTGTCTGTATAATATTCTGTAACTGTTGTTACAGTCTCTGTCTATGAAATATTCTGTAGCTGTTGTAACAGTCCCTGTCAGTATAATATTCTGTAACTGTTGTTACAGTCCCTGTTTATATAATATTCTGTAGCTGTTGTTACAGTCTCTGTATATATAATATTCTGTAGCTGTTGTTACAGTCTCTGTCTATATAATATTCTGTAGCTGTTGTTACAGTCTCTGTATATATAATATTCTGTAGCTGTTGTTACAGTCCCTGTCTATATAATATTCTGTAGCTGTTGTTACAGTCCCTGTCTATATAATATTCTGTAACTGTTGTTACAGTCCTTGTCTGTATAATATTCTGTAACTGTTGTTACAGTCCCTGTGTATATAATATTCTGTAGCTGTTGTTACAGTCTCTGTCTGTATAATATTCTGTAACTGTTGTTACAGTCCCTGTCTATATAATATTCTGTAGCTGTTGTTACAGTCTCTGTCTATATAATATTCTGTAGCTGTTGTTACAGTCCCTGTCTATATAATATTCTGTAGATGTTGTTACAGTCCCTGTCTGTATAATATTCTGTAACTATTGTTACAGTCCCTGTCTATATAATATTCTGTAGCTGTTGTTACAGTCGCTGTCTATATAATATTCTGTAGCTGTTGTTACAGTCCCTGTCTATATAATATTCTGTAACTGTTGTTACAGTATCTGTATGTGTAGTATTCTGTAGCTGTTGTTACAGTCCCTGTCTATATAATATACTGTAGCTGTTGTTACAGTCTCTGTCTGTATAATATTCTGTAGCTGTTGTTACAGTCCCAGTGTATATAATATTCTGTAACTGTTGTTACAGTCTCTGTCTGTATAATATTCTGTAGCTGTGGTTACAGACCCTGTCCATATCATATTCTGTAACTGTTGTTACAGTCCCTTTCTGTATAATATTCTGTAGCTGTTGTTACAGTCCCTGTCTATATAATATTCTGTAACTGTTGTTACAGTCTCTGTCTATGTAATATTCTGTAGCTGTTGTTACAGTCCATGTCTATATAATATTTTGTAACTGTTGTTACAGTCTCTGTCTATGTAATATTCTGTAGCTGTTGTTACAGTCCCTGTCTGTATAATATTCTGTAACTGTTGTTACAGTCCCTGTCTATATAATATTCTGTAGCTGTTGTTACAGTCCTTGTCTGTATAATATTCTGTAACTGTTGTTACAGTCTCTGTCTGTATAATATTCTGTAGCTGTTGTTACAGTCTCTGTCTGTATAATACTCTGTAACTTTTGTTACAGTCCCTGTCTATATAATATTCTGTAGCTGTTGTTACAGTCCCTGTCTGTATAATATTCTGTAACTGTTGTTACAGTCCCTGTCTTTATAATATTCTGTAGCTGTTGTTACATTCCCTGTCTGTATAATATTCTGTAACTGTTGTTACAGTCTTTGTCTATGTAATATTCTGTAGCTGTTGTTACAGTCCCTGTCTTTGTAATATTCTGTAACTGTTCTTACAGTCTCTGTCTATGTAATATTATGTAACTGTTGTTACAGTCCCTGTCTATATAATAATATGTAGCTGTTGTTACAGTCCCTGTCTATATAATATTCTGTAGCTGTTGTTACAGTCCCTGTCTGTATAATATTCTGTAACTGTTGTTACAGTCTCTGTCTATGTAATATTCTGTAGCTGTTGTTACAGTCTCTGTCTATATAATATTCTGTAGCTGTTGTTACAGTCCCTGTCTATATAATATTCTGTAGCTGTTGTTACAATCTCTGTCTGTATAATATTCTGTAACTGTTGTTACAATCCCTGTTTATATAACATTCTGTAGCTGTTGTTACAGTCTCTGTCTGTATAATATTATGTAACTGTTGTTACAGTGTCTGTCTATGTAATATTCTGTAGCTGTTGTTACAGTCCCTGTCTGTATAATATTCTGTAACTGTTGTTACAGTCTCTGTCTATGTAATATTCTGTAGCTGTTGTTACAGTCCCTGTCTTTATAATATTCTGTAACTGTTGTTACAGTGTCTGTCTATGTGATATTCTGTAGCTGTTGTTACAGTCCCTGTCTATATAATATTCTGTAGCTGTTGTTACAGTCCCTGTCTATATAATATTCTGTAGTTGTTGTTACAGTCTCTGTCTGTATAATATTCTGTAACTGATGTTACAGTCTCCGTCTATGTAATATTCTGTAGCTGTTGTTACAGTCTCTGTCTATGTAATATTCTGTAGCTGTTGTTACAGTCCCTGTCTATATAATATTCTGTAGTTGTTGTGACAGTCTCTGTCTGTACAATATTCTGTAACTGTTGTTACAGTCTCTGTCTATGTAATATTCTGTAGCTGGTGTTACAGTCCCTGTCTGTATAATATTCTGTATCTGTTGTTACAGTCTCTGTCTATGTAATATTCTGTAGCTGTTGTTACAGTCCCTGTCTTTATAATATTCTGTAACTGTTGTTACAGTCCCTGTCTATGTAATATTCTGTAGCTGTTGTTACAGTCCCTGTCTTTATAATATTCTGTAACTGTTGTTACAGTCTCTGTCTATGTAATATTCTGTAGCTGTTATTACAGTCCCCGTCTGTATAATATTCTGTAACTGTTGTTACAGTCTCTGTCTATGTAATATTCTGTAGCTGTTGTTACAGTCCCTGTCTTTGTAATATTCTGTAACTATTGTTACAGTCTCTGTCTATGTAATATTATGTAGCTGTTGTTACAGTCCCTGTCTATATAACATTCTGTAGCTGTTGTTACAGTCTCTGTCTATATAATATTCTGTAGCTGTTGTTACAGTCCCTGTCTATATAATATTCTGTAGCTGTTGTTACAATCTCTGTCTGTATAATATTCTGTAACTGTTGTTACAATCCCTGTCTATATAACATTCTGTAGCTGTTGTTACAGTCTCTGTCTGTATAATATTATGTAACTGTTGTTACAGTGTCTGTCTATGTAATATTCTGTAGCTGTTGTTACAGTCCCTGTCTGTATAATATTCTGTAACTGTTGTTACAGTCTCTGTCTATGTAATATTCTGTAGCTGTTGTTACAGTCCCTGTCTTTATAATATTCTGTAACTGTTGTTACAGTGTCTGTCTATTTGATATTCTGTAGCTGTTGTTACAGTCCCTGTCTATATAATATTCTGTAGTTGTTGTTACAGTCTCTGTCTGTATAATATTCTGTAAATGATGTTACAGTCTCTGTCTATGTAATATTCTGTAGCTGTTGTTACAGTCTCTGTCTATGTAATATTCTGTAGCTGTTGTTACAGTCCCTGTCTATATAATATTCTGTAGTTGTTGTGACAGTCTCTGTCTGTACAATATTCTGTAACCGTTGTTACAGTCTCTGTCTATGTAATATTCTGTAGCTGGTGTTACAGTCCCTGTCTGTATAATATTCTGTAGCTGTTGTTACAGTCTCTGTATATATAATATTCTTTAGCTGTTGTTCAAATCCATAATATTCTGTAGCTGTTGTTACAATGTCTGTGTATATAATGTTCTGCAACTGTTGTTACAGTCCCTGTATATATAATATTCTCTAACTGTTTTTTCAGTCTCTATATGCATAATATTTTGTAGCTGTGGTTACAGTCCCTGTCTGTAGACTATTCTGTAACTGTTGTTACAGTCCTGGTATGTATTATATTCTGTAACTGTTGTTACATTCTCTGTCTATATAATATTCTGTAGCAGTTGTTACAGTTCCTGTATTTTTAACATTCTGTAACTGTTGTTACAGTCCCTGTATGTATAATACTCTGTAACTGTTGTTACAGTCTCTGTATTAATAACATTCTGTAGCTGTTATTACAGTCTCTGTCTATATAATACTCTGTAGCTGCTGTTACAGTCCCTGTCTTTATAATGCTCTGTAACTGTTGTTACAGTCCCTGTTTATATAATATTCTGTAGCTGTTGTTACAGTCTCTGTATATATAATATTCTGTAACTGTTGTTACAGTCTCTGTCTATATAATATTCTGTAGCTGTTGTTACAGTCTCTGTATATATAATATTCTGTAGCTGTTGTTACAGTCCCTGTCTATATAATATTCTGTAACTGTTGTTACAGTCCCTGTCTATATGATATTCTGTAGCTGTTGTTACAGTCCCTGTGTATATAATATTCTGTAACTGTTGTTACAGTCCTTGTCTGTATAATATTCTGTAACTGTTGTTACAGTCCCTGTCTATATAATATTCTGTAGCTGTTGTTACAGTCTCTGTCTGTATAATATTCTGTAGCTGTTGTTACAGTCTCTGTCTATATAATATTCTGTAGCTGTTGTTACAGTCCCTGTCTGTATAATATTCTGTAACTGTTGTTACAGTCCCTGTCTATATAATATTATGTAGCTGTTGTTACAGTCGCTGTCTATATAATATTATGTAGAGCTGTTGTTACAGTCTCTGTCTGTATAATATTCTGTAACTGTTGTTACAGTCCCTGTCTATATAATATTCTGTAGCTGTTGTTACAGTCTCTGTATGTATAAAATTCTGTAACTGTTGTTACAGTCCCTGTCTATATAATATTCTGTAGCTGTTATTACAGTCTCTGTCTGTATAATATTCTGTAACTGTTGTTACAGTCTCTGTCTATGTAATATTCTGTAGCTGTTGTTACAGTCCCCGTCTGTATAATATTCTGTAACTGTTGTTACAGTCTCTGTCTATGTAATATTCTGTAGCTTTTGTTACAGTCCCTGTCTGTGTAATATTCTGGAACTGTTGTTACAGTCTCTGTCTATGTAATATTCTGTAGCTGTTGTTACAGTCCCTGTCTTTGTAATATTCTGTAACTGTTGTTACAGTCTCTGTCTATGTAATAGTCTGTAGCTGTTGTTACAGTCCCTGTCTATATAATATTCTGTAGCTGTTGTTACAGTCCCTGTCTGTATAATATTCTGTAACTGTTGTAACAGTCTCTGTCTATGTAATATACTGTAGCTGTTGTAACAGTCTCTCTCTATATAATATTCTGTAGCTGTTGTTACAGTCCCTGTCTATATAATATTCTGTAGCTGTTGTTACAGTCTCTGTCTGTATAATTTTCTGTAACTGTTGTTACAGTCCCTGTCTGTATAATATTCTGTAACTGTTGTTACAGTCTCTGTCTGTATAATATTATGTAACTGTTGTTACAGTCCCTGTCTGTATAATATTCTGTAACTGTTGTTACAGTCTCTGTCTATATAATATACTGTAGCTGTTGTTACAGTCTCTGTCTATATGATATTCTGTAGCTGTTGTTACAGTCCTTGTCTGTATAATATTCTGTAACTGTTGTTACAGTCCCTGTCTGTATAATATTCTGTAGCTGTTGTTACAGTCTCTGTATGTATAATATTCTGTAACTTTTGTTACAGTCCCTGTCTATATAATATTCTGTAGCTGTTGTTACAGTCCCTGTCTGTATTATATTCTGTAACTGTTGTTACAGTCCCTGTCTTTATAATATTCTGTAGCTGTTGTTACATTCCCTGTCTGTATAATATTCTGTAACTGTTGTTACAGTCTTTGTCTATGTAATATTCTGTAGCTGTTGTTACAGTCCCTGTCTTTGTAATATTCTGTAACTGTTGTTACAGTCTCTGTCTATGTAATATTATGTAACTGTTGTTACAGTCTCTGTCTATATAATATTATGTAGCTGTTGTTACAGTCCCTGTCTATATAATATTCTGTAGCTGTTGTTACAGTCCCTGTCTGTATAATATTCTGTAACTGTTGTTACAGTCTCTGTCTATGTAATATTCTGTAGCTGTTGTTACAGTCTCTGTCTATATAATATTCTGTAGCTGTTGTTACAGTCTCTGTCTGTATAATATTATGTAACTGTTGTTACAGTGTCTGTCTATGTAATATTCTGTAGCTGTTGTTACAGTCCCTGTCTGTATAATATTCTGTAACTGTTGTTACAGTCTCTGTCTATGTAATATTCTGTAGCTGTTGTTACAGTCCCTGTCTTTATAATATTCTGTAACTGTTGTTACAGTGTCTGTCTATGTGATATTCTGTAGCTGTTGTTACAGTCTCTGTCTATATAATATTCTGTAGCTGTTGTTACAGTCCCTGTCTATATAATATTCTGTAGTTGTTGTTACAGTCTCTGTCTGTATAATATTCTGTAACTGATGTTACAGTCTCTGTCTATGTAATATTCTGTAGCTGTTGTTACAGTCTCTGTCTATGTAATATTCTGTAGCTGTTGTTACAGTCCCTGTCTATATAATATTCTGTAGTTGTTGTGACAGTCTCTGTCTGTACAATATTCTGTAACTGTTGTTACAGTCTCTGTCTATGTAATATTCTGTAGCTGGTGTTACAGTCCCTGTCTGTATAATATTCTGTATCTGTTGTTACAGTCTCTGTCTATGTAATATTCTGTAGCTGTTGTTACAGTCCCTGTCTTTATAATATTCTGTAACTGTTGTTACAGTCCCTGTCTATGTAATATTCTGTAGCTGTTGTTACAGTCCCTGTCTTTATAATATTCTGTAACTGTTGTTACAGTCTCTGTCTATGTAATATTCTGTAGCTGTTGTTACAGTCCCCGTCTGTATAATATTCTGTAACTGTTGTTACAGTCTCTGTCTATGTAATATTCTGTAGCTGTTGTTACAGTCCCTGTCTTTGTAATATTCTGTAACTGTTGTTACAGTCTCTGTCTATGTAATATTATGTAGCTGTTGTTACAGTCCCTGTCTATATAACATTCTGTAGCTGTTGTTACAGTCTCTGTCTATATAATATTCTGTAGCTGTTGTTACAGTCCCTGTCTATATAATATTCTGTAGCTGTTGTTACAATCTCTGTCTGTATAATATTCTGTAACTGTTGTTACAATCCCTGTCTATATAACATTCTGTAGCTGTTGTTACAGTCTCTGTCTGTATAATATTATGTAACTGTTGTTACAGTGTCTGTCTATGTAATATTCTGTAGCTGTTGTTACAGTCCCTGTCTGTATAATATTCTGTAACTGTTGTTACAGTCTCTGTCTATGTAATATTCTGTAGCTGTTGTTACAGTCCCTGTCTTTATAATATTCTGTAACTGTTGTTACAGTGTCTGTCTATGTGATATTCTGTAGCTGTTGTTACAGTCCCTGTCTATATAATATTATGTAGCTGTTGTTACAGTCCCTGTCTATATAATATTCTGTAGTTGTTGTTACAGTCTCTGTCTGTATAATATTCTGTAACTGATGTTACAGTCTCTGTCTATGTAATATCCTGTAGCTGTTGTTACAGTCTCTGTCTATGTAATATTCTGTAGCTGTTGTTACAGTCCCTGTCTATATAATATTCTGTAGTTGTTGTGACAGTCTCTGTCTGTACAATATTCTGTAACTGTTGTTACAGTCTCTGTCTATGTATTATTCTGTAGCTGGTGTTACAGTCCCTGTCTGTATAATATTCTGTAACTTTTGTTACAGTCTCTGTCTATGTAATATTCTGTAGCTGTTGTTACAGTCCCTGTCTTTATAATATTCTGTAACTGTTGTTACAGTCCCTGTCTATGTAATATTCTGTAGCTGTTGTTACAGTCCCTGTCTTTATAATATTCTGTAACTGTTGTTACAGTCTCTGTCTATGTAATATTCTGTAGCTGTTGTTACAGTCCCCGTCTGTATAATATTCTGTAACTGTTGTTACAGTCTCTGTCTATGTAATATTCTGTAGCTGTTGTTACAGTCCCTGTCTTTGTAATATTCTGTAACTGTTGTTACAGTCTCTGTCTATGTAATATTATGTAGCTGTTGTTACAGTCCCTGTCTATATAATATTATGTAGCTGTTGTTACAGTCCCTGTCTGTATAATATTCTGTAACTGTTGTTACAGTTTCTGTCTATGTAATATTCTGTAGCTGTTGTTACAGTCTCTGTCTATATAATATTCTGTAGCTGTTGTTACTGTCCCTGTCTATATAATATTCTGTAGCTGTTGTTACAATCTCTGTCTGTATAATATTCTGTAACTGTTGTTACAGTCCCTGTCTATATAACATTCTGTAGCTGTTGTTACAGTCTCTGTCTGTATAATATTATGTAACTGTTGTTACAGTCTCTGTCTATATAATATTCTGTAACTGTTGTTACAGTACCTGTTTGTATAATATTCTGTAACTGTTGTTACAGTCTCTGTCTATATAATATTCTGTAGCTGTTGTTACAGTCCCTGTCTATATAATATTCTGTAGCTGTTGTTACAGTCTCTGTCTGTATAATATTCTGTAACTGTTGTTACAGTCTCTGTCTATGTAATATTATGTAGCTGTTGTTACAGTCTCTGTCTATGTAATATTTTGTAGCTGTTGTTACAGTCCCTGTCTATATAATATTCTGTAGTTGTTGTGACAGTCTCTGTCTATATAATATTCTGTAACTGTTGTTACAGTCTGTGTCTATGTAATATTCTGTAGCTGGTGTTACAGTCCCTGTCTGTATAATATTCTGTAACTGTTGTTACAGTCTCTGTCTATGTAATATTCTGTAGCTGTTGTTACAGTCCCTGTCTTTATAATATTCTGTAACTGTTGTTACAGTCTCTGTCTATGTAATATTCTGTAGCTGTTTTTACAGTCCCTGTCTTTATAATATTCTGTAACTGTTGTAACAGTCACTGTATATATAATATTCTTTAGCTGCTGTTCAAATCCATAATATTCTGTAGCTGTTGTTACAATGTCTGTGTATATAATGTTCTGCAACTGTTGTTACAGTCCCTGTATATATAATATTCTCTAACTGTTTTTTCAGTCTCTATATGCATAATATTTTGTAGCTGTGGTTACAGTCCCTGTCTGTAGACTATTCTGTAATTTTTGTTACAGTCCTGGTATGTATTATATTCTGTAACTGTTGTTACATTCTCTGTCTATATAATATTCTGTAGCAGTTGTTACAGTTCCTGTAT
This sequence comes from Panopea generosa, assembly GCA_029582155.1. Taxonomy (NCBI): domain Eukaryota; kingdom Metazoa; phylum Mollusca; class Bivalvia; order Adapedonta; family Hiatellidae; genus Panopea; species Panopea generosa. The sequence continues at coordinate 53,546,355 of CM055898.1, forward strand.
TTTTAACATTCTGTAACTGTTGTTACAGTCCCTGTATGTATAATACTCTGTAACTGTTGTTACAGTCTCTGTATTAATAACATTCTGTAGCTGTTATTACAGTCTCTGTCTATATAATACTCTGTAGCTGCTGTTACAGTCCCTGTCTTTATAATATTCTGTAACTGTTGTTACAGTCTCTGTCTATACAATATTCTGTAGCTGTTATTACAGTCCCTGTCTGTATTATAATCTGTTACTGTTGTTACAATCTCTGTATGTGTAATATTCTGTAACTGTTGTTACAGTCTCTGTATGTATAATATTCGGTAACTGTTGTTACAGTCTCTGTATTAATAATATTCTATAGCTGTTGTTACAGTCCCTGTCTGTATGGTAACCTGTTACTGTTGTTACAGTCTCTGTATGTATACTATTCTGTAACTGTTGTTACAGTCTCTGTGTATGTAATATTTTGTTGCTGTTGTTACAGTCACTGTCTATATAATATTCTGTAGCTGTTGTTACAGTCCCTGTATATATAATATTCAGTAGCTGTTTTTCAAGTCCATTATATTCTGTAACTGTTGTTACAGTCCCTGTCTATATAATATTCTGCAACTGTTGTTACAGTCCCTGTATATATAATATTCTCTAACTGTTGTTACAGTCTCTATATGCATAATATTGTGTAGCCGTTGTTAGAGTCCCTGTCTGTATAATATTCTATAACTGTTTTTACAGTCCCTGTATGTATAATATTCTGTAGCTGTTGTTACAGTCCCTGTATGTATAATATTCTGTAACTGTTGTTATAGTGTCTGTCTACATATTATTCTGTAACTGTTGTTATAGACTCAGTATGTATTATATTCTGTAGCTGTTGTTACAGGCCCTGTCTGTATAATGCTATTCTGTAGCTGTTGTTACAGTCCCTGTCTGTATAATGCTATTCTGTAGCAGATGTTAAAGACTTAGTATATATAATATTCTGTACCTGCTGTAACAGTCTCAGTCTTTATAATATTCTGAAACTGTTGTTATACACTCAGTTTATGTAATATTCTATAGCTGTTGTTACAGTCCCTTTATATATAATATTCTGTAGGTGTTGTTACTGTCTCTGTTTGTATAATATCTGTGTATATAATAATATTCTATAGGTGTTGTTACAGTCCCTGTATATATAATATTTTGTAACTGTTGTTTCTGTACCTGTCTATATAATATTCTGCAACTGTTGTAACAGACCCTGTATATATAATAATCTCTAACTGTTGTTACTGTCTCTATATGCATAATATTATGTAGCTGTTGTTAGAGTCTCTGTCTGTATGATATTTTGTAACTGTTGTTACAGTCTCTGTATGTATAATATTCTGTAACTGTTGTTACAGTCTCTGTATACATAATATTCTGTAGCTGTTGTTACAGTCACTGTATGTATAATATTCTGTAGTTTTTGTTACAGTCTCTGTCTATATTATATTCTTTAACTGTTGTTACAGTCTCTGTAAGTATAATATTCTGTAACTGTTGTTACAGTCTCTGTCTATGTAATATTCTGTAGCTGTTGTTACAGTCCCTGTCTTTATAATATTCTGTAACTGTTGTTACAATCCCTGTCTATATAATATTCTGCAACTGTTGTTACAGTCCCTATATATATAATATTCTGCAACTATTGTTACAGTCCCTGTATATATAATATTCTGCAACTGTTGTTACAGTCCCTGTATATATAATATTCTCTAAATGTTGTTACAGTTTCTGTATGCATAATATTCTGTAACTGTTGTTACAGTCCCTGTATATATCACATTCTGTAGCTGTTGTTACAGTCCCTGTCCATATAATATTCTGTAACTGTTCTGACAGTCCCTGTCTTTATAATATTCTGTAGCTATTGTTACATTCCCAGTCTGTATAATATTCTGTAACTGTTGTTACAGTCTCTGTCTATATAATATTCTGTAGCTGTTGTTACAATCCCTGTCTGTATGGTAATCTGTTATTGCTGTTACAGTCTGTGTATGTATAATATTCTGTAACTGTTGTTACAGTCTGTATGTAATATTCTGTAGCTGTTGTTACAGTCCCTGTATATATAATATTCAGTAGCTGTTGTTCAAGTCCATAATATTATGTTACTGCTGTTACAGTCCTTGTCTGTACAATATTCTGTAACTGTTGTTACAGTTTCCGTATGTATAATATTCTGTAACTGTTGTAACAGTCCCTCTCTGTATAATATTCTGTAGCTTTTGTTACAGTCCCTCTCTGTATAATATTCTGTAACTGTTGTTACAGTATCTGTCTATATAATATTCTGTAGCTGCTGTTACAGTTTCAGTCTTTATAATATTCTGTAACTGTTGTTATAGACTCTGTTTATATTATATTCTGTAGCTGTTGTTACAGTCCCTGTCTGTAAAATATTCTGTAGCTGTTGGTACATTCCCTTTATATATAATATTCTGTAGCTGTTGTTACAGTCGCTGTTTGTATAATATCTGTGTATATAATAATATTCTGTAGGTGTTCTAACAGTCCCTATATATATAATATTCTGTTACTGTTGTTACTGTCCCTGTCTATATAATATTCTGTAGCTGTTGTTACAATACCTGTCTGTATCAGTCACTGTCTGTATCATATTCTGTAGCTGTTGTTACAGTCCCTGTTTATATAATATTCTGTAGCTGTTGTTACAGTCCCTGTCTATATAATAGTATATAGTTGTTGTAACAGTCTCTGTCTGTATAATATTCTGTAGCTGTTGTTACAGTCCCTGTCTCTATGGTTATCTGTTATTGTTGTTACAGTGTCTGTATGTATAATATTCTGTAACTGTTGTTACAGTCTCTGTCTATGTAATATTCTGTAGCTGTTGTTACAGTCCCCCTGTATATATAATATTCTCTAACTGTTATTACAGTCTCTATATGCATAATATTCTGTAGCTGTTGTTAGAGTCTTTGTCTATATACTATTCTGTAACTGTTGTTACAGTACCTGTCTGTATAATATTCTGTAGCTGTTGTTACAGTCTCTGTTTATATAATATTCTGTAACTGTTGTTACAGTCGCTGTCTATATAATATTCTGTAACTGTTGTTACAGTCCCTGTCTGTATCAGTCACTGTCTGTATAATATTCTGTAGCTGTTGTTACAGTCCCTGTTTATATAATATTCTGTAGCTGTTTTTACAGTCCCTGTCTATATAATATTCTGTAGCTGTTGTTACAGTACCTGTCTGTATCAGTCACTGTCTGTATCATATTCTGTAGCTGTTGTTACAGTCCCCGTTTATATAATATTCTGTAGCTGTTGTTACAGTCCCTGTCTATATAATAGTATGTAGTTGTTGTAACAGTCTCTGTCTGTATAATATTCTGTAGCTGTTGTTACAGTCCCTGTCTCTATGGTTATCTGTTATTGTTGTTACAGTGTCTGTATGTATAATGTTATGTAACTGTTGTTACAGTCTCTGTCTATGTAATATTCAGTAGCTGTTGTTACAGTCCCCCTGTATATATAATATTCTCTAACTGTTGTTATAGTCTCTATATGCATACTATTCTGTAGCTGTTGTCAGAGTCTTTGTCTATATACTATTCTGTAACTGTTGTTACAGTACCTGTCTGTATAATATTCTGTAGCTGTTGTTACAGTCTCTGTTTATATAATATTCTGTAGCTGTTGTTACAGTCCCTGTCTCTATGGTTATCTGTTACTGTTGTTACAGTGTCTGTATGTATAATATTCTGTAACTGTTGTTACAGTCTCTGTCTATGTAATATTCTGTAGCTGTTGTTACAATCCCTGTATATATAATATTCTCTAAATGTTGTTACAGTCTCTATATGCATAATATTCTCCAGCTGTTGTTAGAGTCTTTGTCTGTATAATATTCTGTAACTGTTGTTACAGTCCCTGTCTATTTAATATTCTGTAGCTGGTGTTACAGTCTCTGTCTATATACTATTCTGTAGCTGTTGTTACAGTCCCTGTCTATATGGTATTCTGTAGCTGTTGTTACAGTCCCTGTCTATATAATATTCTGTAGCTGTTGTTACAGTCCCTGTCTGTATAATGCTACTCTGTAGCTGTTGTTACAGTCCCTGTCTGCATAATGCTATTCTGTAGCTGTTGTTATAGACTCAGTTTTTATAATATTCTGTAACTGTTGTTATAGACTAAGGTTATATAATATTCTGTAGCTGTTATTACAGTCTCAGTTTTTATAATATTCTGTAACTGTTGTTATAGACTAAGTTTATATAATATTCTGTAGCTGTTATTACAGTCCCTGTCTGTATAATATTCTGTAGCTGTTGGTACTTTCTCTTTATTTATAATATTCTGTAGGTGTTGTTACAGTCTCTGTTTGTATAATATCTGTGTATATAATAATATTCTGTAGGTGTTGTTACAGTCCCTGTATATATAATATTCTGTTACTGTTGTTACTGTCCCTGTCTATATAATATTCTGCAAATGTTGTTACATACCCTGTATATATAATATTCTCTAACTGTTGTTACTGTCTCTATATGCATATATTATGTAGCTGTTGTTAGAGTCTCTGTCTGTATGATATTTTGTAACTGTTGTTACAGTCCCTGTATGTATAATATTCTGTAACTGTTGTTACAGTCTCTGTATACATAATATTCTGTAGCTGTTGTTACAGTCACTGTATGTATAATTTTCTGTAGTTTTTTGTTAAAGTCTCTGTCTTTATAATATTCTCTAACTGTTGTTTACAGTCTCATTAAGTATAATATTCTGTAACTGTTGGTACAGTCTCTGTCTATGTAATATTCTGTAGCTGTTGGTACAGTCCCTGTCTTTATAATATTCTGCAACTGTTGTTACAGGGTCCCTGTCTATATAATATTCTGCAACTGTTGTTACAGTCACTATATATATAATATTCTGCAACTATTGTTACAGTCCCTGTATATATAATATTCTGCAACTGTTGTTACAGTCCCTGTATATATAATATTCTCTAAATGTTGTTACAGTCTCTGTATGCATATTATTCTGTAACTGTTGTTACTGTCCCTGTATATATCACATTCTGTAGCTGTTGTTGCAGTCCCTGTCCATATAATATTCTGTAACTGTTCTGACAGTCCCTGTCTTTATAATATTCTGTAGCTATTGTTACATTCCCAGTCTGTATAATATTCTGTAACTGTTGTTACAGTCTCTGTCTATATAATATTCTGTAGCTGTTGTTACAATCCCTGTCTGTATGGTAATCTATTATTGCTGTTACAGTCTCTGTATGTGTAGTATTCTGTAACTGTTGTTACAGTCCCTGTCTATATAATATTCTGTAGCTGTTGTTACAGTCTCTGTCTATATAATATTCTATAAGATATTCAATTTTGTATTTTTAATGTAACTGTCAGCAGAGATAATGGTTGGATTTTTTCATTGAGAATATAGACAAATGTACAGACCAGACTACGACGAGTGGGCCTAGCTACAATGCAAACCATAGATATAATATCAAGGTCTCTGCCAAACCAATAAATTTTGTGTCGACCATTACTTATATACTATGGAATTACATGCAACATATATATATACACATATAATTCAATTGATTAAAGATTAAACTTTTTCTTTTTAAAATATACACATGTAGATCATCTTGGAGATTTATTTTAAATATACACAATAGTTTAAACTTTTTTTGTTTGTTTACCCTATGTAGACCAGATAGGCAATTAGAACTGCAAATATCTATCACCTTGGAGACTAAACTGTGAAACATTATTTTACAGTTAAACATTCTAAACAAAAACTAGTTAAAATATGTCTTATGTACTTTGTTGTGTGAAAACAACAATGGTTTGTAGATAGTAATCTCCACTATTTATAGTCTGGTGAAATTTCTCATATATGTCGCTTAAAAGTAATCACTGCATGAGGTAAGGCATGTTCATTGATTGCAACGAGGCTACTATAACCTACATAAGAAACAATCGACTGCCAAAAAACATTTGACCTTTTTAATGAATAATGAGGTCAAAGGTCACCACAAGCAAAAATTTTAACTGGACAAGATAAAAGTAACATGTGTTATTTATTCAGGTCATTGGGTCAACAAGTGAAATATTGAAGATTTTGTTTAATATATGACATAATATTAAATAGTTTTAGCCTTATACAAGGTGGTTCATAAGGGTTTCGAGTTACATATGTTTTATGTCATTAAACAAACTTAAGCACAACATTTTCTGTTGCTACGATGCAAATACAGGTATACATGTAGCTATTAATGGACTTAAAAGGCCAAAGGTCACAAAATAGTATCAAAATGTTAAGGTGGAACTGAGATATATAAAATAACAACATTCACATTTAAGATTTTACCAACCGAACTGGTTTAGTTTTAATGTATCTTTA